>OY728126.1:824894242-827394242 GCA_963277665.1 Viscum album | reverse complement strand
AATCATGTCAATGTATTAAAATAATGCACTGACTCCAGGATTTTGGGATCAGGGCATTACAAAACCCCCTTAAAAAACTAGGTTGAAACTTCAACCATGTGCCCCATAAGAGAAAATATTTCTCCATATTTCTCCAAAAGGGTTACCATCCACCCTACTGCTATAATATTTTGAACATTTACCCTAGCTATGAAATTGGGTGCCACATTTTCCCTAACTAACAATTAATGTGACATTTCTCCAAGGCAACAGTATGAATGATCAATTCACCTAGTTTTATATGCCAAATCCATATAAAAATCTCCCAAGTGTATCCATTTCAACATTATTGAAATTGGATAACATGATTTCTTAAGAGACCATGGGGACTATAATTCATCATCCAAGGTGCCACAAAACTACTTCCCTAAGTTTATTTGGTACGTGGCCCCAGGCATGCCTTCCCATATACTATAGGATACTAACTAGCTGCAAGGGTCTAATAAAGTATATATGGAGACTATACAAACATTAACATAGTAATACTACAAAATAAATCAAAATATGAAATAAAAAACTAATAATATTCAATAACCCACAATAATCATGCATCTTATAACAAATCTCAAAAAAATGGTGACGGTCATCGAACCACTTATAATAAACATTCTGTATCATAGTAGTGTCAAGTGCCTAACAATCCCAAAATAAATACACAATGACAATCCCCAAAATAATACTCAATATCATTAGAGTTCCCTCATACATTATATAACTCAAAATCCCAACTCAACAATCTATCATAGTTCCTTTTCTCTTACCCTGGCCTACAAACATTAAATATTCTCGTATGACAACCCATATTTTATTTAATCTTAGTTCATGACTTATTTCATGAATGTACACATAATAAATTCCCAAGATATTAGGAATCCTAGTGTTTTTTGGAAATTAGGTACATATCATAACAACATGAAATTGGGATATAATGAAATTAATCAAAACATCCTTAACATGCTCCTAAAATTTGATCGTTCGTATAAAACAACACAAGATAACCAAGGGGTATACATAATAAAGAGGTGATTTATCAGTCTTAGTAAGGGAATAAAAAATGTGAACTAAGAGGCACATTAGGGTACCATGAGTGGGGTCAGAATCATGATATTGAAAAATGATGAATCATATTACATGATAGGATAAAGGCATCATGGGAATGTGGAAACAACATTAAACATAAGATCATAAACATAGGTCAAGGACAACCATGGAGAATAAAATCACATGGTCAAAATATTACTATAATGGATTAATTTTACTACCTAATATCATACAAGACATCTCATGGGACTAAAAAATTATCCAATGCATTGTAGGGATATATAATTATGGTACCACCTATCACATTTATATCATGTACATGCTTAAGTGTGCCACATATATCATAAAACATAAGGATATATTTCATAAAATTTTAACCCCATGATTTAGGAGTTAGGGTTACATATATGTAAATACCCAATAAACTAAGGACATGTACAACTATGTGAATTCCCTTGAGTGAAAATGGAGAATGGTTGTCACTATGCAAATGTTTTCTATGAAAAATCAAAAAATGATTTCAGTATCATAACGACTATACATAAATATTCATAGAAGGGATTAAAAAAAGTAAAATGGAACTATAATAACATGAAATCATCACTACAGTGTGAGGTATATGTAATAAAATAATCCAAACTAAACAATTGGGAATTAAAACGCATTAGACAAAGAAGTTTCTTGAATAAATAGAAGAAAGAGATGATCCTTTACCTTGAAAGGGTGCTCCTGAAAGCATGGTAGGTGCTCCTTTAGAGATCGGGGCACATTTAGAGGTTTATAGAGAGGTAATGGGAGATTATTATCACTATATTTTATTTTAATGTTTATATTACTAGGAGTTCGGGTGGCCTTATACTGCGAAATAGAGGATAATTATTTATTAATTTTCAAAATTATGTTTTGGACTCTATATGATAAAGTAATCAAAAAAAACACCGACCATTCAATGGGTTTTCCATGTTTTATACCAATTTAGAGTGATATTAATTATTTTACCAGTTTTATTAACAATATCACTAAAATAATACACATTGTGGTGTGTATGTTAGTAGCTGTTTTCAAAGAATTCATTTTTTTATCATTAAAAAATAATATTGTTTTTCATGGATTCATTAGAGTTTATAAAATTAATGAAATTACCTTGAAAAAATTATTTTAAATGATAAATATATATTAGTTCATTGATACATTTTTGGAAACTATTTCATCAATTTTGGGTAATGATGATATCAATATACATGTTATATATTTATACCAAATTTAATATTTACCCGAAAATTTGAATACCATATATAATTTTGAGAAAAATCACCATTGGATAATATAAATATGATGATTTGAACAATAATATTTATTTTATCAAAATAATTATTTAAATATGATAATTTAATCTTTTAAATCAAAATTTTAATTTATTGAAAAATATTAGTTTTTTTATTATAACAGTTGTCTTACCCTTATGAAAATCATATTTGACTTTGTAAAATTATATTATATTATATATTTAATAAAATTTATTTAATAATGAAATTATTTTATTTAAATATAATTTAATTTAAATAATTCTTATATTCATTAAAAATAGTGTCTTTATTGAAAATAAATATTTTCAAAAAAATACACTTTGTCTTTCATTATCGTGGAATCTAATTTTTATCAAACTCATAATATAACCATTTAAAAATTAATATTAAAAAGTGATAAATAATATCATTGATTAATTAAAATAAGACGTAAAAATTTATTCTATTATGTTCTATATACATATCAATTTATTAAACTGGTGAATTCCCTAAGGGTAAGGTGTGTGATGGTGACATTTTCTTCGTGTGGTTCGACATACAAGGGTTGGATTGTGATCTTAGTGGGATTGAAATTAACCCATAAATGGTTTCAATCAAGATTTTGTTTTTGAATATTTTCTTGGTCTTGGTAAAGTTAAAATCTCTGTGATGTTATCTCCCATGGAATCTCTGATAATTGTACTTCATAAGGTCTGATCCTACTAGTCGAGTCATCACTTCTTCCATATGTGTTAGCTGGACTATATCATAACCGTTAATATACTAATTTAATTCTCGTTGTACAATGGAAATATTAATAATGGTTATGATGCGTAACTGTCTTTTAAATTTGAAATACCATATAACCATTACAAATAACCAAATTAGTGCATGTTTTTTCTATAACCTCAAAACATAATAATGAATTTGTTTTTTCAATATTAAGGTATTTCATTTATAAAATTTTGGGTCATTACATTATTCCCCCTTTAGAAATTTTTCCATTGAAATATTAATTTCATACACTAAAATAGATGAGGGTATTTATCTTTCATCACCTCTTTCAGTTCCAATGTTTCTTCCTCAAACTTGTGTTTTCTCCAAAACAATTTGACAATGTGAGTTTTCTTGTTTCATAGAACCTCTTCTCTATGATCTAAGATCTTCACCAAATACTCCTCTTATAATAAACTATTCTCCATTTGTACCACCTCTGGATTCATTATATATGAGAGATCTGGTACATACTTCCTCAAGAAGGATATATAGAACACATCATGTACTTGAGATTGGTTTAGTGGGGGGATAGCCAATAGGTCAATACTATAATGAAATCAAGGATCTAAAAGGGGATGAGCTATCTAGGTCAACAATATCCCTAATTTCCAAATCTCTTAACTTTTTTCCATAGTGATATATGAGAGAATACATTTTCTCACACCTAAAACTCTAGATCACATTTATGATTGTCTATATATCGTTTCTATCAACTTATTGTGAATTTCATATGAAATTAAATGTTTGGAACCTTATCTATAATTTCATGGATAAGATAAAGTCCCATCATCTTTGAATTTCCTACTTCACCCTAGAATATCATAGTCTGACACCTATTCCCATAAGAGCCTCATATTGTTCCATTTAAATTCTAGAATGGAAACTCTAGTTATATAAGAACTCCACTAGGGGAATGTGTTAACCCCAACATCCTGGTAAATATATTGAAATTAATCTCAGTATATCTTCCAATTTTTAAATGTTCCTTTCAAACTGAACATCCATCTAAGGGAGATAAGTTGTGATGAAATCGTTTCAATATTAAGTGGTTTATGAAGTCTAAACCAAAACCTCAATGTAAACCTTGGATCTCGATTAGATACAATAGTGAGTGGAACTCCATGAATTCTTTCCACATCCATTATGATTATATTATCAAGTTACTCAAGATAGAAATATTTTTTAATATAAAAGAAATGTTGCAACTTCATAATGTGATCGACTAATACATTGATAGCCTTATTACCTTTAGGTGTCTTATAAAGTCCTATGATGAAATACATGGTTATGTTTTCCCATTTATATACTGGTATGGGTAATTGTTTAATCATACCCTTAATCTTCTATTGTTTCACCTTGTTGGAATACCAATCATAGAGACACAAACTCTAAAATCTCCCTCTTCATGTTATCCCATAATATTTTTTTCCCCAAATATCTATACATCATAGTGCTACCTAGATAAATAGATATCAGTGAGATCTTCAAATCATCTAGAATATCCCAATTTAGTACTAGTTTTTATGTGACACATTTTTGAGTTCCAACCCTTGTAAATCAATTTTCAACAATGATGAAATCTGAAATATTTTCTACCTTATTCTGTATTACCCCATAATCCTTCAAAGAATCCATTATCAGCTAAAGAATTGTTGGAGGAGAACTTATTTGATAAAGGTAGGACAAATATCCTTTTATTATTCCCATATCCATGATTTTCATGTATAAGAATATTGGATTCCATGCAATTCTATCCATAGATAGAGTTACATGATCCTTTCTTTTCAGAACATCTAACACTTTTTCTCATTCCTATGATGGTAATGAATTGAAAATCATAATATTTTATCATATATAACCACCTTCCTTGGAATATATTAATCTTATTTTTTGTGAATATTTACATTAAGGATGTTATGATTCATATATATTTCACACTTCTCCCCATAGAGATAATCCTTTCAAATCATTAATGTGAAGATCAACAATGTAATTTCTAGATCAAGACTTGGGTAGTTCTACTCATGGATCTTTAATTGGAGTTAGGAATGGGCTGTCACTTTGTAATCTTACATGAGTACACAATCCAAGACCCTTTTCGACACATCAATATAGTTTAAAAATCCTTTACCATGGATATTTAATATCATCATGGGTGGAGTGATTATACTATTCATTATCTCTTTAAATATTTCTTCACATTCATTTTTCAGGACCAACATGACTCCTTTTTGTGTCCTCTTGGTTATTGGTGTTTAAAATCATGATAATTTCCTATAAATTTATGAAAGTACCTAACTAATCTAAGGAAAATTTACATTTCCCTCATAGATGATGGTATTATATATCCTTTAGTTACAATAGTTTTTGAAGGATACATATATATTCCATTATTAGTGATAACATACCCTAATAAAGTTACTTTCTCCAATAAAAACTCACATTTATTGTACTTTTCATATAACATTTTCATATTAAAGGTATTCAATATAGTATTGAAATTCTACTGATATTCCTCCATGATTTTGAAGTAGACTATAATATCCTCTATAAATAAAAATACAAATTTATCAATGAAATATATAAAGACTATATTAATCAATTAGAAAACGATTTTTTTCATTAGTGAGTCCAAATGGAATCAATATAAAATCACTATGCCCATACCATGTATGAAAAACAGTCTTGTATATATCCTCCTTATTCACTTTTACTTGATAATATCCCAACCAAATATCCACCATAAAGATATATTAGGCTCAGAGTAGCTGATTGAAAAATTCATCAATCTGTTTATAGTGAATATTTTTCTTTATCATGATATTATTGATCTCATTAAAATTAATGCATAGGTACATTGATCCATCCTTCTTCTTAATTAGGAGGACCAGAATACCCATAGTGAATAACTTGGGCATATAAACCCTCTATTTAGATTATAATATAATTGTTTCTTGAGCTCCTCAAGTTCAATAATAGTAATTCTAGATTGATTCCTAGATACTGAAAAAACATTAGGTATGAGATCTATTGAGAACACAACATCAAAGATAGGGGGAAGGCCATGAAATTTATTAGGAAACACATCAACATATTC
Source organism: Viscum album (assembly GCA_963277665.1). Classification (NCBI taxonomy): domain Eukaryota; kingdom Viridiplantae; phylum Streptophyta; class Magnoliopsida; order Santalales; family Viscaceae; genus Viscum; species Viscum album. Next base: position 827,388,002 of record OY728126.1, on the reverse strand, counting down.
CCTGACAATGGGCATGTCTTCAAGGATGGTATTAACTTTAGACTATAACATTTGATCTAGATACACAAGCTCGTATGGAGATAATATCCATTATTAAGATGTTTGTACAAAATATGATTCATCCACCTCCATGAACATGTATAGAATGTGCGAGATTTACTCTATATGGAGAATGATTTCCTTATATTTCCAATTTATATTGGCTTTATATATGGAAAGTCATTCCATACATAGAATAGAATAAAATTTTACAAGTAGAGGGAGTATCACAAGGTTTTCTGGGAAATTCAACCCGAAAATATGGTTTGGGGATGAGTTATATGCTTATAATACAACAATTTACCCATTCACCATCATTACAAATAACTCAACTTCCTTGTTTGATGGTGGTGTTAAAATAGTTGTACTAAGCCTTTTTGATGTGAAATATTGCATAAAACCATAGTCACATAGGATATTTGCAGTTAATGAATGCATGATATGCCTACCTTTAACTATTTTATTCAGGATCTAATAATTTATTTCATAAAAAATAGGCATAGGTAGGATAATTATTAAATTATTCAACATATAAATGGGAAAACCAAAACATTAAATAGATAACTCATAAATTATATATAATATTTAATTAATGAATTTATATGTTTAAATCAATGATTTTCTTGATCTATTTCATAACATAAAATATTGTAGGAATATTTATTCTCTTTAATAATGGTTCATAAGAATGTTGTGAATTTTAAAAATCATTTCCCCTAGGATTTTAAAACTAGGAGTGTATCTAGTTCTATTTTCATTTACCATGTTATGATCTAGTGCAGCTCAATGCACTATTTTCGAGATTATTATCCATATATACATTTGTTCCAATGCCACATCCTCATGTAGTATCCAGATAGGGATGTGTTTTCTTAGAAACAATTATATCTGTGCTTTACCCAAATTTAGGGATGTTTTCTTATTTTTAGTCTTATCCCTAAGGATTTTATTATATTTTTATAATATATTATCAAAAAATAACTAGACTTTTCTTTATTATCAGCAATAACAACACATATTTTGTTATACCTTAATTCGTGATTTATTACATAAAGGCACAAAAAATAAAATCCCAAGATCTTTTGAATCCTAGTGTCATTGGGAAATTAGTTACATATAATATCAAATTGAAATAGAAAAATAATTATATTATTCAAAACTTCCTTGACATGCTCTAAAAATTCCATTATTCTTCTAAAACTGCACAGGATATCCTGGGGATGTACATCAGAATGGGTTGAGATATAAATCTTGGGAAGGGAAAAACAAAGGATAAAATAATGTAATATAGAACATTTGATCAAAGAGGAATACCATTGTAATATAATCGGGGTGATAATTGTTTAATTTACCAATGAGACATGACATAACAAGATGACATAAAGGAAAATACGAATGTAACGACAACATTAAACCTGGCATTATAAACAAAAGTTAAGGATAACCACCAATACAACATCGCATGGTCGAATGAGTCCCTTAATGGATTAGTTTTACTATATAATCTCGAACATGATGTCTCGTGAGAACAAAACATTACCCAATACATTGGAGTGATATGTAATTTTGGGGCCACTAGTCTCATTAAGATCATGTACATGCTTATGTATTCTGTATATACCATACATCATAAAGTTGTATTTTATTAATTTTAACCTCACAATTAATGATTTTGGCTAAAATATATGTAAATAAAAAATAAATTAATGATATTTACAACTTGGTGAATACCCTTGAGTGGAAATGAATATGGGTATTCACTACACATATATTTTTCCCGAAAAATTTACTGCTCAATTTTAACAGCATAATAGTAGTACATAAAGATTCATAGAAAGGATTAATGAGAGTTAAAGGCGTTAATCATCACTTAGAAAAAATAATGATATTAATAGTTATATATTAAAATATAATACAACATGATCAATTTGGAATTAAATGGAATAAGAAAAATAAGGTTCTTAAATAATGATGAGATGGAGAGGAACCCTTTCCTTGAGATGTTGATTCAAAATATTAAGAGGAGATTCCTAAGAGCATGGGGAACCTTGTGTGGTATATAAATAGGAATTATAAGAATAATATTGTAACCCATGATTTTTGAGTGAATATGAATAGAATTTTTTATTGGGTGTATATAGAAAAATAGAATTCAATTCATTACTAGTTTCCAAATTTAGGTTTTAAACTCTACAAAATAAAGTATTTAAAACCCCAAACCGTCCAATAATTTTCCCATGTTTTCCCCCAAATATGTGTTTTTCTCATAATTTTACAATTTTAATTACTACCCTCATCAAAATACTACCCTTGGTGTTGTGGAAGTCAGTGATGTTTACAAAGAATTGATTTCAAAACCATCACATATAATATCAATTTTGGAGAATTCAATAAGGGTTTATAAATTTAATAAAATAACCCCAAAAAAATTATTTTGAAGTTGAAATATTTTTTTTTCTTGGATAGCTTTTATGGAATATATTAGAACAGTTTTGGGTTATTGTGATATCATAATACAAACTATATATTTATACAATATTTAATTTTTAACTGTAGATTCCACTATTTTAAAAAATATATTATATTATTTCAATATACTTGTTTCATAAATAGTATATATTTTATCATAATAATTCTTCAAATATGATAATCTACACTTTTAAATAAAAAAAATATTGAAAAATAATGGTTTTTTACAGTAACAGTTTTATAACACTTATAACAATTGCATTTGACTTGATAAAATTATATTATCATTTTTATATAATATTAATTATTTAATAATAAAATTTAATTATAATATCTTATAATTTAAAAAATTCTACAATTCATCAAAAAAATGATTCTTGATTGAAACTATATACTTTCCAAAATATACAGTATGTGTTTCATTATATAAGAATCTAATTTTTACCCAACTAATTATTTAATCATTTAAAAATAATATTGAAAATGGATAAATATGAACAATTTTTAATTAAAATAATATATAAAAAGTAATACTATTAGGTTTGAGATATATATTCCTTTATTATACTAGTAAATTCCCTCAGGGTAAGGTGTGTGATTTTGAGATTTTCTTATGGTGGTTTGGCACACATGGTATGGGTCGGGATCTCGATGATCTTGAAATTATCCAATAAATGGATTCATTCATGATTTAGTTGTAACATCCAATGTTTATAAATGAAAATACTATATTCAATAGAATACCAGATATGTTACAGTGATCTGAAAACAAACAACATAATCTTATTACCTAATGTGATCATTATAAACTAGCCATTAAATTAGAGGAAATGAACAATATTAAAGAAATTATAAAATAAATATAATGTTTGTACTCATTACTATTTCATTAATTAATTACTTTTAAATAATTATAATATTTTTATTAAATTTATTCTATTATGATTTTAGTAAATTCATTTTATTCAACAAAAAAATATTTTCTTAAAAAATATTTTTATTTCTTTTTATGTAAAAAATATAATTAATTAATTGAAATTATGGAAAAATTATTTAATAAATTTAATTTATTTTTTTTGAATTATAACATAAAAATTATCCTATTGTTAAATTTTGATACTTTTCTGAAAAATTTAATTTTTTAATAGATTGTGAAAATACCAATTTTTCTGAAAAAAATGTCATTTATTTTTAATAAATTAAAAAAATAAAATTTTATTATGTTTTTATTGTGTTTTAAAGTAAAATAAGTATTATTTATTAATATTTCATCCAATTAAATTATTTTGAATCTAATTATTTTTTATTTTTGAATATGTAATGTTTAAGGTCGGGTCCTTACATTAGATGTTGAATTTGTCCTTGGGTATGGCTAAGGAAAAATCCCAGTGATGTTATCTCCCTTATATGCTCTAAAAAAATTTGATTCATATGGTAAGATCATAATATTCAATTCCATTTTTTATTCTATTTTTTAACTGGAATTTATCATAACCCTTAATATACTAATCTTAATGGTCACTGTATAACGGATAAATTAACTATAGTTGTGATGAATAATACTATTTTAGATTTGAAATACCATAGAATTATTCCAAAAATACAAATTATTTCATGATTTTTCTATAAATTAATTACTTAAAAATGTATTTATTTATTCCAAAAGTGGGAATTTCATTTATAATGGTTTGGGTTATTACAACTCGGGTACCAATGGCAGTGTGAGAAGTGTGTGAGTATAACTCAATAGCTCACCATGAATGGTGTATAATAATATATTTATTCAATAAATACTATAGTCATAGGTATAAATTAATAAAATAAAATTAGTAAATACAATAGGTTCCACAATTAATCATTTGTTAATTAGCTCAATGGGATCTCAGGATTGACAACAAAATCTAACTCACCAAACCTACATCATCCCAAGATGGAAGTCATAACCATATACCATAGTTATTTTAACACTTTAAGTAATAAGGGAATTCATTAATAATTCCATATAAATCATTATACCTTGGAACCTTAATGCATGTACCCATACCATGTTTAACTATAGAAGCTTAGAGCATCAGACTAGTATCCAAAACATGCAATCCATTAGTGGTTCCTTGGGCATCAGTCTGGTGCAAACCATGTAATGCATCAATGGTTCCTAGAGTATCACCTAGGACCCTCCCATGGATGATAATATCAAGTCCATAATCCTACCATACCATTAATTAACATTTTCAAAGCATTATGATTAGTTACATTTTTTATAATTTGTAAAAGCAAGGATACACCTCTATATTTATCATCATCTTTAGGGTTCATTTCATTCCACACCTTTAGTTCAATTTACATAAAAATTCAATAATACCATTTATTAATAACCACATCTTTTATCTATTCTATTAACCCATTTAATGACAAAAACATGCCCCTTTATCCATTTACCTCCTTTACCCTTAATCATCCCATTGCCCATTTGACTATTCAAATTTAATCAAAACTTATACTTAAGACATGATAACATTCCAATAGAACAATAAATAGTTTAAATCATATAAAACAATATTATATTCATTTAACCACTCACATAAACCTTTATTTATGGGCTGGCACACCCCATTGGTGGCCCTAGGACTGGCCTCGTAATCATTAGCGAACCCTGACGGGGTACATGAAGGGCCTCACACATTAATTTTAAGTTCAATTTAAATTCCATAGACATAGAATCAAATGAAAAGAATGGAAGTATAATTATACAACCACATAAAATTTAGGAACTTCATTACTATGGTAGAATACTTATAGATCACCTATGTTATACTCATAGATAAACAATCGTCAAACCTTGTCCCCTAATTCAAAATAAAATGACCACAATCACTAAAGTAATGAACACCCTAGAAATATGATTTATATTATTTTGAAGAAAATAAAATAAACCAACCATGTTTCTTCTATAAAATAAGAATAATAGGAATTATATACATACCCATAGCTTCAATTCTCACTAAATGATACTTCCAATGCCAAGGATTTGAAGGAGAAAAACCCTTAGAGAAGAAGGGATCTCCAAGTTCTCACCCCTAGTTGTTGGAGGATAAATAGGGTGAAAATAAAGAGGAAATTGGTTATCATTATGAGGGTAAATAGTAAAATGACTAATTTTTAAGAGGTTCATGGTTTGGATGCATGGTTTTTCAAAATATTTGTTTATCTCTATCCAAGAAGAAATTGATCCACACTGTTTGTCTAAACATATTAGTGGTTTGATAGACCTTGTGGTAGTACTATGGTTTCCTTTTTCCATGTATCTCAAGACACATGGTCTCCTCAGTCACCATGAATTTTTTTAACTAACTTCATTCCCCCTCAATGTCACATGGTTATGTGACCTGGTTGGCACTAACCACATACCAACTTTGCACCATGCACTAGATGGCCTCGTTTCCCCCATTTTCCAATCCCAAACCTAAGGACATTCTTGAGACCATCTTATACACTAAATGTATTATATTAACCAATTTAAAAGTATTTGAACGTTAAAATTAAAATAAAAAGATACATCATCATGGTTCAGGATCTTGTAACCACACCACATTATAAAATATCATCCTCGAGCAGTACTACCAATAATCACTAAGCCTACAAGGTAAAAGGATAATGTCATTAGGAGGGTATATCTACTTCCTAATCAAATGTTTCCTATTAATTATGAACATTATTGCACAATAATGGAAATGGTCACCACACATGCGTACGTACGACTTATCGTCACCACGTCGTGGTGTAGTTTTTTATTCAACACTTCATTATTTGGATGGGTATAATAATGAATATTGTTGAACCCTCTGGGAGAATGAGTTGAACTCATATTTTGATAATCCCAATTATGCTCACTTATATTATGATAATCCTAATTATGCTCACTCATATTATGCTAATCCCAATTATGCTCACTAATATAATGATAATCCCAATTATTCTCACTCATATTATGCTAATCCCAATAATGGTTTGATAATACCTATATTGATTAATGGTTAATTACTTATTTCAGTATTTCTGTACACCATGCACATATTCATACATTATAATATTTACATGATCTTCAGAGAATTCAGTTACTGGATGGATATATATTCTAAATTAACCCATTCTGCCAATAGAATGCGTAAACAGACAAGTGGTCACCGTTACAGAACAAAGCTACCGATACATCAAGTCTACCGATATGTGAAGTTCACCGATACATCCAGTCTACCGATACGTGAAGGTCACTGATACATCAAGTCTACTGATACGTAAAGGTCACTGATACATCAAGTCTACCGATACGTGAAGGTCACCAATACATCAAGTCTACCAATACATTAAGTCCACCGGTACAACAAGTCTACCGTTATACAAGCTCACCAATACAACAAGTCTACCATTATACGAGCTCACCGATACAACAAGTCACCGTTATGCAAGCCTACCATTACAGAAAAGTTATTGAAGGAAGTATACCGATTCACCAAGGAAGCTACCGGTACAACAAGGCTACCATCACACAAAAGGTCACTGGTACATTAAGTCTACCGCTACTGATCAAGTCTACCGACAGACATAAAGTCTATCGATAGAAAGGCTACCGTTACACAAGAGGTTACCGATACAAGAGGTTACCGATACAATGACTTACCGATACACAAGGCTACCGATATCCAAAACTACCGTTCCAGAGAATCCGATGCTACCTTAATTTCTTTATGTTTATTTAATATATTCAACGGTCATATTAGGTATATTTTAATGCTTTGTCATTGATTTAATAAAGGTTGTTGGATGTCAGGAAACCGTACCTCATACCTGCAAAAAGAAATCATTGCTTTTTTCGGAGCTCGTGCCATAAATACAAGAAGTCCATGTTGCTGCAAAGAGAGACAAACATGTGAAAGACATGAGGAATATACAAGCGCAATAAAGAAGTTACCTAAAAGTGAAATACACAAGAAGAGCTCATTCATGCACGACCAAGAAGACACAGAAGCTCATACACACTCAAGTTTACTCAAGAAGAGTTCGTTACATTCACAAGGACTTTGAAGAACTTCATCGACTACATTTTCACTATCTCTAAACCTGGATGTCAAGCAGACGACACTCTGTTTTTCAGAAAAAAACCAGAAGAGGACTCAGAACCATTTCTGATCAAATTCAAAGAAGTCCAGAGCTACACTGCAATCACTAGAGCCATTCTGAACTCTATATCTTACTCAGGGATTTATTATTTACATTACGAGCAGTGTGTATCATCTATTTTAATTTACACACACACTGTCTCCTGAACCTTAACTAGAGGATATGTAAATCCTCATTCAAACTCCTTACATTTTCTATTTCCCACTGTGGATAGTGGTAGAGGTCATGTGTGACCTGGACAGCTGTATTTGATATTGTTTTTGTTTCCCACGTAGAACTGTGGTAGAGGTCTTTGACCTGGAAAGTTGTAAACTATTGTGAACCCCGATCCAGGGTGTGGATCCAATTTATATAAATTGTTTAGAGGACTAAGTCTCGGCTTGAGACTGAACCTCTTGGTCATATCTACCGTGCTTTATTTAGTTTTATCTAAAACCTTTTATTCCACTGCCAAGTGCTTTAAAACCTAAAATGTTTTTCAAAGTTACTATGATAATTGAATTATCAAGTGTTTGCATTATTTGTAAATCAGTAAGTTAGTTTCAAAAGCTAATCTGATCCTCTGATTAGATTAACTAGGAATTAATCAATCCCTTGAGAACCTAGCTGAAAGTTTGCTTTAGTTCAAATTAACAACAATTCAATTAGTATTTTAAATTGGGGGAATTTGGTAAAGGATTTTAAAAAAAAAATTTTAATTCGAACTCAATTCACCCTCTTGAGTATCCACTCTAACCAACATTTGGTATCAGAGGTGCTTAAAATATTTTCTGAAGTACTCTGTTTTTCAACTGTGATTTTAGTTGTATTTTAAAGTTCATAAAATTTCTCCTATTTCTAAATTTTTATCTCTTTAATTTTTTTTTGTTTTAACCTAGTTATCATGGATAAAAGACTTGAGGGTGTTGCTACTATTAGACCACCATTTTTAAATGTAAACAACTATGCTCAGTGGAAGATTAAGATGAAAAATCATTTAGAAAGCATGGGTTTTGATATTTGGACTGCCATAGAATCAGAATATAAAATTCCTACTACTGTTAGATCTACTTGGAATGAAGCTACTAAGACAGCCTACAATAATAATTTCAAAGCTATGAATGATCTGTATTGTGCTTTAGGAGATGAGGAATTTAATAGAATATCTGCTTGTAATACTGCACATGAAATTTGGGATACTTTAAGTGTTTCTCATGAAGGAACTACTAACATTAATGAAATGAGATTGACCACCTATACTATTAAATATGATAATATTAAGATGAAGCCAGATGAACCCATTTTTGATATGTATCTCAGGTTTAATGAAATTTTCAACATAATGATGTCACTGGGAAAGGATGTTCTATCAAAGGAGTAGATCATGAGAATTTTGAGATGCCTACCTGAAAGATGGAGGGGCACTTCTGTTTCAATCAGAGAATCTTGTGATATTGGTGAACTGCCAGTTAAGAAACTTATTGGTAAGTTGATGATGTATGAAGAAGAGCTTAAGGTAAACAAAGAAGAAGAAGATGAACCAAAAAGGAAGTCATTTGCCTTCAATACATCTACTTCAAAGAATAAGGATAAGGAGAAACTTCAAGCTGTAAGTGATAGGTCAAGCTATGAAGAAAGTGAAAGTGCATCTGACAGTGATGTAGAAATGGCTCACATAGCCAGAATATTTAAGAAGTTTTATAGGAAAAAGAAGTTTTTCAGAAAATCAAATTACAAAGGTAAGTATGACATCAAGGGACACTAGAAAAAGAGCTGGAAGAAATTTGACAAATCTGATGAAGTTGTCTGCTATGAATGAAAACGAAAAGGACATATAAAAGCAGACTGTCCAAAGTTAAAATACAAGAAGAAGTATGAGTATAAGGAAAATAAGTATATGAAAGCCATGAAGGCCACTTGGAGTGCTTTTGAGGATATCTCTAGTGAATCTGAAGCTTCTGAAACTGAAAACAGAAATAAGGAAAACATGTGTTTTATAACAAACACCTCTGAGGTAACATCTGAAACTCCTGCTTTAAATTATTATTATTCTGGAGATGATTCTGATCCTGAAAATATGTCAAAATCTGAACTATTTGAATACTGTGATATGTTGGAAGAAACGTGTAATGAGATGAAAGACAAATACAAAGGTTTAAAGAAATAGTATGCTTTAAATATTAAACATAAATCTGATCTTGACATAGAAATGGAAAAGAATGCTCAGTTACTTAAAGAAAACACTGAACTGAAATTGTCAAATGAGAAACTTAAGAAGGATTTAGAAAAGTTCACAAATGGAAAAGAAAATCTTACTCAAATGCTAGGTAAGCATATTGCACCTAGATATACTACTGGTATAGGATACCAACCTGGACAAAGAAAAATTACCAAAACTAGATTTATTCCTAAATCTGGACAGAATGTAGATAGTTATAGTTCTGGAAGTTCATATGCTTCAACTAGTTATATTCATAGTTACAGATCTAATAAGGTTTATCTGTCGAAATATATTGATTCTTCAAATCTTATGAAACCCATAAGACAAATTTGGGTACCTAAAGTTTTATTGGCTAACCTGTCTGGACCCAAGAAAATCCGGGTACCAAAATCATTTCCTATCTAAATCTGTTTTGTAGGGAACCTACTTAAATAACTCCTGTAGAAAGACTTGGTACTTGGACAGTGGATGTTCAAGACATATGTCAGGAGACTTCTCATGCTTTAAAGGCATAGTCAGAGTTAATGGAGGTTTTTTCACTTTTGGTGATAATTCTAAAGGGAAAATCATCGGCTTAGGCCAGATTGGTAACACTGACTCAATATTAATTTCTAAAGTTCTATTTTTTGATGGACTTAAATATAATTTACTAAGTATTTATCAGTTATGTGATGATGGTTTTAATGTTAAATTTTAAAATGATTCTTGCAATGTTTTTAATTCTAAAAATGATTTAGTATTTTCTGCCTTGCGAAATGAAAATGTCTATGCTGCTGATTTAAATTCTTTAGCTATGCAAAATATTACTTGTTTAAATGCTTTTCATAAAGAGTCTTGGCTTTGACACAGAAGATTAGGACACTTCAATGTACATTCACTTAGAAAACATACTAGGAATAACTTAGTTAGAGACCTTCCAAAACTAGAATTCCCAGAAGATAAAGTTTATAATCCCTTTCAAAAGGGAAAGCAACATAAAGTTTCTTTCAAATCAAAGAATGAAGTGTCAAATTCTCAACCTCTTGAGTTGGTACACATGGATTTGTTTGGACCTTATAGAGTTTCTAGTTTAAATGGGAAGCACTATGTTTATGTTCTAGTAGATGACTATTCTAGGTATACTTGGGTATATTTTCTAGCTCATAAAAGTGAAGATTGTTCTTACTTTGTTAAATATTCCAAGTCTGTAAAGAACCTTAGTGGACTTAAGATTAAAAACCTGAGAAGTGATCATGGTCGTGAGTTTAAAAATCATGAGTTTAAATCCTACTGCTCACACAATGGCTATAGTCACAATTTCTCTACCCCTAGGACACCTCAGAAAAATGGTGTAGTAGAAAGGAGGAATAAAACCCTTTAGGAAATTTCCAGAACCATGCTCAATGAGTATGACCTACCTGTTTATTTTTGGGCTGAAGCTGTCAATACAGCTTGTTATATTATCAATAGATTCTTGATCAGACCTGTTCTTAAGAAGACCCCTTATGAGTTGTGGAACCATAGGAAACCTAAGGTTAAATACTTCAGAGTTTTTGGTTGAAAAGTATTTATTCTTAATACTAAATATAATCTTGACAAGTTTGCATCCAAGAGTGATGAAGGAATTATCCTAGGTTACTCTATTTCTAGTAAAGCCTATAGAGTTTTCAATAAGAGAACCAAATGTGTAGAGGAATCTGTTCACATAAAATTTGATGAAACTAATCCACATAAACCTAAGAACTCTCTTGAAAATCTTGAAGATGATCTCTCTATTTTGAACCTTAATGATAAAGATAGTGGACCTATAGTTAAAACATCCAGTTCTGGAAATTTTCCAGAACCTGCTTCTGTTGACTCCCAACCTATTGATGAACCTGAAATCTCCAGCCTTACCTTTTTGAGACCAACTAGGATTATTAAGAACCATCCCTTAGATGTTGTTGTAGGTAATCTAGATAGAGGAACACAGACTAGAGCTTCTCTAAGAAATCAGGTTGAACATCAAGCTTTTATTTCACATTTAGAACCTAAAAATATCAATGATTCTATCAATGATGAATTTTGGGTAATATCTATGCAAGAAGAACTAAATCAATTTGAAAGAAATAATGTATGGGAATTATTAGAAAGACCTAAAGACACTTTAACCATAGGCACAAAGTGGGTGTTTAGAAACAAAGTTGATGAATCTGGAAATATCATTAGAAACAAAGCTAGATTAGTTGCACAAGGTTACAATCAAGAAGAAGGAATTGACTATGAGGAAACCATTGCACCTGTATCTAGATTAGAGGCAATTAGGATCTTACTTGACTTTGCATCACATCTGAATTTCAAGTTATATCAAATGGATGTGAAAAGTTCTTTTCTAAATGGTTTTATTTTTGATGATGTTTTTGTAGAACAACCACCTGGTTTTTCAAATCCTCACTTTAAAAATCATGTTTTTAATATTTCTAAAGCTTTATATGGTTTAAAACAAGCTCTAAGAGCTTAGTATGAAATACTTACAAATTTTCTTACTTCAAAAGGATTTACAAAAGGAATTAATGATACCACTCTTTTTATAAAAATAATTTCATAAGATGTTTTAATAGTACAAATCTATGTTGATGATATTATTTTTGGATCTTTTAAAAATTCTTTATGCACTGATTTTTCAAAGGTTATGCAAAATGAGTTTGAAATGAGATTAATGGGAGAGCATAAGTACTTTCTTGGATTTCAAATCTTTCAAACTAAAGATGGTATTATTATGAATCAGAGTAAATATAATAAGGATTTATTAAAACGTTTTGGTTTAGATAGTATTAAGGGAAGTGATACACCTATGAGTACCACCTGTAAATTGGATATTGATGAAACTAGTAAACCAGTAGATCAAACTAATTATAGAGGTATGATTGAGAGTTTACTTTATCATACTGCTAGTCGCCCTGATATTATGTTTAGTGTATGTATGTGTGATAGATTTCTAGCTAATCCTAAAGAGTCACACTTACTTGCTGTTAAAAGGATTTTAAAATATCTTAAATACACTGCCAATTTGGGACTTTTTTACCCAAAAGAACAATCATTTGATTTAATAAGTTATTCGATGCTGAATTTTCTGGATGCAAGTTAGATAGAAAGAGTGCATCTTGAACATGTCATTTACTTGGAAAGACCATAGTATCAAGGTGTAGTAAGAAACAGAACTCAGTTGCATTATCTACTGCTGAAGCAGAGTACATAGCTACTGGTAGTTGCTGTGCACAGATTCTGTGGATGAAAAACACTTTATTGGAATATGGATTTGAGTTTAAACATGTTTCAATTAACTGTGATAACACTAGTGCAATCAACATCTCAAAGAACCCTGTGTCTCACTCTAGAACCAAACACATTGATGTTAGACACCACTTTCTAAGAGATCATTATCAAAGAGGTGATATAACTCTTGAATTTATAGGCACTGAACTCCAATTAGCTGATATCTTCACTAAGCCATTAAATTCTGAAAGATTAAGTTTCATTAGACATGAATTAGGAATGATAACTTACTCTTAAACTGTTAGATAAACCTCACTGTTAGATAAACCTCACTGTTAGATAAACCTCACTGTTAGATAAACCTCACTGTTAGATAAACCTCACCGTTAGATAAACCTCACCGTTAGACAAACCTCACCGTTAGACAAACCTCACTGTTAGACGAACCTCACCATTAGGATAAACCTCACCGTTAGGATGAACCTCGCCATTAGGATGAACCTCACCATTAGGATGAACCTCACTGTTAGGATGAACCTCACCGTTAGGATGAACCTCACCGTTAGATAAACCTCACCATCAGACCCCACCATTTAAGGACACCTCACCAGTACATCTCTCGCGCTGTTTTAAATTTTCGTATTAAGTTCGAGACTTTGAATTTCTTTTTAATATAATATTTATTTTATATGTGAATCCTAAATGATATTAAACCCGACTCTAGACATCACTCAATCACCACGAACCTATCTGTTCGAATCCCTCCTACCTAAACCTCTCAAGCTTGCAAAACCCTAAGCCTCAGAATCTGAAATGGCCCGTGTGAAGCGACTCTCAGTGGATGAAGGGAATGATGCGCCGCAAGCTAAGAAGCAGAAAGTAACCAATGATGGTGCTAGTAGAAGTAGTATAGGTGATGTTCAAAGGAATCCTATGAATATGCATTTATCGAAGCGAGAAATTGTAATGGAAAAGGAATTATGTGTGGCATGGCTGCTCGAAAGCATGTCCTTGATTCTGAAGGTTTTACAAGAACAAGGATGGCTCGAATGATTCATAAACAATAATGGTCCGTATTATCCAACACTGGTAAAAGTTTTTTATGACTTTGTCGGTTTTGAGACATCATAGGAGGAGAATAGGATGATTTCCTTTGTGAATGGTCAAACGTTTTTGTTTTCATCAGTTGAATGGGCTGAGAACCTTAAAGTTCCTCATAGTGGTGATTATGGATTTTATTCAAAATCCATACCTACTGCTAGTGAATTTTTTGAATATGAGGATGCCGTGTTAGAATTGACAGGAAATGGAACTCCTAGAAAGGTCATTGCTGCAGAGATGGCAGGGAAGGATAAACTACTTTTCAAATTCATTCAGCATGTGATTAGTCCAAGGAGAGGAGATTTTGCTACCCTCATATTTCAGGATATTTATTTGTTGTATCTGTTAAAGCATGGAGTAAAGGTGAATTTATGCAGACTGCTAATGATTCAGATTGAGGATATGACTAGACCGAATTCTAAGTCCAATGCACTTTTCTTTTCTAAGTTTATTTCTATTATGTTGAAGGCAAAAGAGGTAGTTGGACCTCAAGATGAAACTGTTGTGGTTAAGGATAACTTTTTCCTCACCAGGACTGTTTGTAAGTTTATGAAAGTCACCTGGAACCCTTGGAAGAAATCATGGGTTAATGATGATGGAAAAATCTATGACAAATAAACTCCTGTGGACCATCCTTCTAGACCAAAGGAAGTGAGGGATCCTAGTCTTGGACCAGATGAGCCAGAACCGGTCTACAGTGATAATGAAGCTGAAGCTGAGGAGGAAGAGACATCAGTTGAGGAAGGAGGAGACCCAGATTTACCTCCTAGTCCTATGCCCCAAAACATTTCCTATGGAGCAGCTAGCCCTCCAAAAGAACTACCAAGGAGAGAAACTATTCTGAAGGACAATGACACTGAGACTACAGAAGAAGAAGAAGAAGAAGAAGCATATCAGATTGTTTTCAAAGACACCTCTGAAGAGGATGAGGCAACCGAGTCAGATCAAATTGCTCATGAAGAGGAGGAGGCTTCTGGTGAAGCAGATGATGAGGAAAATGAAGAAGAAGAGCTCAGTTTGAGCCCTCTGATAGACAGTACAGTCAAGATAGTGCCTGATCAGGAAGTAGAAGTAGCATCTGTTGATGAGAGAGTCTTTGAGCCATCAGAGAAAATGGATATTGAATCTACTATAGTTGTAGAGGAAGTTATAGAATTACCTCGAGCAGAAAAATTAGAGGAGATTCCTCAAGTGAATGCTCTAAGTGAGGGGGAGCATCTTGGTTCAGTATCAGTGTTGTATGACATTGAAGGTTGGACATCAGATCTAGGATATATGGTTCTTGGACTTAATTATGATGATTCTGATGAGGAAGACCATCCCCAAAGAGAATCAGTTATCCTACCTGCTGTGGCTGACAATTTGGCAACCAAGGAGGATCTTGAGTCCTTAAAGGCTGAAATGAAATAAGTAATGATATATTCAGTGACAGATTTGAAGAAAATTCTGGTTGAAGAGATGAGAAGTGTGGAGGAATCCCTGGAGCTATCTCTGGGATATGCTGTTTCTAGTCCCGTGAAAGGAATGATGGATGAAGTTAAAGTATGCCATACTCAAATTGAGAGTTGGATAGGAGTTGTGGTGGCTCTAAGACAATCGATTGCTTCATTGACTGCCATGAAAATTTCTCAAACCCAAGTGAATACTGATATCAGATATTTCAAAGAAGTAGTCAAGAAGTTTGTGGAAGTTTTTGAAGCTTTTAAGACATCAGTCAAAGAACATTTGAACAGTAAATATGAACTTGTTCAGAAGGTGGTTAGTAATATGACACAATCTTTCAAGGAGACAGTAGCTTTCTCATTTAAACCGCTTCCCTCATCCTGCTCCACTGTGAACCTTGACCAGATCAGAACTGTTATCCAGGAAGAGTTGGCTAAGGCCAGTACCAGCGGCTCCTCAGATACTCAGATCCTTGCTACCACTAGGGAAGTTAGTAGTTTTGTTCGTGATCACCTACGAGAAGCTACTTCTTCTCAAGAGGCAATTAAAAATAAGGTAGATGCTTATTTTGATAAGTTCTATACCAAGCATCAAATGACCAACCATTTCAAGCTTTTGATGGAAAATATGAAGTTGCCTCCAGTGACTCAAGCTTTCAGAGAACAGGTTAGTAAGCTCAAGGATCTTACTCCTACCTTGGATAAATTCATTGAAAATCGAGATGATTTTGTGTCAACAATGGAGAGAGGAGGCAGCATTATTATGGATTTCAGGAACCTGTTGATACCATTCTTGCATGTGGATGCCAGACTTGTGATTGTACCTCCTGCTCTTCCTACCTCTTCCTCTGGGAGTACACCTCAGTTGAATCCAGTTCAGGCTATTCGAAGGTTGACACCTATGATCTCACATAAGAGCACATATTTCAGATCCGATACAGTTTCAGTGGCTGACCCTCCGGTTGTTCTTTCAACTATTCCTAAGCCATCTACTCAATCTGAACCTACACCCTCTTCTGATCCTAATGGAAATACTCATGTTCAAGAGGATGATTGAGTGATTCTAGATGTTTTTGATAGAATTCACCTGTATTTTTGTAATCCTGACTTTCTCAGTTTGTACATTTTGTACCTTAATGGAAATTTACTCTTACATTCTCCACTTTACTGTGTTTATGT
Organism: Viscum album; assembly: GCA_963277665.1. Classification (NCBI taxonomy): domain Eukaryota; kingdom Viridiplantae; phylum Streptophyta; class Magnoliopsida; order Santalales; family Viscaceae; genus Viscum; species Viscum album. The sequence goes on along the minus strand of OY728126.1, from coordinate 827,371,160 downwards.
TTCCTTTCAATCTGTTCTCTTTTTGTCTCTACATTTCTCTGATTATACCCTTCTTTTTGTTAATCACAAAGGGGGAGAAAATGAAACAAATGAGACCTGGGAGTGAAAATGAAACAAATGAGAACTGGGAGTGCAATTGAAAGGGGGAGTAAAATGAGAACTTTGTTTTAATGTTTTTCTTAGGAAATTTTTCCCCTGACATTATTTTAATTTTCTTAATACTTTGGCATAAGTTGCGATTCTCAAAAAGGGGGATATTGTTGAACCCTCTGGGAGAATTAGTTGAACTCATATTTTGATAATCCCAATTATGCTCACTTATATTATGATAATCCCAATTATGCTCACTCATATTATGCTAATCCTAATTATGGTTTGATAATCCCTATATTGATTAATGGTTAATTACTTATTTCAGTATTTTTGTACACCATGCACATATTCATATATTATAATATTTACAAGATCTTCAGAGAATTCGGTTACTGGATGGATATATATTCTAACTTAACCCATTCTCCCAATAGAATGCTTAAACAGAAAAGTGGTCACCATTACAGAACAAAGCTACCGATACATCAAGTCTACCGATATGTGAAGGTCACCGATACATCAAGTCTACCGATACCTGAAGGTCACCGATACATCAAGTCTACCGATACATGAAGGTCACCGATACATCAAGTCTACCGATACATCAAGTCCACCGGAACAACAAGTCTACCATTATACAAGCTCACCGATACAACAAGTCTACTATTATACAAGCTCACCGATACAACAAGTCACCGTTATGCAAGCCTACCATTACAGACAAGTTACTGAAGGAAGTCTACGGATACACCAAGGAAGCTACCGGTACAACAAGGCTACCGTTACATGAAATGTCACCGGTACACTAAGTCTACCACTACCGATAAAGTCTACTGACATACATGAAGTCTACTGATAGAAAGTCTACCGTTACACAAGAGGTTACCGATACAAGAGGTTACCGATACAAAGACTTACTGATATACAAGACTACCGATATCCAAAACTACCGTTCCAGAGAATCCGACGCTGCCATAATTTCTTTATCTTTATTTAATCTAACCAACAGTCATATCAAGTATATTTTAATTCTTTGTCATTTATTTAATAAAGGTTGTTGGATGTCAGGAAACCGTACCTCGTACCTGCAAAAATAAATCATTTCTTTTGTCGGAGCTCGTGCCATAAATACAAGAAGTCCCTGTTGCTACAAAGAGAGACACACATGTGAAAGACATGACGAATATACAAGCGCAATACAGAAGTGACCTACAAGTTAAATACACAAGAAGAGCTCATTCATGCATGACCAAGAAGACACATAAGCTCATATACACTCAAGTTTACTCAACAAGAGTTCGTTACATTCACAAGGACTTTGAAGAACTTCATCGACTACATTTTCACTATCTCTGAACCTAGATTTCAAGAAGACGACACTCTGTTTTTCATAAAAAACCAGAGGAGGACTCAGAACCATTTCTGATCAAATTCGAAGAGGTCCAGAGCTACACTTCAATCACTAGAGCCATTCTAAACTCTATATATTACTTAGTGATTTATTATTTACATTACAAGAAGTGTGTATCATCTGTTTTAATTTACACACACACTGTCTCCTGAACCATAACTGGAGGATATGTAAATCCTCTTTCAAACTCCTTACATTTTCTATTTCCCACTGTGGATAGTGGTAGAGGTCATGTGTGACCTGGACAGCTGTATTTGCTGTTGTTTTTGTTTCCCACGTAGAACTGTGGTAGAGGTATTTGACCTGGACAGTTGTAAACTATTGTGAACCCCGATCTAGGGTGTGGGTCCAATTTATATAAATTATTGAGAGGACTAAGTCTCGGCTTGAGACTGAACCTCTTGGTCATATCTGCTATGCTTTATTTAGTTTTATCTATAACCTTGATTAGCCACTATAAGAGGCTAATATTCATTGCTAATATATGTAGTTTTCATGTGCCTTGCTATTCATAAATACCATTTTAGTTCATTTTACATTTTGAACACTCATTCTCATCATTTGTGCACTTCATGCCTAATGTGCACCAATTTAGGCCCAATGTTTCATCTGATTTTAAAGAATGTAACTATCCATGTTTTAATTTGATATTTATGGAAATGTATATTCACTTAATTATGAACATTTTTTATTCAGGGATCAATGGATTATTAATAAAGTATTATGGATATATTTGGCGATTAAAGGAAACAATTCTGGAGAAGGCAGATTGTATATCATCCCACCGATCAGACTATGGGGCCCACAATACAAGCCCAATGAAGCCCAAAATTTATGGAAGGATATAATACATATAGGGGAACAGATCATTCTTCTGGATCCAGTGCTAATTCGTCCTAAATGGTGGTTCTTAAGGTGGACCAAGTTGAAGATTTAATTTTGGGCCAGAGTCTGCGGCCCAGAAAAACATCCCACCGTTTCAATCATATCTCCATAACCACAACGTTTTTCGGTATGAAATTTTACATGATGTTAGGGGACATCCGGGGATGAATTTAAGTCTTCTAGGGCCCACTAAAATTATTCCTTCTAGAAGGTATTTTATGCGCGTCTTTCCGGTGGATGCATGCTGGCTGCAACTTCGGGGCAAGAAGTGGAAAAGTCTCTCATCATTAATGTTCCACCCACCTTTCCCCAAAATAATTAATTAAAGGAACATGGGATGTTGGGGGATCGTCCAAGTCTTCATTGTTTCCTATTTAAGGCAGGATTGGTGGTGGATTTAGGGATTTTGGGTGCTTTCTTTTCATTGTAATGTTATTATGCCAATTTGCCTTTGTAATGTTCTTCCTTCTCATGTAAGTTGTTCGAATCACCTTAGTCTTTAATAAAAGTTCTTCTTCTTCTATTGTTCTGTTATTATCCTTATCACCTTGATACCGTTTCCTCAAGGTGTGAATTTATTCACACCAAACCTTGTGATTTTGTTCACACAACGGTGGAGTGATTGTTATTTTTGTTGTTTTTACTTCTTCAATTCCACCCTCATAAGTCTACTTTCCGCTTCCGTTGAGAACTTGTCATCAATGGAGGGCTAACTCTTTTATGGGTTGATCCAAGGGAGTAGCAAGGGGCTGGATTGAATGTTATTTTTCATGCCCTAAATGTTATTAATTTCTTTTAATTTAGTTTCTTTCATTCAATGATTTTTATTCTTCCTCTTCCTTATTGAATTTATTCACCCCACTTTCATGTGCTAATTACATCCTTTACCTTGGAGTGCTCATGAAAATAATCCTACAAGTGTATAGGTGATTATCATATGTTTTGAAGGTGTTTAATCAATAAGTTATGAGGTTATTTTTAATTCATTGCATGAATCCTTCTCGAGTTAATGAAATTAAAATCGTAAAAAAAGGAAGTCATTCAATCCACACCGAGCAATAACCTAGGATCAACTCATTTTCTCATAATTTGAATTCACATAGATCTTTTAGTGCTTTTTCAAAACAATCTAAAATCAACCCAAGTTGGCCACTTCATAGCCAAAAATCCATCTCTTTTTATTGAGTGTCTAAAGGTTCTTCTTAGGTCTCTGAGGATTCGACAACCCAAGCTACACTACAAGCGACCGCTTGACCCTTAAAACTTGGGTAAATTTGGGAGAGACCAAATTTTGGCGCCATTGCCGGGGACCAAGTAAGTACCTTAGATCCAAAAAACCTTCTTTCCTCACCTCTATTCTTCTACTCTCACCCAAGATCTCTTATCTTGTCCCTTTCTCGCTTTTTTTTGGGCGCATGTCCGCCTACACCCGCGATTTCTCAAACAGACTAGTTAGGGTGGATAATCCTAGGATAGGGGAGTCAAGTGCACCTAGGGGATTGTTTAAATCAGATCAAAATATTCTTGAAACCCCAAAGTCAGAACTTGAAACAAGTCCAATGGAGGGTCATCCACAAAATCAAATTGTAAACCCTGGGGGGAATCAAATGGGAAACCAAAACCAAGAAGCTCCAAACTTAGGGAATGTAGTTGATCAAACCATGAACGACTACCTCACTCCTGCTTGGACCAATGCCCCCTCATGCATTAGACACAATTCCATAGGAGACACCAACTACATATTCAAACCCCATGTCCTAAACCACCTTCCAACCTTTCATGGGATGGAGTCAGAAATGCCATACCTTCATGTCAAAGAGTTCAACGACGTTGTTGAAACCATGTGTCCCCCACATCAACTAGAATATGCTAAGATGAGGATCTTCCCTTTTTCATTAAAGGATCGAGCCAAAAATTGGCTAAACAACTTGAGACCTACATCAATCCACTCTTGGGACCAACTGCAAAGAGAATTCTACAAAAAATACTTCCCTCATCACAAAACAATTACACTTAAAAAGAGCATCCAAAACTTTTTTGAAAAAGAGGGAGAGTCATTTTATGAAACATGGGAGAGGTTCAAAGACACCATAAACATGGTTCCACACCATGGTTTTTCTATTCCTGAACAAGTAAGAATTTTCTATGAAGGTTTGGGCCCGGGGAACAAACAATTCATTGACATGATGTGTAATGGGACCTTTAAAAACAAATCCCCAAATGATGCTTACGAGTATCTAGAAATCCTTGCTGAACAAAACCAAACATGGGGAACATCACCTTATTCTGAAAAGCCTCAAAGAACTACTGGAATGCATACACTTAGGGAAGAGGAAAGCCTTAGGGCGAAACTTGCAGCACTCTCTAGAAAGGTTGAAGAGATAGACCATAGGAAAATCAATGAAATCCAAACTGTAGACCTTGTTTGCACAATCTGTGACAAACATGACCACAAAACGGACAACTGACCAACCATTCCATCCATCAAGGATGTTCTTTTAGGAGGACCACCTGCTGAAGTCAATGCCCTAAACTTTCAAAAGCCTCAATACCCAAACACATTCAACCCAAGGTATAATGACCACCCAGGCTTCCGATGGAAAGATAACCAACAACCTAGCCAACCACAAGGACCAAACCCCTACCCTACACAAAATTTTCAAAACCATAACCAATTCCAACCACAACCAGTCCAATACCAACATCCTCCAGTCCAATACCAACAACCTATCCAACAACCAAAGTATCCCCCTGGGATAACCCAACCAACACAAACCCCTTCCCAATCTGTCCCTCTCCCAATCCTTGAACAACTGTGCAAACAAATGGAAAGGATGAAATCAGAAGTCTCGTCCCTTAAACAGGAACTTCAAACCATCAAAACTGGAAAGTCACCCATGCCCACACATGCCATTCCACAAAAAACATCAAGGGGGGAGACAAGTTTCACTCAAACAACTCATGAACAACTAAAGGCTGTGACAGTTTTGAGAAGTGGGAAATCAATTGAGAAACCTGAAAAAATAGTTCAAAACCCACCTGAAGATTCAAACTCTAATGAAAATTCAATTGAAGCACATGAACAAACTGAAGATACTAATAAAAATGTGAAAGAAACAACTCTTCAAAAAACAACCCCACAACCTTCCCCATTTCCTCAACGCATGAGGGGGAAAACCAAGCCTGAATTGAGTGAAACATTGAGGGAAATATTCTCACAAGTCAAGTTGAACATTCCACTCGTCGATTCCATTCAAACCATTCCTGCATACTCAAAATACCTTAAGGAACTCTGTACATTTAAACGGAAATTCTCACATAAGAACCAAGTCCTTATGGAAGAAAATGTTAGCACAACAATCCAAGGAACCCTTCCTCCAAAGATGAAAGACCCGGGATGCCCTTACATAAATGTTGAACTAGGAGAGAACAAAGTTGTCAAAGCCTTGTGTGATCTCGGAGCCAGTGTGAACCTCATTCCTTATGCTATGTATTGTCAGTTAGGGCTCGAAGAACTCCAACCCACATCTTTCACTCTTCAACTTGCTGATCGTAGTATTCGAGTTCCAAAGGGGATCTTAAGGGATGTTTTGGTGAAAGTTGAAAATTTCATTTACCCAGCTGACTTCATTGTTCTTGACAATCACCCAAGCTTAGGTCCTAGGGATAAAACCCCAATCATCCTTGGTCGTCCCTTCCTTACAACAATCAACTCTGTTATCCGAGTCCAAAATGGGAACATGACCATCACCTTTGGAAACATGAGTCTAGACTTGAACATCTACAATGCAAACTCTAAAATTGGGTATGATGAAGAGATCCATGAGGTTAATTGGATAGGTAGTGTTGATAGTGAACTCAAGGAACATCAAGGAATTACCGAAGGATGTTTAAGTCAAGAAGAGATTGATTTTCTTTGTTCACATGAGGGAAATTTGTCTCCTTGGCTTGAATCTCTTTCAGATTGCTCTATTGATGATTTTCTAGAATCACCAATCAATGATACCATGGGTGAAATCAATAACATCGAGTCCATATCCCTTCATGAAACTACTCTAGCTAATTTAGTGGATGAAAATTCTCTTCACAAGGAACCAATTTTGTCAAGAAATGTAAACAAAGAAACTGAGTTCAATACAAAGTCTCATCCTTTCTTGGAAAGTGATAACCATTCTGATCTTGAATTTAAGGTTTTACCTTCATCACTCAAGTATGCGTTCTTAGGGGACAATAAATCCTTTCCTGTTGTCATTTCTTCCTCTCTTGAAGCCAATCATGAGAGGATGCTTCTAGATGTCCTTAGGAGACACAAGAAAGCCATTGGATGGACCCTATCAGATATTCCTGGGATTAGACCACTTATCAGGACTCATAGAATTGTTTTAGAATCCGATTCAAAGGCATGTCGTCAACCTCAGCGATGACTCAATCCTAATCTCATGGAAGTAGTGAGAAAAGAACTTTTGAAATTGTTAAAAGCTGGTATCATCTATCCTATAGCTGAGAGTGAGTGGGTTATCCCAATCCATGTGGTTCCAAAAAAGGATGGAATCACAGTAATAACCAATAATGATGGAGAGATGCTTCCAACAAGGGTTAGTAGTGGATGGAGAGTCTGTATTGACTATAGGAAGCTCAACTCTTGTACCAAGAAAGACCATTTACCCTTGCCCTTTATTGATCAAGTCCTCGAGCGAGTGGCGGGTCATCAATTCTACTGCTTCCTAGATGGATTCTCAGGGTATAATCAAATCGAAGTCTCTTTAGAGGATCAAGGAAAAACGACCTTCACTTGTCCATTCGGCACTTTTTCCTTCAAGCGCATGCCCTTTGGGTTATGTAATGCCCCTGGTACCTTCCAGCGGTGCATGATGAGAATCTTCTCGGACATGGTGGGGGATTGTTTAGAGGTCTTCATGGATGCTTTCTCCATCTTTGGGGATACTTTTGAGGGATGCCTTCTAAATGTTGAAAAGGTTTTTTCAAGGTGTGAGGATAATAATCTCATACTAAATTGGAAAAAATTCCATTTCATGGTAAGGGAAGGACATGTTCTAGGTCATCTAGTATCTGGTAGAGGGATTGAAGTTGATAAAGCTAAGGTTGACATCATTCGTCACCTTCCATCTCCTAAAACTGTTAAGGAGGTGAGGTCCTTCTTAGGACATGCTGGTTTTTATAGAAGGTTCATTAGGTATTTCAGCTCTATTTCTCGACCACTTTGTGCTCTATTGGTAAAAGATGCTCTATTTTTATGGACATAAAGCTGTGAGGAATCATTCTCTACACTCAAGTCAACTATTATATCTCCACCTATCATGCAATCTCCAAATTGGAAACTTCCTTTCGAGCTCATGTGTGATGCAAGTGACTTCGCTGTAGGAGCAGTCTTAGGACAACGGTGTGAGAAAACTCCATGTGTCATTGCTTATGCAAGAAAATCTTTAAATGATGCACAAATAAACTACACCACCACTGAGAAAGAGCTGCTTGCTGTTGTCTTTGCTTTAGAGAAATTTAGGTCTTATCTCTTAGGATCACCCATCATTGTCTTCAATGACCATTCAGCCCTAAAATACCTTTTCCAAAAACAAGATGCCAAGGCTAGATTGATTAGGTGGGTCCTTCTTCTTCTTCAAGAGTTCGATTTAACCATTAAGGATAAAAAGGGTGTTGAAAATGTTGTAGCTGATCACCTCTCTAGGATGGAATTCAAAGACAACTCACACCACCTCTCTGTGTCTGATTCATTTCCCGATGAGCACCTCTATTCAGTGAGTGACTGCCCTTGGTATGCTGACATAGAAAACCATTTGGTGACGGGTGACATTCCAAAATTCCTGGGGACCCAAGCTAAGAGGAAATTCCTTTATGATGTCAAACACTACATGTTTGATGATCCTTACCTCTTCAAGTTCTGTCCTGATCAAATCATCAGGAGATGTGTTCCCGAGTCTGAGAAAGAGTCCATTCTAAAATTTTGTCATGGAGAGGCATGTGGAGGCCAATTTTCTATAAAGAAAACCACTGCAAAGGTCCTCCAAAGTGGTTTATACTGGCCGAACCTCACTAAGGATTCCTTCCAATACTGCAAAAGTTGTCCTCAGTGTCAGCAATTAGGATCCATTTCCAAAAGAAATCAAATGCCCCTCACTCCCATTCTAGTCGTTGAAATCTTTGATTGTTGGGGAATTGATTTCATGGGACCCTTTCCAAACTCTAAGGGATACCTCTACATCCTCTTAGCTGTTGATTACGTCTCAAAATGGGTTGAGGCCATTCCCACCAAGACTAATGATCATAAAGTTGTGATCCGATTCCTAAAAGAGCATATCTTTTCTAGATTTGGAATTCCGAGGGCTATAATCAGTGATCGTGGAACCCATTTCTGTAATCACCCATTCTCTTCACTCATGTATCAGTATGGAATTTCTCATAAAGTTTCCACTGCGTACCATCCTCAAACCAATGGTCAAGCTGAGTTAGAAAATAGGGAGATTAAGCAAATTCTTGAAAAAACTGTCAACCCCTATAGGAAAGATTGGTCTGAGAAACTCTTGGATGCTCTTTGGGCATATCGTACATCATTCAAAACCATCCTAGGAATATCACCATATAGGTTGGTTTATAGAAAAGCATGCCATTTACCTATTGAAATTGAGCATAAGGCATTTTGGGAAATCAAGAAAATGAATTTCGACATTTCTTTAGCTGAAGAAAAGAGGAAGTTAGATCTTAATGAACTTGAGGAACTTAGGATGGAGGCATATGAAAATTCAAGGATAAATAAAGCTAGAGTTCAAGCCTACCAATCTAGGAATATCAAAGTCAAACAATTTGAACTGGGAAAACCTGTGCTCTTGTATAGTTCAAAACTTCTTTTACACCCAGGAATGTTAAGGTCTAGATGGTCAGTACTATTCATAGTGCATCATGTGTACCCTCATGGGGCTGTAGAGATTCAGGATCCCACAAGTGGTAACATTTTTAAGGTCAATGGTCATAGGTTAAAACAATTCATTGAATCATTCAATAAACAGGAAATAGAGGTAGAGTTAACAGAGCCAACCTATGAACCAGGAAAAAATTGATAGATTTAGGATCCATGTAGGGCTAATGATGTTAAACAAAAGCGCTGCACGGGAGACAACCCGTGGTCTTCATGTTTCTAATCTTTGTGAATCATTTTTTTCTCCTTTTTCTTTCCTTCTTCTTCATTTTGTTATTTAAAATATATATATATATATATAGACTGTTGACCTGTTCTTCTTTTATGAGTAAGGATGGGTACAAAAGGGGAGCACCGTATTCATCCGTGTCATGCGGTGTGATCCCTGAGTAATACCTTACCCAGAAAATTTAAAGAAGACAATGTATCATCAGTTTATTTTATTTTATTTTATTTTATTTTATATTTTTGTTGGTATTTAAAAAAAAATAGATTGTTGACCTATTCTTCTTTTATGAGTAAGGATGGGTATGAAAGGGGAGCACCGTATTCATCCGTGTCACGCGGTGTGATCCCTGAGTAATACCTTACCCAAAAAATATAAAGAAGACAATGTATCATCAGTTTATGTTATTTATACTTTTTTTAAGTTAAAAAAAAATACAAAATATATATATATTAAAAAAAAAATTCAAGGCATGTCATAGGTCATTTGGAAAATATGGTCACAACCGTCCAAGCCATTGGGTGATAAACCAGAACTGAAGGGAGACATGGGAATGCATTTTCAACATCAACCACCAGGTGACTTCATTCCATAATTTTCATTTTCAATGTCTTCGTTGAACTTCTATCCTGCCACTTCTATGTTTCAATTCTGTAAACACTGGGGACAGTGTATTCCAAGTTGGGGGGGGGGAGATGAAAATGTGTGGAAGTAAAAATGCCATTAACCTTGAACATGATAACACACATTCCAAACTCTGAAATTGGATATCAAATAATTTTGCATGCCTTGATTCTGATTTTAATGCAAGTTTATGTTCAGGTGCATAGTTATTGGAAAGTGCGATTGTCCGATGTGATTTTTCACTGCTATATTTTCATCCATTTAATAAAAAAACCCAATGCACGTCCTCTAGATTGTGGGGTCTTATTTTGAGTTCTTGGGGACCCATAATAAATAGCACAGGATTGGCGATCATTTTAATTTTAACATGAGTATTCAAAAAAAAAATGCGCGTAGAGCAATGAATTGACCTAATATGTGGCTTTCGACACTTGGGGATCGCGACTCCATAGTTGTCTGGCCCAGAGTTGGGCATTTTATCTCTATTTGTGGTAATTTGAATTTGTTTTTGATTGAGTTAACTCGAGATGATGCCCAAGTATGTGAGCTTCACTTGGTGCCCTAAGGTCTTTGAGCCTGAGAGTCATCGGCAAAGTCTTGCTACATGGGTTGACTCGATTGAGTTCAATTTCAATTACCATGGAAAAATTGCAAAAAAAAAAAAACCAAAAAAAAAGAGAAAATAAAAAATGAGTACTCATCTTATTATTAAAATTTGATTTCTCCTAGCGCTTCCATCTTTTCTCCCTCGAATGAAAATGAACCCCCATGTCTATTGTGACACACAACACTTCATCATGCTTAATTGAATTTGGATGAAATATGGAAATGAATTTGAACAAAGGAATGGGCTTGGACTTTTGATATGCCTGTGGACATATCTTGTTTTAAATGATTTTGATGGGTTTGATAATTGTTTGGTATGTGATCTTTGGGTGAGAAATGTGTATTAAAATGTTTTTGGAAAAGGTCATTTGAATTCCATTTTTGTGAGATATATTTTGCTCGGGACTAGGAAAAATCAAGCTGGGGGGTGTGATTAGCCACTGTAAGAGGCTAATATTCATTGCTAATATATGTAGTTTTCATGTTCCTTGCTATTCATAAATACCATTTTAGTGCATTTTACATTTTGAACACTCATTCTCATCATTTGTGCACTTCATGCCTAATGTGCACCAATTTAGGCCCAATGTTTCATCTGATTTTAAAGAATGTAACTATACATGTTTTAATTTGATATTTATGTAAATGGATATTCACTTAATTATAAACATTTTTTATTCAGGGATCAATGGATTATTAATAAAGTATGATGGAAATATTTGGCGATTAAAGGAAACAATTCTGGAGAAGGAAGATTGTATATCATCCCACCGATCGGACTATGGGGCCCACAATACAAGCCCAATGAATCCCAAAATTTATGTAAGGATAGAAGACATATAGGGGAACAAAGTATTCTTCTGGATCCAGTGCTAATTCGTCCTAAATGGTGGTTCTTAAGGCGTCCCAAGTTGAAGATTTAATTTTGGTTCAGAGTCTGTGGCCCAGAAAAACAGCCCACTATTTCAATCATATCTCCCTAACCACAAAGTGTTTCGGGATTAAATTTCACATGATGTTAGGGGACATCCGGGGATGCATTTACGTCTTCTAGGGACCACTCAAATTCTTCCTTATAGAAGGTCCTTTAGGCGCGTCTTTCCGGTGGATGCAAGCTGGCTGCAACTTCGGGGCCAGAAGTGGAAAAGTCTCTCATCATTAATGTTCCACCCACCTTTCCCCAACATAATTAATTAAAGGCACATGGGATGTTGGGGTCTCGGCCAAGGATTCATTTTTTCCTATTTAAGGCATGAGTGGTGGTGGATTTAGGGATGTTGGGTGCTTTCTTTTCCTTGTAATGTTATTATGCCAATTTGCCTTTGTAATGTTCTTCCTTCTCAGGTAAGTTGTTCGAATCACCTTAGTCTTCAATAAAAGTTCTTATTATTCTCTTGTTATGTTCTTATCCTTATCACATTGATACCGTTGCCTCAAGGTGTGAATTTATTCACACCAAACCTTGTGATTTTGTTCACACAATGGTGGAGTGATCGTTATTTTTGTTGTTTTTACTTCTTCAATTCCACCCTCATAAGTCTACTTTCGGCTTCCGTTGAGAACTTGTCATCAATTGAGGGATAGATTTTTTATGGGTTGATCCAAGGGAGTAGAAAGGGGATGGATTGAATGTTATTTTTCATGCCCTAAATGTTATTAATTTCTTTTAATTTAGTTTCTTTCATTCAATGATTTTTATTCTTCCTCTTCCTTATTGAATTTATTCACCCCACTTTCATGTGCTAATTACATCCTTTACCTTGGAGTGCTCATGAAAATGATCCTACAAGTGTATAGGTGATTATTATATGTTTTTAAGGTGTTTAATCAATAAGTGATGAGGTTAGTTTGAATTCATTGCATGAATCCTTCTCGAGTTAATGAAATTAAAATCGTAAAAAAAGGAAGTCATTCAATCCACCCCAAGCAATAACCTAGGATCAACTCATTTTCTCATAATTTGAATTCACATAGATCTTTTAGTGCTCTTTCAAAACAATCTAAAATCAACCCAAGTTGGCCACTTCATAGCAAAAAATCCATCTCTTTTTATTGAGTGTCTAAAGGTTCTTCTTAGGTCTCTGAGGATTCGACAACCTAAGCTACACTACAAGCGACCGCTTGACCCTTAAAACTTGGGTAAATTTGGGTGAGACCAAACCTTTTATTCCACTGACATGTGCTTTAAGACCTACACTGTTTTTCAAAGTTACTCTGATAATTGAATTAGCAAGTGTTTGCATTATTTGTAAATCAGTAAGTTCATCCTCTTATTAGATTAACTAGGAATTATTCATTCCCTTGAGAACCTAGATGAATGTTTGCTTTAGTTCAAATTAACTACAATTCAATTAGTATTTTAAATTGGGGGAATTTGGTAAAGTATTTTAAAACAGAAATTTTAATTGGAACTCAATTCACCCCCCTCTTGAGTATCCACTCCGACCAACAAATATAATTGTTTTAAATAATAAATATAACATGTTAATGATTCTATATATATAATATAACATCCAATAAAATATGATTTCACCATTAATAGAATGATATCATTGCTTGTACGTACGTACATCTTACCATCTCCAAAACACGATGATATTCATTTCCACGTTCACCATTCAACGATGATTATAAAAATATATATTATTAATAAGTATTTAATATATGAAATAATAATTATACTGGAAATATATATGTATGTATGTATGTATTTATTTACATATATCTCATTCCCTTACTTCCATTCAATATGATATGAAAACGGAAACATCGTTTATGCAAACATACGACCTACCATCCCCAAAAATAGTGTTTTCCATTTTGAATATCTATCTATTATACATATTTATATTCTTGATATATATGATACATAAATAAATTATTATTTTCTGGAAGCAATAAAATCAGGATATAAGTAATACGATAAAAAATAAGAGGTTAAAACACGTACTATAAAGAAAGTGATTATTATTCAAAATGTTATTTTAACATATAAATTATTACTAAATGGGCATTATAAATCCATAAATGAATCAAATAAGATATAATAAAGATGAATATGGTTCTGGAATATTTTAATAACATACTATTGTCATTATAGTGGAGGTTAAACGTACCCTCGACTAAAGCCAAGTGCAAGGTAAGTGTTAATTCCTCAATCTCATTATTATCTAAGATTGTTTATGTGTAAGTTTTTATTGGGACATATTTATTATCCATGTCCATGTTTCATAAAAGAGTTTTCAAAGGGATTATTTTTAAGGAAATATTTGACCAAAACATTATTTTAAATGGTTTAAATATTTATTCTTCTATATCATTTTCATTAATTTCGATGTTATCAAAATGGTTTTAATGATTTATCTTTGTAGACATGGATGTTTTAAAATGTTTATTCCTCTCAAAAGTTTCAAATTGGTATGGGAAACTTTGATTCAAAAAAGTCTTTTAAATGTCTTCCTTTATAAATTGCTTGTCTTTTAAATGATTTTATGAAAAGGTTATATTTCTCTCAAAGAGTTTTACTGATCATTTTCAACTATGTCAACATCCTTTACTAGATATTATTCATAAGTGATGTTTATTAATTATAATACAGTTAACTATAATCTATTGAAATAATTATGATATGTTTGACTATGGATGTTCTATTTTTATACCATTAATGGTTTACGGTTGAAATATTGACATTCCATATGCAAATTTTAATACAAATGTTTATGTTATGTTTCACCCTTTTCATATGAGGAATGAATTAGACTTAGTAAATGATGGTTGGGGACTACTTTAACCCCTCGATTAATCTTTGGTCTCATGAGACCAATTAGTGTCTTGGCATAAGGCCTTGAAAAAATTTTTATTTGCAGTCTGGGCACGAGGCCTTGACTATGTGGTTATGATGTCCAGCATTATGCATTACCTCGTTATGAAATTAGTTGCTACATGTGATTATTAGATGAGAAAAATATCAATGTGCATGTTTATATGGTAATGTTTGATTTGTTTTCTCCATATTCGGTTCAAGATTATGTTTAAAATGATGTAGCTTTTATTACACATCTTTCTTTAAAGGTTTATAGCTTCTACTAAATTATTTACCCTTACAGAGAATATGAGCTCACCAATTTCTTATGTTTTGTTTTCCTAGGATTCCAAGAACTGTATTATGATTGATATTCATGTTTAGGATAGAAGAATAATGGAGTTGTCAAAGGTTTATTTATGTTGTGTTTTATGTTTAAATGTGTAATGTAGTGTTCATGTATGTAATATATTTTCCAAGACTAAAAAACTTATCGGTACTTTGAGGCTTGATTATTAGTGATCATGTCAATGTATTAAAATAATGAAACGGCTCCAGGATTTTGGTGTCAGGGAATTACAAAACCCTCTTTAAAAACGTGGTTGAAACTTTAACCAAGTGTCCCATAAGAGAATATATTCCTCCATATTTCTCCAAAAGGATTACCATCCACCCTACTCTTAAACTAAGTTGAAAATTCACCCTAGCTATGAAATTGGGTGCCACATTTTCCCTAACTAACAATTAATGTGACTTTTCTCCAAGGCAACAATATGAATGATCAATTCACCTAGTTTTATATGCCAAATCCATATAAAACTCTCCCAAGTGTATCCATTTAAACATTACTGAAATTTGATAACATGTTTTCTTAAGAGACCATGGGGACTATAATGCCTCATCCAAGGTGCCACAAAACTAGTTCCCTGAGTTTATTTGGTACGTGGCCCCAAGAATCCCTTCCCATATGCTATAGGATACTAACAGGGTGCAAGGGTCTAATAAGGTATATATGGAGACTATACAATCTTTAACATAATAATGCTACAAAATAAATCAAAATATGAAATAAGAAACTAATAATAATCAATAACCAACAATAATCATGCATCTTATAACAAATCTCGAAAACATAGTGAAGGTCAACAAGCCACTTATAATATACATTGCATATCATAGTAGTGTCAAGTGTCTAACATTCCCAAAATAAATACACAATGACAATACCCAAAATAATACTCAATATCATTAGAGTTCCCGCATCCATTCTATAACCCAAAATCCCAACTCAACAATCTATCATATTGCCTTTTCTCTTACCCTGACCTACAACAATGAAATATTATTGTATGAAAACCCATATTTTATTTAATCTTAATTCATGACTTATTTCATGAACGTACACATAATAAATTCCCAAGATATAAGGAATCCTAGTGTTTTTTGGGAATTAGTTACATATCATAACAACATGAAATATGGATATAATGAAATTAATCAAAACCTCCTTAATATTCACCTATAATTTGATCATTCGTACAAAAAAACACAAGATAACCAAGGGGCATACATAACAAAGGGGTGATTTATCAATCTTATTAAGGGAATAAAAAATGTGAACTAAGAGGCACATCAGGGTACCATGAGTGGGGTGAGAATCATAATATTGAAAAATGATGAATCATATTACATGATAGCATAAAGGCATAATGGTAATGTGGAAACAACATTAAACATAAGATCATAAACATATGTCAAGGACAACTATAGAGAAAAAAATCCCATGGTCGAAAGATTACTATAATGGACTAATTTTACTACCTAATCTCATACAAGAAATCTCATGGGACTAAAAATTTATCTAATGCATTGTAGGGATATATAATTATGGTACCACCTATCACATTCATATTATGTACATGTGTAAGTTTTCCACATATATCATAAAACGTAAGGAAGTATTTCATAAATTTAACCCCATGATTTAAAAGTTAGGGTTACATATATGTAAATACCCAATAAACTAAGGACATTTACAACTATGTGAATTCCCTTTTGTGGAAATGGAGAATGGTTGTCACTATGAAAATGTTTTCCATGAAAAATAAAAAAATGATTTCAGTATCACAACGACTGTAAATAAATATTCATAGAGGGGATTAACAAAAGTAAAATTGAACTATAATCACATGAAATCATCACTACAGTGTGAGGTATGTGTAATAAAATAATCCAAACTAAACAATTGCGAATTAAAACGCATAAGGCAATGAAGGTGCTTGAATAAATAGGAGAAAGAGAGGATCCCTTACCTTGAAAGGGTGCTCCTGAAAGCATGGTAGGTGCTTCTTGAGAGAATGGGGCACATTGAGAGGTTTATAGAGAGGTAATGGGAGATTAATATAACTGTATATGATTTTAAAGTTTAGATTACCAGGATTTCGGGTGGGTTTACACCGCAAAATAGAGGATAATTATTTATTAATTTTCAAATTTATGTTTTTGACTCTATATGAAAAAGTAATCAAAAAAACTGACCATTAAATGGTTTTTTCCATGTTTTATACCAAAGTAGAGTGGTATTAATTATTTTACCAATTTTATAAACTATATCATTAAAATATGACACTTGGTGGTGTGTAAGTTATTAGATGTTTTCAAAGAATTAAATTTTTTATCCTTAAAGAATAATATTGGTTTTCATAGATTCATTAGAGTTTATAAAATTAATGAAATTACCTTGAAAAAATTATTTTAAATGAGAAATATATATTAGTTCATTGATACATTTTTGGAAACTATTTCATCAATTTTGGGTAATTATGATCTCATTATACATGCTATATATTTATTCCAAATTTAATTTTTACCCGAAAATTTGAATATCAGAGAAAATTTTGAAAAAAATCACCATTGGATAATATAAACATGATGATTTGAAAAATAATATTTATTTTATCAAAATAATTATTTAAATACGATAATTTAATCTTTTAAATCAAAATTTCAATTTATTGAAAAATATTAGTTTTTTTATAATAGTTGTCTTACCCTTATAAAAATCATATTTGACTTTGTAAAATTATATTATATTATATATTAAATAAAATTTATTTAATATTGAAATTATTTTAATTAAATATCATTTAATTTAAATAATTCTTATATTCATCAAAAAGAGTGTCTTTATTGAAACTAAATATTTTCTAAAAAATACACTTTTTCTTTCATTATTGTGGAATCTAATTTTTATCAAACTCATAATATAACCATTTAAAAATTAATATTAAAAAGTGATAAATATTATCATTGATTAATTAAAATAAGACATAAAAATTCATTCTGTTATGTTCTATATACATATCAATTTATTAAACTGGTGAATTCCCTAAGGGTAAGGTGTGTGATGGTGACTTTTTCTTCGTGTGGTTTGACATACAAGAGTTGGATAGTGATATTAGTGAGATTGAAATTATCCCATAAATGGTTTCAATAAAGATTTAGTTTTTGAATATTTTCTTGGTCCTGGTCAAGTTAAAATCTCTGTGATGTTATCTCCCTTGGAATCTCTGATAATTGTACTTCAAAAGGTCTGATCCTACTGGTCGAGTCATCACTTCTTTGATCTGTGTTAGTTTGACTATATCATAACCGTGAATATACTAAT
The DNA here is from genome assembly GCA_963277665.1 of Viscum album. Taxonomy (NCBI): domain Eukaryota; kingdom Viridiplantae; phylum Streptophyta; class Magnoliopsida; order Santalales; family Viscaceae; genus Viscum; species Viscum album. Next base: position 827,352,897 of record OY728126.1, on the reverse strand, counting down.
TTAATTCTCATTGTAAAATGGAAATATTAACAATGGTTATGATGTGTAACTGTCTTTTAAATTTGAAATACCATATAACCATTAAAAATAACCAAATTAGTGCATGTTTTTTTATAACATCAAAACATAATAATGAATTTGTTTTTTCAAAATGAGGTTATTTCATTTATAATATTTTGGGTCATTACATTATTCCCCCCTTCAGAAATATTTCCATTGAAATATTAATTTCATAAACTAAGGTAGATGAGGGTATTTCTCTTTCATCGCCTCTTTCGGTTCCAATGTTTCTTCCTCAGACTTGTGTTTTATACACAACAATTTGAAAATGTGGGTTTTCTTGTTTCATAGAACCTCTTCTATATGATCTAAGATCTTCACCAAATAATCCTCTTCTAATAATCTATTATCCATTTGTACCACCTCTGGATTCATTATATATGAGAGATCTGGTATGTACTTCCTTATGAAAGATATATATAACACATCATGTACTTGAGATTGGTTTAGTGGGGGGATATTAAATAGGTCAATACTCTAACGAAATCAAGGATCTCAAAGGGGATGAGGTATCTAGGTCTACAATATCCCTAATTTCCAAATATCTTAACTTTTTTCCATGGAGATATATGAGAGAATACATTATCTCAGACCTCAAACTCTAGATCACTTTTATGATTGTCTATATATCATTTCTATCAACTTATTGTGAATTTCATATGAAATTGAATGTTTCGAACCTTATCTATAATTTCATGGATAAGATAAGGTCCCATCATCTTCGACTTTCCAACTTCATCCTAGAATATCATAGTCTGACACCTATTCCCATAAGAGCCTCATATTGTTCCATTTGAATGGTCGAATTGAAACTCTAGTTAAATAAGAAATCCACTAGGGGAATGTGTTAACCCCAATATCCTTGTAAATATATTGAAATTAATCTCATCATATCTTCCAATTTTTAAATGTTCCTTTCAGATAGTATATCCATATAAGGGAGATAAGTTGTGATGAAATCGTTTCAATATTAAATGGTTTATCAGCTAAAGAATGGTTGGAGGAGAACTTATTTTAGAAAGGTAGGACAAATATCCTTTTATTATTCCCATATCCATGCTTTTCATGTATAAAAATATTGGATTCCATGAAATTATCTCCATGGATAGAGTTACATGATCATTTATTTTTAGAACATCTTACACTTTTTCTCATTCCTATGATGGTAATGAATTGAAAATCATAATATTTTATTAGATATAACCACCTTCCTTGGAATATATTAATCTTATTTTTTGTGAATATTTACATTAAAGCTGTTATGATTCAGATATATTTCACACTTCTCCCCATAGAGATAATCCATTCAAATCATTAATGTGAAGACCAACAATGTAAATTCTAGATCAAGACTTGGGTAGTTCTACTCATGGATCTTTAATTGGAGTGAGGCATGGGCTGTCACTTTGTAATCTTACGTGAGTACACAATCCAAGACCTTTTTAGACACATAAATATAGTTTAAAAATCCTTTCCCATGGATATTTAATATCATCACGGGTGGAGTGATTAGAATCTTCATTAATTCTTTAAATATTTATTCACATTCATTTATCAGGACCAACAAGACTCCTTTTTGTGTCCTCTTTCTTATTGGTGTTGAAAATCATGATAATTTCCTATAAATCTATGAAAGTACCTAACTACTCTAACGAAAATTTACATTTCCCTCACAGATGTTGGTATTATCCATCCTTTAGTTACAATAGATTTTGAAGGATCCACATACATTCCATTATTAGTGATAACATACCCTAATAAAGTTACTTTCTCAAATAAAAACTCACGTTTATTGTACTTTTCATATAAAATTTCCATATTAAAGGTATTCAATATAGTATTAAAATTCTACTGATATTCCTCCATGATTTGGGAGTAGACTATAATATCCTCTATAAATAAAAACACAAATTTATCAATGAAATATATAAATACTATATTAATCAATTACAAAACTATTTTTTTGCATTAGTGAGTCCAAATGGAATCAATATAAAATCGCAGTGCCCATAACATGTATGAAAATAAGACTTGTAGATATCCTCCTTATTCACTTTAACTTGATAATATCCCAACCAAATATCCACCATAGAGATATATTAGGCTCAGAGTAGCTGATAGAAAAAGTCATCAATCTGTTTCTAGCGAATCTTTTTCTTTGTCATGATACTATTGATCTCTTGATTATTAATGTATAGGTACATTGTTCCATCCTTCTTCTTAATTAAGAGGACCATAAAACCAACAGTAAATAACTTGGGCATATAAACCCTCTATTTAGATTATCATATAATTGTTTCCTAGGCTCCTCAAGTTCAAAAATAGTAATTCTAGATAGATTCCTAGATACTGAAAAAACATTAGGTATGAGCCTTATTGAGAACACAACATCAAAGTTAGGGGGAAGGCCATTAAATATATTAGAAAACACATGAACATATTCCCTAACAATGGGCATGTCTTCATGGATTGAATTAACTTTATACTATAACATTTAATCTAGATACACAAGCTCGTATGGATATAATATCCATCATTAAGATGTTTGTACCAAATATGATTCATCTACCTCCTTGAACATGTATATAATGTGAGATATTTACTCTATATTAAGCGATATTTCCTTATATTTCCAATTTATATTGGATCTATATATGGAAAGTCAATCCATACATAGAATAGAATAAAATTTTGCAAGTAAAGGGAGTATCACAAGGTTTTATGGGAAATTCAACCTGAAAATATGGTTTGGGGATGAGTTATATGCTTATAATACAACAATTTACCCATTCACCAGCATCACAAATAACTCAACTTCCTTGTTTGGTGGTGCTATTAAAATAGTTGTACTAAGACTTTTTGATGTGAAATATTGCATAAAATCGTAGTCACATAGGATATTTGGAGTTAATGAATGCATGATATGCCTACCTTTCACTATTTTATTCAATATATAATAATTTATTTCATAAAAAATAAGCATGGGTATAATAATTATTAAAATATTCAACATATAAATGGGAAAACCTGACCATTAAATAGATAAATCATAAATTATATATATTATTTAATTAATGGATTTCTATGTTTAAATCAATGATTTTCTTGATCTATTTCATAACATAAAATATTGTAGGAATATTTATTCCCATTAATAATGGTTCATAAGAATGTTGTGAATTTTAAAAATCATGTCCCCCAAGATTATAAAACTTGGAGTGTATCCAGTCCTATTTTCATGCACCCTGTTATGATCTAGTGCAGCTCAATGCACTATTTTCAAGATTATTATCCATATATACATTTGTTCCAATGCCACATACTCATGTAGTATCCAGATAAGGATGTTTTTTTTCTGGGAAACAATTCAATCTATGATTTACCAAAATTTAGGGATGTTTTCATATTTTTAGTCTTATCCCTAAGGATTTTATTATATTTTTATAATATATTATCAATAAATAACTATAATTTTCTCTGTTATCAACAATTACAACACATATTTTGTTACACCTTAATTTCGTGATTTATTACATAAAGGCACAAATAATAAAATCCCAAGAGATTTTGAATCCTAGTTACATTGGGAAATTAGTTACATATAATATCAAATTGAAATAGGAAAATAATTATATTATTGAAAACTTCCTTGACATGCTCTAAAAATTCCATTATTCTTCTAAAACTGCACAGGATATCCTAGGGATGTACATGAAAATGGGTTGAGATATAAATCATGGGAGGGGAAATAAAAAGGATAAAATAATGTAATGTATAACATTTGGTCAAAGAGGAATATAATTATAAGTTAACCGGGGTGATAATTATTTAATTTACCAATGAGACATGACATAACTAGATGACATAAAGGAAAATACGAATGTAGCGACAACATTAAACAAGACATCATAACCAAAAGTGAAGGATAACCACCAATACAACATCTCATTGTGGAATGAGTCCCTTAATTGATTAGGTTTACTATATAATATTGAACATGTTGTCTCATGAGAACAAAACATTACCCAATGCATTGGAGTGATATGTAATTTTTGGGCCACTAGTCTCATTAAGATCATGTACATGCTTATGTAATCTACGTAGACCATACATCATAAAGTTTTATTTTATCAATTTTATCCTCACAATTAATGATTTTTGGTAAAATATATGTAAATACACAATAAATTAATGGTATTTACAACTTGGTGAATACCCTTGAGTGGAAATGAATATGGGTATTCACGACACAAATATTTTTTCAGGAAAATTTACTGCTCGATTTTAACAGCATAATAGTAGTACATAAAGATTCATAGAAAGGATTAACGAGAGTTAAAGGTGTTACTCATCAATTAGAAAAAACAATGATATTAATAGTTATATATTATAACATAATACAACATGAACAATTTGGAATTACAAGCAATAAGACAAATAAGGTTCTTAAATAAAGATGAGATGGAGAGGAACCCTTTCCTTGAGATGGTGATTCGAAAAGATTAAGAGGAGATTCCTAAGAGCATGGGGAACCTTGTGAGGTATATAAATAGGTATTTTAAGATTAATATTGTAACCCATGAGTTTTAAGTGAAGATGAAGAGGATATTTGGTTGGGTATATATAGAAAAATAGAATGCAATTCATTACCAGTTTCCAAATTTATGTTTTAAACTCTATAGAATAAAGTATTCAAAAACCCAAATCGTCCAATAATTTTTCCATGTTTTTTCCCAAATATGTGTTTTTCTCATAATTTTACAATTTTAATAACTACCCTCATAAAAATAATACCCTTGGTGTTGTAGAAGTCAGTCATGTTTACAAATAATTGATTTCAAAACCATCAAACTTATACTTAAGACATGATAACGTGACAACAGAACAATAACTAGTTTAAATCATATAAAACAATATTATATTAATTTAACCACTCACATACACCTTTATTTATGGGCTGGAACACCTCATTTGTGGCCCTAGGCCTGGCCTCGTAATCATTAGCAGACCCTGATGGGGTACATGAAGGGCCTCACACATTAATTTTAAGTTCAATTTAAATTCCTTAGACATAGAATCAAATGAAAAGAATGAAAGTATAATTATACAACCACATAAAATTTAGGAACTTCATTACTATAGTATAATGCTTATAGACCACATACGTTATGCTCATAGATAAACAATCGTCAAACCTTGTCCCCTAATTCAAAATAAAATGACCACAAGCACTAAAGTAATGAACTCCCTAGAAATATGATTTATATGATTTTGAAGAAGATAAAATAACCCAACCATTTTTCTTCTATAAAATAAGAATAACGGGATTTATAGACATACCCATAGCTTCAATTCTCACTAAATGATACTTCCAATTCCAATAAGTTGAAGGAGAAAAATCCTTAGAGAATAAGGGATCTGTAAGTTCTCACCCGAGTTGTTGGAGGAGAAATAGGGTGAAAATAGAGAGGAAAATGTTTATCTTTATGGGTTTAAATAGTAAAATGACTAATTTTTAAGAGGTTCATGGTTTGGATTCATGTTTTTTTGAACTATTTTTTTATCTCAATCCAAGAGGAAATTGATCCACACTGTTTGTCTAACCACATTAGTGGTTTGATAGACCTTGTGGTAGTTCTGTGGCTTCCTTTTTCCATGTATCTCAAGACAAATGGTCTCCTCGGTCACCACGAATTTTTCTAACTATGTTCTTTCCTCCTCAATTTCACATGGTTATGTGACCTGGTTAGCACTAACCACATACCAACTATGCACCATAAACTAAATGGCCTCGTTTCCCCCATTTCCTTATCCCAAACCTAAGGACATTCTTGAGACCATTATTATACAGTAAATGTATTATATTAACCAATTTAAAAGTATTTGACCATTAAAATGAAAGTAAAAAGATACATCATCAATGTTCAGGATATTGTAACCACACCACATTATAAAATATCATCCTCGAGCATTACTACCAAGAATCACTAAGCCTACAAGGTAAAAGGATCACGTCATTATGAGTGTATATCTACTTCCTAATAAAAAATTTCTTATTAATTATGAACATTATTCCAAAACAATGGAAAAAAGGATATGATTTTACCATAAATAACTCTCTCACTATGATTCACAATATGAATTCAACTCTCCTCAAAGAATGCATTGGCCTCAAGCATAGCACCATCAACATTAATCTCATGAGAAGAATTAGGGTGATACTTTAAAATTGGTATAAAATTAAAATCATCATGCATAACACTATACTGTTGTGGAAGATCCAATAGATTCACAAAAAAATATCATATCCATGATATAAAATGGACTGAAAAGCCTATGAACTAACTTACCATGTTTCTAAGTCCAATGGGGACCCAATCATAAAGACACATGAACAAACACATAGTCACCAACTAAAGAATCAATAGTTCAATGAAATTGATTGGCACATGAATTCTTCATAAACTATGACATATATATATATATATATATGTTTACAGATCATCTGAACAAAATCTTATGAATCCATCATAAGACTTAGTCCCAATAAATTTGACTCTCCTTCCACCATCCCGCATAATGGTGATCTATATGGCCTACCACACACTACCCCATATGGTTCCCTCTAAATATTCACCTAATTACTATTCTTATTTGTTAGCTAAAAAATTTCTAAATGATTTTCACATGTTCAATAAAATCTAGGATGCATTCTCTTTACATGTCATATAACACCTATATAGTGAATTCTGATTTCCCATTCATCTACAAGTGAAAATATATACACAAAAAATATGGGTACCAACATTATTCTACAACCCTCTCCAAAAGCATGAAGTAAAATATGGATCATGACCTAAAAAAATATTTGTTGAAAACCCATGAAAACAACAATATATTGAATTTACAAGTCACCCACCTAATAAATGGTGAATGTCTCCCTGGTTGATAAAGAATGTAATACCTTTGTTAACAGAACCACAATCACCCATATCATGCCATTATTTTAAGGATTAATTAGTAATACCACCACAATACCCATCATAACATCATCCCACTTACATTCAGTAATGGGAAATATTTTTAATAGTCCAAAGCATCAATTATTCTCACCATTCATCAACTAATAGTCATACAATGGAATCCAAAAAACACATTATCTCCAAATAATTCCTTACCAACAATACTATCTATGAAGGTCAGGGTGTATTTTCATCAAGACAAGGTGAACCACACACTTTGAGGCAGGAAACTCATGAATAATATCCTCCCATATACAAGTAGGAACAATCGTGTGACCATGATCATAGATGTTCTCATCATCATTTCTGGTCCAGTCGAGAGCTGGCTTCCCCCATTAAAACTATCCCTCAGTTCCAAGAACTCTAGATACCCATAATGCATCCTCTTTAACTGATTCATAGGGGACAAAAATTTAGATAAAGGCATTATGATCGTCTATTATTTCCTCTCCTAAACACATATATGTATCTCATGAAACAAGCTCATCGTCATCCAATCTGAATTGGACTTCTAAACTACATGAGTCTGAGTCTTCTAACTTGATGAATATACAATATTGGTTCCTTTTTTGGAAATATAATCTTACACAAATTCAAAAAAATCATAAACTCAACCCATATCCACTAAAACAAATTACAATATCCCTAAGAAAATATATTTTTGAGTATTTTATGATTAGTATAAATAACAAACATCTCACCGAAAAGGTAATTCCACAAACACTTTAAGGCATGAACTAACTTGACTTGATCAAGGTTGTGTGTAGGATAGTTTTGTTCATGTGGCCTAAACTATCATGATCCGTACACCATGAATCAATCTCCCTACACAAGCACTTCACCAATTACAATAATAGATGATTCATAGAATAGGGTATTCCCCTTACCTAATAAGGGTGAAACCAGAATTGATGTTTCTATCAAAATATCCTTCAACTTTTACAAAGAATTATCAAATGATTCAAACCATTCCAACCTAACACCCTTATTAGTCTAGCCTGGGAGCGGCATTGTCCAGATAAAAAATTCTTCAATGAACCTTTAGTAGTTACCTACCAAAACCAAAAAACAACAAATATCAAAAACATTTTTATTCTTATATTATGAAAAAAATACTCAAAATTTTTTAGGTTCCACTAACACATCTTACTCTGAGATGATTTGATTGAATAAATGACTCTTTTTTATCCAAAAATGACACTTATATATCTTGATATATAGCTGTTTCACTCTCAGTGTACTCAAGAAGATGTCAATATGATTGGAATGATTATCCAGAGTCTATAACTATACTATGTTTTCATCAACAAAGTAACCACAATATGAACAAATTACATGTGAAATATTTCGTTCATCAAGTCCATGAACACAGTAGTAGCATTCCTTAGCCCAAATTACATCACAACAAACTCACACAAAACAATACCTTCTTATGAAAGAATTTTGTGGTATATCAGAAGCTCTCACACCAAAATAATTATACCTTGATCTCTAACCAGTATTAGATAAAACAATTTCATCCCTCATCTGGTTGAAGAGTTCATTAATACATGGAAGATGGTAATATATCTTGATCATCATTTAGTTCAACTTCCAGAAATAATCTGATAATCACAATGTTTCATCTTCCTTATTTGTGAATAAAACTAGTGATCCTCCTTTTGAAATACTCCCACAGATAAACCCTTCAGCCTTCAAAACCTCCAATTGATTCTTAACCTCATTATTTATTTTAGTTCCATTATAATCACATGAATAGAAACTTTCTTGATTCCATGTGTCAACTAAATAATATACTCAATTTCCCTCTTTGGTGGAAACCCTAATAACTCCTCAAAAAATAAATCTTAAATCCAATACACTATAGAAGGGAAGAAATCATTATCCACTCCACTATAATCAAGAAAAAGGATTCACAACCTAAATAATGATCTTACCCATATTATATAGTATTATCCATGCACACCCTCCCTGTATTTTCCATTCCATATTAAAAGCATATGTGTTACACTCAGGGGACATGAAGGTCGATCTATTATGGTAATAGTTGATGGGATCTTGAAATGATACCAACCAATCAATTCCCAATATAATGTAAAAACTTTTCATTTCAAGAATTTATAAGTTCCAATGAAAATTTTACTTTTCAAACTTGAGGATACACCCTTTACAAAGATATATGACCTTCAATCACACTCGAATAGTGTGTCGATCAACATCATCCCATTAGGTCTTTCCACCACCAAACCTAAACTAGTTACTATCCATGTATATATAAAATAATAAGATCCTATAATGTCATAAAAAATCACTAGTGAGTGTATAAGCTATAAGAATTATTCCTTTTACTATCAATGGACAAGAAATACTACTGATGGGTATAGGATGAGTAGTATAGAGTTAGAACATCCCTCTATCATGTGAAACTACCTGAGCATCATGTCTTTTACTACTTTTATAATATAGACACTCTTTCCATGGAGACCTAATCCCCCCATCCCAACTGTTAAGGCCAGTAGTATTCGAAAAACTAGACTAATATAGGGTAACAGATCCCAGGTTAATGCTCTGTATTGGGATAAATCTAGGATCACTTCTCATCTATGAAGTGTTATTGAAGAACCTCTTCACAGGAAACATTATTTTAAATGCTCAACACTCCAATGGTGGTTAGGGAAATTCACAAGGAATGTGAATTGACCTTCTACACTGATAACAAAACACAAATTCACTACCTAGAGAGACTGATCCTCTCCCCTAGCTACTCTATCCTCTACTAAACTACTGAAATCTATCATATTAGTGATTCCTACTATTAAAAGACTCACCACCTGATCACTTGAATGAATCAGTATACCCACTAATAGAATAATCCTCATGTTACCCTTAAAAATGATCTCCTTATTCACTACCTCAGTAATCTTCTTCATATGAATGATGTTCACTTAGGACATGATCTCATGTATATGACCATCCTAATAATATATCGTTGTAGATTCCTCATCTCTTATTAAAGTTGGAGTGAAAATATTCTGGTTGATGAAGTGTAAAACCTAATTCACCATTGAAATAATTCCTTAGGTCAATATCATAAACACATCATCTTTTTATTTCTTTATGGACATTGGATAAAATAGTTCTAGGAAGTTCTCTTGAAAATCCTTTCATACCATACCTTCTAAATGCTCATTCTGAGCCAATATATCCCATGAGTAATTTTCTAGACCTCATAACATATAAGATTCAACATGACCATGTTATCTATAGGTGTATATATGTGATCTAGAATCATCTGGGTGGACTCAATACAGAACTCAGTTGCCTTAGGCCCACCCTCTTTACTAAACATCGTAGGGCGCTATAGTTATAACTCCCTCATAAAATAAAACATACATGGTGTATCCCACCCTAGAAATATTTATATTAACATGTATAAAATGATTAAATTTCTCATGAAACTGACCTTATGACCTATCCCCCATAACCAACAGTGGTTATGGTTCACCCACTATAGGGTCTTTATCGGTGATTCCCTTATTTCACCTTATCATACAATTTCGTAGTAGAGGAATATATATAAAATCAAAAATGAACATATTAGATAACATAGCATATTATTTACACATTAAAAAAATATGGATTAAAATATCTATAAAAATTACTATATATACACTATCCATATGGACATAACTGCAACAACATCACACCCCTAAATTGTACTTATCCTGAGTTATGACTAACTCAAGGTAAAATAAAAATTCCCATTTTATATAATTGAACCATTTCTATTTGAATATTTTAATTTTCATGACTTCAAATTCATTGTTAGGAACTATTTACTCAAAATCAAAATATAAATATGAAATTATTTTCATTTCTCACAACCCAACTATAACATGATTCCACTTTTGTGTCTAATATGGTGTGTGTCACATAGATCCCCTAGTTCCTATAAATGATTAATGCATACAAAAAACTCATTTCATATTAGACCGTGAGTAAAATCTAAAAAACTGATAACATTACACTAAAATTTAATCACCATTTTTGAAATCACATTCGACTCTAACAAGATAATATAAAGAAAAACAATCCCACACTTAGAACTTTGGTTTTTTCTTACACATAGCTTAGATACTCTCATGTAATATATCATTAACAAGGCCCAACACATCCTAGTATCCTGTATAAATTTCCCAAATATTAAAGAAACAAAAAATTAAATTATTTGAAACAACTTTTTAATGAACCATCCTGATATCCACTAAACCAGTACCCCATTCCAATTCAGTACATGACCTAGATCACACCTCCCCATATGCCATAGGCTGCCGACTAGCATCATGGGTCTAATAAGGTACATGTGGAACCTATACCATATTTATTGGAAAAATAAAAAATAGAAATAAAAATAAGAAATTTCCACAGTAATATTAATAAATAACGAAAAATAATCTTGTCTCTCATAACAAATCCCCAAAACTAGTTAAAGGCCCGCAAACCAAAAATAATAAACATGACATGTCATAGTTGTGTCAAGGGTCTGTGAAAACCAAAATAAAGACATGTTGAGTCTCCCAAAAATGGATCCCAATATTAGTATAGATCCTTTATCCATGATCTATACCAAAATCCTGACTCATACATCTATCATAGGTCCTTTTATCTTATCCTGATTCACAACTATGAAACTCTATCGGCTACCACTGACGACCTAAGCATGGTAAGGGTAAAACACAGTTTCCCACCAAAAATGGTGTATAAAGAAATATCTAGTAAATAAATTTTATATATAGAATTACATATAAATAAATTAAAGTCATTAAATCAAATGGATTCCCAAATTTAACAGTTTTCAATTAGTCTAGTGGGATCCCCAGTTCCCCAATGACACCCAAATCACCAAACCTTCTCTAACCCCTACTGAATGTGTGAACAATACACAATGAGGATTTAAACACATTAAGTTAAAATTGAATTCGTAAATTAATTCAACATAAATCATTATATCATGGATCCTTATCCTAATTACCCATACCATGTACAACCATAGGAATATAGAGCATCACTTAGAAATCCAAAACATGCAATGCATTGGTGGATCATAGAGTATCCGTCTTACCCAAACCATGATATCTAGCTATAATTCCTAGAGAATTAGTTTAGATCCACCCAAGGATGATTAACCTCAGTTCTACATCAAACCATACCATTATTTTACATTTTATAAGGTTCTTTATAAATGAACTTTTTATCAAAAATAACAAAATGGTTATACCTATTCATTTATAATCATATTCATTGTTTATTACATTACACATATTTAGTTAAATTTCCTTCAATTGATTTCCTTACCAATAATTCATCACTACAACCATTAAAAATTTAATTAACCCATTTAACAGCACAAACATTCCCCTTTATGTACTTATCAGTTTTAACATTAATCATCCCATAACCCATTTAAATCATCCAAGTTATACCAAACCACCCCTTACAACATGTTAGAATTTAAACACAATATCAAATGGTTTAAATCATAAAAACACATAATTTCTTCATTTAACCACTCCCTTCACCATTTTCAAGGGGATGACACACACCATGGGTGGTCGTAGACCTGGTCTCATAATCATCAATTGACCCAAAGTGGATGTGAAATTATTTATATATAAATTTAATGTATAGTTTACTTCTCATAGTCAAGTAAACAAATTCTCAACATGAAAGAGTAATTGCACAACCACAAACACACACATAACAACATGAATATGGGTGAAATATTGTAGATCACCTACCTTATTTACATAGATAAACATGAATCTAACCTCAACATTTGATTCAAAATAAAATATCCTCAAACACCAAATAGAATAACACCTTGGAAATAGTTTTTACAAGCATCAGAATAATAGAAAACCACCAACCATGGTTCTTCATGAAAATAGGAGGAAGAGGAATCTAATTATTTCCTAGAGCATCATTTTTTCAAAATATGACACTTCAAATTTCTATGAATTGATGGAGAACAATCCTTGGATATGGGGGGAGCTATTGGTTCACACTACTTTCTGTTCTATAATAACGTGGGTTAAATTTTGGTAGAGAAAATTTATTGGTCAGGATAGAAAAATGTTAAAATTTCCCCTTTTTAAAAGGTTCATGTTTAGGCCACAAAATTTTCCAAAACATGGTCTAAACATTTTTTTCCTCTATCCAAGAATAATTAGAGCCACACTACTTTTTTTCCACCAATAGTGTTTAAAAAACCTTGTGGTAGTCATTTTGTTGCCTCTGCCCAAGGGGATCAATCCACACGGTCTCTTTTGCCACCATGCATGGTTTTTTAATCATTCTCTTTCTTCCAATATATGGAATGGTTATGGGTCAGAGTTAGTTATAACATTGTGACAACCATGAACTAAGAAATAGATGTCCTATTTTCCCATTTTAATGTCCCAAACCCCTAAGACACTCTTGAGACCTTTACTACTCCTGAATGATATTATGTTGACTAGTTTTGAGTTAATTTTTTTAAATAATGTACCTCATCCAATATTTGGATCTTAAATGGACACTCATTAGCTAGGGTTAATTAATTACTTTGTGGAATGAATCTGGACCTCCAACATGGAATCTTGGATTTCATGACCCGGTCACTCAAACTATTGTTCACTCTAAAGATCATGTATTCTATTGATAAAAGGTATCTCTCAATTATCATTCCTAACTTATAGAATGATGAGTGGATCTATAATCTTGTATCATTCATAAATAGGGTCCCTATCCTAAGGAAACTAGTGAAATATCTCATATCCCATGGGACCCATTTATAATCCATATATCCACCATCTGGTCTAACAAATAATCAAATGGGAATCTTGTTTCAATTAAATAGCCCAAGGAGAGAGAAAGGGCCACCTTAGCAAGGTGTTATCCTTATACATATCCCAGTTTATTTAAATAAATGTATTTTAATCCTAATAGGTGTTACTGATAAATAAATACCCACTATGATATATCCCCCAGAAGTCCAGTCATCATACCCTATACAATCACCAAGAAAGGATAGATTGATCTACACTTATTTGTTGTGTATTCATAAACCTCTCATAGATCCTTCCTATTACATTGGACAAACATGGGCCTCCCATAAGGTGTATGATAAGACCCCTACATATTTAGATACATTCCCTATGAGTCCACTCATCCTTACTTATTGTGTTATCAGCAGACATGAGGTGTTGGACTACACCACCACATGATCCAATGTATAATCCCGACATAATACCTTCCTGCCTCCCCATTTTAGACACAAACATCTATGTCGCGTGACATAAAAATACACAATAATTTCCTTACTACATAATTCTAAACTACAAGGTATGATCCTATAACACCACTTTAAAATATGAAATATGAACTATATAATATTTCATTCCAATTAACCAAGATATGCTAACCACCATTATAAGGTTCAAATCCAACATTCTGAAACCATACACCCAATGTCCATATTCTCTTTGAAAATCATATCCATATCAGGATATATTATTGATCAGACCCATCCTCAATGTGTCATATTCATGGTGAGAAGAATCATAATGGTAAGTCTTGATGCATAAACCCCTATCTATTTTATATTTTTATCCCCTTTCATGATGTACATTTTTTCACATGAGATAAAACTATATGAAGACATCCTTACCAAATGATTTTAAACATCCAATTATAATCCCATTACAAAACTGAAATCTTTTTCACTCAAACTATATGCTATTTGATTCATATTAATAAATACACATAGGGATCCTTCCTAATTTTGAAACTTGATATCCCAACCGCACCCTTTTTTGGTTCATGTTCCTAGAAATTTTTTTCTCCTGGGGGCCATATCCCCTACGAGACATCCTCCAACAATTTTCCATATTCCCTGAGAGAATAATAAAAAAATTCTCTTAGTGTTAAGTTCTATTCCAACCATTTCTATATAAAATTAATCAAGTAATATATTGGTCATGGATGCATGAACATGGAGGGAACCTCAATTTTTCATGGTTTCAGGAGAATATAAGGTACCGCAATGGTTTTGTTAAGATGATATTAAAAGTTACAACATATCCTATTAAGTGTTAGTGAGATAAAAAGGTTTTTATTTCTATTATAGAGATAAAATAGAAATCCTTTATTATGGTTTTAATCCTAATAACATAAGAAGAAACTACCTATATGGATGGTGATAAGATGTAGAGTTCAAAGCCCTATGGATTTAAAAATTAATATATAATCTTAACAGTGTAAATATTGAGAACATATTATATAAATAAATATTCAAATAAATGATTAACTTTGATCAGTCAAGGGAATTTTGGTAACCAATTCCAAACTAGGACTTGAGAAGGATTCGTGAAAATTAATTAATCCAACAAGATAGACTTGGAGTTGTAAATAATTCCCCATAAAAATGGTTTTGATCATATTGACATCCCATAATTTAAAAAAAACACATTCTAAGATTTCACTGGTAGTCTAAGTGATCTTCTTACCATAAAAAGAAATTATACATCGACTCAAAATTTCATGGTTAGAAATCACGTGATAATCTTAATAGTAAACCTAAAATGAAATATATAAACATAAGATAATCCATTGATAATGATCATACTTTCAATACTAGATTTATTAGTTTCTTATTGGAATTTTCTAACACTTGGAGGAAAATTTATAATACATGAAGGATTTTGATTCAGTTCAATACAAAAAATGGCATTTTAGATATTCTAATCCTCACTTCATATGAAATTGGGATGGACCAATTACCATTATAGTGCCTATCAATCTATTTCTAAATAATTGAGGTGCCCCATGCATGAATTAACTGATGAAAAGGTTATGGATATAAAAACTAAGAGGAAGTTTTCACCAACATAGTATCTTGGGTGGTATTTATCCAAACGTTTTATGAAAATTTACCATCTCAATAGTATTATCCCTACTATTGTTTTATATTAAATGGTTTTATATGACATTAAGTCCTATAAATCACCCCATTAAAGAAGGTATGAGGATTATCCTATGAAACATTTCACCACCTCAATCCATTTTGGTAGACTATCCCTATAACACAAAAATATAAATAACCCTTATAATAGGAATATGGATACGGAGGATAGCTTCATCATCCCAATTTTCTAGGATTTTCTTTGTAGGTATCCAACCCATCGTTATTATTTTCATCACCAAACGGTGGTTGATCCTCATGAATAATCTAATGTGGTTTTGCTAGAAATACCATTCCTAGTCAAACAAACTGAGAAACATCATAGGAGTTTACACCATATTTTAAAACCCACTAAATACTGAGAATGGGATAATATCCCCCTTATCATTAAATAACCTCACTACCACATACATATGGAAACTAAAGATAAGTATTGAGTTATTTCTCAGAGTCTACAGTCCTACTATTATATCTCAAGAACATCTAGTGGATCATGAAAATATATTCTTGAAATATACATAATTAATGACCATATCATTAATCTCCCAAATAAAGATCATCATTATAATATAATAGAAATTAGTGGATGAGTGGGGATATAATCATTAACACTAATGAATCCTATTAACACCACCTAGAATCCATAGAAGAGAAATATTATTTTCTGACTCATGTGTTATAGATCTACCATCATATTATCGTAGTTACCATAAAATGACACCATCAACATATCCTAATGAACAATATAGGAAGGACTATATTCCCATTTTCCCTACCATAGGATCTTATCAGCTTACCCTATAAGCTATTCAAGAGAGGAATCATATTACCTCTCTAATCATATAGGATCATTGGAATATACAAGTGTAGAATGAATAATAGGTTTGGGCCCATATGCCCATTACAATATGAGTTTAATGTTATTTCTTAATAATCAATTCATTTTAAAATCATATCTATTCCAACTTCATAATAGATTACTAACATAATCCAACAATCAATTAGGAGAATTTCCATATTCCTTCTCCCACTAAAAGAAATAAAAATATCATTTTGGTGATGGTTTAAAGGAAAGAATATCCCATTGGAATATTCCAGTGGTACCAATCAAGGTGCATGAGAATATTTATGTCCACACATGGAAGGATATTCGACATGTTCTGATAGTGATATAAGAATAATAGCAAGATATTATTCCCATACCTATTAATGATTTTTATGAGTGTTGGAAAATTACCTTATCTGCTGGAGATATTCATCTTCATATTAAGATGATGGGTATGAAATTTACTAGGTGGGTTTATACGAATGGTCATTATTACTCTTACTATATTGATATGAAAATAGTCAAGGGTCTCTCTCTAATTACTCGACCATGAAGATATGAATATTATTAGCAATTAAAATATATAAATTAGGATCAGGCCCATTGGTATCTTTTTGGATGAATGGTTACCCTCAATGGACCAAATTGATCATTTCTCAAATTTAGAATGTTTATAGTGAAAATATAGGGTCGATCCACTGGGAAACATGGGGTGTTATTAGATCTGAGTTCTTGGTTGACTATTTTAACAATAAAATGAATTTAAATCCATTAAATTATTATTGTATGAATTTTTAGAAACTTTAGTTGATCTAATTATAAATCTCTTTAATGAATATATATACTTAACAAAGAATAATATAAGAGAAACATTATTAAAGCTCAATAATAGAAATTTTTTTGGGATGTGAAATTTGATGATGGACACTATAAATCAATCTAATTCATGGGTTATACCATTAATAATAAATATTGTTTTTATTCAATTATATTGAACCCCTTTTGGTATGGTAGTTTTTTTTAGTTCACATGAATTATTTTCATGGTCTAATAATTATTTTTAAAGTCTATTATTAAAGAAAACACATTAGAGATGATGGATGCACCCAATGAATGTGGAATTATTCATCATAATTCCCTTGGAGATCCATGGAAATAATGTTCTCGATTTAATATGATATGAATAGTGTGTAGAAGATTGAAAAAAACTGGAATTATGAAATTCTAAATTGAACAACAAGAACACAACATAAATAAATAAATTACCTATGAGGTTCATCATCACAATAAAAAAACCCCAATGCATTGGGGGAATTATATACTCATGGAATAAATGATGAAAAAAATATCTTATTACCTATGGTGTTTAATACATTAGCTGGAAATAAATTTGAAATGCATCCCTAAAAGAAATCTATGAAAATTTCTTAGAATGAGTTTCAATCTCTCCTCCCACCAAGGTTCCTCCCACTCAGATGAGTCCTTCCATATAAAAATGGTCTATTATTATTAACTGGCCACCCACAATGTCTAGGGGTGGTTCGAGGTCATAATATCAATCTAGAGGGTGGTTATGCATGTAGATGTAAGGTAGGTGTTTGTCTATTTATTGGTGCATGTTAAAGTGTGCAGCATGTTTAACCATTCAATAATTATGTTTCCCATTCTATCCTTTTAGTATTGAGTCACATGGTATGTTGGAATGTCTATATGGTTATGTTAATCATACATGAACTATGATTACAATTCTATCTCCACTTTCTCAGGCATTCATGGTCAGTCAATTGGACTAGATGGTTTGAATAATCTTGTGGAAAACAATAGATCTCTCCTCCATCCCCAAATAAAATCCTCCTTGGATTCTAGGTCTCTTCACTTGGTTTTAATAAGTGTGTGGAGGCCATATGAGTGAGTATATTATGTATCATTAGGCCATTAATTATCTTTTGGGTATGGGCACGTGATTTGAGAGATTCATTGAAAATCCTGAAACATGATGAATGGGTCCAAATTGCTTTGATTTTCGAATAAAATTCCCATTCCATAGAGAATTTATCAATTATTCATTGGATGACCAAATATCACCTATCAAAACATGTTAACTCTATACATACATGAAAAAAGAGTTTAAAACTCATTAACAATGTATTTTTTGATTTTCCAATAACCCAAGTACATAAATGAATCAAACATCCCCACATTAATCAATTTTTTTTCCTCAAACAATTTACCTAAAAATCATCTTTAAGGGAATATAAATGAAATTGGTTGAAATTTCACCTATTATATAAACCAAATGAATTGAAATTTTTACTCAATGATTATTGAAAATACTATATATATTCCTCAAGACTCACTAACACATAAATTTAAATAACAATTTAGGCTTAGTTCAAATATTCTAAATTTTTATACATTAAAATTTTTTCATTAAATTAACATTTTACTTATTAATTTAAATTAAAGTTACACTGTATATTTCCATATCTTCACACACTTTGTTAGGTCGTTCCATGATCTCATCCACACCAAATGATGGGATATCACTTATGTAGGTCACAAAACCTCACTGATTTACAAAATAGATGTAAAATGCAAGTTTATCAACATTTTGGGCTTTCCATTTTCATATTTAAAATTTTCTTTAATTTGCGATACTAGGAAAAAATTTAGATACCCAAACTTTTTAATGAATCAACTAAATTTATTTTTTGATAATGTTAAGATTTTATGGAATTAAGACTTTGAAATAATCACATGTGCGGTATCAAAAATTTCAAACCATTACATACCTTTATGTATAAATTGATTATATTTCAAAAGGATCCTTAATTATAAACTACCCCTTAAAATCATCTTTAAAAACAATGTTTAAAGAATATTTATTTAATTAATTATTGTTGAGTGTTCCATTACTCATTAACATTAAAAATAGGATTATTGATTTAAATATATAAATAAATTCAAAATTATTCTCTAAAAGATATTTTTATTTAGTTAATTTGAATATTTTACATCCACACTATCCTTTCAATGGTCTCTATTAAAAATATTTCATCATTGGAAATCATAAGGAAATAACAAAATTTTATTCTAAAAAATAGGTTCCCTCCCCCACATATAATATCGAGCATGGTCTCCCATGATCCTATTAAGGTGAAAAGGGTGAGAATGTATAAATAGTCAACAAAAAAATAAATAAATAAAAATACAAAAGTTATTGAAATATAACTCCCCTAGAGTGAGGAATAATGTCTAAAAAGATTTTGGTGTGCAAGAGCTCACTGAGTGGAAGAGTGTGACTTGAGAGAAATAGTTGGTCAACTTCTTGTATCAGATACAGAAACTAGGTAAAGTAATGAAATAAAAATTAGTACCATAGAAAGGGACAAATAGTAGTATAACAAAATTTAACAATGAAATAAAATACAAAAAAACATCTATTAAAACAAGAAATACCAAACACCTTTTAGGACCACGATCATAGAAAATAGTATTATATTCAGGTATTGTATTTTGTTATCAAAGATGTTTGAGAAGAATGGTAAACATCTCACTTTGTAAAAGTGGATGATCAGACTCACCATTATATTCAAGGAATCATATTTGTAATTATTATGAAATTATGTTTTTTATGGATGATTTTGTTGGAATTAAAGGACGTTCAACCACCTACCTTTATAAGTATGATGATGATTTTATGGTTTGTATTTCAAAATTATCATAAGTTGTTTGGAGAACTTGTGATGCAAGTCCTATGAATATAAGGGAGAGAAAATGTGTTTCCAGTCATTTTTTGATTGGATTGGAAAGAAATATATGGATGGATAACTGTGAATCATCATGGTTGGTTTTTACAAAGCATATTTTTATGACGGTGTAGTTTCAATGTGTCTGCCAAATTTTTTGAGCTCTAAAATTCGGAGTACAGATATCATAAAAAAATTTGGATTTTATTGTAGGTATTATGAAAATATGGAAAAGTCATGAGTTTCAAAAAGATGGGCTTCACGAAGTGTGTTTCACTAATGATCAATGAAAGATGATGTTGATCTTTGAGATTATGAAAAGTGGATCATCGAGAGTGCGTGATGGTTTGATGGTGATCTCCAAAAAAATGAAAAATATCAATTGAATATTGCAAATGGAGGAGCACCATGAAGACATTTTTAGTGATCCAAAAAATGACCTAGATGTAGAGAATCATCGTGAATGGGAGAGCCTATAAACCTGAGGCGAGAAACAATTCATTTTTGATGAAAATAATAGAGAAAATATGGAATCGAATAGATTTTTTGAATGTAGAGGAGGTCTACGAACTAGGACATATATGAGAGCTTAAGAATATCAAAAAATCTACAGATTTATTGACTGATACCAATGCTTCTTTGTAATGCGTGCTATGTGATGATGAGATATTTCACACTGACTCAATGATCCTTGTGAAGGTATTTGGTTAAGCCAAGGTTGTATTCTTTGTGAATGTTGTGAGATTTAGGAAGGGAGCACTTGAAAGGGAGCTTTATGAGGGAGATTTGTAAAGGGATATTCATGAGGGAGATTTATGAAAAGTAGCTTCAAATACCCAATTTAAGTGAACAAAGGATTTAAAGAGCGTCAACTCAGGTCTAAGAGAACATTGAAATAAGATAGGGGTACTAGACTAAATATCATTACAAATTCTAGGATGTTCTTACTGTGTTCTAGTTAGGAAAGTGAATAATTTTTTTGAAAGGTAAAATTTGTGATAGTGGATCAAGAGGCATTGTAATATTTTATTAACTAATTTTATTCTAGAAGAATAACATGTGCTATTTGATTTTTTTCATAATTATACACAAGTTTCAGGGAACATACTACTCATTGTATTACACATCATAGAATTTATTTCTAGTGTATTATGTGGTATTAGATTGTTTCCAAACCATACTAAGTACGTAGCTACACTTTTTGAGTAATGAACTTTGTAAATTCTTGTGTTCATATGGATGTTTGGTTGAATTTTGATCATCACAAAAAGAATTATTTAATATGTGGTGAAGGTTGTTTCATATGTAAGAAAACATAAAATAAAAATACATCACTAATTGTGCCCCTCCCACTCTCAGTGATTCTTGAATCGAGACCGGGAAACTTCAATTGGTATGATAGCAAAAGGTTCCCTTCGATTATTTTTTGCTGAATTTTTAAAGAGCAGTTATGATTGATAATCTAAATTACATGAACAGTAAGTAAATTCCGATATTTTAAAGAAATAATTATAATATCTATAAATATATAATTATCATTATCTTATGTTTCTTGGGTATGAAGTTCTTGAACCTAAAATAGAAGGGTTTCCTATTTTTGATGACATGATTCCCATTACACCATTCGATAAGAATAATCTTGAAAATGATAGAAGAGATAAAAATGATTTACTATTATAATATTTTGAAAAATAATTCTTAAGAGAGAAAGTTTTATATATATATATTAATGTATATATGATAATCTAAAAACATCTATAAAGGAAATTCAAAAGTTAATAAGGAAAAATACAAATCTGGAGGCTCAATTATGAAGATTTGAAAATGGGATAGTATGAATCTATTGGGGACTTCAATACCATGGTTAATGACATTGTCAGAACTATCATATGACTTTGTGAAAATATATAGGATTCTAATTTTGTTTCAAATATCATAATAATTCTTCCTGACAAGTTTGATTCTATAGTTTCTTTATTGGAAGACAAAGATCCTAAAACATTATCTCTGTATGATTTTCATAGTACACTCCTTACTTATGAAATGAGAAGGGATTATACTATGATGAGAAAAATAAAAACTAATATATAAATATCTTTCAAATCCACCAAGAAATAAAAATATGAAATCAATCTTGAGGAATATTATTTTGTTGTCTCTAACTCTAAAAATTAGGTATGTAAAAATTTTGATGAACTTTTATCTTTATTATCTAAAAATATGAGATGTGTTATAGGTAAGTACAAATGTAAACTTCCCTTGAAGTGTTTCAAATGTGGAGTCATTAGTCACTTTGTAACCAATTTCCCTCAAATAAAGAAACAAGAAGATAATGATGAAGATGATATATGGCTAATAAGGTCGTGGACGAAATAGAGGGATAAAGATAAATATTTTTTCATAGGAAAAGATAAAAGGCTCATCAAATCTAAAAGAAGACTATTTTTTTCTAAATATAAAGAAGAAGAAGATAGAGAATCTGAAATTGAAAAATATTTTTTTTGAGAAATCTGGAGAGAATACCTTTATTTTAGAAGTGAATAATAAAGATTTCGATAGAATCAATTCTGAAGAAGAAGAAACTCTACTTGAATCTCATCTGAAAGAAGAGTTGAAAGAATATCTGAGAAAGATTTGGAGGATTGAGAAGGAAAAATAGAATGTTGATAAATTAAAATTTATCATAAAACATTCCAAAATGTTCTCTTAATGAGAATGTAAAACTAGTAAATAAAATTGATGATATGAAGAATTCTCTTAAGAAATAAAAAAATCATAATGAACATCTCGATGTAAATATAAAGTAAAAATAAGAATATGTATAACTTTTCCATCAAAAACAGTATAAAGATGAATTTAGAGGTTTATGTTCCAAAAACACTATCTCATAATATGGTGAAGGTTCTAGTATGGATGAACCTATGAAGGATAAAAAAAAGTTACCTTTGAAGGTTGATAAGAAATATGCGATTGGTTTTGAGATAAGATAGTTGGGAAAGTTATGTATGTGGACAAAGTTAACAATGTTGTAAAATCAGAAGTTTCTAAAAAACATGACTATGTAAAAATTTCTGTTACTTATTATTTTTATATGTCTGAAAGAAATCAGAGATGAATAAGAAAGTTTTTTTAAGAAGAAAGGTTGACAATCAACAATGTTAAATTAAGATGGTTGCTGAGAAACATACTCACAATACTGGTCAATCCAATAATTTCAGAGGAAGATACTCTTTCGATGGATATTATTGTTATTGTGGTGGATTTGGAAATAGGAAAAATGTGTGTTGGTTCAACCAAAAATCTTATTATTATTCCATATCTTATGTAAGTAAAAGTTGGAGGGGGATACAATACACTCAAAATAAGAAATATGAGAAGTAAGTTATAAAGAAATCTGGGAAGGATAGTGTGAAAATCAAGAATCAGTTTTAATGACTAGAAATTATTTGTAGAATATGCGAAAAACTAGGATATCTTGCTAATGGTTGTATTGTTTTGTTACTATCACAATAAGAGTTCTTCAATAATTCTCAGAAGCAGCAAGTGAAGAAAGAAAAGGAATCAGAAAAATATCTTATTATTGAAACCATATTGAAAGCTATAAAGAAAGAAATAACATTGATTGTTGAAAGTGGGTGTTCTTCTCATATAACGGGGGACATAATTTTCATGAATAAGTTTAATGTATTCAAATAAGGAGTAGTAAAATTTGTAAATGATGAATCTCTGGGAATCAAATGTGTGGATCATCCATCATTGGGAATGAAATGATTCCATCATAGAAAATGATATCTGTTTAAGGGATGAAACACAACCTTCTTAGTGTTTCCCAACATTGTGATGAGGTTAACAAAATTATCTTCATATTAGATGGGTTTATTGTGAAAAGTGATTATTATGGAAAGATAGTTACTAGAGGACAATGTAAAAAAGGTAAACTTGTTCCATGTTTGTAAAATTGTAACCTCTTGTTACTTAGGTATGGTGGAAGAAAATCAATTGTGGAATAAAAGGTTAGGGAATGAGTGTCATAGAAACATAAGGAATTTATCAAAGTGAGACATTTTCCAATATATTATTGATATTTCATGAAGAAGGGTCCGATGATTCTATTTTTGTCACAAAAGAAATATTATAAATTCTATTCATAATAAAGTTTACAATTCTTAAAAAATACCACTATTACATATTCATTTTGATATTTTAGGTCCTATGAGAAAACAATATAATAATGGAGATAATTACTTCATTACTTTTATTTATGAATTTACCTTCATTACATGTGTTAGGTACATGATACATAGGTTTGATGCTCTGAAAATGTTCAAAGGTGGCAGGATGAAAGAAGAGAAGGAATGTGAGTATTCATCGAAGAAGTTGAGAATTGATATTGGTGGTGAGTATAAAAAGGAAGAGTTTGAAAATTATCTTTAGTAGCATGGAATTTGGTATGAGTTCATTTCACTATAAACACATAAAAAAATGGGGTTACTAAAAGGAATAATAGAAGTGTGGTGGAAATGGGGAGGACTATGTTACTTGAAAATGGTATTTCTCATTACTATTGGAGGAAATCCATGAGTAATTTTGTGTATATTTAGAACTTATGCTTCTATAGGAAAAGTTCAAATATGACTCCATATGAAATTTTTTATGGAAAATCTCCAAGTTTGAAACACAAAAGATTTTTTGGGAGTCCATGTGTTATAAAGAATAATGGTGGAAATCTTGGAATGTTTGAGCAGAGAGGTGAAGATGGATTTTTTCTTGGATATACTCAAGAAGTAAGAAAATATAGATGTTTCAACAATGAAATAGAAAGAAATTTTTATTCTATTGATGTAAAATTTATTAATGTTTAGAAATTAAATCATACTTGTGTTGATATGGAATTTGAGCAAGATAAGGAATGCCCAGTTAAGAATTATGATGATGGAGATGATAGTGATAATCCTACTTAGGAAGAATAATTGAAATAAGATATTTAATATTATGAGAAGTAAACTCAAATAACTCCTCTTAGAATGAGGATGTAATTGGAGGTTCAGAACATTGTTGGTCATCCACATTAGAAGGTTTAAACTAGAAAAATATCAATAGTTATCACACAAACTTCTAGGTATTAAAATTTCAAGCCCAATGATGTGAATGAAGAACTTGACCACCTGAAATGGGTTCATGCTATGAATGATGATATTGATAAGATAGAAAATAATGATATTTTTAAACTTGTACCCAATCTAGATAACAATAATGTTATTGGTAAAAAATGGTATTTCTAGAACAAACTAAATGAAGAAGGAGAAGTGATAAAGAATAAGGAAAGATTAGTGTGAAAAGGTTACTCGCAAATAGAATTTGTTGATTTTGATTAGACTTTTTATCCAATGTAAAGGTTATAAAAAATATATTTGTTCATGATATTACATACTAATTAAGTTACAAAATTTATTAAATGAATGTGAAATCTGCATTCCTAAATACAGATCTTGATGAATATGTTTACATTGATCAACCATGTGGCTTTGTTGTTTGGAATGATTAAAGTCAAGTGTGTGGATTGAAGAACACAATGTATGGGATAAAACAAGGTTCAAGGGAATGTTACTACAAGTTGGATATTTTCTTAGGGAATATGAGTTTTAATAAAAGAATATTTGATAGAAAAATTTACATCAAATAATTTTATAAATTTTATCTCATCATAATTGTTTATTTAGATGACATTATCTTTTCTAGGAATGTTGAAAGATATTGTGAAAGATTTTGTGAATAGATGAAAAAGTTGTTTGAGATGTCCATGATTAGATAAGTGAAATACATTCTTGGGTTACAAAAATTTTGAAAGAAGAAACACATTTTTCATACTCAAGAAAATTATTCTAAGGAACTTCTTGAGAAGTTTGGTATGGAATATTACAAACCATTTTACACACTAATTTTAGTGGTAATCATGTTGTCTAATGATGGTTAAAGAAAATAATTTGATCATAAAGAGTTTTGAAAGATTATTGGAAGTTTTTTATATTTGACTGCGTCAAGACATGACATTTTTTATGTTGTTTTCTTATGTGAAAGAATTCAAAGTGCTAAAAAATAATCACATTTACTTTCTAGAAAGATAATTCTCAGATATATCAAAGGCACAAAAAAATTAAATTAGGTATGATAGCTCCGAAAGAATTGAATTTTATGGGTATTCAAATACATATTGGGTAGGAAATGTTAATGATATAAGATCCAAATCTGATAGAGTTTTCTTTGAAGGGAATTTTTTTAAATTTGGAATAAAATGAAACAAAATATAATAAATCTTTGCACATCTAATGCTGAGTAAGTTGCTTCCACTCAATATGATTCTCATCTTATGTGGATAAAAACATAGATGGAAGATTTACTTATTGATGTATTTTTACCCTTTATATTGGGATATGACAATCAAAGTTTAATCAATGTTACAAGGAATTAGGTACCACATTATTGTTCAAAATATATTGACATAATGTGCCACATTCTCAAATAGCATGTGGATAAAAATGAATTTAATCTAGAGTATGCTCCTATGTTAGACCAATTTGTTGACATATTCACAAAAACATTACCAAAGGAATCATTTTTTATACTGAGGTTGAAAATGGGTGTCCAACCTCATTCTCATAAAGTTTGAGGTATGTTTGTATAACCCCTCTATCATCTTACATTTGGATAGTGTTTTCAAGGTGGGAGAATTATTTCATAAATCTATCCTTATAGAAGCATACATAAAGGGGGATTTTTTGGTAAGCTATAAATCCAACATGTATGTATGGAAAATATTCTAATTGTTTTTTTGAGTGATTGTAGAAAACAAATTTTTTTTCTAGGAAAGTTTAATTTTTTAAAAATGATGGGGAAGAAAGGTGAGGGTGAAAAGAGTGACTACTTTTGGACAACATCGTTTTTTCACTCCATAATTCTTATTTCCTACAAAGAGTTAGTTCGTGTAGGCTTATAACTGTTGAGGATTAATCAATTACTTGAGGATACAATGTTTAGTGATTTATGGATCTTATTTGAAAACAAAATTCAAAGGGGGGATTGTTAGGACCAAGATGATAAAAAGAGTATCATATTTAGGTATTGTCTTTTACTGTCAAATTTGTTTGAGATGAAAACAAATCACCTAACTTTGTAATATTGGATGATCAGACTAACGATGGTATTCATGTAATTAGATTAAAAATTATTATGAAATCTTGTTTGGTTGGATGGAATGATGTTGTTGGATGATAATGAAGTTATAAAACTTTCCATGAAAAATCTGATGTTGCTTTGCTGGTTTGTATTTCACAACTATCATATGTTCTTTGAAAAAAATTTGATGTTAGCCTTATAAATGTAAGGGGGAGAAAAGGTGATTCCAATAATTTTCCTATTTGATTGGAAATAATTATGTTGTTTGATGACTTTGAATCAACATGATTTTTTTGAGGAATATTTTTAAGGTGGAATAGTTTTCGAGAGTTTTCCAATATTTTGGGTTCTAAATTTTAGAGGATGGATAGCATCACGAAACATGGATTTTCTTGAAAGCCTTATGAAAATATAGAAAATTCATGAGTTTCACAAATATATTATTCATGAAGGATCATATAATATTGATGTTTATCTTCATGATTACGAGAAGTGGAGTATCATGAGTGAGAAATGGTATAACGATGTGTCACGAACCAAATCTGGTCGCCGCCCAAACTGGCACCAAACCCAGCCCGTGACATGACCCGAAGGGCGTTCCCTATCCCCATGGGCTGGCACAAGTGCCCGGGTATCATTTATTTAGGTTTGGGAACGATTTACCCGAATATGAAGTCATAAACCATTAAAAACAATCAATAAACTGAATCTGAAAATTTATACCAAATGATGTTTAAACAAAAACCAGAACTGAATACATAGGTTTAGAGTCAATACAAAAGGTCCAAAGAAACAATGGAACAGAAACAAAACATCCCCATGGACTCCACATGACAAGGGGTCATCACCCCCAAGTCGTCTCCACTACTCCGCCCCAAGGATGAGGACTAACACCCTGAACCGCCATCACCCTTAGCCTTTCCTTTACCTGGGTCAAAAAAAAGGCCTACTTACACCCAAGGGGTGTAAGTAGGGTGTGAGCCTAATCCCAATAGGATACCACCCTATGATTCCAAGGTGCATGCAATACAAGGTGAAAAAGCAAGCAGTTTTAATATGCAATTAAAAGCGGTGAAAAATTCCACAAAATGAAACTTTAAATTGAAAACATTTTTCAAGATAAAACTTTCAGAATGTTAACACATTTAAATAGGAATATTATATACTTAATTATAATTCCAAATACACCCAAAAAAAGGGCAAATACCACAAATCCACTGAGCAACAAAACCGGGAACACCCCTAGGCACTAGATAGTCTCAGGCCCCATGTACCTCGTACCTCAGTGTAATGTAACCATAGTAAAATCCTTCCTCATGAACGAGCCACTAGTAGGGAACATACCCATAACCTAGTGGTACCCAATCATCATCCACATAGTTTATTTAGAGTTGTCGTTATCCAAATTCTAAGTGAAACAGGGACAAAACCCATCCGGTCCACTAGCCGTACTAGTACAAATCCGCCCCACCTAGGTACCCGAGCTTCCCCCTTTGTGCTCAAACAATTTCAGGATTTAACACACATCCATTTTAATGTAAAACACCACTACTGGTCACATACACCAAATACAGTAGCTATCTCATTTTATACCACTTAAAACACACAACAAACTCTTTGAATTTGAATAAATCAATTTCACAAAATCTCGTGTAGTTTTGCACACAAAACCCCTTAAGAAACCCACTTGTACATGATGTTCACAATTGTAAGTTACCAAAACAGTAAAGTCAGACCAATAAATATCAATTAAAACAACAAATCAATTTTTGGGCATTCTCATGTTAAACAAGAAGTGTTATCTTTGTAAAACCTTCATTTTCACACAAAAGTGGAACCAAAACTTCACTTTCTTTACAAACACAATTAAAACCCATTTTTTGCATCAATTACCAAAGGGGATAAACATTATAAATAGTATTTTTTTGCCTTATTACAGATCAATAAAAATAACTAAGTATTTATAGGGCATCCCCAAATAAATAAACAAAAAACTTCTTTGGAAAACCCCCAATTTCACACCAAATTGGCATTTTAAATTCAATTGCAATGGAAACATCATTAGAACCAATTTTTTCAGCAATAATAAAATTATATAAATTTGAAAATATGATAAATACAACATGCTAATACAAAAAGATTGCATCAACATTGGAATCACCTACCAAATCAAATGAAACCATTGAATCCTTTGTGCGAAAACACAAACACACCACCGCCGCACCTCAAGAAGGGTAGATCAAACCTAAAATAGAAAAAGTTATAAATGAAACAAAATTTATTTTTAAATCTGGAATTGGGCTCGCAGTTTGGCCCAATTCATGAAAACTCACCTATTCTCAATAAAACCTTTGGAAACCACCAAAACAAATCATGAGTGGAAAATAAATTTAAAATAACCCTAAAATAGGTTACGTACGTGACACGATGTTTTCTGCGACAACATCAAATATTATTAGAGCATTGTGAATGGAGGAATTCCATGAAGATATTTTCTAGTGATCCGAAAAATTTTATAAAGGTTGTAGTGAATTTATAATGGGAGAGACTATAAATTTGAGTTGACCCCCACTTCATTTGTGATAGAAATAATAATGAAAATCTATATTCCCGTTGATTTCACTATGGTAGAGGAGCTCCATGAACCTAGACTTCTATGATAGCTTGATCATCCCAAAAAAACTACAAATTCTTGACTAATTCCAATGCTTCTAAGTAATGGGTGCATTGCGATGATGGAATATTTCACATTAACTCAATGAAAGTTGCAAAGGTAGTTGGTTCCACGAATTTGGTTTGCTTCATGAAGGTTGCGAGCTTTGAAAAGGGAGATTTGTGAAGGAAGTTTCATGAGGTAGATTCATGAAAAGTAGTTTTCAATACCCAATTTAAGTGAATAAGAAATTCAAAGAGAATAAACTTAGGTCTGAGATATCTTGGAAATAATACAAGGGTATCTGACTAAGTATCAATATAATGTATAAGAGGTTTATACAAGCTTCTAGGTATGAAATATAATAATTGTTTTGAAGGATCAAATTTGTGAAAGTGGATAAAGAGGCATTGTAACATTGTATTTCATAATTTTTTCTATAAGAAAAACATGCACTATTGGACTGTTTTTATAGAGGTACATGAGTATAAGGGTACTTCCTACTCATTGTATTTCACATCAAATGCTTTTTTTCTAGTGGATTGTGTGGTATTGTATTTTTTTCCAAACCATAAAAATGATGTAGCTACTCTTATTGGGTAGGGATCCTTGTAAATTCTTGTGTTTCTATGGATGTGTGGTTGAATTTTGATTAGTAGAGAAATAAATCACTAATAGAAGGAGAATGTTGTTTCATATTCAAGGAAAAATTAAAGAGAAAACATCATTGATTCACCCACTCCACCAATTAGTGGTACTTGAATCCTAACATGGAAACTTCACACTTGAATACGGAAGGAATTTTTTAAATGTTTTAGGCATAATGATAATATGCAAGGAAATGAAAATATTAGTGTCAACCCTTGGGAGGTCCTATCCCAAAAGGGTTCTTGATATTATATATGGGAAGAATCATCCCAAGTTGGATCCCCTTTTGTAGGATCATATACTGTGTCCTCAAATGTTGGAGGAGTGTTCCTAATGATCTCTATAGGATCTATTTTTTGGTTTCCTAGCTACTGGATTGGAATCCCTACATGTGATCGAATGAGAGGGATAATCTTCCTAAATTTATTAGTAAGGGGGATGTTCATGTAGGAGTCAATAGAGTTATGGGTTAGGTAAGTCCTATAATCTGATTCCATCTTTTGGGAATCAAGCATACTCAAATTTCTAGTCAAACATTGCATAAAATTTTTAATCCCTCTTCCACTCTAAGTTTTGGTCAATATATTTGGTGCCCTAAAGGTTAGGGTGGTGGGGTAAAGGTAGTAGGGGAGGAAGAATTGATATGGTTGGGGTAGATAGATGGGGTGGTGGAAATATAGGATGGAGTATGTTACTCCTCCTCGGGTAGAGAGGTGTGATGGGAACCATCTGGTGGAGGTGGGAATGCCTGGCCAGCTGGTTGGTCCTCCTCCTAGGATACTCTAAAATGATAACTCTTCCCATCATATTTAATATTTCTCATATTAAATACTATAGTGATATTGAGTGGAAGATTTAGAGTGTGCTCGTTGAAGGCCCCATTTTTAAAATGGATTCCAAGACACTCAACTAAGAGTGTAAGGTAGATTCCTCCAAAAATGTATCCATTAGTTTTAGTAAACATTTTCACTAATCATTGAGTGAAACTTTATTAAAAATTGATATTATTGAAAAAAAATCATGGAAAAATAATAAATAATTCCTAGAGTGTGATATTACCTTTATTATTGGAGTGGGTAGAGAAGCAAGTGGTAAGGACTTGAGAGAGGACATGATGGTTCATGTTGATAAATTTAGTGGTCATAACAGTTTGGGTAACACATAATGTCCCTATAATTTCAATGGTTGTCCAAAATTATTAGTTTATATTAGGATCACAAGTTAAGGAAACCATAGTATAATCCATTTTTCATATATAATTCACATCATATATGAAAATAAACTTAGAAAATCACCCCATTTTATGATTTTAGTTTTTCTTGATATGGAAGAATATCATGTCACCAGTGGCCCCAATAAACCCCCCATCATCATCAGTATTATATTGGTCCTGATAATGAAATTTATCTATAAAGTATATGATGAGATCATTTTATGTGGGATTGTGGAATTTAAGGGATGATATAGGGTTAACAATGAAAATTAGGCCTTCTAGATCATCATT
Organism: Viscum album; assembly: GCA_963277665.1. Lineage (NCBI taxonomy): Eukaryota > Viridiplantae > Streptophyta > Magnoliopsida > Santalales > Viscaceae > Viscum > Viscum album. The sequence goes on along the minus strand of OY728126.1, from coordinate 827,320,261 downwards.
AATGTTAATAACATCTGGGTAGTGATGTGGAAAACACCGAAGTGGGATAACTTACTAAGTGTAAATGACTTGATACTTTTCATTATCCTATCAATTAGAGAATTTTGGTTGTTGTTTGGGTAGGTTTTACAAATAATAACCACAATAATTCTTGGAGGTGGATGCCATGGAGAGGTTGGGAGGGTATCTTACATGCATTGTAACAACATATAACACACATATTATAATGTAAGAGATATATAATTGAATTTAAATTATGGAATTCTTAAGTACATCATATATAATCCATATACCCATGGTGATGGATTTGGAAAAAATTTTGTTAAAAAATAGCGTGTAAAGGATTTGAAATGATTTTATTGAAATATTTTCTATGAAAATTCATAGAAAATTAGAAAAACTAAATAAAATTGTAAATTGAAAATGGGGTGGGAAAAAGTATCTTCCTAACCTTGGGGATGTATAATATAAAAATAGAGAAGAATAGTTGTGTAATGATAAATGAAACGGATGAGGAGGAGGAGGGAAAAACCATAATTCTTTGAAGAAGAGTAAGAGGATGATATAAGGGAGAGGGTCGGGAAGTGGAAAGGGAATATGGGAGGGAGGTGTGAGGCTGGGGGAAGATTTTGTGGGTAAAATAAAGTATTCTTGATTTTATTTTCAAAAATTAGGGTACTCTAAAAATATTCAAGTTTTGGTAAATGTGTGAATTCCCTTCATATATAATTTTCTATATTAGATTAACCATGTTCCAACTGTACATCTTGGTCTATTTTTTTAATATTTTGGTTCCTACCAATTTTGAAAATATTTTATTCCCCCAACATCAAAAATAATTTTCCCCAATTATTTTAGAAAGTAAAATAATTACACCAAATAAAATTTAATGAAATATATATATTAAATTGCAATATATGTTCACTATATAATAATTATCCTATGACTACAAAAAAATAACACACTAACATACCATCCAAATAGAAAAAATAAACAAGAAATAATTTTTTGATTAATTATTATTGAAATGTTGATGTACCTCCCATTAAATTATTTATTAATGTCACATTCTCAACATACCTAGGCCTATTATTTATTTGAAGAGACTGTTAGAGACTAATCCTACCATATCATTCATTTAACAATAATGTTATAGAAATTTCTTATTTAGTATAGAAAGGTTTTACTTCATTTCTGAAAATCGCTATCACTCTATGATTGAATTATTTAATTACTTTAATAGTCATAGATAACAAAGGCATCAATTTCCTAAGAAAATTTCTTAATATAGATTCAAGTAGTATTAGCTAATCCCTGATTTCAAATTACTTTTGAGAGATCTTGTGATCATGGACCACATTTATATTTTCGTTTTACAACATTGAATTGTCATGTTCCTCTAATATAATTTCATAAAGTTATATAAAGGCATATTTATTTTATCCTATTCATATTTGAGATCAAAATGAAATGAATTAACATCCTAGTATGCCTTATATTTTATCTCAATTAGTAAGTGGCATGTCACTCCATAAACCAACAAGAACGGTGACATGACTAGAGGAGTTTTACAAGTTGTTCAGTATTCCCAAAATGCATATATTGACCTAAACCTTTTACCCATATTATTACATGATTTCTAAATGTAACTATCCATTACTACAACACAAGCATCATAAAGGCCAAGTGACTGTGAACGAATTCATTCATAATACAACAATTTGATACTAAAAAAATAAAACTTCTAATTTTATTCTCTATAACATGTTCCTAAACTAAATGGGATTACCTAGGGAATACATTGAAAAAATGGGTGATCTAAAAATCCCATAAAGGGAATAAAAATGATAAGGAAACATATTTTGTGAGCCAAAAGTATAACATGATATCATAATGATAAGAATCATGAGTATTTTCATGGAAGAATAACATAAAGAAAATACTATAATAAGATTATAGTAGGGTAGTAAATGTGGTAGCAACAATAAATATAACATAAAAATGAGTCAATTATAACTACATACACTGTATCACATCGTGAACAAAGTCCAAAAATGGACAAGGTTTACTCACTAATACCATATGCGACATCTCATGAGAATATATCATTACCCAATGCATTGGATCACTATCTTTCAGAACCCATCATAACATGTTCATGAGATATGTGCTCCACATAAATTAAATCAATCATAATTCATAACATAATTTTTACCCATGGAATGAAAATAGGTTTCATAATCTTTATTTATATCATAATCAAAGGAAATTTCATAATTAATTTTAAGAAATTATAATAAGGCATGTATTACCCCATAAAAGGGGAATGATGTAGATATATATGTGAGAGACATATATACATAATTTAGAAGAAATATATAACATCATTTTTTACATTAATGAAATGATTAAAAAATATTTATTAAAATAACATTTTCATTATGAGTAACATCAAATAATGAAATTTTAGATGAATTTTTTTTAAAGATCACATTTAACATTTTTTGAGGAAAATATCCTTTCCATTATGAAAAACCTAATTTAAAATCTAAAACATTATTAAAATTACAAGAAAACATGTTTCTAAATAATATTTTAAATATAAAATGAATAATTAAAACATTGATTGGTCTAAATCATGGAGGAGTTCTATTCATGCTGAATACGTTGAAAAAACTAATATTCCATTAAAATTTTTGATAGAAAATTCAAAAATTACTATCATTAAAAATGATAGGAATAATCATTTTCAAATATTTTTTAAAATTCCAATTAATGTTAAAAAATAATTTAAAAAATAATTTAATTTTTTTTAAATAGCTTAACAAAAGATGGATTTGGAAGAAGTAATATTTTCGATTGAAGAGAGAAAGGAAGTTTTATTTTACCAAAACCATTTTTTCAATAAGTTTATGTACCAAAGAGTTTAAAATAGTACTATTAATTTGGAAAAAACCATGAATAACCATATTAGAAGAAATTTTAATGGGTTTATTACAAAATGATCAAATGATTTCATTCAATTGAAATTCAAGCATCATCAATCCAAATTAAAATGATATTGTAACAAAACCCCTTATCTCATTGGTAACTTTTGAATCATAACATACCATGAATGAAGGGGATAAATTGTAACTTAAAACATCATGATTTTTGGAGGATTAATGATATATATTGTAAAGTTCTGGTATATATACCATTAAAAATAAATTAGATGCATAAAAACGTTTGTCTCAAAGTAGGAGGATGGAGATGAAACCCTTACAAAGATCGTGTCATTATGGTTAGAGTTAATTAATGGAGTGATTTATTGTAAAAATTATATATACATACAAATAAAAGTGGAAATACAATATAAAACAATCAAAATTTATTTCATGCATAATTTTTGTATAATATAATCAATGAAGAAGTTGTATAACCCAATTAATGAAAACTTTGTTAAGAAACACATTACCCCACTCTTCTCTTTAGTTGAAAATTATTTAGCCTCAAATATAGTGGTTACAAAAAAGCTATTAAATTATTAAATTACTATATTAATAATTATAATATCATATATTATCCTTTTATAACTTCTTATTACCCATTCATTAATGAAATTTCATTATCACTATTGTTTTGGGTGTTAATTGATTTTATTTATTATTATTTTTTATTGTGAATGTTCTAGATATTGAAAATAAGGTATAGTTACATAATATAATTGATTATATTAATTTTATAAGTATAATGTTTTTCATTATATGATTCTTTAGAATTATTATTTAATTTGGAACATGTTAAACGAATCACATCGCTTCCTAGAGACAGTTGGTTGTACGTGTGCATGAGTGATGTTATCATTTCCTTAACGGGATAAAGGGTAAGGATATGAATGATATATTAATTTTATAGAATAAATACATTTAATATACATTACATATATTCTTTAAAGTTATCCTTTATTAACATGCATTTATTACCTTCCATATAAAGTGTTTGTGAAAAATGAATCGCATCACTTCGTGGGGAGGAAGTCTTCCATAAATTCCAGGGATGTAATTATATTTTCTATAGAATGGAAAAATATAATGGAATATATGATATTATAATTCCATTAGTATAATTTTATCGTAAATATAATAAATAAATATTAGACAAATCATTATATCCATCTGTTATATGTTTTGGTAGAAAACAAATTACATCAGTTCGTGAGGCTGTAGTCGGTTGTACACATGATCAATAGTTTTGTTTCCCATTCGAGAGAGGAGGTGATTATTTTAAGTAATTAACTTAAAATAACAAACTATTGTAATATTTTAGATAATTAGGTTATTATATAATCATGATTTAATAGTATTTGGATGAGGGGGATGAAGAAATAAAATAAAATGATCGTTTTAGGATGTCACCACTTCTTCATAAAACATTTTTTGTATGTACAAAAATCATCCCTAATATAGTTTTATCACAAAAAAGGGATACATGATTACTTTAGATAATTGGATATTTTTGGGTGTTTATTTAACAAAAAAATGTTTTTTATGTGTGTAATGGAGATGATAGTGGTTGTCCTTTTATAAGTGGGGGAGAGGACACACTTTGTGTTGTTGAAAAGAAATAATTAAACCTATGTTTTTCTCATAAAAAAGGTTTTAGAATAGAACATTTTGGAGAATTTGAATATATAAGGTCTAAATATGACCAAAAATTGTAATTAATCATGTTTTTGTTCATTTTTGACCCCTATTATTATAGTTTAACCCCCGAGTAAACGTGTTTTTATCTTAACCATGGTAAATAATTTTTACTAATTACACTATTCATTTGGATAAAAAATTATGTAAAAATTATTACATAATATAAATTATGATGATTTTAAATATATAATTCATTTTTCAAAATTATATTTACATAATTGTCATAATTTTATTTTAAAATTAAACCTGTAGTCGTGCTAAAAATGGCTTTCCAAAAGAAAAACATTCACAAGTTTAAAATGTTTTTATATCAAAATTCATCCTGAATGGGGTTAAAATGTAATGATTTGGGTTAATAAATATATAATTTTACTAATTTTACTTTTAAACCCACATTAAAAGAAAATTGGGGCTTTAAATTCTCTAAACCAAAAGGCATTTTTTAATAAAAATCTAATTTTTCAATATTCATCAAAAATTGATTTTTTTTAGAAAAATCCCAAAACATTTCCCTATGATAATTGAGATATTATATTTTAAAAATTGAATTTTTGTTTTGAAAATAAATTTTCTAAAATTTTTACACATTAATTTTAAATTATGTGTGCAAAGCTTGAATAATCCCCCTTTTAGAAAAATATAGTTTTTCTTAAAACATTTATTTTTCATTTAAATGATTCTTATTTTATTTTAAAAAATAGATAATAATTGAAATTATTTTCTAAATGTGTAAAAAATATTGTTTTTATTGTTTATTTAGTCTATATAGTAACCCATATTTTTTTAGATATGCCCCCCTTTGAGGTTTTTGTTGAACCTCTGTTGGTGGGGTCATTCTTTTTCTTTAAACCTTGTTGGTTAACTCTCGTTTGGAGATAGAGAACCTTGTCGGGGAAAATGACCTAATATTTGGGGATATATATTTTTTTTAATTAATTAAGTCTATGATTAATCATGAAAAATGGGATTATGAGGGTTTCTTGTGAGTTGGAGTGGTTCTGAGGTGGTTCAGACAGTTTGTAGAAACTGGACTGAAAGCTATTTGTTGGTTACTTACTGACCATTTAAATGTTACCAAATTTTAAACCATCCCAAGATCAATATATAAACTAGGATAATGAATTGAAATGAGTACATTCTATGAATCCATTACATGATGTGTAATTTCAAGTAAGAGTTAAATTCAACTGAGGAATCATGTTTTTTGACATAACTCGTAAATTAAGAATCACACGTCATGTATGCATTAAACGAAATGTATTTTCTAGATATAGATTTTTTCAATGGGAAACGTGTATGATTATTTCATTACATTAATTTCAAACCCTTATATATCGATTAATAAATAGATCTAGGTGATTAAATATCCCTTACGTCCCTTCCAAATGTCATTATCAAGCGTCTGGTCCCCGGTGAGTTGTTTTGATTTGGTTTTCCCCTTTCTTCTTCTTGTTCATTATCCGTGTGGTGTAATATTTTGACCAAAGATGTTTTGGATTTTTATATCATTGTTTTATTTTCTAATTTCCTTTTAAAATATTTTCAACCTTTTTTATAGTTGGTATTCCCTCTTGGATGCATTGATTTGATCATCGGTTTAAGGTAGAAGGCCTAAAACCTAACCCTACTGTTTGTTTAATTGTTATGTATGTGATATATTGAGATTGAAACAATGTAATATTTTCTATAATTAATTTATTTATTGAATAATGGTAAATTATGAACTAGAATATTGGGTTTATCCCTTTTATTTCAATTGTTTTTGAGACTTGGACTGTGGCTACTGTTGGGTGGCTGAAACCCAGAATACAAGTGATTTAGATAATGGTTTAAAGAATGTTCATAATGATATGAGAAACCTAGATATTTCTTGTTGTAGAATCACATGGTAATAAAAAATTTTCATTGAAATTATTGGAAATAAATTTATATGATAATGATTGTGAAATTAGAAAAGATATGTTAGTTAGAAGAATTGACCTCTAAGGTTTTTATATGACATTGTGATAACATGTATAATATGACATTTGTTGTGACTGATGCCTTAATTATTGTATCGTGAGCTTATCCTAGTTTGATGTTGTAATTATTATAAAGAGGTATTGGCTAGTATTATTTTTTAATGATTATAAAGTGGTCTTTTTCTAGTTTGATGTTGAATTGCTTATATAGCAGGATTGGTCTAGTTCGATGTTGTAATTATTATAAAGAGGGCTTGGACAAAATCATGTTGAAATTCTTATATAGAGGGCTACGCCCGGTGATAAAAAAATTATTATATAGTAGGAATAGACTATTTAAATATGAAATTATTATATATAGGTCTTTTCGTTGAAGGCCAAATCCTTATATAGAGGGCTCTTTCAGTTATGTGATTATGCCATGGTTTTACGTTTATGGTTGACATATTTTTGAAACATGCTCAGAGATTTTATATCATGGTGTCGAAGCTGGTTGATTATTGTATTATATTAGGTTGATTAATTAATACACATATTTATCACTTTATTTCATGCACTTACTATCATATTGGTATTTTTTAAACATGGTGATGTTGAACTACTCAGTTTTACGGACCCCCTATTCAAGCCGTCGTTTGATACTTGAGAATATTACATGGATGCTGGTTTAGACAAGGGAAATTTTTCTTGCTGGATGGGATAGAGTGTGGATATAGATCCAATATAGGGTTTTTGACCTAGGGTATTTTGAGTCTATTTGGGTCATATGTTTATTTTATTTGTATAGTTTTTAGTTTTAAATTTAGATACATATCAACCTGTCATTACATGGTTCGTTATTATTTTGTTTATTTATTCTTCCTCTTATATCCTATTTGTATTTTTTATTGTTTCGACTATTATATATTACTAATATATCTATTTAAATTTTTATTTGTTTTGTATGATTACTCTAAACATGGGGGTATAGTCTCCCAACTATATTTTTCAATCCTCTACTACTTGTTATTATCCTATGGTGTGAATAGAGGCACGCTTGAGGTTCTATAACCTACCTGATTTTTCCATGTGAGATAGTTCCAGATCATGGCATATTAAAAAGTTTTATGAGGGGATATTATTTTTTTATTTTCAATAGATTTACGAATATGGAAATGTAGAAATTATAGTAGGATGTATTAGAACATGGTATATATCTTCTCCATAGTAGTAGTTAACCAATGTACAAGGAAAAATCTGAATACCCAGAGATAGGATTATAATTAATAATTTTATCTTGTTTTGAGTTATTATTATTTCACCTAGTTTTATTCACATATTTTGTAATGTTATATTTTTTTATATTTCTACTCATGGATGGTATAAAATGAGTGGTGTAAGAATGCATCATGATTTTCACACATGGATATATTAACACAAATTTTTTATAATAAGAATATATTTATTGCATGTATTATATTTTCTTGTTTCAATTTTGAAATGAGATACATGTAATATCTGATAAATGGAATAAAATAAGTTGTTATGCCATGCTAAAACATTTATAATCCATGATTTTAGTGACAATGAGATAGTGGATCTCTGTTGTTGTCACCTCTTCATTTTGAACATTTCTTTAGCCAATGTTTTATGAAGTGTATTAGTATTATAGAGATTATTACTCCTAATAATATTTGAGTTGAGAATCAGGAGAGTGGAAATCTTCTTACTATTAATAAAACTGAACCAGAGTGTCCTATGAAAACTAAGTATCATATGGATATTCGTCTTCTCGGCAGCTTCTTAAGGGTCATGTGATCCATGGAAAGGGAGACTATTAACCTTGTGGCTTCGATGATTGATATGATGAGATATTTTTTCTATATTTTCCATCTATGTTCATTGGTTGTGGTAGGAACCCAGTTAGATGATTTATGAATTGAGTTGGTCCCGAGGATCTTCAAGCACCTCGAAACACCTACAGATTAGTGGTTGAAGCCTGAATTGGTGCTTAATTTCAAATAGGGCCATGAGTGTGATCTTGTAAAGAGACCAAAGTCACACTGAGAATGAACAGATTATTCAGCAATGTGCGGGAAGTTGCATGCAATAATTATGGGGTGGTCGAAAGATTTCCTACGGCATGAAAACCCTTGTTCGCCCAATGTGACTTCAAATGTTGGTTTTTGTGGTGACCCACCATAAACCTCCCAAGGCACTGGAATGAAAGAGTTCATGTGGGAGTGCAAGATTCCCCTCAGTGCGCAAACCATTGTGTGCCCAATGCGGCCTCAAAGGGAGCCTTTTGTGGTGACCTTCTCGAAAACCAGCCAAGGAAAGGGCACAAAGGAAGAGAGCCTAGGGTTAAATATTCCCATAGGTTTGAAAACCCTACCATTCCCAATGAGAAGTCAAAAGGTCACTTGCACGCATATCCTCTTGCAATCTACCTATGAGGTGTTCGGATATAAATAGAAGTATATCCCCACCCTTTGGGGATCGTTATAGAAGATGAATCGATGCTATACAGCATAAAAGATACCTCTTTCGTGACCGTGGAAAAAACACTATGTCCTCAAGGTATTGGATCTTGTGCAACAAGTCACCCAGGGGTCCTCCTATGGGTAGGCCCTCATGGGATTGATCTTCATCCATTTCATTTTACCCTTTGGTATTTTTTCACTAAACATCCCTCTTGGGTGCATGTTTCTCCCTGCATAGATCCTATTTTTTTTACATCCATCAAGTTTGTGCGCGGCTGCTCTATCTAGTGTGCAACCTCTCATCTTACGCTCTCCCCTCCTCATGTTCCCCATGGGTCTTCCTAACCCCAAAGCACCATGTCTAAACCACTCTTATATGAGAAACCTTTGTCTCACCCATTTTTCTCCTATATGACCCTCTAGGTTTGTATGAAGTGATTTCAAGGTCCCTTGGGCAGTGATTCATGTAGTGTTGCTTAGCCTTGTGCTTCTTCGCATTGGAACACTGACGGTTGTTGCTTCTTTTCATATCCATGATAATGTGGCTCCCTCAGTGGATCACTCCACAACACCCCCATACCATGGCATTGCTAATGCCTTCCCTTCCCCATGGGTGGGTGGGTATCAGTTATGTAAGTCCTAGGGGTGTGGAGTGAACCCGCCTCATTCGTGATGCATCACGTTAATCTTACAGGCACCATCATCCTTAGCACATGACATTAAATTGTGCCCTTCCCTAGGCTATATACATGGGGTTACCCCACCTAAAACATTTTCCATTCTTTTTCGTCTCCATGGGAGTGATGTATTCCTAACATGGAATGGGATCCCCTTTGTTGGAGCAGCGTCTCTCCATGGTGAAGGGAAACAATTTTGGTGTAAGCCTCTAGCCTTTATTGCGGTAGTTATCATCCATAATCCTCCTCTCTTCTTACATGCCAAAAACTAAAGGATATATGGGAAATGGGACCATCCTTACCATGTCCCTATCCCTCTAGGCTTTGTCTCCATCTATCTTCTATCCTGGAGTATGTCCCAATATCCATCTCCCGGGGATGATAACCATGCTTAAGCCCATGTTTCCTCTTTGGCTCACTAAAAATGTGTAATACCCACTTAATTCCCAACGTTCACACCTTTCTCGATGTGATTGTTAGGTATTTGAGCCTCTTGTTTCTCACAATAAGCATGACACATGTGGTATTCCAAAATGTATCAAACATGACATCCTCTCTGGGATGCCTTAGCAAGTAATCCCCAAACCATTATGAACTACATGGACTTTGATAATTTTCTCCTAGGGAAGGCATGTAGGAATCCTCTGTGTGGTTCAAGACCAACACATACTTGTCCCAACCCCCTTTATGCAAGTTCACATTCATCTTTCATGACGTTAAACTGTATCCCTCATTCTGAACTACATGGATTTTGATCCTTGTCTCCTATGCAAGGTACATAGGAAGCCTCCTTAGGTTCGAGACAAACACCTACTTTCCCAGACCCCTTTATGTCAGTTCACCTTTGTCCTGAGTGATGTTAAACTATATCCCTCATTCTGATCTACATGTAATTTGATCCCTATCTCCTAGGAAAGGTACGTAGGAAGCCTCTAAAATGTTCAATCCCAACACCTACTTGTCCCAACACCCTTCACGTCGGTTCACTATCTTCTTGCATGATGTCAAACTGTAACCCTCATTCCTAACTTCATGGACATTGATCCTTGTCTCCTAGGTATGGTACGTAGGAATCCTCCCGGAGGTTCAAGCCCAACACCTACTTGTCCCGACCCCTTCACATTGGTTCACCTTTATCCCGCATGACGTTAAACTGTATTCCTCATTCCAAACTACATGGACACTGATCCTTGTCTCCTAGGTAAGGTACGTAGGAATCCTCCCTGAGGTTCAATCCCAACACACATTAGTACCAAGCACTTCATGTCGGTCCACCCCCATCCTAGATGACATTAAACTATAGGACCCTTTTCGTCTAGAGAAACATTAAACTGTACCCATTTGAACTATGTGGGTTGTGATTCTTGTCTCTTAAATAGGGTAAGTAGGAAGCCTCCCTGTGGTCTAATCCCAATTGGTGGTAAGCCATTGGAATCCCAATCAAAGAAATCCATTGGAATCCAAATAGATGGTAAGTTTTTGGAACCCCATCCAATGGTAAGCTATTGGAACCCCAACCAGTGGAATGCCATTGGAACCCCAACCAGCAGTAAGCCGTTGGAACCCAGGTCAGCGGCAATCCGTTATCAATCTCAAACAGGTGTAATCCATTGTAGACCCATCTAGTGGTAAGCTGTTGTATTCCACAATTTATGGTAATCTATTGTTGTCCTATTCAATGGGACCCACATCTCTGGTCCGCCTACATGGTGTCATGCCATCATGGGAAGCTAACCACGTGTAACCCTAGTATATCATAGGGTTATTGTCCTATGTGTACACCCCGATTCTATACCCCCATCTTAAACTATGTGGACTTTTATTACCTTCCTAATAGATATGTAGGAAGCCTCATTGAGGTTCAAGCGCATTTATAATGTCCCATCGTATTCTCTCTCTCAAGCCTATGTGTTTCAGGAAGGTCATTCCCAAAACTAGAGGTTCTATTTCCTATTGATCCCATACATGCATCCATTCTCACAGGCCGCCTCCTCAGGTGTCCAATCACCCCCACCGAACTATGTGGACTATGATTCACTACCACAAGGATACTTAGGAAGTATATTCAAGGATAAAGCCCATCATCACTATCGTCCTCACATCAGTTCCATCCCATTATTCATCCACTCTAAACCTTCCATATCCATCTTGATTTCTACCCAGGCATCGTCATCCCAATAAGATCATTCCACCCACAATCTTGTTGCTCTTATAAGAATTCGGGTAACTAACAACGCATTATCCCTAGCATAAATGTTCCCTCCTGTAATTTCACCCATCTGATCCACTTTTATCAGTGTTCTAATCAATCTTATCCATCTCCGCTAGACGTTAAACCCGCTTCATACGCTGTGTTAAACATCAAAAGATGGGGAAAACCTCAAAGGCAAGCCTATGTCATATACATCTCTGCACTTGACATGGAATTCCTCGGGCTTATATGCCTTCAAGAATCCCTATAATAAGGGAAAGAAACCAAGACTCATCAGTGTTCCAGCATCCAGGAATGCCAGCGATGTCCAGTGTGACTACTCCCCCGACCGAAGGTTGCTACCCTGACTGGACCTCTTGAAATGTCCTGAAAGAAGTAGTGTAATTAACCAGTGTCCATGAAGACATGGAACTGTGAGGAGTTTAATGAACAAAATCTTATGTCTATAATGGAGACCCAGACTAGGAAACGAGCTCTGAGGAAAAATCCATGGAAGGAGGAACCGAAATTCCATCATCCCATTTCAATCAAGGAGAAAACAACCCTGAATAAGTGCCAGATGTCACCTACCTTTGGAATGCTGGATTTTAGGGAAAAAATTAGTGAATCCTACAAAAGAATGGATGTGAGCACCAGTTAAAGCCTCTGAAACAGAAATGGGGAACCTGATGTGAAATTATTCTCCTTGGTGTGGAGATTAGTAGTGTTCGATACATCAGTGGATTAACATGTCATTGGATCCAGTTATCTGGCACCAGGTCCTACCAAAAAACAGTGGTCCTAGCATGACACTCACCATGAAATTGGGGTAGTTGAACATTGGACATCCTAGTCTACAACATTTTCAGCATGGATCATTCTTACCAACAATGGAATATGGAATAGTGTTGGGGAACTAGACATCACTTTCCTTCTTTCAGCACTAATGGTTAAATCTCCCTGCTTTGCAAGACCCATGTTGTCATGATCGGAAACCAATAACCACCCACTGAAAGATACAGGGACAGGGAAAACATCAACATGAAAATCCCATGTGTCCTCATCTCTCCTATGGAAGCCTCCACATCCACTATTGTTGGGCGTCCATGACTGATCTCCCCATATAAATTCATTCAAAGATGGGTAATTAATGATCTTGTTCGACGGTATGAAGAGGAGGATTTTTCTCAACCTGTGATATGGCCTAAAAAGACCTATATACTTCTGCTCCTTATCATCACCACCATCCCTAAGGGCCACATAGGGTTCCACTGCTCCCTACTCTGACGTATAATCATTTCAAGAGCTTCTGCTCAGAATGCTTCGACGACTCCCTCCCCTATGCCAATAAGGTGATGGATGTCCAGGACATCTCAGTTAAAATCCCATTCTATGGGATCCCAAGTAGGAATCCAACCAGGCCATCTAAGTGCCACCACCCAGCCCCACGGGCTAAGGAGCAGGTGAGTTATGCACCTGCACCACCGGCCCTAGTCCGGTTAACCCGATGCATGCGTCTGGTGCAGACTGAGGTGAACACACACCAAGAGGCATAAACATCAATGTCATCTATGTCCCATTCCACCACTAGCACATAACATCATTCACATGTTAATACCAAGTAGGGTCACTCATATTCTCTGCCCGGATTGAGGCCCCAACCACTGCACGGGCTGGCCGGGTTGACTCTCCTAGCCACCAACAACTGTGGCATTCATCATGGGAAGACCCAGGGCAATGAAATCCAATACAGAGGTCCCCCCTATACCATCAACAATGAAAGAGTAGGTCCTCCCTGATCCCAATATTGGCGTGGAGGTCCTCCCTATGACACCATCAATCCGAGCGAAGGACCTCCCCGATGCATTGACACCCAATACATAACCATCATCTGCACCCATGACCTCAGGTATGGATTCGTTCCTCCAATAATAGGTCACTGATGTGAAGATGATACATGTCCAGTCAACCATCAGTGTGGGGGTCTTCCCCAAGCCCTTTTAGCAATCGAAGAAGGTCCTCATCATCCTAGTAATCATAGAAGCAGAGGTTTTCCTCGCTTCATGGGAGCCCAACATGGAGGTCCTACCCATGTTCAGCTCGACAAGTATGAGGACAATCCTCATACTGATGATTCCAAATGAAATAAGCATGGAGGCCCTACCCATGATCCTACTATCTATATAGGAGGTCCTACCAACTCTAGCACTGCATGCAGAGACTCCCTCTGCATGTTAGCTAGTAGACACGGAGGTCCTCCCCGTGTTCCCTTTGACATTTGTCCAGGTGCTCCTCTGACCCTAGCTCATCCTGGTGGAATTCCTCTCCTTCATTGCATTAGTTTAGCTAAAGGCCCTCCTCAATCAAAAATATACTCTGTCCTAAAGAATCATCCTGGGGAAAGATGGTGGGTCTCCGACACCATAAAAATAATGGTGAGATGATTCAGAACGCAATTATACCCGTATGCTTCTCAGATTATGAGGTAGAATGTGATTCAGCAATGGAAACCTCACCTTGATCATCTGTGTTTTGGGTTAAGGTAGGAATGAGGCTAATCAGCCTCATCCTTCTAGAATGTGAGGTCCACTGAATTCCCACATCCCTCCACAAATACAGCCAGGAGGAAGATGATTTAGCCTCTTTCGAGGGACTGGTTGTGCGATCCTCCCTATCATCAAAAGGGTCATTCTATACCTCAACTAGAGATCATGGAGAGTTATTATGGGGACTGATAAAGAATTAAAAACAGTATGTCCCACCATTATTAACTGAATCCCTTACACCGAAAGTCATGGTCGTCAATCTGTCTTACTGGGATGTCGTGGATCAGTCGTTGCATTCATCACAGGAAAACCCAAGATATGGTGGCTTGTCAACTCATTCTCCATATTCTCCAGCAGCTATTATACCATCTCAGCAGTCTACATCAGTGCTATTACCGGTCCCGTAGCCTCCCCTAGTTTATGAGTGGGGGAAACCAAGGGCTAGATCCTGAGTCTAAGAAAAGGAGGTTTTTGTACATTCTTGAAACGGATCATTTCCCAAAGATGTTTTGGCTAATCTCAACCATGAACATCAGTTCACTGAATTTTTATACCTAGGAGGAAGTCGCATTCTTTCTCCAAACCATCTATGTGATGCAGTTTAATCTCCATTACCAGCGAGTGTCTTACCCCAAGATCTGTGCACACTTTGAAGATATTGACTAGCAATGTCGTATGGTCGAATTGGAAATGCTCCCTATGGGCCAACACCCTGAGTCGCCTGGTCGCCACCAGCCCCTCATGAAACGATTATTTCAAAGCTTCATTGTGATCCAAAAAATTATCAACAAGGCTTCCCCCATGTTCAGGTCTTTGTTTGGGGGTAGTATACTACCCTCCATTTTAGTTCTATCTGGCGCCAGCTCGACATTCCAGGAGATATTAAGAATATTAATCCATGTCGATTCATGGTTAATAAGGCCAATATTTCAGAGTAAGAGACTGGGAAAAAGCTCTTTAGAGAGAACTTACCCACTGGGGGAGTGCCACACCTATTTGATCAACTGGAAACAGTAACTCGGCAGTAGAGAAATCTACTGGGTCTTCTCGTACCCACCTAGTCATTAGTCCTCAGCTAGAATCCCAACAATGGTAAAGAGAATATTGGGGACTTCAAACCCTATGACCTATCTATCTCAGTGTAGAAGAGGGAAGATGATCAAAAAAATGCCGTGTTGCATCAATAACTCGAAGAGAAAAAAAGATAGTGGATGACCTCCTTGCTGAACGTGTCGTGGAGTGGCGTCTAGACTACAATGATCCTCGAACGAGGCAGAAGGGGTAGGTAAAATATTCCCCCAATAAGTTTCCTCTAGGTGACCCTAACCATCCTTCCCATATAGACATGATAGAGGTTGGAGCTTATGAAAAGAGGATGCATTTTGTGTCACCAAATCCACCTGAGCAGCGTGATAATCCTCAGGACCCATCTCAGGTTCCCCCACCCGCTCTGTAGGTCATCCCACTAGCCGCTCCATGAGTTTTTTGGAATCCTTATCATGTTGAAGAACCAGCCAATGCACTGGTGGTCAGGATACCTAATAAATATAGGAATCCCCGCCCAGATGATCTGATGGCGGTGCTCATTACTCACCTTGAGGTATTGAAAACAAGACAGGTGGAAATCCCACCTGATGGAAATCCATATCCAGCATGTGTCAATGATATGACATAACCATCAAGTTCTAGAAACCCTACATTTTCCCCATTTAATTGGATGGGTGATCCACTGTATCATTTGTCACACTTCATCTCAAGGTGTGGACACATTCGTGGAACTCCAACGCTGTAAGAGGATGCCATAATTCTGTGTTTCGTATAGACATTGGACGAGCATGCATTTGTCTGGTACATCTAGCCGTCAATTGGGTCGGTCGCCAGTTGGGAAGATCTTCATAGATAGTTCAATTACCATTTCATCTATACCATTCAGAAGATTAGTATTACATACCACTTCAAGTGCATGAAGAGTCTTGACGAGGACATCGCAGACTTCATCACCCAGTGGAAAGGCCTTACCTATTCCCTGGACATGTCGCTAACTAGGGAATAACTACTCACAATGTGTGTGGGGAATTTCAAAATTGAACTGGTCCCCTCTCTCAAAACATAGAATTTCCTAGGGGTATTCTGGTATTTCTCTAATAAGGCCCAATGTATAGAGGAAGGCTTGTAGCATGCCAATAAGGCACATCTGTTGCCTTCTGCAATTCCTGCGAGAAGAGTTGTTATGGAAGATCCCACCAAGGTATCATAGATAGAGTCCCCCAAGTAGCTATATTTTTCATTGTTGGAGCCCCCATCATAGCCTCACAGAGGCCCGCCACCTCAGGCACAACCTCTGGCCCAACAGCGCCCACCTTAGAATTGGTAGGCACCTCTACGTAACGTGCCACATCCACTTAGGTGAGATCACTAGGTCCTACCTCCCCGGAAGGCTCCTCTATCCCCTTGTCAGGTCCAGGCACTCAGATCCCCCCTCCTAGATATAAGAAAACTAAAATCCTCATTCAATGAGGATCATGTCCCCAGTTATTTCTGAAGTGATATGGAATAGGGAATTCTACGTTTTCCAGAATGCAGGAGGCCCAAAGAGGAGGATCTCACTGATCATCCCAACTATTTCCCTTATCACTAAATCTTGGGTCACACCCACGAACAATGATATGTGTTTAAAGAATGGATATAAGAAAATGTTGATAACAACAGAGTCAGGTTAGGCCTAGATCTGACACAGGTGGCATGTGTATTCGTGAAGCTAGACAGTGGCAGTGATAGTGAAGGTGAGTGGCATCATGTTCCTAACTGTGGGTCACAAAAGTATGACAACTGGATAGCTTGTAATGAAGTCTCCCATGCCCATGTTATTATCTATTCATGTCTAAATCAACAAAATACTTCATCAGATATTGCATCACCCCAATCCACTACTTCTGCATCGACGTCTCAGCCTCCCTCTTCTTAGAAGAGCAAGCATCGACGATGCAAGGGAAAAAAATCCCCCCATAGATGTTGTGGTCATCCCGTACTCTCAGTGACTTCATTACCCTGAAGATGAATATTACCCTCCTAATATGTTCAGCATAGGAAGATTCTTCATGTGATGATCAAGGGTACTCTTTTGATAACATCATGGAGCTGGTAAACCCCGACATGATTCTTGATGATGAGGAGTGCCAGATGGATCCTACCAACGTCCCCAGTCATCGCCAATGTTGAGGGAACCATCTCAATATGGGTAGTTAGAATGGCTCAGTCAATACTTCTATCCAGTCTGTGAAAGCCACTAAAACTAAAGAGTAGGCCCATAACAGATCTCAGCACGCGCAACCTACTCATCTTGTGTCATCAGGTCGGCCTTCACCGTCGTTTTTGTTACTAGATCAGGAAGAGATTCCCCAACCGTGACTCTTTCAACCACGATCTATTACAGACCAGCCTCATTCATCTAGAACACATCTGGTAGTCACTCCATGAGCTTTCACTAGTGAGCAGTGGAATATTCCTCGCACCAGTCAGGCATCAGTTCATTCGGAAGGACCCAGCATAACCCCTACCGTAGGACGACCTCATCTAGGAAGAAGTTTACAGTTGGCATAGAAGTATGATATCCTTAAGAATATTTCCAACATTCTTAAGAGTATCTTTATCCTTGAGGGTCATCTCCTATCATCGGATATTCATGAATCCCTCGTCAAAGCTTTAAGTAGCCCCCTTCAATTCGAGACAGAGGTAGCAGCTACAGAATCCTTCCATATAGAGGAAGTTGAGCATGATGAATGTGAGGACATTATCTATTTCTCTATATAATATTAAGGATATTCCATTCAGGGGCACATCCTCCCATTGTACATCACTAGCCACATCAATGGCGTGGAGGTTCATCATTGTTTTGTTGACACAGGCTCTGGGATCAACCTAATCCCGACCCAGACACTACAAAAAATGGGGTTGTCTGAGGATGATCGGAGTCTATATGACCTAAATAGTCTAGGTTATGATAGTATGGAAGAAACACCAGTTGGAAAGATCGACCTGAAGACCTAGCTCAGTGGTCTAGTAGCCAGTACCAAGTTCATGGTTGTCTCACAGGACACCGTTTCCAATTTGTTGATGGGTATGCCATGGAATCAGTTGTATGTGGTGGTCCATTCATCATATCACAAGTGACATAAGTACTCTCATAATAGTCGAGTGGGAATTCTAAAAGGTGACACATATCCCTTTTCCTCTTGTGAAAATCACTACCTGGATTCCAACTATTACAAGAGAAAGGACAATCAGATTTAGGCTAATGAGGTTGAACACACTACAGCTGCGACTGACCCTTGGACAAACCTGGATGATTCCTACATTTTTTTATTAACTGGATGGAGGATATGACCCTAGATATGGGTCAAAGAATTGTTTTTTATTGAACAAGGTGGAAGCACATTCCCTGTTCTAGGGGATGCTGGAAGATCACCTCATATTTCTATACAAATCAGGCTCTGGTTATCCCAGAGCCCCCTACGCCTTTAAGGTATCGGGACGTCCACCACATGACAACAACAATACGTCATACTTTATTTTTTCACCGGGCTGGGATAAACCGGATTAGTTCAATGCACCACTATTTATTTGATATCATCAAGTGTGGCCTCTTGGGCCAAAGACCAGTTGGAATCAGTTCGAAAGCCTTCATCATAATGGTTTCGGCAACACAAGATCCCCCCGATGTGATGTCCACTACAGATCAGGCTGACACCATCTTCCCATCAGGATCTGTCAATTCATAGAAATTGCTTCGAGGGGAGTATTTTTCCTCCATGAATGATGAAGATGATTTTTAGGACTCTCCCCTACCTTAGAAGACGATGTCTCCACCACGATCTATGAATTGGTACATATAAATCTCGATAGCAAGACAGATCTGAAACCCACACAGGTCATGGCCACTATGCCTGCCAAAGAGAAACAATAGTACGTGGTCTTCTTGAAGTAGTATCGTGATGTGTTATCCTAGAGTTATAATGATATGACCAAACTAGATCCTTAGGTCACAGTCCACTACCTCGGTCTCTTAGAAAATCATCGTGGGTTCAAACAACCTCCCAAAAAGATGCATCCTTCTCACGGTTCCATGGTTGAGGTCGAGGTTGATAATCTCATCAAGACCAATTTCTTCAAGGAGGTATAATACCCTAGGTGGTTAGTAAAAATTGTTCTTGTTAGGAATAAGAACAGATAGATCAGGGTATGCATTGGATTTTTGGATCCTAATCATCATTGTCCAAAGGATAATTTTCCCCTTTCTATGATAGAACAATTGATTGACACCACTGCTGGGTTCCAGGCACTCTCCTTCATGGATGGGTATTCTATGTATAACCAAATTTGAATGGACCATGAGGATGAATATTCTAAAGCCTTTAGTGCACCAAAAGAAAATTTTGCTACCAGGTAATTCCCTTCATTCTGAAGAATGCAGGTTCCACCGATCAGTGTTCCATGCATCCCATATTTAAGCCAATCCTTGAGACATTGGTTGAATGCTATGTTGAAAACCTTGTGTTCAAATCACACCAGCGTCAGGACCATCTCAAAGTACTTGAGAAATTGTTTGTCTTCCTCCATTCTCACCATCTGAAGATGAACCCATTGAAGTGTTCCCTCGGGGTCACCTCTGGAATGTCCCTCAGCTTCGTTGTCAAATATATAGGCATCGAGATCGGTCTAGAGAAGATTATGGACATCAGTCAGATGTATCCTCTAAACAAAATTTGAGAGCTGTGAGGATTTTAAGGTAAAATGTTCCATATATGCCAATTTATAACAAATTTGGTAGTAAGTGTAAGCCATTTTCTCAGATCATGAAAAAAGGAACTGTCTATTACTGGAATGTCAGACTATTTTCGAGAAAATCATGTAGTATCTATTACATCCTCTAGTCTGGATGCCACCAGTTTTTGGAAATCTGTTGGTCCTTTATGTGACCACCCCAGAATGATCTCTCAGTTTCCTTATCACATATAAGAACAACTAGAAAATGGAGAACAGTCTCTACTATCTCAACTGCATGTTCCTCGATACGAAGACCAGATACTCCTATATCAAGAAAAGCTTCCTTGTGTTGGTATTCACAGTGAAAAATTTACGACATTACTTATAGTACCATTAGATACTTCTAGTGTCCCGAGTGGATCCCCTAAAGTACATCATGAACTTCCCCATGTTTACATGCCTTCTAGATCTATGGGTAATGATCCTCCAGTAGTTCGACATCAAGTTTGTCGGCCAAAATGCCATCAAGGGATCAGTGTTATCTGACTTCCTTACCACCCATCCATATCCTATAGACTGGTCTCTGGATCTTGATTTTCTGGATGAGGCCATCCTCTCAGTAGATCAAGCCATTCTATGATGGAAAATTTATTTTTATGGTGATTCCTTATGTCCTACTAGCAGAAGACTCAATGATCCTAGATTCAAAAGGGTGGGATTGGGTATCATCTTCATCACACCAGGACAAGCTATTATTCCATATTAATTATTATTGTTAGAAGGCTATACCAATAATGAGGAAGTGTATCAGGCCCTCATTAATGGTCTCATGATGTCCCTTTAGATTGATGTTCCCCACTAACATGTGAAAGGGGAATCCAAACTAGCCATCAAACAGATCAATAGTGACTATGTCGTCAGGAAGCCAGATCATGTACCACTGTTGGAAAGTACTCTCCATTTGATGGCCTGGTTCTCATCTTGGCTAGAAGTTACCCATGTCCCTCAATCCCATAACGATTGAGCCAATTCCTTGGCCAGCCTAGCTGGATCTCTTGAAGAGCCTGATCCAGATGATTTGATTATCCACATGGCACACTGGAGAGTCATCATATCCGTCACTCCGAAAGACAAGGATAGCCCACAGGTAAGCCACCTTACCACTGGTGCCTCTGCGTTTGGGTCCCTAGGACCCCATGATGAAGTATTGGAAGTGACTCATGACTAGAGGACCCCCTTTTTTGATTACCTCCAACACAGAAATCTCCTGGAAAAGCTATCCGAGCAAGAGCAAATCTGATGCCGCGCATTACAGTTTACCCTCCAGAGTGGTCCCGGTCTTCAGTAGATCCTCTATTGACGTGGGTTTTATGGGATTCTCCACTGTTTCATTTGATAAGTTGATATTTCTCAGGTTATGGGGGAAGTTCATGTCAGTTCCTATAGGGCACATCAGACTAGGCCGAAACTATCTCACCAGATTCTATGACTGGGGTATTTTTGGCCCCCTTAAGATCCGTGACTGTATCAAGTTTTAAAAGAGGTACCATGAATGAAAAATCCATGCTAATTTTTTTAATCAACCTCTAGAGCCTCTCCACACTACCAATTAGTCTTAGACCTTTGCGGTCTGAGGACTCTACGTCATGGGACAATATCCACCAACGATAGCTCGCCGGTGCAGGTTCATCCTGACCACTATGGATTTATTTTCAGAGTAGGAAAATAAATTTATGCTCAAGGAGTTCAATGCCCTTTCTATCATTGAATTTGTGAGCTCCAACATCATTGAATGATTTAGAGTCCCTCATTCCATCCTCATAGAGAATGACACCAACTTTCGAGCAGCTAAGTTGAATAAATTGTACGCCAAGTACAGCATCCATTCTAACCATACCTCCCACTATCATGAAGAAGAAAATGGGAATATTGATGCATTTAACAAAACCCACTAAAACATCCTGCGGATAATGGTTGGTCCGAAAAAGAAGGGTTGGTCAGACAAGCTCCTCAACACAGTCGGGGCCTAATGGATAATGACTCACAATTCCACATTGGTGACCCCATATTCATTGGTGTATGGAACAGAGGTAGTCCTACCCATTGAGATTTAGTTTCCTTCATTACGCTTAGCTGTCTACAATCAGAAAGCACCAGATAAGGCTGTTGAAGTCTGTCTGGCTGAACTGGAAGCGCTTGATGAGAACAAGATTTGTGCCTGACACAATCTAGAAAGGCATCAGAATAAGATATCTAGATATTTATATAAGAATTTTCACCTCCACTATTTCTTTCAAGGTGACATGGTGTTGGCTCTAAGAACACTAATGGCACCCGGTAGGAAACCACCCAAACTGGAGCCCAAATGGGAAGGACCTTACATCATCCACAAGGTTTACCCCAATGGCGGTTACTCCCTATTTACCAGGGATGGTGAGCATATAACTCCACCAACCAATGCCAAATTCCTCAAAAAATACTTTTCCTAAGTAAGAAGTCCCACATGACCATAAATTGTGACGTTTTTAACAAAAGACATGAAAATGTTTGATTTGTCTAAGGTGAAGGACGTAAAACTGCCCTGTAGTCTTTTCTCCTGACAATAAATTACAAGATGGTCCGAGATCTATGAACTTAAACTAAGAACTCCATGTATACATTATCCTGCAAGACATTAAACGTCATCTTCAAGAACTATGTATGCCTTGATTCACATCCTCATGGGATACGTAGGAATGCTCGGACACCACATCATAGAGTCCATCCCACAAATTCTTCTCTTTGACTATCCCCCCTCAGTGAAGTTCTCTTGGAAGATATCACCTGGTGTGTTGTAGGCTTCGTTGGCCCCACTCATGTTGGGGTTACGATGGTCGCACCATACCCCCCACCCCCTCGTTCTTCTATCCTCACACGTCCTCATCGCACAACGTTAAACTGCATGGCCCTTTCAGAACCACACAAGGCTTGATTCACATCCTCATTGCATATGTAGGAATGCCTAGATATTTAGTCCATAGGCTGAGACCAAAACTTCATAATCTCCCCTTGGGTCAAAACACATGGTGTAGTGCATACTTTTTCCTTCATTGATGTCGAGTTAATCATGACCTCCCCATGAATCTCTCTCCTTGGAGATCTCCACCCATTTCATCATCTCTCATGACTTTAAACTGCACATGCATATTCATGCTTCACACATCCCCTTTATTTGGGTCTTCATCATCATTCACATCCAAAAGGACCCCCGAACAGCCTGGATTCTAGGCCCTAGGGCTCTCCTACCATTTCAAGCCAACATCCTCGAGGATCTTGATCAAAAAATGGATACAAGTCTTGTATTGTGAATATGGTCAGTGGTCGACACTCATTTGTTGTTCCCATTTCAGGTCACACGATGTGGATTCTCTATTTCGAACACAATTAATAGCTATCCACGTCATTTGAACCATCCAAATATGTCCCAAATATTTGCTGCAGTGGTTCATTTTGTCCTACTATCCCTTCCAACTTCTATCTTCCTTGGGAAGAAGTGTTAATTTGGTCGGCATCGACCCTGCCTGATCTTCTTCCCTCATTTTCGTACCCATATTTGTTGGGGGGAGCCTAATCATATTCCTTATTTCTCACACCGAGCATTGTTTGCTTGGGCTTGGGAGATTTGGTAAGTCAATACCTACATAAAGGGTCATGTCTCTATGGTTGATCTCTGTGAACTAAAATTAAGATTATTCACCATCCTCACCGCAAGACGTTGAACTGAAAATTGGTTGGGACATCCCGTCTTAGGTCCCTCGACCTTTTTGGGCCTTTGGAAAAAGTTCTCATTTAGGATTGAGTTGAGTGGTATGGACCCCATGTCCTCATTCATGTCAGTCTATTTTTTACATGCCACACATATTCCCTTGAGAAACCCACTCTTATATGTGTCCTTGCCGCATGACGTAAAACTGCACAAGATCTTACAAAAAAACATATGGCATAATTCCTATCCTCATGGCATATGTAGAAATGCTCGAACATTTAGTCTTCGGGTCTAGCACATGATTTTAGAAACCTCTACATCTTTCTGGCCCCCTGGCATGGGTTTTTCTAGGAGGGGGTACGTGGTGTGGTATGAGCTTATATACTCATTAATGTCGGGTTTATATCATCCACATCACATACCTCTCCCTCCTAGGAGATCTTCGTCCCCCTATTCTACACTCATCTTTTTGAGTCATATGCTCTTGAATCGAGCCCCTCAATATACTTTAGTAGTTTACCAATGTTCCCAGGAGCACTCTGTGTAACACCCCAAGATTTTTATAGTAAGTTATTTTCTTTAAAGTAAGTCAATAGCTTCATCTACATGAAAGGGTCATCTACATAAATTTCAACCATGGCACATGCCACTGCTAGCACATACCATCATTCCCATGTTAATGCCGAGTAGGGGCACTAATAAGCTCATCCTGGATTGAGGCCCCAACCACCGCACGAGTAGGCCGGGTTGACTCTCCTAGTCGCCAACAGACGTGGCGTTCATCATGGGTAGACCCAGGGCAATGAAATCCAGTACGGAGATCACCCTGTACAATCACCAATGAGAGGGTAGGTCCTCCAAGATCCCAATATCAGCATGGAGGTCCTCCCGATTCCACGATCAATCTGAGCGAAGGACCTCCCCGATACATTGACACCCATTATAGTAGCATCTTCTGCACCCATGACATCAGGTATGGAGTCGTTCCTCCTATCACAGGTCACTAATGTGATGATGATACATGTCTGGTCAACCATCAATGTGAGGGCCTTCCCCATGTCCTTACAGAATCTGAAGAAGGTCCTCATCATCCCAACAATCATGGAAGAAGATGTTTTCCTTGCTTCATGGGAACCCAACACGGAGATCCTACCCATGTTTAGCTCGACTAGTATGAGGACCCTCCTCATAATGATGATGAAAAATGAAATAAGCATGGAGGCCCTTCCCATGATCCTACTAGATCTAGAAGAGGTCCTACCAACTCCATCACTTCATGTGGAGACTCCCTCTATGTGTTAGCCAATAGACATGGAGGTCCTCCCTGTGTACCATTTGACATTTTTCCAAGTGATCCTCAGACCCCAGCTCATCCAGGTGGATTTCCTCTCCTCCCTCGCATCAGTTTAGATAAAGGACCTCCTTAATCAAAAATCTACTCTACCCCAAAGAATCATCCTGGGGAAAGATGGTCGGTCGCCAACACCATAAAATAATTCTGAGAAGATTCAAAGCACAATTATAACCGTATGCTTCTCTGATTCTGAGTTAGAATGTGATTCAGCAATGGAACCCTCACCTCGATCCTCTGTGTTAAGGTTTGAGGTAGGAATGATTCTTATCAGCCTCATCCTTCTGGAATGAGGGGTCCACCTAATTCCCACATCCCTCGATAGATACATCCAGGAGGAAGAAGATTTATCATATTTTAAGGTACTGGCTATGCAATCCTCTCTATCATCAAAAGGGTCATTCTATAACTCAACTAGAGATCATGGAAAGTTATTCTGGGGACTGATAAAGAATGAACAACAACATTTCCCACCATCAGTAACTGCATCCCCTGCACCAAAAGTCATGGTCGTCAATCTGTCTTTCTGGGATGTGGTGGCTCAGTCGTTACATTCATCGCAGGGAAACCCAAGATGTGGTGGCTTGTAAACTCATTTGCCATATTATCCACTGGCTAGTATACCATCTCAGGGGTCTGCAGCAGTACTATTACTGGTCCCATAGCTGCCCCCAGTTGATGAGTGGGGAATCCAAGGGCTAGATCCCATGTCTAAGAAAAGGATCTTTTATTACATCCTTGAAACAAATCATTTCCCAGAGATGTTTTGTGCAATCACAACCATGTACATCAGTGCGCTGAACTCTCTTACCTAGGAGGAAGTCTAATTCTTTCTCTAAACCCTCTTGGTGATGCACTTTAATCTCCGTTATTAGTGAGTGTGTTACCCCAAGCCTCATGCACACTTAGAAAATATTGACCAGCAATGTCATATGGTCTAATTGGCTATGCTCCCTATGGCCCAGTGCCCTGGGTCACCTGATCGCCACCAGCACCTCATGAAACTATTCTTTTAGAGCTTCAATGTGATCCGAAAAAATTATCAACAAGGCTTCCCCCACGTTTAGGTCTGTGGTTAGGGGTTGTATTCTTCCCTCCATTTTAGTTCTATCTGGCGACATCTCGATATTTCAGGAGATATTAAGAATATGCCTCCATGTAGAGTCGTGGTTAACAAGGACAATATTTTAGAGGAAGATACTGAGAAAAGTCTCCTTGGAGAGAACATACCCACTGAGGGAGTGCCACACCTATTGGATCAACTAGGAAGGGTTACTCGCCAGTAGAGAAATCTACTGGATCTTCTCATGACCACCTAGTCATTAGTCCTCAGCTGGAATCCCAACAACAGTAATGAGCTTATTGGGGCATTTAAACCCTCATATATATATCTATCTATCTCAGTGCATAAGATGGAATATTATCCAAAAAATGCTGTGTTGAATCAACAACTTGAAGAGCACAAAAAGATAGTGGATGACATCCTTGTAGAAATTGTCGTGGAGCGGTGTCCAGACTACGGTGATCCTCAGATGAGGCAGAAGGGGTAGCTACAGTATTCCCCCAATAAGTTGCCTCTGGGTGACCCTGACCATACTTCTCATATAGAAAGGATAGAGTTTGGAGATTATGGAAATAGGTTGTGGTATGTGTCACCAAATCCACCTGAGTGGCGTGATAATCCTCGAGACCTAGCTTAGGTTCCCCCAACCGCTCTGCAGGTCATCCCACCAGTCGCTCCATGAGGTGTTTGGAATGCTTATCATGTTGAAGAACCTACCAATTCACTGGTGGTTAGGGGCCCTTGTAAAGATAGGAATCCCTACTCAGATGATCTGATGGCGGTTCTCATTGCTCAACTTGATGCAATGAAAACTTGACAGGTGGAAATCCCACCTGATGGAAATATATATCCGACATGGGTTGATGATATGACAACACCCTATAGTTTTGGAAACCCCACATTTTTTCCTTTTAATTGGATGGGTAATACACTGCATCATTTGGAACACTTTATCTCAAGGTGTGGACACATGAATGGAACTCCAATGCTGTAAGAGGATTCCAGAATTCAGTGTTTCGTATAGACATTGAACGAGATTGCATTTTTCTGGTACAACCAGCCACCGATTGGGTCAGTCGCCAATTGGGAAGATCTTCATAGATATTTCCATTTCTAGTTCATCTCTACCATTTGGAAGACGATTATTATAGAACTCTTAAAGTGCGTGAAGAGTCTTGACGAGCACGTCGTAGACTTCGTCGCCCGGTGGAAAGGCCTTACCTATTCCCTGGACATGTCACTGACTCGGGAATAGTTGCTGACAATGTATGTGGGGAATATCAAAATTGAACTAGTCCCCTGTCTCGTAACATAGAATTTCCTAGGGGTATTCTGGGATTTCATTGATAAGGTCCAGGGTATAGAGGAAGGTTTGTAGCATGCCAAGCCGACACGTCTGTTTCATGTCGCAATTCCCGCGTGAAGATATTCTAAGGAAGATCCAACTATGGTAGCACAGATAGAGTCCCCACAAGAATCTAGAGTTGTTACCAATGGATCCACCATCATAGCCTCACAGAGGCCCTCCACCTCGGGCATGACCTCTGGCCCAACAGTGCCCACCTTGGAATCGGTAGGCGCCTCCGCGTAACGTGCCACCTCCACTCAGGTGAGATCTCTGGGTCCCACCTCCTCAGAAGGCTCCTCCATCCCCTTGTCATGTCCAGGCTCTCATAGCTCCCCTCCTGGATAGAAGAAACTGGAAATACTCATTCAACAAGGATCAGGTCCCCAGTTATTTCTGAAGTTCCATGGAATAAGGATTTCTATGGTTTCCAGAATTCAGTAGGCCCAAAGAGGGGGATCTCACTGATCGTCCCAACTATTGACCTTATCATCGGATCTTGGGGCACACCCTCGAACAATGATATGTGATTAAATAATGGCTTCAAGAATATTTTGATAACAACATAGTCAGGTTAGGACTAGATTTGGATGTAGTGGCATGTGTATTCGTGACACTAGACGGTGGCAGTGACAGTTAAGGTGAGTGGCATCGTGTTCCTAATTGTGGGCGACAAAAGTATGACAACTGGATAGCTCGTAATGGAGTCTCCCATCTCCATGGTAATATCTATTCACGAATAAATCAACATAAGACATCATAATCTATTGCGTCACCCAAATATACTACTTCTGCATCAAAGTCTCAACCTCCCTCTTCTCAGAAGAGCAAACATCGATGATGCAAGGGAAAAAAATCCCCCCACCGATGTTTTCATCATCCCATACTCTCAGTGACTTCGTTCCCCTGGAGATGGATAGTACCCTCATAATATGTTCAGATAAGAAGGATTCTCCATGTGATGAACATGGGTACACTTTTGATAATATCGTGGTAATGGTATACCCCTACATGTTTCTTGATGATGAAGAGAGCCAGATGGATCCTACCAATGTCCCCAATCATCGCTAGTGTCGATGGAACTGTAGAAATATGGGTTGTTAGAATGACTCAGTCAATACTTCTAGCCAGTATGTGCATTCCAGTGAAACTAGAGAGTATGCCTAGCATAGATCTCAGCACGCGCAACCTTCTCATCTGGTGTCATCAGGTCAGCCTTCACCGTTGTTTTTGTTACTAGATCAAGCAAAGATTCCCCAACCGCACTTCTATCAACCACGATTTGTTATAGACCTACCTCAGTATTCTAGACCACATCTGGTAGTAGATCCATGAGCTTCGACTGGTGAGTAGCAAGACATTCTCAGCACCAGCCAGTCATCGGTTCATCCGAATGGACCCGTCATAACCCCTACCGTAGGACGAAATCCTGAAAGCAGAAGTTCACACCTAGAAAAAAAGTATGATATCCTTAAGAATATTTCCAACATTCCTAAGAGTATATCTATCCTAGAGGATCTTCTCATATCTTCTTATATTCATGAATCCATCACTAAATCTTTAATAAGCCCCCTCTTATTTG
This sequence comes from Viscum album, assembly GCA_963277665.1. NCBI lineage: Eukaryota > Viridiplantae > Streptophyta > Magnoliopsida > Santalales > Viscaceae > Viscum > Viscum album. The sequence continues at coordinate 827,290,890 of OY728126.1, read as the reverse complement.
AGACAGAGGTAGCAGCTACAGAAGCCTTCCATATAGAGGCAGTTGAGAAAGATGAATGTGAGGTCATTATCTATTTCTTTATATAATATTAAGCCCCTCCAATTTAGGGGCACATCCTCCCACTTTACATCACTAGCCACATAAATGGTGTGGAGGTTCATCATTGTTCTGTTGACACGGGCTCTGTGATCAACCTAATCCCGACCCGGACACTTCAAAAAATGGGGTTGTTTGAGGATGATTTGAGTCCATCTGACCTAAATATTCAAGGATATGATATTATGGAAGAAACAATGGTTGGAATTATCAGCCTGAAGACCCAGATCAGTGGTCTGGTAGCCAATACCAAGTTAATGGTTGTCTCACATGAAACCACTAACAATGTGTTGATGGGTGTTCCATGGAATCACTTGTATGTGGTGGTCCATTCATCAAATCACAAGTGACTTAAGTACTCCCATAATAGTCGAGTGGGAATTCTCTGAGATAAAGTGTCTCCATTTTCCTCTTGTGAAGTCTGCTACGTGGATTCCTACTATTACAAGAGCAAGGACAAGCCTATTAAGGATAATGAGGTTGAACATGCTATGGCTGCGACCGACCCTTGGACAAACCTGGAAGATTCTTACATTTCTTCGATTAACTTGTTGGAGGCTATGACCCCAGAGCTGGGGCAATGAATTATTGTTTCTAGATTGAGGGGGAAGAAAATTCCCATTTATGGGGGACTCTAGAAGATCACCACATATTCCTACACAAATCCGGCTCAGGTAATCCCAGATCCCCCTACTCCTATAAGGTATCGAGACGTCTGCCACATGACAATAACAATACGTCATACTTGATTTTTTCACCGGGATGGGATAAACTAGATTATGAAGATGCACCACTATTTATTTGATATCATCCAGTGTGGGCCCTTGGTCTGAAGACAAGTTGGGATCAGTTCGAAATCCTTCATCGCTATGGTTTCGGCAGCACAGGATCCCCCCGATGCAATGTCCACTGCCGCTCAGGCTGACACCAGCTTCCCATAAGGATCTGTCGATTCAGATATATCACTTACAGCAGAGGATTTTTCCTCCATGAATGAAGAATATGATTTTTAGTCTGCTCCCCCATCTTAGAAGAAGGTGTCTCCACCACGATCTATGAATTGGTACTGGTAAATCTCGATAGCGAGGTAGATCTGAAACCAACACTAATCACGGACACTATTCCTGCCATAGAGAAACAACAGTGTGTGGAATTCTTGATGTAGCATCGTGATGTTTTTTCCTGGAGTTATAATGAGATGCCAGGACTAGATCCTCAAGTCACAGTCCATTGCCTCAGTCTCCTAGAAAATCATTGTGGGTTCAAACAACCTCCCAAAAATATGCATCCTTCTCACGGTGCCATAGTTGAGGTAGAGGTTGATAATCTCGTCAGAGCCAATTTCTTCAATGAGGTCTAGTACCCTAGGTGATTAGTAAACATTATGCTTGAAAGGAATAAGAATAGATAGATTAGGGTCTGCATAGACTTTAAGGATCCTAATCATCATTGTCCAAAGGATAATTTTCCCCTTCCTATGACAGAACAGTTGATTGAAACCACTACTAGGTTCCAGGCTCTCTCCTTCATGGATGGGTATTCCATGTATAACAAAACCTAAATGGCCCCTGAGGATGAATATTATACAGCCTTCAGTGCACCAAAAGATAATTTCGATACCAAGTAATGCCCTTTGTTTTGAAAAATGTAGGTTCCACCTATCAGTGTTCCATGCATCCCATATTTAAGCTGGTCCTCAAGACATTGGTTGAATGCTATGTGGAAAACCTGGTGGTAAAATCATTCCAGTGTTAGGACCATCTTAAAGTACATGAGAAATGGATTGGATTCCTCCATTATTTCCATCTGAAGATAAACCCATTGAAGTGCACCTTTGGGGTCACCTCCAGAAAGTTCCTCGGCTTCGTTGTCAAATATAGAGGCATCGAGATCGATCTAGAGAAGATTATAGACATCAGTCAGATGTCTCCTCCAATCTAAATTCGACAGCTGTGAGGATTTAAAGGCCACACGTCCTAAATATGCTGATTCATGATGAATTTAGCAGTATTTGTAAACCCTTTTCTTGGATCATGAAAAATTGAATTTTCTATCAGTGGAATGTCAAACTATTTTCGAGAAGATCATGCAGTATTTGTTACATCCTCCAGTATGGAAGCCACTAGTTTTTGGGAATCTGCTGGTCCTTTATGTGACCACCCCAAAATGGTCTCTCGGTTCCCTTCTCACCTTGAAGAACAACTAGGGAATGGAGAACAATCTCTACTATCTCAACAGCATGTTCCACGATATGAAGACTAGATACTCCTATAGCAATAAAAGTTTCCTTCTTTTGGTATTCACAGTACAAAAATTGCGACATTACTTGTAGTACCATTAGATACTACCAGTGTCTCGAGTGGATCCACTAAAGTACATCCTGAACATCCCCATGTTTACATGCCTTCTAGATCTATGGGAATTGATCCTTCACCAGCTCAACATCAAGTTTGTCTTCCAAAAGGCCATCAAGGGATAGGCATTAGCTGACTTCCTTACCACTCATCCAGCTCATGTAGACCGGTCTATGGATCATGATTTTCCTGATGAGTCCATCCTCTCGGTAGACCAAGACATTCTATGTTGTAAAATTCATTTTTATGGTGCTTCTTGAAGTCCTATAAGTATAAGACTCAATGATCCCAGATTCAATAGGGTGGGCTTGGATATCATCTTCATCACACCGAGACAAGCTATTCTTCCATATTCATTCTTAATGTCAGAAGGCTATACCAATAATGAGGTAGAGTATTAGGCCCTAATTAATGCTCTCAGGATGGCCCTTGATATTGATGTTCCCCACTTATATGTGAAAGGGGACTCCAAACTAGGCATAAAACATATCAACAATGACTATGTCGTCAGGAATCCAAAGCTCGTACCACTGTTGGAATGTACTCACCAGTTGATGGCCCAGTTCTCATCTTGGCTAGAAGTTACCCAAGTCCCTCAATCCCAGAACGGTTGAGCCAATGCCTTGGCTAGCGTAGCTGGATCTCTTGAAGAGCCTGATCCGGATTATTTGATTACCCACGTGGCGCACCGGAGAGTCATCATCTCCGTCACTCCGGAAGACAAGGATATCCCACAGGTAAGCCACCTTACTACTGGTGACTCCGCATTAGGGTCTCTAGGTCCCCCTGATGTAGTATTGGAAGTGTCTCCCAACTGGAGGACCCCCTTTATCAATTACCTCCAACACAACAATCTCCCGGCAGAGCAAGCCGAGCAAGAGAAAATCTGATGTCGTGCATTACAGTTTACCCTCCAGAGTGGTCCCAGATTTCAGTAGATCCTCAATTGAAGTGGGTTTTATGGGATTCTCCACCGTTGCATTTTATAAGGTGATATTTCTCCGGTTATGGGGAAATTTCATGTCGGTTCCTATAGGGAACATCCGACCAGGCAGAAACTATCTCACCAAATTCTAAGACTGCGGTATTTTTGGCCCCCCAGGACCCGTGACTATATTGAGCTTTCCAAGAGGTTCCATGAATGAAAAATCCATTCTAATTTTTTTTGCATAGACCTCTAGATCCTCTCCACACTACTAATTAGTCTTAAACCATTGTGGTCTGGGGACTCTACGTCATGGGACTGTATCCACCAGCAATAGCTCGCCGGTGCAGGTTCATCCTGACCGCTGTTGATTTATTTTTCAAGTGGGAAAAAGAAGATCTGCTAAAGGAGGTAAAGGACCATTATATCATTTAATTTGTGAGATCCAACATCATCAACCGATTTGGAGTCCCTCATGCCATCCTCACCAAGAACGACACCAACTTTTAGGCAGCCGAGTTGAATAAATTATATGCCAAGTACAACATCCATTCTAACCATACCTCCCACTATGATGCGCAAGAAAATGGGAATATAGAGGAATTTAACAAAACCCACTAAAACATCCTATGGAAAATGGTTGGTCCGAACAAGAAGAGTTTCCCCAACAAGTTCCTCAATGCACTCTGGGCCTATTAGACAACGAATCACAATTCCACACAGGTGACCCCATGTTTCATGGTGTATGGAACAGAGGTAGTCCTACCCATTGAGATTTAGTTTCCTTCATTACGCATAGTTTTATATGATCATAAATCACCAGATAAGGCTGCTGAAGTCCATCTGGATGAACTGGAAGCGCTTGATGAGAATAGGATTTGTGCCCTGCAAAATATAGAAAGCCATCAGAATAAGATAGCTATATCTTTCAACAAGAATGTTCACCTCCACTCTTTCTTTCAAGGTGACATGATGTTGTCTCTAAGAAGGCCGATGATACCCGGTAAGAAACCAACCACACTGGAGCCCAAATGGGAATGACCTCACATCATCCACAAGGTTTACCCCAATTTCCCTTACTCCTTGTTTACCAAGGATGGTGAGCATATAACTCCTCCCACCAATTACAAATTCCTCAAGCAATAATTTTCCTAAGTAAACATTCCAACATGACCATAAATTGTGACATATTTACCGCACAACATTAAAATGTTTGATTTGTATAAGATGAAGGACGTAAAACTGCCTTGTAGTCTTTTCACATGACAATAAACTACAAGATGGTCTGAGCTCTATGACCTTAAATGAAGAACTCCCAGTATCCATCATCCTGCAAGACATTAAAATTCCTCTTCAGTAACTACGTATGGCTTGATTCACATCTTCATGGGATACGTAGGAATGCTTGAACACCACATCTTAGAGACCATCCCACAAATTTATCTCTTTAAATATTCCCCCTAGGTGAAGTTTTCTTGGAAGATCTCACATGGTGTATTGTAGGCTTCTTTGGCCCCACTCATGTCAGGGTTACAATGGTCGCACCACGTTCCCCCCTCGTTCTTCAATCCTCACATGTCCTCACCGCATGACGTTAAACTGCATATCCCTTTCAGAACTACATAAGGCTGGATTCCCATCCTCATTGGATATGTCGGAACGCTTAGACATTTAGTCCATAGGCTGAGGCCAAAACTTCATAATCTCCCCTTGGGTCAAAACACATGGTGTGGTGTGTACTTTTTCCTTCATTCATGTCAAATTAATCATGACCGCACCCTGAATCCCTCTCCTTGAAGATATCCACCTATTTCATCGTCCTATATGACTTTAAACTACACATGCATATTAATGCTTCACACATCCCATTTATTTGGCTTTTCATCATCTTTAACATCCAAAAGGACCCCCAAATGGCATGGATTCTAGGCCCTAGGGCTCTCCTACGAGTTCAAGACAATGTCCTCAAGGATATTGAACAAAAAATGGATACAAGACCCACATAGTGAATATGGTTAGTGGCCGACACTCATTTGTTGTTCCCATTTCAGGTCACATGATGTGGATGCTCTATTTCGAATGCAATCAATAGCTATCCTACATCATTAAAACCATCCCTATATGTCCCAAATATTTGCTGCAGTGGTTCATTTTGTCCTGTTATCCCTTCAAACATCTATCTGCCTCGGGCAGGACTGTTAATTCAGTCATCATCGACCCTGATTGATCTTCTTCCCTCATTTTCATACCCATATTATTTGGGGGGAGCCTAATCCTATTCCTTATTTCCCAAACCGAGCATTGTTCAGGTGGTATTAGGAGCTTTAGTAAGGAAATACCCACATAAAGGTTCATGTCTCTATGGTCGAGCTCTATAAACTAAAACTAAGATTATTCACCATCCTCACCGCAAGACGTTAAACTGCAAAATGGTTGGGACATCCTATCATAGGTCCCTCGACCTTTTTAGGCCCCTGGACAAAGTTCTCATTTAGGATTGTGTTGTGTGGTATGGACCTCATGTCCTCATTCATGTCAGTCTATTTTTTACATGCCAAACATATTCCCTTGAGACACCCACTCCTATCTGTGTCCTTTCCGCATGACGTAAAACTGCACAAGATCTTCCAAAACTATGTATGGATTAATTTTCATCCTCATGGGATACATAGGACTACCCAGACATTTAGTTTTCAGGTCTATCCCATGTTTTTAGAAACCTCCTCATCTTTCTGGCCCACTAGGATGGGTTCTTCCTGGAGGGGGGTATGTGGTGTGGTATCGGCTTATGTACTCATTGATGTTGGGTTTGTAGCAGCCACACCACATACCTCTCCCTCTTGGGAGATATTCGTCCCCCTATTCTACACTCATCTGCTCTTGAATCGAGCCCCTCAACCCACTTTATCAATTTACCAATGTGCCTAGGAGAACTATGTGTAACACCCCAATATTTATATAGTAAGTTATTTTCTATAAATTAATTCAATAGCTTGCACTACATGCAACACCAAGTTCGAGAACACCACGACTTACCAAACTAGCCGTTCAAAAAGCAGTTATGAATAGTATTAACTGAATTTTTAATTTTATATACTCCATATAATTTTAGAATCCATATAATGTGTTTATTAGACATAATATAAGAACAAATTCATTTTTTCTGATAAAAGAAGTATTTTTCCAAAAATAAAACAATTTTACCACCTTTTAATGGAAAACCCTTTGTAAAAAAAATATTTGACACTTTTATATATTCAATTTAATGAAATTAAATTATTATTTAGAATCAGGACATATAAAAAAAAATTTTGGATAAATTTTTGGTACTTCTATGATAACATTCATATATTAATGAATTGTGAAAAATACTAAATTTCAATTGAAAACAACTTTTTTAATCGAAATAATTTATAGTGTTAATTTTTTCATATGAATGGTTTACAAGTATAATAAGATTATATTTTTGTCATTTAATACAATGTAGGTTATTATAAGTAATTTCACATTTAAATTTGACATAAATACATGTCAATATTTTGATAGTTTTTACTTCTTAAAAACTCACCATTTGGTTTTGGAAATTTGATTTAATTTTAAATTAAGTAATTATACTTCTATTTTTTAAATTTGGTAAAATAGAATTCATTTTTGAATTTGGAATATTAAAATAATCTTAGGGTGAATTTTTGGTATTTTTCTTAAAACATTCAATTTTTTATGAATAGTGATTAACACTGCGTTATTATTTAAAAATGGACTTTTTATTTAAATAATTATTTATTTTATTTATATAAGTCAATATATATACATAATAATTATATTAATTCAAAGTGATTCATTGGAGTCATTTTTATAACTAAATTAGATGTATAAAATTTTATTGAACTTTTAACCATCTTTTACCCATCTTTTAGGAGCATTTGCAAATTTGCATATTACATAATTTTACCGCTTTTGTGAATTGAATTTAAAAAATCCTAGAGACTCGGTTGACATTAGTAAGTAAAATGTGGTTCAATAAGATGAAAATAATATTTGGTGAATGGTAACATTTTACTTTTATTTACCATGGTTAAAAGTAAATAGGGTAATTAAAGGTAAAACTGATATTATAATTACCCTAAAACATGTTCTAATTCTATTGTATAAGTATAATTAGACAAAAAACAGCATTAGGAATAAAATATTATCCTTTTGATCAACTTTTATTATATTAGGATATTAATTATTACTTTATTTAAAACATTATTAAAAATGTTAAATTCAATGTTTAACAACTAAACCATTTTTAATATAGGGGTTTACATAAGATAAATTAGACTATAAATATTAATTATAAATCTAAAATAATTTCCTATATAATGAAATTTTATTTATATTTTTTAGAGATTAAATAAATAAATTTAGTTATGACACAATGATAATGTAGTAATTACCTTTTTAATGAAAGATTAAAATAATTGATAGTATAAATATCCAAATAAATGTAATTTGAGTATTTTATTGAATTCCACTAATTTTCTTGGTCAATATGACATGTTATGATTGATTATATAATTTTTTTCAAACTAATAATGCTGTTATAATTTTCACAAAAACCAAACACTAAATAATGTCAAAATTGACATATTTGAGTTTTTAAAACAAATACTATATTATTGGTTGATAAAATATTCCTAAAAATCTATGGTTTAGAAAAAAATCTTAAATAATATTATATATTTTATTAATTAACCACTTGATGTTCTCTTGGAAGTTTAGAGAACGTTTATTAACCATATAGTGTAAGAATACAAGAAGACACAGTAAAAGTAAAACTATTTAGTTAATAGTTAAATCTAAAAGATAAGGTTAATATGGTGACCTAAACTTGTCTAAAACCTATTTTATGAGATTATTTCGGTCAATACCTGCCTTATATTCTAAATAAATCAATTTTGATCTATTAGAAACCAAAAATGATTTATAATAAAATAATATTTCATTGTTTTCCTAAAGTGACCATCATCTCTCTTATAAAAGGGTACTCCCCTTCTCTCAAAATCACCCCTCTAAATCCATTTAGATCGGCCAAAACCTGACCAAATATCCTCCCAACTTCCCTCAAATAATCCTAGAGTACTTACTTTGATCATAAATCCAACCTAAGGATCCCTTTTGATCAACTCCAAAAGAAACACCCGAAGAAGAGGTAATAGTTTCACCACCCTCTTTCATGTTCCTTTCTTCTTCCACTTCCTATTTCTTTGTTGATACCATACCAATATACTAATTACATTACCTCCTACATACTATGATGTTATTATAAATGTGTTTCAACCATATGCATTATTCTAACCATCCTATAAATGACACAGTCATCATACGTGCGTACGTACGGCTTACCGTCTCCACGTCGTGGTGTAGTTTGTTATTCAAAAACATCATTTTTTGAATGGGTATAATAATGAGTGTAATGGATTTAAATAATAAATATAACATGTTAATGATTCTGTATATATGATAAACCATCCAATTATATAGGATTTCACCATCAAAAGATTTATATTGTCGCTCGTACGTACGTACGACTTACCGTCTCCACGAACGCGATGAGATTCATTCCCCATCGTAATTATTAAAGAATAATTTTCATTTTATGATTACAAATAATGTTTAAGAACTTAATATAATTATTTATATGAATAAAATACAACCTATACATAAGAAACATGACTTACATAACAAAACATACAAAGGAAAATGAATCAGTTAACAACCAAAACAATGACTCTACTGAAATGTCATTAACAAAGAAATATTAGAAGATCATATATGATATCATATTTATGTTTTTGTTTATTTTATAATTTAATAAAAACTATTAAACCATTATACATGAGGTTAACATACCATATACTAAGGAAAAGTAAAATTTAAGGGGTTTTCATCATACTTCTTATTCCTGTGAGATTCATGCTATATTGCCACTATTTCCTTTTGTGTGGTGTATGTACAGCCCATGATTGTATTATTTGTGTAATATAATTTAATTTATGAGTATTTAAATCTTCATTTTATGATACTTATTTCATAGGCTGTATGTTTCATAAGTTACTAAATTAGTATGAGAATTTGAAATTTCAATTTCCACTCATTGGGCTTTACGCATACTTCATTGATTATTTTACTCCAAGATTATGTGTGGAATCACTATTTATTGTTTATGTAGTAATCTAAACACTCATTTATGTGGATATACCGTTGATATACATAATCACACCATTGATAAATTCACATTCCATTGATATGAACTTTTTAAGGGTAATCTTAACTCAATTTCCATTATTTGAGTTAAACATCCAAGTCATTGGTTTTCTTTACAAGAATATGTGTGAATGTAACCTGATTGATTTACACTGAACATCCAATTATATTGAGTATATTTTTATTTGTCACACATAATTATTTCATTGATTTATCCTCAATCTAAGGATATAGTCTTTATAAGGTATTTAGTCTCAATTTACATTTCTTTGAGGCCTCTTTGTCGTTATGCACCAATTCACCTTTATATGGTGTATATACTGTTTTTTGACATATTATATCATGAATAACTTTATTATCATGATATTATAATGGTTTAATTAATTTTATTTCCTGATTACTTGTATTCAAGTTTCTCCTATTTGGTTAGTAACTCTTTAACAAAAATATTGTTTTAAATGTTTTAAATATTTATTATTCTAAATATTTCTCATTAATATCCATGTTTTAAAAATTATTTTAAGTATTTATTTATATGTACATTAATGTTCTGAAATAAAAATTCCTTTTAAAATTTTCAAAGTGGTACGGGACAAATTTATTCAAAGATCTATTTTAAATAACTTCTTTTATAAATACCGTGACATTTAAATGCTTTCAAGAAAAAGAGGATATTTCCCTCAAATAGTTTTAATGACTATTTTCATCTAAGTCAATATCCTTCAGTGTATTTTATAATTTATTGAGGTTGATTTATTATAACACAATCATCCATATTGTATTGAATGAGTTATGTTTGACTATGGATGTGCTATTTTTATGCCATCCATGGTTTGTGGTTAAAATATTGACATTTCGTATGCTAGTTTTAATAAAAAGGTTTAGATTGGGTTTCAACCTTTTCATATGAGGAATGAATTGGAATTAGTAAGTAATGGGTGGCACCTTCTATAGCTCATCGATGCATCGGTAGGTCTCATTAGACAAACTAGTGTCTTGGCACAAGGTTTTTGACAAAATCTTAATTGTAGTCTTTGAACGAGGCCTTGAATTTGGGGTTATGATGTCCAGAATTATGCACTACATCATTATTAAATTATATATTGAAATTACATGTGATTATTTGACTAGTATAATATCCATGTTAATAAGTAAATGGAATTATTTGATTTATCTTTGCCATATTATTCTAATGTTTAATTTTAAAAGGCTTGTGTTCTAGCCTTATACATTGCCTTAAAAGTTTATTCTTACTTATGATAGTTTCCGCTATATGGTTATACTTACTGAGAATCTTGAGCTCACCCCTTTATTATTTTTTATTTTTACTAGGATGAAAATAAGTATATTACGATTAACCTGTAGGAATAGGATAAGGGATGTAAGAGTGTTCAAATGGGACACAATGTTTTTTCATGATGTAATGTAAAACTTATGTATGTATCTAGTACTTCCAAGGCTACTAAACTGATAGGTCTTTCGGGACATGATTCCTTATATCATGACAATGTTATGTAATAATGCACTGATTCTGGGTAATTGGGGTCGGGGAGTTATAGTTGGTATCAGAGGAAATTTAGTACAAACCTTGAAAGCTATATTTAGAAAAAAACTATGATTAGAAAACACTACCGTAATATAGACATTGAGGATTCGTATAGAAGAACATCCAAAAAATTTGGTAACGTAAATATTATGTGGGTTTCCCAAGAAATACATTCATGTCTGGATACGATCAAGTAGATGCAGCTCTGGCATAGATGTACCTAGGATTGAAAACTCTGACAAGGAGTTTCAGTCTTGACCCAGTGAATCCTAGTACATGACAACGAGATCTGCTGCACTCTTGGTTACGACACTCCTGGGGGATATTCTAAGGATAATTCACGTTTTATTTACAAAAATATTTGAAGGATTTTAATATAAGATGAGAATAAATAACCTTGGTTAATCCTGAGGTGATTTAGATTGAAAATAAGGTGTTATAATATTCTCTAAATGATTTTATGACTTACACTATGCTTTCTTATGTTAGTCCATGGCTGGATTCCAAGGAAGTCGTAGTAACATTGAACATCATATACAAGGTGGGCACGGTGGTGGAAATGAGCAATGAAATGGAATGTTGATAGGTGTAAAAGATATCATGCTCATGCCGAATCAGTTTTCCAAAAATATGATCAACAACATATATATTAACCAACTCCCGGGCATAACAAAGAAGTGAAAGGGGTAATTATAATAGCTCCAGTAGTGGAGACCATGGAGAAAAGAAAGCTCAATTTCCATCATGCTGTAAATGTGGAAGAAGACACCTAGGAAAGCGTCTCAATGGAACAAATAAATTCTTTATGTGTGGGAAATAAGGACATAAAGTAAAGAATTTACGAGGAAAAATGAAGAGTGCTATGGAATGATATAACAATGATCCCAATAATCTATTTACTGTCATTTTCCATAAATGTAGGGGACCTAGGAATTACTTGAGTGATGACCTATTCTATAGGATAACCACTTGGTCAAGAAAGAATCTATGTGGAAATAAATGGATGGTGAAATGTTTAAAAGTATTAGTGCTCTTTGTTTATGAGATTACTTTGGAAGACTTTTCTCTTGTATGTGTAACCTTGCAGTATGTTATATGAAAATTATATTTTAGGATGAATTATCTTTTCTATTATTTATATTGTTATAAATAACCATTTGGGTTTATATGATACTGGAATTTGAGGCAATTACAAGTTATTAAATTTTGGGATGAAAATGCAAGTAATGAGATAACATTTGTGGTGAAATTATGTTATAGTTATTTTGATAAATTTATCTCATTTTGGGAGTGTTATAAAATATTGTGTTTGAAAAAGGACAACATGCAGACCGTGTGATAACTCGTCACGTTAGACAAAGATGAATGAATCGAACCCACAACCAGAGTGATATTAGGATTTATTGCCTACCACGGGACTACGTGAAGTCCCTGGTTAGTTTGACTAATTATTTTTAGTTAAATGACTTTATTGATCAGTCATAATTTGATTTGGGATCATATGTTATATCAAATGGATATCCTCAGTATAGTAAAATGCTTTGGTGATTAAGTAATAAATGTTATTTTGGGGGACGTTCCCTCTGTTGGGAACACAATATTCCTAAGGAAAATAGAATACTACGAGATTTCATTTGAAGAGTAATGGTGGATTTTTATCTTTTTACTTAATATAGATTTATATCGATTTGGGTAATTTATGGAAATTATTAACCTATCATACAGAATATGTGATTAGGTTAATTACTTTACAGTATGTGACTTTAAGAGTAGTCGATGTTATTTTTGGATACAATTTAACATGGAAGACTACTTAATCAAATTATTTAAAGTTTTGGGTTTCAATATTATATTGTATTATATTTAAGGATTTAATGGACAATTTTTTTTAAATGGTTTTTATTGAACTTTGGGTATTGTTGGTTTAATTTTAGAAATTAATATTAGTATTTCTTTCTCTAAAAAACTCTCCATTTTAGGGATCATCTGATCTTGTACTAACCATTTTTGTTTTGGATAATCTCTAAAGACAAGGGAAATATATTGTTTATCCTTTTTGGATCATGTGATTCTATAGAAGTTTATTCTAGTGCTTCAGGTGTGACCAAGTCATCTTGAATACTCATTGTTTAAAAAAATATGAGTTAGTGGAATATATTTATTAAAGGATGAAACTGTACTTAAAAATTAAGTATATCTCTTTATGTTCTTAGTCAATCACATAAATAAATTCCTCAAATTTATGAAATGGAACTTAAAACAAAAAACGTTGTCTGATTACTTTTCCAACTGGGAAAATAATGACCGTTTATCCCATCATAAGTTTGTGGTTTTCTTGTTGTTAACTTTCTCCTAATCCTATTTTCTATCACTCTCCATCAGAACATGACATTTATTTTATCATCAATATCCAAGTTTCCCTACATGGAATCTTAGTATGGGTTATGTCGGGTGACCTTTGAACTTCTCTTTCTTTATTTTAAAGTGATCATTTAATTGACTCTTTTTATGATGTGGGAGTTTCAATAAAGTTCCCCAGCCCAATTTTAATATTTCAAGGACATAATTTCAAAAGGGGGGAAGAATTTAACACCCCAAGAGTTCATAGTAAGTTATTTTCTTTAAAGTAATACAATAGCTTGCGCTACACGCAACACCGAGTTTGAGTGCACCATGACTTACCAAACTAGCCGTTCAAAAAGTAGTTATGGATAGTATTAACTGAATTTTTAATTTTATATACACCATATAATTTTAGAATCCTTATTATGTGTTTCTTAGACATAATATAAGAATAAATTCATTTTTTCGGATAAAAGAAAGTTTTTTTTGAAAAATACAGTTTTACCACCATTTAATGGAAAAAACTTTTTAAATATAATGTTTACGATTTTTATATATTCAATTTAATGAAATTAAATTCATATTTATAATCGGGACATAAATATTTATTTTTTATAATTTTTTGGTACTTTTCTGAGAACATTCATATTTTGATGAATAGTGAAAGATACTAAATTTTAATTGAAAACAACTTTTTTAATAAAAATAATATATAGTGTTAAATTATTAATTTTATTGGTTTGTAAATATAATCAGATTATATTTTTATCATTTAATACAATTTAGTTCATTATAAGTAATTTCACATTTAAATTTGACATAAACACATGTCAACCTTTTGATAGTTTTTACTTCTTAAAAACTTGCCTTTTGGTTTTGACAACGGGAATTAATTTTAAATTAATTAATTCTACTTTTGTTTTTTTAATTTGTTTAAATAGAATTAATTTTTGAATTTGGAATATCAAAATTAGCTTAGTGTGAATTTTTGACATTTTTCTGAAAACATTCAATTTTTGGTGAATAGTGAAAAACATTGCATTATTATTTAAACATATACTTTTTTTAAATATTTATTTATTTTATGTATTTAAGTCAATATAGATATATAATACCTATATTAGTTAAATGTGATTCATTGGATTCATTTTTATAATAATATTAGATGTATAAAATTTTATTGAATTTTTTACCGTCTTTTACCCACTTTCTAGTTGCATTTGCAAATTTACATTAAACTTAATTTTACCGATTCTGTGAGTTAAATTTCAAAAAATCCAAGAGACATAGTTGAAATCAGTAGGTAAAATGTGGTTTGATTAGATGAAAATAATTTTTGGTGAATAGTAACTTATGACTTTTATTTACCACGGTTAAAAGTAAATAGGGTGATTAAAGGAAAAAATGATATTATAATTTTCCAAAAACATGTCCTAATTCTATTGGATACATATAATTCAATAAAAAATAACCTTAGGAATAAAATATGAACTTTTTGGTCTACTTGGATTAGATTTGGACATTTATTATTATTTTATTTAAAGAAGAGTTAAAAGTATTAAATTCAATGTTTAATAACTAAACCATTTTTAATATAGAGTTATACATAAGATAAACTAGACTATAAATGAAAATTATAAAGATAAAAATATTTCC
Source organism: Viscum album (assembly GCA_963277665.1). Taxonomy (NCBI): domain Eukaryota; kingdom Viridiplantae; phylum Streptophyta; class Magnoliopsida; order Santalales; family Viscaceae; genus Viscum; species Viscum album. Next base: position 827,275,721 of record OY728126.1, on the reverse strand, counting down.
TACATAATGGTATTTTATTTACAATTTTTATACATTAAATAATTAAATTTATTTATGGCATAATTATGATGTAGTAATTACTTTATTAATGAATGATTAAATTAATTGATATTATAAGTATCCAAATAAATTTCATTTGAGAAATTTGATGAATTACACTAATTTTATAGGTTAATATTACATGTTAGGGTTTATTAAATAATTTTTTTCGAAGTAATTATGCTGTTATTATTTTCACAAAAACCAAATACTAAATAATGTCAAAATTGACAAAAATGAGTTTTTAAAACAAATACTATATTATTGGTTGATATAATATTACTAAAAATCTAGGGTTTGGAAAAAGGGATTAAATAATATTATATATGTCCTTAAGGAACCACTTGAGGTTCTCTTGGAAGTTTATAGTACGTTTATTAACCATATAGTGTAAGAATACAAGAAGACATGGTAAAAGTTAAACTATTTAACTAATAGTTAAATCTAAAATATATGGTTAATAAGGTGACCTAAAATTGTATAAAAACTATTTTTTGATAGGATTTCGACCCATACCCACCTTAGCTTAGAAATAAATCAATTTTTATCTATTAAAAACAGAAAATGATTTATAATAAAATAATATTTCAAGGTTTTCCTAAAGTGACACTCACCTCTCTTATATAAGGGCACTTCCCCTTCTCTAACAATCACACCTCCAAAGCCCTTTGTCTCAGCCAAAACCATCACAAATATCCTCCCAACTTCCCTCACATCAACCTAGAGTGCTTACTTTGATCAGAAAGACATCTTAAGGAGCCTTTTTGATCAACTCAAAAGGAAACACACGAAGAAGAGGTAATAATTTCACCACCCTCTTTCATGTTCCTTTCTTCTTCCACTTCCTCGTTTATTGTTGTTTCCATACCAAAAATAATAAATCCAGTACCTATTACATACTGTGATTTTATTATAAATATGGTACAACCATATACGTTATTCTACACATCCTATAAATGACATAGCCACCATACGTGTGTACGTACGGCTTACCGTCTCTACGGCGTGGTGTAGTTTGTTATTCAAAAACATCATTATTTGGATGGGTATAATAGTGAGTATAAATTAATTAAATAATAAATATAACATTTTAATGATTCTTTATATATGATATACTATCCAATTATATACTATTTCACCATCAAAATAACGATATTGTCGCTCGTGCGTACATACGGCTTACCGTCTCCACAAACGCGATGAGATTAATTCCCCATCGTAATCATTAAAGAATATTTTTTATTTTATGATTAAAAATAATGTTTAATAACTTAATATAATTCTTTATATTAATCAAATACAACCTATATATAACAAACATGACTTACGTAACAAAACATATAATGGATAACGAATCAGTTAACAACCAAAACAATGATACTATAAAAATATCATTAACAATGTAATATTAGAAGATCATATAAGATATCATATTTATGAATTTGATTCTTTTATAATTTAATAAAAATAATATCACCATTATACCAGAGGATAAACTATCATATACTAATGAAAAGTAAAAGGTAAGGGGTTTTCATCTCAGTTCTTATTCCCATGAGATTCATGCTATATTGCCACTATTTCCTTTTGTGTGGGGTATGTATTTCCCATGATGGTATTATTTGTGTAATATAAATTAATTTATGGGTATTTACATATTCATTGTGTGATACATGTTTCATGGGGTGTATGTTTCGTAAGTTACCAAATTAGTAAGGGAACTTTAAATTTCAATTTCCACTCATTGGGCTTTACACAAACTTCATTGATTATTTTACTCCAAGATTATATGTGGAATCATTATTTATTATTTATGTAGAAATACCCACTCTCTTTTATGTGGATATACCTTTGATACACATAATAAATCCATTTATAAATTCACATTCCATTGATATGAACTTTTTAAGGGTAATCTTTTTTCAATTTCCATTCATTGAGTTAAACATCCAAGTCATTGGTTTGCTTTTTTCAATAATATGTGTGAATGTAACCTGATTGATTTACACTTAATATAAATTTATATTTATTTTATTTATATTTTTCACACATAATTATTTGATTGATTTATCCTCAATCTAATGATACGGTTTTTATAAGGTATTTCGTCTCAATTTACATTCCTTTGAGACCTCTTTGTCACTATGCACCAATTTACTTTAATATGTTGTATATACTGTCCTTTGACATATTATATCATGAATACATTTATTCTTAAGTTATTATAATGTTTTGATTAATTTTATTCCTCAATTATTTGAATTCAATCATTTCTTATTTTGTTAAGAACACTTTAACTAAAATATTGGTTTAAATGTTTTAAATATTTTTTCGTCTAAATCTTTCCCATTAATGTCCATGTTTTAAAAATGGTTTTAAGTATTTATTTATATCTACATGAATTTATTGAAATCAAAATTCATTTTAAAAGTTTCAAAGTGGTATGGGACACTTCGATTCAAAAATCTCTTTTAAACGACTTCTTTGATAAATAGTGCGACATTTAAATGTTTTCAAGAAAAAGGGGATATTTCACTCAAATTGTTTTAATGACTATTTTCATCTATGTAAATATCCTTAAATATATTTTATTCTTGATTGAGGTTGATTTATTATTATACATTCATCCATATTCTATTGAATAAGTTATGTTTGATTGTGGATGTCCTATTTTTATTCCATTCATGGTTTATGGTTCAAATATTGACATTTCGTATGGTAGTTTTATTATGAATGTTTAGATTATGTTTCAACCTTTTCATATGAGGAATGAATTGGACTTAGTAAGTGACGGTTGGATCCTGCTATAGCTCCTCGATGCATCCGTAGGTCTCATGAGACCAACTAGTGTCTTGGCAGAAGACCTTGATAAAATCTTAGTTGTAGTATTGGCACGAAGCCTTTACTATGTGGTTATGATGTCCAGAATTATGCATTCTGTAATTATGAAATTGGCTATTGATATTACATGTTATTATTCTATTAGTATAATATTCAGGTGAATAATTAAATTGAATTATTTGATTTATCTTTTCCATATTATGTTGAAGTTTACGTTTAAAAGGCTTGTGTTCTAGTCTTACACATTGCCTTAAATGTTTGTACTTACTTATGAAAGTTCCTGCTATATTTTTATCTTTACTGAGAATCTGATCTCACCCCTTTATTATGTTTTATTTTTTCAAGGATTCAAATAAGTATATTACCATTAACCTACAGAAATTGTCTAAGGGATATAAGAGTGTTCAAAGGGGACACAATGTTTTTTTTTATTTCATGATGTAATGTAAAACTTATGTACGTATCTAGTACTTCCAAGGATACTAAATTTATTTGTATTTTGGGACATTATTCCTTGTATCATGCCAATGTTATGTAATAATTCATTGATTCTGGGTAACTGGGGTTGGGTTGTTACACTTTGGTTCAGGACCTAGAGTATTGAATTCTACATTGAAATTTTATCTCCCATCTTCATGCTTCATGTTCCCCTTTATTTGGGCTTTCATCATCTTTAATTTTCGAAAGGTCCCCCAAATGGCATGGATGCTAGGTCCCAGTTCTCCCTTAAAACCTTGGGCTAACATCCCCAAGAATTTTGAATGGAAAATTGATACAAGTCCAGCATTGTGGATCAGGTCAGTGGTCGACGCTCCTTTGTTGTTCCCATTTCACGTCACATGATATGGATGTTGTGTTTCGAACACGGTCAATAGTTACCCTCCATCGTCACACCGGCCCATCAAGTAGTTGATATTGGTTGCCTGATTCACATCATTTTCCAGTCCATCATGTCCAAGTTTAATTTTCACACTCTGGTTGTTCTCCCTCAGTTTGTGTTTTCACATTAGGTGCACAAAGACACAGTGAGGCATCATTAGGGGCTCTGCACCGTTCTCCCATTTTCATGTATTCAATGTGTTGAAAAGACATTCAACACCCTTGTTTCCCACCTTGAGCATAGCTCACGTGGGCTTTGGGATTTGTTGAGGTTTCTGCCCATTTGGAAGAGTCTAACTTTTCAATGGTCCGATCTCTAAGAACATAAACTAAGAACTTTCTATGTCCTTTATGCATTGTGTAAAAACCGAATCTCCTAGAACTACGTACTTCTCGATTCCCATCCTTTTGGGACACGTAGGAATGCCCACACATCTTATCTTCGGGTCCATCTCAGGTTCTACTAATTATCTCTTCTATTCAGCCTTTTAGGCCCTAACATTTATAAGATTGTTTTGTGTGGAGTGTGTGGGCTTATGTCCTAATTAACAGTAGGTTTGTAATATCTACACCATGTACTCCCTTATAGTAACTAGTATCTCCTGCTTGATTCACATCCTCATGAGATACATTGGAACACCTATAAATTTTTTCCGTAGGTCTAGCCCCATATTCTCTGACATTTTGGGGCCCATCAGCCTGAGTTTTCACCTCCTAAATTGCATGTGGTGTGGTGTGGACCTTGTCCTCATTCACATCGGGTATGCTTTATCACGCCATGCACATTCCCCCATAAAACCTCATTTCTTCTGTATGTGTCCAATCCATATGACTTTAAACTATGCTACCTTGTCCCACATGACTTTGAGCTGTTACATATTTACTACAAGACATTAAAATTCAGGGGTTGGTCCTAACATACAACCCTAAACTATGAAAATTTCATATTAGTCGCATGATGAATAAGGGAACCGCATTGTGATGTCCACACTCTAGGGGACAAGATGTTTGGTAGAGGTTATCCACCATACCATTTTTCAATGCCTTCATATAGTTTGATTCCTATAAAAATTATTGGATTCTCCATCCTAGGTTTATCACTTCACAAAAAAACACACCCATCTTTCATAAACAATAAACAAGATCTATCAAGTGCCTCTTCTTTTGGTGTGTGGTCCAGACCCCCATGATAGTATTTTCCCTAGAATTGGTACCCTACCATGCAACTTAAAGAACTATTTATGGATTGATCCCCATCATCATGAGGTGTGTAGGAATTCCCACACACTTTTCCTCAAGCAAAACCAACATTCTTTTTAGGTCTTTTTACCTAAACCCTCCCTAGGGAGAACATAGTGATATGGACTCCTACTATCCTCATTCATGTCAGGTTTTATAATTACCACACCACATGTCTCCCTCACTCCATTCAATCTATGGTCCAAGTTCCAAGACCTTAAAACTAATATCTAACCAGAACATTTAGAAATATGTGTGGCTTGATTCTCATGCTAATGGGATATTTAAGAACGGACACACATTTTGTCCATGTGTCCAGCCCCAAAAATCTTAAATCCTACTCCTTTTTCAGTCCGTTGGACCGAGCTCTTTTGGGAGCATGTGTTATGGCGTGTACCTCTTAGGATATCATTCACATTAGGTTTTGCAACAACTGCACCATGTACCTCCCTTGTCTTGTCCCAACCTGGTCTAAATTCCATGACCCTAAACTAATATCTCCCTACAGGAGCTTCTAATCTAGCATGGCTACTTCGCCACCCAGGAAACATTCCATTAAACCTAGTCCCCTCTTAATGGTCCACTATACGACCTTAAGTTAGGAGCATGTGACCCCAGGACCATTGTCATTGGAAAGGGATTCCACCACCTCTATCAGACATGTATGATTAGAGTACTTAAATGCATTATTATAAATAACCCAAAATGTATAGTTTTCACATGGACATTCCCTCGTTTCTTGTCCATGATTCAGGAGCCGTTTATTTGGATCATCACCCTCTTCCACATGGGCTTAGCAGTTTTAGTGGGATGTGTACTATCATAGCCATACCACACATGCCTCTTGTCTGGAAAGATGGTAAACTACACTCTCAGAACTACGTATGACATGATTCCCATACTAATGGGGTATGTTGCAATGCCCAGACACATTGTCTTGAGCCCTGCCAATGTTTCTCTATCTTAGTTCTCTCAGCCCTTGATTTCCCATGGGGTTACATGGTATGGTGTGGACTCTTACGGTCTTTATTTGTGGTGGGATATGTATCTCACTGCATGTTTCCTTTCTGGGTAACCATATACTAAATGCATGACTTTATACTACGGTTCTACCTTGAATAAGTTTAGGATGCCCCATGATAACTATGGGATGCATAAACATCCTCTCCAGAGAGGATTTCCCCTACCAGCATTGGTCTATGACCATGCTTTGCATAAGAACTACATTTTTCTTGATTCTCATCCTTATGGGATTTGTAGATATGTTTGAGCATTTCCCCTTGGGCCCAACCCCATGTTTTTATTCTTTATATTTCTCGGTCAAGGTAGTGTGACTTAAAAACTATATGCATCATCCTCATTGTAGGATGTTAAACTTCATGTCTATCGTCATCATTTATAGGATGTAAAACTACAAGTCATTTTGGCTCCTCACCAGGGAGGTCATGTCTGGATGTAGGTATGATCCCTAATCAGACTGATGCACTCCCCAAACATGTTTCCACCTCGGTGATGTATTTTCAAGAGTGTTTGACTTCGTTCGAACAACCCATCACTCCACCCCCACACTTTGCATGACCTTTATTTGGATCCTCATCCTCATTCATGCCTAAAGGAACCCCCTAACAGTGTGGATGATCATCCTTTGACTCGCCTACTATCATGTGACAGTGTTTCATAAGACTAATAGATGACGTTTCAGGTTAGTCCCCTCATTTAGAACATGGTCATTGGTTGTCCCTCATTGGTTATCCCCATTTCAAGCTAACACAATTGGGATACTGTGTTGAAAACATGGTCAATATCTATCCCTTTATTTCCATTCCATCCCTAAATTGTTCCAAATTTTTGGGTATCGGTATTCGTACTTTACACTCTCCTATGTTTATATTGATTCTAACACCCCTATGGTTACCTCGCTCATGCATTAGAGCATTTTGGGAAATGGAAATTCGACTGTCTGAGAACATCATTCTCCAATCAGGCCTCCATATTTCTTACTAAATACACAGATTGATTACTTATACCCCAGATTCTCAGTGATTGGTTGGTTCTCCCACATTCAAACCATGTAAAGATGCAACCATCCCTTTTTCTCAAATCATGCAATACCCATGTGAGCTTAGGAATGGATTTCTACTTATTTCACGATTGTGGTCATAATTCATTGAAATAAACAAGAATGTGAATAATCATTCCGTGCACATAGTTCAGAATAAAACGAAACAAAGAAGGATAGGTTTATGAGTTTGGCTAAAATAGGGCCCTTAAGGATCAACATCATTGATAGGTTACTCTAGTGTTTCCACATTCTGACTTAGGGCCTCCAGGACCACCTCCCGACCTCTGAAATACCTCTCTTCATCAGTGGCCACAGAGCGTAACTCATTATCCCCAGCCTATACTCAAGATTTTTTAGCTTGGATCTCAATAATTTGGAAACTCTCCTACACTACCTACTCCTGGAAAATCACCAGTAGGGACCTCAACTGTTCAATGCGGTCAGAATGGTTTGCGATAAATTCCTTCCTTTATTTTTCTTTCCCTTCAAGGCATAAAACTACTTTCTCGACCTTATGGAATTGTAGTGTATTCTATGACTCCTTATGTCACCGGGGGATGTCAAATAATTGGCTATTATCTCATATTTTCTTATCCATGTAATAGTGGAATGTTATATGAAGAGAGTGATCATTTAACCATCCATTGTAAATAACGAATATCCAAGTGTGAAGAGACTCCATTCAGTTTATCCATTCTACATTTGTCTAATTGAGAAAGTGTTGGATGCACTTCCATGCATTGTGTTGCGTCATATGGCTCTCGTCATCTGTGTCTAAGTAAGAATCGTCTATCTCCTTGAGGTTTTTAGACCTATACTCAAGAAAAGAATCCTGGAGTTCAGTAGTAGGTTCCTCTCCAGGGATTCATTCTTCTTCAGTGACTTCACCCTCACCGGACTGGAGCTCCACCCTTGTAGCATTATCTCCCATGAATTTAGCCTCTGGATCACCGAGTACTATGGAGGGGCTAGCTAGATTAGTAAGCTCGGTAAGAGTTGATGTAATCTCTGGCAGGGCTCATGTAGATGTTTCAGACTCAATGGTCTATCGAGCCTCCAACCACACAATCACTGAATTGGGAATAAGTATCTTGGTTAGCTTAATTTCCCAATAAAAATGATATCCAACAAAGATAAAGACTTACGGGAGCCAAGAACGGTAGTATCCAGCACCTGTGTTGTGGAGGGATCTGCCACCACAGGAGATCCCTCAACACTTTTTAACTCAATCACTGGCACCGACTCCTCATAAATGACAGGAATAGCAGGAAACTCAGAGGCTGTCACTTCATCTCTTCCTTCTATCTCATCGTCACCTACTCGAACTAAAGTCGGTTCCCCACCTTGCTCGTTTTCGAAGAAAGGTTCTTGAGGATGTTCTCTTACCTCCATGCGCACATCTTTGTCCTCTGTAGGGAATAATTCATGGGAACCAACGTCCATGTGTTCCTAAGAAGGATATAATTTGTCCAATGGGTTAGGATTGTGAGAAGAGAAAGACTAGTAGAGACAAGAGTTAAACTCACCTCGAGCTGCTCAGCCAATTCTGCCTCAGAGCCTGCAATTTCTCCGCTCTCATAGGGGATTCACTAGCAAGCAGGTGTTTTTAAATTTCCTTCACCACTGATGCATTTAACCTCTTATTCCTATTTTTCTACATCATATGCATCTTCTTCATCTTCTTACTCCTCTTCTTATTCCTCTTCTTTCTCTTCTACATCTTCATCCTCAGATGGAAGCTTTTTTGGGTCATGTTTCGGGCTGAGCATAAATTTTACCTGGATATGTGGATCCTCATACCGCCCCTATTTAAATGAGTAAATATCTATGGTTGTTTTGTATGCATGCCGGTGATGAATGTTTACCATATCTTCCACATGGATGTGCCTTATGTCTGGAAAGTCGAGCCCGGTACACACTAGTCTTCTCCACAGCTCTTCAGTAGACATGGATTGTCGCAGCGTCCTCTAGGAAGACTAGAGAGATAGGAATACAACATCAATAGTTTGATTTAGGAGGTTCCTAAGTTGCTTTCTAGGAAGGTCCCTAGTTGGCCCACAAGGCCACCTGTGGGAACACCCCTCCTCAAAAGGTGGAGGCACGTTCTCTCCTTACACTGCTCCTACCGATGAATTTATAGACCGTGTTTTGCTAGCCACATGGCTTTTTCTTCTTCTCACCTCTCTTTTAGAACTCCACCAACCTTGCTCTTCAAGATCCACACTAGCCGCTTTTATTTTCTGGGTGCATTTTTGAGGTATCACCTTGATGTAGGTTTTTGTTCATTATTCAACATAATCTATTGACGAGCCAACATTGACATCGATAGGGGTAGAGTGATGACTTCACCTAGGCCTACAGTCATGAACATGAGCCACAGTTAGAGGTAAATGCAAGGATGTCTCTTCTCCCGAACCACTAGGTGTACTTTCTTGGGAATCTGATGTGTGCACCCGGACTTCCAGGCATATCTGGTCGACACATAATGTTCGCAAAAGCTTTTTCCATCAATTCAGGCTACCTGCACATCACCCCTGATGCTCTGCAGGTACTCCCTCTTCTTTAATGGTCCATCCCCATCATCTACCATCTGACCAACTGGTGTCTGGAATGGGTGAAAGTCGAAATGGGTATGGATGCTGATCTTGAGCATTATCCCTTATTCCCTGAGCATCAGTGGGGAGATTCTTGCAATTTTCAAGATGGATGGTCGCATACCGTCACCTGGAGGGAGAATAGAATTTGGGAAGTCATACCCATGGCAATGGTTTGCGACCCCACCATGAAGGATTCTGGAACGGTCCATATACCCATCTAGGTGTACTTCACCTAGAGATACACCCCAGAATACTGTATAGACTAGCTAGTATGGGAACCCATAGGTTAACCTTGTTCTTTGCTGCCATGATCCTTACTTTCACTAGTGTCCCTAGGTGGACCAATATCCTCATGTACCTCACTGGAAAAAACCACCCACTCAATAATGTAGAAAGGAACCCGACATATCATACATTCGAGTCCTAACTTTCGTTTATACCAAATCCCCCTGATTGATACTATCCTGACTCTAAAACCATCCAATATGATCCCATTTTCCCCCTCTGACATGTGTTCGGGCATTGCCTCCCTCGACTTTTAATCTTAATAACAATTTCCTATGTCAGAAAAATATTGAACCATCCCGGATAAGATATGTTCTTCAAAACATATTTTACTTTCAACTCCTCTTTAGCCAGTGCCTATAGATGCCATTTCAGGATGGGGGTGCATGTCATATCCCCCCAGACGTTCTCTGCTTGAAAAAACTTGTCATACAGGTACCCCTCCAAGGGTATTCACCCAATACAATGGACGTACCACAGACTGATACCTACCTCCTTGGGGTGGAGTTGGAAGGTGTTGGGTTCAGGAGACCACCGAATGAAGAGTTTCGGTACATGGTCATGCTGCTGGTAAAAGTGAAATTGGGATGTCCAAATAGCATCAAAAGGCCTAATAAAGAGAAAATCTTCCCCGAACTCCTCGCATGTTTGGCGTACCCAGTACGCCCATCCCCATTGACTTGAGAAATTTACCCCAGACCTGAAGTCCCATTTTTTCCAACACTTCGTTTCATCTGTAATGCTACTTCTAAAGGTTCTCACATAAAGAGAGGGATATTCCTTGGGAACTGGATCACTCCCTACAATAGTCCTAGTCTCTGGATTCCGAACATATATGGTTGGGTTCTGTGTTTCCCGAGTAGGATGTCCATTTTTTGTGATGTTGAACTATGGTAGACTATCCTCGCATGTCACCTGTGACTTCGGTGTATCAGTTTCAATGTCAGGAATCAGCACCAACTCCAAAATTCTAAGGTTCCATATCATAGGGTTTTCACATAGAACATAATATTTTTGAGCTTGCGTAATCATGCCAAAAATCATTTTATTATTAGACAAAACCCTCCTCGCATGAAGAATCTGGTGATTTGTGATCATCAGAGTCCACTTTGTAGCTGCGATGGCCTCTCTCTCGACATCAGTCTGTTGAGAAGCCATTTCTCTCAGGATTTCAGAAACCCAAATGAATTTGAGAAAAATAATGGGTAATTGATTCACAAAACCTCTGGTGGCGGGCAAGAATGCCGCTAAAAATAGGCTTCTTGAAAAAAATGGTTGATGGCGCGAAAGTGAATGGAGTTCACACAAAACTCATAATCAACTGTGAGAACTTGCACGTAGATGTGGTGATTTTTTTGCATGAGAGAGAATAATATGTCATATGGAAATGCCAAAGTGGGGACCTAGGGGGTGACAAAGTATTTACAGTTGTCTACCAATCCTTTCGCATGCATGAAAGTGGTTTGCGTGAAAAAAACCATTTTGCGTGCACCGACCGAGCACCTCTCTACTTTTTAACATGAACCTCAGCATCTAACCTTCGGGTCCCCCTTCATCTCTGATTCTGAGGGGGGGCCATTTGTTCATGCCTAATTCTATATAGGGCCATGATTTTTCTCTTTTAATGAAGTAAAAGGCATGCTAATAATGAACGGATTATTCTATGACATGAGAGGGAGTTGCGCGCAAGAATTATAGGGTGCATGTAAGATTCCCTATGACGTGCAAACTCTTTTGCACCCAATGTGACATCAATGTAATAATTCTTGGGAAACCCTCCACAAACCATCTAATTCATTGGTGCACAAGAGTTTAGGCGGCCGCGCAATATTCCCCTCATCGTGAAAACCCTTGCGCGCCTAATGCAGCATCAAAGGGAGCCTTTCACAGTGACCTTCTTGAAGTGAAGGAAGAGAGTCAAATGTGAATTATTCCTCTATCCGTGAAATCCCTTCCACATCCAATGCGATGTCAAATGGTTACTTGTGTACTACCTCCGAGGTTTTCAGTTAGAAAGAGAATCATATCCCCCGCCCTTCGGGGATGGTTACAAAAGACAAACTGATGCTCTTCTGCACGAATGACACATCTTCGGTGACTGTGAGAAAAAAACAATGGCCTCAAGGTATTAGATCTTGTGTCACAGGTCACCCATGGGTCCTCCTACAGGTGGGCCCTCTTGGGCTTGATCCTCATTGATTTTATTTTTCCCTAAGGCATTTTCTTGCATAATATCCCTCTTGCACATAGGTTTCTCCCTAAATAGAACTTTTTTTGTGCACATCCATCCGGTTTGTGTGTTTCTACTCCATCTGGAACGTATCCTCTCATCTTGTATGCTTCCATCCTCGTGTGATCCATGTGTCTTCCTCACCCTATTTCACCATGCCTCAACCACTTTTATACAAGAAACCATTGTGGTGAACTTGTTTCTCCCGTACGACCTTCTAGGTTTGTATGAAGTGATTTAAAGGTACCTTGGGCAGTGCTTCATGTTGCATTGATTAGCCTTATTCTTCTTCACATAGGCACGCTAATAGTTATTGATTCCTCACATAGCTGTGATAACGTGGTCCCCTTAGTTCATCACTCCAAAATACCCCATACCATGACATTGTTGATTCCTTCCCTTCCCCAAGGGTGGGTGGGTATCGTTTATGTAAGTCTTAGGGGTGCGGAGTGATCCCACCTCATCCGAGTTGTAGGAAATTAAACTGCCAAGCACCATCATCCTCAGCACATGAGGTTAAACTATGGCCTCACCCCATGTGCTATATAGGGGGTTCCCCCACCTCATACATTCTCCATGCCTACTCGTCTCCAAAGGAGTGACATCTTCCCAACATGGAATGAGATCCTCTTTGTTGGAGTGGCACCTGTACGTGGGGAAGGGAAACCTTCTTGGTGTAATCCCCTAGCATTTCTTGTGGGAGGTAGAATCCAGTCTCCTCCTCTCTTCTTTCAAACCAAATACTAGAGGATAGATGGGTACAAGGACCTTTTTTACCTTTTCCCTCTCCCTCTGGGCTTTGAAGCAATCGGGCCTCCATCCTGGAGAAAGTACCAATCTCCATCTCCCTAGGCCACTAATCACACATAAGCCCCTATGAAATTCTCTCTGGGATGCCTTAGCATGTAATCCCCAAGACATTCTAAACTACATAGACATTGATCCTTTTCTCCTATGCAAGCTGCGTATGAAGCCTCCTTTAGGTTAAAGCCCAACACCTACTTATCTCGACCCCCTTCACGTTGGTTCACCTTTGTCCTCCATGATGTTAAACTGCATCCCTCATTCCGGACTACATGGACTTTGATCCTTGTCTCGTAGCCATGGTACGTAGGATGCCTCCCTAAGGTTCAATCCCAACACATAATTGTATCTACTCCTTCACATTGGTTCACCTTTGTCCCACATGATGTTAAACAGTATCCCTCATTCTGAAAAATGTGGGCTTTGATCCTTGTCTTCTATGCTAGGTTGGGAGGAAGTCTCCCTGAGGTTCTATTACAACACCTACTTGTTATGACCACTTTCATGTCGGTTCACCTTTGTCCCACATGACATTAAAATTTATTCCTCATTATGAACTATGTGGACTTTGATCCTTGTCTCTTAGGTGAGGTATATAAGAAGCCTCTCTGAGGTTTAAGTCCAATACCTACTTGTCCCGACCCCTTCATGTCAGTTCACCTTCCTCCTGCATGAGGTTAAACTATATCCCACCTTCCGTACTACATGGAATTTGATCCTTATATCCTAGTCAAGGTATGTGGGAAGCCTCCCTGAGGTTTGAGACCAACATCCATCGGCCCCGACCACTCTGCATCTATCCAACCTCATCCTGTATGACGTTAAACTATACAACCCTTTTTGTCCAGCAAAACGTTAAACTGTACCCATTCAAACTTTGTGTGCATTGATCCTTGTCTCCTAGATAGGGTACGTAGGAAGCCTCCATGAGGTCCAATCCAAATTGGTAAAATTATGTTGGAATCCTAATAAATGGTAAGCCATTGGAATCCAAATATATGGTAAGCCATTAGAACCCCAACTAGTTGTAATCCATTGGAACCCCAACCAGCGGTAAGCCATTAGAACCCTAGTCTGTAGTAAGTCGTTGTCAACCCCAACCTACGGTAATCCATTTTAGCCTAATCCAAGGGAAATTCATTGTAGTATGAAATTTATGGTAATATGTTGTAGTTCCCTTCTCTAGGACCCACATATCTGGACCACCCCTGTGGTGTCAGACCATCCCAGGCTGCTAACAACACATAAACCCTAGTATATCTTCGGGTTGTTGTCCTATGAGTACACCCTGATTCTATACCACCATCCTAAACTACGTGTAATTTTATTCCCTACCTCAGGGATTTTTAGGAAGCCACCCTAAGGTTTCATCCCATCTCTCATGTCCCATTGTTTTCTCTCCATCGAGCATATATGTTTTGAGAAGTTCATTCCCGAAATCAAGGGTTCTACTTCCTTCGGATCCCATCCATGTGTCCATTCTCATGGTCCACCTCCTCAGGTGTCCCATCTCCCCACCAAATAATGTGGCCATTGATTCCTTGCCATAGGGATATGTAGGAAATCTCTTTGAGGCTTAGTCCCAGAAGCACTGTCGTCCTCACATCAGTTCCATCTCATTCTCCATCCACTATCAACTTTCCATATGCATCCTAATTCTTACCCGAGCCACCACATCTTAATAGGATCATGTGACCCACTTTCTTACAGCTCCTAATAGAAATCGGGGGAACTCAACACCCATTAGCCCCAACATAAATTTTCCCTCTTTGGATTGCACCCATTTGATCCACTCTTTTCAGTGTTCTGATTAGTCTAATCCATCTCCGCTAGATGTTAAACTTGTGGCATAACCTATGTTAAACATGGGATATTTAGGAAAACATGAGATACATACCAATGGAATATAATTACCCACACTTAATGTGAGATTCATCGGTCTTACACTCTCTCAAGAAGCCCTATCATAAGGGGAAGAAAACCAGATGCATCAGTGTTCCAGCATCCAGACATGCGAGCGATGTTCAACATGACTTCTCCCCCGACTAAATGTTACTACCCTGACTGGACCCCTTGGAATGTCCTGACAGGAGCAACTTAATTAACCGAAATCCATGAATTCATATAACATTTTAATAGTTTCATGAACAAAATCTTAATCTATGAGGGAGACCTGGACTTGGCAATGAGTTTCGATGAGGAATCCATGGAAGGAGGAACCGATATCCCATCATCTCGTTTTGACGAAGGAGAAAACGTCCCTGAATAAGCGACAAATGTCGCCCACCTTTGGAAAGAAGGAATGCAGGGAAACAATCAGTTCTTTCTATAAATGAACGGATGTGTGGCAAAACAAAATCTTCAGAAAAAGTTTCCTACATATATGCTATGTGGACCTACCAAGCATTGGTGGGATATTCTGGATCAAGTAAGGAATTTGGAGGATTTATCTTGGATGGAATTATAGGAAATGTTCCTGATCCACTTCTATCCATATACATTGAGGGATGAGAAATCTCATGAGTTCATGCATCTGACATGGGAGAAAATGTTTGTTATTGACTATTCTAGATGGTTCACCAACTTGTGATGATTTTCTCCAACCTTAGAAGCTAACGAGATTTCTATGGTGATAAAATTTCAAGATGGTCTTCCCTATGAGATCTGTTAATAGGTGAACATATATTTCTTGAGTATATTTTATGATGTAAGGAATCAAGAACTCATCATGAAAGGGGGTTTGAGAGGTCCCCTGAGCAACGACCAGTCTATTTCCAAAGAGTGTACTAGAATCTCTTATTCTAGTGGAATGAAGAGCCTCTACGAGAGTTATTTACATAGAAATAGTTGGAAGAGCAGTCATGGTAGTGTGAATTAATATTATGACCATGTTCAGTGGTAGTGTTGTCAATGTGATAAGTAATTATACATGAAACATCAGTTTCCATTCCCCTCTTTGGAGTTCCATGCTTGTAGAAGGATGGGTCATTCCTTAATGTTTTTTAGAAAATTATCACAATAGAGTAGTGGTAGGGGATTTGTACAAGTACCAGTGCTTGGGAAGTACTTGGATACCTCTCAAAAAAGGTTACTATAGTTACACAGGATGTTCCGATCGAGGTAGAGGATGTTGTGCACCATTAAATGAGAGGAAGTACCATAAAGATAGAATATATTTGGGTATTAAGACTGGAGCCTAGGGAAAAGGGGAAATTCATCTGCATGCTATGAATTCTAATCTTATTATTATGGATACAAGACCTTATACTATTAGAGGTATCATTCTTGTATCATATACCCTTGTTTTATTTTTTATATAAGAGAATAACATTCCTTTTTATCCTCTCCTTCTTCAAATGGTTTGCACTCTGTTGTGTAAATATTGGATGGTGTTTTGACTAGAAAAACATTTTTTGGGATGTGGAAAGAGGACAACAAACATTGCAATGTGTGTTCTCTATAGACAAGTAGTTACAATTTCTATTGGGAATATTTTTTATTTAAATTAATTTTTTTTATTCGATTATTGGTATGGATTGGGTATTTATATACCATACTCATATGGACTGTTATTAGAGTATAGATGCCTTTCTATCACTAGAAAGAGGTAATAATCCTTAATAGGGTGAGTGGGATATTCAAGATATTTATGAATGACCACTTCTCAGAAAATTTCATTGTATCATGTCCTATATAGTAATCCATATTTTAGATGGTGATTTAATTTATTCTAATCTTTATATTATGGATACATAAACTTCATCAGTTTGAGGTACAATTATTATATCATCTACCCTTGTTTTATTTATTTTTTTGATATAGGAGAATCACATTACTTATTATCTTCTCTTTTTTCAAATGGTTTGGTATTGGTTGTGGAAATATTTGATGGTTTTTTTGAGTTTTGAAACTCTATTGGGAGTGTGGGAAAAAGATATCAAACAGTGCAATGTGTGTTCTATAGTGATTTGTGGTTACCATTTTTTGGATCCTTTTGTGCTGGAAATAAATTTTTATTATTTTATTGTCGGTATGGATTAGCTAGTTTTATACTAGGATCATATTGACTATTACCATAGGAGAGTTACCTTTCTATCTCAATAAGGAGGTAGTAATCATCACCATGGTGGGTGGGATCTTTGGGATGGTCATGCAGGACCAATTTTGACCAAATTGGATTGTCTCATGGCCTAGATAGTAAGCCTTATTTTAGATGATGGTGGAATGTGTTAGGATTATTTTATTTTAGTGGTAGACCATTTTCATGATGTCTTTCCTGACGAGTTCTATATCTTACCACCCAAGTGAGAGATCATGTTCACAATTGAGTTAGTGCCATGAGTAGATCTAGTTTCTATTTCACATTAAATGATAAAACCAATAGATATTTGGGATTTCAAGTTCAATTGGAATATCTGTATGCTAAAGGTTTTATAGATCCTAGTATATCTCCTTGGGGTTCTCTAGTTCTTTTCTCTAAGAAGGATTATGAGACTTTTCACTAATGTATGGATTATCATAGATTGAACCAGATGACAGTCAAGAACAGGTATCCCCTACCACATATCAATGGTCTCTTCGATCATTTAAGATGTTATAATATCTTCTTCAATATCTATTTGTGATCAGGATACCATCGATGATTATGAGACCATCAGACATACCTCAGACTACGTTTAGGAATAGTTATGGTTTGTATGAGTTCATAGTGATGTAGTCTGGTTTGACTAATTCAGTGGAGATATTCATAACCATGATGAATCATATTTTTCATCCATTTCTGAATCATATTGGGGAAGTTTTTCAATGACATATTAGTGTACTCAAATTAAGTAGAAAATCATTCCCAACATTGTGACAACATCTTGAGTACGTTTAGAGATCATCGACTTAACACCAAGCAAAAAAATGTAGTTTCTTGTTTGATAAAGTTGACTTCTTGGGCTATTTCATCTTAGGGGATGGATTTTTAGTGGTCCCAGGGAAGGTTTCAACTATGGTATATTGAGAGAGACCAAATAATTTCTTCAACGTTTAAATTTCCCTAGTTTTATTATTAATTAATGGTTATTTATTAAAGGTGTCTCCCATTTTTAAGCATCGATGTCAGGGATGACAAAAAAGGGAGTGATTTTTTCATATGCTTTATAGAGTGTATTTTAAGTGATGAATGTCATGTTGACCAAATCACATACACTAACCTTACAAGGTCCAGGTATAGCATATACCTTGTACTATGAAACATTTTGAATTGGACATAGATCAATTCTGATACCGGAGGATCGATTAGTTTCTTACAGCTCTAGAAAGTTTGTATCACAAGAGAGGAATTGCCCTACCCATGATTTGGAGTTAGAAGTAGTTTTACATGCCCTAAAAAGCAAGAGAAACTATCTTTTGGGTGAGTGGTTTTTAGTATAGATGGTCTAAAAGATAATCAGGTGCATCTTTTCTCAATATAACCTAAACCATCGACATAGAAGGTGGGTCAAGTATCTAAAGTCTTTCTACTTTGAGTCGGATTATATGTCTTGAAAGGGAAATGTAATTGCCAATTACATGAGGTAGATGATGAAAATAGAGGTAGTTCATGAGTCTTATGAGAAGTGTAAGTTGATGGAACTCTTTTTAAACATGAATTTTAATGTTCTGGAGTCTCGAGGAAGGGTAGATATAACATTTAAATCTATCATACACGTGCTTATTGATTGGATAAAGACGAAGTAGTTATTTGTTCCAGAAGGCATTATTATGAGATATAACATATTTGGTGGGGAAAAACCAGTAGAATAGTCTTTTTGCAGGGGGAATTATTTTATATTTCATAGCTGAGTATGGGTTCCTGTGGGTTATCATGAGGACCTAATGAGAGAGTTTCAGAATCTTAGATGAATATACATCCTGGTTTAACAAATATGTATCATGTTCTCCATAGATAATACATGTGTTCAAGAATGAAGATGTATATAGTGGGATATGTTTTAAGATGTTTCATCTATAAGTAGGTAAAAATTGAGCATCATATGTTGGTTAGGTTTTTGAGGCCTATTCCCATTATTGAGTGAAAATGGGTTGCTTTCATTATGGATGTTGTAATAGGATTAACAGGGGAACATCACAAGAGTGGTTTTACATGGTTGATTGTGGATAAACTGTTTAAAGTAGCTCATTTATTTCCTATCAAGAATACATTAATGGTTCATGATATGGTTATTCCATATATGTATGACATATTTCATTTTCATACTGTTACATGGAGTATTTTTTTTCATAGGGAGATTCTCATTTTACATCGTGTTACAGGTAGGGTCTTCAAAAGCCTCTGGGGTCATAGGATCTTTTTAGTACAACATATAATCCTTGGTCTGGCGGTCAATTTGAGTATAAAATTCAAATTTAGATGATATTTTATGATCTTATATTTGAGATTTTTGTGGTTCTTGGGATAAGAATATGGAACTAGTTGATTTTTCATAGAGAAATATCTTTGGTGCATCAATCTAGATGGAAAGTTTTGAAGCATTGTATGGTTGGATATGTTGTAAGCCTTTTTTTCATTGAAGGTAGGTGAGTCTACACTTTTTTGACCTAGTCTCATGCAAGATATGTCTATGTAGGTTTAGTTGATTAAGATATTGTTGGTGACCAAGAAGTGTATGAATAATTCTTACACAGACCATTGAAGATGACCTACGGAGTTTGAGTTTGGTCATTGTGTTTTCTTTAGAGTTTCTCCAAGTTTGGTGAAATTACATATCATGATGTAGTTGAAGCTTGAGCCTATTGTTTCTTGGTTGTCTTAGAGATTCCAAAGGTTTCTTCTATTGGCATTCCAATTATACCTTCTATAGTTCTATAGTTCCATGCAAGATGTATCTCACATGTCAAATTTATAGAGATATTATCCTGACCCATGACATGTTGTATAATTTCAGGACATCAAGCTTTGTGTACATTCTTACTTTTAGGATAATATGATATGGATTTTGAACCATAGATATAATTATCTATGGGGTAGGAATATACATATGGTTCGAGTGATGTGGAAGCATGGACATGTTTAGAAGGAGACCTAGGAGAGGAAGTCTAGTATATGAGCACAATGTTCAGACTTTTTTTTCAAGACACTATAGTGATTCTTAGTGTAGCATGGGGACAAGCTTCTAAATGGAGGGGAGGATGTAAGATACCACCTATTTCTAGGTATGTCCATATTTGAGTTTTTTTAACCTCTATTTTTTTGGTCTTTCTTCTTTTTTAAACATTGTTAGTCATGTCTCCTTTGGATACAGAGTTCCATGTTATGAAAAAACTACAAAATGTTAGGTTATTTATTTTTTATAAATTAATGGATTCTAGGTTTAAACATGAAAAATGGTATTATGAGTTTTTCCTATGAGTTTCAAGTATTCGAATGTGGTGCATAATTTTTTTTGAAGAAACTAGGCTTAAATATATCTGCAAAGCATTTACACACAACAAAAATGATACATGACATGTCACTATCATTAGGATCAAACCATGAACCAGTATCAGGACTTGAAAAGAGTACATGGAATGAATCCATTTTAATATTTGTAATGTTTGCGAAGATTTAAATTCATCTAAGGTGTCATGTTTTTCAGTTTAACTCTTAAATCAATAATTACACGTCTTGCAAGAATTACATGTCTTCTAAGAATTACATGCTATGTATTTATCAAATATAGTGGTTTTAAGTGTGACTATATATGATTATTTCATTCCATTTTGGGTATCCCCTTCTATTTATCTCCCTAGACAGGTTTAGGAAATTTGGGGGGCCTTCTATCCCTTCAGGATGTCTCGATGAATCATCTGATCCTCAGTGAGTTGTTTTACTTTGTTTTCCCCCTCTCATCAACTTTTTCCTCATTTTCATGGTGTAATATTTTGACTAAGGTGGTTTTAGATTTTATCTCATTGTTGTGAAATATATTTTACTTCTTTCTATCTTTTATACCTTCGTTGTAGTTGACATCACCAATTTGAAGCATTATGTTGATCACATATTTAAGGTAGGGGTATAAAACCTAACCCTATGGTTTGTTTAGTTCATAAGTATGTGAAATATCGTGATTGTACTGATATAATGTGAATTCTAATTAATTTATTGATTGAATAATGGAAAACCATAAACTGTAGTATTGGTTAGATCCCTTTAGATTCAATTTATGTTACGACCAAGCTTGTATCTACCGTTGGGTGAGAGAACTGTTGAATAATAATTAATTGGGTAATGGTTTAAAGTGTTTTTATCATGATATGAGAACCTTAGTGATTACCTGATATAGAATCACTAGATAATGATTTTTTATTGAAATGATTTGAAATAAATCTATATTATAGTGAATATGAAATTGAAAGACATATGGTAATTATGAGAATTAACCATTTAGGATTATGATATGATATTGTGATAAAACTACAACAAAACAGGCCTTTAACAGTGCTAGTATTTATCAGTGAAAGAAAAAATTGATGATAAATATCATATTTATCAGTGTTAAAGAAAGCACTAATAAATTTAACATTTTATCATTGCTTTTTTAGCACCGATAAAGAGAACCTTTATAAGTTCTTTCTTTTTAGCACTAATAAATTGTATCCTTTTTCAATGCATTATTTTTAGCATTGAAAAGGGATATACTTTATCAATTCTTTATTTTTATCATAGATAAAGGATACCCTTTAGCAGTACTTTATTTCTAGTGCTAAAAAATATTTATATCATTAGCGCATTTTTATCACTGATAAAGGTCTGAATAAATAAAATGAAATAATTAAATAAACAAAAAATAAAAATTGTGTGTTTTAAATAAATATTGAAATCTTTATTAATGAAATAACTATTCATAAAAATGAATATATTGTGTTGGTCGGAGTAAATTACTCAAGAGGGGAGGGGTGAATTGAGTAACTATAAAAATTCATGTAGAAAGTATTTTAAAAAAGGTTTCCCCGAAGATTAAATATAGCCCAGTTAATCATGGTTATACTGTTATAATAGTTTGACTGTTTAAATAAATTCTTAGAAGATTGATTAATTCTCAGTAATCTTAATTTGTGTTATTAATATTACTTTTGAAGTTATTCTACTAATACAAGCCAGTTATAAATTCTTTCCAAGACTAACTATCAAAGTGAAATTATAGATTTATGAATTATATAGTAAAGCAATAAAACAAAGAAGACTAATTTAAGAAGCATAGCAGTTATGAAACAATTTGTTCAGTCTCAAGTCGAGACCTAATCCAATACACTTGGGGATCACCTTCCACCATGCAGTTTATATAAATAAACTTTGATCCACACCCTGGATCGGGGTTAAAAACAGTACTTAGATTGTTACGATCACATAGGGACCTCTTCCATAGTTTTCATGGGGGCAAAATACCTGGCCACAAAGAGACCTCTTCCACACTTTTCAATGGGTATACACAAGATTAACATAAATGGTTGAGTAAGGATATCTTGTATCCTTCAGTTTAATGCAGGAGACAGAGTGTGTTGTTCTATAAGTACACACTCTACTCTAAAGGTAATAAACAGATACACAACAGAGCATAAATATGGAGATGTGTTTAGAGATGCTTTGAGTGTTTGTCTTTGTAGCTTTGGACTTATAAGATAAATTAGATGTAGAGTTCGAGTCCTTGTCTATAAAACAGAGTGTCTTGATTCAGCTTGTGTTCTTCGTAAGGTTCAACAGAGCGAAGATGTTCTCTTAGCTTCCAATATGATTCGTGTGTTCTTCAACAGTGTTGAGTGGCATGCAGTAGGCCTTTCTTTTAGAACTTGCTCCAATTATGTTCTTTGTTATCATGCTCACTACCTTGATTTTGGTTTTTGTGTCACGCTATATGATTCTTGGTCACAATTCTCTTTTATCATGGAAATGCATGTGTTGGAGCCAATAGGATTCATGTATTATGCACCTCGTACCTCGTACTGTCCAATGATATGTCTACAGAGAAACATTAATTATGTCAGCGCATTAAAATCATCAAATATGACTGTTAGAAATTAAATTGAAATACAACAAAATTGTTTATGAAATGGTGTCACAGTAAGTCATGGGAACAATGTCTCTTTCACACGAGGTCTAGATTGATCACGATGTCTGAGTGTCACGGTGTCTTGTTCGCAGTGTTTTTTTTAATAGTGAATGCTTCACGGTGTCTTGCTTCACGATGTCTCATGGTCACAGTGTCTTTATTCATGATGTTTGTGTCATGGTGTCTTGTTCACGGTGTCTTGTTCACGGTGTCTGCTTCATGGTGTCTTGCTTCATGGTGTGTTGTGGTCACAGTGTTTGGCTTCACGGTGTCTCGTGGTCACAGTGTCTGGCTTCACGGTATATGCTTCACAGTGTCTTGTACTTTTTAAAGTAACTATGTTTAGAATTAATTATTGATGATAATAGAATGGATTAGACTTAAACATTTGTCAAAGAAGGTATTATGAGAGTAGATCAAAGACAATATAATGTAAGTAAACTGAATATAGAGTAATTAAGATCTTTCATGGATCTTCTTAAAGTATGAGAAAGCTTTAAACATAAATACACCTGATTGGATATAATTTATAGGAGTTAACTAGGTTGAATAATATTTGTGATCATTAAAACATGATTAATACATGAGGAGTCCAACATATTGATTATACATTATTAAATATTAAAAATTCTATTAATTTGATAATTATGATAATTAATGTTACTAAATTGTATATATTAAATATATTGATATATATTAATATATATAAATTTGATTTATATATTAAAAAATATTTATGCACTTTACATTAAATTTTCATATATTTATTGAATAATGGTTTATAATTTAAAATTTGTATGAATTAAAAATATTGACCTATTTCACAGTACTCGACATATAATTGAATGTCGTTTGATTTTTCAATTTAATATAGATCAAATTTTTGTTATATTTATTTCACATATACATAATTAAAATATTTTTATATACAATGAACACACACAAAACATATCCCTTTTTCAATATTGTAAAAATGTAATTATTCTTAGTTTATTCAATTTCACTCATTTTTAACATATATGCATGCACTTATAATTAGATATTCATTAATAATGTTGAAAAATAATTTTTTAAAAAATATTTATTAATAAATATATTTATAAATATACATTTACTAAAATAATACATTTATATATATAATTATAAATAAATAAAATATTTTTTAAAAAAGTTTATATATAATTTTAAACAAATAATTATATATGTTTAAATAATAATTAAATTTATAATAAATTTACCTAAATTGTGAATATATTTAATATATTTAAATTTATAGATATTTATTAAATATATATATATATATATACACACAAAAGAATATGTAAAAATATTTAATGATATGAATATTATTTTTTTAAAATAAATATATGATTATAAATAAAAATTAAAAAATTTATAATAAATATATTTAAAAAGAAATATATGTACTATATTTATATTTATATATATTTATTATGTATATATAAATATTTTCAATTTTCAATTTATAGTTATAATTATAATTCTTTTATTAGCGCTTCAGTAATTAGCGCTGATAAAATCATCTTTATACGTGTTTGTTGAGCACTGATAAATATGGGTTTTATTATCACTAAACAAAGTACTAATAAAATTAATATTTATCAGTGATATAACTTTAATGCTGATATAGATTTATATTATTAGTGGTTTTTAGCACTGATAAAGAGCATGTTATCAGTGCTTATGTAATAAGCACTGATATAAGGGCTCTTTATCAGTGCTTATTTTTAAGAACTGATAAAAGTGTCCCGATCTATTTTAAAAACCCTAAAAATTTACGAACTTGTCATGATATAGAATATTTACGCAAAATCCACCAACTTATGGGCTCCTCCTTGGTGAATCGAAGGTCGATTCACACCACTCGACTACCTCCAGTTGCACTAAAATATTGTTTAACATCCAGAGTTCGAATGTAGCTTGGGTTTCTGAAGAGGGTCTCAGATTTTCTTCAACCTAGAGATGTATGCCTTCTTGTTTTCATTGTGCATTTTTTGTTTTGTTTTTGATTTCTTCTTCTTTTATTTTTTTAAGATACATTGTTTATGATTTTTTTGATCCATTATTTAGGGAACAATTTTCGGTCTGTTGTTTGTATTGACTACTATTGAATGATCTATTTTTTAAATCTAACAATGAACCTTAGATTTATTCATTTTAGTTTTACTACTATAAATTTATATATATTTTAATGTATATTATTTATTAAAACTTGGGTACAACCATGGAATAGGAACACAATGCCACAAAGAAAAGGTAGGTAAATCACTAGCTCGGGGACTTAACCACGTGACCACAAAACAAACCCTTCCCCACCCTTACCACCCTAGTCCAGTGTAGAGGGAAACTTTTCATCTATATTCATGTTAATTGACTACTAATTTGAGGCACATTGTATATTCTATAATGATTATATATATGATGACACCTTTCTTAGACACATTAGTGGACTTGCATCTCTAGATGCTATTTTTCAGGAACCAGGTTTTGGGAGTGATGTATGTTCCTCTATTGGTTATATATAACCTAGGATCTAGTTCATCTTAGAATTCACTATGGTCATTATTTTTCTTATGGATCAAATTCAAAGGGGTCATCCCCAGTTAAGAATATGAGTTTTATTACATCAATAATTCACTTTTTTAATCACTGTGGTTCCTTTATAGTTCATGTTATGTTTGAATATCAGTTTTTTATCTATTTGATATTTCTTATAGAATATAAGTGAGTTTTTATTCTGGTGTTACATTTATGTGTGTCTATATATCTATTATATCATTTATTTCCATAGTTTTTTATCTAATAGGTATTTCTATATCGGGTAATTATGATTTTGGGTCTGCCTGTCCATTGACCCGAAGGGTCATGCTAGAATTTTGTTCATCCTCTAGTACTAATTGTTTCAATTGGGGGGGGGGGGGGGCTCCCCATTATGGGGTTTTTACCCAAAGAATAAACCATCATTTAGAGACCTTGAGGTGTGTAAGAGGTCATAATATGATCTAACATAGTGTTGTTTGGGTAATTTAGGCTGGGGTCATTACACTATTCATCTTTTAGTTTACACCAATAAAGTTTACTGATAATATCATTTATCATCTGCATTTATCAACCTATATTTTTTAAAAAAATTCTAACAACCCATATTGTTGGATTTGGAATATCTAGGTAGTCACATATTCTAGAATAAATGATCCCTATTTCCCTTTATTAGAGTTTTCTATAACTTTTACTTTTGATAATGAATATATTTTGCGTATTTATTTATATATTGTATAATATTAATTTTTTATCTACCCAATAGGATGGATGAGAATGAAAAATGGATGCATGATAATCGTTTTTCAAATAAATATGATTATGGAGTTAAATAGCTCATCAAGTTTGCAAGAGAGCATATAGGAAACCCTTCTAAAATCCCCTGTCCGTGTTTAAATTATTATTATTAAACGAAAATTAGTCTGGAAGACTTGTAAGAAAAATTTATTTGTCATGGAATAGATCAAAGATATTAATTTTGAACTAAACATGGGTAAAAATGAATTTCAATATCTATTAAGATAATACTACGGTTTATGAATCATTTGATATGAATACATTTGTAAAATATGATGGAGATTACATGGAATAAATTGCAATGCCAATTGAAGATGACCTTTGTGATTTTCCAATGTTTTTTAAGGATTTAAATAGTTGTTACAAGAAACCATTGTAATCTATTGTACAAAATACACAAAATTTTCTGTTATATTGATGTTATATAATTTGAAAGTTGGCTACAGATGGAGTGACTCCAGCTTTACAAAACTTCTTGGTCTTCTGAAAGACATGCTACTAGAAGAATTAATGTTGGTATCGTACATTATCTAGTTGATTTTCCTCAGTGGAAGAAAATTGATTACTACTTCCATGAGTTTAGAGATGAGCCCAGAAACTTTTTTTGTGCATTATCTATAAATGGAATAAACCATTTTGGTGTAGTGTAGTACTCATAGTACATGTCCCATCATGTTGTTATATTATAACATGGCACTATGGTTATTCATGAGAACAAATACATTATGTTGTCTTTACTTATATCTAGACCAAATGAACCTCATAATGATATTGAAGTTTATTTGGATCCATTGATCAAATATCTGAAACTAATGTGGGATATTGGTGTTAAAATGTATGATGCTCATATAAATGAATAATTCACATTGAGGGCCATGTTGTATGGAATGATAAATTACTTCCCCACTTATTGAAATTTATTAGGATATAGAATTAAAGGGTTGTTTTGGTGTCCCATTTGTGAAAAATGCACATACTCAGATAGGTTGAAACATTCCTCAAAGAATGTGTTTTTAGGACATTAGAAATTTTTACCTCAATGACATAAATACCGATCCTAGATGAAAAAATTCAATGGGAATATCAAACAAGGTACAACACCGCCTCCAGCAATGGGTGATGAACTGTAAAAAAAGTAAAACATATTTTCAGTAAACCAATTTCTAAAAACCATGCAATGTAACGTTTGAAGAAGGGATCAATTTTATTTAAATTACCATATTGGATTTTTTTTATGATATACATTTTCATGATGTAATGCATGTAGAAAAATTTATTTTCCTATGTTATTGGCACATTACTGAATGTTCCTGAAAAAATGAAAGATGGAATCAAGGCTAGGATGGACTTGATTGAAATGGGGATATGGGAAGTGTTGGCACTGGTGAAGTGTAAAAGGTATACTTTTCTTCCTCCAGCAGCTTACACTCTACTCGAACATGAAAAATTTCAATTCATCCTTTTACATACTAGTGTAAAAGTTCCACTGGGGTATTCATCAAATATCAAGAATATTGTGTGGATGACTAAATTGAAGTTACAAAGACTAAAATCACACGACTATTATGTTTTCATGCAAGATTTAATGAATATTTCTTTTTTTATATTCTAAATCAAAATGTATGACATACATTAACCAGACTTTTCATCTTTTCCAAATCCATATGCAATATATTTATATACCTGAAGAGGTTTACAATCATGAATAAGGATATTGGGGTCATATTTTGTGAATTATAGATATTCTCCCCACCATCTCTCTTTGATATAAGGGTCCAACTGATGGTTCACTTGGTCAAAGAGGTTCAACATTGTGGTCATGTCCATTACAGATGGATATACCCCATTGAATGGTATATAAATAATTTTAATGGTTATGTCAAGAATCAAAGTCGGCTAGAAGGTCATATGGTAGAATCATATTTTTTTGAAGAATCTATTGAATTTTGTACTGATTCCCTATAAGATATTGAAAGCAATGATATCTCAAAATATCTTCATAGAAAATTCCTTATAGGAAAAGGGATTTCCAAAAGAGATATTGTTACAATTACCTTCATAGAGTGGGAGCAAGCACATCTTTATATATTATATAATAGAGAAGATTTTGATCCCTAAATTGAAGCCCAAAAATAAATTAATATATATTTTAATACATCAAGGGATGAAGGATGGATATCAAATACACATAATAAATAGTTTATAAGATGATTCAAAGATTAAATTTATAAATAGTTATATGAATATTTGGATTCAATTTCCAAATGACTTCAATGGATAGCTAGAGGACTAAATAAAAAATTTAAATCTTCCACTGGTTTTGTAATCAACTGTTATACATTCTATACAAAAGAACATGATGACGTCAGTATGATGTAAAATAGTGGTATTACACTTGTGGACAAAGAGAACCACATATCTAGTTCCAATTATAGAAATCCAATTTATGAAAATATGTCATTTTGTGGCATTATCTAACTGATATATATGTTTCATTATACAATATTTCCACTATCTATTTTTCTTTTGAAAATAAGTTGACAATATATATTGAGTAAAAGTTGATGAAATGGGATTTTTGAAGGTGAATTTTAGTGTATAATGGAAAAAATAAGAGTCATTCATAATTGAATCACAAGAAGTTCTTGTATTTTACGTCTCTAACACAATAAAATAGAATTTGTCGAATGTCCATCTAGAAACTAAAACAAATATTGAGTGGGATAAAAATTCAATCAAGGATGACCCTTTCATTAGGATATACAATCATTTCATGTCTTTCCCAATGTAGACAATGTCTTGTATGTTATAGGGGACCACAAAGAGGGGATTTGGATTCTTGAAAATGGAACCAAATCCATGAAACCTATTAAAAAAATTGAGTTCAATGAGAAGGTAAGTTTTTTTTAAATATATTATGTTCTTACTCATAAAATTATATATTTTTTACTACATTAACATATTCTAAATTAAATGATTCACTACTCAGGTAGATAATGTCTTATGCACATGTTTATGTTACAATCCTTCCTAAGAACAAACTATAATGATGGTAACCCATTGGATAGATGCAAATTTAATGTTATGATATACTTTCTCTATTTTAAAAAAAAATTATATAATGGAATGTTGAATTAATTATCATTATTCCTTGTATATTTATTTTATTTTAAAATATTTATTTCTATTTTTCATGCCTTTATAAGAAGAGAAATGATGTTTTCTCTTCTCTTTAACAGATCCAATATTTATGTTTTCACATTAAAATAATTGTCCATATAACTAATGTATTGTTTCATATTTATGGTTAATTTATTTTTTTAGTATTACTCAAATAATAATTGTTTTCTTATACAAGTGGATTGTTGTTTCTAGTTGGGGTGATCCTTCTTTCTTTCATCCCTTTCTGTACCAAAAATTCCATATATTTCTTCTCTTGGAAAACCTTTTCACCGCCATCGGTGTTGTATTTATCAATTTCCTTCATGTTCTTTCCACTAACATTGTAGGAAGAACAACGATGCTTCCTCTACCCAATTATAGAGGTAATTTTAATGTTTTCATAGTAAAATAATTATCCATAGAATAAATTATTATTTCATATGTATGTTTAATTTATATCTTTTTAGTATTACTCACATAATTATATTTTTCTTTTATAGTTATATTATTTTATTCGAGATAGTGTGCTATGTTCATATTTCATCCCTTTCTACACCAAAAAATCCACACACTTCTTGTCCCACAAAACCTCTCACTCTTGTAGTGTTGAAATTTATCACTTTCCTTCATGTTCCCTCCACTGTACAGTCACAGAGGTAATCTTGATATTTTCACATTGAAATCATTTTCAGTATAATTAATGTATTATTCCATATTTAGGTCTAATTTATTTATTTTTAGTATCACTCATAATAATTTCTTTGTTATATAGGTAGATTATTTTTTCCATGTTGAGGTGGTTTGTTCAAAACTACTCAAGTAGTGTAGGAAGTTTGACAAATCAATTCAATGAAAATCCAGGAAATATTGATAGTTATGTTTCTTTAATATATGTAATAATTTTTTTATATAATAGTATAAAAAAATGTTTGAAATGTCTCTAATATAGCATTTTTTATATTATTTTTTATATAAGTATAATTTCATTTAAATACTATATTGGGACTTTTTTGGGTCGATATCCAGTGTGTTTCTATGTGTTTCTGGAGCTACAGTGTGCTGTAACAGCATACTACAGTATGTCACTTTTTTAGTGATTTTAAAAGCGCTAATAAATATGACCTTTATTAATGATTTTTAAATCACTGATAAAGGAAACACTTAGTGATTCTAAATAAAATCATTGGTAAGTGTGTCATTAATTAGTGATTTTTTAGCATGAATAAGTAACCCCTTAATCAGTGGTTTTTACCGATGATAAATTTACTGGAATTTTAACATCGCTCACGTAGTTAGTTCTTTTCTAGCATTGATAATGGTCATTTTTAGTGCTATTAAATGCATGTCTTGTAGTATTTTAACCGTCCTATTATGGCATGTATTTTTATTGATGATGTAATTCTAATATAGCAGTCTTAGCCCAATTTGATGTTGTAATTCTTATATAGCATGCTTAGCCCAGTTTTAGACTTAATGATTAAATAGAGGGTTTGGCCCATTTTGATGCTATAATGCTTATACAATGATCTTTTCACAGTGGATTATAAAATTTGTATATATAGGGATATGCACGGTGATTCTAAAATGATTATAGAGAACTATTTTCCCAGTTTATGCTGAAATTATTATATTTAGGTCCTTTCTTGGATGTTGAAATGATTAAATATAGAGATTCACTCAGTTAGGTGATTATGCCCCGGTTTGGAATTTATTGTTGGCATGGTTGTGTTATATGCTTAGAGATATTTTGGACTACTATCGAAGTAGGTTGATTTTAATATTATAATAATTTAATTAATTAATATAAATTTTTAACACATTATTACATTAACTTGTTATCACAATAGTTTTTTAGACATAGTGGTGTCGACCTACTGAGTTTTACTCACACACTATTCAGTCTGCTATTTGGTACTTGAGCAGATTACATGTATACATGCTTGGATAGAGTAAAGGGACCTTATTGCAGATTATTGCTTGATGGATGGGATAGAGTTTGGATATGGGACCAACATGTGGTTTGAGACCTAGGGTCTTTTTATTCTATTTGGTTTAGTTGACTATTTTATTTGTATTCATTTCAATTTTACATTTAGATACATTTCAACCATTCATTATATGGTTCACTATTAGTTTGTTTATTTGTTCCTCATTTTTCTTCACATTTGTATGTTATAAGGTTTCTTCATGTGTCTGTTTATATGATACATATTTATATTATTTATTACCATTTGATTTTAACTCTATCTTAGTGGAATAGTCTCCCCACAAAATCTATCACACCTTCACTACTAGTTTTCTTCCACTGGCATACAAGGATGTGCGCTTGAGGTCTTGTAACCAACTAGATTTAGCCACATTAGAGAGTTTGGGATCAGGGGATGTTATATTACTATTCATACTCTCCAATTTAACAACTATGTTGTCAAATTTCACATATATTTAGGGTTATTCATTTCATTATATATAGAATAAATTGGATTGATTTAAAAATAATTATATCATTATGTCTTATGGTGTTCCATTCTATTCTAAGATTGGTGTTTCATGTCATATATGATATTGAATGTGATTTTCCTCTTTTAAAAACATAGGGTGTTATATTTCATCTTCCATAAATAACTTTTGACCTCACAATTTGATCTTGATATCAAAAATCAATGTATTGAAAATTTCATTGTTGAAAAACCCATATCATAAAAAATTAAATGAAAATTTCCCATAAAATGAGAAGACTGGATATATGAAATTCATCACATAACTAGGTTTCAATATAGAATAGAACGTGTGATAAGTGAATATATGTGTTGAGAAAGTTTTGTTTTTAAATGATACATAATATTTTTTATTTAAATAGGGGGAGATTATTGAGAACAATACTCTATCTCTATGATGATTTTGATGCTCACAAATACCCTTAATTTTTTTCTAATGATTTTATTTTTTATGTATATTTCATGAATTTATTATTCATTATATTTTTATTTCTGGATGAAATATTTAAGTCCTTGAACAACGAGATTTAATTCTCATTAGCATGTTCTGGAAAAAACTGTTCATGCGTTACATGTTCGGGAATGGCTTAAGCATGTTCTGGAATTACTGTTCATACCATACGTGGAGAAACTTAGCGTAAGGATGAAATGTGGTGTATAGTTTTTGTGTTATCCGAAAAGTATGGTTAACAAACTATATGTTATTGGAAAAGTATGGAAGAGGAACCCAATGTTAGGAAGGATCCCAATGTTTGGGATATTGAAAAGTATAGTTCATCAACCATACTTTTGTAATCAACCTTACGTTTCATCAAAAGTATGGATCATGTACCTTATGTTTAGAAGCTTTTAATAGTATGGATCATTTATTGTACGTTTTATTATTGAAAGGAAAAGTATAGTTTATCAACCCTATGTTTGTAATCAACCTTACATTTCAGGGATGCGACATCAACCCTACATTTTTAATCAACATTACGTTTGAAAGATACATGCTATACAGTTTAACCTTACATTGGCGTTGGAGAATTAAAGACGATATTATTATGAAATAATCTGCAAGTGGATTATTAGGCCAATTTCAAGCCAGATTAAAGGCTTATTTTTAAAGTGTGTTTTTAATTGATACAAATTTGTTTTATCTATGATTTAATGGATCAATTTAAAAGGATATTTTTATGCCAAATCATCAGGAAAGTTACGACTTCTCTGTTATTTTGAATTTTTTATTATTTCAAGTCAGAAGGTGACTTTTGTGGATCTAAATTTGCAGGAGAAGTGCTCATCGTTATTATCTAGATGTGATATTTACACAGAGAATATATACTTGTTTTTCTGAATAGAAACGTCGAAAATTTATAAAAATAAGAAAAAACGAGACTATCGAAAACACAGATCTACTGATTTAAAAGTGCGACAAATCTCTGTTTGTTGATGAAGAACAATCATGATAGAAGATTCACTCATTCTACATTGGATATCTACTCTGAATCTACTACTATTGAAGTTGTGAATTATATTTTTATATCTACTATAACTGGATTGACTCAGAACGATTCTTCTTGGGAGATCATTATTTCTGAAGGCGATGATCCATCTACTGTCAATTGAATTCTGTTGCAATTGTGAATAACAAAGAGAAAGTATTTTCAAAGTACAAATACCTTTCTTTTCTATTCTTGAGCGATCGGCTTCTCGTATTGTACGATGTAGGTTCTGTGATTGAACCATAAGGCTTTGTTCTGACTTAGATTGTAAAGGTGTCAAATGCCTGTACTCAGTTGTGGAATGGTCTGTTGACAAGAGGACCAGATAGTGAAAATCACCAAGCTCGTGGATTAGAGTGTTGGTGGAGTGGACTAGTGGCCTTCTGTTCCCCGAACCACTATACCTCGTGTGTCCCTGTGATTTAAATTATGATCCATTAATCCATATGATTAATGTCAAAGGGCATAACACGATTTCGTACAAATTTTGTAAAAGACACAATTCACACCCCCTCTTGTGTATATTTGTTATATCCTGATCCAAAAATTGGTATTAGAGGTTGAGTTTTTTGATAAAGTCTTAACAAGATGAAATTGATTAAGGATTGTACACAGACCAACATGGCTGATACAAGAGAAGGAATGTCTATGATCATAGCACCGTACTTCAATGGAGAAAATTATGGATGCTGGAAATCAAGAATGATAATTTATCTGAAAAACCTTGGATACAGAGTATATTCTAAGATTCTGACTCCTTATTAAATACCTGAAGAACCTAAGACATGGATTACAGCTACTAAAACAGAATATGATATGAACTCAAAGGCCATGAATTCAATTATATGTGTTCTAGGACCTGATGAATTCAATAGAGTATCTCAATGCCCAATGGAATATGAGTTGTGGAAAACTATTACTGTTGCTTATGAAGGAACTGACAATGTTAGGGAAATGAGATATCCTACTGCTAAGATTAAATTCGACACATTAAATATGTTTAAAGGTGAAATCATTACTCAAATGAATGGTATATTGACAGAGATTTTCAATAATATAACCGCTTTGAGAGACCCAATGAAACAAGATGATCATGCTTTAAAAGTACTGAGAGTACTGACAACTAAATGGAATGGAATCTATGCTGCAATCAGGCAGTCAACGCCTGTCAAAGACTTAACCATGAGGGAGTTGATTCGAACACTTATGATGTATGAAGCTGAGATGCAAGATAAAGAAAATGAGTATAAGGTTCTGATCAAGAGAGAAGACTATAACGACCCATACTTTACATACATTGTTTATACTTCAAAATTGAAGCACCCTTATTACAACATATGACAAAACCACAAAGGACCGTATAGGTATAGTGTATTTAGAAACTGGGAAACATAAACAACTGGTTCATAAATCTTCTACAGTGTCTCCCATTTATTTCATCATATCTAGGGTCCCTTTTAGCATATTATACTTAATATCCATCTTCCTGACCTGGGGAAAAGAAAACATAAAAGGGTGATCTCAAATGCTCAGCAAGGGAAAATAAAGGAAATAAAAATCATATCATATCTTTTTGAAAATCATAACCTGCAAAAGAGATCATAATATCTTAACATGGAACAAATCATAGAAGTGAAAATGAGATCCCCATAATCATAACATGAAACTTGAAATCTTTGTGGCATGCACACATAATCATGGAAAATCATTTCTTGTTAGTCATGACTCATTGCCAAGACTATCTTAGTGGACAAAGTCCCTTTCTGAACCGAGTCACCCTCGTTCCAGTCCTATTTCACTGAACCGGTATAACCTACCGTTCCAGCCATGTCTATCTCATGAGATATAAAATCTTTACCCAATGCATTGGAGGGAGATATAGGTCCCACCCATCTTATAATGAATCCTTTCTTATGTGTGCCACATAATCATAAACCATACATCATAGCGTAACCCATGTAATAAAAATGGAATTCTTAAACAACATGACATCATAAAACAATTCATATAAGATAAAGGAATTCATAAAAATATTTCCATCACAACATAATCAAATCCATGTAATAATAGGGATAAAAACAGAACCCTTTATCATCTTAGATGGAAAATAATTTTGATAAAACACTTGAACTTCATTCTTGAGGAAAATATCCTTTCTACTTCAAAAACACTTTTCCTTTCTTAACATGTCATACAATTTTAAACTTAAAGAAGTTGATTAAAAATAAACATGAAAACTTGTAAAGTAAGCTTCTTGGAAATAATTTTTAAAAATCCATTCATGCCATATAAGTTAAAAAAAACATTCTTCTCGTACTTTTGTCGGAAAAGTCAAAAAAGTACCTCGTACGAAAAACGACAAAAGATTCCTTTCGTATCCTTTACTAAAAATTTACTGAAGGGTAAAATTGGATATAATATATTTTAGGTGGATGGAAATAATATTACATATTGAGGAAACATGTATGTGGATGATAAAATACACCCCAATAAATTCCAAAGTATAAACAATCTCGGATAAAGATGAGATTGTGATATTTCCATTACCTTAGGTCCGATTTGCTTTGTATGTGTCTGAAGCTCCTGTATAATGGTTTAAATAATGTTATTGACTTATTCCAGAATCATACATATTGATATGATATCTTATATGGTCATATTCTTAGCTTCTTGTTAGTAATATTTCATTGTTACTTGTTACTTGGGTCTTCATTGCCTTTTGTTCTTATGCGTGTTTTGCCGAATAAATTATTATTATTCTTTTAAGGTTATAGATACCTTATATCCATAATGGTATTAGTGTAACATATATCATATTTATTCATTCAATTCATTTATATAATTACTATGTAATGATGATCATGTAGAACGAGTCGCATCACATCGTGGAGACGGTATTCCATACGTACGCACGAGTGATGATATCGTTCCTATGATCGTGGAATTGTATTGGAGTATATGTATATTATTTCAGTATCAATATTACTTTATAATAATCATAAATAGTTACTCAATACACCATTATACCCATCCTTGTAAGGTGATGGTGGAAAATAGATTACACCACGGCGTGGAGACGGTATTCCGTACGTACGCACGCGCGGTGATTTCATTTTTCCGTAGGATGGATAGAAGGTGTATTAGGGTTGTTTCATATTTATAATAACATATCAGTATGTAATTAATACTGATGTTATTACTTTATCATGAAACAACTAAAGAAGAAGAAGTTGAAGAAGAAAGAAATTGAAAAGATCGGTAATGGATATTACCTCTTCTTTGGAACGCCTCTTTGAATCCTCCACTTAGGGAACTAAGATTGGTCTTTGAAGAAAACCAGGACCTCTAGGATTATTCTAGGGAAGTGTAGAGGAGAAAATGGCAGGGGTTGGCCGAGCTTGAGTGCTCAAATTGGTGTGAGGAGGAGGGGGAGGAGGTGCCCTTTTATAAGGGAGGAGAGGGGCACCTTAGGAATATCTCAAAATATTATTTTATATTAAAGTCAAAATCGGTTTATAATGGTTCCAAAGGGTCTTATTTCGAAGCTAAAGTGGGATGGGTCGAAATCCTATAAACCAATAGGATTTAGACAAGTTTAGGGTATTATTTTAACCTTATCAATTAGATTTAACTCTAAGTTAAATAATTTAACTTTTACCATGTCTTTTTGTTTTCTTTCACTATATGGTTAAAACAATTACTATAACATGCCAAATGAACCCCAAATTATTTATTATTAATATATATCCTTATATAAGTCATTTGGCCGAACCTTAGATTTTTAGGAATAAAATAACAATTAGTAATATAATATTTTATTTAAAAACTATTTTGTGTCAATTTTGACACTATTTGATATATGATTTTTGTGAAAGTCATAACAGAATTATATGTTCAAACCAAGTTGATTAAATCAACACTAATATATCATAGTAATGTATAAAATTAGTGGAATTCATAAAAAGTCTCAAATTACATTTATTTTGGTGTTTATAACATCAATTATGTCAATATTTCATTAATAAGATAATTACTGCATCATCATTGTGTCATAAATAAATTAAATTATTTAATGTCTAAAAATTAAAAATAAAATACCATTATGTAGGAAATATTTTTAGCTTTCTAATGAATATTTATAGTCTAATTTATCTTATGTATAACCCCATATTAAAAACTATTTACTTATTAAACTTTGATTTTAACTATTTTAACCCTTCTTTAAATAAATTAATAATAAATGTCCTAATCTAACCCAAGTGGGCCTAAATGGTCATATTTTATTCCTAAGTTTGTTTTTGGTCGAATTAAACTTATCCAATAGAATTAGGACATGTGTTAGGGTAATAGTAATATCATTTTTACCCTTAGTTACCCTATTTACTATTAACCGCGGTAAAAAAAAGTAAAAAGTTACTATTCACCAAAAAATTATTTTTATCTCATTGAACCACATTTTACTTATTGATATCAACCGTGTCTATCGGATTTTTGAAATTCCATTCACAGAAGCGGTAAAATTAAGTTTTATGCAAAATTCAGTTTTTAACCTACCACTTAGTGGTTTCACTATTCATCAAAAATTGAAAGTTTTCAGAAAAATACCAAAATTTCGCCCTAGGCTAATTTCGGTATTTCGAATCCAAAAATGAAGTCCATTTTGAAAAATAAAATTTATAAAATTTCAAAAAGTGGTTATTACTATTCATAACGGCTAGTTTTAATAATATTTTAATAGCATATCGTTGTTTAGTGAAACTCGGTATTGCGTACGACGCAAGCTATCGAGGAAGGTCGCGATTGCGTGTAAAGTAATCCAAGCAAGTGTGTAGTGAAAGATTCTTTTGATGATATATAAAAAACAAAATATTACTCATAAAAATCTCGGGTGTTACATTCTACCCCCCTTAAAAATAATTTCGCCCTCGAAATTCGTCACTTTGTAACAAACAGATGAGGATACTTCTCCCTCATCATATCCTCAAGCTCCCATGTAACTTCTTCAAGTTGGTGGTTCCTCCATAAAACTTTCACCAATCGAGTGGTCTTGTTTCTTAGGACTTTTTCGCTACGATCCAGAATCTCTATCGGTTGTTCTTCATAAGAAAGATCTTTCTCCAGCGGTATAACTTCTGAGCTGAGTACATGTGAAGGATCAGGTATGTACTTTCTCAGGAGAGATACATGGAACACATCGTGGACTTGAGAGAGATTCGGTGGAAGCGCCAATCGTTAATCTACCTTTCCAACACGATCCAGTATTTCAAAAGGACCGATATATCTAGGGCTCAACTTCCCCTTCTTTCCAAATCTCATAACCCTCTTCCAGGGAGATATTCGTAAGAACACTTTATCACCCACTTCAAACTCTAGGTCTTTTCTTCGGTTGTCAGCATAACTTTTCTGTCGACTATAAGCTGCTCTTATGTGTTGTTGAATAGATCTGACCTTTTCTGCCATTTCATCAACGAGATCAGGTCCTAATAGCTTTCTTTCCCCAACTTCATCCCAGCAAGTTGGAGTCCTACATTTCTTTCCATAGAGAGCTTCATAAGGAGACATCTGAATACTAGAGTGAAAGCTATTATTATAAGAAAATTCCACCAAAGGTAGGTGTTGATCCCAACCTCCTTTGAAATCCATAGAGCAAGCTCTCAACATATCTTCTAGGGTTTGAATTGTTCTCTCAGACTGACCGTCTGTCTGAGGATGATAAGCAGTGCTGAAACTCAACTCTGTATCCAGAGTATGCTGAAGACTTTGCCAGAACTTCGAGGTAAATCTCAGATCCCGATCAGATATAATAGAAAGTGGTACTCCATGAAATCTTACCACTTCCTTTACATATATCCTGGCAAGCTGATCTAGAGAGAAATCCTCTCTAATAGCAATGATGTGTGCAGACTTTGTAAGACGATCAACTATGACCCAAATAGAATTATTGCCTTTGGATGTTTTAGGAAGTCCTGTGACAAAGTCCATAGTGATGTTTTCCCATTTCCATTCGGGTATGGGTAATGGTTGTAACATCCCCTTAGACTTCTGTCTCTCAGCTTTAACTTGTTGACAAACCAAGCATCGAGAGACATATTCAGCAACATCTCTTTTCATGCCATCCCACCAGAAGTACTCTTTCAGGTCCCTATACATCTTCGTGCTTCCAGGATGAATAGAGAATGACGAACTATGAGCCTCATCCAGTAGCTCCTTCTTTAATTAGGGGATGGGAGGAACACAAACCCGATTCCTGAACTTTATTATCCCATCACAATCCAGGTTGAATTCAGGAACATTTCTCACCTTCTTTTGTAACTCGACATCTTCTTTCTGTGCCTCTTTAATCTTCACATGTATAGATGGTTGAACATTCATTTGAGAAATATAAGATTTTCCCCCTTCCATTATAATTCCAAGATCCATCCTTTGTAAATCCATAAATATTGGATCTTTTGTGATCCTCATCATGGATAAACTAGCATGGTCTTGTCGACTTAATGCATCTGCCACCTTGTTTGCTTTCCCAGGGTGGTAATGGATTGAGCAGTCGTAATCCTTAATCAGCTCCAACCATCTTCTTTGACGCATATTCAACTCCTTTTGTGTGAAAATATACTTTAAACTTTTATGATCAGTATAAATATCACACCTTTCACCATAAAGGTAATGCCTCCAAATCTTTAATGCAAAGATTACCGCAGCCAACTCCAAATCATGTGTTGGGTAATTTTTCTCATGGAATTTCAACTGTCGTGAGGCATAAGCTATCACCATATCATTTTTCATAAGAACACACCCCAATCCCTTCTTGGATGCATCAATGTAGATCACAAACCTTTCTCCACTGCAAGGCAGTGTGAGCACAGGTGCACTGGATAACCTTCTTTTCAACTCCTTGAAATTCTCTTCACATTCCTCTGTCCAAACAAACTTAACTCCTTTCCGAGTCAACTTGGTGAGTGGATTAGATAATCGTGAAAAATCTTTTACAAAACGTCGATAATATCCAGCCAAACCAAGAAAACTTTGGATCTCAGTTACTGTTGTTGGTCTTGACCATCTTTCGATAACCTCTGTTTTTGCTGGATCCACAGATATCCCTTCTTTTGAGATTATGTGACCCAAAAATGCAACTTTTTGAAGCCAAAATTCACACTTGGTAAATTTGGCATAAAGCTTCTCCTTTCTTAGGGTCTTCAATATAATTCTCAAGTGATCTTCATGCTCTTCCTTGCTCTTTTAATAGACAAGAATATCGTCAATAAAGACTACCACAAATTGATCAAGATAGTCTCTAAAGACTCTATTCATTAGATCCATGAAGATAGCAGGGGAATTAGTAAGACAAAATGGAATCACTATAAATTCATAGTGTCCATACCTTGTACGGAAAGCCGTATTTGGTATATCCTCCCTTTTGACCCTTAATTGATGATACCCTGAACGAAGATCAATCTTGGAAAAGTATTGAGCTCCGCGTATTTGGTCAAATAAGTCATCAATGCGTGGGAGAGGATATTTGTTCTTGATAGTGATCTTGTTAAGTTCTCGATAATTAATGAAGAGTCTCATTGATCCATCTTTCTTCTTAACAAATAGCACAGGTGCTCCCCAAGGTGACGCACTAGGGCGTATGAATCCCTTATCAAGATTCTCTTGGAGTTGCTTCTTCAATTCCTGCAACTCAATTGGGGCCATTCTATAAGGTGTCTTTGAAATTGGCAAAGCGCCCGGTACGAGTTCTATTGAAAACTCAACTTCACGATTTGGTGGAAGACCCGGTAATTCCTCCGGAAAGACATCATCAAACTCCCGTACAATGGGAATATTATTAATCGTGAGTTTCTCACCAACCATTTGAGATAAATAACCTTCATTTAGTGGAATCAATACCCATAAGATGGAAGCAATTTCCACTGGA
Source organism: Viscum album (assembly GCA_963277665.1). Classification (NCBI taxonomy): domain Eukaryota; kingdom Viridiplantae; phylum Streptophyta; class Magnoliopsida; order Santalales; family Viscaceae; genus Viscum; species Viscum album. The sequence continues at coordinate 827,234,250 of OY728126.1, read as the reverse complement.
AGGTTATGTTCATCCTTGCATTGATAGACGATCGTAGATTGATCTGGAATATGAAATGTGACTTCCCTTCTTTGGCAATTGATATGAGCTCCATGTAGAGAAAGCCAATCCATGCCAAGAATCACATCAAATTCCACTAAAGGAAGGATCACAAGATTTGCAGGAAGCACTTTCCCACAAACTTCGATCGGAGAAGAATTATAAACTTTTGATGCGACTGTTGTTCCATTCGGTGTTGTCACAGATAACTCAACATATAATTGTTGAGGTAATACGGTGATACCCTTATAAAATTTTTCAGAAATAAAAGAGTGGGTGGATCCAGAATCAAATAAAACATTTGCTACTTTAGAGTGGATGGTAAGTGTACCTTTCACCACTTCGTTATCGTACTCCACATCACTGATAGAAATTGCATGTGACTTTCCTTTGTATTTATCCTTAATATTTTGTTGACGTCGACCATCATCATCAACCCTTGGATTTGGGCATTGATTGTCATAATGCCCCATCTCCTTGCACTTGAAACATTGAAGTGTAGTAGGTTCATTCTGTGTATCCCTTCCTTTGTTTGCATCATTAGACATCTTCTTCCCATTATCGCGGCATTCAAATGCCCGATGACCTTCCTTTCCACATTTAAAACATTTACTTGTACCTTTAAGACAACTCCCTCCATGTTTCTTTCCACACTTTGAGCATAAGGGAAAGCTCATATTCTTTTCAGTGTGCTCTTTAGATTTTCCTTTTAATTCCATCTTCCTCTTCTTATCAAACCCATGTGACTGATGGGTTACTCCAATCTCCATCTCGACTTTGAGAGCACATCGAACGATTTCCTCGTAGCTATTGAAGTCCCTTATGGCTAACGCCCTTCGAAGACTTGGTTTTAAGCCACTAAAGAATCGATCGATCTTACTCTCAGGTTGGATAATAATACCAGAAGCGTACCTTGCAAGTCTTGTAAAATTTGCTTCATAGGTACCAACAGATTCATCATCCCTTTGCTTCAGTTCAAGAAACTCTTTCTCCATCTTTGTTCGGAGAATACGAGGGAAGTACTTATTGAAAAATAAGTTCTTGAACTCGTCCCATTCCATAGACTCAATTTCATCCCTTTGCCTAGTATTCTTAATAAGATTCCACCATTTATCAGCATATCCTTCCAAACGATACACTGCTAGGATGAATTTATCATGTTCAGAACATTGAAGAACTGAAAATATCTTTTCAGTAGTACTAATCCATTGTTCAGCAACTAATGGATCAGTAGACCCGCTGAAAGAAGGTGGACGCTGCCTCATAAAGGATTCAACAGAATGTTTCTCCTTCCTTTGTTCGTTTGGAAGTCCTGTATGATTCATAACTTGAGAAAGTTGTGTGATCATGGCTACAAGATTTTTCATTCCAGCTCCCATATTGTTTGGTTGCTCAGGGGGACAATCATTGCATTTCCCATCACATTCCACATTAACACGGTTCCTTCGGGTTCCAGCCATTGAGTAAAACCAAGAAGAATAGTGTGAGAAACACTAATTATAATAGGAAAACCACATAATCAAGGATAAAATTTTCATGCTTAAGGTCTTATCCTAGGTTATTCATGGCCATTTCTAAAACACTAAGATTGTGTTCTATGCTTAGACTTATCCTTAGGGTTCTTACTAAGGCTTTCACATCCTAGTTTCCAAAGGTTGATTATACCTTTCCTCTGATACCAACTATAACGACCCATACTTTACATACATTGTTTATACTTCAAAATTGAAGCACCCTTATTACAACATATGACAAAACCACAAAGGACCGTATAAGTATAATGTCTTTAGAAACTGGGAAACATAAACAACTGGTTCATAAATCTTCTACAGTGTCTCCCATTTATTTCATCATATCTAGGGTCCCTTTTAGCATATTCTACTTAATATCCATCTTCCTGACCTGGGGAAAAGAAAACATAAAAGGGTGAGCTCAAATGCTCAGCAAGGGAAAATAAAGGAAATAAAAATCATATCATATATTTTTGAAAATCATAACCTGCAAAAGAGATCATAATATCTTAACATGGAACAAATCATAGAAGTGAAAATGAGATCCCCATAATCATAACATGAAACTTGAAATCTTTGTGGCATGCACACATAACCATGGAAAATCATTTCTTGTTAGTCATGACTCATTGCCAAGACTATCTTAGTGGACAAAGTCCCTTTCTGAACCGAGTCACCCTCGTTCCAGTCCTGTTTCACTGAACCGGTATAACCTACCGTTCCAGCCATTTCTATCTCATGAGATATAAAATCTTTACCCAATGCATTGGAGGGAGATATAGGTCCCACCCATCTTATAATGAATCCTTTCTTATGTGTGCCACATAATCATAAACCATACATCATAGCGTAACCCATGTAATAAAAATGGAATTCTTGAACAACATGACATCATAAAACAATTCATATAAGATAAAGGAATTCATAAAAATATTTCCATCACAACATAATCAAATCCATGTAATAATAGGGATAAAAACAGAACCCTTTATCATCTTAGATGGAAAATAATTTTGATAAAACACTTGAACTTCATTCTTGAGGAAAATTTCCTTTCTACTTCAAAAACACTTTTCCTTTCTTAACATGTCATACAATTTTAAACTTAAAGAAGTTGATTAAAAATAAACATGAAAAATTGTAAAGGAAGCTTCTTGGAAATAATGTTTAAAAATCCATTCATGCCGTATAAGTTAAAAAAAACATTCTTCTCGTACTTTTGTCGGAAAAGTCAAAAAAGTACCTCGTACGAAAAACGACAAAAGATTCCTTTCATATCCTTTACTAAAAATTTACCGAAGGGTAAAATTGGATATAATCTATTTTAGGTGGATGGAAATAATATTACATATTGAGGAAACATGGATGTGGATGATAAAATACACCCCAGTAAATTCCAAAGTATAAACAATCTCGGATAAAGATGAGATTGTGATATTTCCCTTACGTTAGGTCCAATTTGCTTTGTATGTGTCCGAAACTCCTGTATAATGGTTTAAATAATGTTATTGACTTATTCCAGAATGATACATATTGATATGATATCATATATGGTCATATTCTTAGCTTCTTGTTAGTAATATTTCATTGTTACTTGTTACTTGGGTCTTTATTGCCTTTTGTTCTTATGCGTGTTTTGCCTAATAAATTCTTATTATTCTTTTAAGGTTATAGATACCTTATATCCAGAATGGTATTAGTGTAACATATATCATATTTATTCATTCAATTCATTTATATAATTACTATGTAATGATGATCATGTAGAACGAGTCACATCACATCGTGGAGACGGTATTCCGTACGTACGCACGAGTGATGATATCGTTCCTATGATCGTGGAATTGTATTGGAGTATATGTATATTATTTCAGTATCAATATTACTTTATAATAATCATAAATAGTTACTCAATACACCATTATACCCATCCTTGTAAGGTGATGGTGGAAAATAGATTACACCACGGCGTGGAGACGGTATTCCGTACGTACGCACGCGCGATGATTTCATTTTTCCGTAGGATGGATAGAATGTGAATTAGGGTTGTTTCATATTTATAATAACATATCAGTATTTAAGTAATACTGATGTTATTACTTTATCATGAAACAACTAAAGAAGAAGAAGTTGAAGAAGAAAGAAATTGAAAAGATCGGTAATGGATATTACCTCTTCTTTGGAACACCTCTTTGAATCCTCCACTTAGGGAACTAAGATTGGTCTTTGAAGAAAAACAGGACCTCTAGGATTATTCTAGGGAAGTTTAGAGGAGAAAATGGCAGGGGTTGGCCGAGCTTGAGTGCTCAAATTGGTGTGAGGAGGAGGGGGAGGAGGTGCCCTTTTATAAGGGAGGAGAGGGGCACCTTAGGAATATCTCAAAATATTATTTTATATTAAAGTCAAAATCGGTTTATAATGGTTCCAAAGGGTCTTATTTCGAAGATAAAGTGGGGATGGGTCGAAATCCTATCAACCAATAGTATTTAGACAAGTTTAGGGTATTATTTTAACCTTATCAATTAGATTTAACTCTAAGTTAAATAATTTAACTTTTACTGTGTCTTTTTGTTTTCTTTCACTATATGGTTAAAACACTTACTATAACATGCCAAACAAACCCCAAATTGTTTATTATTAATATATATATCCTTATCTAAGTCATTTTGCCGAACCTTATATTTTTAGGAATAAAATAACAATTAGTAATATAATATTTGATTTAAAAACTATTTTGTGTCAATTTTGACACTATTTGATATATGATTTTTGTGAAAGTCATAACAGAATTATATCTTCGAACCAAGTTGATTAAATCAACACTAATATATCATAGTAACCTAGAAAATTAGTGGAATTCATAAAAAGTCTCAAATTACATTTATTTTGGTGTTTATAACATCAATTATGTCAATATTTCATTAATAAGATAATTACTGCATCATCATTGTGTCATAAATAAATTAAATTATTTAATGTCTAAAAATTACAAATAAAATACCATTATGTAGGAAATCTTTTTAGATTTCTAATGAATATTTATAGTCGAATTTATCTTATGTATAACCCCATATTAAAAATGATTTACTTATTAAACTTTGATTTTAACTATTTTAACCCTTCTTTAAATAAATTAATAATAAATGTCCTAATCTAACTCAAGTGGGCCTAAATGGTCATATTTTATTCATAATGTTGTTTTTGGTCGAATTACACTTATCCAATAGAATTAGGACATGTGTTAGGGTAATAGTAATATCATTTTTACCCTTAGTTACCCTATTTACTATTAACCGCGGTAAAAAAAATAAAAAGTTACTATTCACCAAAAAATTATTTTTATCTCATTGAACCACATTTTACTTAATGATATCAACCGTTTCTGTCGGATTTTCGAAATTCCATTCACATAAGTGGTAAAATTATGTTTTATGAAAAATTTATTTTTTAACCTACCACTTAGTGGTTTCACTATTCATCAAAAATTGAAAGTTTTCAGAAAAATACCAAAATTCCACCCTAGGCTAATTTCGGTATTCTGAATCCAAAAATGAAGTCCATTTTGAAAAATAAAATTTATAAAATTTCAAAAAGTTGTTATTACTATTCATAACGGCTAGTTTTAATAATATTTTAATAGCATATCGTTGTTTAGTGAAACTCGGTATTGCGTACGACGCAAGCTATCGAGGAAGGTCGCGATTGCGTTTAAAGTAATCCAAGCAAGTGTGTAGTGAAAGATTCTTTTGATGATATATAAAAAACAAAATCTTACTCATAAAAATCTCAGGTGTTACAAAGACACTACCTTAAAAGTGTCATCTCAAGGGAAAAGAAAAAAGCTAAAGAAAAAAAGAAGTAAAGGTGAAATCAGAAAGTTCTGATTCATCAACTTCTGATATAAAACTAGCTCATCTAGCCATAAAGTTTATAAAATTCTATAGAAAGAAGAAAGGCTTCTGAAAAACCTTCAAAAAGGCTGAAAAGGAAGTTAGATGTTATGAGTGTAAGAAGATGGGTCATATCAGACCTGATTGTCCTCAGTTGAAAGAAGACATGAAAAAGAAGTTCTTCAAAAGAAATGATTATGAGAAAAAAGATAAGAAAGCATTGAAAACAACATGGAGTGTGTCTGAAGACACCAATGCTCCTTTAGAATCAGACTCAGAGAGGGAAGAAGTAAATATGAAAGACAACATGTGCTTTATGGAAGAAACATATGAGGTACAATCATATTATTCTTCTGATTCTAATGTAGACTCTAATTCTGAAACATGATATTATAATGAAAAACTTGCATCCTACTGCAACATGCTTGAGGAAAATTATAATTCTCTTTTTAAGAAGCATAAGTCATTAAATAACATTCATAAGGCCATTTCAAATGAAATTGATACAATACTAAAGCAATTTAAGGAGTTAACTGATAAGTAAAGTTAAATTAACATTGACTATACATATCATGAATCTAAAATAAAAACACTTCAAATTGACGTAAAAACATATAAAATTACATCCCTCATTTTTAATAAAGGAAAAAACTCCTTGAATGAAATTCCTGGGAACACAGTCATTAAGAAAGAAAGAGTTGGAATTGGCAGTAAAGGTGAAAAACCTAACTTGTAGATGAATTATTTTGTTCCAAGTTCAAAAATATTAAATTGTAATTACTGTGGAATAAGGGGACATATTTCTAAAAACTTTTTCTTAAGAAAACCTTAAATAATTGGTATTAAGAAAGCTTTTGTTTCAAATAATTTATTTGATTCTACTGATTTTAGAAAAACAAAGAATTTATGGATTCTGGGATCTTTGTTGGCTAACAAAACTAGACCCAATAGAATATGGGTACAAAATAAACTTGTTTAAATGCCTTTGTTGGAAGCAGGTCACAGAAGAAAAAAGACTGTATGGTATATGGACAGCGGCTGCTCAAGGAATATGAGTGGAAGCGCATCAAATTACTCTACACTCACTTAAAAAGATGGTGGACTTGTCACTTTTTGTGACAATGACAAAGGGAAAATCATAGGTATTGTAATATTTGAAGATCCAAAAGCTGTCTCAATAAACAAAGTACTTTATGTACAAGGATTGAAACACAATCTGATAAGTATCTCTCAACTATGTGATGATTGTAATGCTGTTTATTTTTCTAACAATTGATGTTATGTTTTGAAAAATAAACTGCTTAAATTTAGTTCACCTAGAACAGACAATGTGTATACCTTGGATTTAAATTCCTTGTGTAAACAACAAGTAAACTACTTAAATACTAAGATAAAAGAATCCTAGATCTAGTATAGAAGACTTAGATATTGCAATATATATTCTTTATATAAATTATCCAAGAAGAAACTAGTTTCTGATTTACCTAGTCTCAAGTTTGAGAGTGACAGATTTTGTGATGCATATCAACTTGGAAAACAGAACAAATAATCCTTAAAATATATTAACAAAATTGCTACATCTAAAACTCTATAACTCATCTATATGGATTTGTTTGGACCTTAAAGAGTAGCAAGCTTGGTTGGTAAACTATATGTAAATGTTTTAGATGATGACTATTCTTTATTTACATGGATTTTCTTTTTAAATTTTAAAAATGAAGTTTTTACGTTATTTAAAAGTTTTTTCAAAGCTGTTCAAAATGATAAAGGTTTTAAAATAATTTTATTAAGTGATAATGGTGGAGAATTTGAGAATCTGGAATTCAATTCCTTTTGCTCAAATATGGGTATTAAACATACCTTATCTACCCCAAGAATAGCTCAACAAAATGGAATTGTTGAAAGAATAAATAGGACTATTCTGGAAATCGCTAGAACAATGATAAATGAATACAGTCTTCATACCTATTTTTGGGAAGAATATATAAGTATATCCTGTTATATAATGAATAGAGTTTTAATTAGTCAAATTTTAAAAAGGACACCCTATGAACTTTTAAATAATAGGAAACCTAAAGTTAATTACTTTAATGTTTTTAGATGCAAGGTTTATGCCTTTAACACCAAAGAAAATATTTTTAATTTTGATCAAAAATATGATGAAGGAATTTTCTTAGGATATTCTTCTACTTCAAAAGCTTATAGAGTTTTTAATAAAAAGTCAAGGATTGTTGAAGAATCCGTTCATGTGAAATTTTATGAAACTGATCCCTTTGAGAAAAAGAAAGATCAAATAGATGAGTCTGATTCTAATGATAACATGAGACTTGAGAATCTGAAAGATGATTTTGAAAAATATATAAATTAAATTCAGTCCAGTCCAGAAGAACTTGACATTGAAGAACTTATAAGTGTACTACCTCGACAGTAAAGGACCCTAAATAATCCCCCATTAGAAACTGTGATATGAGACTTAGAAAAATGAATAAAAACTAGAAGGAACATAGGAAATATTGTAGAGTTTTTTCCTTTCTATCCCAATTAGAACCCAAGTCTATAGAATAAGCTTTAGATGATGAAAGTTGGTTGATAGCAATGCAAGAAGAATTATACCAGTTCAAGAGAAATAAAGTTTTGAAATTAGTTTAAAGACCACAGAATTATCTAGTTATTGGAACCAAATGGGTTTCTATAAATAAACAAGATGATCAAGGAATAATAACTAGAAATAAAAATAGACTAGTATCCAAAGGATATAATCAGGAAAAAGGTACAGATTATGATGAGACCTTTGCACCTATAGCTAGATTATAAGCCATTATAATCCTCTTAGAATATACATCTCATATGAAGTTTAAATTATTTTAGATGGATGTTAAGTCTGCCTTTTTAAATGCTTCTTTAATGGAGGAAGTTTATTTTGAGCAACCTACTGGTTTTGAAAATTCTCAACAGCCATATTCTGTTTTTAAACTTACTAAATCTCTTTATGGAATTAAACAATCACTTAGAGCTTGGTATAAAAGTTTTATCTCTTTTCTTTTGAAAAATGATTTTACTATTGGAATGGAAGATCCAACGCTATTTAAGAAAACTATAAATTCTAACATTTTATTGGTTCAAATTTATGTTGATGATGTAATTTTTGGATCAACTAATAAATCTATTTGTCATGAGTTTTAAAATCTAATGAAAAAAGAATTTGAAATGAGTATGATGAGAGAATTAAATTTCTTTTTAGGTATTAAAATTAATCAAAAAGATTTTGGAAATGTATTAAATCAAATCAAATACATTACTGATTTACTAAAGAAATTTGGACTTAAAAACAGCAAGACATATATAACTCCTATGTGTACTAATATAAAACTTGATTTGGATGAAACTGGAAAATTAGTTGACAACAAGTTATATAGAGGTATGATTGGTAGTTTATTTTATCTTACTACTAGTAGGACAGATATAATGTATTTAGTATGTCTTTGTGCAAGATTTCAATAAAATCCTAAAGAATCCAATTTAGTTGCTTTTAAAAGTATTTTTAGATATTTAAAAGGAACTATTTTTCAATCTCTTCTTTATCCTAAAATGTCTGATTTTTATTTAATTATATATTGAAATGAAGACTTTGGAAGTTGTAGATTAGATTGGAAAAGCACTTTGGTTACTTGTCACTTTTTAGGAAAATCTTTAGTGTCATGGTCAAATAAGAAACAACACTCAGTTTCCCTGTCAACAGCTGAGGTAGAACATGTATCTGCAAGCAGTTTCTCTGCACAATTATTGTGGATGAAAAACACTCTTATGGATTTTGGACTAAGTTTTAATAGTACTCCTATTTTATGTGATAATACTAGTGTTACAAATATTTCAAAAAATCTTATTAATCATTCTAGGACTAAGCATATTGATATCAGACATCATTTTCTAAGAGACCATGTTCTTAAAAGGATATATTTTTAGAATTTGTAAGTACTGAAATTCTATTAGCTGATATTTTAACCAAACCACTTCCAACTGCAAGGTTAGATTTTATTAAGGGGGATCTAGGATTATTTAATTTTAAATAATGTTTTATTTTATTATGTTATTTCATTATTTTATTACTGTTTAAAATAAATTAGTTATTTGTCTTTCAAACAGAATAAGTCTTTTTTTCACGCCATCAATTTTATTTATTTTTTTTTAAAAAATCTATGTAATAATTATTGATGACACGGGAATCAAGGCTATTAGAAACCTTTCGAATTCTCAATTTTTTTCATTTCTACCAAAAACCCTTTCGAACCTACAGCGCTTTACCACTCTTTATCTATTCGAACCTGAACCTTCGAAACCCTAATCCTCTTTCTTACCATTAGATATTTTTTGAAAAAAATGGACAAGACCAAGAGAACAAATGAGGCTGAGACCAATACTACCAAGAGACAGTTCTCCGAAGGAAGGAAAATTTCACAAGGAAAGGTCATAGATCTAGAATGGTTATATCAGACGAACCTGTTACTGAAGAAAGATCTTGTGTTTCAAAACCTTGAATAGAAGTTTAATGGAGATTTTACAGAGTTTATATATTAGGTATATCTTCATTATTTCTTTAAATCTGTTCAGTTTGGTCTAGGGGAAGATGAGAATACTATGGTAGCTAAGATTGAAGATCACGATGTTTTGATATCCTCTAAGGAGATTAGTCGGATTTTGAACATCCCTCATGAGGGAGTCTTTCATTTTCATTTGAAGAATATAGGAGATTCAGTACATAAGTCTGAAAATATTATGTCTTTTCTTTTTGGTTCTACATATATAAAGAAGATGTTCATAAAGTACATGGAGCCGGATCAGAAAATCCTAGTGAAGTTTGTGCAAACAGGGATTGCACAGAGGATGTTTGAGCTGAAGAAAATCTTATATCCAGACATGTATATAATTTATCTATTGATGAGTGATATGAGAATTAATTTTCCTAGGTACATGGTAAGGTACCTTCATTATTGTTGTCAAACAGTAGTGCGCGTGAATTTTTATCCATTTGGTAGATTCATCTCAAAAATTTTGTTCAAAAAGGATATGGTAAGGTTGGTGGACGCCAGAGTCAGATTCCATCGTAGTAACAATTTTGGTGTTGGAACCCTGAGAAAGATTGCTAACTTATGGGGCACATTGGAAGGAAAACTTTTACCAGTAGGAGATGAAGAAGAGGAAGAGAGTGCTTAGGCTCAATCGGCTAAATCTATGGAGGGATAGGATGAATCAAGAGTGAGCACTGCTGTAAGAAGAATAAGATTTGAAACTGAAGAAGCTCAAGAAGAAAGTAGTCAAGAAGGACTTCAAATTCAAATGAAAAGACCTTCTAATGCTCATAAAGATCTTGGTTCACATGTTTTATCATCCAGAGATTTACTGAATTACAATTTTTTCAGATAAGCAGTTGTTGAGAAGCCACAAGAAGAGGATACTTCTCAAATTAAAGTGACTCCTCAAGTACAAACTGAAATTCAAGAAGAAGATGAAACTGAGACTCAGGAACAAGTTGTGGTTGTAACTGAAATTGAACCTCAAAAATGTAGTTGATGCTGAAGTTACAATTGAAAAGGAAAAGGAGGCAGAGCCTAAGGAAGAAGTGGCTAGTCCTCAGGAAAATCATGAAGATATCATTTTAGAAAATCCAGTGTAAGAAATGATTACAGATGGTTGTAATGAAAATTTTTCTGATGTTCATATAGAGGTAATTAATGAGGATTTCTCAGTGGAAGAGTCTGGAAAAGACTCTAAGGAAAAGTCTGTGGACCATCCTTCTCATGAGGAAGAAAAAGAAAAATCTGATGCAGACTCCTTTCCATTAGTAGTACTGCATCAAGTAAAAGCTAAAAATGAGAATCAAGCACATGGTTCCTCTGATTCCGTGAATAAGGAAGTGGAAGAGCTGTACAGAAAGTTGTCTAATTTTGAATATGAAAATTTAGCTCTGAGGAGATCCCTAGAGAAAGAAAAGTTGAAATTTTAGAGACTTAAAGACATTACAATTTCAAGGAAGGAAGTTGAAACTTTTAAGACAACAATGTTGACAAAAGTGTTCAAGTTTAAATCAGAAATAGTGATGAAGTCAGATCTGTCAAAGTTTAAAGACTATATAGAGACACAGTTTGCATCTGTCAGGACTGGTGAAGCTAGTGGATCACGTACTTCACCTGATTTAATCAAAATATTTCAGGCTATCAGAGCATAAATGAGCAATATGAATGAAAGATTACATGATTTGCAATGAAATAGTGCTCCACTATCAGTTTTATTAGATAATTATAGATTTTTGGTTGACCGGTTGACCTCGAGTGAACAATTTATTAGAACTATGTTGACTCAGTTCACAGAGAAGTTAACTCTATTTATGGAGAAGGAAGAGATACTTCATGAGTTTTTTATATTAAATATGATAGAAGATATTCATATGACTCAGGAGAATAGAGATCTTATTATCAAGCTGGGATATGGAATGATGAGAAGATAGAGGGTGTAGTTGACAGAAATCATGGCCGTTGTTTAGAGGAGAATATCATACCCTTATCACACCTTGATTTCTGATTTTATCAAAATTTTACCTGTTAAATTTTATTTTAATGAAATGTTATTCCATATTCTATATTTTTTGTGTTTTTATTTGTTTTATTTATTCTGTTCAACTATCCCAGTAATCCACGTTCAATTATTGACAAACGGTTAATAATAGCATTTTCTAAGTTCACTGCTATATTAAATTGTCTTCTATTCCATATTCTGTCTTTCTTTTTTATATCACAAAAAGGGAGAGAAATTTGGACGAACACAACATTTTATTTTAACTATTTCAAATATTAAGAGTTATCTTAATCATTTAATGGGGATAAATTAAGTTAAATCTAATATTTTATTTATCTTTTCAAAATTCAAAACTATATGTAATTAATTTTGTAAGTTAATTTAATTGGTTATTTTATGGGTTTTGTGGTCATCAAAAAGGGGGAGATTGTTGAGAAAGTGTTGTTTTTCATAGATACATAATATTTTTTATTTAAAGAGAGGGAGATTGTAGAGAATAATATTACATCTCTATAATGATTTTGATGCTCAGAAATACCCTTAATTATTTTCTAATGATTTTATTTTTTAAGTATATTTCAGGAATTTATTATTAATTATATTTTTATTTCTGGAAAAATATTTATGTTCTTGAACAACAAGATTTAATTCGCATTAGTGTGTTATAGAAACACTGTTCATTTGTTACATGTTCGTGAATTTCTTAAGCGTGTTCTGGAATTACTGTTCATACCCTACATGGAGAAACATAGCGTAAGGATGAAATGAAGTGTATAAATTTTGTGTTATCAGAAAAGTATGGTTAGTCAACCATATGTTATCAGAAAATTATGGTAGAGGAACCCTACGTTAGGAAGGAACCCTACGCTTGGGATATTGAAATGTATGGTTCATCAACATTAGTTTTTTAATCAACCTTACATTTCATCAAAAGTATGGATCATGTACCTTACATTTAGAAGCTTTTAAAAGTATGGATATTTTATCATACATTTGATTATTGAAAAGAAAAGTATGGTTCATCAACCCTATGTTTGTAATCAACCTTGCAATTGAATGATGCGACATCAACCCAATGTTTTTAATCAACCTTAATTTTTAAAGATGCATGCTATACAGTTCAACGTTATGTTTGGCATCAGAGAATTAATGACGATATTATTATGCAATTGTATGCAAGAATATTATTAGGCTGATTTAAATCCGAATTAAAAGTTGATTTTTAAAGCGCATTTTTAACTAATTCAAAGTTGTTTTATCTATGATTTAAAGGATAAATTTAAAAGTATATTTTTATGTCGAATCTTCAGGGAAGTTACAACTACTCTGTTATTTTGAATTTTTTATTATTGTGAGTCAGAAGGTGAATTTTGTGGATCTAGAATTATAGGAGAAGTTATCGTCATTATTATATAGATGTGATATTTACATAGATAATATTAACGAGTTTTTCCAAATAGAAACATCGAACATTTATGAAAAAAGAAAAACAGAGAATATCGACAAAACAGACATGCTAATTTAAAAGTGCGACAAAGCTCTGTTTATTGAAGAAGAATAATTAAGATAGAAGATTTACTCTTTCTACATCAAAGATTTACTGTGAATCTACTACTGCTGAAGTTGTGAATTATATGTTTATATATACTACAACCAGATCGAATCAGAATGATTCTTTTTGGGAGATCATTATTTCTGAAGGAGATGATCCCTCTACTGTCAATTGCATTCTGTTTCAATTGTGAAGATCAACGGGAAAGTATTTTCAAAGTAAAAATACCATTATTTTCTATTCAGGAGTGATTGGATTCTTGTACTAAGCTATGTAGGTTCTATGATTGAACCAGAAGGATTTGTTTTACCTTAGATTATAAAGGTGTCAACTGCCTCTACTCAGTTGTGGAATGATCTGTTGATAAGAGGACCAGATAGGGAAAATCACAATTCTCGTCGATTAGAGTGTTGGTGGAGTGGACTAGGGGCATTTTGTTCCCCAAACCACTATACATCGTGTGTCCCTACTATTTAAATTTCCACTGCATTAATCCATCTGATTAAAGTCAAATGGCAGAACATGATTTCATAAATATTTTGTAAAAGACAAATTCACCCCACACTTGTGTATATTTGGTATATCCCGATCCAACAATATGTACATGGAATAAAATAAAACAAATAATTATAGGGAGTGATAGATATCATTGATCCCAAAAAAGTGAATGATTTATGGAATGTAAAGGGCCTCACATACATAAATCTATGATGATTTAAAATATAATTTTATTCATCAAATATGAAGGTAATGTGATAATTATTTTGTTTCGAGAACCTTTTCCAAATGTTTATGTGTTATTGTATTATCAAATAATATTAGAAAATATGATTAATTGATATCAATATATTTCATAAGAACAATTTCAACCTTTTTTTGTTCTTTGATCAATTTCCACTTCATCTCTTACTCCGAGAAATGAGTTTCCAGAAAAACATTTATGCCAGAAGTACTAAAATTTACATTAAATGGATCAAAAGATATATAAAATAGATACAATCAATTCCTAATATCTACATAAATGGTTAGAATAATATAATACAACTTCCAAAATGAATATGAATCTATTAATCTTAAAAATTAAATTATAAAACCAAAGGTGTAACATATATCTGTCCTTAAATAAATAACACTATATCCCAAATAACCTCAAAATGAAATGAGGATTTAAACTAAATGGTTATATAATAGCCTTTCCACTTACATCACAAAAACAAAATAGAATTCTTCCCAAATAATTCTCTATATTAAACAGAAATCTTATATATACTTAAACCTGATAAAAAAATCTCCCAAAATATCATTAGTTACCCCGAAATCAATTTAATTGATCCAATAATAAGTTTACAAAAATAAAATTAATATTTAACCTTCAAAACATCAAAGTAAAAATAAATTATACTAACCATTTCATCACATAATCTAGTGGTAAAGGTTTAACCCTTAACACCATTCGGTTGTGGATCAAGCCCCACAGCCTAACTGAATGAGATGAGTTTTCAACCAGCTTGTGTGTTGTCTTTTTATAAAATCATGGAAACAATATTGTGATTATAATTTTCATAACTCTCCATGATATTATAAAATTCTAAATAATATGAAGATTATATAAAAATAAACATTACTCATAAAATAACATATTTTAACCACTAAGGATTTCTATATAACTCATTTATTTCCACTAAATCAACTAAATACCTACACATAAAGAACATATCCATTATTATATTTTTCAAAATTATTATTTCTTCATATAGAGTATCACATTACCATTAAATAACATTTCTAGTTCAGTAGTACCATTCAACATATTCTTGAAAATCCATACCGAAAAACCTATATAGAACAACACTCATATATAGATTTCATGATGCACCTAATTCTTAACTTCTAATAGATAAACATTTTAATCATTTCTCTCCATTCTTAAACCATTAAATAGGATTCATAATCTTATTCTTTAATACATATTTACTTTTATAAGTTATTTTTATTCTCTTTATCATCCACAGTAAAACCATTACCCATACAACCTTTTTCATTATCTTCATCATCTTTCCCCTGGGACATTGATTTTCATAATTCTTATTCTTTCAACATTTAAAACATTAAATAATTGGTGATGAATTTGGGGAAATATTATTCTCATCCATTTCATTGACTAATATTTTCATTTTTTTCCTTATAAATTACTTAATTTGTGCCCTTTTTCTACACATGTAAAACATCTTTTCATTACTTTGACACATTCCCATGAGTTCTTCTTCCCTCATTCTTGATGTATAGGAAACGTAATCTTTTTTCCTCTATAGTCTCCACCACCCAAACTATCATTTAAATCTATCCTTATCTTATTTGGTATGTTTGAGATTTGGTTAAGGTGAATGTTTCTAATCACGTATCATGATACCTAATTATGAATAATTACAATGTTCATTACTCTATTCATCATCCTATTTGATTTCTCTTCAACACATTGTATATCACATTCAATTTTATCCCTGATACTTATGGTTAAAACCATTGAATAAAATCCTAAATAATAATATGTGAAACATTAATTTTTTTGGGAAACCACATAATCATTAAAATCATTTATAGACTGTTTAAATAATGAGATGTTCTTTTCAATCTTTGATGCCATAGGTTTATCCTAGGTCGTTCATTGCTATTAACTATTAAAATCCTTTGTGATAGTTCATAATTATTTTTTTAAATTTCCATCAAATACCCCTAGGATTGTAAAACTAGTTAATTTTTAGGCCCACTTTCATGTACCAGGTAATGCTCGAGTCAATATTGAAATTCCTTTTTTAGAGTTATTACGCCTAGATATGTCAGTTTCAGAACCACATCCACTTGTAGTATCCAAGAATGGATTTCATCTCTCAGAAACCACTCACTATAAACTTCACCAAAATTCTAGGATATTTTTCTATATATAGTAATCTACTTATTATTTTCATTAGTATTATCCTTATATTTGTCCATAGTGTTCTTACTGATGTTTTATCATCTTACATTCAAATGGTTTAGTAAACCTTTACTCTGATACCAACTGTGATGAACCAGACATTTTATACATATTATTACATAATTTTTAAACACAAATACCCATTAATACAATATAATTATTATAATGTCCTAGTGTATTTGGAATACTAGGTTCCTAATAAATAAAAGTGTGAGTAAAAAATAAAACATTTTATTTTATTTTCCATAATGATGTCCTAAATCCTTTCAAGATCCTAAACTGAAAAGGATATCCTTGGGAAGGAATAGACAAAAGGGTCATCTTAAAAACCCAATAAGAAAATAGAAATTACAAGGAAACATAATGTGTTAGTCAAAATTAAATCATGATATCATAAATATAAGGATCATGAGTATTCTCTTAGAATCATAACATAAAGAACATAGTATCATAAGATCAAGGTAGAATAAGAAATTTGGAATCATCACAAAACAGACATAACCTTGAGTCAAGGAAAATTACTAGACTATATCAAATAGTGAAAAATTTCCCTTGATGGATTAGGTTTACTCCTAAATCCCATACGTAACATCTCATGAGACTATAACATAGCTGAATGAATCGGAGGGATATATGGGAACACCCATAAAAACATGTTCATTATCTATGTGTTACACATAAAGAAAATCAATCACAATTCATAAAATTATAATTTCCCGTGGAAAGAAAATTGGTTGTATAATATTTCTTTTTTTAAAAATAGATGGAAATTTTATATTGAAGACATTTTTTAATTTATCATAAGGTGTGTATTAACCCGTCTATGAAGGGGGGATGAAGTTGGTATATATGAGAAATAAATATATACATAACATAGTCATTATCCATATCATCAATTTTTATTTTAATGGAAGAAAATATAAAGAATATTCTTGAGTAAAATAACCTTTTCACTTTGAGTAAAATCAAAGGATGACATCGTAGATGAAAATGATTTTGAAAGATCACTTTTAATATTTATTGTGGAAAATATCCTTTACATATTGAAAAATATATTTAAAATCTAAAACATTTTAAAACATTAAATAATAATGTATCCCTTGAAACATAAAAAGGAATATTTAAAACATTTAGTGGTCATGGCGGTGGAAGAATTCTCTTAATGCTAGATATTTAAAAAAAAAACAAAGATTCCTTTTAAATTTTTGTATGAAAAATCAAAAAGTACCTCTTAAAGAACACAACAAGAAGAATAATTTTAAAAAATAATTGTAAAAACCCAATTAAGGGTAAAAATAACTTTAAATTATCATCATAAAACATTTTTTATTTTTTTAGAAAATATGGATAAGGAAGAAGAATAATTTTTTATTAAAGAAAGAAATAAAGTTAGATTTTAATAGAAACATTTTCTAAATAATTTTAAGTAAAAAAAGAGTGAAAATGGAATTATTACTTGAAAATATCATTAATAATTTTAGTAGAATAAAATTTCAGGTTTTTATTATAAAATTATTAAATAATTTCCTTCAATATAAATTTAAGCATAAGCAATATCATTTAAAATGTTATTAAAATATAAACCATTATAGATTTGGAAAATTTTGAATAACAAATTCCCATGAATTATGTTGGTCGTTTATAACATAAAATATAATTATATTGGTAGAATTCATGATATATTTTTTTAAATGGAGATTATATACACCGTTCAAATGAAATTAGGTGCAAAAAAGAGCATGTGTCTCAAAGAACGATGTTTAATACGAAACTCTAACAAAGATTATATCATTGAGAAGATAGTTATTTAATGGGGTGATCTTTGTAAAAAATTATATCCAAAAAAATTAAAGTGTAAATAAAACATGAATCAATCAAAATTAATTTCTCGTATTATTTTTTCATAATATAATAAATGAATTAGTCATATAACTCAAGGAATATAAATTGAGTAAAGAAACCCATTACCTTGCAATTCCCTTTAGTTGAGGAATATTTAAACTCATGTATAGTAGTTTTAAACATATTATTAACTTAAGAAAGAACTATATTAATATTTTTAATATAATATATGATCCTTTTATAACATCTTATTACCCATTCAATAATAATCTTTCATTATCACTATTTTTTCGGGTGTTAATTGCGTTGTTTTCTTATGGGTGTTTTTTCATGAAGGTTATAAAATTTTAACATAGGATATATTTAAAAAAATATAAGTAATTATATTAATTTTATAAATATATTTTTTATTATATTACACTTTTTAATCATTATTTAATTTTGAATGTGGATAATGAATCACATCACTTTGTGGTGATAGTAGGTCTTGAGTACGAATGAGTGACATGATCATTTCTATAACGGATGAAAGGGTGTTTAAGTGAATCGTAAATTTATTTTAAATAATAAATATCATGTCAAATATATCACAAATATTCATTAAATTTATTCTTTATTGCCTTCCATGTAAATCGTACATGAAAAATGAATTACATTTCTTCATGAGGCGGTAGTCCACCGTACACACGAGCAACATTATCATATTTTCAATGGAATGGAAATTAAGAAGGTATATATTTTATTATAACAAAAAAATATAATTATATCATAAATATATTATATAAATATTATTTACATCATTATTTCCATCTGTAAGAATAAATTATGGAAAAACAAATTATGTTGGTTTGTGAGGTGACAATCTACAGCACACAAGATCAACAATTTTGTTTCCCATTTAAGGGTAGAGGAGATAGTTTTATTTCATTACCTAAACATAAAAAATATATATAAATGAAAGATAATAGGTTTATTATATAATAATTTTTTAATATGATTTTGATGAGGCTGAGGAAGAAATTAAACAAAATTATCGGTTAAGGACGTTACCTCTTCTTCCGACAACTTATTTTGGATTATACCAGAAGCCTTCTTATATTGTATATTAGACCAAAAATTATTCTAGGATCTATAGAGGAATTTATGGATTTTATTTGGTAAGGTATTGGCTAAACCAAATGGATTTCATATTGTAAAAATTATGGGAGATGGGGTGGCCTTTTACAAGTGAGGGAGAGGACACAATTCATATTTTTCCTAATAAAGGATTACACCAACAATTTTATGAATAAAAAAAGAATAAAAATGGACAATTTTTAAATATTATAAGATATATGGTCTAAATATGACTATAAAATAGAAATTACACAAGTTTTGGTTCAATTTAAACCCTTATCTTTTTTGTTTATCCATCTAGTAAACTTATTTTTACCTTAACAAATGTAATTAATTTTTACTATTTTCACTATTCAAATTTGTAAAAAATTATATTTACCTTATTAGATAATAATTATTATTCATATTTATAACAATTAAGTATTTTTTTCAAATTTAACTCCTATAATTTTTATAATTTAATTTAATATTAAACCCATAGTCATGTCGAAAAAATGGTTTTTCGGAATACAAAATCATAGGTTTATAAAACATTAAATAAAAATTAAACATGAATATGATTACAATGATAATATTTTAATTAATAAATATATAATTTAACTAATACTACATTAAAAATTAAATTAAAATAAAATGGGTCTTGAAAATTCTTTAAATGAAAAGGTTTTGTTGATAAAAATAAGTATTTTCCACCATTCATTGAAAAAAGGAACATTTCAGAAAAAACCATTACATTTACTCTAATATGATTTTTATATGTTGTTCTATAAAATAAATTTAATTTTTTAAAATTAATTTTCTAAAATTTTTAAAATTTTATTTTAAATTGTGTGTGCAAAGAGTGACTAAACTACCTTTTATAAAAATACAGTTCTTTTGAAAATTTTTTATTTTAAATGATACATATTTTATTTTAAAATAACATATAATCATAGAATTTTTATTATACAAGTTTAAACAAAATAATTTTTATATTTTAATTACCCCTATTTATACCCACCAATTCAACGTCGTGTTTATTACAGTTCATTTAGATTCGAGTTTTCATTCTCCATAATCTATCGAAGAGATTGAATTTATTTAAAAAATAATATATTCACAAAGTCATAGGGTGTTACATTCTATTATAATCCTGGTTTTTCATGTCAAATATTATATTTAACATTATTTTCATCTTTTAACATCTCATGGTTTTATAATGTGTCAGCGAACATCTTCAAGCATTCCTTTCTCGAGGCTCCCATCACCTTCTCCAGAATTTTCTTCAGCTAGCGATTGCACACCTCTAATTTCCCACTGAATTGATGATGATAATGGGTAAAAATATTATTCCACATCTTGTAATTGATCATCATGTTTCAAAACATTTCTTTTTAATAATTAGTTCCCCAGTCATTGAGAAGTAATCCAGGATCTCTAAATTGACTCAACAAATTTTTCTAAAGAAAATAAATAATAACTTTTGTAGATTATTGGGCAGTGGTAGTATTTTCCATAGACTTTCATAAGTAATCATCAGATGGAAAAAAATTAATCATGTAAATGTGGGAAATTCCCTATAAAATTAATTCCACAAAAATAAAAAACATCCAATTTATCCATGGGATGCTATGGAATTTAATCTCCATGTCCAATGTTACCTATACATTAGCACTGATCACAACATACCACAAGAATATGGGGAATTATGGTCCAAAAGAAACTATATTGTAACAACATATAAATAGAATGGTCCATAACATGGTATCAATGATACATAAAAGAATGAAAATACTCTAAGATACCATGCACTTCTTATTCAGGAACATAACATCAAATGAAAAAGTCTCTACAAGATTGAAATAGTAGTATATCTTCCCATTAATAATGTTTTACAATGGAAAAAAATCTATTATTTCATTGAGATGGGAAGTTATGGTAAATAATACCCATGTATAGGTAATTTTCAAAATCATAAAATGGTGGTTGATGTGTTTCCCTAATTGAAATTATGTGCTCAAATGGGAAATTCTCCAACATTTATCTATCATTTTTCACCTCATGGTTGGGAAATTGTAAGAAACTTAAGTGATCAATAACAAGATTTTCAATTCCTTTTTTATCATGAATTTATAAATTTAATTCTTTAATAATAACAACCCATCTAATAATATCTCAATATTTTTTAAAAATTAATACGATGTTCGATAGTCTACAAGATAAAAACATTTAGTATAAACAAACAATGTATTAATATTATTTAAAACTAACCATTATAACCATACCATTAAATTGGTGATAATTAATAGAATTAAAATTGTTATTAAATATATAAATGTCATACTCAACTATAATATATTAACTAATGCTTTTAAAAAATACACAAGATTTTTAGTGAAGTCATTTTTCATAAAAAATATGATTTCTTCAAAACAAATCAGTGTTTTTACAAGTTAATATCAAATTTTAATTTGGAAAATATTAGAAAATTTATTTGAAAAAATAAATTTAATTTTTGAATACAAATTTTTAGTATAAAATTATTTTATGTTTTAAAATGTAATTTTTCTTAAAAAACATTTTATTCATGTTTTTCCATTTTAATTTTAAATTAAAATATATAATTTTTTTTGAATTTTGAAAACTAGATTCCATATTTGAAATTATTGGACCCAAATTGGTTAAATATTTCCCTTTTTTCAATATGAATAATAACCAGGGTAATGTATTACCACTGTAAACGGTAAATCTGGTAATTAATATTAAAATTAAAATAATAGTGACTAAAAAATAACCCAAACACTTCTATTAAGTTTATTTAATGAGTACATTTATTTAATACTCATGAAATATTTAGTTCTGTGGCCTTTTTTTATTTGTGTGTGATCATAACCATTATAATATTTTTTAATGAAAAGTAAAAAATATGACAATATTTTTTAATAACTATAATATATTTAGAATATGGTTAACTTGAGGATATATGAAGTTATAAAAAATATATTTAAATATAAAAGTTTTTTCTTCCTTATGGAGGCTTTTTAAAAAATTTTGTGAAGAAATAATCACCTTAAATGCTTCCACGATGGTGATGTAGTAATATTTCAATTAATGGAAAACTCAAATAAATAATGTTAAAATATTAAAAGTATTATAATTTAAGATAATTAATGTGATTCATAAATTTTATTGATTAAAATACAATGTTATATATGTATTAATTTTTTTTTCTAATTTTACTTATCGTATTGATGTTATTAAAATAAATATAATGAATAGTTCAAAATACTAACATTACTGATATTTTATAATAAATAGTATTTTATTAAGTGATATAAAATTACTAAAAATATTATATTCAACCATGTTATTATGATATTGTATATAATAAAATCCATGGTCAATCTATAGGAATTTTTTCCATTTATAGTAACTATATTGACACTCAATGAGTAAAAACCCTTATAGTCACCATAAGTGTGAAAAGAGTTAACGAGGGGTAAAAACCAATTGATAATTGTAAAAAAATAATCTAAACAAGACTACTTATTATTTTATGATAATATTTAGATCCATACTCATCCTATTTTTATTATATATAATTTTGGATCCATTTGAAATTTAAAATAATATTATATTAATTTATTATTTTGAAAAATTCCAAGAGTAGCCCTCCCCTCTCTAATAAAATGGAATCTCTTCTTCCATTTAATTAACACTTTAAATATCACTTTTGTTAAGAAATTATCTACAAAAATATCTTCCTAAAATCAATCTCTATATTATGGAGTCCTTATTTAGGGCATAATTCCAAACTTAGTGGCCTTAATTTGTTATGAAAATGAGGTTGTCCATAGAAGAGGAAGATAAAGAATTTGTGTGATGGGTCAGACTCAAGGTAATGAACTTTATTTTAAAAATCATCCTGTAAGGTTTCCCTTACAAAATATATTTTCCTTCTATATCTATGTTTTCTGAAAGAAATTATAAAATGTTTTTACTACACTCATATGATTGTTTAAATTCATTTTTCCCATGTTGG
Source organism: Viscum album (assembly GCA_963277665.1). Classification (NCBI taxonomy): domain Eukaryota; kingdom Viridiplantae; phylum Streptophyta; class Magnoliopsida; order Santalales; family Viscaceae; genus Viscum; species Viscum album. Next base: position 827,210,735 of record OY728126.1, on the reverse strand, counting down.
AATTTTTATAAAATGGTATGAAATGAATCTTTTTATCATTTTCAAAATGATGGACATTGTTAAGATTCTATGAAAAAAATGTGAAATTACTTGTTTTTAAACATTTATCAAATTAATGAATATTCAATCCATCATAAATAATCTTTTCATTAAGATTACTTTATAATATTACTAGGTTCGTTTTAAAGATAATGTTTCTCATTTTAATTACGTAGTTTTTTATATAAGTAATTTAAAAATTGAAGGGTTATTTTACTCAAAAATATTTTAATAGTATAATGATGAAAATTAATGATTTTATGTTCTATGGTTATTTAGAAGTATTATGAAATGGGTTTATCATGATAAACCAAGGAATGGTGGGTTTGTGACAGAACCCCAATATTTAGTGGTATGCATGCATCGTTTTTCAATTTTTTTTACATTTTAGCATTGTTTGGTATTAAAGTTATGTCTATGTGTATAGGTGTTTTAGGATAAGTCCTCCCATGTTAGTGATATTCCTACTTAGTGTAGGTCTCTAACCACTGGCCCATTACAGGTGGGCTTAAGGAGTCATGGCCTAGGCCTCATTGGGATGGTTCATGACATACTGGTATCAAAGGATTCGATTTTACACTAGGATTGGAGTCTGTGAGATTGGTTTAAGGTGACCATGTTAAGTGTTTTGAGTTCAAATTTTAGAACAAGGACTCCAATGTTGGTACAATAGGAAATATATCCATACACTGGGACTCTGATCATATTCTTTTCAACTAATTACATAAAAACCCTAGTTGTATCGAAAACAATGGTACATGCATCATATAAGAATGTGTTGTGGTTTCTATCTCCTTCTTTAGTCATCTCTCCAGACATACTCATTGGTGATGGTATATCTTATCTATTTCAGGATTCCTATGTGATGTATTCCAAAAAGGATTTAGTGTCAAGATCATGAGGATGATCCCCTCAGGGCTGAGGAATAGATACTAGGACTAGTTCCAGAGGTGTTCCCTATAGGTGGTGTACCAGCTATACCACCACATGTAGAATAATAAATGTTACCTGTAGTACCAGCGGATGAGGTGAATAGGCTGAGCACACATCATGAGTTGTAGTGACAGATACACATAATTTTCTAAGGTGATCTTGACCTGAAGGTGGCTATGGACTGGATAGAGCTGGTGGCATGAGTTTTCTATATGTTCAGGACACCAATAGTTTTGTTGGTGGTCCTGGCAATGAACCTTATAGACGGAATAGAAGTATGATGGTGGGTATAGTGACCTAGTCTTATGATGATGTAACTCTATCATGGTTATAGTTAGAGATACTTTTTAGATTAAAGTTCTCTCCATCTACATTAATGGTTATACACATATATGATCTTCTACTATTCCAATAGGGCTACATGACAGTAGTTGAGTATTCATCAAGGTTCACCAACCTCTCCAGGTAATCAATGTGTATGGTTTGAGATCATTTATTCTAGGATCAAACATTATACTGAGGTATATGTAGAGGCATCAGATCTAGGGTTATATCTATATGAATTCATACCAATTCTTGGGTTCTAGAGATAGCTTTAGTGGTTAAGAGTTACTTGGCAGAGCAGACACGACCAGTGTTTTTCGGAAGTGTGCACATAGGAGTTAATAACCTAGAAATAATAATTTGATATAATTCTCAAGGACCTATATGTGTGATAGGTTTTTGGAGGAGGCCTTGGGATAGAGGGTATGCGGTTCAGGGCTCACAAGATGGGTCTAGTCATCCCAGGTAGAGGCAGTGCTATTCATGTAACGCCCCAACCCTAGTTAACCATAATTGGTGCATTATTACATGACTTTGGAAGGATACAAAGAATCCTATCCGGAAATACTAGTCAGTTTAGTAGCCTTGGAAGCACAAGATACACACATAAGTTTTACATTACATCATGAAATAAAAAAACATTATGTCCCTTTTGAGAACTCTTATATCCCTTAGCCTATTATTGTATATTAATAGTAATATAATTATTTGCATCATGGGAAAAATAAAACATAATTAAGGGGTGAGATTAGATGCTCAATAAGGATAAAAATATAGTGGAAACTATCATAAATAAGAAAAAACATTTATGGGAATGTATAAGATTAGAATACAATCCTTTTAAACTTAAACATAGACATAATATGGGAAAGATAAATAAAATAATTCCATTAACTTATTCACGTGAATATTCTAATAGTCTAATAATCACATGTAATATCAATACCCAATTTCATAATGATGGAATGTATAATGCCAAAATTCATAACCACATAGTCAAGGCCTTGTGCCAAGACTACAAATAAGATTTTTTCAAGGCCTTGTTCCAAGACACTAGCTTGTCTCAGGAGACCTACTGATGCATCGAGGAGATATAGCAGGCTCCATCCATCACTTACTAAGTCCATTTCATTCCTTATATGAAAATGTTTAAAAATAACAAAAACATTCGTATTAAAACTAGCATACGAAATGTCAATAATTTATCCATAAACCATGAATGGTATAAAAATAACACATCCACAATAAAACATATCACATATACTTCAACAAATTATGAAATATTTTTATAATAATAAATCATCCTCGATTAGGAATAATATCCCGTAAAGGATGTTGACATAGATGAGAATGATCAGTAAAAATATTTTAGAGAAATATCCTTTTTTAATGAAAACATTTAAAAGTCACACTATTTATCAAGAATATGTTTAAAATAGATTTTTGAGTCAAAGTGACCCATACCACATTGAAACTTTTAAAATGAATTTCAATTTTAAAACATTAATGTACATATATATAAGTAAAACCTTAAAACATTTTTTAAAACATGGACATTAATGAGAAAGATTTTAGAGGAATAAATTTTAGAAACATTTAAAATAATATTTTAGTTAGAGTTCCTAACCAAATGAGAGAATCCTGAATACAAATAATTGAGGTAATCAAAACTTTATAATATCATGAAAATAAATGGATTCATGATATACTATTTCAATGTACATTATATACACCAAATAAAAGTGAATTGGCGTATAACAACAAATAAGTCTCAATGAAATGTAAGTTGAGATGAATTCCTTTATAAAGACCATATCCATAGGTTAAGGATAAATCAATGAAATAATTATATACAAAAAATATAAATACACTCAATATTATTGGATATTTAGTGTAAATAAAATAGAGTACATTCACACATATTCTTGTAAAGACAACACCAATGACTTGGATGTTTAACTCAATGAGTATAAATTGAGTTAAAATTACTCTTATCAAGTTTATATCAATGAATTTAGAATTTATCAATGGAGTGATTATGTGTATCAAAATTATATCCACACAAAGTGTAGTGGAAATTACTACATAATTAAATAAATAGTGATTTCACACATAATGTTGGAGTAAAGTAATCAATGAAGTTTGCGTAAAACCGAATGAGGGGAAATTAAAATTTGAAATTCTCTTACTGATTTGGTAACTTACAAAACACACACCCCATGAAATAAGGATCATCCAATGATGATTTAAATACCCATAAATTAAATTATATTACACAAACAATACAATCATGGTTAGTACATACATCACACAAAAGGTAATAGTGGAAAATATAGCATGAATCTCACGGGACTAAAAGTGAGATGAAAACCACTTACCTTGTACTTATCCTTTGTATAGGGTAGGTTATACTCCAATATAATGGTTGAATAATTGTTATTAAATGATAAAATAAACAAATACATAAATATTATATCATATATGATCTTTTAATATTGCTTTGTTAATGATATTTCAGTAGTATCATTGTTTTGGTGGTTAATTGATTCTTTTTCGTTTATATGTTTTATTACATATGTCATGTTTGTTATGTATAGGTGGTATTTTATTCATATCCAGAATTATATTATGTTCTTAAACATTATTTTTAATCATAAAATGATAATTATTCTTGAATGATTATGATGGGGAATGAATCTCATCGCGTTCGTGGAGACGGTAAGCCGTACGTACGTATGAGCGAAAATATCATTGTTTTGATGGTGAAATCATATATAATTCGATGGTATATTATATATAAATAATCATTAACATGTTATATTTATTATATATATTAGTTATACTCATTATTACACCCATCCAAATAATGATGTTTTTTGAATAACAAACTATACCACGGCGTGGAGACGGTAAGTCGTACGTACATACGTTTGGTGACTTTGTCATTTATAGGATGGGTAGAATAACGAATATTGTTGTACCATATTTATAATAAAATCACAGTATGTAGGAGGTAATAGATTTATTATTTTTTTATGGAAACAACAAAGAAAGAGGAAGTGGAAGAAGAAAAGAATTTGAAAGAGGGTGGGGAAATTATTACCTCTTCTTCGGGTGTTTCCCTTTGAGTTGATCAAAAGGGATCCATAGGTTGGATTTATAATCAAAGTAAGTACTCTAGGATGATTTGAGGTAAGTTGGGAGGATATTTGGGTAGGTTTTGTTTGAGCCAAATGGCTTTAGAGGTGTGATATTGAGAGAAGGGGAAGTACACTTTTATAAGAGAGGCGAGGGTCACTTTAGGAAAACCATGAAATATTATATTATTATAAATCATTTTCGGTTTATAATAGACCCAAATTGATTTCTTTTGAAACTAAGGTGGGTATGGGTCTAAATTATATCTACGAATTGGTTTTAGACAAGTTTAGGTCACCGTATTAACCTTATCTTTTAGATTTCACTATTAGTTAAACAGTTTAACTTTTACTGTGTCTTCTTATATTCTTAAACTAAATGGTTAGTAAACGTACTCTAAACTTAAAATAGAACTTAAAGTGGTTCATTAATGACATATATAATATTATTTAAGATATTTTTACAATACTTATATTTTTAGGAATATAATATCAACCAATAATATCGTATTTGTTTTAAAAACTCAATTATGTCAATTTTGACATTATTTAGTATTTGGTTTTTGTAAAAATCATAACAGCATGATTAATTCGAACAAAAAATTATTCAATCAACCCTAAAATTTTTTATTAACCTATAAAATTAGTGTAATGCATCAAAAGTCTCAAATTAAATTTATTTGGATATTTATGATATCAATTATTTTAATATTTCATTACTAAGGTAATTACTGCATCATCATTATGTCCTAAATAAATTTAATTATTTAATGTATAAAAATTATAAATAAAATACCATTATTTAGGAAATCTTTTTATATTTCTAATGAATATTTATAGTTCAATTTATCTTATGTATAACCATATATTAATAATGGTTCAGTTATCAAACTTTGAATTTAGCACTTTTAACTCCTCTTTAAATAAAATAATAATAAATGTCCCAATCTAATCCAAGTGGACCAGAAGGATCATATTTTATTCCTAAGGTTGTTTTGGGTAGAATTATACTTATCCAATAGAATTATTACATGTTTTAGGGTAATTATAATATCATTTTAACATTTAATTACCCTATTTACTTTTAACCGTGGTAAATACAAATCAAAAGTTACTATTCACCAAAAATTATTTTCATCTTATTGAACCACATATTACTTAATTATTTCAACCGTGTTTCTTGGATTAATGAAATTCAACTCATAGAATCAATAAATTTATTTTTTATGAAAATTTGCAAATGCTCCTAGAAGGTGTGTAAAAGACGGTAAAAAGTTCAATAAAATTTTATACATCAAATTTTATTATAAAAATGACTCCAATGAATAAAATTGAACTAATATAGGTATTATGTATCTATATTGAATTAAATAAATAAAATAAATAATTATTTAATTAAAAAAGTCAATTTTTAAACAATAACTTTGTGTTTTCACTATTCATAAAAAAATTGAATGTTTTCAGAAAAATACCAAAAATTCACCCTATAATAATTTTTATATTCCAAATTAAAAAATGAATTCTATTTTACCAAATGAAAGATATATAAGTAGAATTAATTAATTTAAAATTAATTCTCGTTGTAAAAACCAAAATCCCAGTTTTTTAGAAGTAAAAATTTATTAAAAGATTTGCATGTGTTTATGTCAAAGTTAAATGTGAAATTACATATAATGACCTACATTATATTAAATGATAAAAATATAATCTGATTATACTTACAAACCATTAAAATTCATAATTTAGCACTACAAATTATTTCGATTAAAAATTTTGTTTTCAATTAAAATTTAATATTTTTACTATTCATCAAAATATGAATGTTATCAGAGAAGTACCAAAAATTTATCCAAAATACATTTTTATGTCTCAATTCTAAAGAATAATTTAATTTCATTAAATTAAATATATAAATTTGTCAAATATTGATTTTAAAAAGGTTTTTCCATTAAAAGGTAGTAAAATTGTATTTTTCGAAAAATACTTCTTTTATTTAAAAAGATGAATTTGTTCTTATATTATGTCTAAGAAACACATAATATGGATTCTAAAATTATATTGAGTATATAACATTTAAAATTTAGTTAATACTATTCATAAATGCTTTTTGAACTGCTAGTTTGGTATATCGTGGTGCGGTCGAACTCAGAGTTGCGTGTAGCGCAAGGTATTGAATTACTTTAAAGAAAATAACTTACTATGAAATAATGGGGTGTTACAATACTGGTCCATAGGACCTCGAATGTGTAAGAGGAGTTGGTAAAGAAGATGTAGGTTGTATAAACTTTGACATATTACCACCACCACCCACATGTGGTCTGTACCAATCTCAGGGAGCTAGGATATAGGGGTGAGGGAAGCTATAAGTGGTTTAGTATTACAATATAGAGGCTCCATAAATGATATAAGGTATGATCTATGTATTTACTACCTTAAATACAATACAGATAAATATGGGTACTATTCATTCATTTATTTCCACCTATTGTTATGGCCAAGATGATAATATAGATCGTATTCATGTCGTATTCTTATGTTGTCATTTTTTTGTCAATAGAGATTAAGAAGAGAAGGAAGTCTTAGAAGAAAATAAATCAACTCACTTTGTTTTAGTGAAAATTGTACTGACCATCACATTAAATAAATCAGACTCACATTTCTTGAAATTGTCCATTGTATTCAGGAGAAGCTTTCTGCTAAAAGGGGTCAAAGGATTCACAATGAATCCGGAATAAAAGAATTGATCATAATATGGAATAATCGGTGTCTTTATGAATATGATATAAATCTGATGATGCTTGGAAGATCTTGGAGTTCTCATAAATAATAAGTGTTCTATAAAACATTTGATTCAATCTTGATGAAAGAAAGAGGGAGTGAAAGATATTATACCAATCATATTTAGATTGATCAGATCTGGATGGAAAGAGGAAAGGGTGTTAGGTATAGTATTCAGTCTGATCATAATTGTGAAAATAATATTCAGGTTGGGTAGGAAAGAAAGATGTTTCTAGAGGAATGGGAAGTTACAATACATTCAATTGTAAGTGATATGATTTTGGAGCTGGTATAAACTGTATTTAATGTATTCATGTAAATTATTATACAAGAACAAGTTTTTGAATGATGGAAGTTGTTGAAGTTGAAGTTTCTAAATACCAATCCATCATGTTCGATTGACCTTCATATTCATCAAAGGAATAATTTTTCTCATCATGACTAACTTTAAAGAAAGTCAGACACTATTGTTGACAAATCCAAACGTAATAACAGAGGTTGATCAACAATGTAGACAACAATTATTTAGGTGATACTTATATTTTTATTCATCGTAATGAGGTAGATTTTAATCTGAATTAGAATAAAACTTATGTTTAGAAAGAGTGTTAAGGAGATTGACAAATGTATTGTCAAAGGAGGATCTTGAAATTTGAAGGTTGGAAATATTTGTGGAAAATGTAAGAAGGAGGAGGTACTAGTTTTCACTCATACCAAAAACCAAAAGATATAAATATTTAGTGAATGGAGAATATGGGTTTCGTATTTAGAAGATAAAGAAAATCGTCATTATGTTTTCAAATTATATTATTAGTTGGTTCAAGATTCATCATATTGGAGTTGATGTTTATTGAACCTTCTATGGTAAAGAATAAAATTAGAATTTGAAGATTTTCTTTCATTTGGTGAATCGAAATATAATGAAGAAATTTTATCAAGAAATCGGAAGGAAGAAATGGAATCGAAATGGGAGTTTTGAAGAATATTGAAGCTATTTATTCCTTCTTACATACAATTTGTATGGATAATAATTTCAAAAGAATTGTACTGGGAAAGTCAGAATCAGTCTAGTGTTTGTGAAGAATTTCAGAAATCATATGATGTTTTTAGAAGATTCGAGAAGGATCGATAAGAGTTGAGAAGCGTTGATTATGTCAATATGAATACGAAATTCATGGAAATGTGAAAATATGGGTAATTTAGTTGAGTGGGAAATAATTTTAGATTCCCACCCAAACCATATTTAGGGTGAGTATAAAAGGTGAGAAGAACATCATACTTATCTGACGATGGATGTACTATTCATGAAAGGAAGAGAGAGAAGATCTGAATTTATAGAGAGAATAAGAGGTTATAGATTATTTTCATGAAGAATTATTGTTAGACATAGGTGAAAGAAAAGAGATAATATCACAATATATTCATCTAATAATCGTATCCAAGTGATTATCATATTTAACTTGTCATTATATTGGATTGGGCATTGTATCTAGTTGGATAATCAAAATGGGAATTATCGTATTGGGTTTTTCAGACCGAGGAATAAAGTATTTAGAATTGTCTAACCATATTTTGCAGAGAAATATTTCTTGTATTGAGTATTCCAATTGGGAAAATCATATTGGGAAATCAGACTAGGAGATTCATATTTGTTGAATCACACAAATAATCAAATTGGAGTTTTATATCAAAATTCCTTGAAGTTCGTACCAGCATCTGGGAAATAATGTGAAGAATTGTTTTCAAAATAATACATTTTTGGAAGTTGAAAAAAAAAGCACAGGTAACATGTGTTGTTATACAAACATTGTATTACATTATTTGTTCTAGAAGGAGCACAGGCACTATTGAACTGTTTCTATATTGCTACAAAAGTGTAAGGGTGTATCCTACTCATTGCATTCCAGATAAGAGGGATCTATTTCTAGAGGATTGTGTGGTATTATATCATTTCTAAACCATAATAATGATGTATCTATTCTTATTGAATAGTGAACCTTGTAAATACTTGTTTTCCTTTAGATGTGTGTTTGATTTTATTTTAGTAGGAAATAAATATTTAATAGTAGGAGAAGGTTGTTTCTTTTTCATGTAAATATAAAAGAAAAAGTTATCACTAATTCACCCCCTCTTAGTGATACAATTATCCTAACTGGAAAATTACAATATTGCTCAAGAATTAGATATTTTAGTTGATCCGTTATCTCAGTCCTTACACTTAGAGACTCATATTGGAGATGACTCAATGATCACACTCCTATACTGATAATGTGACCTGACTCTTGGACGTGGGAGTTTCTATTAGGATCTCTTTTTAGTAGAGATAAGGAAAAATTATGTCATCTTAGGTATGGACTTACTATCTATAGTTCATTCCTATATTGATAATTTCATATGGAGGATGGGGTGTTTCTACAACAATAGAACAATGTTTTCCTTTTTGGGTGAGAAGGATACCCAGAGAGTATAGGATGGACTCATACATAGAAGGTTGAAGTTAATTACTCACCAGTTGGTTAGCATGACTCTTTATACAAAGGATTTCATGATTTATCAGTTTCCTACAGTGGTGGTGGAGTATGAGGACATATTCCCTGAGGATGTTCCAGGTTTACATCCTCACTATGAGATAGAATTCTACATTAATCTACACCCTATGATAGTATCTATATCTACTCCATCATATCATGAGGATCATGTATAGATTCATTGTATGAGGGTGAATTTTTAGGAATTATAGAGAAAGGTAATTCTTAGACATAGTGTTTCACCCTAGGAAACCTTAGTTTTGATCTCTAAGAAGTTGAACAGTAGCATGAAGTTATGTGTGGAGTAACAGAACAAGATTCAGATGACCATAAAGAACAAGTATACACTATCGAGGATTAATGAATTCTTTGACCAGTTGAGATGGTTACAATAGTGTGTGAAGGTTGACCTTAGGTCAGTCTATCACTAGTTGCTAATATGTGATGACTATATACCAAATATGGGATTCATATGTCTCCATGGTCACTATTACTACTTGGTGATATCCTTTGGTGGGATGAACACCCCAGCAGTGTTCATGGGACTCATGAATTGGATCATTCAACCCTTCTTAGCCTTATTTGTGGTAGTATTAATCAACGATATCCTAGTGTGCTTAGTGTCTTGGGAGGAGCACACGAGATACTTGAGGATGGTTCTGGACATACTCTATGAGAACCTTTTTACAAATATCTATCAAAGTGTTAGTTTTGGATATAGTATGTCCACTTTCTGGGACATTTTATCTGATAAGATGGAGTGGTAGTAGACCAGGACAAAGTCGATAGAATGTTAGCTTGGGATCCACCTAAGAGCATCATGGAGGTGCAAATTTTCCTTAGGTTGGTAGGCTATTAACAGATATTCATATCAATTTTCTCTAGGATATTAGTACCCATGACAGATTTGTCCTGAAAGTTGTATCCTTTTGTACGAATAGAGAGGCTTCAGTAGGATTTTTAGGTGTTCAGGTAGAGGTTTACGAGTGCTCCCATATTGATATTTCTAGAGGAGGGTGCCAAGTTTGTAGTGTTCTGCATTACATTGGAGAAAATACATGGTTTTTTTGTACCGCATAGGTAACATTGATTACCTATGTTTCACATCAGTCGAGTCCACAAGAATAGAACTATTTAACCCATGATCTCAAGTTAGCAGCAGCATTATTAGCACTAAATATGTGTTGATACTACCTAATCAGTGAGTGGTTTATCATCTATGATGATCATAATATTGTCAAGTATATATTCAATCATAAATTTATGAACATGAGATAGTGGAAATGGATAGAGTTCCTCCAGTATTTTGACTTTGGGATTTTTTATAATCCTAGGAAGGGGATTGTTGTAGAAGATGCTCTTAGTAGGAAATCTTGTTCGTAGTTGTTGATTGAGGCGTTAGAGGAGTTGGAATAATTTTAATAATCCTTTGTGGAGTTGGATGTAGAAACATATTCCCAGTTGATGGTTGTAAACCAAAATATTTTATATTGATTCATGGAGGCATAACATATAGATACTAAATGTGACACCCTACATACTCAAATATCCACTAGACATACTCCTGATGAATTTTATGATGGTGGGGAGCATGTTGTTCTTTTAGAGGATGCACGATGGTACCAGTGACATTGTGGGAGGAGGTTATAATATAGTTTTATATGTATCATTTAGCGGTATATACTAGTGTGAAAAATATGTAATAGGACCTCCAATTTTAGTTTTGGTGTCTAAGGATGAATAAGGGAGTTGCATAGTTTATCTTCTGACTCCTTACTTGTCAGTAAGTGAAGGTTTAGCACAATGTTTTAGTGGGTTTAGCTTAAGACCTTGAGGTTTCATAGTGGAAGTGGGATGGGATATCCATGGACTTCATGATATGATTAACACATACTGACAAGGGACACGATGTCATCTGGGTGATCGTAGACTGACTCAACAAGTCTGTGCACTTCTGAGTTGTCTGATAGCAGAGTTTAGTAGAAATATTGGGACTCCTCTACGTATATAAGAAAATTTGTCTCCATGGAGTTCCATTAATGATCTATTTTGACTCTGATCCTTTCATCCCAACTCAGTTATGGAAGGTGTTGTATGAGGATTTATGGATTCAGTTATGCTTGAGCACAACATTTCACCCCCATACTGACAGTCAGATATAGCAAACCATTTCTGTTCTAGAGGAAATGCTACGATCTTTTATGTTAGACTTTGGTAATAGTTGGGAGGATCATCTACCACTAGCAGATTTTTCATACAAAAAAATCTACCATTCCCCCACCAGTATGGAACCATTTTAGTCTTTTTATGGGGGACCATTCTTGTTGCCACTTTACTATACTAACTGAGGAGATTCAACACTTATAGTCCCAGATTTGGTGTGATAAACTACTGAGAAGGTTTAGATCATTGAGGAGTGGATGGGGACTACACATAGCCATCATAAGTCTTATTAAAATAGATGATATAGTAATTTGGTGTTTGAGGAGGGATACCATGTGTTACTATATGTTTCACCTCGATAAGTATTATAGTGATTTTTCTAGGCTAGCAAGTTATCTTTGAGATTTATTGGACCTTTCCAGATACTGTGAAAAGGTGGTGTGGTAGCTTACCTCTTAACTCTATCACTATAATTAGATTTAATACACAATGTCTTCCATGTGTCGTAGCTAAGTAGGTACGTGCATGACCCATTTCATGTTATCAAAAGGGGAGAGCTGGACATTGAGGATGGTGTTACCTATAATAAGTACCCAATAGAGATCAAGGGTTGGATGGACAGGATCTTTTATTGGATAGGGATTTATTTATTGTGTTTCTGGTGGAAACACAGGAATCTCTAGCAGAGCAGCTGGGAATGGTAGGCTCATATTCATGCTTTATAACCACATCTTTATTTATATCCCTACTTTTGAAATTTCATGACGTAATGTCCCAAGGTGTGGAGAATTTAATGACTCTTATTTTTAATATATTATTATTGGATATTTTATGTATTATTTTTGAGAACATACAGTGAGACAACATACCACTCTAAGGCCTGGTGTTCCTAGAATAATTTTTTCAAATATATTAAATAAATTTAATAGCATGGACGTGTATTTTTCCCAAAAAAAGTTGAATAACTTCTAAGTAGGGGCTTAGGACATAAATATTTGGGCACCATTGAGTTCAAAATGAAGGCTTTACCATAGATGTGATATCCTCATAGAATTCATCTGTTGTTCAGATTGTGTCACATTCATGGGTAAATGTTATAAAATATATTAATTTAATAAATTAATTTTTTTAATTATTCACCTGACCTAATAATATCTATATAAAAATTCTTATGGAAAATTTTTAGTGTTAGCTGCATAGCCCTACAAATCATGGAGTGCCATTATATCGTTTTTTAGGAATTCTATTGGTGGATGATGGCCAAATCTAAAACTAATGACCGGTGAATGATGGAATCAAAGGATCTTTCCAAAAATAATGGTGTAACTCCATTCTTCATCAGTGATCAATCCGAATCAAGTTATATTGTTTGTTTGTTTTTTTGGATTCCTTCCCTATTTATGATTGTTATGGTGAATACAAATCAATCTACTAATGAATTGATTCAAGGATCGTTCATGATGCAAGATGGGTTAATTTATTCAGGAATTGGAAGAATTTATTATGGTTATCTATTATCGCAAATTTCATCATTTAAACGGAAATTTATGATTTTTCTTTGTTCTTTTCTCCCCTGATTCATCGTTCATCATTAGTGTTCTTAATTCAGACCATGGATTGGAATATAATCTGGAAATTGAACATTGGGAACCCATTTCATTTCTCAATGATTCGATATCATTGATCTGTACTCGGCACAACATAATAGTGGTGAGATAATAGATGCTAGAGTGGATGATAGGATACAAATACCTAGATTTTGTGTTCTTCGGTGTGAAAAGAAGAACATCATTTGAAATTTTTTTTTGAATGGATTGGGTGGACAGAATCCAATTATTGATTACATAAAGGGTTGGATGGATTAAATCCATGATTCCTAGTGAGATTGAGTCCAGAATCTAAGTTGTAAGTGGCGTGAGTTTTTGTTGGATGAAGAAATAGGATTTCTACAAAATAGCGAACAACACGGCATGTACTGTAGTGCTACATGCTCTGTGGGTACACTTCAATGATGGCTAGGGTTTTGAGGCAGAATTTATGGATGATAAGGTGTGTGACCCTGTCACGCAGCATGTGACCCCCCACTCAATGGCTTAGCGTGTACCTTGGAGGGTACACTGACATGTATAGGGAGTAAAAAAACATGGGAATATTGTGTACTCCTATAATAACATGGATAAATTGAGCATACATTGGATAATCCATGTACTAGTACATGAGATGTAGTACACAGGCAGCAGCACGTTGTGTATTGTTACATGGTTATAGTTCTAGTTCATTTACATAGGCAGAGTCCGAGGTTGAAGGGACATGGTGTGTACCTCTACTACACACATTACTACAAAACACACCTTTAACAATGCAGGCATTTATTAGCACTAGAAAAATGCACTGATAAAGTCAGTCTTTAGCATCACTAAATAAAATAACCGATAAAGGGAACCCTTTATCAACACTTTTTATTTAGAGTTGATAAAATTTACATTTATTAGCTTTTTATTTTAGTGTTTCAAATGATTACCCTATATCAACTATTTTTTTAGTGAGGATAAAAAAGTACCCATTTTGAGTACAAAAAATAAATCACTGATAAATGGTAACATTTATTAGTGTTTTATCTGCATTGTTAAAGGTCCATAATAAAATGATTTAATTAAACAAAAATATAAAAAAAATAACTATTTCATTAATTATATAATTATTATTAAAAATGAATAAATTGAATATACATTTATATTAACTTTAAAAATTAATAAATAGTATATATTAGATATATAGATATATAAAATAAAAAAATGAAATAATTAAACAAACAAAAATTTAAAATGATTAAATTAACAAAAATATTAAACAATACATTAACTAAATAATTATTTATAAAAATTAATAAATTTAATATACATATATATGGATTATAAATATTGATAAATAATATATATTAATTGTAGACATATAAATAAATATATAATTAAACATAAAAAAATAAAAATGAACGAATTAAAAAATTATAATAAATTTATTAATGAAAAAATTATTAATAAAAAATGAGAAAGTATAATATATATATATATATATTAATTTTAAATAGAATTAAATAATGTATATTAAATATATATATATATAATGAGTAAAATGTCAAATTAAAAACATATTAATTTCTTATTACTCAAATGGCCCGAAGGCCTTCATTTTTATTTATTTTTGATAACCCCCCTTTCACGGGATGAGGGGGAACACTTACAAGGCCCATAGGCTTAGAGATTACATGGCTCATAGCCTTAAGAGACATTAAATGACCTGAAGGACTTAGGGAATTCATCCAGATTGTAACTACAAAGAACTACCCCTCCCCAGCATCTGTATCGTGATTCTAACTCTCCACCTTTACATGGTCGTTTGGCTAAGCTTCCCAAGAAAGCACAGGCTGGTCCCAATAGTGTAGCCATACCCTCTCATTCATCTAAATCCATTTGTTCTGCTCTGGTGAGTGAACATACTATGAATCCTATTATGGGGCTGGTCCTTTTTTTAAATTCTATCTGGGAAAACTGCACCGATCATGTGGCCTGAAGGCCTTGAGGTGGCCCGAAGGCCTTGAGGTGGCCCGAAGTCCTAGAGGTGTCCTAAAGGCCTTGAGGTGGCCTAAAGGCCTTAAAGGTGGTCAGAAATCCTTACTACCCCGAAGGACTGAGTGTTCCAAAGTCCTTAAGGAATCCAAGCCCATACTAGTGGCCCGATGTTAATTGTTCTGGATGCTACAGTGAAAAATAGTACATAGTACAACAACTGCTACAGTACCCACACAGTGCATGTTGCAGTACTGCTACAGTACCTAAAATTATGCCTATCCCTGGTTTTGAACCTGGGCCACATGGATGCACTTAGAGAGACCTGAAAAACTGGGATGAGGCTCATGTGCATATTAATGTCTTATTCATTTTTAATGTTGTTTGATTTTCAATTTAACATATATCAAATGTTTTGTGTTTTATTGATTTCATGTGCACATATATATATATATGTGTGTGTGTGTGTGTGTGTGTGTAATTAATGTAGTTTTATATACAAACGCACACACAAATATATTTAAGCAATATATAGAACCATATACACCTAATATTAAAGTAATTTATTAAAATTTCACTATATTTTATAATTTTGTTTTAACATGATACATTTAATATATTATGTTTTTAATTGGTCAATTTTATTTATTTATTTTTAATACAATTACTATCAGGGCATTCACTTTTAATATTTTTATATATTTTTGTATTTTTAAATTCTATCATTTTCTATGTTTTATTTATATATATTTATTTTTTATGTTTTAGTATTTTCATTTTGTATTCATCTTACTTCAATATATATATATATATATACCTATTTTTTAATAATTTATATTTAGTTAAAAAAACATATCCACTTTTTAATTATTTTTAAAGTGTATTCATTTTGAATTATTTAAATTCACTCATTTTTAAAATGCATGTATTTAATATTATATATCCACTAATAATGTAATAAATATACTAGTAGATAAATATATTAATAAATGTATATTTACTATATTTATAAATTTATATGTTTATAATTACTATAAATAAATAGTTTTTAATTTTTAAATAAGTGTTTATATATTTAAAAATAACTAATTATATACATTTAATAATTATAAATTAATAATAAATTTATTTAAATAAATCATTTATCAGTGCTAAAAAAGAACTAATAAATATCCCTTTTATCATTTCTTATCAATTTAATGATGATAATAGGTATATTAATCATTTCATTTTTGAAAGTGCTATTAAAAGTGTTCCTGATCTATTTAAAAGAACCATAACTGGTACAGAGTTAATCGCAATTCTCAAGATCTCGCGGAACTCCTCACTTTACGGTGAGACTCCACTAAACTCCCTCCAAAGAATCAAGGATATATTCCAATGAATATTATTTACTAATTTTATTCTATCAATGTTTGATCTTTTCGGTTCCATGTTTTTTATTTTTCATTTTGCGCTATTCTTATGCATGATGAACTATACATCTCATCTCCTCGCCATTGCCAATGAGACTCCTCTAGGTTTATGTAAGGATCATAAAGTTGTACAATGATATTAGTCACCAGTTTTTGTGTCCTGTAAAGATAAAATGAATCATAATATTCTTCTCTAAAATGTTTACCTATAATTCGGTGAAGAAAAAATACAATAAACCAATAAGTACTCTTTTAAACCGTTCTTTTACAATTTGTAAATGGGATAAAATCATGATGGATTTCATGACATTTTTTTCAAGATCTATTAAATATAAATATTTAGGGTGGTTTATAGTGGATCACCTAACTATGATAAACAAATTATTACATAATGAATTAGATTTTTCAATTGATGAAATTGATTAATTGTATTTAAAATATATAATAACCCTTCCAGGTGTCCCATCTACTGTTGTATCAGATAGAGATATGATGTGTTTATCTTGGTTATACTAAGGACATTAATTTGCAATGAGTTTATGGGTGAAATTTTATAATTTCATTATTCCATAGACTAACAGTCATTATAATCAGACTATCTTGATATTGACAGCTATTCATTGAGACTTAATTCTAGACTTCCGTGGCTCCTAGAAAGATTAACATTCCTTGGTGGAATTATCTTATACAAATAGTTATAAACCACTTATCTAGATGGACCCGTATGAAGAATTATATTAAATACATTTTCACTCTCCTTTATGTGGGATAATGATATCAGAATCTCCTATGAATAGACCTAGTCATGTCCAAGAAATAATAGATTGCGTGATGTTAATTCAAATAAATTTTGGAACTACCCAATGTAAATCCATGTTTTACAATAACCGTTAGAGGTGAACCAAGTAATTTAATGTTAATGATCATGTGTTTATTTATGTTCTCTTGAGATTGGTTCACTAATGGATTTGAAAGAAGATTAAATTAACCTCAAAATATATCAATTTTTTTTAAATTATTATAAAAGTCTAGAAAATTTCTTAATAGCTAGCCTTACAAATATGAAAACCCAATGGATGAATCTAATCCCTCATGAATCTGGTCAAATCTTATTAATTATGAATGCTTGAGGTTGTGGAGGTTTTAAATTCCCCATTCGATATAACCATATTATCACCTTTAATATTATTATCTTAGACTCATTTTGGATGTACTTTGTGTTGATGTGGAGTTAAAAGAGGGGTTTGAGGACATGATAGGGGAGAGTGGTCAAGAGATAGAGGTACCCTTGTGTGGTAGGCACTGAGTACCTGATGGAATAGAACCAGGTACCTATTCATAGTCTAGTGTGTGTAAGACCACTGTTAACACAACATAGAACACAGTGGCCTAGTATTATGTATATGCTGGTGCTTTTGATATTTGATTAGTATTGGTGTTTTTTGATATTTTTAATCACAGTAAACTTGTATATTGAGTAAAATATGCCCCCTACCATGTTCTCAGGTTAAGAATGCCTACTAGTTCCACATTATGGTGGTTTAGTATGAATTATTTCTTTTTTTCTTGATTGTTGTGAGTAAGATGTTAAAATGAAATGATTTTTTAAATTAAAATTATTTATTTCAAATGGTCTTAGATTGGAAAAAAAGTGTTTAAAAGGAAAATGGTTTGGATTGAGAACTTGGTAAATTATTGGGTTTAGTGATAAAGTTATATGGTTTACCCTTGGTATTCCTTGTGAATATTTTCATATGTGTGGGTATGTGAGGAATTGATTCTAAACCTGATTTTAAGATTTTTGGGTTATTCAAACTATGTTTCCCTAAAATGTCCCTGAAGTTTCTAGTGGTTCTCACCCTATTTCTAGTTCTCCTCACTTTCTTCCCATATTCTATAGAAATTGAGGTTTGTTAGAGGTAGTGAAGTGGCTTGAGGAAGTTAAGCATGTCTTCAGAGTGCTGGGAACTCCCAAATCCATTAGAGTTTGTGTTGTTCTGGTTCGTCTTGGGGTCTAGCTTTGGTATAATGGGAGTTGTTTGAACTGCCAATGATACAAGTTGGGATGACATGGGAAGTTTTTAAATCCCTATTTGTCTGATGGATTATACATTAAGGTGTGAAGATTCATAAAATTGAATATCTTGTGAGTGTCCAGAAAGGTTAGTAGATAGAGAAGGATTATATAGAACACTTAAAAGAGCTGGTTTCATTTTTTCCATAGGTGTTTTTGCAGGATTTATTAAAATATTTTATTTTCATTTGGGGTTTTTATCCAGGTATCAAGTAAACATTTCCTCTTCACCAAGGATCTCCATTTTGAGGATTTTATGGAGGAAGTGTTTTTTTTCTATGTTTTTGTGAAAGAATCATAATACAAATTGGCTTAGTTGTGGTCTCCCATGTTGGGATGAAGTTGTTCAGAGATTCCTTATTTTTGTGTGTGGATATTCTAAGTTCATATTTCATTATAAAATCCTAATGAAATCATCCTTTTATAGTTCATATGGTTTTGTTTTAAAGACTGTGAACATTTAAATGGTTAGAATTTCTAGAATTAGTTCCCCACATTATATGATGCCTTTTTGGAGATGTCTATATTTTTGGAAATCATTCTTTATGCCTTGTGTCTGGGTTGGTTATTCATTTCACGATCTTTAGTTTTTTTATAAAAAACGACAGTGTATTATATGATTGAAAAAAAGGCCGATGGAGGCATGTACTTCATCTACACTTAGAGAGATGATCCATAAGTCATTTGAGATGTGTAGAAATCAGTCTCACCTCAATATGACACATGGTGTGACTAATATGACTCAATTTTTCATGCCTTTTCAAGAATCAGAAACACCTCAAAAACAAAACTAACATATTCAAATTGTTTGGATACTTGAGTTATAAAAGTTTCAATCACTGAAAATCGATCACACGTGCTCATATTTTCTTGAAAATTTATAAAAATGATTCATAATTCATTTGTGATGTGTGGGAATCTGTTTCACATTAAACAGATACATGATGTGATGAGAATAAGTCAAAAAATATTGTTTTCAGTTTAAAATGACATTTTATTAAAAAAGAAAAATAATATATTCAAAACTAAAAAAATATATTCATATTGTTTTGATACTTTAGGAAAATCATCCACAAGCCTTTTGAGATGTTTTAGAATCAGTCTTACCTCAATGTTTTGTAGAGTGAGACATGTACAGGTCCAATTGAGATTTTTATTTTAAATTGACATAAATTTTAGTAAATTTTTCCCTTTTTGTTAATTTATTCATATATATTATTTCTAACATAAGAATTTATTTCTTATATAGTTGTTTTATTTTCTTCAAGTAGGGGTTATTTGTTTGGTAATATCATGAGTCAGTCTAGGATTAAAGATAAAGGAACATTGAGGTTTTTGATTACATGTAATAATTTCTATTTTTGTAATTGTAAAAATGAATGTTTGAAATGTCTATAATATTGTCTTTTTTATTATGTTTGTGTTGTAAATTTTATTTCATTTAGATACTATACTGGTATTCGTTTGTGTTGAAATATTCTTTGTTTTTGGTGTTGTGGCATGTTGTTACATCACACTACAAAATGGCCCTATAACAGCATCTTTAAAAACATCGATACAAACAACATTTATTAGTGATTTCAAAATCACTAATAAAGGATTAATTTATTAGTGCTGATAAAGGTCCCATTTATCAGTGTTGATAAAATTCTAGGGTTCTTAACCTTGCTCATGTAGTCAGTGTTTTTCTAGTGCTAATAAAGGACATTTATAGCACTGTTAAAGGCCTATTTTTTAGTCATGACATTGTGTACTCCTTGATGGTTGGATTGGAGCCCTTTTCCTATACATATTTGATGTGTTATGTTATGTTGTGTCACCCATATCCATTCCCTAAGGGTTAGTATGGAATCACCATCTAAAAATAGGAAAGAAATCCCTTTAGTAGGCCTTCTGGGATAGAGTAATTAGAATCATTCCATGATGACCAGAGTGATATCCTATATCATCTTATTTCCCTAGGTGAAATTTTTGGTCTCATTATGACCAACACTACCCGAGTTTTGATCTACTACATAGAGGGTTTATCTAGATCGAGTGTTTGGTATACCCCGTGGCCTTGGGAGTGATTCTAATCTATGTATCGCATCTCTTCAAACCTCAAACATATATTTATAATATTGATACCCAATGATTAATACCTCTTGGATGGATGATATTAATGTTATCATAATTATGGAGCATCATATCCTATATAACTAATTTGTGGAACATTCTTGGTGGGATCCTAGGCTACCATTATTGTGGTGACTTTACCACTATGATTGTGTGTTTTTTTATTATATTTGGATATTCTTGTTATATGTGTTGTATATATATACCTATGTAGAGGATGATGTTTTTTTGTTATATTCTTTTTGGTTTCAGGCTTTCCATCTTGGTATTGTTATACTCACCCCTAAAGGATAATTTCCTACACATATCGTGTCCTGTTCAGATGATTGAATTTTTGAAAGAGTCCTAGAGGGATAGAAACTAGGTTGTGATTAGTGAGACCTAATAGATTGAGGTGTGTTCCTATGGTATCTTTATAGTACTCCCCATATTTAAATAATGTTTCAATTTTTTTCCAAACTCTTTTTGGTGGGATTGTATTTTTCCCTGTTTACTTTCCATTACTTCTTGTCATACTCTAGTTGTGGAATTTAGTTATATTCATGCATGTTTTTTTAGTTTTTTTTCATTTCAGCATTGTATGGGCATAGATATATTAGTGTTTATATAGTTGTTTTAGTCTAAGGCCTCCCACATTAGTGATATTACTACTCAATTCTAGTCACCATCCCATATTCTATTGAAGGTGGGCTTGGGGAGTCGGAGCTCAAGCCCCATTTGGATGGGTCATGACATGACCATTCGCCGTAGTCTTCTATTAGTGTTCCCCATTTTCCATAGATTTCCACTAAAAAAACACTTTACCTAGGTATCCCTATGATAGATCTATTTACCTAGCCTTTTATTCCAAACCCATATGAAACTCTCATAGGTTTCTCATTCACCCAGGTTCCTAAAATGGACTAACATGGTTTCCCAAAAAACATATTGAACACCCACTATCCTAGGTAAATTCAATGCCACATGGCATCAATCTTGCCTCCTCTACAGAATCCTAAATTTCATAACTATGTCATACACACTAGAATTCACCCTATCGATCCTTTATTCCTCTAATAAAAGGTATCTACTAGTTTTAGAACCTAACTAACCAGACCCTCAAGTGATTTAATGTCATGTACCCCCTCAATAATGTGGGAATTTATTATGAGGGAAAAGTAGAACCCATCTTGGTCCATGGGGCCTATATTGGTTTTCTTGTATCTAGAATTCAATGGAACTATGTAGCTAGTTGATACCCTTATTACACTCAACAATTAAGGGAGAGATAATGGGATTACCCTTGTTAGGTGTGATCCCTATACATATCATTCTTGATTTCAAGTAGTATATAGACCTTATAATAAGGTAAATCCCCAAACACTTACTCACTGGGACATATTCCACATGACTCAAATCATCACTCGATATACAGTCTGTAGAAGAATGGTGATAGACATAAACTTTAGGGTGGTAAACACTTA
Organism: Viscum album; assembly: GCA_963277665.1. Lineage (NCBI taxonomy): Eukaryota > Viridiplantae > Streptophyta > Magnoliopsida > Santalales > Viscaceae > Viscum > Viscum album. The sequence continues at coordinate 827,188,200 of OY728126.1, read as the reverse complement.
ACACCCACATGTTTCCTTGCTATTAACTTAGCAACACCTTCACCTCCCATAATTTTTAATCCCCAACCCCTCCACATTGGAATATATTTATCATAATTCTACTCATCCAACCTCATTTAGTTATCAATAAACTAGAGGTGGGAGGCCACAAATTTTTTTCTCTTAAGTGTAATCCCCACTCAATCCATTCTAATCGTCATTTTTTTACTCAAATTTTTTGGTCACATGACATAAAATTGCACAAAAACAGCCTTGATACGTGATTCAAAGATATAAGGTATGGTCCTAATATGTGACATAAAACTGAACAACATGAAATATGTGGATTTTGATTCTAATTAAATAGGATACATAGAAGAACATTATGAGTCTGAAACCAAACTTTTACTGGTCTATAATCCCTATGAATATAATTCCCTCATCAGGACAAAATCTTAGTGATCCCTTTCTTCAATGGTCAATATTTCCATATATAATAACAATAATGGGTATCCCCATTTAATAATATCCAAGCCATTCTATGTTTACATCCCCTTTAATGATGCAAACATTCTTATTACACTATATAAAATTTTATGTCAACAACTTTACTGCATGATATTAAACTACTTGAAATGTTCCTATCACACAACCATAAATAGTGTCGCTCCAACTACATGATATTCTAATTTGATTAATTAGGAAAATTAAGACACCCCCATGAGGTTCAAACAAAATATCTGGATCATATCCTTATTGGGCCTTGTTAAGAAGAAGCTTCAACACCAAGGGTTTATAACCCCTATAAGACAATATCAAAGGGTTATTTTCCATATCAGAAGTAACAGAAATGGTAGTTCAAGCATATTACCCACACCAACCATTTTTAGGAATCATTTTTATAGTAATCCTTAGACTATAGATGCACAAACTTAAAATTATCTTTTCTTGATCATGGATAAATGACCTAAAAAGAAACCAAAATAGTCATTGTGACAATTCTGAACTGTTATAAAATTTCCAATTTATTGGCACCGAACTATATGGTTCTAAATCCTTTTATAGTGATATATAAGAAGCATTTTTATGGGTTTCATCCAAATATAAGAAATAAAATCTTCTCCTATTGAAGGTGTTTAACTTAATAATTCCTAACTCGCACATGAGCCTCATCCTGGTTGGTGAGGACTCATCCAGTTCATCCAAGAGACCCGAGATCAAATCCAGGTTGTGACATATTTATGGTAATGTAGCAGTACTATAGCAGTAATTGTTCGATACTCTAGTAGTAACCGTTCAGTACTGTAGCAGCCAGAACTATTCATCCAATTGGGCCTCTGGGCCACCGATTTGGTCCTCGGGTCCTGCAAGACATTCGGGCCACCCAAGGCCTTCGGGCCAGTAGTATGTCAAGGCCTTTGGGCCACCTTAAGACCTTTAGGCCACACAAAGGTCTTTGGACAACATGAATATGTAGATGTACCAGTCAGACTACAATAGACAAGGCTCTAGATGAGGTTTAGAGTAGGCATATTCACCAGAGCAGAGCTAACCAAAATTTGATGAACGAGAGGGAATGGAATTTCCATCAGTACCAGGCCTGTGAAGCTTTGCACAGGATAGCTAGCCTACTATCCCTATGAAGGTGGAATATGGATATCATGACATGTTCTGGGGAGTAGAAGTTCCAAGTTGTCTTGTTTGTGTGATTCCCTCTACAGCCTACGGGCCGTGTAATTTTATCTAAGCCTTTGGGCCTTGTAAGGGTTCCACCTCACCCCTTGAAATGTGGATCATAAAAAAATGAAGGCCTTAAGGCCATTCAGCCTAAATATATAGATTTAAACCTTAGAACCATTAATTATTAAGGGAAGGCATAAAACCTATGATACATATACATGTTTTCATTGATGTATGAATTTGATAAATCTATACTATTATGGAAACCATTTACATGAACACAACATAGAATGATAAGAGTGTCCTATAGTAAGAAAATATCCCACTTAAAAGGCTGTGGATAATCCCATCCTCCCATTTTATCCACCAATAAACATTCTCTTTTTTTACTAGTCAAATAAAAAAAATATTTCCTTTGGAATGAAAATACACATCAACTCTAAACATCATAATCAATAAGTAAATCAAAAATATTACGATATACTTTTATTTATAGAATATCCTATTACATGGAGGTCCTAACATAAAAACTTTTTAGTGACATCATTACACTATGTATGCTGATTATTTTTTATGAATTGGATATATTTTATTTCATGAATTATAAAATACGATTAACTTAGAATATTATAAATGGTAATTGTTATCAAAAGTTAAAGTTAATGATCTAATTTTATTACACATTGTTTACCATTAATACCTGAAATGACGAGACATTAAAAATTTAATTTATATGATAAATTCATTTAATCATTTGGTTTGAAGGGTTATAAACTATTCATAACTTAAATCATTACTCATAAATTTCATAACATTCACATAAATTACATAAAAGATTGGGTATAATACATGAGGACTATGTGAGAAGGACTAAATATTTAATTTGGTCTAAAATTACTGGTTTCTTCTAGTTATTTAATCTATACCTTTATAAAATCTCGATTCCTCATTCTACTTTAATAGCTTGATATACAAGCATATCATCAGAATTTGGGAGGATCCCACCTTAGCATTCGATGATTCATTAAACTAATGGATACCACATTGGGAAGGGAGTATGATTATTTTATCTCAATGATATTTATCTAAAATTAAAATGAAGTTAAAGTCATATCCATATATATTTTTAAAGTACAAGGAATTATATATTTTATAGATTCATGATTTAATTTTTTGGATATAGTGATCTTGGAAATTTTTGGTTTATTATTAATTTAACTATATTAAACAAGTGTTTTTCAATTCATAGAAATATTTTATTGGTTTTAAAGCTTCACCATGCATCCAGATTCCTAATATCATGTTAAAAAATAGGGGTTTTGATATAATATTGAATATAAATTTGGATATCATTAGAATTGATGTAGAATTTTTATTATCGATGGTTATAGATATAGGATATCATATGATGACATATGGTCAGCCCATAAAATGTGTGATATTGTAGGTGATCATAGTTTTATCATTTTGTCTTTCAAAATATCATAGCTAATGATATGTGATATTTTATGAGACAATGGTGATGACCCACAAATCCAATAGGGCATTGTATCATAATTTCTATATGATGAACATAATAAATTAGGATTCTCAGTAACTAAAGGATATATTATAACTAGTCATTATATATCATAAAATATGATAGATAATAAATAAATTCACACTTTATGATATTGTTCATATCCTAAAATTAAATATTAATTAAATATTTACTATTCTAAATTTCCAATTATGAATTGATTGTATGTTTTATAAATTTTTATAATTTACAAAAAAAATGTTTTTGGATATTTACTTAATTAGTAAAAAAATATTAATTAATTAATTGTAAAATTTTTATAATTAAATATTAAATGTTTATGAAACATTATTAAATAATATATATAATATTAAATTCATTTTAATGTTATATGGAATATCTTATAATATTGACATAAAATATCTATATTGAAAAAATATGGTTGATTTATGAAGTGTTCATAAATTATAAAATAAAAAATACTATAAATAAGTTTATATTGAATTATGAATTGTTCAAAATATTTAATTTTAAATGTTCAAATTAAAGGCCTTAATTGAGAAATTATTTAACCAACATTAAAAGGAGTTTAAATAATTAATATTATCATGGTTTGAATAATATAAAATATGTGATTTAGATTATTTATATTGTTTAGATAATATAATATTAAATTAAATTTTTTATATTTAATTTAATGTAATAGATTTTTAAGTAAAATCCCTTATAAATTGGAATATTAAGTATTTTATATTAGGAATAAATATAAATTGTTTATATTTATTTTATTATAGAATGGCCTTGATTAATAGATAAATTATAAATTATTTGTAATTAAATTTGTTTGTAAATTTTTACTAAATTATTGATCCCATGTTTAAATATAAGAATTGTTCATTTATTTAATTTATTCCATACATTATTCATATATATAATAGTTTATATTTTGAATGGATGTGTGCTATTATTAATATAGTTAAACATATCCTATAATTTTTGATACATGGGTCTAAGGGGTTAATATCTATGTATAATAGTTGATTTTTTGTTCTTCTACCAATACTTTGGCTTGTTTTATGTTATGAGCTTCAATGGTGAGGTTAATTATAGTTTTTATATATTAAGTGTCAGATTTATAATGGAATTGAGATCTCTTCGGTGGCAATTATAATTTGGTAGAGTGACTTTGGGTCATACTAATCAGTGGTCAATAGCATTATGCATTGTATATAAAAGTGTGTATTGGTTATTTATTGCCCCAAGTTTACCCTTATGGATATTGTTGATTTATTATGATTAAAAGCCTTTATATAAAAGGTTTCTCATAAATTATACATGATACATATTTGGATATCTATGAATGGAGTAGGATTTTAATTTTTAATAGTAACACAAGCTTTATGTTGTAAAAATAGTTACCCATAAATACTGTTTGTACATATAGATTTAGTGAAAGAAAAAGAATTCCAAAATAAATCATTATAACCATGCATACATGTAAAGGTAATAACATGAGATAAGATAGTGAGATTAAATATCCGTTAAAAATAATAAAAGAGATATTCCTTACCAAGTAAACACATTTCTAGATGGCGATCATCCAACTGGGAAGGTTCATGTTATAACAGGGTACCCCTGGATTATCTTATGTAAGGAAAGAAAGTAATGGGGGGACCCTAAGAGTAAGGTGGCTCATTATTGTGATTTAATTTGGGTTAAATATTTCTAAAAAAACCGTAAGTTGTGTGATACCATAGGAATAGTATTAAGCTTATCCATATGATTGATTGGTCAAGGAGGTGTCTGATAACCCATTCAAGAGTCGCATTTGATATTATTAACATGATATTTTTATATAAATAGATAAATTAATGAGTCTCACACAAAATAGGGGTCGTTTACTTGTGAAATTTAGATATGATACCAAAAATGGATATGATGGAATTTAACTGGGGTAATCTTTTTAGTGGGGTAAAATTTAATAAATTTTATTATTAAATGAATTTGAAACATAATACTCAAAATTGAAAATATTATATTATAAATATGATTGTATCATCATCATAAAACTTTAATTTATGATCGATCCTATATAATGAAGGGTTATAATGTAAGAAAATTATTATAATGGTATAGAACATAAAAAATCATTCTTAAGAAATAAAAAATCTCTATGTGTTAAAATAAAACTTTCCTGATTAATCAAAGGTTAATGTTGTATTATAAGTAAATCTAGATACTTTTGGGAAGAATATAATGATTCAATAATGTTTTAAAAAGAAATAATGTCATGATGTTTAAAGGAACATTTCTATTCACTCATATATTCAATTTTTTTGAGTATAATAATCACTTAGAGAGGAAGAAGGTTTTAATTTACGGTTTTTTATGTAGAATAATTCATTTAATGATAATTATTAGAAATTTTATGATGAGGTGAATGATTTGATGAAATTTTTACAATATTTTATCAAAGTTGTGATGATATAATAATTGGGAATGATATTTTTAGGTTATGATCAATTATTGACAATAAAAGTCTTTAAAAGTTAAATCTAGAAGAAGAACCATTAGTTGGGACATATTATAAATTTCTTCAATTATCAAATAATTGTTATTAAAACCTAAAGATAGTTTTGGGAAGGAGGATAAATGAATAATTATAAAAAGGAATTGTCAAGAATACTCGAATGTATTTTAGATACTTCATAGTGTGTCCATGTCAGTAATTGGTGGTATAGAAATAAATTATTTGGTTTTAAAGGGTATATAATTCCACATGAATAAATTATAAATTTTGTAATATTATGTAATCTAAAAATAAATGAAATTATTTATGGGGATTTTAATTTTAATTTTATTTATAATGAAAAGGGTTTCAAAATAATTGAGTTAAAAACAACTATATGCCTCAAGAGTATATTGATTTAAGTAACTGAGCAGTATTCTTATATAATTTCTCTTATAGTTAAGGGATTTTGTTTGTTATAAAACTGTTGATATGGATATTATAAGGTGATTGTTTTTTATACACATTTTTTATGATTTATCTCATTTTTTTACATGTTTTAAAAGGAGAAAAATACAACAAATTGTTTTTACATGATAAAGAGTTTATCCATCATATTCATTAAAATACAATGAATGAGGATCCCACCAGCCATTAGTGGTATATTTTAAGGAATATAATCTTTTTTTAAGAAAACACTCTAAACACATAGAATACCATAGATGATATTTATACAATAGTATATTTTATAAGTATAACCTCGAATAAAAATAAGTTTATTTCCTAAATAGAATAGATTTTGTATATCATAGCCTCATTTTCTATAGAGAATATAGTTTTTAAGATATTAGTGGGAGCGTGTTAGGAATCATAAAAGTTTAAAATTTAAAGAAAATGTGATTAAACTTGTGAAAAATAAAATTTAATCTTAGTAAATATCCTAAAGAGGTTTAGGGTGTCATGGAGAAGTGAAATTTAAAGAGTTGAATTTATTTATAGAAACAAAGTGAAATTAATTTTAGATCCTAAAGAATTCTTTTATGTTTTAGTAGAGATAAAATGATATAAAGAGTCATATTAGATAGTAAAATGATCCTAAGTAAATTTTTTGATGTAAATAGTACAAAAAACAATGAGGATGAGGAACTTATATGGAGTTACAACTAGATTACAAAAGTTATTCACATTACAATAATTGATGTTGTGAAGTAAACATGTATGGATAATATGATCAAGGGGTTGAACATTTGGAATACAATTCCAAAGTATCATCATTATTATAATTGGATTACATTATAATTTTTACTAACTAAAAGGGTTTTTTGGGAGTGTTTTATGAGTTTTTCAATTAGAAATGTTGTGTGAATTATATGGAGATATAACAACATTAACAAAAATAATAAAAGTTTAATAATAATGAGGATGATTGGGTGGTCTATGATATGTGATGTGATTATAAGAGTGATAGTTTATGGTTTTTGAATATTATTATTATATTTTATGAATATAATATGTATTATTTAATAAAAAATGGTTGTATACACATTATAATTCATTATTATTATCTACATATATTACATGAAGGGAAGTGATAACTGATCTCTCAAAGTATGACTTTGAGTTATCCCTGACCAATATTACTCATGGAGTATTAAAATTTTGAATTAAATTTTAAGTTTCTTTGCGTCATATTGTTCTATTGGGATAATGATTATGATCATGTGGTACAAAAATGACGTTTGTACACTGGAAGACACACCAAGTATACCACATGGAGTGTCATAAATTGTGTCTTTGATATACAAGGGGTTCATGTTTTATCTTTAGATTTCCCCACGATTAAAATTTGTAATATACCATGCATGATAACCTTAACACATTCATATCATTCTTATGAAAACCTTGAGGATTAGCTAATCATGGGGTGGTTGGGTATTTTACTGATCTTATCATCGATTGAGCTTAACGAATGTGGGATTCTCCTCTCATATGATGAGTATGACATATTTTCCATCAATTTAAATGGATTAACTAGGTATATGGTAATACTAAGATAATACATGTGATATTTTTTGTCTATTGGATGAGGGGAATGTGATGTTCCCACCCTTAAGGGTGAATGACATGTTGTGTATTCATTGGACTGTTCATTTTATAATTGGAGTGTTAAGAACATTTAAGCAACTATATAGGATTGAAATACTAAATATCCTATGGATAATAAATTTATTGTATAAAGGGATCATGTGAATATTAACTCTTGTATAAGATGCATCTAGTGGAAAAGGGTATAGAGATACATGTGACTAAAGGATATCATGCTAGGTCTCTTTATATGCCGAGTTGTAGTGATACTTTTATAAAGGTTCTTCTTAACTTAAATTTATGAATTTTAGAATTAATATTTGTTTTCAATTCTACAAATTATTTTTTGGTCAGACATCATGATTTATTAAATGAGAATTAAATTTTAAAAAAACTCACTAAGATGGTCTAAATGTGTTTTAGTGTTTATACACAGGGGAGCTTGGATAGATTTTCACAATTTATTACATATGACGTAGTGTAAAGTGAAATTGATAATATCATTCCACACATCTTTTAAAACATTCCAAAATGTTTTTTCACATTATTTCACGAGTAAATATAAATGAAATAATATTAAGTGAAATGTAAAGAAGTCTATGAGGATTATTTGAAGTGCGAAATTGATAGAGATATGTCCAAAATATTTTATATACATAATATGTGTTTAGGAATATTTCATTATATATGAAATAATAGATTCTATTGTATGGTATACTTTTATTTATGGTTTAACTAAATCTTTGAAGAAAATATCTTGAAACACATTATAGTTATATCATTCCACTGCCTATCCCAATCAATTTGTACAACATGGCTATTTCATATTGCATGAATCATATTATATGATTCACTAGAATACTATGATTGATATTATTTCAAACATTAATAAATAATTTTCATATTATATTCTACATTATTTATAATTAATATATGAAATTATTGGAGATTAAATGTTTCATTTATGTTATAAATGTATATACTCATTTTATTGATGGGTTATGAACTGTTAGTAACTAATAGCATTAGTTAAACATCATAAATCATTAGTGAAAATTCCTCAGATGATCCGTTATCATTCCCAGTTCTTTTGTAAGAATTTTCAGACATTTGATATGGTTTAGAAACCCATATTCCAGCCTCATTATTAACCTATTTCTACTTATAATATCTTTTCCTATTTCTATCTTTATTATGATAAATAGCATTATATCATTGGAATTGATTAGAGTTCCATCTGAGTATTGGGTGATTCATTTTACTCATGTATAAACTATTGAAAAAGGTGCATGATGGATAGAACATAGTGATCATTTTATATCATGTTATTGAAGATAAATTCTTTCTCATATATAGTGAATGGTTTATAATATTATTTATTTTGTATTCTGATGGTTTCAGGTTTCATAATTAGTGATTTCATGAATTTTTTGTTTCTAATTACTTTTTATCTATTAAAATAGTTTCACTTGATCATTATAAACCATTCATCCATTTATAATGTTAATTACGAAATATAATCCAAGGGATCCCAACTTTAGCACAAACTTACATGGATGAATGATTGAGGTCATAACATGTATTTTCATTAGAAGGAATCTCACACATAGTATTTATGAATTTTTCATAGTTTCACCAATTAATATACATCATTTTTATTTCAAATTACTAATATTTTTATCCCATTAAATCATTGTAATATCTTAGTTTATTCTTATATGTAAGCATGTTTCAAATGTTTTATTATTGGAACCCCTCTTTGTTTAACTAAATTAATATGTTCAAATAATATTATTGTGTAACTCTTTAGACAAATAAAAATTTGTTCTACTAATCCAAAATAGAATCTAGATAAATATAAAAGAAATCTGAATGCATCAATTTCATAAGGTATATGGAACCCTTTCTTATAAAAGTTTATAACCATAAGAATCTAAATACAATACAAGAGTATTCATGGAGAAACAAACAATCAACCCCTGATTTTCTAGAAAAATAATAATCCCCCAAGCTTATGTTAATCCCCACAATAAATCACACTACCCTTGGATAAATACTCAAGATAGATCCCAATAGGATCATTATTCTATCACCTCATAGGTATAAACAATAGTCAACCTATAAATTAATGCTCATGACAATATAACTAATCAAAGTCAACATAGTGGAAACATAAGTATTATATTCTAATAAAGAATATTATACTTGGTATGATAGTTCTATATTAAGAATTTATCAAAAAAATTAATGTATTAAAAATATTCAGGTTATATAAATAGTTTATAAATATTAATATTAAAATATATATTAAAAAATAAATTAATATCTCACTTACTTATCTATAATGAGATATTAAAATAAAATTTTCATAGTAATTTTTGGTATAAAAATAATACATTTATAATTCCTAACACTTACCTTTATAAGAAAGATTTAAACTATAATCATTTTTCATGAAATGATGAAAATTAACATTTTAATCGTATCATATTTTATAATATTGTTCTATCATATTTCATGATAAAATCATTGAGAATTATAGGATTTATCACTAGTGAATCATTGTATTGTATTATAAGAGCTATCATTTAGATTATTTCAACAATTAAAATATACCACAACTGGTAATATCATGTATATCATCCTTATAATAGAATGTTTTGCTTTTCAAAACATCACACCATCGATCGTATTTGATGACCACACTTATCGTCATATATGAGATAGTGAAAAAACATAGGGTTTGATGAATTTTATGATATGAATCATCATTTATGAAAGAAAACATTAAAAATGACTGAATCATTCCATATGAAATCATATTTCATATCCAATAGCATGGGGATCTAAAAGATAACATTTTTTCATATCATATAATAACATAATATATAATAAACTATACCTCAAAACAAACATTTTATATATAAAAATAGTGTAAGAACATATTAATTCAATTATGAAGTTGTAATGGATACCACTGATTAGTTATTTTAGAGGAACACATGGTTATAAATAATGGTTGGAACATATTTAAATAAAAATCTACCATTTTTAATCAATATTAAATATGATAAACGTGAAATAAAAATTTATAAATCAAGTTGAGTGAGCTCCATAATCGTGAAATATGATTGATGAACATCACTAACCAATAGTACTTGAGATCATACCATAATAAGTGTAATGTTGACCACTACAGTCCATCCATGTTATCTGAAGACCCCTTTATCTTCAAAATGTGTCCTAACAACCTCTATTTCAATCCCAATTTTATTTTACTGAAAGATCCACTTTAAGGTTAAGAGGGAACCTTACCAAAAGAATTTCCACCTAATTTCAAATTTCAAATTACAATATTCAGATGATTTAAAAATACAAGCACAAACCATCATCACCTCCTTAAACTACGTACAACCTCACTATGTGTACCCTGAAACTAGACGAACTATGTGTTAATACAAGAACACTAGTGAGAATCTTCCACCGTAATCCATAAAGATGAAATGAGAAAAATGAAAAACAGAACTTTTTCAAGACTAGGATCATCAATTCCCCTATAAATGGGAATTATTTAATCCTATATATATATATATATTGATTTTTCATTCAATGAATAATCTCAAGTGCCACTATCATTTCTTGTAAATTTCCACACATTACCCAAAACATATACCCACTTGTTATTTTTTATCATTAAATATTTTGATAATCACACAAAATGAGGCTATAGAAGAATCATCACGGTGATTCATAATCTAAGACAACTTATTCAAGACGTGTCATGTATCTTGATATCATGCAGTTTAAATATAAGCTCCATGGTATGTTGTGATATTGGAATCTCATGTCTATCACAGTGATCAATCCAGTGGATAAAAATATTTGTGAAATGTGTAATAATCATATCATAGATTAAGAAATAAAGGTGAATTAGACTATATGGTTCACCAATTTTAGTGAATATCCGTCATAATACTTAAGAGAGATATCAATTACAATATAAACATAACATAATGTAACAGTCACAAGATGTAGTTTACAAAATTTTAAAATAAATCATGCCAATGTTCCATAATGAAATAAAGAATTTAAATATTTAAAATTTCACTAAAAAATCTAATCCTAATTATTATTAATTATTAATTATTGGACTTTATTTTTATTTAATATTATGTAATATTTATTAATATTAATTCTTATCGAGTTTTTCTAATTAATTATTAATTATCTTAAATTATTAATAGTAATTCTCAGTTATTATTAATTAATTATAAATAATTTCTAGTTATTAACTATTAATTATTAATTATATATTTTTATTATAAAGTTATATTAATTTATACTAATTATTCTTAATTAATTTTTTATTATATTCAATTATATATAATTATTCACAACTCATTAAAAAATAATTATTAATTATTCCCAAACATTATCTATTATTAATAAATATTATTATTTAATTATTAACTATCCCTAATTATTAATAATTTATTATTTAATATTGTTAATAATAATCAATAAATTTGTTTAACTTTTAATCATTCTTAACTAATTATTAATTATCTTTAATAACAATTAATTATTCTTATTTGTTGATTTTTTAAGGTTGGGGCCAAAGCCTCCTTCTATTATTAAAGCAATGACCTCTTTTGACTGGGTAGAGGGAGACTCATCACATCGCCTGAAGGCCCAAGGCCTAGTGGCCTGAATACTAGGCTTGGAAGACCATTTTTTGGCCCAGAGGACCCTTCAGTGAATAGTACTGCTAAGGTACCTGGGCTGCTATAGTACCTACTACAACACTGCCACCGCTACAGTTCCTGCTATAGTACCTCGTTTCTACTACATTGCTGCTACAGTACCCTGCTACAGTGCTACTACAGTAACCCATGAATTTTTCTTTTCCCGGATTTGATCCTAGGTCTTTTGGATGCCAAGCAGAGGCTTGTACCACTTGGGTACAAGCTCGTTAGCACTTTCTTATTTGATGATATTTATTTATTAAGTAGCCACATTTTTTAACAAATAATAATAAATTATTATTAATTATTACTACTTCTCTTTGATTTTTCTTAATTATCGTCCATTACTAATGATTACTAATTATTATTATTAATTATTTATTAATCATCATTAATTTATAAGAATAAACTTTTAATTTTTTTAACAATTATTTATTCTTATTTATTGTGGTAATTTTTAAAATTATTTTAAATTATTGAAAATTAATTTTTAATAATTCTTAATTAATATTAACAATTTTTTACTTATTATTAGTTATTGTTAATTAGTTCTAATTATTAATAAGTATGCATAATGTTTGAGGAGATATCTATGGACAAATAGATTTTATTACATAATTTATGTTTATATGAATGGTACTTATAACTGTTCATAGACTTATCTATATAGGGAGAATGATGTTTTTTAGATATTACTCTTAGTTTATGAGTTGGACTCACTACTATCGAGATAAGGTCTTAGAAAAAGTCACACAATATTAACCAAAATGTTTTACTAAATCATAAAATTTTTATCTTAGAATGGTATATTCCCTTTTCTACAGGACTAATTATCAGTTGAGTATTAATAATCCTAAAAAAACAATTACAAGTTATTTATAACTAAAAGAATTAAAATTGAATTTATTTTCCACAGCATTCAAAATTTATTTATATATAAATAATTTAATATTATAAAAATAATTTTTTAGAATAACATTTATCATTGGAGGTTTTTTTTCAAATGACTTTATATACCCATAGTCACATTTTAGTTGTTTCAGGTCTCATGTTATCTCTTAATTTCCAATGGTGGGTGGCCTCTCGATAACTTGGGGTGCTACTAGTGGCAACCTTTGATCGATGGGGGGATAGGAGGTTGGTTAATCCAATAAGGGGTCTTTTTGGTTAGTCTGGGATTATAACATCCCAGGTAAATAAAGAATAAAACATTTTCATATTTATTAATATTTACGAATTAAATATTAATTTGACTTTAAAGGGGTTGCTATGTTCGATAGCGTACCCGATACACAACAAAGAGTTTCTTTGAAATCTTACGTTGCACACTAGTAATAAAATAATATTATTTTAAATGGTAGTTAACACGTAGCCGTTGTATTGGCGGGAATGAATAGAAATAACTAAAATATGATTATATATGTTTGTTAAATGTTTTTACATTTATCCAATAAAGGATAAAGTCTTAAAATATGAAAAGAATTCAATTTTAGGCATATATACTCTAATTTTCACTAAAGGTCCACTTATCGCCTTTTGATGGAGAACCGTTGTTAAATATATTTTTGGTTACTATTATACATTTTATTGGACCAAATAAAATTCTTCTTTAGAATCGGGACATCAAAATTTACTTTGTGTAAATTTTTGGTATTTTTCCGATAAAGTTCATTTTTTAATGAATAGTGAAAAATGTTGTATTTTAATTCAAAACCTCTTTTTAATCTAATTTATTTATATGATTATATTATCTTTTGAATTGGTTTTAAAGTGAAATTATAATATATTTTTACCATTTAATCCAATAGTGGTCATTGGAATTAATTTAACTTTCAAATTAGACTTAAACTAGTGTCAATCTTTTGATACATATTGTTTCATAAAAACACGCTATTGGTTCTGACAGCGGGAATTAATTATTAAATTAATTAATGTAACTTATATGTTTTTAATTTTGTATAATAGACATCATTTTTTAATTCAGAATATCAAATATATCTTAGGTCGAAGTGTTGGTATTTTTTCTGAAAAACTTCAACTTTTGATGAATAGTGAAACCACTAAGTGGTACTAAAAAAAACTGATTTTTTCGTTTAAATGAAATTTTATCACCTCTGTGTTTTGAATTTCAAAAATTTGACCTACATGGTTGTAATTAAGAAGTAAAATTTGGTTCAATTGGATTAAAATATTTTTTGGTGAATAGTACCTTTTAAGTTTTTAATCACGATTAGAGGTAATTAGTGTAATTTAAGGTAAAGATAATGTTTTAATAATATTAAATGACCTTGAAACATGTCCTAAAATTATTGGATGTGTCATGGACAACCAATAAAATCCATGGGTCAACTTGGGGACACCATGGAGCCACTTTGGTAGGAAAATGACATTAATAAATTTTTATTTAAAGTTAAAATAATAATGTCACAAACATGTGTTGTTTTACTAAAACAATTTTTAAATGGGGTTATTCAAGTAATATTTTAGACTATAAATATTAATTAGAAAGATAAAGAGATTTAATACTTCATGATATTTTTTATTTATTTTTTAGACATTAAATAAATTAAATTATTTATGACACCATGATGATGCAACGATTACCTCATTATTTAACGATTTAAATAAAATGAAAAGATAGTGTAAAATATAAGACATAAACTTGTCAAAAACCTATTGGATGGGTGGATTTAGAAATATTATTACCTTATCCTCGAAATATAAAATTTTGGGACCTTTAAAATCCGGAAAACATTTTATAATAATGTAATCTTTTATAACTTTCCAAGAGTGCCCCTCCTCTCCTCTTATAAAAGGCCCCCACCTCTACCACCTTACGCACACCTCTAAAGCCTTTTGCTCGGCCAACCCCAGACCATTTTGTCTCTCCACATCTCTCTTTTACTCCTATAAGCCTCACTTTGGTCAGAAGTCTTTCCAAGGAAGCCTTTGAGATCAAATCAAAAAGAGTTACCCGATTTAAAGGTAGTGTCTTCTCTTGTGTTCTTATGTTTTATTTTTCTTCTCCAACCCCCTAAACTATTTTTATTCCTTTCTTTTGTAACAAAACCAGTATCTTAAATATACTAGGATTTTTTTATGAGAAGTATTAGAGATACACCTACACACACCATCATCTAATGGTTAAAGAACATATTATTTCTGTGGTTGGCGATTTTCTGTCTCACGAAATGATGATTGTTCAATATTCTTTTAACACCTTTCATGGTGGCCATTAAGATGTCACTCTATTTTTATGTGATATATATTATGTTTATGTTTTCCTTATGCTTCTTTATTTTTCATTTTTGGCATACCTTTATGGTTTCCATTGTGGGTAAACACGATAATTTCATTTTGGGAAGTGCGGACTACCGCCCCCTCAAAGTGATTTGATTCGTTAATGCCATATGTGGGACGTATAAAAGATGGAGTTAATGTTATTATATATGATGTTATACTGGAATTATAATATAACCTTATATAATTATGTTTTCAATCCATTAAAAACGAAATAGAAATGAATGTAGTGTTCATGCGTACGTACGGCTTACCGTCTCTATGAATGGTGCATTTCATTTCGTACCTCTACATGTTATGTAATATTATAAATACATGTATATTCTGTATATATATGATATATATGATATCCAAATCATGAATATAATTCTGGATATAATGGAACTTTGACCACATAAACAACATGTAATTGTAAGAAGTCCATTTTTGACTTAAGTACCAAATATCGACAAAATGAACATTATAAAATTAAATGATTACATAACGTTTATAACATGGAAATAAGTTATATAAAATGAATAATAAAAGAAAAAGGTTCTTAAGCAAGTATAAATTAACTTTAGTTTATTATTCAAGATATTAAAGAGCAATCGAGTCACGTCGTACACGAGGTAAGGGACTTCGTCTCAATCTCCTTTCATTGAGGCATATTTTATTATAATACAAGGCTTTCTTTTATATGGTGTATAAATCCCTTTGACTTTTAATTTTATACAAAAGGAATATTTTTCTACGAATCGTTTTATTAATTGACAAAAAGGATTGTTACTTTTAACGTACGCGGTGACAATGACCTTTTCCGTCGCCGGGAGTATTATTTGGTACTTGGCTTCCTCAACAAGCTGTAATGTTTTTAAAATGAAATAAATACCATATAATCTTTTATGTATTTTGGTATTGAAAATGGTTTTTATAATGGAGTTTTTGTAACAATATATTTAAGTGATATATTTTGATCAAAGTGTGGAAATTTTTTCTGTAATGACCCGAAGCCTGACATACATGGACATTACATTACTTTTGCGGAATACTTAGTACATAACAAAAAAACACACACAAGGATAGTAATATTTTAGTGACTTTGGAAACTCGGAACGTAATCTTCTAATCGTGGGGAAAGATCTTCAATATCTCCCATAAATATCTTCCCTTTTTTTTATACCTAAAACCTTTCTTTATATCCTGGGGAAAAGAAATCATAAAAGGGTGAGCTCAAATGCTCAGTAAGGGTAAACAAAATAAATATCAATCACATCATATACATAATAACATAGCTTTTGTAAATCTTAACCTGCAAAAGAGATCATAATATCATAACATGGGATAAATCATAGAAGTGAAATGTAATCCCAATAATCATAACTTAAAACATGAAACTTTGTGGCATACACACATAATCATAGAGAATCATTTCTTGTTAGTCAAGACTCATTGCCAAGACTATCTTAGTGGACAAAGTCCCTTTCTGAATCGAGTAACCCTCGTTTCAGTCCTGTTTCATTGAACCGGTATAACCTACCATTTCAGCCAAGTCTATCTCATGAGATATAAAATCTTTACCCAATGCATTGGAGGGAGATATAGGTCCCACCCATCTTATAATGAATCCTTTCTTATGTGTGCCACATAATCATAAATCATACATCATCGCATAACACATGTAACAAAAATGGGATTCTTGAAACATCATGACATCATAAAACAAATCATATAAGGTAAATGACTTCATAAAAATAATTCCTTCAAAAAATAATCAAATAAATGTAATAATAGGGATAAAAACAGAACCCCTTATTATCTTAGATGGAAAATAATTTTGATAAAACACTTGAACTCCATTCTTGAGGAAAATATCCTTTCTTCTTCAAAAACATTTTTCCTTTCTTAACATGTCATACAAATTTAAACTAAAAGAAGTTGATTAAAAATAAACTTGAAAACTTGTAAAGGAAGCTTCTTGGAAATAATGTTTTAAAAATCCATTCATACCATATAATTTAAAAAAAACATTATTCTAATACTTTTGTCGGAAAAGTCAAAAAACTACCTCGTATGAAAAATGACAAAAGATTCCTTTCATATCTTTTACTAAAAACTCACCGAAGGGTAAAATTGGATTTAAACAATTGTAGGTGGATGGAAATAATATTACATATTGAGTAAACATGGATGTGGATGATAAAATACACCTCAGTAAATACCAAAGTATAAACAATCTCGGATAAAAATGAGATTGTGATATTTCCCTTACCTTAGGTCCGATTTGCTTTGTACGTGTCCGAAGCTCCTCTTCTTTGGAACGCCTCTTTGAATCCTCCACTTAGGGAACTAAGATTAGTCTTTGAAGAAGACCAGGACCTCTAGGATTATTCGAGGGAAGTGGAGAAGAGATTTTGGCAGGGGTTGGCCAAGCTTGAATGCTCAAATTGGTGTGAGGAGGAGAGGGAGGAGGTGCCCTTTTATAAGGGAGGAGGGGGGCACCTTAGGAATATCTCAAAATATTATTTTATATTAAAGTCAAAATCGGTTTATAATGGTTCCAAAGGGTCTTATTTCAAAGCTAAAGTGGAGATGGGTCGAAATCCTATCAACCAATAGGATTTAGACAAGTTTATGTTATTATTTTAACCTTATCAATTAGATTTAACTCTAAGTTAAATAATTTAACTTTTACCGTGTCTTTTTGTTTTCTTACACTATATGGTTAATAAACTTACTATAACATGCCAAACGAACCCCAAATTGTTTATTATTAATATATATATCCTTATCTAAGTAATTTGGTAGAACCTTATATTTTTAGGAATAAAATAACAATTAATTATATAATATTTGATTTAAAAACTATTTTGTGTCAATTTTGACACTATTTGATATATGATTTTTGTGAAAGTCATAACAGAATTATATGTTCGAAACAAGTTGATTAAATCAACACTAATATATCATAGTAACCTAGAAAATTAGTGGAATTCATAAAAAGTCTAAAATTACATTTATTTTGGTATTTATAATATCAATTATGTCAATATTTCATTAATAAGATAATTACTGCATCATCTTTGTGTCATAAATAAAGTAAATTATTTGATGTCTAAAAATTACAAATAAAATACCATTATGTAGGAAATATTTTTATATTTCTAATGAATATTTACAATCGAATTTATCTTATGTATAACCCTATATTAAAAATGTTTTAGTAAATAAACTTTGATTTTAACTCTTTTAACTCTTCTTTGAATTAAATAAAAATAAATGTTCTAATCTAATCCAAGTGGGCCTAAATGATAATATTTTACACTTAAGGTTGTTTTTGGTCGAGATAACTTGTAAAATAGGATTAGGACATTTGTTAGGGTAATATTAATATCATTTTTACCCTTAATTACCCTATTTACTTTTAACCGTGGTAAATAAAAGTAAAAAGTTACTATTCACCAAAAATTATTTTCATCTCATTGAACCACATTTTACTTACTGACATCAACCATGTCTCTCGGATTTTTGAAGTTTCATTCACAGAAGCGGTAAAATTAAGTTTTATGAAAAATTCAGTTTTTTAACTACCACTTAGTAGTTTCACTATTCATCAAAAATTGAAGGTTTTCAGAAAAATGCCAAAATTTCATCCTAAGCTATATTTGATATTCCGAATTCAAAAATGATTTCTATTTTACAAAATTCCCAACATATAAGTTGCATTAATTAATTTTATAATTAATTTCTGCTGTCACAACAAATAGCGTGTTTTTAAGAGATAATAACTATCAAAAGATTAACACTTGTTTATGTCTGGTGTAAATGTGAAATTACATCCAATGACCAATATTGTATTGAATTGTAAAAATATATTCTAAATATACTTTTAAACCACTCAAATTAATAATTTATCACTATTAATTATTTCGATTAAAAAAGTTGTTTTTAATTAAAATTTAGTAATTTTCACTATTCATCAGAATATGAAAGTTATCCAAAAAGTACCAAAATTTCACCTTAGGCTAAATTCGATACTCCGAATCCAAAAATGAAGTCCATTTTGAGAGATAAAATTTATAAAATTTTAAAAAGTGGTTATTACTATTCATAACGGCTAGTTTTAATAATATTTTAATAGCATATCGTTGTTTCGTGAAACTCAGTATTGCGTACTACACACGCTATCGAGGAAGGTTGCGATTGCGTGTAATGAAAGACAAG
Source organism: Viscum album (assembly GCA_963277665.1). Lineage (NCBI taxonomy): Eukaryota > Viridiplantae > Streptophyta > Magnoliopsida > Santalales > Viscaceae > Viscum > Viscum album. The sequence goes on along the minus strand of OY728126.1, from coordinate 827,168,180 downwards.
TCAAGGATGCGTGTTGTGCAAGCTCCTTTTGGTGTAGCGTACAACACAAGACATTAATAAAATTAAAAAGAATAGTTTTCATAAAATCTCGGGCTGTTACATTCTACCCCCCTTAAAATGAATTTCGCCCTCGAAATTCGTCGGGGTTATAAATATTTTACTATTCGAAAGTTTCTTTAATAGAAACCCACATCGTAAAAAGGAATACCAAAACTTGTCTTTAAAAACTAAAGTAAGAAATGTAACGATTACCCAAATAAACTAATCACTGGGTTTCCACATAGGTGAAAATATGGATATGGAAGAGAAATCTAACCATCATGTTCTGATAGAGAGTGGTAGAGAACATGGCTATGAAATAGCCAACAATCACAAAGCCATAGATTTGTGACGATCTAAGGTACCATATGATTTATCAGATATAAGAGCACTAGGACAACATTTTTGGTTTTCAAGATCGTTTCCCTAAAGTTAAAGAATTTGAATTAGAATAAATACTTACTTTATTTTGGTATAATCTCACTGTTGTTCGTGCCTTTAACAATTTACACTTCATCTCTTAAATAAATGAAGTTGAATTTGTTATTCGTGAAGTGTTAGAAGATCATGTGATAGAATGACGGGTCATTCCATCTGTCTCAAAAGGTTAGCAAAATTTATATACATAAGTTGATCTATAGTGGGATTAATCATATATGGTTCCTAAAATGGGCTTATACTTCATATATCATACTGCTTAATATAATAAAACTAGTTTCTACTAAACAGGGAGTTCCTGTAGGCCAGTGGTAGGCAATAAAGGCCAGTCGCACTTCGGTTATGGGTTCGATTCCCACAGCCTTGTCCGACGCGATGGGCTGTCGCCCGTCCTGCAGGTTGTACTTTTTCTAATAATATATTACTATAACATCCCATCAATAATATCGAAAAAAAACTTCTATCCTTAAACAATACTAACTTATGTCCAACATAATCCATTGTAATCTTTACGCTTATCCATAATACTGCAATCCACTCTCATAATATAGTGAAAACGATTACCAGAGATTTAATACTGTCGTTGATCCCCATATATCATAAGATATGTCTTGTTGGTCACATTCCAAACATTCAAAGGCCTTAATCATGTATTCTCTTGAAGAATGAATACCCATTGAACCTTGGTGAAATCATTAATACTGTTAAAAGTTAACACTTTCCACATACCAAAATCCAAAAACTCTATATACTCAAACCATAATATAACCTTCTCCTTATATCAGTCATGAGCTCATGAATACTATCAAACATTTAATTTTCTCCTTATCCCTACATTATGCACATATCATCTACATTCCAAAAATATCTGAATAACCTTCCATGGATACTGGTAACATTAATCATACACTTTCAAAACTCAAGGAAAGACGATAGTGTAACAATCCTTAGATGTCTCGTTATTCCAACATTACACATGATAAACATGTAATCATTCCACTACATTCTTAAACCATTGTCCAAGATTCAACAATTCTTTCATCTCACATATCATTTGTATTCTCTTCATCATCATCAACATAAATACTTCCCATACGACCATACTGATTCTCTTCATAAGACTTTCCCTTAGGGAATTGGTTTCCATAATGCCCGTACATTCCACATTTAAAACATTTAACCATTGTTGATGTCGTAGCAATACCATTATCCTCATCCCCGGTGTTAACTGAACCTTTTCCTTTGCACTTACTGGCTTTGTGTCCTTCTTTTCCACACCCAAAGCATCTTCCAGTTCCTTTGAAACATTCTCCTTGATGCCTCTTCCCACATGAATTACATAGGGGAAATTGAACTTTCTTTCCTCTATGATCATCATGAAACTCCATCTTTCTCTTATTAGCCGAGTCAGGAAACTTACCAAATTTTACTTTATTGATCATATTATGATATTGCTGATTCGTCATAATAATTATGTTTCGACTTCCAAATCCCATTTCATTATGAAGAATATCATTCCATTGTCCATCATATCCTCCATTATCTTAAATCATCTTGTTTCCAGCCATTTTATAAAACCCAAAAAGAATAGTGTTATAGGAAAAAATCATAATAAAGGGGGAGTAACTTCAATATCTATCATCTTAAGTTTAATCTAATATCGTTACCAAAGTTCTAGGACTATATCCTATACGTATACTTATCCTTAGGGACATCCCTAGACATACCTTAGAAATATTTCTAGGGATCTCACTAACGTTTTCGCATCCTAGTTTCCAAAGGTTGACTAAACCTTTCCTCTGATACCAACTGTAATGACCCGAAGACTGACGTACATGGACATTACATTACTTTTGCAGAATACTTAGTACATAACAAAAACACACACACAAGTATCGTAATAGTTTAGTGTCTTTGGAAACTCGGAACGTAATCTTCTAATCGTGGTGAAAGATCTTCAATATCTCCCATAAAGATCTTCCCTTTTTTTACCTAAAACCTTTCTTTATATCCTGGGGAAAAGAAAACATAAAAGGGAGAGCTCAAATTCTCAGTAAGGGTAAACAAAAGAAATATCAATCACATCATATACATAAGAACATAGCTTTTGGAAATCTTATCCTGCAAAAGAGATCATAATATCATAACATGGGATAAATCATAGAAGTGAAATGTAATCCCAATAATCATAACTTAAAACATGAAACTTTGTGGCATACACACATAATCATAGAGAATAATTTCTTGTTAGTCAAGACTCATTGCCAAGACTATCTTAGTGGACAAAGTCCCTTTCTGAATCGAGTAACCCTCGTTTCAGTCCTGTTTCACTGAACTGGTATAACCTACCATTTCAGCCATGTCTATCTCATGAGATATAAAATCTTTACCCAATGCATTGGAGGGAGATATAGGTCCCACCCATATTATAATGAATCCTTTATTATGTGTTCCACATAATCATAAATCATACATCATCGCATAACACATGTAACAAAAATGGGATTCTTGAAACATCATGACATCATAAAACAAATCATATAAGGTAAATGACTTCATAAAAATAATTCCCTCAAAACATAATCAAATCGATGTAATAATAGGGATAAAAACAGAACCCCTTATTATCTTAGATGGAAAATAATTTTGATAAAACACTTGAACTCCATTCTTGAGGAAAATATACTTTCTTCTTCAAAAACATTTTTCCTTTCTTAACATGTCATAAAAATTTATACTAAAAGAAGTTGATTAAAAATAAACTTGAAAACTTGTAAAGGAAGATTCTTGGAAATAATGTTTTAAAAATCCATTCATACCGTATAAGTTAAAAAAACATTATTCTCGTACTTTTGTCGGAAAATTAAAAAAACTACCTCGTACGAAAAATGACAAAAGATTCCTTTCATATCTTTTACTAAAAACTCACCGAAGGGTAAAATTGGATTTAAACAATTGTAGGTGGATGGAAATAATATTACATATTGATTAAACATGGATATGGATGATAAAATACACCCCAGTAAATACCAAAGTATAAACAATCTCAGATAAAAATGAGATTGTGATATTTCCCTTACCTTAGGTCCGATTTGCTTTGTACGTGTCCGAAGCTCCTCTTCTTTGGAACGCCTCTTTGAATCCTCCACTTAGGGAACTAAGATTGGTCTTTGAAGAAGACCATGACCTCTAGGATTATTCTAGGGAAGTGGAGAAGATATTTTGGCAGGGGTTGGCCGAGATTGAATGCTCAAATTGGTGTGAGGAGGAGAGGGAGGAGGTTCTCTTTTATAAGGGAGGAGAGGGGCACCTTAGGAATATCTCAAAATATTATTTTATATTAAAGTCAAAATCGGTTTATAATGGTTCTAAAGGGTCTTATTTCGAAGATAAAGTGGGGATGGGTCGAAATCCTATCAACCAATTGGATTTAGACAAGTTTAGGTTATTATTTTAACCTTATCAATTAGATTTAACTCTAAGTTAAATAATTTAACTTTTACCGTGTCTTTTTGTTTTCTTACACTATATGGTTAATAAACTTACTATAACATGCCAAACGAACCCCAAATTGTTTATTATTAATATATATATATCATTATCTAAGTCATTTGGCCGAACCTTAGATTTTTAGGAATAAAATAACAATTAATTATATAATATTTGATTTAAAAACTATTTTGTGTCAATTTTGACACTATTTGATATATGATTTTTGTGAAAGTCATAACAGAATTATATGTTCGAAAAAAGTTGATTAAATAAACACTAATATATCATAGTAACCTATAAAATTAGTGGAATTCATAAAAAGTATAAAATTACATTTATTTTGGTATTTATAATATCAATTATGTCAATATTTCATTAATAAGATAATTACTGTATCATCTTTGTGTCATAAATAAATTAAATTATTTAATGTCTAAAAATTACAAATAAAATACCATTATATAGGAAATCTGTTTATCTTTCTAATGAATATTTACAATCGAATTTATCTTATGTATAACCCTATATTAAAAATGTTTTAGTAAATAAAATTTGATTTTAACTCTTTTAACTCTTCTTTGAATTAAATAATAATAAATGTCCTAATCTAATCCAAGTGGGCCTAAATGATAATATTTTACACTTAAGGTTGTTTTTGGTCGAGATAAACTTGTCCAATAGGATTAGGACATGTGTTAGGGTAATATTAATATCATTTTTACCCTTAATTACCCTATTTACTTTTAACCGTGGTAAATAAAAGTAAAAAGTTACTATTCACCAAAAATTATTTTCATCTCATTGAACCACATTTTACTTACTGACATCATCCGTGTCTCTCGGATTTTTGAAATTCCATTCACAGAAGCAGTAAAATTAAGTTTTATGAAAAATTCAGTTTTTTGACTACCACTTAGTAGTTTCACTATTCATCAAAAATTGAAGGTTTTCAGAAAAATGCCAAAATTTCATCCTAAGCTATATTTGATATTCCGAATTCAAAAATGATTTATATTTTACAAAATTCCCAACATATAAGTTTCATTAATTAATTTTATAATTAATTTCTTCTGTCACAACAAATAGCGTGTTTTTAAGAGATAATAACTATCAAAAGATTAACACTTGTTTATGTCTGGTGTAAATGTGAAATTACATCCAATGACCAATATTTTATTGAATTGTAAAAATATATTCTAAATATACTTTAAAACCACTCAAATTAATAATTTATCACTATTAATTATTTCGATTAAAAAATTTGTTTTTAATTAAAATTTAGTAATTTTCACTATTCATCAGAATATGAAAGTTATCCGAAAAGTACCAAAATTTCACCTTAGGCTAAATTCGATACCCCGAATCCAAAAATGAAGTCCATTTTGAGAGCTAAAATTTCTAAAATTTTAAAAAGTGGTTATTACTATTCATAACGGCTAGTTTTAATAATATTTTAATAGCATATCGTTGTTTCGTGAAACTCAGTATTGCGTACTACACACGCTATCGAGGAAGGTTGCGATTGCGTGTAATGCAAGGCAAGTCAAGGATGCGTGTTGTGCAAGCTCCTTTTGGTGTAGCGTACAACACAAGACATTAATAAAATTAAAAATAATAGTTTTCATAAAATCTCGGACTGTTACATTTTCTTTCCAATATATTTGTTTTATGTCTTATGATTTTATAATGGTACTTGGACATTTGACGGGTGGTTACGTGATAAACCATATGACGAGTGGTGCCGTGAATACTAGGATGGGTGGTTACGTTATAACCTCCAATGCATTGGGTATGGAAGTCGACCGTTTGTCTATTCCATTAAGTGATATGGGTGGAAGTCGACCGGATGGTTATTCCACTTAAGTGTGTTTATGTACCAAGTTACCTTTATATGTTATGTGTTCTTTATATGGGTTTTATGGTAATATTTTGGTTAAAAAAGGGTAAGTAATGATATTTTATTCAATAAAGAGTATTTTCTTCTTCATAAAGGTGAAATTTATTACTTTGATAAAGTATTCTTGGTTTACTGGTTGTTTTGAAAAACTAACAGTTTTCTTTCATTGTGTATCCCTTACTGATCTTTTTATTCTCACCCCAAGTTTTTGAAATGTTTTTCACAGGACTTAATGTGGAATAGGGTCAAGAATGGGATCAAGGAATAGTCATGCTATCTAAAACATGGAACTAGACATGTTTATTTTTAAGAGTTTTTATTTTATGAAAACTTAGTAGAAGTGTCTACATTGTAATCTTTTGAGATGTAATAGTTATGTCCTAATTCCCTAAAACTCTAAACCTGAAAATATCCTCAATGTGAATTGTTCATTTAATTCAATATTAAGTAAGGTTTAAGGCCGTGGCCTTATAGGGATACCCTTATATATTTGAGACATGTTTATGAAATCCTTCATAGTAATAATATCAATTACCCTCAAGTAAAATTGGTTAACTAAAAACATGAATTTAATAGGAAACAACACATTATAATTATAATCTCTCTCATCGGGTCCCAATATTCATTCACTGTAGAGTTTAATGTCATATAGGTAGGAACTCTATAATTTCTATACAACCAGGAAGAATTGGACTCATGTGGGAGGAAAAATGACGAGTTATAGAGTTGGGCTCTGGCCTATGATGTGGGACTCCAACATATCCTCATGAAGAGAATAAAAATCCTTGTAGTGCGATTCAAAATAATGAGACATGTCATACTATTAATGGTCATGTGAAAATTACCATCGTGGTGAATTTTAAGGTCATATATCCACTACATAATCTAATAATTTTAAATTCATTCATAGTATACTATTATGTGAAAGGTACCTAGAAATATATTAGTGTGGGACTTATGCATGAAAAACCCTTTCTAGCATATCTTGGTATATTATTTGAGTAAGGATATTTTTGGAATACAAAAGGGAGTGTCTCAAATCATGAATTTCGAGTAATCACTTATAAGTATCACAACTAATGGAATGTGAGTAAACAAATATGAGTATCTCAACTTAAGGAATCCGAGTAAATGCGGAGAAGTATCTACAAATAAGGAATATTAGGATACCATGATGAGTATATCAACTATAGGAATTCTCTTGGATCAATGTTATGGTTTTAGGTATCAAAACCTAAATCATGTTTGGTCGAGCGTAAAAAAAATCATGATAAAAATATTTATTTTTTTGGGTCTAGTGACCGAAGCTCAGAGAATGAGTAAATTTTTAGACACATTATTCTATCACTAATTTCAATTGGGTTTGTGGGGGTGGAGCCCCTATGTCATGAACCTATGGGAACATAGGTTTTTTACCTGGTACATTAGGATATTCATTATGTGACTTTGATTAATGGGTTCCTAGATAAAAGGATTGGTTGAACGGGAACCTCAGTAGGTGACCAGGGTGAATGGGTGCTCATATGGGAGATCCTGGAGAATAAGAACCAACATAGGAGACTCGGGTGAAGTGGTTCTTAGGTTGGATTGTGGGAGCATAGGTTCTTGTGTGCCCAAGTACTACGACACCCACATAGTCACTGATCAGGTACTTCTGGGCCAATTTGGTCAATAGTTGAGCACATTGGTACCCATGTGGTTGGATCTTAGGTAGTTGAAATCCATGGTAAAACTCCAAATAAGAGTTTCTATGTGCCATTTTTTATCCCTTATCTATGTTATTGGAATTTAAAATCATCTAAATAAGATTTACATGCACTAATGTTTTTGGTTCTCTAGTTTTATTGGTTCTTAGGTCTTCTTTTAGACTTATTAATCTAAAATGGTGGTTTGGGGGTCCTTTTATGAGTAATCCTCATCCTAAGAACACACTTGTGGGTGAAAACTATCTTAAACCACATCAGATTCTTATGTATGACTTTGCTCATGCATTGGGGCATGAGGTAGGGTGTGTGAGTTCTTGTGTGAAACACTAGGGAATTCAGTGTTTGTCATACATGATGTGGAGTGTAAGGTGTTAGAATTCATATAAGGTCACTCATTTAGTGTCATGTATGGATGATCACGTAATAAATTTGTGAGAGGATGAGTACCTAAGTTGGGAATATGAGATTAAATAGCTAAGTAGGGTTCTTAAGTCTAAGAACCTATTTAGTGTGCAGATGGATAGGGGTCTATAAAGGGTGTGTGAGTTAGGATTCATTTGTGGATGAGTTAAGAAGTAGTGTGTGTGATGATGATAACCTAAGTAGGGATTGTGAGGATATTATCATAAGTAGGGTGTATAATGTTCGGTCATTCAAACAGTTCTTTGAATGGTTGAGTTCCTAATCCAGTCATGCAAGACCTCTTCTGTTTATGAACTGGCTAGGATTTTATTCTTAAACAATGAATAAAATCTACAACCCACTTTCAATGGGGGGTTCTCACCACCACATCACCAGATATGGTGACTTTTTTAAGAGTTTCCACACCATGATGTGTGAATAGCCACTCGTAACATAGAAATACCATTTTTTTCTTCTTTTTCGAGTGTGAAACTTCTTTATGTTAAACTGAACTCATGTTATCTAAGAACATTTTATATTATGGTCATCAAAATAAAGTGCATGGTTTGTAATTTTTGGGTTCCAAACATTATCACCCCCACCTAGGAATTATATTCATTCAAAATAAAAAACAATCTTATACTGATATAATATAGGGAACATTCCAATATCTATTATATTCTTAAAGTACGCTTATAAAAGGATGTTAACTAGTTGGGGATGAAATCTCAAGGCTTTATAACATGAAGGGAATACTCTCATCTCAATGATTTTGAATTTCCATTAAGAGAATATTTACTTAATGAATTTTTATTTCCATGGGGACAATCTTGAATCAAGGATTTTGTATTACCTATAGCAATATCTAAAGCAATTATTTTTTCCCTAAGAGACAAATATCGACTCATGGTGTTTGTATTTTCAAGAGGATAATCTCAACTCCATGATTTTTAATTCATCAAGAGGAATAATCGACATGAGGATATAGGAAATTTCTAAGAGGAATACTCAAATAAAACCATTTTAAGCCAGCAAGAGGAATATTAGAATCAATGAATTTTATATCCTAGTGTAAGGTTAGTATAGGAATAACCCACATGAGTTAGTGGGGCCTAATTATAGAATGATAGGAGGAATATAATGAAAGTGTAATTTATGGATGGATTCTAGATATGAGATCTAGAATTGACTACATATAATTTGAGAAAAAGGATCAAGAATCACATATTTCTTTAATAAAGAATTTTAATTCTGATATATGATCAGAAATAGAAGAAGCTCAATGGTTTTACATGGGAAATGAGACCTAGTTTTTAATATATGGTGTAAAATTTTATGATTGCTGTAGAAAATATGACATGAATGTGGAGACCGTACTCTAGAAGATTCTGTATGATAGTGTAATTTATAGTTGGTTCCAAGATATGTGATCAAGATATCACTATGTATCCTATAAGTAGATGAATCATGACACGTGAAGTTTTTTAGGAAAGACTCCCTGAAAATATCTAACTCAAACATAAGTGAAAATGAAGTGGAATGAATTAACTCCTAGGTGAGAAAATGATGAATGAATTTTGATGTGAATTTTAAATTATCTCAAAAATAGGGAAAAGATGATAATATTGAATTTTTTGTTAGGCCCATGATAAGTGTTCTATATGTGATTATGTATCTTATAAGAATAAGAATCAAAATACATGTAGTTATTGGAATGGAGTCTTTATGTAAAATAGGCCCATGTATAGGATAAAATTAAATTGTTTCATCCTAGTGTAGGACTATAGGAGAATCCCCTATGTGAACGGGTGAACTCGTACATTAGGAACTCTAATATCAATCAAGATTAAACATATGGGAATTAGGTTATGTATAATATACTACTCTAAGGATTTTAAGGTCTTGTAGGATGGACCATTGATTCATTTATTATATAGATATGTTATGAGGTCTATGTACCAAATTGGAATTTTCTAAGCAAAGAATATCAACTCAAGGATTTTTGGTTTTCCAAGAGGATTATCTCAACTTATATAATTTGGGATTACATAAATAGTATATTCACTTAAGTAATTTTATTCATCATAGAAAATTCATACCCAAATATGAATGTGTATAAAAGTATTATATAATAATCTTTCATACAAAATATTTATTCTGAAAAAATGTGTAACATTGAGTGTATTTGTAACACTCCAAGCTTCCACGGTATGTTTCCCTTTGTATAATGCAGTAGCTTGCATTGTACGCAACCTAGAGTTTTAACACACCACGACCAATCAAACTAGCCGTTACGAATAGTAATACCCTCTTTTTGAAATTTTAAAAATTTTATTTTTCAAAATGGACTTCATTTTTGGATTTAGAATATCAAAATTAGCTTATGGAGAATTTTTGGTATTTTTCTGAAAACATTCAATTTTTAATGAATAGTGGAAAACACGACGTTAGAGTTTAAAACTGAATTTTTATACAAATAATTAGTTATTTTATTTTAATTTATTTTAGGTCAAAATAGATACATAATACCTATATATTATTAACGCAATTCATTGGAGTCATTTTATAATAAGTTTAGATATATAAAATTTTATCGAACTTTTTACTGTCTTTTACCCATCTTCTAGGAGCATTTGCAAATTTGCAAGAAATTTAATTTTACAGCTTCTATGAGTTGAATTTCAAAAATCAAAGAGAAACAGTTGACATCAGTAAGTAAAATGTGGTTTAATAAGATGAAAATAATTTTTGGTGAATAGTAACTTTTTTACTTTTATTTTCCGCAGTTAAAAGTAAATAAGGTAATTAAGGGTAAAAAAGAAATTATAATTACCCTAAAATATTTCCTAATTCTATTGGATAAGTTTAATGCAACCAAAAACAACCTTAGGAAAAATATATGACCCCCTTTGATCCACTTGTATTAGATTAAGACATTAATTATTATTTTATTTAAAGAAGAGTTAAATGAGTTAAATTCCAAGTTTAGTAACTAATCCATTTTTAATATAGGGTTATACAAAATATAAATTAGACTTTAAATATTAATTATAAATATAAAAATATTTAATACATAATGGTATTTTATTTATAATTTTTAGACCTTATATAATTTATTTTATTTATGAGACAGTGATGAGGCAGTAATTACCTTATTAATAAAATATTAAAATAATTGATTTTATAAATATTCAAATAAAATTAAATTGAGTCTTCTGATGAATTGAACTAATTTTCTAGGTTAATATGACATGTTCAGGTAGATTAAATAAATTTTATTCAAAGTGATAATGTTTTTATGGCTTTCAAAAAAATCAAATACTAAATAGTGTCAAAATTGACCTAATTGGGTTTTTAAAACAAATACTATATTATTAATGGATATAATATTCATAAAAATATATGGTTCGAACAAAGGACTTAGATAAGGTTATATATATTAATAATGAACCACTTGGGGTTTTCTTGTATATTTATAGTAACTTTATTAACCATATAATATAAAAATACAAAGAGACATGGTAAATGTCAAACTATTCAACTAAGAGTTAAATCTAAAAGATATGGTTAATATGGTGACCTAAACTTGTCTAAAACCTATATTTTGAGAGTTTTTCGACCCATAACCACCTTATTATAGAAATAAAATATTTTTAAGCCATTATAAACCGAAAATTATTTCATTATAAAATAATATTTCAAGCTTTTCCTAAAGTGACCCTCACCTCTCTTATAAAAGGGTACTTCCCCTTCTCATAATTTCACACCTCCAGAGCCCTTTGGATCATCCAAACCCCCCCAAATATCCTCTAAACTATCCTCGCTTAAACCTAGAGGCTTTAATTTGATTATAAGTCCATCCAAAGGATATATTTTGATAAAATCAAATGAAAACACCCGAAGAAGAGTTAATAATTTCACCACCCTCTTTCAAGTTATTTACTTCTTCCACTTAATCTTTCTTTGTAGTTTACACCCCAAAATAATAACTCAATTACCTTATACATAATTTGGTTTTATTATAAATATGGTATAACCATATTCATTATTCTATCCATCATATAAATGACAAAGTCAATATACATGCGTACGTACGGATTACCGTCTCCACGTCGTGGTGTAGTTTGTTATTAAAACACTTAATTATTTGGATGGGTATAATAATTAGTATAACTAATGTAAATAATAAATATAACATGTTAATTAATCTGTATATATGATATAACATGCAATTATATATTATTTCACCATCAATGTAATGATATTATTGTTCGTGCGTAGGTACAGATTACCGTCTCCATAAACGCGATGAGATTCATTCCCCATCGTAATAATTCAAGAATAATTTTCATTTTATGATCAAAAATAATGTTTATGAACGTAATATAATTATGCATATGAATACTATAAATCTTATCCACAACAAACATGGCTCACCAAACCAAGCATATAAATGATAATGAATCAGTTAACACTTGAAACGATGATACTGCTGAAATATTATTAACAAAGAAATATTAGAGGATCATATATGATATCATATTTATGTATATAGTTATTTTATAATTTAATAACAATTTTTGAACAATTACATATGAGGTTAAAATACTATCTACTAAGGAAAATTAGTAGGTAAGGGTTAATTCTATAATCTCTTTACATATATGAGGTTGTTAATACGTAAGTATCTATTGAGACCTCTTTATCATCCACATCTGTGTTTTATTAAAAATGAAATTCAAAACATTTTTAATATTTACTAAACTATGGGTTAAGTTAATTTATTCCCTTATTTTACTATATATGTTTTCAAAGGAATCTTTCCGACATTTTCCAAACAAGGTACTTTATGACCTTTTCAACAAAATTAAGGTAAGAATGTTTTTTTAACGTATATAGAGGGTGCGGCTATTTTCCACCATAATAATATCTTCGAAGCTTCCCATAAAATTATATAAGAATATTTTAAAAATAATTTTTTCTTTTATAATTATATGACTTTTAAATTATTTTAAAATATAAAGAGATATTTCTCAAAAAAAGTTTTGATTTCATCTATTTCTTCATCCTTTGATGGATTTTATTCTTGTTTGAAGTTGATTTATTATGATACTAACATTCCATATTATATTGAAGGTTTTGTGATATGTTTTACTATGGATGAGTTATTTTTACACCATTCATGGTTTATGGATAAATTATTGACATTTCTTATGCTAGTTTTAATATGAATGTTTCTGTTATGTTTAAAACTTTTCATATGAGGAATGCATTGGACTTAGTAAGTGATGGGTGGAGCCCTCTATAGCTCCTAGATGCATCAGTAGGTCTCATGAGACATACTAGTGTCTTGGTACAAGGCCTTGACAAATATATTATTTTTAGTCTGGGCCAAAGGACCTTACTATGTGGTTATGAAGTCTGGCATTATGCATTCCATCATTATGAAATTGGCTATTGATATTACATGTGATTATTCGACTAGTAGAATATCTATGTGAATAAGTAAATGGAATTACTTTATTTATCTTTTCTATATTTTGACGATTTTTAAGTTTAAACGGATTGTGTTTTAGTCTTATACATTGACTTAAATGTTTATTGTTATTTATGAAAGTTTCCACTATATTGTTATCCTTACTGAGCATATAATAGCACCCCTTTCTATGTTTTATTTTTTCCAAGATGTGAAGAAGTATATTATGACTAACATGTATAGATAGGATAAGGGAAATAAGTGTATTCAAATGGGACAATGTAGTTGCTGTCTTTCATTTTATAATGTAATGTAAAACTTATAAATGTATCTAGTACTTCCAAGGCTACTAAACTGAGCAGTTTTTTAGGATTTTGATCCCTTGTGATCATGACAATGTTATGTAATAATGCACCAACTTTGGGTAACTATGGTCGGGACATTATAGTTGGTATCATAGGAATTTTAGTACAAACCTTGGAAACTAGATTTAGATAAACATTGATTAAATCACATTACCCCAAGATAGACTTTGAGGATTAGTATAGAAGAACTTCCTAGAATTTTGGTAATGTAGAGATTTTGTGTATTTTCCAAGAAATACATCCCTATTAGGATACGATTAGGTAGAGACGGTGTTGGAACAGATGTAACTAGGAGTGAAAACTATGACAAGGAGTTTTGAGCTTGATCCAGGGTATCCATGTACACGACAATGGGCCTTGCAGCACTTTTGGTTACGACACTCCCGGGGGATATGCTTATGAAAATTCACATTTTATTTACAAACCATTATGAAAGATTTATGAGTATATACATTCTCAAAGAATTTTTTATTATTATTATGGATTATATCCATAAACTGTTCAATTTATGTTAGATGTTTTACAAGTTTGGAATTATTTATTGTGATTCATAAAGTAATCTAGTGAATGATATTTTTTTATAAATGGTGCCTAGTAGAAGGAATGGAAACCTTATCAACTCATGTAATACATGTAGGGATTTCCCTCCTACTCAATATAATTATAGTGGAGATGGTGATGCAACTTGTGTTGGTCAGTTTATCACCATACTAGGAAAACTCACTCAGGTTATGAATAATAACCTTATCCATATGGAGCACCCTAATCCACAATGTAGGGGATAAATGTTAGACCACATCATGAGGAAATAACCACCAACATTAAGTGGGAGTAAAAATCTATTGGTAGCTGATCAATGGATAATTTCCTTAGAAAGAATATTTCATGCTTTGGGGTGTAGCGAAAGGGAAAAGGTAGTCATGGTAATTTATCACCTCACGGGAGATGCAGGTCAATGGTGATCATTAATCCAAAACACAAAGGAATATGAAGAAGTATAAACATGGAATGGAGGGTGTTTAAAGATATTTTCATAGAAAAATACTTTCCTCATGACCATTGAGCGGATATGGAAAGACAATTTCCGAGTCTGAGGAAAAAAGAGGATGAGAATGTTGTAAAGTATGAGGCTAACATTACAAGGTTAACATGGCATGCAGCAGATTATATACGTAACCCAAGAAGTAAGATTGATAGATTATTTGATGGGTTAAAACCAATTCTACGTCGATCAATAGTCTTACAATCCTTCTCATCGTACAAAGTTATCGTCTCATTTGCAATCAAGATAGAAAAGTAATTCTCTATGTCTTATGACTTTAAAGCAAAGAAAGAGAAGAATATATCTATTTAACACTCTAGAAATAGAAATATGGGGGAGAAGGGAAAAGTTGAATATCTATCCTGCAGTAAATGTGGGAAGAAACACCCTGGTACTTGCCTGAAGGGAATGAGAGTCTGTTACAAGTCTTGTGAAAAAGGCCACTGTGATTACAATGGAAAAATTTGATGTCAATGTTGAAGGATACAATTTTAGAGAAAAGGGGAATTATGGAAATAAATTTCCTAAGAGCCAAGGGAACTTACCTCATAAAAGGTCAAGGGAGCAAGGCCAAGCTTATGAGATCACTACTGGTAAGGTTGAAGCTCTGAAAGATGTGGTGGCAGGT
Source organism: Viscum album (assembly GCA_963277665.1). NCBI lineage: Eukaryota > Viridiplantae > Streptophyta > Magnoliopsida > Santalales > Viscaceae > Viscum > Viscum album. The sequence goes on along the minus strand of OY728126.1, from coordinate 827,152,695 downwards.
AATTTAATGGTTACTCATGTTTAGAAAATTCTTTATTTGATTCTGGATCATCACATTGTTTCATATCTTACCAATTTTTTAATAAAATTATATATTTTCAATTTGACTTAACAAGGGAGATTTTAGTCAAAACTCCTAAGGGAAGTATCATTGCAACAATGTTTTGCGAATCAGCTACCATTAGGGCATATAAATGTTCTTTATCTGCTGATCACATTATTATAACCATGATTGAATTTGATATAATCCTCAGAATGGATTGGATTTCATACCATGATGTGAAAAAATTTGTAAGTAGATGGATGTTACAATTTTCGATGATGATAAGGAGTACCTTCTCTTTTGAGCAGAAATGTCACCACCTGATTCTTGTCTAGATCCACCCCCTTGTATCTCTACTAAATTCAATTATTAGGGAGGAAGAGAATGAAATAATTACAGGTAAGGAAAAAAATGTTCTAATTGAGGATGTACCTATTGTGCAAGAATATGTTGATGTGTTTCTAGAGGATTTACCTGGACATCCTCCAGAATGAGGAATTGAGTTTTCCATTGATTTAATTTTTGGTTCAAGGTCCATATTGAAGACCCCTTATATAATGGCCACTGTTGAATTAGTAGAACTAAAGAAACAACTTGAGGAATTGAGTAATAAGGGATTTATTATCCCTAATTTTTCTCCATGGGGATCCCATGTACTTTTTGTTAAAAAGAAAGATAGATCTATGAGGTTTTGAATTGACTACAGGGATATTAATGCTATAAAAATAAAGAACAAGTATCCCCTATCTCGCTTTGATGATTTATTCAACCAACTTCATTGAGATCAAAATTTTTCAAAGATTGACCTTCGTTCTGGATATCATCAGTTGTGTGTGAATAAGGAATATATTCCGAAAACAGCATTTTGAACCAGGTATGGACATTAAGAGTTTACAGTAATGCCTTTTGGATTGACTAATGCACCCTCTATCTTTATGGATCTAATGAGCATAGCTTTCAATGAATATCTAGATGACTTTGTAGTGGTATTTATTGATGATATCTTGGTATACTCCAAAATATATGAACATCAGGGAAATCACTTGTGCATTATTCTATAGACTCTCATAAGAAATGAATTATATGGGAAGTTTAGAATGTGTGAATTTTGGCTTCAGGAGATTTCTTTTCATGGCCATATTGTCTCTAAGGATGGAAGCTCTATTGATCCTTCAAAGACCAAGGAAATCCAAGAATGGCTAGCACTAAAGAGTATAACTGAGGTAAATAGTTTTATTGGTTTAGAAAGTTATTATCGACATTTCGTCTAGAATTTTTCCCAGTTAGCTAACCCATTAACCAAGCTCACACGTAAAGGGGTTAATTTTTTTGGGAAAGAAGAGTGTGAAGAATGTTTTGAATAACTGAAGGGATGATTATTCAACGCTTCTATCTTGACTCTACCATCAAGGAATGATGGATTTGTTATTTATAGTGATTCTTCAAACAAAGGACTTGGTTTTCTCCTAATGAATAATGATAGAGTTATTGCCTATGCATCACGACAGCTAAAACATCATGAGAAAAACTATCCCACTCCAGATCTTGAGTTAGCAGCTGTAATCTTTGCTCTGAATATATGGAGACACTATCTCTATGGTGAAAAATGTGATATTTATACTGATCATAAGAGTCTAAAGCATATTTTATCACAAAAAGATCTCAACATGAGGCAAAGGAGATGGCTTGAACTACTCAAGGATTATTATTTCACCATACACTACCACCTGGGGAAGGAAAATAAGGTGGAAGATGCTTTGAGCAGAAAGGATCATGGAGTTTTGAAAAATATGAGAGTTGAAAGGGATCCAATTTTCATAGATATAGTAAAGATGGATATGGGAATAACCATTGAAGGTGAAAAATCAATACCTTTTCAAAGTGTTGCTAAACCATCCTTACTACAAAGGATAAAATGTTCTCCGATTAATGATTAGGATATTCAAAAGAAGATTAAAGCTATAAATGATGGGAGATTGAGTGACTTCGTATACGAAGATAGAATTTTAAAAGTTGGGAAGAGACTTTGTGTTCCCAATATACTTGATCTAAAAAGGTAATTATTGGATGATTATCATAGCTCTAATTTCTCTATACATCCTGGGAGCACCAAGATTTATATAGATTTTAAGGAACATTTTTGGTGGGACAACATGAAGAGGGAGATTTCTGATTTAGTGTCATGATGTATGGTTTGTCAACAAGTGAAAGCTGGAAGGCAATATCCTGGAAGAGTCATGAAACCTCTTCGTATACCTGAGTGGAAATAAGATAATATTACGATGGACTTTGAAATGGGGCTACCAAATACTCCTAGAAGTAATGATGAAATATGTGTCATTGTTGATCGTCTTACCAAGTCAGCACATTTTCATGCTATGAGAGAAGATTTATCACTTGAATGTCTGGAAAGACTATATATTAATGAACTTGTAAGACTCCATGGTGTACCCCTATCAATTTTTTCTGATTGAGATCCCTGTTTTACTTCAAGATTCTGGAAAAGTCTTCAAAAGGCCTTGGATACTGAACTTAGTTTGAGTACTGCCTACCACCCTCAAACCGATAGACAATTAGAACGAACTATTCACACCATAGAAGACATGTTGAGATATTACTCACTTTACTTTATAGGTATATGGGATCTATATTTACCTCTGGTAGAATTTTCCTATAAAAATAGTTTCCATTAAAGTATTCATATGGCACCGTATGTAGCGTTATATGGAAAGATATGTCCCACACCAACTTGTTGGGATGATGTTGGTGAAAGAAAACTCATAGGCCCAGAACATATTGAGGAAACAATGGAAAAAGTGAAGATTATCCAAACCCACATCAAAGAATCCCAAAGTAGGAAAAAGATCTATATCGATAATTGAAGAAAGGATTTGGAATTCCATGTAGGAGGTCATGTTTTCTTGAAGGTATCTCCATTGAAGGGTGTCATACGATTCAGGAATAAGGGTAAATTAAGTCCCAGGTACATTAGACCTTTTGATATTCTAGAACGAATTTGAGTAGTGGCTTATTGTTTGGAAATGCCTCCAAGTGTTTCCAAAGTTCTTGATGTGTTCCAGGTATCACTATTGAGAAAATACATGCCTGTCCCAATGCATGTACTCACCTATGAAGAATTAGAAATGGACCCTGATCTGTCTTATTGTGAAGAGCTTATCAGAATTCTTGAGACCAGAGAACAAATGTTGAGAAACTGGATGACTCGTCTGGTGAATGTTCTATGGAGAAATCATCATATGGAAGAGGAAACTTGGGAACTCTAGGAATGTATGATGAAGAAACAACCGAATCTTTTTATGTAGTAATATTCTAGAAATTTCTAGGATGAAATTATTTTAAGGAGGGGATAATGTAACACCTCAAGGTTCCACATTATCTTTCCCTTTGAATAATGCAGTAGCTTGCGGTGTACACAACATGGAGTTTTAACACACCACGACCAATCAAACTAGCCGTTATGAATAGTAATACCAAATTTTTGAAATTTTGAAATTTTATTTTTCAAAATGGACTTCATTTTGGGATTTGTAATATCAAAATTAGCTCAGGGTGAATTTTTGGTATTTTTCTGAAAAATTTCAATTTTTGATGAATAGTTAAAAAACACTACGTTATTATTTAAAACTGAATTATTATTTAAATAATTAGTTAATTTATTTTAATTTATTTTAGGTCAAAATAGATACATAATACCTATATATGTTCAATGTAGTTCATTGAAGTAATTTTATAATAAGTTTAGATAAATAAATTTTTATCGAACTTTTTACCGTCTTTTACCCACCTTCTATGAGCATTTGCAAATTTGTATGAAACGTAATTTTACCACTTCTGTGAGTTGAATTTAAAAAATCCAAGAGACACAGTTCACATCAGAATGTAAAATGTCGTTCAATAAGATGAAAATAATATTTAGTGAATAGTAACTTTTAACTTTTATTTACCACGGTTAAAAGTAAATAGGGTAATTAAGGGTAAAAATGATATTATAATTATCATAAAAAATGTCCTAATTCTATTGGATAAGTTTAATTTGACCAAAAACAACCTTAGGAATAAAATACCACCCCCTTTGATCCACTTGGACTAGATTAAGACATTTACTATTATTTTATTTAAAGAAGAGTTAAAAGTGTTAAATTCAATGTTTAATAACTAAACAATTTTTTATATAGGGTTATACACAATATAAATTAGACTATAAATATTAATTAGAAAGATAAAAATATTTCCTACATATTGGTATTTTATTTATAATTTTAATACATTATATAATTTATTTTATTTATGACACAATGATGATGTAGTAATTACCTTATTAATAAAATTTTAAAATAATTGATATTATAAATATCCAAATAATTTTAAATTCAGACTTATGATGAATTACACTAATTTTATGGGTTAATATGACATGTTAGGGTTTATTAGATAAATTTTATTTGAAGTGTAAAGTTTTTATGACTTTCAAAAAAATCAAATACTAAATAGTGTCAAAATTGACATAATTGAGTTTTTAAAACAAATACTTTATTATTAATTGATATATTATTCCTAAAAATCTAAGTATCATCCAAAAGACTTATCTATGGATATATATAATAATAAATAACCACTTGGGTTTTTTTTTGATTTTTATAGTATGTTTATTAACCATATAATATAAAAATACAAAGAGATATGGTAAATGTCAAACTATTTAACTAAGAGTAAAATCTAAAAGATAAGGTGAATATGGGGACCTAAACCTTTATAAAACCTATTATTTGAGAGTTTTGAGTCAAATACCAACCTTATCCTTGAAATAAATCATTTTTGAGCCATTATAAACCGAAAATTATTTTATTATAAAATTATATTTCACGTTTTTCCTAAAGTGACCATCACCTCTCTTATAAAATGGTACTTCCCCTTCTCTTAATTTCACACCTCCAAAGCCATTTGGATTGGACAAACCCTGACCAAATATCCTCTCGAATGTCCTCCCTTCAACCTAGTGGGCTTACTTTTATCATAAATCCAACCTAAGGATCAATTTTGATCAACTCAAAAGAAAAATCTCGAAGAAGAGATAATAATTTCACCACCCTCTTTTAAGTTCTTTTCTTCTTCCACTTCCTCTTTCATTGTTGTTTCCATACCAAAATAATAACTAAAGTACCTTATACATAATTTTATTTTATTATAAATATGGTACAACCATATTCGTTATTCTATCCATCCAATAAATGACCAAGTCACCATACGTGTGTACGTACGGCTTTCCGTTTCCACGTCATGGTGTAGTTTGTTATTCAAACACATCATTATTTGGATGGGTATAATAATGAGTATAACTAATGTAAATAATAAATATATCATGTTAATGATTATTTATATGTGATATACTATCCAATTACATATTATTTCATCATCAATATAATGATATTGTCGCTCGTGCGTACGTACCGAATACCGTCTCCAAGGACACGATGAGATTCATTCCCCATCATAATCATTCAACAATAATTTTCATTTTATAATTAAAAATAATTTTTATGAACATAATATAATTATTTATATGAATCATATACATCCTATCAATAACAAACATGACTTATGTAACCAAACATATAAAGGAAAACATATTAGTTAACACCCAAAATGATGATACTACTGAAATATTATTAACAATGAAATATTAGAGGATCATATATGATATCATATTTATCGATATAGTTATTGTATAATTTAATAAAAATGTTTTAACTGTTATACTGGATGTTAAAATTCCATCGACTAAGGAAAATTACAAGTTAAGGGTTAATTCTACAATCTCTTTAATTATCTGAGGTTGTTAATACGCAAGTATCTACTGGGGCCTCTTAATTACCCACATCCTTGTTTTCTTAAAAATATAATTCAAAACATTTTTACCATTTACTATACTATGTTTTAAATTCATTTATACCCTCATTTGACCGTATATGTTTCTAAAGTAATCTTTCTATCATTTTCCAAACATGGTACTTTATGACCTTTTCGACAAAATTAGGGTAAGAATGTATTTTTTTAACTTATACGGTGGGTGTGTCTATTTTCCACCGTAATAACATCGTCGATGCTTCCTATAGAAGCTTATAATAATATTTTTAAAATAAATATATGCTTTTATAATTATATTACTTTTAAATGATTTCAAAATAGAAAGAGATATTTATCTAAAAAATGTTTTGATTTCATCTATGTCAACATCCATTGATGGCTTTTAAGATTGTATGAAGTTGATTTATTATGATACAAATAATCCATATTTTATTTAAGGTTTTGGGATATGTTTGATTGTGGATGAGTTATTTTTACACCATTCATGGTTTATGGATAAAGTATTGACATTTTTTATTCTAGTTTCAATACGAATGTTAATGTTATGTTTAAACCTTTTCGTTTGAGAAATGAATTAGACTTAGTAAGTGATGGGTGGAGCCTGCTATAGATTCGCGATGCATCAGTAGGTATCATGAGACAAACTAGTGTCTTGACACAAGGCCTTGAAGAAAATCTTATTTTTATTCTTGGCACAAGGCCTTGACCATGTGGTTATGAAAACTGGCATTATGCATTCCATCATTGTGAAATTGGCTATTGATATTACATGTGATTATTTGACTAGTAGAATATCCATGTGAATAAGTAAATGGAATTATTTAATTTATCTTTTCAATATTATGATGAAGTTTAAGTTTTAAAAGGTTTCTGTTTTAGTCTTATATATTTCCTTAAATTTTTATTCTTTTTTATGAAAGTTTTCACTATATTGCTATCCTTACTGAGCATCTGAGCTCACCCCTTTCTATGTTTTATTTTTCCCAGGATATGAAGAATTATATTATGACTGACCTGTAGGGATGGTCTAAGGGAAATAAGAGTGTTCAAATGGGACAATGTTGTTGTTGTTTTTAATTTTATAATGTAATGTTTAACTTATGAATGTATCTTGTACTTCCAATTCTACTAAACTAATCAGTCATTTAAGATTTTGAACCCTTGGGATCATGCCAATGTTATGTAATAATGCACCAACTTAGGATAACTGGGGTCAGGGCATTATGGTATTTTAATCCATGTGAATATTTGGGTTATGGGACTTGTAAATACTAACATAAGAATATATGAGTCAATAGAAAATGGAGACATGTGTGAAAAAGTAAATCATTGGTAATATATATACTACCACTTAATTTCATGAAATAATGCATGATTTTAGAATATATTATCATCTCAATGAAAGTGTGCCTCTTCTAGAAGGTTTGATATGCGATATGGTTTTATTACTAAGAGGAGGGGTCCTTTTTTGAATCATATACACTCGTTACCAATTTCTATAAAGGGGGGGATAAGATGATGTGATAAATGTTTTTTCAGAATTCTAAGGGGATAATTTCAAATCGAGGATGTGTGTTGGTGATGATTCATACATAAAAGGTATAAAGATGGTTTCTTGGAAAAAGGGATATTCTATAGGGGTTCATGCATCCTAAATTTTATGACCATATGTATTGAATACATTTTGCGGAATAATATATATAACATGAAATTTCATGACTACTTGTTCTTTTAAATTGGAGGGAATGATAAAAGTGAAAAAGTGGCCTTAGAATGAATGAAAATATACCTATGGAATATTTTAAAGATTATGTACAAAGGGAAAAGATGATATACTCAGAATGATTCCTTGAATGATGTATCTAGCAGGTAGATCATGTAGAGAATTCCATTTAGGATCATATTGCAATGACTGAAGGGGGATAATGCATAAAGTCATACATATTGGACTAATAGTGAGATTTAATTTCTAGCAGTAATGTTAGAATTAACCTGGCATAAATGAGGAAGCCATATTCTAGGATGGGGTTTAATAATGGTGAGATTTATACCCCGTCCATGAATGGGAAGTTTGATTTTCACATACTATACTATGTTAACATGAATGAATCCAAATGTATTTCCTATTAATATGGATCCACATTGATCTATCAGGTTTTATCGAGATAAAAGGTGAAGTGTTTGTGTTCTAAGGTGAGATAAAGAAGGATCTAATTCAATTTTAATTTATAAAGGGCTCATTATCAATGTATAATCAGGAATGGAAAAATAATCCACAACTATATTGTGGATGAGTTATTCAATAATCACTAAATATTTCATGGTAATGCAAATCATTCCATGTGAAATTATTGTAAAGGGTAATTTTTGACATAGTATAGATAAATCTTGAAATTAGGGAATACAACCATAGCTATGAAATATACTTAGTAAGATAAATCTTTCATAGATTGAAATATTATGGAAGGAGGGTCAAACATTTTACGGTCGTGTGTGATGGAGTCATCTACAATGTTTAAGATCACATGGAATGAACCCAAGATCATTGTAGTTAATAGTATAAATGATACGAGTAAAGTGTTTTATAGTTTTTGCTCATGCGACTTAGAGCCTCTTAAATAGTGTCTATATTTCATAAAATAGTAAAACATATATATATTTTTAATTATTTTAAACATGAGAGTCATGGAAGAAGTAAATAATTTATATAAATAATTTAATTAAATATGATGGAATTATAACTGGTGAGTGTAGGATGACCATTACTAGTAATGATATAACCCCCACACCATTAGAAAATAATGAATTTATTTTTGGTTACTCTCATCCAGGGCTGAAATCAATCTCTAATGGTTACATAGAAATTCAATGGAAACTCTTTTTTTCACTATTATTTACTTGGGATGACTATTAATATGAATAAATGAAATAGTTTCAATTTTCTACGTGAGTGAGAAACAAGAGGATATTCTCAAGGTTTTTGGTTTCCAATAGGGTAACTTCCACTCAGGGATCTTGGTAGATGATGATTCAGACATCAATGGTGTGGACTAGGTTGGGTAGATGAGGGGATATCCAATATGGTTTTTATTACTCTATAGTTCCACCATCTTGTTATGGACAAATAATTTGGTAAATTGGAATATGATTGAATAAATGTGGAGGGTAAATAAAGACTCATGTGAAGTTGAGTGGGGAATCAATATATAATAGGGGAATCTTGTAAATTGATTCTATTAGCATTTTCAATTATTTGATAGTTTTTGATTTTTAATATGAATTTCAAATCTACCAAAGTAAATAAAATGGGAATGTGATGTAAATTCTATTACATGATAGAGGTGGAATACAGTTTAAGGTTATTTATGATTGACCACTCTAATCATTTTAAATACATTGGGAATAGACCATGCACTACACAGTTTAATGTTATGTGGTAAGGGACTTGTTCCAGGACATTTATGGTATTTTAAAATAAACCTTATGACATGTAGTTTAATTTCGTGCAATATTAAATTTATTATGTGTAGATTAGAGTTGTGTATAATGGTCTTGATATCCTATAGTTTTTCATCATGTGATAAGGATATTTTTTAATGAAGTCTGGAGTCCTGGAAAAATTAATTTATTCATCTAACATTGTTCTTGAAGCATGATGCTTCTATGTTTTAGTGAGAATGACTTTGACACATATTTCATGCATCTTAAGATTATCCAATTATTTTAGGTTTTCATATATCTTATTATAGATCTATTCTTAAGACAAAAATATTCTTTCAATCATATGTACCAAATGTTAGTCGTAAGGATAATAATTGGGATGATCTTTCAAAATTTCTAACTCAGGTCCCTAGATCTTCATAAGAGTAAGAATTGTATTATCTAATGAATAAATAAATTTATGGACACATGATCTAGCCTAAAGGAATAAAGTTTGTTTCTTCTCTTGCTTAGGCATCAAAAAAATGATCCTTCTATGCATTTTTTTTCATATTGGATACATGTCTGAACATGATATTTAGATGTTTTTGACCTAATTAAACCCTCATATATAAAATTTTAAAGTAAATTATGAAATAAAAATCACTTATATATTGTATTCTTTGATAATTTATGTTAGGAGAAGAAATTATCATGGTCTCCCAAATTTTCCTCCTCAGATATCCTATCCCTATGAGATGAATCAAATTATTCTCCATGAAAAAGGAGAAATATCATGATATATTCTCTAGTTTGATGAAATAAAACTTGTTTCATCTACTAATTTTAGGTTAAAATCATTCTTTCCCATGCATGCCAAATATTCCTAAATCGATATAGGAACATCCGTAAAAATAAAATTTTTCTAGTGGTCCCTTAATCTATATCAAATCAAGGGAAGAAATTAAACCTATTAATGACTAGGAAATTGATGGTTCTACAACTTACTGGAGAAATAAGAATGTATTTGGAATTTATTGTGATCCTTAAGGTTGAACAGGATCAATAATCTACCTGATGAGTGATTAAATCATATAAAAAATCCACCTACCCTATGGGTTAGGTTACTTCACTATAGTTAAGGCCATTATTGGAAGAGGAGGTAACAACATTATAGAAAAAATATCCCAGAATAAACTTTGTAATTACATTATACAGATTATTATTTTATCACTATTATTTGGTGAGTTGTTCCTTAGTCTAAATGTTCTAGAAAATTTAAAGGATCTCACAAGAAAGATACATGTTGACACCTTTTATTTTCATATTAGTATTATGAGTATTTAGTTATTTGTGTCTATATATGAACCCTAAGGACATGATTTCCTTTGAATATTGGCATAATCACTATCAACATTTCATTTTGAGGCATCTAAAGGGGTGATGATTCCTTCTTTAGAGAAAACTGGGGTATCACTAATATCTTCAACACTAATTTTTGGAGTATTGGATATAAAAACCTATTTATTCTCAAAAGATTATATAGGTGTGAAATTATGCCAATTTATTGTGCACTCATCGAGACATAATGAAAATTATTCAGATCTAGTTGGTACTGTATTGATAGAAATATAGGCCTATGTTTTTTAAAATAGTTATTTTTAACATGCTTCTCAATCATTGTAATAAAATTGGCTGAGTTGAAATATGTCTCTATATTAAAATTGTACTTAGATTCATGTGATGATTCTCATTTATGTTACTATGAAGATGATGAAATTATTTGGTGTATATGGTCTTATTTGATGGGGAAGTTCCCATGGTCTCATTTGGTTGGATGGTACCCATTATCTAAATATTTAAGGCATGGAATCCATGAATGTTTAAACTATTTCAAGAATCAATAGGGACACAATTTTCTCCTTTTCCCCCTATGTAAATTTCATCAAATCTTTAGGGTTTGATAGGTATAAGGTGATTCCATAAAAGCTATTAAGAATGTTGGAGTCAAAAATTATTTACTTAATCATGCATTGATTATGGAATGAAATTCATTCTCTATATTTTAAATCATATAGTCATAAAAAAAATTTATTCCCATATGATTTATCTTTGCAATCTTCTCTTTATTTAGGGAGAATTTGATACACAAATTTAAAAGGTGTCTTGTAATAGTCCAAGGTAATTATATCCTTTCCAACTATAATTTATAGTAAATATTTGAAAATAAATAATTATTGGATCACATTCCCATCATATCATGGTTTGTAAATTAATTCAAGTGATCATTCTTCCTATCTTTATTTGGATTCTTGATATCTAGAAACATGACCTTGTTTTTATATAATACATAGATGAAGTAATCTAGTACCTAATAATTATATAATTAATATACTTTGTTATATCTTTATTCAAATTCACATCACTTTAAACCTATTGGATTTATTGTAAAAGTAGTTCTTCAAATCGTACCTAACTTACTTATCTATGATGGTTTTGTTTGATTATCAATTTCCTTTTTTTAATAATATCATCCTCTATGTGTGGTGTTATAGTCACAAAGTCTTAAAACTCATGACATATTTTAGGGACGTAATATTTTTTGACAACACATCATGCAAGATCTCTATAGATATATCAAGTAAATTTTCTTAAGGAATCTATATTTCTAAGGATCAAGTTATACCCATTATTATTGTAAAAAATCAATTAATATTTCATTAAATGTTTTAATAAAATTTTATTGTTCAACGATAGTAGTTTCCTAAGAATAAATCTAAACATGTAGTGGAATTACTAGTATATATTTTCCATACTTCCAATAAACCAAGATATATGTTTATTTTACCAACCAAAATTTGGTACATTCTAAATTCTATTTTAATCATTTGAGTTTGGATTCATTTCATTTTTTTGGGTTCCCAATATTAGGTCGCTTCTAGAGAAAAAATGTTTGATATGTTCCTCAAGATCCCCTATTTTATTTAATATTGGAATTTTTGGATTCTTGAAGATGTGTGGAGGAGTCAAATAAACAAACTGAGGATACAAAATACTCTTCAATTGAAAGGATGCACATTTTCCTTCAATATCATCCTTCTAATAAGGTGTATCATTTAATAATTCCAAGGATACCACCACATATGTAAACCACAGATGACTTTTTTGAAATGGTGGTTTATATTTCCCTAATGGTGGGAACTCATCATCAACAATTACTACTATAGTTAAATGGGTCGATTGATGTGACCTCAAGTTTAAAAAACATATTTGTTTTTTCTTTATGGTTCTAAAAAACTCCCCCAATTCGAGAGGGTTAGTTGAAGGAGGCTTAAAAGATTCTTTATGAATATCATATTCAGTTTTTATACCTCCCCTATGAAATATTGTATTGATCTACTCAATATTCTCTATACTACCTTCATATTTAGAAAAATTAATCTTCCACTGAAATCGTTTCACCATCATCAAGTGGTGTCTAGATAGTGGATGTGGGCAAGAATTTTCCTTTTTCATTGTCACTATACTACCAAGTGGTTTATAGTCGAATATTGGAAGGGGTTCCCAAATAATGGTCTTTACTTTAATGTTTGGTACATAATCCCTCCATGAATACCTCTATATAAATACAATTCTCCATATATGACTCCTCATTTTCATTCTCTTCAATATTTTCATAGTTATTGTATCAAGTGTTCAAAAAGTCCTGAAATTTATTAGTGAAGAACCTGTGATAGGAAACATAGAATTTCATGGTGAAGGTATATGAATAATCAAGATATATTTATTCTTTATAGATGATACTTGAGATTAATGTAAGGATAAAAATTCTATTATCCATGTGGTGTGGGGTTGACCCTTGATTTTTGTAGTTGTAGCTATAGATCTCCATGCTTCTTGGGTTGATATTCTACCGAGTGTTATATGTGGTGGGATACCACTATATAGACCTCTGTATGGGTCAATATTCTCCCATATTGGTGAGGGGTTAGTTGAAATAGTCCTTAAGGATAACTTTGATGATGTTTTAAGCCTATTGCTAATGGTGGCCAGAAATAAGCCTTGTTCCACTATTGATATATGTCAACGGGCCTCAGTGTTGTTTCTAGTTATACATATATGGTCCAACTCTTGAGTTTCAATGGTTAGCATCCCATGGTGGTATTTCCTTATCATCAACATATTATATATATCTTCCAATATATTTTCTTATAGAAATTTTCATATACAAAGATGGAGAAATCATCCAGGATTGTTTATATTCCTCCTTCATAACTATGGAGTTATTATATGGGAATAAGAAACAATTTTCTTTATCTCCCCTAGGTAGGAAAGATAAGAATTTCCTCGCTTATGGGAGAGACTTGTGATGTAATTTGAAGATGCGATGGGGGTCATGTTTACCTTATTCATTTCTCTATATGGTATTTTTCTTCATGTATTCAGTCCCTCCAAAATAGAAATGGATATCTGATAGGAAATTTACAAGGGTTTAATTATACCTTCTTAGAGGTATTCTTTCACTAATATATTCACTATATTCTATTTTAAGTGGTAGGTAGGTGAATAAATATAATAGTGTCTAGGATATGAGGTATTTTTATAAATTATATAACCATAGAATAAAATCTACATTTGTTAGGGGATTCTAGAAACCCTTTCAATGTTATGGTTTCCAACTTGTTGTTCAAAGATCTTAATTTCTCTTTGGATGTTCACCATAGAGAAAATTTTGATTCTAAAAGAGAAAGAATAATCCTATCAGGGAAGTACCACCAATAAAAATGCATGGTTATTCAGACTCCTTATTTTGTAAAGAATTCATATAAAGTTATCCATTTTTTTAAAGGTTTCCTTTACTCACAAGACATTTTTGGTTATTCTAAGTCTCATATGAGTTTATTAATTTTTTAATATGAGTTGACTATAAATCATCTAGGTTGTAATGATGGAAACTTTTATTAGATGATATGATGAGAGGTTAGATTTTCCATTAAGTGGTATTATCACCTAGTACATGAAAATATTATGTATTTTAGACATGTTCATTTAATCCTTCTCATTAATAATAATGTCTAACCTTAGTTGTCATTTATTAAATAACAATATGAATTTAAGATGACACTACACATGGGAATTATACTGGAATTTATCAATATTTAGGGAGGTATTAGAATCCAATGAAAGGATGTGGGAGATGTTATGGAGTTAGGATCAAGTCCATGAGAAGGAATATCTATTTATCCATATGAAGTGAATCAAAATAATTATAGTAAAATTCCATTTAACTAGACACATAATACCTATTGAAATCCTATGGCAAGAAATGTATCAGTGACTTTTATGGTCTTTCTTATATGACTAATTATATGATGTTTAAAGGCCTGAATAGTGGACTAATAGTTGGAAGGAAAATATAAATGTCTTTCTGTGAGGATTACACATGAGGATATCTTTGTAGTTTAACTTTTAATGGGAGTCCTAAAAATATATTTTAGGGAAACCAAGAGGAGTACCTTAACTCGAGGTATTTGAGGAACCAAGATGTGTATCTCATATCAAGACATATGAGGAAACTAAGTAGAGTATCTAGACTCAAGGAATATAAAAAATCAAGAGGAGTATCTAAATTCAATGAATATAAGGAAATAGGGAGGATTATCTTGATTCTATACATTTTTTGGGATTAATATTGGGGTAATGGATATCATAACCCAATTTATTTTGACCTAACCTAAAACTTGTTTGGTATGAAAATTGATTTTTCATAGTGGATAGTGATGGAATAATAGATATCCTTCCCAAGGATTAAGAGTGAATTTTATAGATAGTAATGAATAAGGGTGTGGGGGTGGATCCATTATAATATAAAACATTAGGTGCCCAGCTAGGTAACCTAGAAGAATGGGTTTATGGATGAATGTCCTAGGTGAACGAGTTCCCAAGTAGCTAAAATGGGTGAAGGTTTTCCCAAATGGGTGACTTTGGAGAATGAGAACCCTGGTAGGTGTCCTTGTAAAATGGGAATCTAGATGAGAGACATATGATAGAGGGAACCCAGGTTGGTGGCCTGGGTAAATTATTTCTCATATTAGATAATGAAAACTCAACTAGTTGAGTTCATAGGTACGTCGATGCCCACATGGTCAATTCCTAGGTACATTGTAGCCTAGGTGTCTGGTACCTATGAACTATGATTCATATGTGGTCATCACAACTGTAGTCAACACCCAGGATAAAACTCCAAATTAGATCACTATGGATCCACATTATATCCAATATTCTTATATTTAGATTTGAAAATATCCTAAAATAGTTTTATGTACACTCAATTAATTTAGTGATCTGGTCAACACTTTTTATTTTTCATCCAAAATGGGGGGTATGTAGTATTTTTTTATTTTAAATCCCCATCCTAGGTTCCTAATAATGGGAGATAACCACTTAAAACCAATTTTGGGACCTAGTTTGAGTATGGGAATTTGCATCAGTGAAAGAGGACAGGATTTTGAGGATTTATGCACAAGGTTTTGTGTGTGAGGATTTATGCACAAGGTTAAGTGTGTGAGGATATAAAACATAGGAAAAGGTGTATAGGAATTTCCATGATAATCCAATCATATGATTTTATAGTTAATCTTGTAATATTTCCATGTGTGGTGGAATTCTTATGTATGATGAATGAGGATAAGAAACTAATTGGGGTTTACAATACTAGGTTCATAACTAGTGTATGTGAGGCTATTCATCAAAGTAAGTTTCACAGTTATAGTATTCTATTGGGGGTGTAGGATGCTAGGTAAAGCAAGGATTTTCACACATGTTTGAGCACCAAAATCGGGAACACAAGGTTGAATAACTATGTAGGGTACAGGAGTATGAGAACTTATCAAGGTTTTTCTAGATAGGTGTTGCTAGTAAGGGCATGCACATAGATTCACATGAAGCCAAACACCTAACCAAGGTACATAGTATCACATTAAAACATTATTTGACTATGAGATGATAAAATTTCTTCCTACACCAAACGACCATAACATTTTATCCATTAGTATATTTTGGATCTATGACCTATCAAATTGAATATTATAGAAATAAATACATTCATAACTATAATATTATTCTATAACTAATGACTTGTTAGTCTGATATAATCATATACAGGTTATAATAATTATCGAAAGAATGTAGAAATTTTTTATTTGAAAATAGATGAAATCAATTGCATACTACAAGTGCGATGTTCTCACCACCATGGTACCATATTGTGAATCTTTTTTGAAATTTATCCACCCTTCATTGTGTGATAATTCATGAGTTACATAGATTTTTCTTTTTTTTTCTCTTCCTATAGTTTGAAAATACCCCATCTTGAACTCAGATTAGGGTATATTACTGAGTTTCATATTATGGTCATCAAGATAAAGTGATTGTCATATGATTTTTGGTTTCAAATAGGGTTCATGAAACATATTCAAGAATAATAATGCAAAATTAAAGTTTTATATTTCATCACATTTCATTTAAGAGATTCAAAAGTGAGTTATAAAATATACATGACACTTAATAAGTCATATGTGACATATTTGGTTGGCATTGTAACTGAACAATATTTATGGATTATTGTAAACTAAATTATGTTAAAAATGGGTATAAAACATAATTTATGACCTATAAAAGGTTTGGTATCACAGTTTTTGAATTTATTGTCCTCCTACCCACTCTCTGATTTCTTAGATTGATAAAGAAGGGAGAAAAAATGGATTCATCTCTTCTTCTCAAAGAAATATATTTTCTTCTAGTTATCACACAAAAATTAAAAGCACTTATAAATTTCCTTATAGTGCAAAAAGATCATCTATTAATAAATCAAGATCTTCATTGAAAATTTTTGGATGATCTAAAGGGAACCTCTTTTACATACTTCATGCCATGAAGAACTAGCAACATTAGAGTATGATGGGGTCACAAAAATTTATTAATGTATAATTTAATTAATTTTTATTATGAATAAGTGATATTATAAATGATAAATTAAGTAATATATGTTTTGGTATAAAAAATATAGTGTCATGACACTGATCTGACACAAACAATTATAAAAACCAACATTGAAACATCCTTATTTGTTTGGTTTCCTTCATGGGTTAGGTTTATAATGTTGATATATACTAAAGAAATATATATATCACATTTCTTCTAATAAAAATCATAAATGTAATGTGTCTCATAATTTAGAGGGATTATGTTAGAAAATATCCTCATATAATTTTATGGTTTTTGATTATTGAAAAATCATGGTGTATAACCTATAAAAGTCTAACAACATCAGTGTAGATTAATAAAATTGTGTATTGTAAGGCTTAGAGGATTTTTGTAAAAAAAATTGGTTGAATATTGGCATGAATATACATTTAATGTTGTTGTGTAGTGATGGAAACAATGTGGTTGTGAAAATGACTAGTTGAAATAGATAGTGTGGTAGAAGATAACTTGTATGTAATATATCACTTATCAAAATGGAGAAGATAAGAGATGTTATTTTATGGTGGGAACATTTTTCTTGGAAAAATACATATATAACATATGTAAGGGAAAAATATTATTGAAGTGATCATAGTGAATATGTGAAAATGGCAGGCCAACCCATTTGGATGCTCAATGTTTACATAATGGTTATAAAGGATGAATAGAAAATATGATGTTAGGGTTCTAAATGGGAATAATATGGATCATGGTGACTGAGATAAGTACTTGTATTTTGTATGGAGGAAAACATGTATTTTATAATTTATGGTACTCATGCATGATAGATAAAAATATAAATATTAAAGAATTGTAATTCCATTGAGAATTTTATTGAAATTATAGGTTTATATGTATCAAATTGGAAATGGGAAATATGTGATAGGGGGTGTTGTATAACATGTCATTTTACTAATAGATATATTTTTTCGTGATCGTGTGAATAACATTTCGTGGAATTTTTATGATAAGATATATTTTAGTTTTTAAATAGTGTCATTTATAGGGTTATTGGATAATTAATTTCATCTATTATAGATTTAAATTATAGCCAAGTGGAGACCACAACATGGTGAGGTCCCCTTCACCATATTAGATCGAGTTGTGATAAAAATCAATAATTTGAAATTCCTTTGTTTTTTAAGAGACTTAATGAATATAATTGAAAGAATTTGACCAGGACTCATTGATGATTAATTGATGAATTTAACCATTATATTGAATAAGAACCAAAGTCATTAAAAAGAGGAAACTTGGTTATTCTCTTGGGAAGTTAGAGGTATCTTTATTTACAAAGGAGGAAAGGGACTAGAGATTGACCATGATTAAAAAAGATAAATCACTGATAAAAATGTGCCATGAATATAAATAATGTGTGGATATATATATTTTCATTTTTATAAAAAACATGAAGATTCATCAAGTGGATGAATAATGAGTAGATTTATACAACTACTATTCTTTGATTCAATTTCAATGTTATTTCATGATCAAGGTATCATATAGAGGACAATTTTGTTCCTTATAAGTGAGGATATAATGGATTTATAAATATATATGAGGGTTTTAACCCTATATATGTTGTGTGATGACTCTAAATTTGTAAGATACAATTAATGAGATTAGTGGATTTTGGTACATTGATCCCAATTATGTTCTCCTTAGATAATGATCAATGTGGATAAACCCTATAAAATCACTTGAGTCTGTATTTTATGCTTATTTAACTTCTATGTTAATTTATTGATATAAATAATATTTTTTTTCTAATTGGGAATCAATATTGGTAGGAATGTTCATTTTAATATAAAACACCATGATTAACCACCTTTCTCCCCTTGGTTTGTAAGCCATGTGTGGGACCAAAGATATATTTTTATAGTGAAATGTTTGATATGGAAGAGTATCCTATATTTAAATTCCATGAATATAGTTATCAATTAAAAAGTAGGTTTCATAGTTTATGGAAACAACTTTCAACATTATAATATGTTGATGTATCTCTATTTTTGATCTATTGAAATGGATGTGTAAACAACTATCATGCATGGAATTATAGCCAGAATTAAAAGAGGATATTTATATAAAGGAAACAATATGGTTATGGATGATGATTCCAAATTAATGAATGTGTTAGGGATAGATTTTTCTAATTTAATCTATTAAATTACATGTAAAGAAAAACATTTCATATGTGAAAAATTTCTAAAACATTATTATGGAAACTTGATGGTATGTGAAGCTAAATTAGTGGTTCGTTGGAAAAAGTACAAAGACTTGAGAAATTTCCCAAATTAATTGATTGATTCATTATTAAATTAGGTGAACATGATTTTTGAGATAATTTTATTAATTAGATAAACCCTAAAAGAAAGTAAAATTTTCCAAAGTATTTTGAGGATATGTCCACCCCAAATATACATTAAAGTCTTAGTTCTTGAGAAAAAGAATCCAAAAGAGGTTAAATTGAATCATCATCATAGATATCCTATTTAATATGAGATAATGAATAATTATGATGATCAAATTTTCAATTTTAAATCACAATAATTTTCATAAAAAAATGAAAAATATTTTAATTGAGGATGATCATGATGAAAAGGTGGTTCATGAAGATATGTATTTTTTTTATAAAACATAAAAAATCAAATTAATATTCCCATGGTAACCTTATAATCACTTATTTTTTGATTTCAAAGGTTTTTCACCTCACTACTAAGTTCCAAATTATATTTTATAATCATGAATAAGAATAAATTACCATGAAGAAATCATTTAAGGATATTAAAGGAAAGAGGATCACAAAGATCAATCCCTTAAAGTATAAGAACATTATTTACCGTTATGAAATTATCGTGGAATAGATATATGTAGTGGGGATTGAGGACTGAAAAACCTCATTAAATAAGTCCATGAATTTATCAAAAAACCCACAAATGGAGTATCCATGTGATATAGAAGGTTATTATGTTAAGGATGTTGTAAACATCAAAGTGAATATAGATGCTTCAATTTAATAGATATATGTTTGGAGGGAGAAGGTGAATAATGGAAGGGTTGAATTTTTTATTCCAAACTTTACATTAAAAATAAATAATAATGAAATACAAATCTTGTGTTGAGATTAGAAGGCTCAAATTTGAGAAGGTTGAAAAATCATAGAAGGTATTTGATATTAATCTTCAAATTGAATATTAGGCTTGAATCATTCATTCTTCGAACAACATGAATAAAGATATATGTTTAAAAAGAAAAAAAGATATTAATGAATAAGACTTATTTATGATTTCAATTATTAAGTATCAATAATTTTACATAAATCCTATGATGGGATCCTGATGTTGAATTATATGGGATGTGGGAAAATTTAAGTAGTGGCATGGAGATCCCAAAAAAAAGATAGAGCATTTATACAATAAAAATTTTATTACTCAAAATAAAATTAGGTTTGGGGGATTATCATAATCATAAGGAAATAATGGTTAAGGATAAGCCATAGGAACCCACTAATCATAAGAATATTTATTTAGGAGAAACCAAAAATACTACTAGATTAGCAATGAATATATGAAAAAATACACCAAATATTTGATTTATGTTTTGTGAAAATATGGGTTATACGTAATATGTGTGCCTCATATCTGATATATACATTAACACATAAGACCAAGGAAGATGGATACTAATATTTTAGTACAAAATTTAATTTTTCAATTGATACTATTTTTAGTGTAAAGGATATGTACTCAAATCCAAGAATTTATCATCATATATGTCTAGTAATGTGCCTAAGGTGACTCAATGTAGAAGGAGATGATAGTATGAGGAATCATTAAGCATGTCTAAAATACTAAATTTATTCATTTTTTTTCAAGATAATGAGGAATAATCATATTTAGAGGAAAAATCATAATAATAACCACTATAAGTGTAGTATGAGGGTTGGGTAAAAAATGGTATGAGATGGATGGTGTATAACATATTTATTTAAAATAAATAACTTGATATAGGATTTTTATTCTTGAAAGTGGATGTAATTCTAATATGATATGAAATAGGGATCCTGTCAAAATAATCCAACAGAGTAGGAAAGGTGTCATATGGTTTAAAATTGATTAATTCATAAATTTCATTGCCTAATAGAAATCCAAAATCAGGGGAAAAGATATAAGAAGAATATATTTCTTAGTTGTTCAAGTAAATGTTCACAATAGACTAACTATTTTTCAATTTTGTTACTTGAGTAATTCAAGAAACATCAACCAGAATATTTTTGTTTTTAGATGAAATGATCGTTCATTTTTTATGTAGGGAAATCAAGGTAAGGGGAATATCTATCCCATTAGGCTATATAAATACATATTATTTCTATCTAAGGTAATTGAGAAAATGTTTTGGTATAAATATATTTCCTATATGAGATAAAAGTCATTAGAGGAATTAGAGAGCATGAAAGATATCACGGTATACCTAATCTAATACTTGATAACAATCTTTCATGAAATGTTTTTAAAAAAGAATGATTTTTTAGAATATATATAACCTTATGAATTATAAGTTTATGGGATTGTATTAATTGGTATACATTAATTTTTATCAGATTAAAACACTTAGAGTTATTGATTTCAATATTTATTCTATGTTATTCATTTATGATTACTATAGAATATTTTTGGTGGCGTTGGGATTTTTTTGGCTACTCTATGCTGGTGGTATGAATTACAGTGGTGACGGTGGCGACGGTGGGACGGTGAACTCCGATGGATGGCTAACTCTGGTGATCTGGGGAGGAATGAGGTTTGCGATGATGATAGTGGTGTCAGAACGGTGATGACATCGGGGGTGATCATAAAGAAGGATAGCGATGTGACTGTGGCGGTGTTTTGAATTTTGAATTTTTTATTTTCCTACTTTCATTTTGGTTCCCACTAGCATTGTGTCTTTTAAAAAAATCAATAAAAATGGAATGTATGGTAATCAATCACAAATATGAGTTAATAAAATTAATTATATGTTATAAGATATTGGATGAGTTGATCATTAAGGAAAAATTATTTAATTTTTTATTGACAATGTAATATATTTTCAAAATAACTGTGAATATGATTATCTCAAAAAATAAGATACTAAATCAATTTTAAATAGCGCTTACTCCACAATAAAAAATTTTAGTTTATTGGAGGAATCAAATCATAATCAAGTTAGATTTACTAATGGTAATTTAGAATGACCTTTTAAAAACTTTTATAAGGATGAATTATTCACATTGGTTTATATCACAAAAAGATTCTTGTTATATTTTGGTAACGAAAATACTCGATTAGAGATGTGGTACATGAATATTAATAAATTGATATAATTTCAAATATTTTTATGTAAATTATTTATTCTCAACACATATAATAACCACAAAAAGTTTGAATCACATGGAAATGATTGAATTTTTTTTTCTACATTTCAAATAGAAAGGGATAAAAATGTTTAAATAAATGGATTGGAAAGTTATTTAAAACAAATTATAAAAATTTTGTGTAAAACAAGAATAATTTTCAATAAAAAGTTTTGAAATTCCATATGAAATATTTTATGGGTTGATAATCTCAAGGGAAGTGCATGGTTCTTGTTTTTATTTTGAGGAAAACATTGATAATTAATAGGAGGAGGCATGTGGATTATTTTTTGTGGAAGTCAAGAAGAAGTGATAAAATTAATGAGCCAAAAAATTTGGATGACATGAAAACTCCTATGAATTAAAGGAGAATGAAGTCCCTCCAATAAAACTCACTCATATACCAAGTTTGGTAAATCTTATTTTAGTAGGTTACAAATTATATCAGTTAAATCAAGGAAATAAATGAATTACTTGAATGAATAGAGAGGAACTGAACATGGGGAATTATATCATGGTTCAAGATAATAACTTTATTAGAACCAATAGGTTTTTTATAACAAGATTAATGAAAAAGTAAAAGTTAGTTGAAACATGTCATTAATTTTGTGAAAATGATGTTCCTAGATTTATGGAATCATGGTTGATGAGATGTATTACCCCATGGATAATTTGGAAATGAGTTGCCTATTATTTTCAATATTATAAAAAATGAGGTTCATGGTTTTCTAAAAATGATGGAAACTTATAATTTCATAATGGACTACATGAGGATGAAGTTTACATTAAATAGATAAATGGTTTCCATGTTCATATAGAGGAGAGAAAAGTTTCATGGTTGAAGAAATCATTGTATGGGATTAAACATGAACGAAGTTAATGTTATTCAAGTCATCAAAAATACTTATAAAATATTGGATTCTAACATGGAGGATTTGATAACAATATCAATATCAAGAATAAGAATGATTATATTCTCACATTATTCATTTATATTAATGATATAATCATTTATGTATTTAATGATTCTTAAAAAAATAATTTTACTAAATTTTTAAAGATTATATTAAAAATTTGGATGATTGATGAGTAGATATTTTCATCAGTTTTTATGTAATACAATAAAGGAAATTTAAAATTATTTACGAATCCAAATATTTCAAATAAGTTGTTAAAATATTATGAATAATAAATTTTATAACTTTCACACCACCGGGTTTTTGTTGGAATAATTTTTCAAAAGATAATATGGGTAAAGAGGCCATTATGACATGGTATATTCAAATAATTAGGATCATATTATATCATGACAACATTATTTTTTCTACATGTCAATATTCGGTGAAAAATATTGGTTTCAAATATATCCCCATTCTTATGGTCAAAATAATATTACAGTATACTAAAATCCTTGTTTATTTTGGATTATTTTATAATGAAAAATCATAGTAGGTTTTTTTGGTATGTGGATAGAGATTGGGTATGTTCAGTAGATGATATATGGTCAAAATTAGGTAGTGAACCTTATCATGGATATTTTTTATTTCATGGATAATGAATGATAAATATTTTATATAATTGATAACCAAATAATTCAAAATTATTGTGTCTAGTAATGCGTATAAACAAGACAAATGTTTGAAAAATCAACCTAAATATATCATAGTTGATGATGGTTTTATATTATGACCATGTATGATAACTCATGTGCAATTAATATTAAAATAAATCATTTCTATCATTCATGGATAAACCACATCAAGATTCAATATCACTTCATCAAGGAGAAATACAAGTAATGTATTATCATAATGTATTATATGTCTATACAAAGTCAAATTCAATACATCATTATTAGGACCCCCCATGGAATATTTTTAAAAGCATCATTTTGTTCTCTGAACTAGATTGTCTCTATTAACTTATATATTTTAGGTGGGTGACCCTTACTCCCATAGTGTTTTTTTCTTCATGATAGAAGTTTAATTATATCACTCAAAAAGTAGTTTTCTGATCAAGTGGTTCATGGAAATGTATATAATCCTCTATAGTTTTCTTAGTTTAGTTTTAATTTATCTTCTTTAAAACATTAAGAAGTTTCCCTTTGGGTTCACTAACAATGAGGAAAATATGGCCAAGTTATGGGGTACAAGACTCAATAACATCTAAAGGGGTATAGTTACTCATAGAAATATGTCTATATATTATATTTATTTTTTGATAAAAGAGTAGATATATCATATTATAAAAGTGGAGAAATTTCAATAATAGGGTTTTTGGGTAGAGTATTTGAATATATATTCAAGGGGATTTTATTGAAGTTGGATTGGTGTGTAAAAAAGTAAACATTAAGTGGTTTCAATAGGGAAGCGTGATGATAATGAAAGTTCCCCATTGATAAAATATTTATATAACTGATGTTTCTCAGGTTGATCAGGATTTATGTTTTCTAAAATTGAATGATTAGTGAATCATCGAGTACACTACTGGAAAATGTAGGTTATAGCTAGAAGATAGGTGTAAAAATGAATTATTTTTGGTAATGTTCTATCGTTAAACCAAAAAGTGGGATATTGTAGTAAAAGTCCTCATAAAAATTTATGGGTTATTTCTATTGAAAAAAAATTGATATCCTCAAAAAATCATAATATTAGGGAAGATTCAATGAACCATTCCTCTATAGTGACGAGAAGTCCATATTTTCCACCATCAAAGTAGCTGATAAACCAAACATCTACATCTTCAATTCCTTTTCATTAGGTTCCTTCAAAATTTCCGATTATCATAAGCATAATAATGTGAAACATAGATCTAACATATGCAAAACATCCTTTGATGCAATAAAATACCCACAAAAATCAATTTCCTCATGTCAAACATTTGGATTTTGGTCATTACCACTGATTTAGAATTTCAATAGAATTGTATTCAACAGGCCTCTAAATTTATGTGTTGAATTAATGTCAAGAAATAATTGCAAGTTCAATTATTTTCTGAAGGAGATAGGGTGATCAATATTTAGTATTCTATGAGGGTATCCATAAAGAGTAATAATCATTACAATTCCACGGACTAGTTCCTTGATTCTTGAATTCAACATTATTTTGGTGTCTCCCATGAAACCTAGGGACTATGGGTGATTTTTCTTACTTATTATTGGGTAACATGGGAGACACACAACAGAGTGTGGCACCAAGTTTTAAGGATATCTAAAGACTATCTCAAAGAAGAAAAAAATGTCCTTAATTGTTTCTACCAAACCATTTTATAAAAATATGGTTATTACTAGTCACATCAGTGAAAATATCCCTTTCTCTATGTCTATAACTCACACAAATAGGGAGGGTTAGTAATAATAGGTCTATTGGAAAGTTACTACTCAATTTCACAAACATAACTCAAATGGATAATATTCTCACTAGAATATGCATGAAGGAGGGATCATATAGGATGGTTAGGGTAATATTATTATGTCTTGTCATGCTCATTATATAGAGGTGTGTTCTAATACGTTATAATATAGTTTTATGTTAACATGGATATCCTCTTGTAACTCTCACTACATTATGGTCTTAATTCTTTAATGAAACTCCACATTGGTTGTCCACTCCTTGTTGGGATGTTCCTCGAGCCATTAGATCATTTCCTATATCATTAGAGCACGCATAAGAATGATTCATCATGAAGTAAAAATTTTTCACCAATAATGAAGGAATTATTATAACTAATTTTCATACATACAAAGGTGACCAGTTGAAAGATCTAGTTATTTATTTAATCTTATGATCCTTACCAGTGAATTTCAAGACCATAATTGTTTGGGATTCCATTGGGCTCTGCCACTTCAAATCTCTTTGACCTTGCTTTTATATTTTATCTACTTAATAAAATTTCTAAATTACCACTCATTTATTAATAATAAGAGTATGTATGGAATGAATTTGGTTGAATATTTGAATAGGGATCTCATTTTTGTTATTCTATAGTGAAGAACATGGCGTGGTGGTGACCAGAACTATTAAAAATAATTATATGTTGGAAAATCCCCTATAGTGAATTCATTGGTTCCAAAAATTGGGAATTTAGGGGATATTATTCCATAACAGTGATGGTTTTATTATAAAAAATCCATACATAACATGGATTAGGAAAAAATATTTGTGTTAGTGATCATAGAGAGTTGGTGAAATTGGGAATTCAACTTTTTTGGATGTATAATATGAGCATCTTGGTTTTGAATGATAAAATGGAAATAATATGTTGACGTTAAAAATATGTGGCATATAGATTATGATGAACTTTATAAATCCATGTAAGTTTTTGAGAATTTTAAATGATATTTTTGTGAGTCTTTGGATTTATTTGTGGTAGATAAAAAATGGTGATCTAGATGATTGGATAGTACATGGAGTATTCCACTAAGCTTACTAGAGGCTGGAGATTGAAAAATAAATGGGAAACAAGTCATAGAGGATGTCATGAGAGGAGGATTTTTTCTTGAAAATATATAATGTATTCTTCATGACACCAAGATACAATGAAAATGTTATGATATTAATTATTTTTGTTTTAAAAAATGATATTAGTGGGAAATTTGTAGATTTTAAGGCTATAGTTTGTGGTGTCAAATGTTGGCAAGGAGGAGACCATGTCATGGTGAGTTTCCTTACATTATGGTGGATCAAGTGCCAGTAAAATAAATAATTTAAAATTCCTCTATTTATTGTTTAATTTCATGAATTTAATTGAATTTCTTTGACTTGGTTTGGGATAATATTCATTGAATCATTTCCCCATTAATTGTTTTTTTTAAAAATAAAGGCATTAAAAAGCCAAAACATAGATGTTATCTTAGGATTTTATAAATGTCTTCCATTTTAAAAGGAGTATAATGATCAAATATTGATATTATTTGATAGTGGATTATTTATATATTAAAATGATTCAAGAAAATATATTGATGTGGATGTATTCTATGATATCTTTCTTGGAAAAATCAACGAGATTCGTTAAGTTGATGAGGGGGATATTATGAAAACTATGTTAATGTAATTATCATTTAAACATTATGGATGATTGAGGTTTCACTTAGAGGAGAAGTGTATTCTTATTAAATGAGGTAAGTATTGAGTTATCAAGAAGTTGAGGTAATTAACAGTGAGGGACTATGAGACAACTCAGAATTTATAACAAATAATAAATCTTCTCATTTGAATTTGGTACACCAAAACATTGCTGATTTTATGGTCCTTGGATGTATCTGAGTGTAGTTAAACCATTTAAATCACTTTTTACTATCTTTTATGATTTTTCCCTTCTATATTCACCTTAGGAGAGAGAAGAATGATTTTCTAAACCATGAAAAATATCATTAAAAATGTTTTTTTAATCTGAAATACATAGATTCAACCCCTGACTCAAGGCACATTCTTTGTGTATGACCTATGCATTACATGGATGGTGGAATAGGTCTCACTACATGTTTAAACCAATTTTTTATATATTCTCTTGAGGATTTTTGAGAATCTCCACCTACTTTAGGAGGTTTCTACTAATGTGTATTGTTTATTTGTGGAAGAACTTGAAATATGTTGTCATTTATATTATAGAGAGTCAATATAGTTGAGTTAATGAGGCATATCCTAGCTAAAGACCTCTAAATGAGGTTGTTAAAGATGGATATGAAATATTAATCAATAAAATAATATATAAGTAAATTTTATAGAGATATTATCTAATTATGGATGCCTTTTTATGTGCCCAGATGGAAGTAGTTGAAGAGTCTTCTCGATATGAAAAATTATTCTTCAGTAATTCAGTCGTAACTCCCACTAAAAGTTCCAAAATCAATTAAATGTTGAGGGTCCATAGACAACTTCATCTAGAAAAGCATTTATGAAGGGACCTTGGTTATTTCCTAGTGTTCTATAGGAAAAACATAAGCAATATTTTGGTGTAAATATTCTAAAGGATAATTTTTTTTGCTTCCTTCCCCTCTTTTCTTTATTTTTAGTTGTGTAATGTCTTCTTCTTCCCCCCTCTTCATGGATACCATTAAAATGGGGGTAATCATATAAGTGATTCTGGAATTATAGGTTTTTCTTTTTCAATGCTTAAGATCATGCACATCATGGTATAAATTTTTTTTCTCTTTTGAAAAGTTGGTTTCAATTTTTAATAGTTGTTTTTATTATCAAGTATGATCACATTGGGTTTTAAATTCTGTTTTTGTTATCTATGTGGTTGATGAAAATTTTCTCCCTATATTAGGTTATGATCTATGTATGATGGAATATATTGGGGTGTAGTGATGAATTACTCATCCATCATTAGTATGTGTGGGTGGGGTAGCAAATACTCTTGATTGTTATGGATAACCAAGGCTCATTTGGGAATTTCCTAACACAATTGTGGATATTCACTGAAACTCTTCCACACATAGGAATAATAGTATATCTAATAGATATATTATAAAGGTTTACTCTCACCATAACCATTTGACCAAGGATGTGAGTGGACTCGGTTATGTAATCTAACTTTAATCGGCTTAGTATAAGAGAATTGGATAAATTGGAACTATGATCTCATTGTAATTGTAAAACTGAACCTAAACTGATCTACAAATTCATATCACTATTTTAAATCACTTTAATTCTCAGTTTTATTTCAATATTCTTTTCTTAATTTTTTTCTTTTGTTTCCTTGCTTTATTTTGTCCTCAAAATCAAAATATTTCAAAAACAATTTGCACTTCTTTCTCAAATTTATGGTGATAAACGTGATTGTTGTGAACTCCTCTATATAGACATCCTAGGTCAACCACTTTAATAAATTATTAACCTAGTAAATATTTTTTTCTCACACCCCCTAATAGGTACGTTTCAGTATGAAATTGGTTGAATGATAAACATAATATTTATCGCTTCCAAGTTGAGGAAGTAATATCTCTTGGGCCATGTTCATCATGATTGAAGTACCTTCATAAATTCCTAGAGGAGGTAGTCGAAAGGTAAATTCATCTAGTTATATCAATAAATAATAAATCAATAAAGGATGATGACATGAGTGTGTGTACTTATTTATGATATATTTAAATAAAAAATATTATATTACACTATGCGAGTTCATAAGTTCGTTATTGTTTTTATGACTATTCCTTATCTCTTTGGGGGCATTAATGGGTTTCTAGACTCTGCTCAGGGTCTATGGATTCTATTCATTTCATTTGAGATAAGGTCCTAGAGGTTCACACACAATTTCTCATTCAATAATATACCATATTCAGTATAATAGGTATATCGTACATGGGTGACCCCACCACTGGGGTCTTAGATTTTCCCAAGGATATATGAGCCCCAAAAGAATAAATAAATTCATTTTATTCAAGTAATTAATAATTTGGTTGAATTTATTTATAATATTATTCACAATTTATTTATTGAATATGAGAAAATATTATTCAATTGAATATTATTTTAATATTCTAGGTTTGTTTAATATTAGAAGAAATTTTGAGTCGAGTTAATGACTCGGTTTTATTTCATAATATATCTAACATACATTACAGGTATGTGATATAAAATAATTAATTTTTATGATGCAGTTTAGTTAATCATAATAATTTATTTAGTGTTCATTAAATATATAGGTGTTGGGGAACCCTTTTTGGGTATTTCAGCATTAACTATAAATAGGTAAAAGAGGCTCTCACACAATGACTATTCACAATGAGATTTATATAGCCTCTCTCTCATATCCCTTATTTTAGAGAGATAATCTCTCAATCCAGGTGATTTGATCAAGTTCATCTCATTGAATTAAAGGTATGATTGTGTGGCGATCAATGGGACGTCAAAAGCTTCTTTAGATTTCCACACCAGCGCCCATAATTTAAAGAACAATGCTCCTGTGAATATTTGAAGCACGTGTGGATGATTTAGAGGGATTCTACTTTGGATAATTTGAGAAATAGTCATCGGTGATGATATACATACAAAAACACTTAAATTTTACTGAGAAACACATTTATTTTTTATTTCTATACTCTATTTAATTTATGTGAGATCCTCAGACCATACCATGGATCAGATCATCAGATATAAAAAGTCTTATTATCCCAACGATGAAAATTTTTAAATCCTTATCCCACTTGATTCCTTTGTCTCCCCTATACCTACAAAAATATCTTAGTCCTTTCAAATAAAATATATTTTTAATAATCTTTTACATTAATATTATCAATTTGTGATATCTTATTCTACAAATAAATATAATTTGTTTATTAATGAATTATTCACCATGTACATTCAAGAGGAAGAAACACTTGGGGTTGGTTTGTTCCAAAGATACATGTTTACTAAAAACTAGAAAAATAAATATTTACTTACATAATTTATTAAATTTCCAGTGAGTATAAAAGTGAATGGAAATTTTCTTCCCCATTATAATGTTAATAATAAACTGATTTGATTTATTATTAAAGAAAATGGATATGTGAAGAAACATTATCTAAAATTTTATAAATAGATTGAAAAAAATTTATTAAACTATATTTGATTTTATAAATCTAATATGGTTGATAGAATATATATATATATATATATATATATATATATGGGTTACTGATTTTGGATTTATATTCTATATGAAAAATAACTTGACCGATATAAAAAACCAAGGAAATTGGTAAGAAATGAGTTCAATTTCTATTCAGGGAATAAGATAAGCTAACATGTGAAAGACATTTTCATATTCATTTAGTTATATATCAATTTTTTGCTTTGTATTTGTAGAGGAATTTTTATATTCAAATATTCTTTATAAAATCTATTTTAGTATCCAAACAAATACCATATGGTTGAATATTAATTTTTTTATAAAATGGTTTGTCCTTAATTAAAATAAATGAAATTATTTGATATGTTACTTTGATGTATGATATTTTATCTATTATTTTAAAAATTATTACTGTTAAAACATCACTAATATTCATGTTAGTATTAAAATAAGGGTTATAGTTGAGTGTTCTTATATGTTGGTGTAAAAGAGACTAGTTTATATCTAAGCAGAATGAATTATAAGATTAGTTTATGGTAGATTACTTAATAACGATGATTTTATAGGTTATGAATATTTTGGTTATTTCATTAAGGATTCATAAACCAAAATTTCAAATGAAGGTTATAATAAAAGTATAATTGTGTTAGAAATTATTCATATAAATATATATAGTTAAGAGATGGATTTTCATTGTAATGAGTTATTGATTCTATACATAGATTAATTTTCATGATATATGTGCTTCTATTTATTTATATTAAAAATAATGAAATATATTCATTTACTATTATCAATGATAAAGTAATTAAATAATGGAGGTAAATAAATTAACACCATTATGTCAAATAAAGGCAAAGAATATTATGGAATATACACAAGGATATTTAGTTACCGAGTCTATTTTTGAGTTTTCTTCAAGAATATAGAATAGTACCACAATACACCGTGATAGGTTCAATAGACCAAAATGGAGTTGTTGGAAGAATAAATTGATCTTTAATAGACATTATAACATCCCGACCTGGCTTACCATCAAACCGGGGGCCAGACCGTTGGGTCACATGGCCTCAAGCGCGTATCCCCGTACACTAGAGGCTACCAACTAGTAGAGAGGGTCTCGGGAGGTGATAGTGTGGAGACTATACCCTCATATCAGAGTAAAACATCAGTCTTATCGAAGTAAATAACATTCAATGATAGAATCAGTAAACAATTTAAAGGTAGAAGCAAAAGACTGGTAATAAACATTTTATAAAAGGCGGAAAACGCCAGTTTACAATGAATGCATGTACAGATGACGTTACAGTTATGAAAGTAGGAATCAATACAGCATGCTTTACAAACAATACAAAAATAAAGGACAGCAAATCCTGAAGACAATCCTCTGAGCATCCCAAGATCCTGCTTCGCCCTTCGCTCCTAACTCCTCAGGTACAAATAGCATAGCACACAACCTAGGTCCTGCAAACAAAAGGGTCTACTCAGGTACCCCAGTGCAATGGCGGCCTGAGTATGGTGTGAGATATAAATCTCAGTAGGCCGGCATCACCGGTGTCGAATCCAATCTAGACAGTGTACAATAATTAAATAGTGAGCAGGTATGGAGAAATAAGTAAACAGAATTACAAAAGTAAATAACACCCATCCAGGTTCCCAAGGGACACCTTACGGTTATACCTTCTTCGGATCGTTTCCAGTAAATTATCCTGATCATGTCACCATATATACATATAAAAGCATTTATATCATAGATGGTGTAGGGTAAGAATGCCTCCCACCCATTAATCATGATTAGTGGGCATGAGTTAAGAATTCCTCTCGTCCATATGAGTCAACTAGAAAGGGGTAAGAATGCCTCCCTTCCATCACATTCATTCAACCGGTATGGGGTATAACTTCTTCCCATCTGTCCCATTCATAATACTGGCATGGCATATAATTGAGACACATAATCATCAAACAGAAGTCAAATGGCAAGGGGTAAGAATGCCTCCCTTCCAGACATGTAATCTTCAACATAAGTCAACTGGAAAGGGGTAAGAATGCCACCCTTCCAGACATGTATTGTCACACTGGCATGGGGTATAACTGCCTCCCATCCAACGACGTATCTTTCACTAGGTGGCCTCAGCATTGTAATAACCGGGGTTTTCGTACGAGGTACATATACTTTTCTTTTCGGTTTAACTGTTCTGTTGAGGCCTAGTGAGGATGCCTAACTTGACCGAGGGAGTTATAGATGTGTCTGGGGCTTTTCCGGAGCCCGAAACGAAGTTTTAGGCTGGAAATGGAATGGGACACGGTTTGTGCATGGCCTGCGCATGGCCTGGGTAAACCGTGCGCCATGGTGCAGGACTGCCTGAGGTAGGGGCACTGCCTACGCACGGTTTGAGGAAACCATGCGGGGTGATTGTGTTGTTGCCCCTTTCCTTCTAGGAAGGTCTGCACGGTCTCTGCACAGTTTTTCAGGTTGTGCAGGTAAACCGTGCGACCTGCTGTGTTTTGAAATTTAATTAATTTTTAATTGAATTAATTGAATTTTTATAAAACCTAACCTAATCTATCTCTTCTTCAACTATACAGAAGGGGGAGGCACTTGGGAGAGCTCTCAAGGAGACTTCGGAGGATTTTTATCCTACTTCTCCATCCGATCTCCGTTTCGAACGTCGTTTGTCTCGTTAGATCCGAAACGGTAAGTCCTCAATTCCTTTTTAATCCTTCTCGATTCTTCTGGTCATAACAAATGCAGATTAGATTAAGGCTCATATTCCCTAATCTCTCATTCCTCGTCTGTTCTTTAGATTTATTCCAAACTAGGATGAATCCGAGCATGATACTGGATGAGCTATCTAGTACGAGCCTAAGGTAGGTGGCCTCGTGCTTTTTTCTGATTGTCAAGGTGTTTATATATACTGGAGTGTCACACGCCCACTTTTGGGGTATCGCTTGAACCTGAAATTTAGCCCTGTTATTTCCTACCATGTTGTAGGTAATATGAATAGGATGATATGTGCTTGAGTTAGGTTGTACACCTTGGGCAGGAACCACCCCTTGGTTGTGTTGCCTTAAATGACTCTTTTAAGGATTTTTGACCCAGGATGCCTTTGAGGCATGTTTTTCCTTTCCCTTGTGGGTTGTTAAAAATGGAGATTTAATATGAATGGAATTTCAATAAAATGAAATTGTAATTTAAATGGTTTCGGTTATGGGATGGAGTTTTTCCTCTTGACCCTTGTATGAAAATTCATGAATTGCTAGCCCACGTGAGTTAAATGATTTGAACTTATTTAAACATGAAACCAAGTCATGGGTGAATCATGGAACCAATGTGGGTTGCCATGGACGGACTCATAAGAGACTTGTTACTAAAGTGTCGAGTGAATCATGGATCCCATGTGAGATTCCATGGACGGACTCAATAGGGTATCATATGTCATAGGATATACTCAGATCCAATTTATAGGATCTTAGGGATGGTCTCAGATGATGGACTATACCGCACCTAGAGCGAGGCTGGGTACCTAGGAGGTTCCCTGGAATGGGCTTGTAGGGTGTTGGTGGATTTTTTCTCCCTGAACGATGCCTAGATTTTGAATTGAGTATTCTAGGAATGGGTTCAAGGAATGGTTGAACGCTTGAATGAAATTATTAATGAATGGAATGGATACCTCAAGTGACATCAAGACAAAGCACAATCTTGTGTTGGTCTTGCTAGTTTTACTTGTTTACTTCTTTCCATATTATACTGCCATTTTATATATTCACTGACAGATTAGCACGAATATTTGGTGGTTGCCTACTAGGATTAAATCTCACACCCTGTTTGGGTTATGTTTTTGGACCCAATCAGATTATATGATTGCAGGTAATGATAAGGGGAAAGGCCCTTGTATAGGTACTTGACTGGCTGCTCGGAGTAGGAGTGCATGGGACCAAGCTGAGGCCTGTGATGCGATATGGGATACATTTTGGTTTCTTTTTGGGATTTTGTGTACTTGTACTATATTGTATGGACTTTCACCATCCCACATATATATATATATATATATATATCAGATCATTCTATTTGTTATCTATTTCTTCTGTTTATATGTTGTCTACTAGTTACATTCTTCCGCTGTTGTATTTTTGTAATTCTGTTGTGATGCTTTGGTAATGAGGGCATAGTCTCCCCATGGAATCACCTAGGCCCTCGATACTAGTCGGAAGCCTCTGGCGTTTGGGGAGATGTGCTTGTGGCCATGTGGCGACCGGTCTGGCTACCAGATTGAATGGTAAGTCGGATCGGGATGTTACAAAGTGGTATCAGAGGGAATTTCATTTTTTGATTTGGCTTACTATTTGGCGACTATAGATAGGAGTAGGAAGGGAAGGGACTTTGGTAATAAACTGTGCTTGGGAGTTTCAAACCCGCGTACAGGTAAAATCCAAGTTGCCTCATATGGAATTGTGTTTCTGGGTTTAATTATTACAATTGTTCTGATTTCACCATTGGGTGACGCACATGGTTTTTGTGGTTACTATTGATATTATTGTGGGTTCTATTTCATTACAACCTGATGAGATGAGGGTTTTCCATCTCATGCATCCTATAGTCACCTTGTTAGGAATCACAAGTCATTCATTATTCCATGCTATCTAGGATGCTTTAAATAATGCATGTTGTTGTAATAAGTGGTGTGATAGCTATTGCATACTGTTTTGATAGTTGATTGATAGGTGTGCCTACTATTGTGTGAAATTGGGTGCAATGAATGAAGCGTGACGTCATATTTCAATTCATAAGGATTATGTGCCCTTATGGATTGGGAAATGATGCACCAATGGGACATAAATGCTAAATGAAATTGAATTGCATGGTTATATGGGCAAAAAATTTTGATTGAGGAGGTGTTATGGGCCCTCAGGGATCGGAACTTGGTGGACCATTGTTTAAAGATTTTGAACAAAGGTATGTTAAAAGAATGAATGTTGAAAATAGAGCCTGACCTAGACTCGACTTCTGAGTGGGCAAGAGGTAGTGACTCTAGTGGTTTTTTGGTGGTTGTTCCTTATGCAGTCCAGGCTTTAGAAGTAGGTTGTGGGTTGATGTGGTTTTTAGGAAGGCCTTGACCTATCTTGTCCTAGTTCTTATGGTTGTGAGTTTCAAATCTCGTTAAAAATCATAAAATGAGGCATGTGTTTGGCATTGCAGATTCATGCCACCACGACAAACTCCAGTCGTACGTCGGGAGAGTGGTGACGACCACATTCCATAGATGGTAGGCCATGGGATACTAGAGGACACTCCAGTTGTGCCAGCTGTGGCACCAGAGGTTCTTCCAGACATAAGTGATGAGGCATAGTTCAATGAGAGCTTGTTGCGTTTTATGTAGACCGTTCAGGGAGCACCGCGACCTACCCCGACTATGGTAGAGTTGACGCGTGAGTTTCAGCAGCACCATCCACCTACGTTTTCAGGGGATGGCAGACCAGAGGCTATAGAGTCCTAGTTAGAGTCGATACTAGCTATCTTTGAGCATTTGGAGACGCCTCCAGATAGGAGGGTCAAGCTCTCTACGTACATGATGCGTGATTCCGCCAAGATGTGGTGGGACGTGATCACCTAGTCATATCATCATCGGAAGATGGATTGTATAGAGTTTCATATGGCCTTCCACGATTTCTTTTATCCTAAGACATTGAGGGTCGATCGAGCCTGAGAGTTCTTGCGTTTGGAACAGGGCGCGTTATCAGTGATGGAATACTTGGCCAGTTTCACTGAACTTCAGTGCTTCACACCTATCTTGATGGGCGATGAACTGTCGATGGCCAGACGTTTGAGGATGGTCTGAGATATGACATCTGATCTCAGGTAAATATCTTCAAGTTGACTACCGTTTCTAGAATTCTGAACCAGGAACTAATCACAGAACTTAACCTGAGAGAAGCTGGAGGTGCAAGCCAGAGAGGTTAGGCATCGAGATCAGGTACTGCAGTGACTGTTAGTAGGAAGCGTTGTCTAGAGCTTCAACATGGTGATTCTATCAGTCAGAACCTATCGTCGGTTTGCAATCTGAGGTGCTACCAGTGTGGTAGGCTGGGACACATAAAGCCGGAGTGTCTGAGGGACCCAGTCGGGTGCCGATCATGTGGAAATATGGGTCATCTTTTACATTTCTGCAGAACGTTTTCACCAGAATCCAGTGATAGAGTGTCCGCACCGACTCCATATGCATGAGTAGGGTCGACAGCTTATCATCAGACAGAGAGTTGGGATGCGACTGGCAGATCAGGCCGAGGTAGTGGTCGTGGCAGAGGTAGCCAGACACAGGGTACACCGAGACGTCAGAGTGGGACAACTCTGGGTAGTGAGGTTGTATCATAGGGTCATGGTTCAGGCCAGATGTATTCAGTGCAGCCTACTTCCATGGATCAGGGAGAGGGACTATCTATGGTGAGAGGTACGATCTTAGTAGCATCTGTTATTTCATCTGCCCTCTTTGATACAGGTGCATCACACAGTTTTATATCTATTCCTATAGTGAAAAGCCTTGGGCTATTTGTGTTGTCTTCTGATGGATTCTTGATGCTAGAAACACCACTAGGAGTTAGGGCAGAGGTTTTATTCTAGTGCATAGGGTGCCCCCTTGAGGATGGAGGGTGTCACTTCGTCTGGGATCTTTATGTTCTCTAAATGAAAGGTTTTGATGTCATTCTCGGTATGGACTGGCTAGTAGCTTACCGAGCCTACATTTATTGTTACCGCCGAAGGTTGGTTTTTACATCACCATAGGATGCAGTGTATACTCTTAAGGGCGAGTGGGATCTCCAGGCAAGCTGAGCTAGACCAGAGTATCGTGGGATGGACGGGATGACAGCCCAGATCTCTAGTTTGTTTCTGGATGAGCAGGGAGCGTGTCAGGCGGACCTTCCTCCAGTGGTTGAGCACTTCAAGGATGTTTTTCCTAACGACTTTTCAAGTTTACCTTTTGAGAGAGAGGTGGAATTATCCATTGAGATAGTGCCAAAAGCTACACTAGTATCCATTCCCCCTTACAGGATGACTACGACAGAGTTGCAAAAGCTCAAGAAACAGCTCGATGATTTGGAGGCAAAGGGGTTTATTTGACCCAGTACTTCTATGTGGGGTTTGCCAGTCCTTTTTGAGAAAATGGCAGACGGTAATCTTAGGCTATGTGTGGACTATCAGAAGATGAACCAACTCACGGTTAAAAACTGATATCCCTTGTCGCGGATAGATGACCTGTTTGATTAGCTTCGAGGAGCTAGGGTGTTCTCGAAAATTGATTTGAGGTTAGGGTATCACCAGGTGCGTGTTCGACCAGTAGACATAGCACATACATCTTTTCGTAGCATGTATGGTTTATATGTGTATCTGGTTATTCCATTCGGTCTCACGAATGTGCCACCGGTTTTCATGGCTTTGATGAATCGCGTGTTCCATCCTTACTTGGACTCATTCGTCGTGGTTTTTGTGGACGATATTTTTGTGTATTCTCGAAATCGAAACGACCATTCCAACCATCTTGAGATCATCTTGAATACACTAAGAGAGAATCAGCTATACATAAAGATTACTAAGTTCCACTTGTGGATGGATCAAATTCACTTCTTGGGCCATGTTATCTCTGAGATAGGAGTGTCTGTAGACCCAGAGAAGGTTAGAGTTGTGGTTTCTTGGGAATATACCAATAATGTTTTTGAAATATGGAGTTTCTTGGGGCTTGCTGGTTATTATTGTCGTTTCATACAGGATTTCTCATGCTTAGCAGCGCCATTGATAGGCCTGACTAAGAAGGGCATGAAATTTTAATGGACAGATGCTTGTGAAGCAGCCTTTCAGGAACTAAAGGGAAGGTTGACATCATCACCAGTCCTGATACTTCTGGAACAGGGAAAGAGTTACACAGTCTATTGTGACGCATCAGGTATTGGGCTTGGTGTAGTGTTGATGTAGGGAGACAGAGCCATGGAGTACAGATCTCAACAGCTGAGACCACATGAGAGGAATTATCCGACGCATGATCTTGAGCTACCAGCAGTTGTTCATGCGATGCAATGTTGGAGACACTATTTATTGGGAGAGCATTTTGTGGTGTACACAGACCAAGATATCCTCAAATATATCTTTACTTAGTGTGATATAAATCTTAGGCAGCGACGATGGGTGGAGTACCTACAATACTTTGATTTCGAGCTAGCTTATACACTAGGTAAGGGAAATGTAGTGGCTGATGCATTGAGCAGGAGGACTCAAATACAGGCAGTGCAACATGCTAGCAATGAATGGAAGCTTATTTCCTTGTTCTATGAAATGCATCTTGATGTGCAAAATATCCAAGGGTAGTCTTTCCTATCATCCTTAGCTGTGACTTCTACCCTCCTGGACAGAGTAAAGATGAGACAGATATCAAATTCGGAAGGCCTAGTTCTACGGGAAGGTGTGTTTGGTGAGGACCCTCCACCTGGTTGGACGATAGGCGAGGATGAAGTTTTTCATATCCATGGACGTGTATGGGTTCCAGCGGATATTAGAGAGGAGCTGATGCGGGAGTTTGATGCTTCAGTTTGGGCAGTTCATCCTGGATTCACTAAGATGTATGGTGACTTGCGCTGACAGTACTGGTGGTCGGGTATGAAGAGGGAAGTGGATAGTTTTATCACGAGATGTTCCACCTTCCAGCAGGTGAAGGTGGAACACAAGTGGCCAGCTGGGCTTTTACAGCAGTTACCTATCCCAGAGTGGAAATGGGATGATGTTGCGATGGACTTCGTGATTGGTTTTTCGAGGTCACCTTGAGGTAACGATGATGTGTGGGTTGTGGTTGATAGGATCACGAAGGTTTGTCATTTCTTTCTGATCAAGGAGACCTTCAGTGTGGATGAGTTGGTAAGGTTGTATAATTGGGAGATAGTACGACTCCACAGGGTCCCTCGCACCATTGTTTCAAACAGGGATGCTCGTTTTACGTCACGCTTCTGGCAGAGTTTTTAGAGCGCACTGGGTACAAAGGTGCTTATGAGGATAGCATACTACCCTCAGACTGATGGCCTGTTAGAGCGTACTATACAAGTGCTCGAGGACATGCTGCGAGCATACGTCCTAGATTTTGGGGGCTCATGAGAGAGGCAGATCTCCTTAGTTGAGTTTTCCTATAACAATAGTTATCAAGAGACTATACAGATGGCACCGTATGAGGATTTATATAGTAGGCCATGTCGATCACCCTTGTGCTGGTTAGAGGTAGGTGAGGCAGCTTTACTGGGACCGCGTCTTGTTCAGGATACCTCTGAGTAGATCTAGTTGATACAAAAGCGGATGGCTACCGCACAGTCTCATCAGAAGTCATATGATGATCGCCGTAGACGACCCCTAGAGTTTGAGGTCGGGATCAGGTTTTCTTGTGTGTTTCACCGAGGCTGGGACACAGGCTGATCAGGAGACAGAGTAAGCTATCACCAAGATATGTTGGGACTTTTGAGATTATGGAGAGGGTTGGGCCGTTATCCTATCAGTTATAGTTACCTCGGAGGTACCGAGCCATACATGAAGTGTTCCATGTTTCTCAGCAACGACAATACTATTTAGAGCCGTCTCATACCTTCCAGCATGAGGAGGTAGAGCTTCAGGTAGATGCATCCTTTGAGGAGCATCTGATTCGTATCATTTATAGGAGCATAAAGGTTCTCTGAGGCCTGTCAGTTCCTCTAGTATGGGTTCTATGGAAGCACGACCGCTTACCAGATGAGACTTGGGAGCGAGAGGCCGATGTACGTGCTCAGTGGCTAGAGATGTTCGTGGATGAATCTTGACCACCCTTCTTAGAGAAATTCAGGGATGAATTGCTATAAGGGGGGAAGATTGTAAGAACCCGGGTTTTCGTACGATGTAAAGATCCTTTTCTTTTCAGTTTAACTGTTCTGTTTAGGCCTATTGAGAATTACTAACTTGACCGATGGAGTTATGGAGGTGTTAGGGGCTTGTTCGGTGCTCGGAACAAAGTTTTATGCTGGAAATGGGCTGGCACAAGGTTTGTGCATGGCCAGCGCATGACCTAGGTAAACTGTGCACCTTGGGGCAGGCCTGCCAGAGGCAGGGGCACGGCCTGTGCACGGTTTGAGGAAACCGTGTGGCGTGGTCATGTGGTTGCCCCTTGCCTTCCTGGAAGATCCGCACGGTCTCCGCACGGTTTTTCAGGTCGTGCGGGTAAACCGTGCGACCTACTCTATTTTGAAATTTAATTAATTTTTAATTAAATTAATTAAATTTTTATAAAACCTAACCGAATCTATCTCTTATTCAACCGGACAGAAGGGGGAGGCGCCTGGGAGAGATCTCAAGGAGACTTCAGAAGATTTTGATCCTGCTTCTCTGTCTGATCTCTGTTTCGAACGTCGTTCTTCTCGTTAAATCTACAACGATAAGTCCTTAATTACTTTTTAATCCTTCTTGATTCTTCTGGTCATAATGAACGCAGATTGGATTAAGGCTCATATGCCCTAATTTCTAGTTCTTCATCTATTGTTAAGATTTCTTCTAAAACAGGACAAATCATAGACTGATACTGGACGAGCTATCTAGTACGAGCCTAAGGCAGGTGGTCTCGTGCTTTTTTCTGATTTCCAAGCTGTTTATATAGGCCGGAGTGTCGCGCACCCACTTTTGGGGTGTCGCTTGAACTTGAAATTTAACCCTGTTATTTCAAAGAATGTTGTAGGTAATATGAATAGGATGGTATGTGCTTGAGTTAGGTTGTACACCTTGGGTAGGAACCACACCTTGGGTGTGTTTCCTTGAATAACTCTTTTAAGGATTTTGGACCCAGGATACCTTTGAGGCAAGTTTTCCCTTTCCCTTGTGGGTTGTTAAAAATGGAAATTTAATATGAATAGAATTGCAATAAAATGAAATTGTAATTGAAATGGTTTCAAGTATGGGATGGAGTTTTTCCCCTTGACCCTTGTATGCAAATTCTTGAAATGCTAGACAACGTGATTTAAATGCTTTGAACTGCTTTAAACGTGAAACCAATTCATGGGTGAACCATGGAACCAATGTGAGTTGCCATGGACGGACTCATACGAGACTTGTTACTGAAGTGCTGAGTGAATCATGGATCGCACGTGAGATGCCTTGGATAGACTCAATAGGGCATGATATATCATGGGCGATACCCAGATCCTATTTATAGGATCTCGGGGATGGGCTCATATGACGGACTATACCGAACCTAGAGCGAGGTTGGGTACCTAGGGCATTCCCCGGAACGGGCTTGTAGGGTGTTGGTGGATTTTTTACTCCCTGAACGATGCATGGTTTTCGAATTGAGTATTCCAGGAATAGGTTCATGGAATGGTTGAACGCTTTAATGAAATGATTAATGAATGGAATGGATACCTCAAGAGATGCCAAGCCAAATCACAAGCTCGGTTTGGTCTTTCTAGTTTTCCTTGTTTACTGCTTTCCATATTACACTGCCGTTTTATGTATTCACTGACAGATTTGCACTGATCTTTGGTGGTTGCCTACTGGGATTCAATCTCACACCATGTTTGGGTCATGTTTTTGGACCCAAGTAGATTATATGATTGCAGTTAATGAGAAGGGAAAATGCCCTTGTACAGGTACTTGACTGGCTACTCGGAGTAAGAGCGCATAGGACCAAGCTGAGGCATGTGATGCGACAGAGGATACATTTTGGTTTCTTTTTGGGATTTTTTATACTTGTACTGTATTGTATGGACTTGCAACATCCCACATATATATATATATATCAGATCCTTCTATTTTTTATCAATTTATGTTGTTTATGTGTTGTCTACTGGTTACTTTCTTCCGCTGTTGTATTTTTGTAATTCCACTGTGATGATTTGGTAATGAGGGCATAGTCTCTCCACGGACTCACCTCGACCCTCGCTGCTAGTCGACAGCCTCTGGCGTTTTGGGAGATGCACTTGAGGCCATGTGGCGACCGGTCCGGCTACCGGATTGAATGGTAAGTCGGGTCGGGACGTTATAATCATGCACTCACCTTTATTATCATTCATTATGTGGCATCGGCATGTGCGCACTCACAATACAAAAAAGTCTATAGTATACTACTTATGGCATTACCTCATAATCATTCAAAGAATCATACCACATACACATAAGCGAACACATTAACGTTCATACTTAATTCAACCCATCTTAAGTATCTAAAACAAGAAATTCACATATTCATGTTACTAACATAAGCTGTGATCATTACATTATCCCAAGGCATGGTCATACCACCCTAGTCTGTTCCTTCCTAGTTTCACCATTCCATCTTAAAGGATAAGTTTATCATTCTTTAGCCCTTTGATACCTTCTAGAGGTAACAAGTCATCCCACCATGGTTATCATCTTATCCAATTTTCCTAAACATGGAAAATTGACCCAAACACAAGCATCACAACCATTTCATTCCCTTTGTCTAAACAAAGAAAGTTCACATACAAAGCATAAAAGCGGAACCACAACAAACCAGAAAGTAGGCATAAAAATACTATCACTACTTTTCATCTTGAAGATAGTGCACCTCTTATTGAGGGGTTTTATTATTAAATCGTTAGT
Organism: Viscum album; assembly: GCA_963277665.1. Taxonomy (NCBI): domain Eukaryota; kingdom Viridiplantae; phylum Streptophyta; class Magnoliopsida; order Santalales; family Viscaceae; genus Viscum; species Viscum album. The sequence continues at coordinate 827,108,773 of OY728126.1, read as the reverse complement.
TTAGTGACCAAGAAACCCTTTTATCTTATCCTGAATTTCACACTCTTTTTCAAGCAGCGTCTAATCAAAACCAGATTTTCAAAATTAAAATACTAATTCAAAAGCAGTATTAAACTCTTTAATACTTTACTTTAAATTAAAGAGGCAAGGAGAGGGATCCTACCTCAAGTTGGATCCATCCATCCACTCTGGATTTTGGGATTTCTAACTAAGAGCCGCTGCTGCTCCCCCACGAGGAAAATGTGATTTCACATATGACTTATGCCTACATAAGCGAGCCGCCTAAGCTCCGACACAGTGAAACCATTCCAAAATCCTAATTCACAAGGAAAAACATACCAGGAACTCTTTAACAACCTAAAACATTAATTTAGATTATGCACAAAAAATAAATAGTCAAAACCCTTTCCTCCGAATCAACCAGGCGGACTGAAACTATCGCAATCCACCTTGCCTTCGGCGGCAGACATCATACGCACACCAACGAGGTCCCGAGGGACCTTTCAAACCCCTTTACAATAGAAGAAATAGGAACAAAACAAATCAAACCAAAAACCCTAAACATGGGGGTTCGGCCGAATTATATTTGGGCAAATGGAAGAGGGAAAATTGGACAAGAAGGATAGGGGAAGTGGGGAGTAACCTACCATGGATATTCAGAAGAAGAATGGCCAAGAACAAAGGAGAAACGAAGGCAGAAGGAGGTGCGGCCGACGGGGCTTGCGCGCAAGGCTGGTGGCTCCAAGGGGTAGGGATTGGTGCGAGTTCTGTGAGTAAGAGGGGAGAGTTTATTATATTTTAGGTTTTTATTTTTAATTTCATTTTAAAACATATAAAAACCTAAAAGGAGGGCCGCGCATGACTTAACCCGCACGGTTTTCTAAACCATACAAAAACCATGTGGCCTCTACTCGACACCCCAGGCACCCCACACGGGCTAGTAGAATGGTTTGGGGAAGCCATGCGTAGGCCGTGAAGACTCCTCTTCCTCCTTATTTTTAGCCGCACGGTTTGGGCCACACGGTTTGGTAAACCGTGCGCTAACCGTGCGTCTTCTGTTGTCGCTTAAAAACCAGCCGTCTTCAGGTACGACGAACCTGAAACACCTCGAGACACTCAGAAAGCTTTTCGGTCCTTCGCCCAACCCCAAAAACATTAAAAAGAAAGGGTCCAAACCTTCAGAACCTCTTTCAGAAGCCCGATTCTAAAAATGACCGGTTCAGTAATTGAAAAAGTTCAATTTCCCCCACCTTTTAACCCGTTTCAAAACGCGTGTCATTACAACCTTCCCACTATAGAACTTCTCATCCCCGAGAATCCATCGGGAACAACACACACCTCACTCGACCTACAAGGGTCGTGAAGAGTCGTTCAAACGATCGCATTACATTTCCAAACGTCCCACGCACCAACGAACATCCACTTAAGCACGCGGCGCTTAAGCCATCAACATCCGAGCCAATGATCATTTTCCAATATAAACAAAAAGACGACTCTCACCTGAGACAGTCAACTCAGAGACACGATCACATCGTCATCTCAACAAGCAACCAATCAAAGGTACTTCCCACCTTATATTTTTAACATTAAGCGATCAAAACTCAAACCATAACTTCTCGATTTTACTTGGATTTCAAAAGCACACTCCAAGAATTCCAATGATGCACCTAGCGTGATTTTGATATGATCAACCGGTAGATTTCCCCATCGACCTCAAAACCCAAGTCAAGTCAGTTATTAATGAACAACCCCGACTGACTCCAAGAAAGGAAAGAGTCAAGCCACCCTGGATGACTATTCAAGAATACGCACAGCATAGACGGCCGGTGTTTTATAACCTGATCCACGATACCTTCTCCCAAGGCATCTCGCACTTACCATGAGGATATTCACCGAAGCTTGTACCTGACTCCTCGTGATGTCTCAAAGATCAACCACGTACGAAACCATGCATTTAGTGTGCAACGCTGAAAGGAAACAACCAAACGGGCTCAATAGCTTTTAAATATTTAGCATGGCGTAAGACCAACGCTCTCTTAACACATCCAGGACGAAAGAAAATAAGGGAAATGCTCGTCGAGTAGCAGAGTACACTAAGGGTAATTAGACAGATTCCAGTTAACCTTTTCCAAAAAATGGGAAGAAAGAAAGGTTGAACCACCACTGGTTGACTATAAAGAAAAAACTCGGCTTCAACTACAGACGCATTAAGATTTCAAACTAATGACAATTCCTTTTCCCACATGAGTCATTCCGTCGATCAACCGTACCACCAAAACCCAAAGGCATTCGAGCAAAACCTGACCATTTCCAAAATGGTCCTTCTTGGTGTGTTCCTTCTAACCATAATGAAACACTTACTAAACTGGGATGACGCTTCCCACCTTGGAAGTTCCATTGTCATAGGAAGAAGAAAAGATCAGCTGCTCATCAGCGAATTAGTTCATAACTATTAACCAGACGTGTTTCGTTCCTCCAAACCACGGTCACCAAGTCGAAACATACGAAGAAGCCAGAACAAAGAGACTAGCATGTCATAACACCAGAGTCTTCCGAATACCATCCCGAGCATTGGAAAAAATTGATTCTCAAACGCTCAGGTCACTCTACCATGGAGATGAACCAAGACCGTATGCAACAACACAAGAGATTTATCCGAACATCATTTTCCCTATATGACCATTTACATATATGATAACATACCAAATCTTCCATTCCACAAATAAGAGAAGGTCAAAAGACCAACAAGAAACCGACCATGCCAGAGGCATGTCTAACCAACTGATACAAAGTACTACCTGATGCTCACACCCACGACAAGGTCAAGAGTAACCTGACCACCTCTCCGAACAAGGTGTGTCGTTGGAAACTAGATTTTCTACAAGGGACATCGACACCCGAATGGTACCAAATGTCAGAAGACTCACAACGCTAGTAAGGCATAAAATCTCTAAGGGAACTAACTACCACGAGATAGTCCCTCTTGAAGAACAGGCGTCGACTCAAGCATTTGGTCACGCCAAACAAAAGTCATCAGCTCAAGCCTAACATTCAAGTCATTTTTCAAAAGAAAACAAATGACCACAGAAAACACCTATGGTTCCATCTCAAGGCACTCGCAAGAAATACTTAACTTACCATCACACAAGTTTCAACAGGGGACACCACTACAGGTTCCTTTTTCAATACCTTTATATTTAATCACATTTATTCTTTTAATCACTCTAAAAGATTCAATTCAAAACCTCAAGTAACCTTTCAAAACCAAAAATCACTAGGCACTTGATCATTTTTAACAAACAGCTCAACTCAAAGTAGGCAAGTCTCAACAAACTTCCTTTTAACCACTAAACATTTATCAGACATCCCGTCTCTTTTCAGAAAATTTATCTCAAAAATATACTAGGCGACCTATGAGGGTACCAACAAGCCAAAACATTACATATCAAAATCAAACAGATTTTACATATATATAAGCATTTCACAGAACCTCATGCCATCACATCCATTATGTGTAGTCATTTCCCAACTCATGAAGCACCCATACAATCCATGGGTTGAAAATTGGCTCTCAACAGACAAAACAAAACACATTTCAGAATTAAACATGCTCAAATCAAACATCCAGTCATACGGATGGCCACCTACCAACCTGTAAAGAACCCACACACTTTACAGTTTGGCATTTGGATCCCTTTAATCAAAACCAAACTCATTTTACAATTTGAATTTAGGAACCCCTTTTTTTTTCTAGAAATTCAATAACACAGGTTACCCTTTCCCAGCTATAAGGTGCCCATACACCTTACAACTAAAAATTGGCTCCTGTCGTAATTGCAATCATTTAATTTGGTCAAAGAAAAAAATTCCATATTAACTGAACCTAGCATGTTATCGAAAACAGTAACACAGAAACATGTTATATCATAGAATCATGGAATAACTACCACAACACCTATCACAATAGTAGGCATCGACTAATTCATCTTAGATGGAATGTCATAATGCATGGTATGAAATTTCTTACAAGGTGCCTATATGATGCATGAGATGGAATACCCTCATCTCATCGGGTTGAAACTAAAATAGAACCCACAATTGCATCAACAGTATCAACAGAAACCATGTGCGTCACCCAATGGTGAAATCAAATCAACCGTAATAATAAAAATCATTAAAATAAAAATTTCATTCGAGGAAATTTGTCTTTTCCCTATACACAGGTTAGCTACTCCCAAGCACATATTATTACCAAATTTCATCTCCTTCTTATCCCTGTCTACTGTCGCTAAGTAGTAAAACAAACTAGAAAAGAAACTGCTCTAATACAACATTGTAACGTCCCGAACTGGCTTACCATCGAACTGGTGGCTAGACCGGTGGGTCACATGGCCTCAAGTGCATATCCCCGTATGCTAGAGGCTGCTGACTAGAAGTGAGGTTCTCAGGAGGTAATAATAGGGAGACTATAACCTCATATCAGAGTAACACAACGGTATTATCAGAGTAAATAACATTCAATAGTGGTAGTAGTAAACAATTTAAAGGATGAAGAAAAATACTGGTAATAACCATTTTATAAAAGGCGGCAAACGCCAGTTTACAATGCATGCATGTACAGATGATGATACAGTTATGAAAGCAGGAATCAATACAGCATGATTTACAAACAACACAAAAATAAAGGACAGAAAATCTTGACGGCAATCCCATGAGCATCCTAAGCTCCCGCTTAGACCTTTTCTCCTAACTCCTCAGGTACAAACTGAACAACACACAACCTAGGTCCTGTAAATAAGAGGGTCTACTCGGGTACCCCAGTGCAATGGCGGCCCGAGTAGGGTGTGAGATATAAATCTCAGTAGGTCGGCACCACCGGTGTCAAACCCAATCCAGATAGTGTACAACAATTAAAAACTGAGCAGGTATAGAGAAATAAGTAAACAGAATTACATAAGTAATAACACCCGTCCATGTTCCTATGGGACACCTGACGGTTATACTTGCTTCAGCTCGTTGCCGGTAAAGTAACCTGATCATGTCACCATATATATATAAAAGAATTTACTTCATAGATGGCGTGGGGTAAGAATGCCTCCCACCCATTAATCGTGATTAGCGGGCACGAGGTAAGAATACCTATCGTACCTATGAGTCAACTGGAAAGGGGTAAGAATGCCTCACTTCCATCACATTCATTTATCTAGTATGGGGTATAACTGCTTCCCATCTGTCACATTCATAATACTGGATTGGGGTATAACTACCTCCCATCCAGACACGTAATCATTAACAGAAGTCAACTGGAAAGGGGTACGAATGTCTCCCTTCTAGAAATGTAATCATCAACATAAGTCAACCAGCAAGGGGTGAGAATGCCTCCCTTCCAGACATGTATTGTCACACTGGCATGGGGTATAACTGCCTCCCATCCAACCACGTATTTGTCACTAGGTGGCCTCAACATGAACTCACCTTTATTATCATTCATTATGTGGAATCAATATGTGCGCACTCACAATACAAACAAGTCTATAGTATACTGCTTATGGCATTACCTCATAAGCATTCAAAGAATCATACCACATACACATAAGCGAACACATTCACGTTCATACTTAATGAAACCCATATTATGTATCTAAAACAAAACATTCACATATTCATGTTAATAACATAATCTGTGATCATTACATTATCCCAAGGCGTGGTCGTACCACCCTAGTATGTTCCTTCCTAGTTTCACCATTCCATCTTAAAGGATACATTTATCATTCTTTAACCCTTTGATACCTTTTAGAGGTACCAAGTCATCCCACCATGGTTATCATCTTACTCAATTTTCCTAAATATGGAAAATTGACCCAAATCCAAGAATCACAACCATTTCATTCCCTTTGTCTCAACAAAGAAAGTTTACATACAAAGCATCAAAGAGGCACCACAACAAACCAACAGGAAAGCATAAAGAGTCTATCACTAATTTTTATCTTGAAGACAACATGACTCTAATTGAGGGGTTTTATTAGTAAATCGTTAGTTTAGTGACCAAGCAACCCTTTTATCTTATCCTGTATTTCACACTCTTTTTCAAGAAGCATCTAATCAAAACGCGATTTTCAGAATTAAAATACTAATGCAAAAGTAGCATTAAACTCTTTAATACATTATTTTAAATTAAATAGGCAAGGAGAGGGATCCTACCTCAAGGTGGATCCATCCGTACACTCTAGCTCTTGGCGCTTTCTAACTAAGAGCCACTACTGCTCCCCCACGAGGCATATGTGATTTGACATATGACCTATGCCTACATAGGCGAGCCGCCTAAGCTCTGGAAAAGAAAAACCATTCCAAAAGCCTAACTCACAAGGGAAAACATACCAAGAACACTTTAACAACCTAAAACATTAATTTAGAGGATGAAAAAACAATAAATGGGAAAAACCCTTACCTCAGAATCAACTCGGCGAACCGAAACTATCTCAATCTGCCTCGCCTTCGGCGGTGGACATCATACGCACACCAACGAGGTCCCGAGGAACCTTTTGCACCCCTTTACAATAGATTAAACAAGAATGAAATGAATAAAACCAAAAACACTAAACATGGGGGTTTGGCCGAATTAGAATAGGGAAAAGGGAAGAGGGAAAATTAGACAATAAGGATAGGGGAAGAGGGGTGTGACCTACCATGGAGATTCGGAAGATGAATAGCCAAGAACAAAGGAGAAACGAAGGCGGAAGGAGGTGCGGTCGAGGGGGCTTGTGCGTGAGGCTGGCGGCTCCAAGGGGGAGGGGTTCATGCGGGTTCCGTGAGGAAGAGCGTAGAGTTTATTAGATTTTAGGTTTTTATTTTTAATTTCATTTTAAAACCTTTAAAAACCCAAAATGAGGGTCGTGCATGACTTGACCCACACGGTTTTCCAAACCATGCGCAAACCGTGCGGCCTCTACTGGACACCACAGGCACCCCGCACAGGCTAGTTGCATGGTTTAGGAAGCTGTGTGCAGGCCGTGCGGACTCCTATGCTTCCCTATTTTAAGCCGCACGGTTTGGGCTACACGGTTTGGGAAACTGTGCGCCAACCGTGCACCTTCTGTTGTCACTTAAAAACCAGTCGTCTTCAGTTACGATGCACCCGAAACAGCTTGAGACACTTGGGAAACTTCTTGGGATTTTTCCCAAACCCAAAAACATTAAAAATAAGGGTCCAAACCATCAGAACCTCATTTCAAATCCCGATTCTAAAAATGACCATTTCTGTAATTGAAAGAGTTCAATTTCCCCCACTTTTTAACCCGGTTAAAAATGAGGGTCCTTACAAACGTGGTATATAATTTTTTTACTAAGGAACATATAAAAACATGTATTTTAAATAGGGTTCCAATAAAGGATATTTCAAATATATATTGGGAAGTGTTGGAAGACATGTTTGTGACATGACTGTGTCTGGGGATGAATTTCATATGTATGAGTATATAACTCATAAAAAATATAATTTGAATTATAAGTATTGTAAAAAAATAAGTCATTGAATTTAGATGGAATTAAGGAAGATTCAGACTCTTGTAGAGTTAGATCTACAATTATTTTAAATTGGATCTTTGGATGGAATTTCTGATGTTTGAGTATTAAATTGAGGATGATTTTTTTGGAGTTTAGGGTTTGAAGAATATTTTTTAAGTCTAGGGTATGAATCAGAAGAAGGTATTAATATTGAAAAGGTAAGAATATGCAATAAGGAACCTAGTGGAGTTGTACTGGGCCCCATGTGTTGTCAAGTGATTTGTTTTAATTATTTCAAACACTCTCAAGAACATAATTTTAATGTAATGAGGTGTCCAAATAAGAGGCTCAAACCTTGATGAATATCATCTACCTGGTGTGGGTGTACTAGGTACTCAGTAAATCTCATATACATTTTTAAAAATTTCAGTAAAAACTATATATCAAAATTTTACATTATGAATACTCACTCAAGAGTTCCTCTTTTAGATAGACCAGTGAAGGGGAAAATATCCCCCCATCCTCCTCTTTTTTAAACCTTCATCTATTTATCTTGGTGTATTATATATATTTCACCATTCCCATTTTTGGAAACATTCTCTCCTTCCCTCTTCCCTTTCCCATGTTGTATATTTATCTATGTATACTTTCATTTATTTAGGGAATTGATGAATATTTTACTATAAAACCATGAAATCTGGTTAGTGTCAATGGGATTTTAATAATGAAGCACAGTGGTTCACATGGATTGTTGAGAATTTATAGTTTCTCATTTGTTTTGATGTATATATGTCTCTTTATTAATTAAAAAATGTTTCTCAATGATTTTATATTAAATTTACTAATAAATTGTTAAATGGAATTTGGTATTTCGTATATAATATGCCTAGATATATGTCGTAGGTTGTTTGTTTCTCATTTCATGAGGTTTATATGGGTAGACACCACTCATTGAAAATTCCTTTGACTATTCCATGTCAATTAATAAATGAAATTTAATTAAAATTTTTTATAATTAATTTGTGAGTGTCTAATGTTGTTAGGAGATCATGGATGTGGGTTATGTCTTGTACAACCTTGGATGGGATAAATGAGCATCATGAAAAAAGAATTAAATCCACAATTAATGTAAGGTTTTATTAGCATTATTCCCAATTAATATGTCAGGGTTCATGAACTTCCTTGCATATAGAGGTGGATGGGTGAACATTTTGAGTTTGATAATAGCTCTAGTATTATTGTGTGTGGTTACATAGATTACAAATGACATCTATTATAGGAATATCATGTGGAACACCCATTTCATTCATCTAAATGATCTTGTATGATGTTTAAGTTACTTCATATTTTTTTTAAATTAAATAATTTACAACATGTTGTGTTTTAGGGTATGAGAATGTTTTGTTAGGAATCCTATTATGTTTATTCGGCTTGAATTGTGGATTTTCTCTCATATAAGTGTTGTTTTGAATAAAGAAAATATATTTGTATTTGGATATGAGGTGTGATGAATTTCATTTACTAAGGGGTTTTCCTATTTTGGGAATGTAATATGGTTCTGTGAGGGATGATTCCATGTATGGATAGAAATTAAACTAAGTATAGATAGGATGGAACTCTATAGACACCTGAGATGTGTTAAAGTTATGGGTTTTATGGTTTTCCTCTAGTGGAACAAAATTTTATTTTTTTCATTTATAGTCTTAATTTATTGGTTTATAAGGTTGGGATAAGTTAATTTTATTATAATAATGGGAATGTTAATGTTATTTCAATGTGATGTGATCCATGCTATGGGTTCTACGACCCTATATTAATCCTATAATAATGGAATTAAATGAATGTATGGAAGGAATAGATATACTAGATCAACTTTTGTTATGTAAATGAAGTTATGAGATTGTGTAGCTGACTAAAAATGTACTAATTTTGGGAAAATGGGTTTTTATGTTTTTTAATATATGATGGGGAATGTCCAGGGGATGGGTGTGGGTGACATGATATGGTATCCAATGGAAATTTTGATTCTATAGATTGTGGGAACTAATAATGGGTTCATACTTACATAGATGATACTTGGATTTTATGGGTTATGATTTGGGATTCACTATAAGTTTGTAACACTGTAGTATATATAGGAATTTAATGGGTAATAGTGGAAGGTTATGAATGTATTGGTAATATATAAGATCTTATTAATGGATGTGAGTTCCTTCTTTTTGGTTGCATTTCCAATCTTGATAGGTTCTGTCCTATGTGGTATCATATACCAATGGCTGAGGATGAGTCCCATGTCACCCAAATGTGGATTATTACTATAGGATTTTTGGATAATAAAGAACCCATGGTGTAATAACCCAACCCAAAACCATGTGTCTAAGTTGGAGTTCCACCTAACCTCACGCATGCCTCCTCATATGCAAGATGGTGTCGACTAGTAGTGTGGGTCTATGTCCGATAGTGGGGATACTATACCCTTAGTATCGTATCATATTATCAATAATAAATAATAACTAACTCATAATTCATCAGTGTAAATAGGATTAAAACTCAAATATTGGAATAAATTTCAAGTAATAAAAGTAGCTACCAAAGTGTAAAGCCTATCCAAAGTAATTATAGTAGATAAATAAATAAAAAGGAACTCCAGGTCCCACCAAAGTCCATCCTAGACCCCACTAGCTTCATGCTCCTCATTTCATCTATCCATAATGGAGCACTTTCCCTTCATTGGATCCCTCGTGTAATATAAAAGTGCATCAATATGCCTGAGTAGGGAGTTAGTACAAGACTTAGTATGACACCACTAGTGTTCCTTTAAACTAATGTGATCTAGTGAAAAAGTGTATTCTATAATAATAATAATAATAATAAATGCATAACAATCATAAAAATACAATCCAAAACCAAATATTCAGTCACTAACCATGCCAAAATAAACTCCCAGTCTTACTTTATTTGTCTCTATACTAGGAATGTATTGTATGTCGATAAATATCCATGTTATCCAAAAGAATGTTGGAAAGTCACTTGGAAGCCACAGGGTGTCGAGTGAAAATAACCTTCTTATAATCCATAAGGAATCTAGTAATACTCAAAATCCACAATTCATCAAGTATCTATAACCTAACCAGAATCCACAAAGCATGTAGTAACACTCGAAATTCCCAAGTCAGCAAGTTTTATCCATATACATGGAATCCACAAGGCACCAGTTAGATTCCAGGTTATATGGTTATCATGTTGCACCATCTTCATTTCCAGACACCATGCACACAACTCACAAGGAGTAATCATACCACAATGGCCACCTATCATGTCTACACATATAATTCCTCCAAGAAATATATGACATGTCATATCATGATAACAATCATAGTGTGCATCATAAGAAATATAACATCATAATATACATAAACATGTGAATAAAACATCATCATGGAATCTAGCCATCACATAAATATCATGGAATCAATCCATACAATATCATGGGCCACACACACAGCCACATGCCACCACAAGTTAGGCATGAATATAAATCAATCCACATATAAATCATAAAGTGGAAATATGTGTGTAATGAGAGCACATGATGTTAATGAACTTTCTACCTCAATATTCATCGATTCCAAATGCACAGATAAACCATAATGTGTGGTTTAATAGCTGGAGTGGAAACCTCAACAGTCTAGGAATCCTCTTTGTGGCCTTATTATTATAAATGTCTACACATCAAATCTTGAGTCTTTTCAAGTGCTCCTAGAATCAAAATTAATTATTTTATATCAAAATAAAATGAAATATCACATGAAATGATACTTTATCTCAGCCGAATAATTTATGAATTTTCATTCTAGGATAGCACATGCACTTGTAAAATTCTCCATAAGAATAATTATCATTTGATAATTTATCAAAAATTATAATTTTATAATTATCTCTTGGTAATTTATCATAAATTATACTTTTATAATTATCTCTGGTAATCTATCCTAAATTATCCTTTTATAATTATCTTATGATAATTTATTATAAATTATCATTTTATAATTATCTTTTGGAAATTTCTCATAAAATATTATTTTATAATTATCTATTGAAAATTTATCACAAATTATCATTTTATCATTATATTTTGATAGTTTATGACAAATTATCCGTCTATAATTATTTTTAGATAATTTCTCATAAATTATCCTTGAATAATTTGTAAAATTATATTCTAATAATTTTATTTACAAATTATCATTTCCCAATTATATTATGATAATTTATTTCCACAAATTATCATATGATAATTTGATACAATTATCCATTAAGAATTTGTTATATTTATTTTAGATAAAATATGTAACTTTCCTTTTATAATTCAAAGAAATTTTCATAAGATAATTTTATTAATTATCCCTCACAAAATCCATGAGATTATCCTTCAATAATCTATCTTCAATGATCCATTTAAAATTTCAAAAATTTAATTGAAAAATACCTAGTTTCCCTCACAAAATAGGATTCAACTTCTGCTCATCGAGACGAACCCAACGGTACTAACGACACCTAAATTTGATGAATATTGGACAATTTATTGAACAATGAATTTTGGAAGAAAATAAAATAAAAGGAATAATAGAGAGAGTTGTGGAGATAGAGAGATATGTGTGTGGGGTGTATGGGTGGAATCCCTTAAACGAAAGGCTCTTCCATATCACCCCTCTTTTATATTTTTTCTCATCTCCATTCATCAATTATCTTAATTCATTAATGTTTTCTTCAACTTACTCTATGCATTACCTATGTAGCACCACCCTCCATTGACATTCATGCGTTTTTTATTTATTTTAAAACCCCTACTTTAATCATATTAAATCATCTATTTAATATATATATATATATATATATATATATATATATATATAAAGATCATATATATATATATCCTCTTAGACATAGGTATTTAATACTATGGTTGAATATTCAATTATTATAATAAATGTGTCACAAGAATAAACATACAAATCAAAACTACAATATGTATGCTAAGAAAACAACTATAAACCCCTGGTAGTACCTTAATCTAATCCCTGCTAAAAATGTATTATAATTCAATAAGTATCCGTACAATCCATAAGAGTATTAGTGAGTAACTCAAAATCCACATGTAATTGAGTGAAAAAAATTATCTAGAATCCACAAGGCATCGAGTATCTGTAACCTGCTCAGAATCCACAAGGCATTGGGTAACAATCAGAATCCACAAGCCATCAAGTGTCAGTCATCTTCTCATAATCCACAAGGCATCAAGTAGATTCCAGGTTACAAGGTTATAATGTAGTATCGTGGTTGTCATAGCCCACCATGCACACCCCACAAGGAGTAATAATACCATGACGACCACTGGTAAATTATATACATACCAATCCTGTAAGGAAAACATAACAACGCATAATATGATAAAAACCATAACACATGTCATGTGAAATATAGAATCATTATATACATTAACATGTGAATAAATCATCATAATTGATTCTATTTAGAACATCAATCCCATAAAATCAAGACATACCATATCATGGGACACAAACACACCCATATGAAATCACAAGGTAAGAATGCATATAAATTAAGCCACACATAAATCATGGCATTGAAATATTTGTATAATGAGAGCCCAATAAGGTAAGAAACTTCCTACCTCAAAATTAATCAGTGTCAAAGGCAAGGATAAAACACCCTATGTTATTAGATAGCTATATTCGAAACTTATAACTAACTAACCTGGGTCAACTAGACAAGCCACCTGAACTAACCCATCATATAATATAAGTACAATAGGAAAATAGATTCTAGTCTTTAATATAATAAAAACATGACATACAACTAGAGTACAAAGTTGAAACAAATGAGACACCACAAATACATACAATCCAAGACAACAAAGGCTAAACTAGAATGTATTTCTAATCCCCATGTGACCAATAGTCACCTCCAGATAAGCCCAAACCAAAAGAATCAACAATAAGAGAATCCAACATGCTACAAGACACACTTCCATTTACCTGAATCCTACAATACAACATATAATAATTCCAGAAGTCATTAGTTGGGAGTGATCCAAATCCCAATATGACACCACAATAGTCTCTATACAATGTCTAATATCAGTAATTCAGAATTCAATATTTTAAAAGAAACGGTTTTAGAACAAAATTTCATAAATTAAATCTATTTTTAAATCATTGTATCTTTTATTTTCATATATTAATTTCATATTCTCAAACTATAAATTTGAAAAGTAGAAGTGGTATAAAAATATATCATATCCATACATGAAGAGGTAAGAACGTAAACACATATCCAGGAAATAACCTATCATGTGAAGCCATGTGATACAACCTTAAATAAAACCTATGAGTAAAAATCCAACATATAATAGATCATGAGATAAATATCCATAAATGAAAAGTCACATTACATTGGGAACTAGACTATAGAAATATGTACTGGAAACTAAAAATCCTAAAGTAGAATAACATTAGATCCAATTGATATCGATTCAATATGGTCAATATAATATAAGATTACCTCTTAGTAGTGTACACACACTAAGGCTGCCTGTGTCTCTTTCCTAACACACCCAAGGTTCTAAATGTGAGATTTTCTAAATTCATTTCAAAAACATGATCATAACTTTGTAAAACATTTTCAAATCTAATCTGGTCCACTAAGAAGTATGGAAATCCATTTTCAAATAAAAATCTATTTCTAAAAATATTTTTCATTCAAATAATTCTTTTACAACCACATATCACTTCTAATTAATGAACATCCCAAATGAATTTATCAGGAATGAAATTATATTCATCAAATTAAGCCATTATATAAAAATAACTACATCAAAATGGTATAAACCTATATTCCACTAAAAACGTAGATCATAAATTGAGAGAAATACCTTTGAATGCAAAGGAATTCCAAGAAACTGAAAAGGATCAATAGAAAACACATTCCAATCTCAAATTTGAAAACAACCGCAGCCAAAACCATTGTCATAACCAAATACAAAGAACAATCAAAAGGATTACATACCCAAGATAGGCAACCTAGCTACAACAATGATCAATATTTTAACGAAGTGACCCGAAAATGAGGGAATTACCCAAAATAGCCTAGGGAGATCCACTAGGTCCAGATCAAGTAAGAATAAAATGAATAAAATAAGAAACCACTCATTCAGAATCATAAAATCCCAACTCAACACTATTACATGGAGTGGGATCCCCTTATGCATCATGTAATCTATGAACCTCATATACACCAAAAAAATCCATCACCTTTTAGAAAAAACCAATATTTTTCATTCCACGACCTGAACCTATTACATGGAGTGTAAATACTTCACGCACTATATCAGTTTGTGAATGATGTCAGGTAATGGATACATATCATGTAACCTCCTTACACTATGTGTAAATCCCTATAAGAATGAAAAAAAACTACAAGTTTAAGTATAATAACTCAAGGACCCTACTTTGAGTATTCTCTAAACTTGGGAAGAACCCTGGTGAGTCTTTGACACATTTAATCCTATAATCCCTTAATTCAAACTAAATTTCATCCCTAAACATTAATTTGTCTTCCCCAACCAATAATCTATATCATAGGGAGTCCCAAGGTGCACCAATTGAAGAGTAAAACAATTAAATAGATGTGAAATAACTGAAAGACAGCAACAGGATGTTATAATCATCCCACCATAAACACTTTTTCTCCCAGAAAACCCTCAATATCCTAGATCTTCAAAAAGAGAATACCGCTACTATCACATCCACGATTCCCACTTTATCCCCTCATGGATATATTTTCTACACATCTGTGGTACCTAGACCAAAGGAATCGTTTTACCATATAGTACCTTATCCTGGAAATCTATAATCTGAACATACTACTCAAACAAATTGGTGTTGGTCGCACGGTCAACATCCTCCCATTAGATCACATGGGAAGGATCAATTATATATCTCCTCAACTATAAATATGAGTCATGTCATGGATATATTTCAAACTAAATGACAAGTCCAAATGATATCCCACCTTCAATAATCGTCCAACAATCTCAAAGGGGTCCAAAAACCATGGTTCCAACTTACCCAACTTACCAAACTGATGATGTCTCAATCAAGGTTAAACAATTAAGAAATACCTTATCACTAACCTCAAACTCCAGTGGTCAATGATGAAATTCAACAAAATATTTCTGACACCTCTATGTCATGTTCCATCTTCTCTAGATCAAATACTTCATCTCCATCATCTCCTAAATAAAACTCATCCCAACCAAGGACCTCTCTCCCAATTATTCCTAGCACAAGGGACATCTAAATGGATGACCATAAAAATCCTCAAATGGTTCTAAAGTTATTCATTCCAAATATCCAATGTTATAAAATAATTCAAAAAAAGGAAAATGATTTTATGAAGATCCTCTGAAATCAAGAACGCATTCATAGATAATATCCTCAATAAATTAGATAACCCTCTCTATATCCATCTGCATGTGGATGAAAAGTTGTACTAAAATTAATCTAGGATCTCATCACCTCCAGTAAAATTTTCCAAAACTAGGATGTGAACCCTTGGTACCTCTTAGAAAAAAACTATAGAGGGGACCCCATGATGTTTCAAAATATATCGTACATACATGTCCCAAAGTTTTTCCACTTTAATCATCTCTAAGATAGGTTGAAAATGTACTGATCTCATGAGTCAATCAATGATGAACAAAATAAAATCCACCCCACTTGGATTCCATGGTAATCTAATAGTGGAATTCATGGAAATCTCACTCCACTTCAATACTGAAATGGGAATGGGTTGTAGCAACACTACAGGTATTTTGTGATCCTCCTTAATTCTATAACAAGTAAGGCACCAAAAAATAAAGTCTACAATAAACTATCTTATCCCCTTCCACCAATACTAATGTATCATATCATGCAAAATATTTGTAAAACCTAGTTGTGTTGACCCATGATAACGGTTCCCACTATCCAACAACTCTTTACTCACGGAAAATGGAACAACTAACATATTACAGAAGCACAAATATCGGATGGGAGACCAAGAACACTCACCTAAAATCTTACCACCATAAAGTATTTTACCCAAATATTGTAACTTGGAATCTTTCACTTGTTCAGGATTTACTCACTCATCCAAATATGAGTTAAATTTTGTCAAAGACAGGAATACTTATCCAAAAAAACGATCTAACTATTAAGATAAACTCAACAAACAAACAAATCCGAGATCATTCCTCAACTGATTCCTTCATGGATTGCATTGGTAATTTCTTGCTTAATGCATCAACAACCACATTCCATATCCAAGGGGTATAATTAATATCAATATCAAAATTCTGATGATACTCTACCCAACAACTCTATATCATGTTCACATCCCTCTATGTAAAAATATATTTCAAGATCTTATGATTATAATATTCTATAAAACACTCACCAATGTTATAGTGATGCTTTTTTTGAGTGAAATCATAACTAATTTAGACTCACAATCATGGTTTGGGTATTTATTGTCATGAGTTTATAATTGGAGAGAGTCATAAGACACCACTTATTTCCCCTACATCGAGACAGATCCCAAACCCATACAAGAAGCATCATAAAAAACATCATAACCCAAACCCTATTTTAGAAGAATCAAAACTGGTTTTGAATTAAACCATGGCTTTAGCTCCTCAAAATATATCTAACACTTTTCATTCCATTCAATCCTTGCACCCTTTTGGTTTAATGGAATAATTGAAGATTTGATCTTGAAGAAATACTAAACAAATTTTCTATAGTAACCAGCCAAACCCAAGAATATTCATATCTCAAACACATTTCTAGGATACTCCAAGGTCATAACTACTTGTACCTTTTTTGGGACCATAGAGACACCCCTCTTAGATATCACATGCCACATTAACTTCACATATCAGATCCAAAACACACATTTGGAAATCATACCATATTGACACTATTCTTTCATGAATAAAATAATGATATCGAAATGGTTCATATGATCCTCCTATGAATTGAAGTATACCAAAATATCAATCAAAAACACAAGAAAAAAAGAGTCCAAGATCCAATGAAAAATCCACTTCATCCAATCCATAAACAGTATAGGATAATTATTGAGACCAAATGGAATAACCAAAAACATAAATTGGCCATATTGACTCATAAACACTATCTTAGGTATATCCTCTTCTCAAAAACTCATCTTTTGGTACCATGACCTCATTTCAATAATAGAAAACTAATGATTCCCTCTAAGGGGATCAAATATATAATCAATCCTTTGAAAATGGTATTTTTTCTTAACAATCACCTGATTCAACTTTCGATAATAAACCTAAATTCTGAGGATCCAATTTCCTTCTAAGAAAAGAGGATAGAAAACGACCATGGTGACATACTAGGATGAATAAATCCTTTATCCTCTAGGTTCTCATGATTGACCTTAAGTTTCACCAACTTAGTAGGTACCATCTGATAAGATGACATAGAAATGGGGATCATAACAGGGAGAATATCTATAATAAACTTGACATCTCTCTAGGGTGGTAAACCACAAAATTCATCTAGAAATACCTTGGGGAACTCACACACCACTGTAGGAAGTATAACACCCAAAAGGGTCAAGTGAACCAATATAATACCTAAAAACTAGCACAATATTACCTAATATTATAAAAAATAGGCCCTTCCCGTCTGAATCAAGAGTCCCACTCACCCTAGAAAACATGAGTGATTCCATCAATATATAAGAACTAAACTAAATTGTGATAAAAATATATTTGGGCCTTAACATTGAAGATCCAATCCATTTCAATAATCAAACCGAATATGTCATTATCTAGAACTAAAAATTCCCAATCCAACTCAATGTTGGTTATCATCACCAAACATGTAGGACATTTGAAACATTGTTTAGAACTCTTTAACAAAGTTGTCGAAACATACAATAAGAATGGAATCAGTTAGGAAGAGAACAAAATATTTCACTAATATTAATGGTATAAAAGAATGATTATCCCTTATATCAAATAAATATATCACCATAGAAGGTGAGATAAACACCCAACCTCTAACAGTAGATGACCGTACATCAGATTCCTCTAGCGCATACTCTGCTGAATAAAGTCATCCAGTATTAGACACTTGATCATATCCCTTGGAATGAGGATTAGACCCGCCAACCTTGGAAGAATATATGAAAACATATGAACCCTTGGTGAGAGTGTATCCTTACCTACTTCTCTAAGACATTATTTCACAAAAACACTATAGATGTCCATATCGTCTAAAAATAACAATTTTTTGGGGTATCCACACATTTTTCCTTGGTATGACCTTAACTTACACATTGGTAGTAGATAACATATTGTTGCATTGTTGAATCCTTTAAAACTGGTCTTGAAAAAAACTGACCACTCTTACACTTCTTTCTCGATCCAAAAGGCCCACCTTAGCTAACCACTAAACCAACTGAAGCTCTACCCAGACCTATAATTCCCATATATGTCTGCCTCTACGAAATATTACTTGTAAAAACCTCCCCAGTTGTCTAAAAGAACATTTTTTTAATATTGACCAAATATCTTGCATCAGTCCTAACTCAATCCTTTGATCCTTCAGGTACTCATTAGTGGTAAGATCTAGTGCCAAATGCACCAACTTAGAAAAATGGGTAAAATACTCCAAAATGGTATTCTCCCAATACAATATGTCTAAAACAGCTTGGTCTTCTCTACATGTAATGGATCAAGGAAAAATGAATGGTTAAAATTTTTATTTAAGGAATCCCAAGTAAGATCCTCATACAACTTATCCTGTATAATAGGATACCACCGTATTCTTCTCTGTCCCTTAAGCATATATAAGAAAAAATCCCCCATATAGTCTTAAGGGGTCTTAAAGAAGTTTAATATCCTCTCTATCCCCTCAATCCACTCCTCGTATTCTTGGGGTCCTTTGTCTCAAAAAAAATATGTGTTGATATTGCTTAGTAAATTCAGGTCCATGATCCACCAATGGTCATGGGTTCCTGATACCAACTTGAGTGGAGTCTAAATAGTCTAGATAATAGATTCTACCAAAAAGTGTCTGTTGGAGGATTTTTCTATGGATCATGTCTCATAGTTTATTCTCTCAGATTTTGAAGATCTCTTCTCAACAATTTTTTCTAAAAAATGACAAAAAAACAACCATCCATGAGAAAATTCCAAAATTAGAGGATCAACTTCAGGTATTGATATTCAAGTTCTAAAACATTAATAACATAAATCAAAAAAAAATATGATAATAAAAATCCTTACCTAAAAAATAACAAGTATATTAAAATAAAATTCCCATAGAGTTCATTCAAATCACCTCAAACTCCAAGTCTTAAACTTGGTAAAAAGTCCCTAACCACACATGATAACTCATGTTCAGTCACAGAAGTAAGCTATCCAAGCCCCTTTACGATATCTACAATTTGAATTCCAATATTCCAAACTCTATTATACCTAGGACACAGAACTAAAATCAGTTAGTGTTAACACACTTTTGATTGAGCATCCCTTTGATACCAAATTGTTATTAACCAACTTGGCTTAGCTAGGAAAGCCACCCGAACTGAACCATCACATAATATAGGTACAAAATGATATCACAAGTCAGTCATGAAAATAAGAAAAAAAAGACATAAAACATGAGTACAAAGAGGAAATAAATGATATACCATAATGAAATACAATCCAGTCCAAAATAGGGTAATCCCAAAATCATGTCAAACCCCCACACGACCAATAGTCATCTCCATACCAACCTGAACCAAAGTAGCAACAACAAGAGAATCCAACATGATATAATATTCAATTAACATTATCCAAATCCTTCAATTCAACATCTACAATCTCCCAAAGGTCCAATTTGGGTGTGATCCAAATCTTAAAGGATACCACCACAGTTTCTATATAAGGTCTAATATCAAGAATACACAATTCTATATTTTTAAACAAACAGTTTTAAAAATCATGTTCATAAATTAAATCAAATAGTAAACCATTTTCCCTTGTATTTTTATAAAATACTTTCACATTTTTAAACAATAAATATGAAAAGTATAAGTGATATAAATAGGAATTCATATCCATGCCTCAAGAGGTAAGCAGGTAAAAACATATCCACGAAATTACCTATCATGGGAAGAAATTTGATACAACCTCAAATTAAATATTAGGAACAACAATACCTGATAGAAACCATCATGTTATAAACAAACATAAGTGAAAAATCACCACACATGGGGCCCTATAATATGAGAATACATAATAAACACTAAAAATAGTAAACATTCATAACATTGGATCCAACTGATATTGATTCACACCAGTCAATATCACAAAAGGTTGCCTCTTAGTAATTCCATACACACACTAATTCTATTTGAGTCTCTTTCCCAACCCACCAAAGGTTCCCAATGTCAAATTGTATAAATTCATTTCAAATCCATTATAAATATTTTATAAGACATTTGGAAAGACAATTTTATCCTCTTTGGATCTTGAAAATCCATGTTCAAATCAACCAAATCCATTTTCAAAGAAAAATCCCATTTAAAAAATATCCTCTTATAATAAATCCTTTAAAACCACATATCACTTATAATCAATAAAAACACCAAATTTTTTTGACAAGAATGGAATGAAATTCGTAAAATTAACCCATTATATAGAAATACCTGCCTCATAATGGTATAAACCTTGCCACCTTTGACAACAGATATTGAAAATTGAGAGAACGACCTTTGAAAGATAAGGGATTCCATGAAATTAAAAAGATCAATAAAAAAACTATAAGATCACAAATCTAAAAAAAACCACAGCCAAAACTATAGACTTAATCAAATCCAAAGAATGACCAGAAGGATTACATACCCGGAGAGAGTCAACCCAACCGCAACAGTGATCAATTGCTAAATGAAGTGACTTGGAATGTATGGAATCACCCAAAATCACCTAGGTAGATCCATTAGGTTGAGATAAAGTAAACCTTAAATGAATGAAATATGAAACCACTCATGCATAAACATAAAATCTCAAATCACAAATATTACATGGCATGTAATCCCCTTACAAATTTTTTAATTCAAGAAACTTGTATACACTGAAAAAACCCATACTATTTTTTTTAAAAATGGGATATTTTCCATTACATTATATGAACCTATTGCATGACATGTAAATCCATCATGACCTATATCAGTTCATGTAATTTTTAATGTGATGGATACACATTGTGTTACATCCTGACACGGTGTGTAAATCCTCAGCAAACTACAAAAACTACATCTTTAAGAAAAAACATATACCCTACTCCAAGAATTCTATGAACATGGGAATAACCCCACTAAGTCTTTGAAAAATTTATACTTAAATTACATTAATTAAATAAAATATCTATTCCCAAACATTAGTTCATTTTACCAAAAAAAATATCTCCATCCACATGAGTCCCAAAATGTTCCCCATTAAAGAGGGAAAATGGAAAATATCTGAAATATGATAATAGGATGTTACAAAACCTCAGCAGTCAAGGACACCACCACATGACATTGTTATGTTAAACATTGAAACATCAAATATTGAGCTTCATCAAGGGTTATTAGAACCAAAATTAGTTATTATATTTAAAAAATAAATAAAATATCACATGTGATGATACTTTATCTCTCCTGAACAATTTCTGAATTATCATTCTATGTTAGCACATATACTTGAAATATTCACCATAAGAATATTTATCGTTTGATAATTTCACATAAATTATAATTTTATAATTATCTATTGATAATTTCTCACAAGTTATACTTTTATAATTATCTTTAATAATTTATCTTAAATTATCCTTTTATAACTATCTTATGATTATTTCTTATAAATTATAAGATTTTTCATTTTATAATTATTTTTTGATAATTTATCATAAATTATCCTTTTGTAATTATCTTTTGATAATTTTTCCAAAATTAACTTTTTATACTTATTTTTATGATAATTTATCATAAATAATATTTTTTTGGAAGACAATGGGGAATCAAACCTGGGCAGTTTGGGACAGGTAGGTATGGGTGGAAAATGGATCAATACAATTAGCCAGGTAAGTAGTATAAAGTCATGTAGGAACAACACAAAGTATGACACTAATCAAACATTTGGAATAAATATCCGGAGTGTATCAATTATTTGGTGAGTCAAAAACATGGGCGTGTGGGAACAATCTTTACACTACAAGCAACGTCAGAGGAAGTGGTATATGTAAGTGCTGCCTAGGGGTGCTAGATGTAGTCAGTGCATAAAAGTGTATAGTAAGGATCACTGATCGGAAGGGTCTATGTATGACAAGAGAGTTTATTGACTTTAAGAGGGTGTGTGTTGGACATACCATCATCAATAGTGGTGTCGGGGTGTGCATGGGTTTTTTGCCTCTATCAGTGGTGGTGGGTGAAAGTGCAATCGCCAGGGGATCCACATGGGTGGTCGGTCACACCAGGGGAAGCCGTATGGAGAGAGAGTGAGAGTGAAATAGGATGAGTGGGGATAGGTTGTTGGTTCTAGAAAGAGTTTGGCATCAAGAAATTCCATATTAGGGGGCTTAAAAGGAGAAGTTTCATCTAAATTCAAGGTGTATTTAGGTGCTCATGTTGGATAAGGAATTGCTCGTGGAGGGTGTCACTCCCATAGGACGGTCAAGTAGGGGCACAGTGGCATTCTCACAGGGTAGTCATGTAGGGGAATAGTAAGAAGAAGACTTGAGGGGTTGTTCATGACTACCTATTCGAGGTGGGTCCAGAGGGGGTGGGATTTCAGGGGATATCTCATAGGGTAGTGAGCCATTGGGTGGGCATCAGTTGGTGATGGGGTGTGGTGGGGGAGGCAAAAAAATCAAGGAAGTGCATAACAGATGAGGTAGAAAATATTTATCAAATGTATCCCTCTAATACCATTTAGATGCATACATTTCCTACCTCAAAGATATGTGGAGAGTTTCATTTATAAATAGAGTAAAATAAATACAATAAGAGGAAACTGATGTGAGACTATAAAATACACTTAACCAGGAAATACACTTAAACATGTTTAATAATATTATATTAATTTTTGTTATAAATTTTCCTTTCACAATTATATCACGAAAATTAATTTCCACAAATTATCATTTAATAATTCGATACAATTACACATTACATATTTTTTATAATAATTTTTGATAAAACATGCATTTTTTCTTTTATAATCCAAATTAATTATCATATGACGATTTTATAAATCATCACTCAATTAATCCATGTGATTATCCATTGATAATTAATTTTAATTAATTTATTTAAAATGTTAAAATTATATTGAAAAATGCGTTTTTGCCTTCAAAACAAAAATAAGATTTAGCTTTTTTTCCTCATGATGAACCCAATGGTATCGATGAAGCATCAATCTGATCAATATTTAAGAAGTTGTCGAACAAATAAGTTTAGAAGAAAGAGTATAAAAATAATAATTGGGAGTGTGGGGGAGCGAGAGAGAGAGTGGAATTAGGGATTCAATTATGGAATCACTTGTGCATTGGGATCTTCCACATCCCTCCACTTTTATATTTTTTCCCATTTCCATTAATTAATTACCCTCTACACATTACTAGTGTAACACCCCCATCCATGGACTTCCATGATTTTTTTTATTTCAAAACCCACCATTTTAAGTATATTATATCATTTACATTATATAAATTAATGATTATATATAAATCATCATTATAATTATTCGTATATACACTCACATATATATATTTATTTAACTCATAAATATAAATTATATATATATATACACATCTTTGTATACACTAACACTTTTATATTTATACATATATATATTTATCCCATATATATATATATATATATATTGTAACATTCTCTTTTTTAAACACTATGTGAAATAGCGTGCATGATATGTCACAACAAGCTTAAACGAACAACTAAATATTATTATTTCAATATTGCCTTTATAACCTAGTTATTAAAACAGTGATAATGAATTTTATTATTTGAATTATGAATATACAATTTACTTGTGTATATATAATTAATTATTTGATTATTAATTAATTATAAATGAAAAAAAACCCTTTTTAAAATAAAAATAAATGTTTTTCGTAAAATTATTTAAATGTGCATATGTGTGTTTTGTACCAATAAATAATCATATCACTATTTTAGGACTGAATTAATGAAATAAATATATAATATTTTCAATATGTTTTTTAAAATTCAACTTATGTGTTTTATATAAATGATATAATAATAAATCCAATTCTATGCATAAAAGAAGTATTTTTCTAAAAAGGATGTTTTGAAATATTTTGATGGTGCAATTGCCATAAATATATTTTTTGATGAAATTATAAATTTTATTTGAATAAATAAAACTATTATTTGAAATAATAATACAAAATTTTACTTTTGTATATTTTTTTTTATTTTTCTGATAAAATTCATGTTCTAATGAATTGTGAAAAAATATTGCATTTTAATTGGAAACATATTTATTTTCTAAATAATTTATTGTGTTATATTATATTTTTTTTGTTTAAAAGTATAATTAGATAAATTTTATATCATTTAATATAATCTAGGTTATTTTAATAAATTTTACATTGAAATTGGATATAAAAACATTTTGATGTTTTGAATGTTTTTCTTGTTCCTTCAATGAGATTAATTTTAAATTAATTTTAGAAAATTAAGTGTTTTGAATTTTGAAAAATTGAATCCTTATTTTGAATTTAAGGCCCAAATTTAGTAAATAATTCCCTTTTATTTTTTTTTCAAAATATGAATAGTAAACTCCAGTGATTTTTATTTCTGTGGTTATGGGTAAATCCCACAATTAAGGGTAAACATTATATTATAAGTATTATAAAATTATACTAACACTTGAATTAATTTTATTGGATGAGTAATTCTCAACCAAAATCATCCTTGGGACGCTTTTATAAGCTCTTGGAGCCACTTGGTTTGCTTTAATTTATTTATAGTACTTTATTCAAAGAAAAGTAAAATGCGTCACACTCTTATTTCAACAAGTAAAATATTTTTAATATTCGGTTATATAAGGGATATTCTCAACTATAAACTGTTTTTGGAAATATAAAATGTTATTCTACTTCATTATATTTTTTTAAATTATTATGGAATAAATAATTAAATTAAAGGCTTTCACAATGATGATGCAATAATTGTTTAATTAATGGAAATATCAAATAAATGATATTAAAAATATTAAAATAAATATAATTTGAGATAATTAATGTTATCGAAGAATGTTATAGCTTAATTTTATATGTTATTGATTTGTTTGAATAATTTTTTGGGTATATAAAGTAGTAATTACATCTTTATAGAGTCAAGTAAAGAATATTATCAAAATTGACATAAAAAATATTTCTGAAAAAATAATATTTTATTAAATGATATAAAATTAAAACAAAATATGAAATTCATTCTAAATGAGTGGAATAGGGTCTAAAATTTCATAAATTACTCATTTATTGGTCGTTTTTTGTTTTATATTAACAATATTAACCCTTAACGTATAAAAACGCATGTTTTCAAGGTAAGAATTAAAGAGGTTAAATATGTGTTAAAACCAAAATAAATTGATTCATAAATAGTAAAAAGATATATAATTTTTATTTCTTAAATATTTTTAGACCCTTATTCATCCTATCTAAGAAATAAATAATTTTTTTCCATATAGAATATAAAAATAATTTATATTTATTTAATACTTTGAAGAATTTCAAGAGTGCCCTTCCACTTTCCTAAAAAAGAAACCATTATTATATTTTCTTCACATTTAAAAACCTTTTTGTTTCATCCAATATCTACAAAAATACATTATTATAATACCTTAAAAAATTATAGTGGATTTAATTTAGGCATAACACCCTCCTTATAGGTGTTAAGGTGTTAATCAAAGGTGATCGTCCAAAGAAGAGGTATCATATTTAATTCAGTATTTCTATATTATTTCTTCATAAACATCCTCTATATATTCTTCATCCATGGTTAAATAATAATTCCAGTATCCTAAATATAATGAAATGTTATTTTCTTAATATCATCACTAAAATCCATCTCCACATCCATCTAATGGGAAAATAATTTTCTTTGGTGTGTACAACAAACTACCGGATCTAGAACCGATATAATACATTTTCCATAACCATCTATAATGAGTGGTTATAGTGACAGAATTATAGTTTATATATGATATTAAATACACATTTATCATTATTATAAGATGATATATTATTTATATTCTTAAACTTCCATGAACTAAAAAATTATAATGTCGTTCATGCATATGTGTGAACTATCACCTCTAAGAAGCGATGTGATTTTATTTCAATACCATATCACATGAATAATATATATAAGTATAATTTAATAAATAATATGATATATATGATTTAATTATAATTATTTAAATTTAAAATTATATTATCCTTACTTCCATAATTATCATTGAAAAAAGGAAATGTTACTCTTGCGTACGTATGACTTACCATCTCCATGATTTTAATGTGATTCATTTTTCATATTCATATGTAATGAATGGATTTAAAAGAATAATTTATGTATAAAAGTGTTTATTATATCATTAATATTATTTTGGATATGATGGATAAATGACCACATTGATTATTGACGTCACACTAAAGTCATTTTGGACTAAAGTACCGAATATCATAAAAACATACAACATGAACTAAAATAATTAAGAAATTGTTATAACATGATAATGAGTGATATAAAAGGAATAATAAAATTTCAAAACGTTTTTAATAAATTAAATAATTAACCTAATTTTAATATTCACGATGATAAATATTTTATGTGATGATTTAGACTCAGGATAAGGGAATTCTTCTCAATCTCTTCTTATTGAGAAATATTTTAATGTTATACACCGACCTTTTTTTATGGTGTTTATATACAACCCCATTTATACTATAATATCATTAATTTATTTATTATCATTTTATTTAATGTTTTTCAAATTTCATCATTTCATTGGGCTTATGATTTAAATGTTCAAGGTTGTATGGGACACTTTGATTATTTAAAGATTTAATTTACAAATCTTTCCTCCATATAAATATTATTGATATTATTTTGAATTACATAAAGTATTAGAAATGAAATTTATTTATATTTTTTAATTCATTTAATGGTATTAAAAAATTAATCTTTGAATTATTTTTATGGAACTTTTTAAAAAATGACAAAAGGAATGTTTTATTCTTAATGAACACAGCAACGATGAATTATTCTTCATTGTGGACATTATTTTATTATTATCTTACTTTAAAATATTATATGATTCCTTAAATAAATAACCATATTTATCTATTTTTCTATTTTGGTATTGAAAAATTATTTCAATGAAAATGGTGTTTTGGTATTGAAAATCAATTCCTGAAAGAAAAGGTATTTTTATCCGAAAGTGTTTTTCATATGGGAGTAAAAGAATTTTTAAAATGGTATTATGATGAAAGTGTTTTATTAACAGTATGTGACTTGAGAATTATATTGAATGGGTGATCCATATAAAATTATAAAAGGGGTGTCCCATATAGCTTTGGATATTCCCATTAGAGCTTAACATGGGGTGGCCCATAAGCACTAGGTTAACCCGTTATAGCTTAACATGGGGTGGCCTATATTGTGTCGGGAAAAACAATTGCAGCTTAACATCAAGTGGGCTAGATAGAATCTGGTAAGCCCATTATATCATAGAGTGAGGTATCCTAGATAGTATTGGGTAAGACCTTAATAGTATAATTGTACTTTATCCATATTATTGAAAGGGTATTGAAATGGTTTTTTGTATATGATTCTCTAAGTCACCTAAAGGAGTTTTAATTTCATGATATCGGTTTTAATGAATTTGTTTAAAAAAAATGTGGGTTTTTTCATCTGAAAATGTTTTATTTCTTATTCCCAAAAAAATCATGTTAATGGTAAATTTTATATGATTTTTCAGGTTCTTATTGAACTAATTATTTCCTTTATTTTTATATCCATTTCTGAGATTTTGTACTCCCCCAAATTTTTAAAATGTATTTCATAGGGTTTAAGGGGGAATAGAGACATGAATAAAATCAAGGGGATAATTTTGAATATTTTTCATAAATATAAATCATTATTTTTTTAAATAGTTTCATATTGTGGGAAAAGTTGATACTAATTAAAGGTGTCCACTTATAATATATGGTATTACTCTGTAAGATTTTTTCCTAATTCTCTAATACTATAAACTAAAAAGATCCCTGAATGTGAATTCTAGATAAAAAACACAATTATGTGTAATGTTTAAGGATGGTTCCAAAAATAGGGTATCATAGTATGGTTTATACAAATTTAGAGACTATGATAGTGTTAATATCAAGACCTTAAAATATTTTACATTATGCTTAAGTTGAGATGATTTAGAATTTTAAAATTACCTTGTTAATTCATCTAAAGTATTCTTGTTCATAATGGTTTTATATAAAGGAAATAAGGAAGATATAATAGGAAGGTACTGAGAGGATATTATCCTTTGAAATCAGAATCTTTATATGGTTGGAATTATAATATAATAGTTGGTGATGTTGATGAATCATTTGACACACCAAGTAAATATTTGGGGGATCCATGCGAGAGAGGAACCTAATAAACCACAAATGAACATGTCTAAATTTGATCATTTCATGAGGTAATATCCCACATCATTCAATGGATCATCTAACCCCTTGGTACCTGAAGGATGGATCAATTCCTTGGAGAAGATATTTGAAGTCATGGGATGTTTAGAACGTCCAAAGGTAACAAATTCTGTTTAACAATTTGAAAGTGATGTTGGTTGGTGTTGATCATTGGTTAAGACTTCTATTGATAAAGATAATATTGATTCCATAGAATGGAAAATATTTAAGAATATCATCCTTGAGCAATATTTACCTATTTTTTTACTAATGTTAGAAAAACAATTCATGGATTTGAAGAAAATTGATGATGATTCAGTGGCCTCCAATGAAGAAAACTTCACTGGAATAACAATGTATGTCCTGAATTTAATTTACGATTTCAATAGAAAAATTAAAAAAATTTACTCAATATTGAAACCAAGCCTATGAAAATATTTGGCCTGACACGAATTTGAAAGTTATAATAAAGTGGTTCATTATGCTAAAAAATTTGTGATAGATTTTGTTGATACTTATTTTCCACAAGACGATAAGGGTAAGAATTGGACATGGTGGAAAGAAATGGAGAATCAACCCATAAATAAATCTGGATTTAAGCCCTGAAAATGTTTCAAGTATGAAAAACAATATTTCATGGAATGTTTGATAGGATTAAGGATGTTTTTGTAGTGTGGTTAGTTTGGTCAGAGGATCTATGACTATAATTAAAATATCCCTGAATGGACAAATAATGGGGTAACCAATAGCAATATAATGGTGAGGTGTTTTAGTTTTAATGATTTGGTTTATTAGGCTAATTCTTGTCCGAAGTTAGTTATGTTGGAATGAAATCATTATGATCAGAAACAAAAAATAATTATTAAAATCTTTTTCTACTACTGTAGTAGATGTTGAGACATCTGGCATTGATATGGAAGCTCTAAGAATCCCAATATTTTTTGAAGGTTAAAATTATGTTCAAGGTTTTAGACACACATTATGAGGTTTTATGTAATGTTATAATTGGTAATTAAGGACTTTATTTTTTTGGATATTTTTAATTGGGATGATGTTTTTTAATGTTTTTTTAATGAGAAGTTTTCCTTTACTTTTGTTCATTAATTTTAAAGTATTGATAACCTTTAGGGTTTGTGTGATCTTTAATGATTAAAATTATTTTAGATATTTACATCATAATCATAGAAATTTTATGAGGATGAAATTATGCTTATAAAATATTAACATATTATGTTACTATATTTCTTTATGTTCATATATAGAAAAGGAATAACTCAATTATCGGAAATTTATTGTGAATGAAAAACGTTATTCATTTAGTTTTCTTACTAAGAAATCAATGACCTTTTAACTCATTACCTATTTATGGTTCTTTTATTTTTTTAATTTTTCAAGAACATTTTCTCTATCAATCTTCTTCCGAACAAGATAGTATTTTTTCTATTCCATGTACAAGTCTTCTTACATGTAACCCTGGTATGTTTTATCTCAGATGACCTTTATATTTCCATTTCATTCTTTTAGAGTGAATGTTTTGTGAATCCTTCTTTCTGAGTGGGACTTCAATAAAGTTATTATGAATATTTGAACCCTAGTTTCCATGCCCAAATTCGAATTGTGAGGACCCAATTTATTAATGGGGGTAGAATCTGACATCTCATGTTTTTAAAATGAAACACAACGTTCGATAGTGAAGATGATACTCTGCATCATGTTTAAAAGAACAACTAAATATTATTATTTTAATGTTACCGTTGTAACCTAGATGTTAAAATGGAAGGAATGAATAATATTAAATAAAATAAGAAAATATTTTTTACATGGGAATATATAATTAATTCTTTGCCGACCAGTTAAAAATAAATGAATATAAAACCCGTTTTAAAATAAAATGAAATGTGTTTCAGAAAACTATTTAAATGTGAATAAGTATTTTTTATACTAATAAATAAACAAATCACACATAATGGATTATTTTAATGAAATAAATATATAATATATTGAATATAATGTTTAACATTTATCTTCTTTAATTTATAGACATTATATAATAACAGATCCAATTTTATACATAAAAGAAGAATTTTTCTAAAAAGTCATTCTTTCCACCTTTTGATGGTTCACTTGTCTTAAACCTAGTTATGAATCTTTAATAAATTCTATTTGAAATCATAATATTAAATTTTACTATGGTTTATTTTTTAGTATTTTTTTATAAGTTTCTTGGTTTCATGAATAGTCAAAAAATATTTCTTTTTAACTAAAAATAGCTTTTCTGTAAATATAATTTATGGTGTAAAATTATATTTTTAATTATATTTAAATTATAATTATATATATTTTATATATTTTATGAAATTTAGGTCATTTTAGTCAATCACAAAATGAAATTGGAAATAAAAACGTTGTGAACTTTTGAACATTTTAACTTTTAAAACCCACTTTCATGTTCCGTCAACATGATTAATTTTAAATTAATTTTATCCATTTTTGTGTTTTGAATTTTTTAAAAAAGTATTAAATATTTTGAATCATAAAGTCCAATTTTAGTAAATATTTTCCTTTTATTTTAGGAAAAAATATGAATAGTTAACATCGATAATTTTTATTTCCATAGTTAAGGATAAATCTGGTAATTTAGGGTAAAAATAATATTATAAATATTATAGAAGTACCTTTAAAATTGTCATAAACTATTTGGATGAGTAATTATCTAAAAATTAATTTTTTTTGTTAATTTTATGAGCTCTTTTATTATATATTATGACTTTAAGCCATTTATAGCATTTTATTCAAAAAAAGTCAATTTTGTCATACTCTTGTTTTTAACATGTAATATATTTTCAATATAGAGTTATATTGGAGATATATTCATCTATAAATAGTATTTGGAAATATAAAAATTCTTATCTACATCATGATAATTTATTTTTAATTTTTAGGGAGTAGATTATTAAATTAAAGGCTTGCACAATGTTGATGCAATAATTGATTAATTAATGAAAATACAAAACAAATGATATTAAAAATATTAAAATAAATATAATTTTTTATAATTAATGTCATACATGAATTTTATAGATTAATTTTACACTTTATTAATGTTTTATAGGAATTGTTTCGAGTCTATCAGGTTTTCATGATATTTTTAAAAAGTCATGTAATAAATAGGTTCAAAATTTACATAAATGATCTTTTGAAATAAATAATATTTTATTAAATGATATAAAATTCATAGAAATATATAATTCATCCAAATTATTTTGATAAGTCTAAAAATTTCATCAATGACTCATTTATTTATAGTTTTTCATTTAATAATAACAATATTAGTCCTTAAAAAAATAAAAAACTCATATTGTCACAATAAAAATTAAAGAGGTTAAATAGGGGTTCAAACAAAAATAAAAGGATTAAAAAATTGACAAAACATTACAAAATTTTATTTAATGAAGTTATTTCGACCCATAATCATCCAATATACCAAATTAATTAATTTGGAGCCATTTAAAATATAAAACAAATTTGTATTAATTTAATAATTGGACAAATTCCAAGATTTCCCCTCCCATCTCTTATAAAAGGGAAGCCATTCTTCTCGTTTCTTCATATTAGAAAAACATTTTGGTTTAGTAAATTACTTCCCAAATACCTTAATATACACCCTACCCACATTTAATTGGAATTATTTTAGTAATAATGCTCTCCTTAGCATTGTTACGGTATTAATCAAAAGAGACCATCTGAAGAAGAGGTATCATTTTTAATTAAGTATTTTTGTTTTATTTATTATTTCACTTCCTGTAGATCTTATTCAACCATTATGAAAAAAAAATCATGCATAATCAAAATAATAAGATAATATTGTGTTAATATCATCACCCAAATTCATCTCCACTTCCATCAAATGTTAATATAATTATCGTTCTTATGTACGACGAACTACTGCCTCACGAAGCGATACAATTAATTTTCCATCACCATCTCTTAAGACTAGTTCTAATGATGGAATTGAAGGTTATATATGATATTAATGAAATATTTTTCATTATTATTAGATAATATATCATTTATTATCATTTATTTGTATTCACATAAAAATGGTAATGTCATTCGTGCATATATGTGAACTATCACCGCCAAGAAGCGATGTGATTTGTTTTTCATCCCCATATCAAATGAATAGTATATGTAAGTATATTTTAAGAAATAATGTGATATATAGGATATTATTATAATTATATAATATTGAAATGATATTAAACTTCTTTCCAAAATTATCATTGAAAAATAGAAATGTTACTCATGCGTATGTATGACTTACTGTCTCCATGATTATAATGAAGTTCATTTTTCATATCCATAAGTAATAAAATAATTTAAAATTATAATAGATGTAAAAAATAAATTTTTATGTCATTATTATTATTCTGGTGATTATTTACTAATTATCACTTTGACTATTTACATCGCACTAAATTCATTTTGGACTCAAGGACCGAATATCCTCAAAGTGTCCAACATGAAATTAAATAAAGTATTATAACATCTTAATAAGTGGTATAAAGGGAATAATAAACATTAAAAAGGTTCTCAATCAAGTAAATAATTAACCTATATTTATTATTTAGTATGTCATGACCTGTCCCTCGAGGCTCGTGTCGTAACTACCCCAAGCCCGCCTTCCATAGGCTAGAGGCTGGGAACTAGCACCAAATGCGTAAATCCCTAAACTAGGAAGGCATTGCCTTTATAACTGCAAAAAAACACAACCAGAGAACAAGTAGAAGAATACTCCATGTAAAAACTAAATACAGTATAAGTGCTGGAAAGTACTGGGGCCAGAAATACAAGCCCAACAGTAAATTATAAGGAAAGGACAAACTGGTACAACTAAAAAGACAAACAGTTGGAAGGTTCCTAGGAGCTCTTGGATCGTCCACCATAGATCCTACCTGAAGGGTAGGTACATATAGCCTCCTCAGTGCTCCAAGTCCATCCATCTCCTCCGGGTACCGACTCATCGTGAGGTCCAACTCTGGGTATTGTCGAGTCCTCGTACACTCTGCCTCGGTCAGCGTTGTCCGTTGTCTGCATCCAACACAACGAG
This sequence comes from Viscum album, assembly GCA_963277665.1. Lineage (NCBI taxonomy): Eukaryota > Viridiplantae > Streptophyta > Magnoliopsida > Santalales > Viscaceae > Viscum > Viscum album. Next base: position 827,074,294 of record OY728126.1, on the reverse strand, counting down.
GTGTGGGCATAGCTCGTGCAGGGGTGTGTATAAAGATTCTCAGTAGGTACTCCGAGACCCTCAAGGTCTCACAAAATCCACAAAGGATAAAGCACAGTAAAAAGATATAATCACGAAGTATCAACTAACCCTACATAGGTATATTCCCATATATATACCTAAGTTATCAATCATGGTTCGGCTCCATCTCTCGAGCCCAAGCACAAACCATTCCACAAAAGAAATTATAGTCATTCACCATGTTGATAATGGTTGAGAGACATGACTCAGCTCACACAGGTATACAACTCACGAAGAGGGGTAGAGATGATTAGATGTACCATCTGAATCATCTCCTCTGTCGAACCCACATAGGATCCTGGAACAATATCAGTGTTGTCGAACCCACATAGGATCATGGCATAGAAGCCATCACTATTGAACCCACGTAGAATTTTGGTACCGTAGTCCTCATTGTAGAACCCACGGAGGATACCAGTACAGAAGTCATCACTGTCGAACCCATGTAGGATTACAGTACAGTAGTCATCGATGTCGAAGCCACGTAGGATCTTGGTACAGAAGTCACTGCTGTCGAACCCATGGTGGATCCCGGTACAGAAGTCGTCGTTTTCCAACCCACGGAGGATTCTGTCATCTCAGTCGCAGCCAACCCTAGGGTTCCCGCACACAACACGCTTGATTCCAAGAGGGTCCGATCCTCAGGCCAAGTTTTGATACATAAACAATCAAGAAGTCCTGAGTTGATGTATCTCATAGTTCCATCTCATTATAAATAACCCAATGTGACAGACCGTTCGTCAATCAGACGCCCGGTCTGAGAGTTATTGGCATTTATGTTCCAAGGGGCCGGTTGGATTTTGGGTACAATCCAACCCGTCCATACCCCAACCTCATAATAATCATGTGTGGAGTATTACAAAAGGGCCATCTCCTCAGAAAGAATCCAATGTAGTTGACGACACGTCAATCAGATGTCCAGTCATTAAGTTATAAGTGTTTCCGCTCCGAGGGCCCGGTTGGTTTTGGGTTCGAACCAACCCGGCCATTCCCAAACTTCACCAAAACCTTGAGTGTGATATATTGAAATGACCATCTTGATCCAAGGAATCCTACTCCACTGACGTTGCATCGATCGGAGGTCTGAAGCTCGTGTTATGGGTGAAAAACCAAAAGTGGTCCGAAGAGGGGGGTCTGGGTCTGGTCCGACCCGACCCAACACGCCCTGGGTCGGCCCAAACCGGGTCGACCGGACCCGAATCTAGGTCCGGACCGGTAGGAAACGATCGGGCCCAGCGGGCGCGGCCTTGCCCGTCGGTTTCACCCTGGCCCATGCAAGGGTGGCCCGGCCCGCGCGACTGGCTGCCCGGCCTGCGCGACTTGGCCAATTGGCTGAGCACATTACGCACAAAGCGCGCAAAGCGGGGGGGGGGGGGTCCCATAATGACGGCGCTAGCTGGCTCCGTTGGTCCTTCCCAGAACCCATGGATGCGGGTTCTGCTCCACCGCCGCTGCCGGTGCCGTGGCGGCCTTCCGTCAGCGGCTCGCGAGGGGCGCCGCCGCCCCCAAGCAGCCGGCTGGTGCCGGCCGCCGCCTCCAGTCGCCGGCGACCCGCACCGCCGCGCTACTTCACGGGCTACCGGAGTCATTCCGGTAGTCTTTTTTTCTTATCGTCTATGCCTACAGCCTCCTCGGGTCCTGATCTTCACTACGACGACCTCAAATTAGGGTTGCCATTCCATTCATCCATCACCCATCAAACCGCTCATCAAGAACAAATTGGCGGAGGGTCCTGAATTGTTCGTTAGCTCGTGCCCTCCACGTTAGAGGATCATACAGTAATCCATCATATAATTGAACCAGAAACAATCCACAACTTAATATCTAACCCATCCCGCAATCAACATCTATTCTGCAGATCGACATGTTTGGGGGTCGATCCGCGGTTGTTGTTTTTATCCAAGGTATAAGAAGAACTTAAATGAAAGGAATTCAAACTTGAATTCAAAACCCTGCCCCGATTGTCATTAACCATTGACAAAGTCGCGGGATGGAGGCGTCATTCCATTGATGTCAAAAAGAGGTGACGTCGTCATTGGCGACGTTCTTCGAGGGCAGTGTCTTCCCTTTTGGCTCTGTCGAAAGCGAGAAGACGATGCTTGTCGTTCTTCGTTGGAAGGATGAAGAAGTTTTCTTCGTTGAGGGAAAGAAGTTATCCTTAGTTCTTCTCTTCTTTTGTTCCACCAAAATAATTCCAACCAAAGTAAAAGAATATCAACTTTCATTTTAATGTTGGCATAATGAATTAAAAATAATTCAAACACAAAAATTAATTAATTAATTCATCAATTAATTGTGTTGGCACATTAAAGGGAAGACCAAGAGTTTAAGGGGTTTAAAGGGGTGATGGGAAGTTTAAGAGACTCTATTTAAATCTAATTGAGAGTTACATGGGGGGTTTAAGGGGAGTTTAAACTAGTGGGCCCCACCCCTAGTTATATTCTCCCAAGGGAGGTTAGGGTGTTGTGGGCCCCACACCTAACCTCCACTTAGAGACTTTAACCACCTTTCAAATAAAAATGTGTTACACACACATTTTAATTTAACTTTTAATTTTAATTAGAAACCCCAAAACTAACTTTAATTCTCGATAGTACGCAACCGCAGTAAAGGTCTCCTTAAGTGAATACCAGTGCTGTGAGTTTAATGGTGTCCTCTGAATTTGATTCCAAGCACCGATTCAAACGATATAAAATCCCTCTCACACATTTATTGAATATACATGAGAAAAACTTCAGAAATTGATTCTGGGCACACTGGGCCTTGGAATCAAGCGCCGTCAGAAACTGTGAACTCGTAAAAATTCCCATATTTTTAAGAAAAAAAAATATCCATGAAATATCTGGGTCTTTACAAAGTAAAATAAATATTATATGTGATGATTCAGACCCAGAGTAAGTGACTCCATCTCAATCACCATTCATTGAGGCAAACATTGATGTTATACACCTACCTTCTTTTAAGAGGTGTATATACAAACCCCTTTTACATATAATATAATTTATTTATTTATTATCATGTTATTTTTTTTATAATTTTATTCTATCATGGGGCTCAATATTTAAATGTTTAATGTGGTATGGGACACATTGAGTGTTTAAAGATTTAATTTCAAAATCCATCCCCCATGTCAATATTCTTGGTATTATTTTTAATTATATAAAAGTATTTTAAACAAAATTTTATGCTTATTTTGAACGTAGTTAAAACAAATTCAAAAATTAATCTTTTTACATTTTTGTATGGAATGTTTTGAGAACTGAAAAAGGAATTTTCTATTCTTAATGTACACAATGATAATAGATTTTTCGTCGTTGTAGCCTATATTTTATTTTAATATTCATTTTCAAAATTTCATGTTTCCTTAAATGAAAAATCATATTTATATTCTTAGTAATTTTGTTATGGAATATGGTCATTCAATGAGAAGGGCGTTTTAGTGTTTAAAATGGGTTCTTGAAAGAAAATAGTATTTTTTTCCGAAATTTTTCTTTATATGGGATTAAAAGTGTTTTTTAAAGGAATTTATGATGAAAGTAGTTTATTATTTATATGGTACATAAGAATTATATGAAATGGTTGAGACCAATACATAATATACATGGGTTTAACTATATATAACAGGGCAATCCCATTGTATCTTAACATATGGTGGCCCAGATACCGCCGGGTATGCCCGTTATAGCTTAACATGGGGTGGCCCAGATATGGCTAAAGAAGCCTGTTACAACTTAACATGGGGTTTCCCAGATAGCACAAGATATGATAATTATATCTTAACATTTGGTGACCTTGATAGCACTGGGTAATCTCGTAATATATTAATTTGAAGTCATCCATATGGTTATCCCAGTGGAAAGGGTTTTGAAAGGGTTCTATATATATGATTCTCTAAGTCACCTAAAAAAGTTTTAATTACATGCTATGAGTTTTAATGGTTTTCTTTGAGAAAAATGAGTTTTTTATGAAAATATTTTATGTCATATTCTCAAATAACGTGTAAGAAAAAAGTAAATGTTATATTATTTTTCATATTTTATGGAATAAATAGTTTACTTTCTTATTATATCCCTTACTGAGCTTCTTTACTTTCCCTGTGTTTTTAAAATTTATTTCATAGGTTTTAATGGGGGATAGAGACAAGCATGAGATCAATGGGATAATTTTGAAGTTTTTTCATTAAGATAAATCATGTTTTCTTTTAAAGAGTTTCATATAGGGGAAAACATTCCTACTAAGTATATGTGTCCACTTGTAAAATATGGGTTTATTCTATAAGAGTTTAACCTAATTATCTAAAATTCAAAACTAAAAAGATCATCAAATGTAAATTCCAGTTTAAAAATACTAGGATATTTAATGATTAAGTATGGGTCCTTACATATATACACAATTTAATTTTACACACTAAAATATTATTTTACAGAATATATTGTAATAATAATAATAATTATTTTATTATTAATTATATCCAATCATATCTTCCATTAACATTTTAAAATAATAACCTCCTTTAAATAATTATTATTTTATAAATTTACATTAATAAAATCATTTAATTTATGTGGGACAAGTAATAATATCATTATTATCATCTAACCTCACAATAATTCACCAATGGAGAAACACCGCTCATTAATTAAGCGAAATCAAAATTATTTAATTACTCATGTACTTTTTAGTTTTATTTATTTGACATAAATAATAATAATAATAATAATCTAATTATTCTTAATCTCATGTCATATGTAACAAAACACCTGAAACACACAAATATTATGTCATGATTAAGGTAAACCCCATATCCCAGACCTAACAGTGGTCTCAGATTTATCATATGAAATATCTTTTGGGATAAATCCAATTTTTTTTTTTAAAAATATATAATAAAAATATTAAAAAAATTATTCTCACATTAAATCTAGCCAAACATACAATATAGATAAATTTTATGTCTTTTCTACAGTAAACACCACATCTTGGACCTAATAGTTGTCTCAAATTTCTCATACAACACACCATTTCATAGATATTCAATAATTATAAAAAAATAACATGAAAGTAATATAATATATTTAATATTTTTATTCTATCTAAAGAAAGGCTCTAAAAGCCTCATAATCACATAATATCTTAGTGCATGACTTTGAAAATATTTGATAGAATATTCCATGGTGTTAACTATGATTTTTCACTTACATAATTATTTTAAATACTCTATTATATTATTTTTATTGAAAAACTATATTTTCAAAGAAGAATACTTATAAATTATTAATAAAGAAGGTTTTTAATATCTTTAAAAATTCATGATATTACATATTGACTATTCTCACAGTACTCCATAATGTGTATATTCCTGAAAGAGTTTATTTTTCTATGTACCTTCCATTATTTAGGATCACTACCATATAATTTTTAACATTCAGGGGGAAATATAATTAATCAAGTACCTTGAGGGATTTTTTTATGTTACTCCATCTTTGTTATTCAAATATATATATATGTTCATTTGGATTCTAGTAGTTAGTAGGAGTGTCAACATAAAAACTAAGGATTTTCATCTTTAATCACTGACACTCATACATAATTAATTTTCTGAAAACTAACATGATTTCAAAGAATGCATACCATTAAAAGGATCCATTGAAAAAAATTAATTTTCATTATTCACTCAATAATCCTTTAAAATTACTCAACATAATGATCACCAAAATCAATTTCACAAGAATCATTATAATGGTGCTTCTAAATCTATAATATATAGAAAACATCATGAACATGTACTATCCTAGGGGAAATACCAATGGATGGATAACTTCATCCACATGATCCAATACATTGAAAGTTCTAATAAACCTGAAGGAAATATTTTCATATTGGTCAAACATAAAACACATATATTTTTTAATTATTTTCAAAATTTTACATTACATAACACAAATAAACCACACAATCCAAGAAACCAATGTTTTATTGTATTCGTATATTAGCTACAAAAATTTATTATTTAACTTAATTTATTCTATATATACCATATGATTATCAAATATTTCCTTCCTCCTAGACATATTCCTACATTAAATTTCATAGGGAAATAGGAAACATAAGAAGTTTTATTAAATACACAGTAAGGAATAATTTATCAACGAATCTTGAGTTAGATCATAAGACTGTGAGAATACATGAACATAAGATAAATATCTTATTAAAAAGATTGTGGGATCAAAATAATTGATCATAAGATATAATAAAATAATATATATTAGGGAATGGGAACATAGGAATATAAAAGGATCAACATAGAAGAATAACCCATATACCACAGATTGGAATCATATTTCAACAATAATAATCCATAGAATCATATAATTTGAATGTTCATTATGCATAAGAATATAAATCATAACATATTTCAAGGTTAAACACCATAATAATTGTAACACCCGAGATTTTTATGAGTAATATTTTGTTTTTTATATATCATCAAAATAATCTTTCACTACACACTTGCTTGGATTACTTTACACGCAATCCCGACCTTCCTCGATAGCTTGCGTCGTACGCAATACCGAGTTTCATTAAACAACGATATGCTATTAAAATATTATTAAAACTAGCCATTATGAATAGTAATAACCACTTTTTGAAATTTTATAAATTCGATTTTTTCAAAATGGACTTCATTTTTGGATTCAGAATACCGAAATTAGCCTAGGGTGAAATTTTGGTATTTTTCTGAAAACTTTCAATTTTTGATGAATAGTGAAACCACTAAGTGGTAGGTTAAAAACTGAATTTTGCATAAAACTTAATTTTACCGCTTCTGTGAATGGAATTTCGAAAATCCGACAGACACGGTTGATATCAGTAAGTAAAATCTGGTTCAATGAGATAAAAATAATTTTTTGGTGAATAGTAACTTTTTACTTTTTTTACCGCGGTTAATAGTAAATAGGGTAACTAAGGGTAAAAATGATATTAATATTACCCTAACACATGTCCTAATTCTATTGGATAAGTTTAATTCGATCAAAAACAAACTTAGGAAAAAAATATGACCATTTAGGCCCACTTGGGTTAGATTAGGACATTTATTATTAATTTATTTAAAGAAGGGTTAAAATAATTAAAATCAAAGTTTAATAAGTAAATCATTTTTAATATGGGGTTATACATAATATAAATTAGACTATAAATATTCATTAGAAAGCTAAAAATATTTACTACATAATGGTATTTTATTTGTAATTTTTAGACATTAAATAATTTAATTTATTTATGACACAATGATGATGCAGTAATTATCTTATTAATGAAATATTGACATAATTGATGTTATAAACACCAAAATAAATGTAATTTGAGACTTTTTATGAATTCCAATAATTTTCTAGGTTACTATGATATATTAGTGTTGATTTAATCAACTTGGTTCGAACATATAATTCTGTTATGACTTTCACAAAAATCATATATCAAATAGTGTCAAAATTGACACAAAATAGTTTTTAAATAAAATATTATATTACTAATTGTTATTTTATTCCTAAAAATCTAAGGTTCGGCCAAATGACTTAGATAAGGATATATATATTAATAATAAACAATTTGGGGTTAGTTTGGCATGTTATAGTAAGTGTTTTAACCATATAGTGAAAGAAAACAAAAAGACACGGTAAAAGTTAAATTATTTAACTTAGAGTTAAATCTAATTAATAAGGTTAAAATAATACCCTAAACTTGTCTAAATCCTATTGGATGATAGGATTTAGACCCTTCCCCACTTTAGCTTCGAAATAAGACCCTTTGGAACCATTATAAACCGATTTTGACTTTAATATAAAATAATATTTTGAGATATTCCTAAGGTGCCCCTCTCCTCCCTTATAAAAGGGCACCTCCTCCCCCTCCTCCTCACACCAATTTGAGCACTCAAGCTCGGCCAACCCCTGCCATTTTATCCTCTACACTTCCCTAGAATAATCCTAGAGGTCCTGGTTTTCTTCAAAGACCAATCTTAGTTCCCTAAGTGGAGGATTCAAAGAGGCGTTCCAAAGAAGAGGTAATATCCATTACCGATCTTTTCAATTTCTTTCTTCTTCAACTTCTTCTTCTTTAGTTGTTTCATGATAAAGTAATAACATCAGTATTACTTACATACTGATATGTTATTATAAATATGAAACAACCCTAATTCACCTTCTATCCATCCTACGGAAAAATGAAATCACCGCGCGTGCGTACGTACGGAATACCGTCTCCACGCCGTGGTGTAATCTATTTTCCACCATCACCTTACAAGGATGGGTATAATGGTGTATTGAGTAACTATTTATGATTATTATAAAGTAATATTTATACTGAAATAATATACATATACTCCAATACAATTCCACGATCATAGGAACGATATCATCACTCGTGCGTACGTACGGAATACCGTCTCCACGATGTGATGCGACTCGTTCTACATGATCATCATTACATAGTAATTATATAAATGAATTGAATGAATAAATATGATATATGTTACACTAATACCATTATGGATATAAGGTATCTATAACCTTAAAAGAAGAATAAGAATTTATTCGGCAAAACACGCATAAGAACAAAAGGCAATAAAGACCCAAGTAACAAGTAACAATGAAATATTACTAACAAGAAGCTAAGAATATGACCATATATGATATCATATCAATATGTATGATTCTGGAATAAGTCAATAACATTATTTAAACCATTATACAGGAGCTTCGGACACATACAAAGCAAATCGGACCTAAGGTTAGGGAAATATCACAATCTCATCTTTATCCGAGATTGTTTATACTTTGGAATTTACTGGGGTGTATTTTATCATCCACATCCATTTTTCCTCAATATGTAATATTATTTCCATACACCTAAAATATATTATATCCAATTTTACCCTTCGGTAAATTTTTAGTAAATGATATGAAAGGAATCTTTTTTTGTTTTTCGTACGAGGTACTTTTTTGACTTTTCCGACAAAAGTACGAGAAGAATGTTTTTTTTAACTTATACGACATGAATGGATTTTTAAAAATTATTTCCAAGAAGATTCCTTTACAAGTTTTCATGTTTATTTTTAATCAACTTCTTTAAGTTTAAAATTGTATTACATGTTAAGAAAGGAAAAGTGTTTTTGAAGTAGAAAGGATATTTTCCTCAAGAATGAAGTTCAAGTGTTTTATCAAAATTATTTTACATATAAGATGATAAAGGGTTCTGTTTTCATCCCTATTATTACATGGATTTGATTATGTTGTGATGGAAATATTTTTATGAATTCCTTTATCTTATATGAATTGTTTTATGATGTCATGTTGTTTAAGAATTCCATTTTTATTACATGGGTTACACTATGATGTATGGTTTATGATTATGTGGAAAACATAAGAAAGGATTCATTATAAGATGGGTGGGACCTATATCTCCCTCCAATGCATTGGGTAAAGATTTTATATCTCATGAGATAGACATGGCTGGAACGGTAGGTTATACCGGTTCAGTGAAACAGGACTGGAATGAGGGTGACTCGGTTCAGAAAGGGACTTTGTCCACTAAGATAGTCTTGGCAATGAGTCATGACTAACCAGAAATGATTTTCCATGATTATGTGTGCATGCCACAAAGATTTCAAGTTTCATGTTATGATTATGGGGATCTCATTTTCACTTCTATGATTTGTTCCATGTTAAGATATTATGATCTCTTTTGCAGGTTATGATTTTCAAAAAGATATGATATGATTTTTATTTCATTTATTTGCCCTTGGTGAGCATTTGAGCTCACCCTTTTATGTTTTCTTTTCCCCAGGTCAAGAAGATGGATATTAAGTAGAATATACTAAAAGGGACCCTAGATATGATGAAATAAATGGGAGACACTGTAGAAGATTTATGAACCAGTTGTTTATGTTTCCCAGTTTCTAAAGACACTATACCTATACGGTCTTTTGTGGTTTTGTCATATGTTGTAATAAGGGTGCTTCAATTTTGAAGTATAAAAAATGTATGTAAAGTATGGGTCGTTATAGTTGGTATCAGAGGAAAGGTATAGTCAACCTTTGGAAACTAGGATGTGAAAGCCTTAGTAAGAACCCTAAGGATAAGTCTAAGCATAGAACACAATCTTAGTGTTTTAGAAATGGCCATGAATAACCTACGATAAGACCTTAAGCATGAAAATTTTATCCTTGATTATGTGGTTTTCCTATTATAATTAGTGTTTCTCACACTATTCTTCTTGGTTTTAGTCAATGGCTGGAACCCGAAGGAACCATGTTAATGTGGAATGCGATGGGCAATGCAATGATTGTCCCCCTGAGCAACCAGACAATATGGGAGCTGGAATGCATAATCTTGTAGCCATGCTCACACAACTTTCTCAAGCTATGAATCATGCAGGACTTCCAAACGAAAAAAGGAAGGAGCAACATTCTGTTGAATCCTTCATGAGGCAGCGTCCACCTTCTTTCAGCGGGTCTACTGATCCATTAGTTGCTGAACAATGGATTAGTACTACTGAAAAGATATTTTAAGTTCTTCAATGTTCTGAACATGATAAAGTCATCCTAGCAGTGTATCTTTTGGAAGGAGATGCTGATCAATGGTGGAATCTTATTAAGAATACGAGGCAAAGGGATGAAATTGAGTCTATGGAATGGGACGAGTTCAAGAACTTATTTTTCAATAAGTACTTCCCTCGTATTCTCTGAACAAAGATGGAGAAAGAGTTTCTTGAACTGAAGCAAATGGATGATGAATCTGTTGGTACCTATGAAGCAAATTTTACAAGACTTGCAAGGTACGCTTCTGGTATTAATATCCAACCTGAGAGTAAGATCGATCGATTCTTTAGTGGCTTAAAACCAAGTCTTCGAAGGGCGTTAGCCATAAGGGACTTCAATAGATACGAGGAAATCGTTCGATGTGCTCTCAAAGTCGAGATGGAGATTGGAGTAACCCATCAGTCACATGGGTTTGATAAGAAGAGGAAGATGGAATTCAAAGGAAAATCTAAAGAGCACACTGAAAAGAAGATGAGATTTCCCTTATGCTCAAAGTGTGGAAAGAAACATGGAGGGAGATGTCTTAAAGGTACAAGTAAATGTTTTAAATGTGGAAAGGAAGGTCATCGGGCATTTGAATGTCGTGATAATGGGAAGAAGATGTCTAATGATGCAAACAAAGGAAGGGATACAAAGAATGAACCTACTACACTTCAATGTTTCAAGTGCAAGGAGATGGGGCATTATGCCAATCAATGCCCAAATCCAAGGGTTGATGATGATGGTCGACGTCAACAAAATCTTAAGGCTAAAGAAAAAGGAAAGTCACATGCAATTTCTATCAGCGATGTGGAGTATGATAACGAAGTGGTGAAAGGTACACTTACCATACACTCTAAAGTAGCAAATGTTTTATTTGATTCTGGATCCACCCACTCTTTTATTTCTGAAAAATTTTCTAAGGGTATCACCGTATTACCTCAACAATTAGATGTTGAGTTAGCTGTGACAACACCTAATGGCACAACAGTCGCATCAAAAGTTTATAATTCTTCTCCGATCGAAGTTTGTGGGAAAGTGCTTCCTGCAAATCTTGTGATCCTTCCTTTAGAGGAATTTTATGCGATTCTTGGCATGGATTGGATTTCTCTACATGGAGCTCATATCAATTTCCAAATAAGGGAAGTCACATTTCATATTCCAGATCAATCTACGATTGTCTTTCAATGCAAGGATGAACATAACCTTCTAGTGGAAATTTCTTCCATCTTATGGGTATTGATTCCACTAAATGAAGGTTATTTATCTCAAATGGTTGGTGAGAAACTCACGATTAAGAATATGCCCATTGTATGGGAGTTTGATGATGTCTTTTCGGAGGAATTACCGGGTCTTCCACCAAATCGTGAAGTTGAGTTTTCAATAGAACTCGTACCGGGTGCTTTGCCAATTTCAAAGACACCTTATAGAATGGCCCCAATTGAGTTGCAGGAATTGAAGAAGCAACTCCAAGAGAATCTTGATAAAGGATTCATACGCCCTAGTGCGTCACCTTGGGGAGCACCTGTGCTATTTGTTAAGAAGAAAGATGGATCAATGAGACTCTGCATTGATTATCGAGAACTTAACAAGATCACTATCAAGAACAAATATCCTCTCCCACGCATTGATGACTTATTTGACCAACTACGCGGAGCTCAATACTTTTCCAAGATTGATCTTCGTTCAGGGTATCATCAATTAAGGGTCAAAAGGGAGGATATACCAAATACAGCTTTCCGTACAAGTTATGGACACTATGAATTTATAGTGATGCCATTTGGTCTTACTAATTCCCCCGCTATCTTCATGGATCTAATGAATAGAGTCTTTAGAGTCTATCTTGATCAATTTGTGGTAGTATTTATAGAAGATATTCTTGTCTATTAAAAGAGCAAGGAAGAGCATGAAGATCACTTGAGAATTATATTGAAGACCCTGAGAAAGGAGAAGCTTTATGCCAAATTTACCAAGTGTGAATTTTGGCTTCAAAAAGTTGCATTTTTGGGTCACATAATCTCAAAAGAGGGGATATCTGTGGATCCATCAAAAACAGAGGTTATCGAAAGATGGTCAAGACCAACAACAGTAACTGAGATCCGAAGTTTTCTTGGTTTGGCTGGATATTATCGACGTTTTGTAAAAGATTTTTCACGATTATCTAATCCACTCACCAAGTTGACTCGGAAAGGAGTTAAGTTTGTTTGGACAGAGGAATGTGAAGAGAATTTCAAAGAGTTGAAAAGAAGGTTATCTAGTGCACCTGTGCTCACACTGCCTTGCAGTGGAGAAAGGTTTGTGATCTACAGTGATGCATCCAAGAAGGGATTGGGGTGTGTTCTTATGCAAAATGATATGGTGATAGCTTATGCCTCACGACAGTTGAAATTCCATGAGCAAAATTACCCAACACATGATTTGGAGTTGGCTGCGGTAATCTTTGCATTAAAGATTTGGAGGAATTACCTTTATGGTGAAAGGTGTGATATTTATACTGATCATAAAAGTTTAAAGTATATTTTCACACAAAAGGAGTTGAATATGCGTCAAAGAAGATGGTTGGAGATGATTAAGGATTACGACTGCTCAATCCATTACCACCCTGGGAAAGCAAACAAGGTGGCAGATGCATTATGTCGACAAGAACATGCTAGTTTATCCATGATGAGGATCACAAAAGATCCAATATTTATGGATTTACAAAGGATGGATCTTGGAATTATAATGGAAGGGGGAAAATCTTATCTTTCTCAAATGAATGTTCAACCATCTATACATGTGAAGATTAAAGAGGCACAGAAAGAAGATGTCGAGTTAGAAAAGAAGGTGAGAAATGTTCCTGAATTCAACCTTGATTGTGATGGGATAATAAAGTCCAGGAATCGGGTTTGTGTTCCTCCCATCCCCAAATTAAAGAAGGAGCTGCTGGATGAGGCTCATAGTTCATCATTCTCTATTCATCCTGGAAGCACGAAGATGTATAGGGACCTGAAAGAGTACTTCTGGTGGGATGGAATGAAAAGAGATGTTGCTGAATATGTCTCTCGATGCCTGGTTTGTCAACAAGTTAAAGCTGAGAGACAGAAGTCTAAGGGGATGTTACAACCATTACCCATACCCGAATGGAAATGGGAAAACATCACTATGGACTTTGTCACAGGACTTCCTAAAACATCCAAAGGCAATAATGATATTTGGGTCATAGTTGATCGTCTTACAAAGTCTACACACATCATTGCTATTAGAGAGGATTTCTATCTAGATCAGCTTGCCAGGATATATGTAAAGGAAGTGGTAAGATTGCATGGAGTACCACTTTCTATTATATCTGATCGGGATCCGAGATTTACCTCGAAGTTCTGGCAAAGTCTTCAGTATACTCTGGATACAGAGTTGAGTTTCAGCACTGCTTATCATCCTCAGACAGACGGTCAGTCTGAGAGAACAATTCAAACCCTAGAAGATATATTGAGAGCTTGCTCTATGGATTTCAAAGGAGGTTGGGATGAACACCTACCTTTGGTGGAATTTTCTTATAATAATAGCTTTCACTCTAGTATTTAGATGGCTCCTTATGAAGCTCTCTATGGAAAGAAATGTAGGACTCCAACTTGCTGGGATGAAGTTGGGGAAAGAAAGCTATTAGGACCTGATCTCGTTGATTAAATGGCAGAAAAGGTCAGATCTATTCAACAACACATAAGAGCAGCTCAGAGTCGACAGAAAAGTTATGCCGACAACCGAAGAAAAGACCTAGAGTTTGAAGTGGGTGATAAAGTGTTCTTACGAATATCTCCCTGGAAGAGGGTTATGAGATTTGGAAAGAAGGGGAAGTTGAGCCCTAGATATATCGGTCCTTTCGAAATACTGGATCGTGTTGGAAAGGTAGCTTACCGATTGGCGCTTCCACCGAATCTCTCTCAAGTTCACGATGTGTTCCATGTATCTCTCCTGAGAAAGTACATACCTGATCCTTCACATGTACTCAGCTCAGAAGTTGTACCGCTGGAGCAAGATCTTTCTTATGAAGAACAACCGATAGAGATTCTGGATCGTAGCGAAAAAGTCTTAAGAAACAAGACCACTCGATTGGTGAAAGTTTTATGGAGGAACCACCAACTTGAAGAAGCTACATGGGAGCTTGAGGATATGATGAGGGAGAAGTATCCTCATCTGTTTGTTACAAAGTGATGAATTTCGAGGGCGAAATTCTTTTTAAGGGGGGTAGAATGTAACACCCGAGATTTTTATGAGTAATATTTTGTTTTTTATATATCATCAAAAGAATCTTTCACTACAAACTTGCTTGGATTACTTTACACGCAATCGCGACCTTCCTCGATAGCTTGCGTCGTACGCAATACCGAGTTTCACTAAACAACTATATGCTATTAAAATATTATTAAAACTAGCTGTTATGAATAGTAATAACCACTTTTTGAAATTTTATAAATTTTATTTTTTCAAAATGGACTTCATTTTTGGATTCGGAATACCGAAATTAGCCTAGGGTGAAATTTTGGTATTTTTCTGAAAACTTTCAATTTTTGATGAATAGTGAAACCACTAAGTGGTAGGTTAAAAACTGAATTTTGCATAAAACTTAATTTTACCGCCTCTGTGAATGGAATTTCGAAAATCCGACAGACACGGTTGATATCAGTAAGTAAAATGTGGTTCAATGAGATAAAAATAATTTTTTGGTGAATAGTAACTTTTTACTTTTTTTACCGCGGTTAATAGTAAATAGGGTAACTAAGGGTAAAAATGATATTACTATTACCCTAACACATGTCCTAATTCTATTGGATAAGTTTAATTCGACCAAAAACAAACTTAGGAATAAAATATGACCATTTAGGCCCACTTGGGTTAGATTAGGAAATTTATTATTAATTTATTTAAAGAAGGGTTAAAATAGTTAAAATCAATGTTTAATAAGTAAATAATTTTTAATATGGGGTTATACATAAGAGAAATTAGACTATAAATATTCATTAGAAATCTAAAAAGATTTCCTACATAATGGTATTTTATTTGTAATTTTTAGACATTAAATAATTTAATTTATTTATGACACAATGATGATGCAGTAATTATCTTATTAATGAAATATTGATATAATTGATGTTATAAACACCAAAATAAATGTAATTTGAGACTTTTTATGAATTAAACTAATTTTATATGTTACTATGATATATTAGTGTTGATTTAATCAACTTGGTTCGAACATATAATTCTGTTATGACTTTCACAGAAATCATATATCAAATAGTGTCAAAATTGACACAAAATAGTTTTTAAATCAAATATTATATTACTAATTGTTATTTTATTCGTAAAAATCTAAGGTTCGGCCAAATGACTTATATAAGGATATATATATTAATAATAAACAATTTGGGGTTCGTTTGGCATGTTATAGTAAGTGTTTTAACCATATAGTGAAAGAAAACAAAAAGACACGGTAAAAGTTAAATTATTTAACTTAGAGTTAAATATAATCGATAAGGTTAAAATAATACCCTAAACTTGTCTAAATCCTATTGGTTGATAGGATTTCGACCCATCCCCACTTTAGCTTCGAAATAAGGCCCTTTGGAACCATTATAAACCGATTTTGACTTTAATATAAAATAATATTTTGAGATATTCCTAAGGTGCCCCTCTCCTCCCTTATAAAAGGGCACCTCCTCCCCCTCCTCCTCACACCAATTTGAGCACTCAAGCTCGGACGAACCCTGACATTTTATCCTCTAAACTTCCCTAGAATAATCCTAGAGGTCCTGGTTTTCTTCAAAGACCAATCTTAGTTCCCTAAGTGGAGGATTTAAAGAGGCGTTCCAAAGAAGTGGTAATATCCATTACCGATCTTTTCAATTTCTTTCTTTTTCAACTTCTTCTTCTTTAGTTTTTTCATGATAAAGTAATAACATAAGTATTACTTACATACTGATATGTTATTATAAATATGAAACAACCCTAATTCACCTTCTATCCATCCTACGGAAAAATGAAATCACCGTGCGTGCGTACGTACGGAATACCGTCTCCACGCCGTGGTGTAATCTATTTTCCACCATCACCTTACAAGGATGGGTATAATTGTGTATTGAGTAACTATTTATGATTATTATAAATTAATATTGATACTGAAATAATATACATATACTCCAATACAATTCCACGATCATAGGAACGATATCATCACTCGTGCGTACGTACGGAATACTGTCTCCACGATGTGATGCGACTCGTTCTACATGATCATCATTACATAGTAATTATATAAATGAATTGAATGAATAAATATGGTATATGTTACACTAATACCATTCTGGATATAAGGTATCTATAAACTTAAAAGAATAATAAGAATTTATTCGGCAAAACACGCATAAGAACAAAAGGCAATAAAGACCCAAGTAACAAGTAACAATGAAATATTACTAACAAGAAGCTAAGAATATGACCATATATGATATCATATCAATATGTATGATTCTGGAATAAGTCAATAACATTATTTAAACCATTATACAGGAGCTTCGGACACATACAAAGAAAATCGGACCTAAGGTAAGGGAAATATCACAATCTCATCTTTATCCGAGATTGTTTATACTTTGGAATTTACTGGGGTGTATTTTATCATCCACATCCATGTTTCCTCAATATGTAATATTATTTCCATCCACCTAAAATAGATTATATCCAATTTTAACCTTTGGTAAATTTTTAGTAAAGGATATGAAAGGAATCTTTTGTCGTTTTTCGTACGAGGTACTTTTTTGTCTTTTCCGACAAAAGTACGAGAAGAATGTTTTTTTAACTTATACGGCATGAATGGATTTTTAAACATTATTTCCAAGAAGCTTACTTTACAAGTTTTCATGTTCATTTTTAATCAACTTCTTTAAGTTCAAAATTGTATGACATGTTAAGAAAGGAAAAGTTTTTTTGAAGTAGAAAGGATATTTTCCTCAAGAATGAAGTTCAAGTGTTTTAACAAAATTATTTTCCATCTAAGATGATAAAGGGTTCTGTTTTTATCCCTATTATTACATGGATTTGATTATGTTGTTATTGAAATATTTTTATGAATTCCTTTATCTTATATGGATTGTTTTATGATGTCATGTTGTTTAAGAATTCCATTTTTATTACATGGGTTACGCTATGATGTATGGTTTATGATTATGTGGTACACATAAGAAAGGATTCATTATAAGATGGGTGGGACCTATATCTCCCTACAATGCATTGGGTAAATATTTTATATCTCATGAGATAGACATGGCTGGAACGGTAGGTTATACCGGTTCAGTGAAACAGGACTGGAACGAGGGTGACTCGGTTCAGAAAGGGACTTTGTCCACTAAGATAGTCTTGGCAATGAGTCATGACTAACAAGAAATGATTTTCCATGATTATGTGTGCATGCCACAAAGATTTCAAGTTTCATGTTATGATTATGGGGATCTCATTTTCACTTCTATGATTTGTTCCATGTTAAGATATTATGATCTCTTTTGCAGGTTATGATTTTCAAAAAGATATGATATGATTTTTATTTCCTTTATTTTCCCTTGCTGAGCATTTGAGCTCACCCTTTTATGTTTTCTTTTCCCAAGGCCAGGAAGATGGATATTAAGTAGAATATGCTAAAAGGGACCCTAGATATGATGAAATAAATGGGATACACTGTAGAAGATTTATGAACTAGTTGTTTATGTTTCCCAGTTTCTAAAGACACTATACCTATACGGTCCTTTGTGGTTTTGTCATATGTTGTAATAAGGGTGCTTCAATTTTGAAGTATAAACAATGTATGTAAAGTATGGGTCGTTATAATAATTATGATAGTGGATTAGTGATCATAAATTATGTCCCCAAACATAATGGATGGGGAAATACTACTTATATCCCATAGTGGATCGACCAACACTACTCATGTCTTATAATAATCTCATGAAATAAAAAACATTAAACAATGAAACATAGAGATATATAAAAATCACCCATCATATAAATATAAACCAAATGTATTTATTCCTCATAAAATTAATCATAAATCTTATCATAAAAAACTCTATGGAAAGAAGATGGGTTACTTAACATTTTTAAATTGTGTTACGTTGTAAGATATCAAGAATTAGATCAATTATTACAAAAATTAAATATCCCAAAATTAGAATATCAAAAGTGAATTTATTAGATGATCATGAACCTTACTCTATGAGAGATTGATATTTTGTAGAAATAGAGAAAATTGAATATTAAATAAAAAATTACCTTTTATAAAATATTTTTATCAATATCACAAAAAGATGAAGTTAGAAGTATCTTTTAAAAATAATATTTGAAAATGTGAAAAGATTAATTCTTAAAAAAATATTTAAAACGAATCCCCAATAATGTAACCTTGAAAATAAATTAAGGTTAAGTAATGAAATTTTGAGCGTAAGATATAAAATATGAAAAAGTGAAAAGAACTTTCTTCTTAATCTTTTTAAGAAGTTTTAAATAAAATCAACATTGATAAAAGAGTCGTAAAATTTCATTTTAAAGGAAGATAAAGAGAAATATGAAGATTATTGAAGATAATACATATTTTTGTTTCAAAAAAATAAATGATTTTTTTGTAAGAAATAATATGGATATGGAGAAAAAAAACTAATAGAGAGGAAGATAATTATTATTAAAATCATATTATTATAAAAAATATCACCATTAAAGTATAATATTTTGACCTAAAAATTTAATTTCCACATATAAAAAAATAAAATATTATATGTGATAAATAAATTTTTAATATAAAAAACATATAAGATCATAGTAAAAAAAATACTTTGAACTAATGAAATAAAAATTGAGTCCACAAAATGCTTACAACTATGATAATGAATGAATAAAAAGAATATTAATGATAGATCAGTAAATAAACTGATAAATACCATGAAATAAAATTTAATAATGATAAAATAAGTCAATGGGGAAGTAATTACAACAAATAAATTAAAATTTGGTTTATAATATGGAATATTCCTCAATAAAGTGAATTTGAGAGGAAAACACTTATGAACCTAATAATTTATGAAAAAATAATCATTTAAAAATTATTTTATGAAAATAAATGTAAATCATAGTTAAAGGAAGAGTAAATATAATATAATACATTAATAGTATGCAATATACCAATTAGGATCTCTTTTGGGATATGTTCAGTATAGTTTGGGGGAATCAATGTTGGTATCTTTTTAAATAACTCAATCAAAATTAACTTTTTATTAAAAAACTAGACTAACACTCAGGGGGTCTAAATGGGTTAAGACCATGGATTTCACCACATACAATGAGGTTACAATAATGTGGTAGAGATCACTTTAACCCTACTTTATCCCTTGTTTTACCTATACAATTGTTCATTGAATAGATCCCTCAATCCTCATCACTCACTTGACTAGTATTTAATTATATACGTGAGAAAGATAAAAAATAAAAAAATTATACTTTGTTAATGAGTTTCACATATTAAGTGGATGAATATACCCTCAATGTATTATGGTTTTGAAACCACTCACACACATATCCATTTTTATTATTATAATATGACTAACAAGTGTATAACATTAAACCAATAAAAATACTCGCACTATATATTTATACAGAAATCACCAATATATAGTTTTATATATTTATTTAGAAATAAGTATTTGGCTTAAAACACATGAATAATGATCAGTAATATAAATCAAAAGTCTTATTATAGATATTATTAAGCAAGATCATATTTTTAAACTGACAGTAATTATAAGGGTTGACATGACTATTTTTATACCATTTGATATAAGAATGTAATAGAGTAGTAATATTCATTCTTCATCTTATTTGATGGTCTATAGATAATTAGAAAAATTAAATTTCTCTTCTTCTTCATTTATAAAAATGACCTATATGAAGAATAGTAAGCCACTCTATTCTTTTTCTCCTTCAACGCATAAGGATGAACCACTTTTCAAAAATTATTATTATATTCTGTTCTTCAACACATAGAATAGAAAAAATGATCATAGTATTGTTTCTATCATTCAACAACTTACAAAATAGGTAGATTATTGGAAGAGTATTATCTCTATATCTATTTCTATAACTTCATTAAATATCCAAGTTAATAACAATGTTTTTATAATATAGATTTTTTATTCTTCTCTTCATATATATTAAAAAAAATTATAAATTGTATTTTAATAATATTCACAAATATTTTTTTTAAATATATTCCTTAAAAAATTTTCTTTTTTGTTCTTTATATCTTATTTAAATTAAATAAAAATATCTTTCCTTTTAATCAACCTCAATACTCAGAATTTAATCTTCTCATGATATCCATAAATATCACTCTCATTAACATCCTTATAAAACCCTTATTTTCAAGTTCTATGTATATATTTATAAATTTAATTATATTTTTTATGGTCATGGTACCATCATTTATGGTGTAAATCTCCCCTATGACACTCATCTTTCAGCACACATAGTTGTGTGAAAATCCCATCACAATATGGATATATCTCAATCAATAGAACTAGCTACTACTAATTCTTTATTCATAGAGAGTTTTCCCTCATGATATTATTATACACAAAATCTTTCCAAATCATATCAATAATAAAAAATGATAGCTAGAATCATGTATTTATCACTAAAGCATCATGATATTTTATATTTCAAGATCATTAAAGCATTGTCATAATTTTAAATCCTTCTTTAAATTATTCTTCATGATGTTTAACGTTTGAATCACTTGGTTAACTTCCAAAGAACAATAATTTTTAGAAAATGGATAATCTTACATTTAATCCTTTTCCATATTTGAATTATTCATAAATTTCATAATATTAAAGGAATCTTATGAAGTCACAAACTTATTCTGAAATATTCATGCCTTTTCCATATTACTAAACTAAACCTATTTAATATGGTTAAATTGACATTAAAATGTACAAAATTAACCTTCTAAAGTTCCAATATATGCATTACGAAATTATAACTTTTCCATATTTCACTTCAAAAAGTCATCAATGTACATTATGAAATTTAGAAATCACCATTATGAACATTTAGATGAATCTAATGAAATTTTAAAATCAACCTTATAAACATTCAAATGATCATTATCAACTTCTAGAATCGAACTTATGAAATTTAAATGACTCTAAAAAAATCTAGATTATCTTTAAAAAATTCATTGTGACGCTTTCCTTGTCCATATTTCATTCACTATAGGTTAAGATGATTTCCTTTTTGAAGTTACAGAGAGTATTCCTTTCATAAAAGTGAATGACTCTTTCTTATTTCAGCTAAACTGCAAGATGATTCTTATAAAATGACTATTAATATTTTTTACTTTTTAATTTTTCATATTAAACATCTTGAAAAAATATCTAGTCTAAAAACAACTTTATAACATCATGAGATAACACTTATGGTAAACAAAACTTGTAACTTATAGAAATTAAACTTCTGGGAAACTAAACATGTTTAACTTCTTCCGATTATTCAACATATAGGATTTTTAACTATCCTTAAAGTATTACAATATATCTTCCACTAATATAACCTTTATTTTAGATACACCTCAAGAATATATATCTTATTATCTTCTAGATATCATAGATTATTTATCTTCTAAAAAATTATAAAATATTCTTTAACCATATTTTCTATAAATGAATAGTTTTCTAATAATATAAAATAGAAAAATATTCCTCTTTCATATAAATAATGACCAGAAAACCATCATTACATTCCTTTTTCACATAAATAGAGTCTACGTATCACATATTCATTACCATACATTGTAGTACCTTATATTCTTAATCCAACTCCAAGCTACATTACACTCATGAACATAAATCATTCCCATGTATGTAGAAAACATGGTTTTGGATGTTCCGGATTCTTCTCAACTTTCATAATAATTCCAAATTTTTCTTCCTTAAATAATTATTTAAATCATGCATGAATATTTATTATTTAACACTTATTCAAAAAATTAAATAGAAAATAAATGTGGTTTAACAATCCCCAATTTTTATTTGATACCAATACTAATTATAGAAAATGTGTGTCAATATGTTCTTTTATTTATCTTTTTATCTGTTTTCAAATTTCTCCTCTCATTTTCTTCTCCCACCATATTAATAATAAATTCCAATCATATGAGAGAGGATGATATCATGTTACTTAATCAATGTTCCATAAATTATTCAACTAAAATTCATTATCATCCATGCTTGATGTAGAGAACAAGAGTGTATAATATAGACAAAAACAATCCTTCCATAAAACATTAGAATATGATACCAATTGATATTATAACAATTTATACTATTACTGTAATATGTTAAAATGTTTTCAGGTTATATCCATTCATAAAAACTGATATATATATATATATATATATATATATCATTATATTAATTTCCACTTATAGTTTATTCACTCATCTTAATACAAATACTAAAAACATTCAACCATAAATAGTATGTTTAAATTCAAAAATCATCCTTAAATCTTCTCTAAATTTTCATTATTTAATTAATTCATTAAATTAATTTCTCCCACTTAATGTTGGTATTTATTATTTCCAAATAAGGATAATAAAATATCAATACATACATTTACAACAAAATATTTCAAGTACTTTCCATAGATTATATATTTTCATCAAAATAAAAGATTATATAAGATTTATAGAATTATCCCCCTCAATGGATAATCTCCATCTTAACTTCATCATTGTGGATCTTTTAATAATATGCACTTTATGATACAACTTTTTGAGGTTTTACTAAAATGGAACATTTCAAACTACTATCCGGTTTTGATAGCTTTCTCATCTTTATCAGATCTCCCTTGTAGAAATTACATCACTATTAATTCTCTATATATAAAAAATAAAACTAAAATACAATAGAAAATTGAATAAGGTGAAACTCTTATCCTACTTAAATGAGGATAACATGGTTGATAGTTTATTCTCAAATATAAAAATACATTATTTTCTTCTTCTAATCTGGGTGAACCCTTCATGCTTGGACCTTTAATTTTATAGTTTTTTTTCATTTAATAGAAATGTTTGCTTTTTAGTTTTAATAATTTGTTTGTGTGGTATTATCTTCCCCACAACTATCAATTAAAGTGATTATCATTGTTCTTATTGAAACTTCTTCAGTATTTATTCCTAAGATATCATCATGGTTATATAGTTCATAGAAATAAGTCAAAATTTCTTATATCTGCCACATGGTATCATATAAAAAAATTGTTTATTATTAATAGGAAACCTCTTATAAAATAGATCTTCTTCTTCGGGTTTCTTATTTTCCTTCAGTAATTACCCCAATTTATGATCCATCAATATTACATAATTATATGAAATAGGTGCGTTAAATAATAAATAATTATTTGGATACATGGTAAGGTTGATTGGAACTTCTATATGGTTTCTCTAATATGCCATACCGAAATCACCCCTCGGTGTTTTTATTGAACTGCTCTTCCATTATTCATTAAAATCATACTTTCTACATCCAGGATATTCATGGACTTTATATAGTGGTCCGTAGAGTGACATATTTTTGGTAAAAAATCATATTTTATTCTTTTTGGTGGAATTTATATTTGACTTATTGGGATTTATTTTTATCATATTCATCGTCTGATTTCTACCCAAGAATAACTCGCTAGCTTTCTTTAATAACTTCATAGTAATTTTAATATAGTAATTTTATATAAATTAATTACAAAGTTTAGATTTAATACTTTCAAAAAATTCTCCATTATTCCCTTAAGAGTTTCTTTTCGAACATTCATGGTTGGTTTCAAAAATAATATTTCCTCATATTAACCACTCTAAAAATGACCACCACATGGATTATTAAAGATTTTAAATATATTTGTAATAGATAAATCCCTACTTTTTATCTATGGATATTGATTTATCCCAACATTTCTCCCATATGATGCAGGCTTCCTTTAATTTTCATAAGATGACATATTATACCAATAATCAATATCCCCATGACCAAATTTTCCACAACATGATATATAGACAATATGTGTTTTTCATTTCTTTTGAATACCTTTCTTGAAAATTTTTATAGGTTTCTATTTTTTGAAATTACATCCTTTAGTTAGAATTTATTTTGGCAACAACTTCTTTTAAACATTATTCTATCCACCAAAAATATATAAGTGGGTTCTTCAATATTTTTCTTTATAATTTTTATACATATTTTGATTTTATGCATTCACAACTTCTAAAAATAGAATTAGTAAAGAAAAACAATTATTGAAGATTTTACACCTCTTTATATGATCATCCTTAAGATTGATCATCATGTGATTTGAGGATTTTCATCCCATTAAATATAGGTATTTTTGAACAAATGTCCTCCTTAGAACAATGTATGGAACCAAAACATCTTTGAATATCTTGTAAAATATCATCTTGAACAGTTTCTAGATATTATAATTTGACTTCTAACACATTAGATTTCATTTTTAGGGTGTTTTTCTCATCCTCCAAATATTTTATTCTACTTTCACATTATTTAATTGTTTTATAATTATATTACCCATGTATTCATGTCTTCTCTTGTATTAAATATTCAAGATCTATAATCCGATTAGATTTTACTTCAAATAGTGAATTCTTGATATAAATCACCCCTTCTAATGTATTGATATTTTATAAAATATTTTTCTTGGATTCAGATTTTATTCGTTTTTTTAAGACCATTGAATATCAAATATATAATATTTCTTAAAAATACATATTCATTATAGCATTGGTTTTATCTTATTTAGAGAGATTTACATAATTAGAAAACATTATTCCAATGATTTCTATAATATTGTTTACTCTTCCTCAATATAAGTGATCTATTCCCCAATAATTTTAAAATAACTACATATAATGGTGAATGCTTCTTTAGGGAAATTATATTGGGTAGAATGACTATTCATATCCATAAAAGTTGACTAAACCACCAGAACTTCTCCATCCATGAAACATCTATCTTTATCATGATTAAAACATGGGGAAATAGATTATATTTACTCTTAAATTAATATGGATATATTAATTATATTATTTTTATATATATTCATATTTTTCTTTAGATTCTTGGTAGAGACATAATATTGATCATAAATGGATAATTCTTTACTAAATCTCCACTTCTTCATGAATTTGGAATGAGAAACTCCAATCATTAAAAAATAACTTTTTAGAATATTGAGAATATAATCAGAGGTGTAACTTGATGCTCTGATACAAATTTTTATGATCTCTTTGGGATATTCATAATACTATGAGAGGTTTAATTATTGTTATAATGTAAGAAATTAAGAAAGAATTCTAAACCACAAGAACACTAAGATTTTTCACAATGTTTTCATATGATGTGGATGGATACATCCCTAATGTACACATGTTTCTATATCACTCATAGACATATCCTTTTCTATTATCAAAAAGTATCCTAGGAAAAGGTATGGCCTAGAACCTATATAAATACATTCGTTAAATAGTTATAATTCATACACCAACTTGCAGTTATTTGAATTTCTAAAAAAAAGTAGGATTCAACCTGGACCAAGTGAATAATGATCAGTAATTGAAATCACGAGTCTTCTTATAGATTTAATTGGTTCTATACTTCTTCTGAAAAGCATAGCGATCATATAGTCCACCTTGAACTATTTTTTCTCTTAGGATATAAGAATATCATAGTCTATTCTTCCCAATGATTCATTTTATCTGATGATCTATAGATAAAGAAGAATCCATAATTCATTTTCTTCTACATACTAGATAATAACAAAAAACAATCACTACCAAACACTAAATTATTCTTATATTTTAATAACTTTTTATAAAAAAACATTACAATAGTGTTGGTTCTCTTCAGTTATTTAACACTTGGAAAATGTAGAATGATCATAGTGGTGGTTCTCCCTTTCTCCAAAATACATAATATGAAATTTTTCAATGGATTTAGATCTCCCATTCTCCTTCCTCTACTAAAAAAAATATTGATTGTAATTATTATAACGGCCCAGACCTCTCTGGATAATTCCTTTGATGAAATATGGTGTTTGAGGTGTTCTGGGAGGTCAGGGGGCTTATTTCCAACACTTTTCATAATTTCTAGTTCTATGAATAGTGTTTCCAGTTTTTTGAACAGTGTCATCGGTGATACATATGTGAACAGTGTCATCAGTGAGACATATGTGAATAGTGTCATCAGTGAGAGATATTTGAATAGTGCCATTAGTGATTCATTTGTACTATCAGCACTGGTGAGTCATTTTTACTATTGGCGTTGGTGAGTAATTTGTATATTCGGTGTCAGTGAGTCATTTTTTCTGTCATCATCAGTGAGTCATTTTTACTCTCAACATAAGTGAGAAATTTGTATATTTTGAATCAGTGAGTCATTTGTACTATCAGTGTCGGTGATTCATTTGTACTATCAGCGTCGGTGTGTCATTGTTATAGTCAGCGTCGGTGAGTAATTTTTATTGTCGACGTCAATGAGTCATTTGTACTGTCCATATTAGGGAGTCATTTGTACTATCGGCTTCCATAGGTTTATATTATATCCATCTATCGATATGTGTATATTGTTTCCAGTCATTGGTATGTGTACAATGTTTCCATCTATCAGTAGTTTTATAGTGTTTCCATCCATTGGCAGGTGTACAATGTTTCTAGCGTCCTACAGTTTATCCCATTTAACATTTTCCTTGACGAAAAACACATTCAAGGAATTTTATAAGGGATTTAAGGTAGATTCAAATCCCATAAATCCTATCTTAATTTTCCTAAGGCTTGGGATACCTTTACTTGGTCAAAAATCCATGGTTTAATGTGATCCAGTTTTAATAAAAAATATCATGTATCTTAAACCATTGTGTCGTTAAATCTTATAAAGGGCTGATATATCTTTCTCCCTAGATCTAAAATCTTGTTCCCTAGTGTTAGATTCTCAAGCCATTCCTTATTCCAATTAGAGTGGTTTTATTGATCCTTAATTCTTCGATCATTTTCCCTTGAAGTTTCTTCCTGCTGCATGTGCACCCCCTGTTTTGGTGCAAGAAGCAAGTGTCGATCCACCATCAATAGAAGATCTAATCTACCACTGTTCTTATTTTTTCTTCAATCCTTCTTCTCTTATTTCTCCTTTCTGGTTTATTTCATGTGATCTCCATGCATCTAATGGTGTTTTCTTGGGTGTCAGTTGTTGTGGTCATGATGTGGCCTCCTCGGGTGGATGCAGTTGTCGTTGGGGAGGTGATCGTAATCCGTTGTGTGGGTCGTTCTCATATAAAGAACATCAATAATTTCTTTAGGTAGGGGATTCATTTCTTCTCAATTATATTACTTTCAAATATAAATTTTTCATCTTTTAGACCACTCAATCATAACGGAATTGACATAATAAATATTTTAACTGGATAAGTAAATTGGTAATGATCGTATGTTATTGCCTCTTGTTTTTCTAGATAGTGTGATATCTATGATTTCCATGTTTACCATGAAGTTATTGATTGAAATTTGTAAATAATGTAAACTAGGATTAATTGTAAATTAAATTTTAAAGATAAATTGGAATGTAAATGAATCTGTTTTTTGTTTTTGTAATTTGATGTTAATCAAAATGATGCAATGATCTTGTTAAATTATATGTGATAGATTACTGTTTAGGTTACATGTAGTTGGATCCTAAAAATAATAAATAGGTTAATTATAGATGGATTAAATAACCGGATGTTTGATAAAGGATAATTCATGTAATGGTTCTAAGATACCCTTTTGATTGTAAGGTCGAGTGCCGTATCCTTTAGATCTATGAGTGATTATTATGTATGAAGTCTGGATGCATTTTTTAAAGGCCAAGATCCAATTTGATATGTTGTTTGTTTCTAACTTATTTTGTTGTTATGTGAGCCTGGATGACTATTGTAGTATGTGGGGGAAGGGATTCCCATTGGTTGTGGCATCAATTCACACCTAGAGTGGAGAGATGCCTCGGTTTATGAATGAGGGTGTCGAGGAGGACACTGAAGATGATGAAACTGGTTGGAAGTGAATGATTGGAATCTTGTTGAATCTTGTTGGTTGTTTGTCTGCTTTACATTCTACACTGCTCAAGGAATATGTTCTTTATTACCCTCCTTCCAAAAGGGGAGAAGACGCATGGGTTATGCCACGTGCTTTCATTGTTTAGCTTCTTGAGGGAGGATGAGTCTATGCTCTTGCTATAGGTGGAAAAGATTTGACAGGTAGTTCACCTACTCACCATGTTGAGATCCTTGTGATTGGTAGCATAGAATGTTTTCTAAAATTTCTAAGAATATGGGAAAGTGAAAATGTTTTTAATAAATTATTGAGTTAATGATGATAAACCCATGGGGTTGGAGCTCGCTGGGATGTAATGCTGAGGATGAAATTTAAAGGAATTGTAGATCTTGGTTGGAATGATAATGAAATGTAATATGAAATGGATAATGGTTAATTAATGTATGAGGAAATAATTATCATAAAGTGAATCTAATAAAAATTAATGGATGTAATATAATACATCTCTTTGAATGGTTGTGTGCTAAAAGGATACCTAGTCTTAGTAGTGGCAGTTGGGAGTCCAAGAGACGTTAGCTGCAATTGAGTCTAAGACTAGGTTATGCCCATAGTGAGGTTGTGAGATATAGTATATTCTATAATATTTGTGTTTTTATATGCTACCCAACCACATCAGTTAGGTAAACTGACACCTTGGGGATTCTAAGCCCTGGGAGTGTATTTTCCCTAACATTCTATTGCAAAGATGGATGGCTCACTACCCCCTTTGGCCTCGCTCTCTTCTATTGGTAATTACTTATACTAGTAGGCACAACAGTTAGTTTTACCCATATATGTGTGTAGAGGGCTGTAATGGATTATGGTTAGTCTCACACATATATTCTGGATATAGTTTCCTTTACACTACTATACGTGTAACATGTATAGGTTGTGATGGCTTGAGGATCCTTACTCGGTGTATGGGTTGTAATGGCATGAGGTATTATTCCAGACGTATGATACACGCTACGTGGGCTATAGTGGATCCCAAAAACTACTTGGTTTCTTTTGGTCATGCAGATGGTGTGGTTTTTCACCCAGGTGTCTATGGGAAATCTTTATGTTGCATGAGGTTCATGTTATGGTGCTTCTCCCAGGTGTCTAAAGGAAAGACTTAATGGAGAGAGATTCTTAGGATGTGTGATGTTGGGGAAAAGCATAAAACTAGTGGGGAAGTAGTAGTGGGGTACCCTTGATATTCATTATTATATTATATACTCTTGTATATAATACCTATTGAGAGTTCCCATGGTGAGGCTGGGAACATAGTAAACCTGTTTAGGGGATGATTTAGTTTCACTTGTTATTCACTATTTTTTATCATGATTTCTTTAATATTTCACAAGAGGCTCTTGGAAGGATCCCTGTGAGTATACTTTTATACTCAAACTGTATATATATATATATATATATACTATTTTTTAGGTCACTTGGAGTTGGTTGGAGATTAGGTTGGTTACTACTATCTTGGGCTTGCCGGAGCTGGTCGGGCTTTGTGGTCGCTGTCGTTATTACTTTCTATTGGAACTTGTATTTTTTTCATTTTAGTTGTATTTATTCTTGCATGACATTACAAATGTATAAATGGTATTTCTTTTATATTTCAGTATGAGTTGGATTTGGTTTGTGCATGTATTATCTCTCTCCTATGAATGTGTTCTCTTAGAGGGTAATACCTCCCATTTGTGTGTTTGATATACCCTTGGTGCTAGTCTCCAACCTGGGGCCTACTAGTGGTGGGACTCGGGGGGGTAACTATATCCCTTATCACATTACCAGCTTAAGAGGGGTACACCTTGTAGGGAGGCGGTCATGACAGAGTGGTATCAGAGGTCTAGTTGAGTGATAGGATGGATTTTGGTGTTAGGCATAGATGATGTTGCATGGGTTGGTAGGGAAATGATGTTAGTTAAGTTTAGTAACTAATGTAAATACTGGATACCATCTGAGACATAGGTGTTTAGGTCCCCCTATGATCTAATGTATGTACCTTTAAGTTTACAGTGGCTACTAAACAAGGGGATACTATCTGTAGGGTAGAGACCTAGGAAAGAATCATGAAACATTCTTCTTTATTATTGTGTTTGAATAGGTAGAACTTGGGATAGGTTAACCTAATATGAATAAAAGAAAACAATTAATTAATTAATGTTGAATTTTCCATATTATAGGTTTAAGATATCTATCTATTTCTTATTTTGAAGGTATGGATTCTGGTCGACATACTTTTTTGTTTTGCATACAATATTTCTAGAAGGCTATACTAGAATATCACCATAGGTTAGAGGTTCATGATGACAACACTTGGAGGAGAACACTCTGATAGTTTCATCACTAGAGTTTTTCAAAGTATGAGGGATCTGTTTTAGATGCAGTCATATAAGACTGGTTAGAGTAGGTTTATATAACCTTCAGTTCAATCCATGCTTAGAAGAATCATTGGGTGTCTTTTGTTGTGATGATGTTTCATGGGAAAACGAGGATGTGGTGGTTCTTGTTCCTCGGGGATCGCAAGGAGATTGTGATCTTGTGTGAGGAGTTCCAAGATAAGTTCAAAGATGAGTTTCTTTCTTCGACCGTGAAGGCATCGAGTCACCAGGAGCTACATACCCTTCGAAAAGGGAGCTCCAGTGTGTGAGAGTTTGGAATCTATTTTAGGAACCTTTTATGATATGCTTCAGACCTATTCCTAGATGATGAGGCTAGGGTGAAGCATTTCATGGTGTATTTTCATCCATAGATCTAGCGCCAGGTCACCCCATTTATATTAAAGACATATTTTGAGGTTTTGGATAGTTTAGAGGCCATTGAGAGGACATTAGCCAAAACTTGATCCTCACGAGTGGGGAGTTGTTAGGATTCCACACAAAGCAGATTTGTGTTCTAGGGTTCCCTGTTTTCAAGGAAGAAGTGTTTCCATTTGACCGGGAGTAGGTTATATCCCTCAACAACTTTTTTCTCAAAATGTGGAAGATCTAAGTCCTATGCCAATGTATCATGCACTTTTTTTCTCAGGGTGGTCAATTTCATCAGCATCGAGAGTGTCTAACCTTTTAGAGCATTAATTGTGCACAAGGTTTTCTGCTCCAGGTTCCTCCATTGAGGTAGTTCTAGCTGAGGAAACAGAAGCTTGTTGCACTAGAATTGGATCAGCATAGAGTAGATGGGGCAGGAAAAGGACAGACCCATGATTCTCCCCACCCTCAAAGAGAAGATCTTGGCTATTATGGTAGTTTTCATCCGGATCAGAGAGGTCATGGAGGAGGTTGTGGTCAGCTTCATGCTTTTGCGTTTCCAGTTCCTGGCTAGCCAGATGTTGTTCTATGCACCCATTGCTTTTTTTCTACTTGGGTGTATGCCTTTTTTGATTCAAGAGTGACACACTCCTTCATAACACCAAGCATTGTCCATGATCTTGGACTTGAGGTAGATAGGATTCCAGTTACCTTAGCATTGACTATGCTAGTTGAAGGTTGAGCTGATTTGTTTGAATAATGTAGAGATTTTGAGATAGTGCTGGGACAGCACCACTCATGGGGATATTTCCAATTTTTATGGATAACACCATAATATTTAATCATCAGAATGGTTTTGTTTTATTCGGTGCAAGCTATCATGGATTTCTTCAGGAGGCAGGTGGTGCTCTTCGGTGACGATGGAGATCCAATAGTGTTTGTTGGTGAGAAAGAACCTTGGATAGGTAAGAGGCATGTTCCATCCTTGTCATCTTTGATTTCAGATCTGATGATGAGTTCTTTGAAGGTTCATTAGCAGGTGTTTTCCAGTTTCGTGGAAGAGAACCCTGATGTCTTTCCAGAAGAAGTTGTAGGGTTAACCCCTCAATGAGAGATCACGTTTGGAATTGAGCTACATCCAGGAGAATATCCTATCTATATATCTCCATATAGGATATCTGCTTTTGAGTTACAAGATCTGTGTATACAGCTCGATATTCTATTAGCGTGCAGTTTTGTTCGGATAAGTGTGTTGCCATGGGGTGAACCAGTTTTGTTCGTAAAGAAGGGTGAGGGAAGTTTGCGGTTGTGTGTATATTATCATTGCCTAAACAAAGTGATAATGAAGAATCACTATCCTCTTTCATGGATTGATGATTTATTCAATTAGATTAAGGGTTCACGTTGGTTCTCAAAGATCAATTTGTGTTCAGGATATAATCAGATGCATGTTAATTATGACGATATCCTGAAGACTTCTTTCTTTTGTCCTCATGGGAATTATGAGTTCGGTGTAATGGCGTTAGGTGTGATGAATGCTCCGGATGTGTTCATGGGGTTGATGAAAATTGTGTTATGTGAGTTCCTGGATATGTTCGTGGTGTTTTTAATCGATGAAATACTTGTGTACTCTGTATCTGAGGAGGATCACGCAGAGCTTCTACAAACCGTTTGGGGAGTTCTTCATCCACGGATGTTGTTTGTGAAGTTGTCAAAGTGTGTGTTTTTGGCTCTAGAAGTTCTTTTCTTGGGGAATGTGGTGTACCATCATGGAGTAGTTGTGGATCCATCGAATATTGAAGTAGTTGTGTATTGGGTAGTCCCCAAGACAGCGGAAGATATGAAAAGTTTCCTTGGTCTCATATGTTAATATAGGAGGTTCGTAGCGATTTGTCTTGGGTTGTGACTCCTCTATCATAATTGACCAAGTTGGATCAGGCATTCATGTGGACTAATAAATGTCACGTGGCTTTTGATTATCTAAAGGAGGAGTTTGTAAGTGCTCTAGTTGTTTATCTTCTAGTAGAGGAAGTTTAGTTCAATATTTTCTATAATGCTTCGAATCTAGGGTTAGGCTGTGTTTTGATGAATCAGATATCAATATTTTCTTTTGGGTCTTGGATGTTTCATCCCCATGAACATAACTATGCCACCCATGATCTTGAGTTGGTGGTTGTGGTGTTTACTCTGAATTTGTGGATACATTACCTCACTGGTGAGCGGTTTATGGTTTTCACCAATCATAAGATCATGTAGTATGTTTTCTCCTAGCATGACATGAACTTGTGGTAGCATCGATAGAGGAAGTTCTTACAGGAATATGACTTTAAAATATTTTATACACCTGGAAAAGAGAATTTTTTAGCTAATACACTGAGCAAGAAGTCACATAGTGATGCAGTGCATGAATTTAGTGATTTCTGGAGAGTGGTGGAAGAGATATCTACATTGCATCTTGATATGGGAGAAGTTGGGGACATAGGTTGTCTTTTTCAGATGAAGGTGCATCCATCTTTGGTGCATTAGCTGGAAGTGTCCCAATTGGGAGATCTAGAGGTGGAGGTCTGGAGATACTGAGTTGCCTCTTGTGAGGCCCCTGAGGGTTGGTTTGAGGATGAACAACACTGAGTGTTGTATCATGGAAGGATTTTCATTCCATTGGGGATGCATGATAGGGTTATCATAGGGTTCCATAATTCCCCTTTAGTGGTTCATCATGGCATGAAAAAAGATGTACTGAGCCTTGAGGAGTGAGTTTTGGTGGCTTGGGATGAAGCGTACAGTTACAGAGCTTGTGTCTTGATGTTTAGTCTGCCATAAGGTGAATGCTCAGCACCGTGTTCCCAGTGATTTTCTCCATCCATTAGATATTCCCCAAGGGAAGTGGGAGCAAATTTCAACAGACTTCTTTATTGGTTTACCTTGATCTCTGGGAGGCCATTACGCTATTTGGGTGGTAGTGGATATTTTAATGAAATCAGTCCTTATCATAGTGATCAAGGAGTTGAGCTCATTGGATGTTTTGTCAATGTAGTATCTCGATGAGGTGGTGAGAATCCATGAAGTCCCGAGAATGATCATTTCTGATTGAGAACCTCATTTATCCTTTTGGGTTTGTAGAGTTCTCTATCATGCTTTTGATTCTCTGTAATTCTATATCATTTCTTTTCATCCAAAGACAGATGGTCAAATAGAGTGGACCATCTAAACTCATGAGGACATGTAGCATTCTTATGTCTTGGATTTTGGAGTTTTGTGGATGAGACACTTACCCTTGGTGGAGTTCACTTACAAAAATAGTTTTCACTAAACCATTGGTATGGCACCATTTGAATCCATGTATGGTTAACCTTTCTGTTCTCTGTTATGATGTATTGGGCTTGGATATTCAATAATTCCCAAACTAAAACTTGTACAGAACATGAAAGAGATGGTACAAATGATTCATGAGATGATGAAGGTAGAACAGGATAGTCATAAATCCTATGTCGATCAAAGGAGGAGACCTTTAGATTTTGATGTTGGGGATCACATGTTTTTTAAGGTGACTCACCGTCATGGGTAGAAAATGTTTGGTCGTGGTTGTAAGTTGTCTCCCCGGTTTGTTGGTCCTTTCGAGGTTTTGGATCGCATTGGAGCCATGGAATATCATGTAGCACTTCCCCCACAGATGATCCAGATACACGATGTTTTACATGTGTCACAGCTCCATTGTTATGTTCATGATGACTCTCACATCATTGATTGGGGTGAGATCGACATTGATAATGATGCAACCTTTGAGAAGCAGCTTGTAGAGATCCAAGACCATAAGGGGAAGGTGTTTTTTTGATGTTTTATCCCATTGGTATGTGTATTTTGGTGACACGGTGGTTTGGAGGAGAGTACATGGGAACATTTTTAAAATATACATGCTTTGTACCTAGATTTGTTGGATGTTTAACTCTATTCATGTAACGATGTTCACTTTGTGGTGGTATACCTTTCATGTTTATGAGATGGATTTCTTTTGTTTATTTTTGTGGCTTTATCTCTTTTGAGATGTATCTCGATGGTTTGTTTTTTGAACCACTTTTTTGTTTCAATTGAGGTTCGTTTTTAATTCTAAAGGATAAGAATGTTTTGAGAGGTATCTAATGTAATGTATTAAACCTCTCTAGCCCATAATCTGTTAAAATATATTTTTTGAGGTGTTCCAGAAGGTCAAGGTCACTTATCCACAACACTTTTAGAAATTTCTAGTTCTGGGAAAAGTGTCTTCAGTTTTTTGAATACTGTCATTGGTGAGGCAGATGTGAATAGTGTCATCGGTGAGACAGATGTGAATAGTGTCATTAGTGAGAGAGATGTGAACAGTTTCATTGGTGTTACATATGTGAACAGTTTCATCAGTGAGATAGATGTGAATAGTGTCATCGGTGAGTCATTTTAACTATCGGTGTTGGTGAGTCATTTGTACTGCCGATATTGGGGAGTCATTTTTACTTTCGACGTCAGTTATTCATTTGTACTATTAGTGTTGGTAAGTCATTTGTACTATTGGCTTCGACGAGTCATTTGTAATTTGGGCATCGGTGAGTCATTTGTATTGTCGATGTCGGGGAGGCATTTATACTATCGGCGTTGGAGGTTCATTTGTACTATCAGTGTCTGTGATCAATTTGTACTGTCGGTGTCGGTGGGTCATTTTTACTATTGGTGTCAGTAGGTTTATAGTGTTTTTAACTATCGGTAGGTGTACAGTGTTTCCATCCATCGGTATGTGTTAAGTTTTTCCAGCAATCGATAAGTTTATAGTGTTTCCATCATCCTACATTTTCAACTATTTACCATTTTTTTATGATAAATAGATTCATGGCCTTATTTTAAGGGATTTAAGGCTGATCCAAAGCCCATAACTCCTATATTAATTTTCCTAAGGCTTGATATGATTTTACATGGTCAAACCTCATGGTTTAATATGATCCACTTTTAATGGAAAATCAAACATATCTTAAACCGAGGCTTCGTTAAATCTTCTAAAGGGATAAGATATCTTCCTCCCATGTTCTAACTTAATGTTACCTGGTGAAAGATTCTCAAACATTTCCTTCTTCCCATTGGATTGGTGTAAACGATCCTTAATCCTTGGATTGTTTCCCATTTATGTTTATTCCTGCTGCATGTGCACCCCCTGTTTTGGTGGAAGAAACAATTGTCGATCCACCATCGATAGAATATATGATCTACCTTCGTTCTTGTGTTTTCGTTGACACTTATTCTCCCATTTCTTCTTTACATGTTATGGCATGTTATCTCCATGCATATAATGGAGTTTTCTTGGGTGTCGATTGTTGTGGTCGTGTTGCGGCATCCTCGGGTAGATGTAGTTGTTGCGGGGGAGGTGATCTTAATCCATTGTGTGAGTAATTCTTGTATAAAGAACATCAAGAACCTTTTTAGGTAGGGGATTAAATATTTCTCTTTTATTTTACATGTAAATGCATATTTATCATGTTTTAGCCCACTGGCTCATAATGGAATTGACATAATAAATATTTGAACTGGATAAATAAATTGGTAATGATATTATGTTATTCCCACTTTTTTTTAAAGATATTGTGATATCTATTATTTATTTGTTCAGAATGTCATTCTTGATGGAAATTGGTAATGAATGTAACTAAGGATTAATTGTAAATTAATTTTCCAAGATAAAGAGGTATGTAATTTAATCTAGATATTGTTTTTGTATTTTTATGTTAATCAAATTGATACAGTAAGCATGTTTTTTTATTTGTGATAGCTTACTATTTAGGTTACAAATAGTTGGAACCTACAAATGATAAATTGGTCAATTCCAGATGGATTAAAAAACTAGATGTTTGATAAAGGATAATTCCTGGTAGGGTTCTGAGTTACCATATTGCTTATAAGGCCGAGTGCCTTGTGCTTTGGATCTATGAGTGCTCATTATGTATGAAGGATGGATTCCTTCTTTAAGATACAAGATTCTAGTTGTTGTGATGTTTTTTTCCTACTTCTTAGTTTATGATGTGATCCTAGATGGTTGTTGTGATATGTAGGGGCAGGAAGGCCCATTTTTTGTGGTGGTAGTTGACACCTAGAGTGTCGAGATGCATCAGTTTATGCATTAGGGTGTCAAGGAGTACACCGAAGATGATGAAATAGGTTGGATGTGAATGATTGGATTCTTGCAGAATCTTATTGGTTTTTTATCTTATTTACTTTACCCACTGCTCAAGGTACCTAGTCTTGCATAACATCCATCTAAAAGGGGCGAAGATGTGTGGGGTATGCCCCATGCTTTCTGTGTTCATCTTTTCGAGGGAGGATGGGTCTACACTCTTACTATAGGTGACAAAGACTCAAAGAATAGTTATCATACTCATCATGTTGAGCCCCTTGTGTTTGGTATCTTAGAATTTTTTCTATAATGCTTGGGAATATGGGAAAGTTATAATTTTGTTAATAAATTAAGGAATGAATGATAATTAACCCATGGGGATAGATCTTGCTGAGATTTAATGCTAAGGTTGCAATTTAATGGAACAATGGATTTTGATTGGAATGCTAATGAAATATAATATGGAATTAATAATGCTTAATTAATGTTTAAGGAACTAACTAATATAAAGTGAAATCGATAAAAGGGAATGAAGTAATATAATAAATCTATTTAAATGGTTGTGTGCTTATTGGATACCTAGTCTTAGTAGTGGTAGCTGGGAGTCTGAGAGACGTTAGCTGCAGTTGAGTTAAAGTCTATGTTATTCCCTCTGTGTGGTTTTGAGCTATAGTATATTCTATACTTTTTGTGTTTCTATATGCTAATCCACCTCATCAGTTAGGGAAACTAACACCCTGGAGATTTTAATACCCGGGTGGGTGTTTTCCCGAACATTATAGTGTGAGGATGGATGGATGACTACCCACTTTGGATCTACTCTCTTCTCTTGGAAGTTACTTATGATGGTAGGCACAATGGTTAGTTTACCCCATATATGTGTGTAGAGGGCTTTAATGTCTTATGGTTATTCACACACATATATTCTAGATATAGTTTCATTTGGACTACTATAGGTGTAACGTGTAAAGGTTGTGATGGATTGAGGATCCTTACTTGTTGAATAGGCTATAATGGATTGTGATATAATGCTAACGTATAATACACATTATATGGGCAATGGTGGCTTCTAGAAACTACCTTGTTAGTTTTAGTTGTGTGGGCGTGTGGTGTATCTCCCAAGTTTCTTTGGCCAATCTTTGTGTTGCACTAGGTGCATGTTGTGGTGCATTGCCTAGGTGTCTACGAGCAAGCCTTTTTGGAGAGAGAGGCTTAAGATGTGCGATGTTGGGGAAAAGTGGAAACCGAGTGGGGAACTAATTGATGGGTACCCTTGATATTATTTATTATATAATAAACTCTTGTATAAGATACTTGGTGTGAGTATCCATGGTGAGGTTGGGAACATATTATACCTTTTTAGGTGACGAGTTAGTTTCACTTATTTTTCACTCTTCTTTAGTATTATTTCTTTAATTTTTCATGAGAGGATCTGGGGAGATCCCACTAATTATACAGTTATACTCACCCTACATATATAAAAAAAACTATTTTTTAGGTTACATAGAGGAGGTTGGATATTAGGATGGTTACTACTAGCTTGGGGCTGTTGGAGCTGTTTGAGATTTGTGGCCGCTACTTTTTTTACATTCCTTTGGTACTTGCATTTTTCTATTTTATTTTTATTATTTTTCGCATGACATTACATATGTGTACTATGGATTTATTTCATATTGAAGTCTGAGTTGGAGTTGGTTGGTTTATCTCTTATCTCTCCATTCTGCATGTGTTCTCTAAGAGGGTAATGCCTCCCGTTTTTGTGTTTTCTATACCCTCAGTGCTAGTCGCCAACCCAAGGCCTACTGGAGGTGGGAATTGGGGTTACTATATCCCTTCTCACATTCTCTTCCCAGGAGGGGTACACCTTGTGGGTAGGGGTTCATGATAATTATAGTGTCAGAACAACCTCACTTTTTTTCTTCTTCTCTATATATAATCACAAAACCATGTGAATAATATTTTTATAATATTCCGACATTAAATATCCTTAAATATTATCATATAAGAAAAATTATTTTTTATTATGCATATATAAATTTAATCAATTATATATATTTATTCTTTAAATCTTCTTGAAGACTCATAATTTAATCTTTACTTGATATCTAGTGATATCTCCCTCATTGAATTCTCAAAAAAACTATGTTTTCAGATTCCACGCATGCATGTTGACATTAATTAATATTTTTAATGTTCATGGTACCATCATTTGATTCATTAATCCCCCTAATAACTATATTATTTCATCACATAAAGTGGCATGGAAATAACGTCACTATGTGGATGGATCTCAATCTCTAGAACTTGTTACAACTAGTTTTTTATTCATAGAGAGTTTCCCTCAATAATAATCTTCTATAAAAAATGTATCCAACTAAACATCCTCATAAGAAATAATGGAAATAATCATGACTTAATAATATAATCATCTTGACTTTTTAGATTCCGGTATCATTAAAGGATCTCCCCAATTTTATAACCTTATCAAAATTATTCTTATAGATGTTTAACTTCCAAAGAACTCATTTAACTTGAAAAGAACTCAAATTTTTGGCTAACTAATGACTATTATGTTTCTTATATTTTTTATATTTCAATCATACATTCATTTCATAATATTAAATGAATCATATAAAATGGAAAAGTTAATCTGATAAAGTCATACCATTTCAACATCGTCTAACTACACTAATTTCATAAGGTCAAATGAACATTAAAATGTAAAAAATTATCCTCATAATGTTAATGGATATAATCTAAGAAAATTTTTATTTCCTAAATCTCACTTCATAAGTTCAATAATGGACCATACAGAATTCAAGAATCAACCTGATGAAATTCTAGATGAACCTTGTAAAGGCCTCGATCCCAGTATCTTGGAACCGGCACCTAACTCTATTACATTGCCATAGATAAAATATTCTAATCCCAAAGGACAGAATAGTTTATCAATTTTTGATAACTATATTAAATAATTGACACCCATTTTATATTTTAAATATAAAATAAAACATAATACACAACAAAATCTAATGAACTGCATCCTTGGAAACTCATTCAAAGATCTTTTCTTCATAACCCAGGAAAATAAAAAAATAAGGGTGATCTAAAATTCTCACTAAGGGTTCTTTATAGAGGAACATAACTTGAATCAATAATTATTAATCAATATGAAAAGGTAAAACAATTGAACAAACATTCAATTTAATCATTAAATTTTCCAGAATATGAATCTAGATATAATAACATTGTGAAAATCTCATGGATAAAAAAATAACTAAATTCTTAATGAAATTCGTAATTATTGGATGTCATGTTTCTTAGGAACATTATACATTTACTATTAAGACCTTTCACAAGAACGATTAATCTTAATGGGTAAAAAAACATTTAATTTGGCCAATTTATTCATCTTAAGAGACTATTGATGCATCGAGGGGATTTTCTATATACATTTCCCACCTATTCTTGCATTTCCAAATAAATTATTATATATCAAAAAAATAATTTAATTCAAGAATAAATATTCATTATTAACAAATATCCATATTGTGTAAATGATAAAAATTTGATATTATTTCCCCAGTTAATAAAATCGCTTTCAATGTAAACACCATATATAAAAAATCTATTCCACTTAGGAAATAAAAATATTCACGATAAAAAAATATGGATAGTTAATATAAATTAAATTATCAATGAATGATTATAAAAAAAATTGGTAGTATATACATAATTTAAAATAAATTAGGTGCATATTATTAAAATATGCCTCAATGAAGTGAATTCAAGATAAAGTCCCCTACAAAGATCATATAGTTAATAAAATGATTCAATTATGTGTACCCACAGTAAATACACATAAAATAAGTAGAAATAAAACATAATATAATCAAAATTGAATTCAAACATAACCTAAGATGACATAATCAGTGAAAATCATGGTTAACCCAGTGAATGAAAATTGAGTCAGGAAATCTCTTACAACTTGTAATTAGTCAAATCATATGCCCCATAAAATTAATAAATAAAAAGTTAAACATTGAATACGATGAAGATAATGAGATTCATGATATTTTATATCAAAGGGATATATATACACTACACATAAGAAATAATTTTTGAATAAGGCATAAATCTCACAAAAGTAAAAGTGAGATGAGTAACCCATACCAAGTTCATATCTTTGATGTGAGAAAATAATCAATGGGTTGATCATGTGAAACAAAAGTATATACACACAAATATATGTGAATATAAAACATAATTAGTCAATAGTGATACCAAAAATAATATTTTCATAATAAAATCATTGAAATATATGTATAAACCAAAGACTAAAAATTGAGTTAAGAAACCCCTTACCACTTTGAAACCATTCGAATCATATGCCCCATAAATGTAATAAATATCAAATGATTCATTGAATACCATAAAGATAATGAGATTCATGATATGATATATCAAAGGTCCTTATATACACCACTCACAAGAAATAAGGGGTGAAAAGGGAATATATCTCATAGAAGTAAAAGTGAGACGAGAAAACTCATAACCCACACTTCCTTTATTTTATCATTCTTTAAGATACTTTATAATGATATAAATATTGTTA
This sequence comes from Viscum album, assembly GCA_963277665.1. NCBI lineage: Eukaryota > Viridiplantae > Streptophyta > Magnoliopsida > Santalales > Viscaceae > Viscum > Viscum album. The sequence goes on along the minus strand of OY728126.1, from coordinate 827,031,979 downwards.
TTAATTTATTAAATAACTATATTAATATTTATAATACCTTATATGATCCTTTTAGAACATCTTACCTCCTGTTCATTAATAATATTTCATTATTTTCATTGTTTCAGGTGTGTTTGATTCATTGTTTTGTGGTTGGTTTACTTGTGAATAATTATGGATGCTCTTGTCAAATGGAAATAATAAAAAAGATGCTAAATTGAATGGAATTATTTAACTTCCATATGTTTAAATGGTTCCATATATAATTTTTTTCTAGATGAGGATAATTTATTTGATATAGTTTTAATGATAAATGTTTAGTTTATTTTGGTATTTTTTTGGAACATTATGAACTAGTTTCATTTTATTTAATAGTATGAGTAAATATTAGTTAAATAACCTGAAATAGGTCATAATACACCAATTAAAATATTATTTAACCATAATAACGTTTTTATGACAATCCTAGAAGGTGCTAAGGGAAAACAAAAAATTATTATTCATTGAGACGATTAACCGGTACAATTTAGACAATAGTTTCGTTTCTTTGAAAAAGGGAGATAATAATGAAATGGATATGATATATTCTATTAAAAACTTAAAATAAATAATATACATTATTATGGAAGTTACTATTACTGGATGGATGAAGGAGGTGAGGATAAAATAGAATAATAAAAGAAAAACAAGAGAGGTTCTTTGAGAAAATTACCTCTTGACTATCACCCCCTTGAAAGACCCCTTGAGGACTTTGTATTTTGGACTTTTGGTGAACCTAGGATCACATAGAAGTGGGTAGAGTTAAGATGAGGGATTTTGGAAGATATTTTTGTATCTTCAAGGATTTTGAGGAGAAATGGGGTGGTGAGGTGTGTTATTTTTTCTTGAAGAGATGTGGTTTTAAGTGATTAAATAATGATAATTTTATATTTAAATTTAACCACATTAATGTGGCATTAATTTCCATGAATTATTCCGATAATTAATTTTTTATGTCTATTTATGGAAAATAAAAACATCACCAAACGATTAATTTTTTTAAGATTTTAGGTATTTAAAGATATTACCTTTTAACTTTAAGCTATTTTATTATTTTACCTATTCTACGGTAAGTCTTTGTTTTTACCATAGTAACTTTTATTTGACTAAAAATAAAAATGAACATAATAAATAATTAGTAAATTATTATTACAAAATTTAAATCCATTTTATAAAATTCAATTCACATAATTGGAATAGTTATATTTAAAATTAGTCATGTAAACGCAATAGCTCCAATGGCCTGAAGGAATTCATTTTTTATTGATTTTGTTAATCCAACTTTCAGGGGGTGAGGTAGAACTCTTACAAGGCCCGTAGGTGTTAGTATTACATGGCCCATTGGCCTTAGGGGAATTCATTGCCCATAGGCTTCAGACATTACATACAACCCAGACTAACTACTTGGAACAACTCCTCCCCAACATCTTAATCTTGAAATCATCTCTCCCCCTTCACATGGCTATTTGTCTCGGCTTTCTCATGCATGAAAAGGCTTGTCCTGATGGAAGGTTCCATACCCTCCCATTCTTACAATCTGTTCAGCTTCTGATATGGTGAAAGCTCCTTGCTCATCCTCCTTCTAGAGCTTGTTCCTTATAGGTTCTCTGGTTTTTATCTACACTTAAGGTGGCGCGTAGGCCTTGAGGTGGCCCAAACGCCTTACTGGCCTAATGTCTTGGGTGGACCAAAGGCCTTAAAGGACTCAAAGACCTAATTGGTGGCCCGAAGGCCCAAACGGGGGAATAGTCTATGTTGCTACAGTGCCAAACAGTACCTGCTACAAAACTACTATAGTACCGGAAATATTTCTCCATCTGGATTTGATCCCAGGTCTCCTGGATGCACTTAAGGAGTCCTCACCAACTGGGCTGAGGCTCACATGCCCTATAAACATAATGGGAAAGCGGGGTTTTAAGGTCAAAATGTTCAAAAGTTTGAAATGTTTTTATATCCAATTTCTATGTGATATTGATTAAAATGACCTAAATTTTACATATTAATGTTTTATTGAACTAATTATACATTGAAACTAATTTAAAATATAATTTAACTATATAATCAAATTAGATGAAAATACAGTTTTCTGTTAAAATTAAGCATTTTTTACTATTCATCACAAAATGAAACTTCTCTGAAAAATACATAAATTTCACCCTAAGATAATTATGATATTCCTGTATCAAAAATTAAATTTATGTTTCAAAATTTAGTTTTAAAATAGGTGTGCCATTAAATAGAGTCATAATTGACTTGTTGAAAATATAACTTTTTGTTCTTAAAATTGAATTAATTATTTTCTTAATCCGTTAAAACTTATTATTGAATTTAAAAATATTTTATTGAATATATAACATATAAATTTCATTATTATCATTCACTAATAGTGATTAATATAATTATTAAGATAAAATTCCATTGTTGGCGTAAAAATAATATTTTATAAAAAAACACATCTTTTGTACTCAATTGGTTTTTATTTTCATATCAAATTAATTGGAAACCAATGAATTAATTATATATATATATGTTTAAACTATATTTTCACATCTTATTTATTATCCTTGATTACATCCATTTAAATTTTTAGGTGATAACTATCACAATTAAATAATAATATTTAATCATTTGTCTAAGCTCAATGTTCTATATAATGTATGTTTTCAAACATAGTGTTATTTTAAAAGTATAAGGGTGTTGTATTCTCCCCTCCTTCAATAAATTTAGTCCATTAAATTTAAAATTGGGATTTAAAATCATGTAGTTGACACTTTAAAATATCATTGTAGAAATCCCACATCGTAAAAATGGTTAATAAAACATTCTTCTAAAAAAGGGAATGGAAAATGTGAAGGTCATCACAGAACATGGATTTTGAATAGTATAAAATTAGTGTTTAGTAAAAACATGTACATAGAAGTGAAATATAACTATCATGTTCTAATGGTTAGTGATATAAAACCTGTTCATTTAAAATTTTACCATCACAAAACTATAAATATGTGATGGGATAAAAGGCTATTGATTTATCGGTATGAAAATTAAATAAATAACATTTTTGTTCTAAAATTATTTTCCTATAGTTGATGGACTCTTTTGATATCTACATAATAAGTTTATAAAATAAATATACTTGATTTATTTCTATGTTACAAGTATAATATCATCTTTTCATTATGCTTTGACTTATTTTCACTTCATCACTTACACTGTGAAATGGATGTTCAAGATGATTTTTTCATGGCTAAAGAACTTTAAAAAATCATAATACCCAATATTCATTCCATTATCCTTTAATTTTTTTCAAAAAAATGGTTATCATGTGATATGAACAAAAATTAATATCAAACATTCAACTGAATACATTTCATAAGTAGTTAATCTTATGACTTATTCAAAATATTTCTTTCCAAATTCAAAGAAAAAAAATTTAGAAGGAAGGTCACTAAATTTCAAAATAAACATTGAATTAGATCCCCCAAAACAACATAATGTAACTATTAATGACACATACCAAATATATTAATACCTTTATAGACATAAAATGATAGTGAAAAGATTAATTCTTCTAAAAATAAAATCTCATATTGTCGAATATATTCCTTAAATCCATCCATTTAATAAATCCTACAAAAATAATATAAACCATAAAATCAATAACCATTTTCATTTTAACCAATAATATCCCATTAATATCCATTTATCATTATTATATCAACATTGGGTATATATTTATGGTTATCTTCCCCAAATCATATGTTTTCTCAAAGATCAACTTGTAACAGAATCAATTCTCTTGGTTACTAGTATTATTTATCACATGCTTCCAAATACTTAATGAATAAGTACTTAAGTGAAATCCTTATATATATTTTTATTCACAATAATTAAATATCATTGATAATTTTATAACATAATTCTTGAATCCAATTACATAAGAACATAATCATTCCACCTCATTCTTAAACCATTAACTATGCTTCATCGTTTTCCCCATTCCTTTTATTTTTCATTTGTTGTATCATAATCATAAGGAGTATAAATATTACTAGTATTACCATATAGGTTATAATTATGAGTTTCCCACCTAGGAAATATATTTTCGTAGTTCTCATAATTTCTACTTTTAAAACATTCAATCATTGATAATACCTTAGGGAGATTATAAATCAAAATATTTTATTTTTTGTCAAAAATTACTTTCATTATATCCTTCTTTCCATTCCCAAAAAAATCATCTTATTCCTATAAAACATTCACATGAGTGTTTCTTCACACATTATAAACATATAGTAAATTTAATCTTCTCTTCTCTAATGTATCCACTAAACGATCTCTCAGTAAACTATATCCATCTTTTCTTTGGTGAGTCCTAGAGATAGTGATGGTGGATGTTTTTAATCATATATCCTGAAAAATGATTAACCACAAACATAATATACCTTTATCTAGTAATCATACCATTTTTTTCTTGAAAAATAATTTTCAATAAAATTATATGTTAACCTAGTTCATTCTGGTTCCCACCATTGACTAAAACCAAAAATCAAAGTGTAACCATCAAACTGTTGTAATCAGAGTGAGCTAATATTATTGAAACTGTTTCTAAATAATGACATTTTCTTATAAATATATGATTATTTATGTTTAAACTAGTTTATCCATGTTCATTACAAAATATGTAGTATATTATACTATACATATACTTATCATTGATGTTATTTATAGGGTTATGTTCCAAAACTAATGTTTTCCTAAATCTAGTTCCCAATGATTCTACTAAACTTTCTCTGATACCAACTATAAAGACCCCACCCCTAGTATTTTGGAGCTAGTTCCTTACATTGATACATTTATATAAATAGAAGATTTAAATCCCAAAGGATTGAATATTTTTGATGTTTTAGAAAACTAGATTACAAACCTGATATAATTTTTCATTGGTAATAGGAAATAAAACATAATACATAACAAACGATAATAAATATCATCTTTGAAAACTCATTCAAATATATCTTATTTATAACAAGGGGAAAGGAACCAAAATATGGGTGAGTTCAAATTCTCAATAAGTTTTAATTATATTTTAATATAACTTGAATAAATAATTCATAATCAATATATAAAGGTAAAATAACTAAACACACATGGAATTTGATCAATAACTTTTTCATAATCAAAATCCACAAATAATATCATAGTCAAAATATCATGTAATAAATAATAACATAATTACAAATGAAATGATTAATTATTGGAATTAATGTTTTTCATTCCCATAATACCTTTACCATAAGTACCTTTCATTGGAAATTTTTTTCTTTATGGGTAAAAACATTTTTAATTTGGCCAATTTATTTACCGCATGATTCTACTAATGCATCGATTGGGGTTTCTATATAATGTACACACCCATTGATTCATGCCCAGAGAATTAATTATATATCTAATAATTTATTTAATTCATTATTAAATATTCCTTTTTAATAAATTTCCATATTGAGTAAAATATATAAATTAAAAATTATTTCTCGAGTTAATCAAATCACTTTCAAAGTAAACACCATTTATTAAAATGGTATACGGGTAAGGAAATAATCATATCCATGATACAATAAATACTTATATTTAATATAAATGTAATTTAAAATGAATTATGATCATAAATAAAACAAATGGGTAGTATATACACCATATAAAATAGATTTGGTGCATAATGTTAAAACATTCTTCAATGAAGTGAATTTGAGAAGAAGTCACTTATAAATATCATATAGTTAAAAAACATTATGTGTATCCTATATAAATACACATAAAAAAGTGGAAATAAAACCCAAGATAATGAATGTTAAATTCACACAAACCCTTAGAAAGATATAATCAAGTAAATATATGTTTAACCCAAAGAATGAAAATTAAGTTAACAAATCCCTTACTACTTATAATCAGTCAAATCGTATACCCTATAAAAGTAATAATTATCAAATGATACGTTAAAAAACATGAAGATAATTATATTAAAGATATGATATATCAAAGGTAAGTATATACACCACACTCAAGAAAAAAGTGGTGAAAAATGCATAAATCTTACAAAAGTAAAAGTGAGACGAGAAACCGTTACCAATTTCATATCATTTGGGTGATAATTAAAAAATTGTATGATTATGTAAAAAAAAGTATGTACAAACAAATATAAGTTGATATAAAACATAAATTAATGAAAATTTATTCCCCAAATAGTATTTTAATAATAAAATAAATGAAATATATGTATAACCAAATGAATGAAAATTGAGGTAATAAACCCCTTATCACTTTGTAATCAGTCAAATTGTATGCCCCACAAATGTAATAATTATTAAATTAAACATTTAATACCAAGAAGAAAATTATATTCATGATATTATATATTAAAGTACAGTATACACACCATGCACATGAAATAAGTGGGGAAAAGGCATATATCTCATAGAAGTAAAAAGGATGTGAGAAAACACTTACCTCATGCTTCCCTTTAGTGTATTTTTATTAAACCTTAGGTATAATGGTTTAAATAATTTTAATAATTAATAAAATAAATATTTTTATATTTAAAGTACCTTATATGATGATTTTATAACATTAAAACACCCATTCATTGATAATATTTCATTAGTTTTATTGTTTTTCATGCATTCACTTCAACGTTTCATGGTCGGTTTACTTGCGTATAGTTATGGATGCTCTTGTAAAATGAAAATAAAACTCCAGAAGTGAAATTAAATGGTATTAATTTAATTAAATATTTTTAAATTTTTCATATATAATTTTTATTTTAGATATGAGGATGATTCATTTGATAAAATGTTATTGACAAATATTTAGTTTATATTTGCTGTTTTTTTCGAACATCACAAACTAGTTTTTTTAATTTAATATTATGAGTATATATTAGCTTAATAACATGAAATAATTAATATTCTACCTACTAAAATATTATATACTCATAATAACACTTTTATGAATAACATTGACGGTGGTAAGGGAAACCAAAAAAACACTATTCATATAGAGGGTTAACCCGTATAAGTTTTACAATAGTTTCATTTCATTGAATCAGGGGAGAGTAGAAATGAAATGGATATGATATATTCCAATAGAAACATAAAAATAAACTATATACCTTATTATTTATTTATCATTCATTAATTTATGAATTGGGTGTGGATAAAATAGAAGAAGAAAAGAAAATAAGAGAGGTGCCTTGAGAAAATTACCTCTTCAATATCACCTCCTTAAAGGACCCCCTTGAAGACATTAGATTTGGTATTATGTTAATACCATAAGAAATTAGAGATTTGGAGATATATGAGGATAGTTTTTGGTAGATATTTTATTTTCATCAAGTATTTTGATGGGAAATTGGGTGGTAAGGGGTGATATTTATACTTGAGGAGGGGTGGTTTTAGGTGACTAAGTAATTATATTTTATATTTAAAGGCAACCACATTGAAGTGGAATTAATTTACCTGAATTTGTATGATAATTAATTTATTAAAGGATATTTATTTTCATGAAAAACATCAAACAACCATTAAATTTTTTAATTTCTAGGTATTTTAGGACTTTACCTTTTATCATCAAACAGTTTCATTATTTTTCTTATATCGCGGTAAATATTTCTTTTTAACAAGGTAAATTTTATATCCCTGATAATTAAAATTAAATTACTAAATAATTTAGACCATGTGATTCCAAATAGGTAATCCATTTTACCAAATCAAATTCAGATAATTTAAATAATTATATTTAAAATAAATCTCACAGACGCAACGGGAAAACAGCTTTCTAAAGAGAAAATGTTTAAAAGTTTGAAATGCTTTTATATCCAATTTCAATATGAAATTGATTAGAATGATATAAATTTGATATAATTATTTATTATTTTTTTATTATACTATGAAAATAATTTTAAATATAATTTAACTATATATAAAAAATATATGAAAATAATGTTTTCAATTAAAATTCAGTATTTTTCACTATTCATCAAAAAACAAAACTTCATTGAAAAATACCAAAATTCAATCCTAAGATAATTTTTATATTATAATTTCAAAAATTAATTTTATTTCATAAAATAATATTTATAAAAGTTTCAAAATTTATTTTTAAAACAGGTGTACCATTAAAAGACGACAACATTTCCTTTTAAAAATATAGTTTTTTATGCTTAAAATTGGATCTATTATTTTCATAATCCTATCAAAAATATTGTATGAATTTTAAAAAAATATTTAATATATAAAATATAAATTTAATTAATATCTTTCATTAAAATTTATTAATTTAATTATTAATATAAAATGTCATTGTGGGAATAAAAAATGTTTTTTATAAAAACCCATCATTTCTTTTCAATTTGTTTTTATTTTAATTTCTAATTAATTGGTCACTAATGAATTAATTTTATAAAAATTTGTAAAACATATTTTTATAACTCAGTTAATTTCATTGATTCCCACTATTCCAACCGCTATGTGATAACTGTCATAATTGAATAACAATATTTAACCGTTTGATTAGGATCAGTGATATGTGTAACATAGCTGTTGAAAAATGTGTTATTTTAAAAATATTGGGGTGTTAAATTATCCAATACTTTAATAAATTGTGTCCTAAAAATTTAAACTTGTGATTTATAATCATGGATTTGATATTTGAAAATACCCTTGTAAAAATCCCACATTATTAAAATGGTTAATAAAACTACCTCTTAAAAGGAGGGAATGAAAAATTTGAAGGTCACCAAAAAATGAATATTTCAATAGGATAACATTAGTGTGTAGTGAAAACATGTACATGGAAGAGAAATATCACTATCATTTTCATTTATAGAGTGATAGAAAACAAGGTCATTAGAAAGTTTACAGTCAAAAAACCATTAATATGTGACGGGATAAAAGGCCATTGATTTTTTTATAAGAAAATTAAATGAATTAGGTTTTTAATCTAAAATACTTTTCCTAGAGTTGAGGGATTATTTTACCATCCATATAATCCCTTGAAAAAATAAACATACTTGATTTATTTACATTTCACAAGCATAGTCTCACCCTTTGGGTGTGCTTCGATCTATTTTCACTTTATCTATTATACTAGGAAATGGATGTTCAAGATGAATTAGTCCTACCTAAATCACTTGAACAGATCATAATATCCATTAGTCATTTATTCAGCCTTTAAATTTTTACTAAAACAAAAATTATTAACAAATGTTATCAAAAATGATAATATCCAATTTTCAACTTAATCCATTCTATAAGCAGTTAATCATAATACTCATCCAAAAATTTTCTTACCAAATTCAAATATCAAAATTTTAGAAGGAAGGTTAATAAATTTTATATCAAACTTAAAATTAGATTCCACAAACCAATATAATGTAACTCTTAAGGTAACATAAAAAATATTTGAATACCTTGATCATTGTAAAACCATAATTAAAACTTGAATGATTCAAAAAATAAAATCTCATATTGTTGAATATAATGATTAAATCCAATCATGTAATAAAACCTATAAAGATAAAATAAACTATAAAATAAATAACCAATTTCATCTTCATCAATTATATCCCATAAAAAAGTCTTTATGTCCCGACCTGTCCCCCGGGGCCCGTGTCGTGACTACCTCAAGCCCGCCTTCCATAGGCCAGGGGCTTCCGACTAGCGCCAAAGGTGTACTTCCCTAAAACTAGGAAGGCATTGCCTTTATAACATGAAAATGCACAAAAAAGAGTACAATTTAGAAGCAAAACACTTAGTAAAACTGTATAAAAAAGAGCACGGAAAAGTAAAACGGGGCCGGAAATACAAGCCCAACTTTAAAGTACAAGGAAACTGAAAGTACAAGAACTAGAAAAATGGAAAATGGCTCCTGGATCATCCACCGAGAAATCCTACCTGAAGGGTAGGTATAGATAGTCTCCACAACACTCCACATACGTCCGTCTCCACCGTGTATCATCACGCTGTGTGATCCACCTCTAGGTATCATCCAGTCCTGGTACACTCAGCCTCGGTCAGTGTTATCTATCGTCTTCATCCAACACAACGAGGTGCGGGCATAGCCCGTGCAGGGGTGAGTATAACGATACTCAGTAGGGACCCCGAGACCCTCAAGGTCTCACAAAATACAACAAGGATGATGAGAGTGGTTTTTTCGTGAACCAAAATTCAATTAAATTCTTATTTACCTAATAATGCGCCATAGTGGTACACCCTAGGGTTGATCACAAAGAGGCCACTAACACGCACTATTTTAATATTTTCACTATTATAAACTAACTAATATAAAATATAATACTAATATAAATGAGGGATATAATTTCAAATACAAACAATATAGATTTATTATAAATATATAGATATATTAAAATATAAAATAAAAATAAAAGGAAGAAAATACACAAAGAATTTAGTAGAATAAAACCATTGTTCTTGGGGTTTCATGGTGGAATTATCATTGTTATTCAAGATATCTATGAATGCGTTATTCAATGTGGAGGTCAAGACCTATCATTCCACACCCTCTCATTTGAAATGTATTACCCTACACCGATACCTCTACATGTAAGAGTAAACTCTTCAACATCAACACCCAATCCAAACTCCACCGTCTGAATGAATTAGATACCGATGTGAAGGAAAAGTAATAAACGAGGAGGAAGAAGACTATAGTAGAGAAATTGGGGGTAATTATCACCATAATAATTTAACCACTACTGTATCCTTTGAATAAAACATGATAAATCAGTAAATCACATTAAACTCAAATACCACCACTTCCCCCCTCGAACAATATTGAGGGTTAGCTCTCCACAAACATGGAGTTAGAAAGAAGCACGGTGGGAGAAACACATAAAATAAATGAAATAAAAAATAGAAGAAGAAATGAGCAGAAGAAGAATAAAGCTACACTAATATATATTATAAATATAATGAAAAATTACAGAAACAAAACTCAACCTTTCCACCTTTAAATGGCTATCCTTGTAAAAAGATAGGAGGTACAAATTAATAGAGAAAATGGGTGAAGAAATCTCGCTCAAATTATGTCCTCTGAAGTTCACAACTTATTGGACCATTAAAGGCCTGAATTGGTAAATGTTACCTTCTTTAGATTTTTTCCATATCTTCTTCCTCGTGCCTCCACAATATTTTTGGTTTATCGGTCCACGAATGAAAGATTTATGGTTGTTTTAGTACAGCATATTTAATCTGCCAAAGTGAATCTTCGTCTTGCACAACTCCAAGTTCCCATGCAGTAATGGACTTGAAAACAGCGGATTAAGACGTGGAATCCTTAATTATAGATATTCACTAATTCCGTGTACATCTCTAAGAAAAATTTAAGCTCCAATGGGCTGCCTCAATCTGAGATAAAAGCTTCTCTTTAAAACATTCCAGATCTGCACACACTTTACGAGGCACAAATTGTGAGCTATGTTTGGGCCTCCATATAATTTATTAATCTATGGATTCATAAGGTTGAAATGAAGCCCATGATGTAATGGAAACCTAAAAAAAGGAATTTCACAATTTGGTTTAGTTTATAAAATGTTACGGCCAAAATACATAAAACAAATAAAATAGTTAAATCCAAAAATTAAGCCATTTTTGCATTTGAACTCAAAATACAACTAAAACAAAAAAATGTAACAATTGCCCATAAAATAACACTATGGTGGGTATTATAAAATTGAAATAAATTATATAATATGTGAAAATTCTAGCTTTATCACTCCCCCAGACATAATCATTTCACTCCTGTGCAATCATCATATATCCAAATCAAAATTCACACAAAAATCAACAATGAGAAAACCTCAATGATCTCTTCCAAAATGAAATTCCATCATGTATACTCTAGGAAAAACAATTCCATTCCAGTTTCATTTCACACATTTAAATTTATTCAACCTCATAAATCCATCCATGGCCCAATCACAACCTACGTCACCTTGAAATTTTTGTGTCACTCTTCACTCAAGAGAAATTAAATCTGGAGTTATGCACTTACTTGGAAAGTGCATGTTTCACAGTAGGATTTTGAAAAATCTCATCTCTCCACAAAATGAAACATGAAAATGAATTTGATTATTAGGACTTTTTTAGTTGAATTCTGTGTCTTAGGGTTGGTGGAAAAATGATTAAAAATTTAAGGCTAGAAAGAGGAGGTTGGAATCTTAACCATAATGCATGAATATTCAAGTGAAAACACAATAATTTCTCACTCAATCCTCATAACAGTGTGAAACACAACACCACCCCCTTTTTTATGACTTGGTACATGAGTAAATAAATGATTCCAAATAATTAATGCATCCATGTTCTACCCTTTTTTCATTTTTTCCCTTTTTTTTAAATCTCCAGAAAGGAACAGCTTTATTTTCTTTTTTTTTTGTAATATTTTTTCATGGAGAATAAGATAAAAATTGAATAAAATGAATGAATGACCATCATGACCTTGAATTTAGATTGGTATATGAGTCATGAAATTAAGTATAATGATAAATTAAATCTCATCTCCATTTTTTCTTTTTTTTTCTTTTTTTAAGGAGAACCAGGAGAAAAAAATAAAACACAATGAAAGGATTACCCATTCCCAATTTAATCTTTATCATCCACTGCCCAAAATTTTGACACAAACAAAAAATCCATACGAAATGAACCACATCCAAAGAATGCACAATAAAGGCCCTTCCACCACACTCAAACTTGAAATATCCATGAAAATATACCAAGAGTATGGGTAGGTAAGGAAAAATCGGCTTGTAATGTTGCTTAAACCTATAAAGAATTTCATGGAATCTAAGGGCTAACTAATGATAGATGTAAAGGTAGGTCGCAAGATAAAATATGTCTAGCCAAACAAATTCCTCAATCATTTAAAAAACATTCCAAGAAATCCAAATCTTCAAAAGAGAAAAATCATAAGTTCTAGTTCTCACACAAAATCCAATCTTCCCTCAAGAAAGTGTGGGTATTAGAAAGAATATTTCAAAGTGGTTCAGAATACCTCATAAAACTGGAAAAATATTTGAGTTAGTGTTTCATGGGCATGGATTTAAAATATTGGTCAAACTCATAAAAATGATTGAAAATCCAATTCAAGAAAACTGTTTCTCACCTCAAAAGTCATTTAAAATTCATTTTAGCAAAAATCATTTCAATTTTATTAAACTCAATTAGTGTGTGAAAAATGATCAGAATATTCATTAAAGCTCAAGGTTACTAAAAAGATGAAAAACAAAAAGAAAAAGAATGCACACAAAACAACTAAGTAGGTTAACACTCCCCCACCTATATTTCAATACCCCTCATTGGATATCAACACAAAATAAATATAAGGGCAGATAAATAAAGGGAAGGAAAGATACAACCTGACTTTATTTTTCAGTGGAAGCTTTGAGTTAATCTCCTAGATACTTCCACTATGCCTAAAATTCATGAAATAAATAATACATGAGAAAAATAAATAAAAAGAAAGAGTAATGGAAATGAAATAGGATAATGCTTGGTTTGACCCCCCCCCCAAAGCTGGTGCTAGGTTTTTACTACCCCTAGGAAGGCAGTTGGAGTGGTTTAACCCCAATCAATTGGTGGATGAGGTTTCTTACTCAGAAACCACCACATCTTTATTTTTCCAATGATCCTAAACTTATAGAGGTCTTGGAGGAACCCACATAAATATTAAATCAGCTCCTCCCCCTTTTCTATGTGGTACAGGTTAGAATATGGGGGGAAGATAAAGAATGGGTCATCAACTTCAGCCATGACTTCCTTGGCCACATTAACTTCAACATTCAGGGCTTGATAATGTGATTATGTTTCAAAAAATTCATAAGGGATGTCACAAAATAATTACACTTGAATATTATTAAAATATGATGAATCTATTTAAAAATCTTCCCCTTCATGTAGGTCATCTTGAAACACAATCTCTTCAGGTAGGGCCACTAGGAATTTGGTTTCTGCAGGAACTTCATTATCATCTTCCAAAGAAAGAGAAAGGTATAGAGGTACTGATTCTTCTTTGGAAAATATGGGAGGATCACTTAACTTTTGGCCATCAAAAAAATCTAACCAATTTTTATCCAAAATTTGTTGATCTCCCACAGTTTTATCAGCTGACATGACATCTTCAGGAACCTTTTCAAGCAATGGAAAAGGAGAGATGATTGCATCTCCCAGTTGAGTCTTCAGTCCTCCATGGGTTCATCAACTTCAAATGTAGGTGGAACAACATTTACCTTTTCTTATTTAGCTTGGTTCTTTTGTTTTTGTTGTTCCAACCATAGAGCTTTAACTTCTTCAACTTCATCCGCTAGTGATGCTACCATCTTGCTTTCTTGTTCAAGGATTTTGAAATTATTTTGAATCATCACGACATCTTGTTCCATCTGCAGAATAAAATCCTCTTTTTTTCTAGAAAATTCATCAATAGACCACGCATATGAAAAATCACTGAAATAATCAATGACATAAAAAAACAATGATATACAATGGAATTATATTTTTTAGTTTTTGAAAATTTTAATTTTTGGGGGTTTTTAAGAAAAATAATGTGCATAAGCATTTCGTATCCCTGGAAACAACACCAAATTGATGAGAGTGTTTTTTTCACGAACCAAAATTCAATTAAATTCTTATTTACCTAATAATGCACCATAGTTACACACCCTAGGGTCGATCACAAGGAGGCCGCTAACACACACTATTTTCATATTGTCACTATTATAAAATAACTAATATAAAATATAATACTAATATAAATGGGGGAGATAATTTAAAATACATAAAATATCGATTTATTATAAATATATAGATATATTATAATATAAAATAAAAATAAAAGGAAGAAAATACACAAAGAAGTTAGTAGAAGAAAACCATTGTTCTTGGGGTTTCATGGTGAAATTATTATTGTTATTCAAAATATCTATCAATGTGGAGATCAAGGCCTTTTAATCCACACCCTCTCATTTGAAATTTATTTCCCTACACTGAGAATTATGCATGTAGGAGTAAACTCTTCAACATCAATACCCAATCCAATCTCCACCGTTTGAATGAATTAGATACCAATGGGAAGGAAAAGTAATAAACGAGGAGGAAGAAGACAATAGTAGAGAAAGTGGGGTGACCGCTCACCACAATCATTTAACCACTACTGTATCCTTAGAATAAAACATGATAAATCAGTAAATCACATAAAACTCAAATACCACCACATCCACCCTCGAACAATAGTGATGGTTAGATCTCCACAAACATGCACGGTGGGAGAAACAAATAAAATAAAAGAAATAAAATAAAAATAAGAAATGAACAAAGGAATAATAAAGCTACACTAATATATATTATAAATATAAATAACAATTACATAAAAAAAACTCAACCTTTCCCCCTTGAAATGGCTATCCTTGTAAAAGGAGTGGAGGTAAAAATTTATAGAGAAAATAGGTGAAGAAATCTCGCTCAAATTATGTCCTCCGAAGTTCATGACTTTCTGGACCATTAAATGCCTGAATTGGTAAATTGTCTGCTCTTGAAAGTTGTTCCATAGAGTCTTCCTCTTAACTCCACAAGATATCAGGTTGATTGGTTCACGAATGAAAGAGTTATGGCTGTTTTAGTGCAGCATATTTAATCTTCCAAAGTGACTCTTCGTCTTCCACAACTCCAACTTCCCATGCAATAATGGACTTGAAAAAAGAATATTAAGACGTGGAATCCTTAATGAAATATGTTCATTAATTCTGTGTACAACTCCATGACAAATTTCAGCTCCAATGGGCCACCTCAATAGGAGATAAAAGCTTCTCTTTAAAACATTCCAGATCTGCGAACAGTTTACGAGGCACAAATTGTGAGCTTATTTTGGGCCTCGATATGATTGATTGAGCCATGGATCTAGTGGGATAAAATGAGGCCCAGAGTGTAATGGAAACCTAAAAAAGGAATTTCACAATTTGGTTTAGTTTAGAAAATTTTATGGCCAAAATACATAATATAAATAAAACATTTAAATCCCAAAATTAAGCCATTTTTGCATTTGAACTCAAAATACCACTAAAACATAAAAATGTAACAATTGCCCATAAGATAAAACTATGGTGGGTATTAGAACATTGAAATACATTATATAATATGTGAAAATTATATCTTCATAAAAGGATAAACCACAAAGTATAAAATCAACAGATAACCCCACTTAGGTATATGCCCATATGTATACCTAAGTTATCAAATAATCCATCTCAATCATGAGGTAAACACAAAATTTACAGACAAAGATCAACCAGGATTTTTATTTTCGAAATATTGGCACCTGGAAAACTCCTCCTCTATCGAGTACAATGGGTCTGCTGCGACACCATGGCACTTTCCAATAACCTTGGACTGCTGAGTTACTCCTCCTATCAAGTACTGTGGGTCTACTGCGTCACCAAGGCGCTCCCCACCGTGGGTCTGCCGCATCCCCAAGGTGCTCCCCCTCATAGCATCCTGCGGTACTGCTCCTGTTGAGTATCGTGGGTTTGCCGCGACACCAAGGCGCTCCCCACTGCGGGTTTACTGCGACACCATGGCGCTCCCCGCGGGGCTAGTAGAGTCACTCCATGTCAAAACGGTCATCAGTCGTCAGGTCTCAGCCAGCTACTAGGTCTCTGCACTACGCACGCTCGTCTTCGGGGGGATCCTCTCTACGATCTACTGGATGATACTCCAAATGTCACGAATTACAACAAAGAAGTATCTCAAAGGTCCGCCACGTCAGAGAGGTCTTCACGCAACAGACGAAGCGTCAATCAGACGCCCGATCTATGAGTTATTAGCATTTTGGTCCCGGGGTCCCGGTTGGATTCGCGCTCGATCCAAACTGACTGTATCTCAACTATACCCAAAAATCGGGTGGGGTATACACAAAGGTACCATCACGCTCCATGAATACCGGTGCTGCTGACAGTTCATCAAACAGTCATCCGGTGCCAAAGATATGACCAAAGAAAGTAAAGGGTCATAGTGGGCCCGGGTCCGGTCCGACCCAGTCGAACCGACCCGGTTTGGGTTGACCCATACCGACCTATTTGGTCTGGCCAGACCAATTGGGTGGGCCATCCTGTTAGGTTCGGCCCGGCCCAGCCAGCCGCGTCGGGGGTTCGGTCTGGGCTCGAGGCCGGTTCAGCCCGGAGCGCCACGAGGGTGCAGCCCATCGTAACTCAGCCCGTAGGGCGCAGCCGGGCCAGTTCGGCGAGGGCTCCATGAGGGGGGGGGGGGGGGGTTCTGGGCCAGCACCGGAGGCCAGCATGGCCAGGGCGCTGGTTCGGTCGTGTGGCCGGCGCAGTTCGGGAGGTCGGGCGGCCGGGAGCCAGGAGGCGGCTCGGGAGGCTGGGCGACTGAGAGGCCGGCGGGCGGCTGGGCGAGCAGCGGTCGGGTAGGCCGGGCAGCAGGGCCAGGTGGCGGTCGGGCAGGCCGGCTCGGTGCGGATAAGGCCGGCGTGGGCTGGCGGGGTGTGACCGGGGCACGCGGGAGGTCGACGGTGACCGGGAGGCCTACGCGGCTCGGGCCGGCGGTTAGCTCAGCCGACGAGTGGCACAGTTGACACGAATCGGAAGCCGGAGGGCGGCGCGGTTCAGATCGAGGTGGTGGAGCCGATTCGGTTGGATCATCGCGAGGGCGGTGCGGTTCGCGGAGCCCACGGGTAGCATGTTCGTTGCATTCATCATTCTGTCTCCTCATCGCCATGTTGAAGATCCTCACAAGCAAGAATGGCGGAGGGGTTGGGCCATGTTGGTTTGGCCCACACCCTCCGCATTTAGGGTGGTAACATTTGTCTCATCAAGAAGTAAGAAATATGAACTTCAATTGTTTTACAACAACTACAACGATTCCTTTCCTACCGTAGAAGAGAAAAAGTAAAGAAGTATTACTCAAATTAACCCCCTACCATGCTCATTGGCCGTCGACGGAGTCACGGGGAAGAAGACGGAGGAGATCGTCATTCATCACATCTACCGCACACTTCCAATCTCAATCTCATGCGTCAGTTCGTTGACAACGATGTGGAGGGAAGGTCGGTTGAAGACTTCCCACGTTGGTAGAAGCTCCGAGGAAGAAGTCGAAGAAGGTCGGTGTTTTTCATAGTCGAAGGCGTTCTTCTTTGGGAGCTTTCTCCCAATATTCCTCCTCTCAAAGCTGCCACCAAAATGATCAATGCCAACCAAAGTAATAATAGATTGTGTTAATATATTATTTAATTTGTTGGCACAAAATTCAAAATGGATGAATTAATTTAAATGGCTCCACCTAATTAATGTGAAGGATTTGGCATAATAAATAATGTGTTGGCTCAAATAACTAAACGGGAGGTGGTGGCACCATAAATGGTAGAGAATGTCAAGGGGATCCCCCACATTAATGAGGGGAGTTGAGAGATTTTTCTCTCCTCCCATTAATAGACGGTATACTCCAGTGTGGTCCCGACGTCGTAACCTCTCTTGGGAGGTTAGGTTCGGGTGGGCCCCACCACTATAACCCCTCATGGGAGGTTAAGGTGTGGTGGTCCCACCTCCAAATTCCAACCTCCACTAGGAGGCTATAGATCTAGTGGGACCCACATCCAAACACCCACATGGTGGCTCAAATAAAAATAAAGTGAAGATCATTTAATTTTATTACTTTCCACGAAAACCCAAATACTAACTCTTATTCTCGACTCACTATCATCGAAGAGAAAGTCTTATTAAATGAATATCAGTGCTTTGAGTTCAACGGTGCCCTCATATTTCAATTACGAGCATCAGTTCAGAATTTATAAAAACCCGCTCTTACGTTTATTGAACGTACCCGAACAAAACTTTATAAATTGATTCTGGGAACACCGGGCATTAGAATCCTGCGTCGTCAATTTTTGCGGACTTGTAAAATTTTCATGTATTTATGAAAAAAAAATCTCATGGAAATTCTAGGTTTTACATTCTCCCCACATCAAGGATTTACATCCCCATAAGCTACAACTCAAACTAAGGGAACAAGTGGTGGTACCAAGCATGAATCTGAGCCTCCCGCTCCCATGTGCTATCTTGGATGTTCCTGTGATTCCAGCGAACGTGCACCAGTGGTATTGATCGTCCACGTAGTACCCACTTTTATCGATCCTCAATCTCTAATCGAACCTCCTTAAATGTATCCCCATCATCGATGTCCAACTCTCCATGGTTGATGATGTGAGAAGGGTCATTCACGTATATCCTCATCTGAGATACGTGGAAGACATCGTGCACCCAGTGCAACTGAGGTAGAAGATCTAAGTAGTAAGACAACTCTCCAACTCTTGTGAGGACCTGGAAAGGTCCAATTAATCTTGAAGATAACTTTCCACCTCGGCCGAATCTCTGTAAACCTCGTCAAGGTGAGACCCGTAGAAAGACAGGGTCGCCATCCTTGAACTCTAGAGTTCTTTATCTCCTATCAGCATACGACTTCTTCCGGCTCTACGAAGTCTTCATCCACTCCTGGATGATCTTTACCTTCTTTGTGGTAGTCTGTACCATCTTTGGTCCCACTAGTACTGAATCCCCTGGGTCTGTCCAGCACAAGGGTGATCTGCAAGGTTGCCCATATAACCCTTCAAAAGGAACCATCCCTATGGTGGAGTGGTAGCTGTTGTAGTACGTAAACTCCACCAATGGTAGGTGGTCCTCCCAGTTGTGAGTGAAGTCTAGGACGCATGCACAGAGAATGTCCTCAAGAGTCTTAATGGTCTTCTCATTCTGACCATCCGTCTGAGGATGGAAGGCAGTGCTCAGATGAAGCTGTGTCTCGAAAGCCTCCTAAAACCCCTTCCATAGCCGGGATGTAAACCATGCATCATGATCAGTGACATTTGAAGAAGTTACTTCATATAGCCTCACAATATTCTGCATGTAGAGGCATCTCAATCTCTCTACTGAACATTTCTCTCTGATCAGTAGGAAGTGGTCCAACATGGGGAGTCGTTCAATGATCACCCAAATCAAGTCGTGACCCTTAGATGTACATGTAAGTCCTATCCCAAAGTCCATGGATATCTCATCCCACTTCCACTCTCGGACCTCTAAAGGATGAACCAAGCCTGCTGGTACCTGGTGCTCTGCCTTCACTTGCTGACAAGTGAGTCTTTGAGAGACAAACTCCGCTGCTGCCTTCTTTATACCTGGCCACCAGTTCTATCGTCGGAGGTCCTAGTACATCTTCACCACTCTTGGATATTCCTCTAGAGGGGATGTGTGAAACTCCCTCAACACTTCCTCCTGAAGTGACACTGGCACCATAGTACATCCTCTAAGAGGATGACTTGCTCCCCACCTTCAGAAAATCTATCAGGTGCCTACCCTGTGGATATCTGAGCACGTCATGTCTCGCAGTCAGCGTCCCCATGTTGTGCCTCCCTAAATCGCTGAAGAAGTGGGAGAGTGACTGTAAGGGACTGAAGGAAAGCTGCTCCATCCCTATCCCCAAAGGTTATCTGTAAAGCAGCCATCTTCTCTATCGCCTCAACTAGAATTTGTATACCAGATCTCCTACTGAGTGCATCTGCTACAAAGTTCCCCTTTCTAGGAGTATAGACTATCTTGAAGTCATAGTTCTGGAGGAACTCAATCCATCGCCACTCTCTCAGGTTTAGGTCCTTCTGAGAGAATATATACCTGATACTCTTGTGATTAGAGTACACGGTAAAACATTCTCCCATCAGATATTGTCACCACATATTCAAGGCAAATACCACTGCTGCTAACTCCATGTCATGGGTATCATAGTTCTTCTCATGTTGTCTCAGCTGTTGAGAACCATACACGATCACTGGTCACTCCTGTATCAAGACACACCCGAGTCTGGTCTCTGATGTTTCGTAGTAGACTATGTACCCTACGCCTTCCTCTGGAAGCCTCAAGATGGGGGCACTAGTCAGCCTCTGCCTCAGCTCATGAAATCTCTCCTAGCATCTTTCCAACCACACAAAGGTTTGCCCCTTATTCTTCAAGGCTAATAGTGGTGCTGCAACTCTGGATAAGTCTTAGACAAACCTTTGGTAGTAACCAGTCAATCCCAGGAAACTTTGTACCTCTGTCACACTCTTGGTTGGATCCCAAGAAAGTACCATCTCAATCTTCACTAGATCCACTGCAACTCCAGCTTCTGAGATGACATTTCCCAAGAAATGAACCTTAGATCCAAAACTGGCACTTCGAGAGCTTACCATATAGCTAGTGCTCTCAAAGTGTGTACAGTACTACCTACAAATTGTAACATCCCAAGTAAGTAATGAATAATAGATATTTTTATCTATGTCTATTAATGATTAGGATAGTGTTATAGAGGCTTAAAATGAAAATAAATACAATCTTATGCATGGAATACACTAATATTCTTAAAAGATTGTTTTAGTGCCTTTTGATGGCAAACCATTTTTGAATCTATATTTTGACAATTTTATAAACTATGTTTCTCAAAATAAACTTATTCTTTATGATTGGGACATCAAAATTTACCTTGTGTGAATTTTTGGTATTTTTCTGACAATGTTCATTTTTTAATGAATAGTGAAAAATACTGCATTTTACATCAAAACTGCTTTTTAATCTAATTTATTTATATGATTAGATTATGTTTTGAATTGGTTTTGAAGTGAAATTAGAATATATTTTTACCATTTTATCCAATGGTGGTCATTGGAATCAATTTCACTTTGAAATTAGACTTAAACTGGTGTCAATCTTTTGATACTTATTGTTTTGTAAAAACACGCTTTTTGCTCTGGCAGCGGGAATTAATTATTAAATTAATTAATGTGACTTATATGATTTGAATTTTGTAAAATAGACTTCATTATTGAATTCGGAATATCAAATATAGCTTAGGGTGAATTTTTGGTAATTTTCTGAAAAACTTCAATTTTTGATGAATAGTGAAACCACTAAGTGGTAATCAAGAAAACTGATTTTTCAGTTAAATAAAAGTTTACCACTAATGTGTATTGAATTTTGAAAATCCGACATACATGGTTGTCATTAAGAAGTAAAATGTGGTTCAATGAGATTAAAATAATTTTTTTGGTGAATAGTAACTTATTAAGTTTTCAATCGCGATTAGTCGTAATTAGTGTAGTTTAAGGTATAAATAATGATTTAATAATATGAAATGACCTAGACACATGTCCCAACCTTATTGGTAGTGTCATGGCCGACCAAGAAAAGCCATGGGTCAACTTGGGGACCCCATGGAGACATTTTGGTTGGGAAATGACATAAATAACTTTTTATTTAATGTAAAAGTAAAAATGACACAAACATAATACGTTTTACGAATAAAATTTTTACATGGGGTTATAAAGATCAGATATTTGATTATAAATATTCATTTGAAATCTAAAAATATTTCCTACATCATAGTATTTTTTTATGATTTTTAGACATTAAATAATTTAAATTATTTATGACATAATAATGGTGCAGCGATGACATCATTATTTGATGATTTAAATAAAATGGAAAGATAATGTAAAATCTATGAACTACACCTGGCCAAAACCAATTGGATGAGTTGCTTTCGAACCCTTATCACCTTATCCACGAAGTATATCAATGTGGGACCTTTTAAAACCGAAACACATTTTCAAATAAAGTAATATTTCCTTACTTTCCAAAAGTGCCCCTCCTCTCCTCTTATAAAATACCCCCACATCTACCTCATTTCACACACTCCTCAAGCCTTTGGCTCGGCCAACCCCTGCCCATTTACTCTCTCCACATACCTCTGCTCATCCTAGAGGATTACCTTTGGGCAGAATCCTTACAAAGGATGCCTTTAGGCTCAAATCAAAAGGAGTTACACTTTTAAAGGTAATTCATTCTCTCATGTTCATTTGTTTTATTTTGCTTCTCCAACCCCCTAAACTCTTTTTATTTACTTCTTTTGTAACGACACCAGTATCTTCAATATACTAGGATGTTGTTATAAGATATATTTGAGCTACACACTCACACAACTACATCAAATGGTTAAAGAACATACGGTTTCCGTGGATGGCGAAATTCTGCCTCCCCAAACGATGATTGTTCAATACTCATTTAACACCTTCAAAGGTGGCCATTATGATGTCACTATTTTTAAATATGATATATGATATGTTTATATTTTCCTTAATCTTCTGTTTTTTTCATTTTGGGCATACCTTTATGGTTTCCATTATGGGTAAACATGATATCTTCATTTTAGGAAGTGCGGACTACAGCCCCCTGAAAGTGATTTGATTCGTTAATACCATATATGGGATGTGTAAAGGATAAAGTTAATGATATTATATATGTTATTATACTGGAATTATAATATACTCTTATATCATTATGATTCCATTCCAGAAAATATGAAATAGAAATGGAAGTAGCGTTCATGCGTACGTACGGCTTACCGTCTCCATGAACGGTGCATTTCATTTCATACCTCTAAATGTGATGTAATATTATAAATACATGTATATGATGAATATATATGATATATATGTTATCCAAATCATTAATATCATTCTGTATATAACAAACCTATGACCAAATTAACAACATGTAAGTGTAAGAAGTCTATTTTTGACTTAAGAACCAAATACCGACAAAATGAACATTATTAACTTAAATGATTACATGATGTTCATAACATGGTATAAAAGGAATAATGAACTAGAAAAAGATTCTTAAGCAAGTAGAGATTAACTCAAGTTTATTATTCAGGAGATTAAAGAACGGTCGGGTCAAGTCGGATAAGAGGTATGGGACTTTGTCTCAATCTCCTTTCATTGAGGCATATTTTATTTTATACACAACTTTGTTTTATACGGTGTATAAACCTCCTTTGACTTTTCCGTTTATTCAAAAGGAATCTTTCTTATATGAAGCGTTTACTAAACGAAAAAAGTGAATGTTTTTGTCGTACGTATGTGGCGACAACGACTTCTCTGCCGTCGTGACCGTTATTTGAGTTTCGGCTTCCTCTAGAAGCCATACCTTCTTTTTAAAAGAAAAATAAATACCATGTTTTTCTTTTCTTTTATTTTGGTATTGAAAATGGTTTTCATAATGTTTTTATATCAATGTGTTGTATTGATATCTCATGTTTGAAATGTGGAAATTTTATGTTTCCTTTATGCATGTTTTATGTGATATTATTATGTTATGGTTCTTGGGCATTATTATGAAGACGGGTGGTTCCGTGATAAAATAAGGGCGGGTGAGCCCGTTATAGCTCTCCAATGCATTGGGTAACATGAAGGAGTGAAACGTTAAGGTTTCTCCGAAGAGATTTTAGGGAATATACTGTGATGGGTATTCCAAACGTAACCAAGAGGGTTACTCCCTACGTAAGAATGTTATGAATGCCTCAAGTTACCTTTATGTCTTATGATTTCTATGATTTATTCATGATTTTATGAGGTATGTTAAAGTGCCTATGTTTTATGGGTAAAGTATGATTTCATTCTTATGTATATATGAACTCGTGTTTCTTTTCCATGTTTTTATAACCCATACTGAGCTTTTTATGCTCATCCCATGTTTTTTTGAAATGTTTTTCATAGGTTAAGGGAAAGGTACATGATATGATGATAGTGTCAAGGAAGTGTCAAGAAATAATCCATGTTTTATTTTAAATGTGTTTCCATTGATGGGAATGAAAAATACTATCTTTATGAAACCACTTTGTTTATATGTGGAATGTAATGCAAGTTTTATGATCTAATTTTCTAAAACTCTAAACCCGAAAAGATCCTCAATGTGTAATCTTGTAATAACTCAATATTAAGTAAGGTTTAAGGCTGGGGCCTTATAGTTGGTATCAGAGGTCGGTTTAGATAACTTTAGGAGTTAGAATTCTATTAAATGATTATCCAAAAAATATTTTTTTTAAATGATATAGCATTTAAAGATTGCCATGTTGCTTCATCTAAGACATGTTTGTTCAGAATGGTTTTCTGTAGAGGAAATAGGGAAGCAGTGCTAGGAAGGCATACAGAAGGATATAACCTTCCGAATCAGCATCCAGAAATGGTCGGAATTGGAACTGAACAGTTTGTTGCAGTAATGGCGTAGTTGACTCAAGCGATAAATGACGGTGGTATCCATGCACGAGATCAGCCAGATCAACCGTAGAGGAACATGTTAGTGGTGGAACATTTCATGAGGCAACATCCACCATCATTCAGGGGATCATCTGACCCTGTGCTAGATGAAGGGTGGATTAAAGCACTGGAAAATATTTTTGATGTCATTGGGTGTTCATAAAATCAAAAGGTTAGTCTTGCTATTTACCGTTTGGAGGGTGAAGCAGATCAGTTGTGGTCTATGGTTAAAAATATCAGGGACGCCGATGAGATTGATGCTCTTGACTGGGATGAATTAAAAGGTATGTTTCTTGAGAAGTATTTTCCTAAGGCTGTTCGACTTAGGATGGAAAAGCAATTCTTGGAATTGAGGCAAGAGGAAGACTCAGTGGCTGCCTATGAAGAAAGGTTCACTCGATTGGAAAGGTATGCTCCAAATTTTATCTGGGACCTTGATAGTAAAATCAATCGTTTTTACTCAGGATTAAAGCCAAAATATCGAAGGGCATTAGCTTCTCGTGAGTTTAAAAGTTATGAAAAGCTTGTTCGATGTGCTGAGAAGGTGGAAATGGAGTTTGTCGATGACCAAGTTTTCTATAACAACCAGCAGAAGAAGAGACCGAGGTGGCAGGAGAAAGGTAAGAATTTTTCAAAAAAGTCTGATGGCAAGAGAACTAAGTTTCCAGTTTGTGATAAATGTAGAAAAAGGCATGATGGGGAATGTCTTCTGAAATCTGGGAAGTGCTACCGATGTGGTAAGATGGGACATAAGGCTCGTGATTGCACTGAAAAAGATCAAGGTGAAGGTAAGAACAAATTTGATTTACAGTTAGTGAAATGTTATAAGTGCAATGAGATGGGTCACTATGCAAACGAGTGTCCAACAAGGAGCTTGAGTGATGGGAAGCAGTTAGACTACAAGCAGAAAGGGGTGGTGAAATCCTTTGCAACTACTTCAGAAGATGTCGGGCCATCAAATGAAGTTGTATCAGGTACTTTGTTTGTTTTTTCAGATTATGCCAGTGTGTTGTTTGATTCGGGGTCTACACATTCTTTCATCTCTGAAACCTTTTCTAGTAAAATGGGAATACCATCTCAAGAAATGACTCCTGAACTTTTGGTAAAAACACCTGGGGGGAATGTTGAGGCAAAAAGAATTTATAAGAATCTTCCTATCCTTATCTGTGGAAAGAACCTACTTGAAAACCTTATTGTTCTACCTCTAGTAGAGTTTGATGTTATCCTGGGTATGGATTGGCTCTCTATTTACCATGCTAAGATTGAATGTAGAGCTAAAGAAGTTTCTTTTCAGAAAGACTTTCAGTTTGTTTACAAGAATGAACCCTTACTTTTGATAACATATCAAGAGGCCGAGAAACTTGTAAAATATGGAAATGAATGTTACCTTGCACACGTCATTGAAAATAAAGGAACTGTTGAGATTAATGATGTGCCAGTGGTAAATGAGTATCCTGATGTTTTTCCTGATGAGTTGCCTGGAATAATACCAGATCCGGAAGTTGAGTTTACTGTTGACTTAGTTCCTGATGCTAAGCCAATTTCAAAACCCCCTTATCGAATGGCACAAATTGAACTTTTAGAGTTGAAGGAGCAATTGCAAGATTTATTAGAGAAAGGTTTCATTAGACCTATCACATCACCATGGGGTGCTCCTGTTTTATTTGTTAAAAATAAAGATGGTTCTATGAGACTTTGCATTGATTATAGAGCCTTGAATAATATCACTGTTAAGAACAAATATCCTTTGCCTCATATCGATGATTTGTTTGATCAGCTCCAGGGAGCTCAGTTTTTTTCAAAGATTGACTTGAGATCGGGGTACCATCAGCTGAAGGTAAAGGAGGCAGATATTCCAAAGACCGCGTTCCGTACGAGATATGGCCATTATGAATTTGTAGTAATGCCTTTTGGGCTAACCAATGCACCTGCTGTATTCATGGACTTAATTAATAGAATTTTCCATGAGTTCTTTGATAAGTTTGTGGTGGTTTTCATTGATGATATTTTGGTGTTTTCTAAAAGTAAAGAGGAGCATGAAAAAAATTTAAGGGTTATCTTGCAAACCTTAAAAGAAAAGAAACTGTATTGGAAATTCAGCAAGTGTGAGTTTTGGTTGCAACAAATTTCTTTCCTTGGTCACATTGTTTCTAAAGATGGAATAACTGTTGATCATGCAAAAAACAAAGGCTTTGGAAGAATGGCCAAGACCCACAAATGTAACTGAGATTCATAGCTTCCTTGGTTTGGCGGGCTATTACCGAAGGTTTGTTAGAAATTTTTCACGGTTATCTAGTCCAATGACTAAGCTAACTCGGAAGGGTGTTAAGTTTATCTGGACAAAAGAATGTGATGATTGTTTTCAGGAATTGAAAAGAAGATTGGTGAATGCTCCAGTTTTGGCACTACCTTCCAGGAATGGTGAGTTTGTTATATACAGTGATGCTTCATTGAAAGGACTTGGTTGCGTCCTAATGCAGAATGATCAGGTAATTGCTTATGCTTCACGACAGTTGAAAACTCATGAGGTAAATTACCCTACACATGATTTGGAACTAGCTACTGTTGTTTTTGCTTTAAAAATTTGGAGGCATCATTTGTATGGAGTAAAGTGTGAAATATATACCGATCACAAAAGTATAAAGTATATATTCACTCAGAAAGAGTTAAACATGAGACAAAGGAGATGGCTGGAATTAATCAAGGATTATAATTGTACAATTCAGTACCATCTGGGAAAAGCAAATAAAGTGGCTGATGCTTTGAGTCGAAAAAGTAATGCTTCATTAACAATGTTGCGTTTGGAACGTGATCCTTTGGTTAAGGATTTGATGAAATTTTGCATAGAAGTTGTTGGTGCAGGAAGTCCTTCTGTTTTGTTTCAGGTATCAGTGAGATCTTCTCTATCAGATATAATCAAGCAAGCACAGAAGCAAGATAGTGAGTTGCAAAAAAAGGTAGAGCTGGTTCAGAAAGGTATGTTTCCTGAATTCAACATTGATAATGATTGTGTTTTGAGATTTGGGAAGAGATTGTGTGTGCCTTGTGATTCACAGTTGAAGAGAGAGTTGTTATGTGAAGCTCATAGTTCTCCGTTTTCAGTTCATCCGGGCAGTACTAAGATGTATAGAGATTTGCGGGAGTATTACTGGTGGGATGGAATGAAAAGAGATATTGCTGATTTTACTGTGAAGTGTTTGACTTGTCAACAGGTTAAAGCAGAGCGGCAGTTACCGAAAGGGATGCTTCAGCCTTTACCAGTGCCAGAGTGGAAATGGGAGAATATATCCATGGACTTTGTTGTTGGATTACCGAAGAAATCTCGAGGTAATAATGCAATCTGGGTTATTGTTGATCGCTTGACCAAATCTTCTCATTTCCTTGCTATACAAGATACTTTCTCTCTTGATCAACTTTCCCGTTTGTATCTTAAAGAGATATTCAGGTTACATGGAGTTCCTCTCTCCATTGTATCGGATCGTGATCCCAGTTTTACTTCTAACTTTTGGAAAGGCCTTCAGAAGTCGTTGGGAACTGAATTAAATTTTAGTACAACTTTTCATCCTCAATCAGATGCGCAGTCAGAACGAACAATTCAGACATTGGAGGATATTCTACGAGCTTGTTCTATGGATTATCAGGGAATTTGGGACCAACATCGTTTTTTGGTTGAGTTTTCATATAATAATAGTTTTCATTCCAGTATACAGATGGCACCATTTCAGGCATTATATGGGAAGCAGTGTCGAACTCCAGCTTTCTGGGATGAAGTGGGTGAAAGAAAGTTGATGGGACCAGAATTGGTAGAAGAGATGGCAGAAAAAGTTCATCTGATTCAGAAACACATGAGAATAGCTCAGAGCAGGCAGAAGAGTTATGCGGATAACCGGAGGAAGGATCTTTCTTTCGAGGTAGGTGATCATGTTTTTCTCAAGGTTTCTCCTTGGAAAAGTGTGATGAGATTTGGTAAGAAAGAAAAGTTTAGTCCAAGGTTCATTGGACCATACGAAATTCTAGAGAGAGTTGGATCAGTTGCATACCGAGTGGGTTTACCTCCGAGTTTATCTCAGGTACACAATGTTTTTCACATTTCGATGTTGAGAAAGTATATTCCAGATCCATCTCATGTTTTGAGTCCAGAGGTAGTTCAGCTGGAAGAGAACCTATCTTATGAGGAACAACCGGTCCAGATTCTTGACCACAGGGAGCAAGTGTTACGGAATAAGGTGATTCATCAGGTAAAAGTTTTGTGGAAAAACCACATTATTGAAGAGGCAATATGGGAATCTGAAAATGCAATGAGGGATAAGTACCCCCATTTATTCGATAAGTAAATAAATTGCAGGGAAGCAATTTTCTAAAGGGGGGAAGGATGTAACATCCCAAGTAAGTAATGAATAATAGATATTTTTATCTATGTCTATTAATGATTAATATAGTGTTATAGAGGCTTAAAATGAAAATAAATACAATCTTATGCATGGAATACACTAATATTCTTAAAAGATTGTTTTAGTGCCTTTTGATGGAAAACCATTTTTGAATCTATATTTTGACAATTTTATAAACTATGTTTGTCAAAATAAACTTATTATTTATGATTGGGACATAAAAATTTACCTTGTGTGAATTTTTGGTATTTTTCTGACAATGTTCATTTTTAAATGAATAGTGAAAAATACTTCATTTTACATCAAAACTGCTTTTTAATCTAATTTATTTATATGATTAGATTATGTTTTGAATTGGTTTTGAAGTTAAATTAGAATATATTTTTACCATTTTATCCAATGGTGGTCATTGGAATCAATTTCACTTTGAAATTAGACTTAAACTGGTGTCAATCTTTTGATACTTATAGTTTTGTAAAAACATGCTTTTTGCTCTGGCAGCGGGAATTAATTATTAAATTAATTAATGTGACTTATATGATTTGAATTTTGTAAAATAGACTTCATTTTTGAATTCTGAATATCAAATATAGCTTAGGGTGAATTTTTGGTAATTTTCTGAAAAACTTCAATATTTGATGAATAGTGAAACCACTAAGTGGTAATCAAGAAAACTGATTTTTCAGTTAAATAAAAGTTTACCACTAATGTGTATTGAATTTTGAAAATCCGACATAAATGGTTGTCATTAAGAAGTAAAATGCGGTTCAATGAGATTAAAATAATTTTTTTGGTGAATAGTAACTTATTATGTTTTTAATCGCGATTAGTGGTAATTAGTGTAGTTTAAGGTATAAATAATGCTTTAATAATATGAAATGACCTAGACACATGTCCCAACCTTATTGGTTGTGTCATGGCCGACCAAGACAAGCCATGAGTCAACTTGGGGACCCCATGGAGACATTTTGGTTGGGAAATGACATAAATAACTTTTTATTTAATGTAAAAGTAAAAATGACACAAACATAATACGTTTTACGAAAACAATTTTTACATGGGGTTATAAATATCAGATATTTGATTATAAATAGTCATTTTAAAGCTAAAAAGATTTCATACATCATAGTATTTTTTTATGATTTTTAGACATTAAATAAATTAAATTATTTATGACATAATAATGATGCAACAATGACATCATTATTTGACGATTTAAATAAAATGGAAAGATAATGTAAAATCTATGAACTAAACCTGGCCAAAACCAATTGGATGAGTGTATTTCGAACCCTTATCACCTTATCAACGAAGTATATCAATGTGGGACCTTTTAAAACCGAAACACATTTTCAAATAAAGTAATATTTCCTTATTTTCCAAAAGTTCCCCTCCTCTCCTCTTATAAACGGCCCCCACCTCTACCTCATTTCACACACTTCTCAAGCCTTTGGATCGACCAAACCCTTCCCATTTACTCTCTCCACATCCCTCTCCTCATCCTAGAGGATTCCCTTTGGGAATAATCCTTACAAAGGAAGCCTTTAGGCTCAAATCAAAAGGAGTTACACTTTTAAAGGTAATTCATTCTCTCATGTTCATTTGTTTTATTTTGCTTCTCCAACCCCCTAAACTCTTTTTATTTACTTCTTTTGTAACAACACCAGTATCTTAAATATACTAGGATGTTGTTATAAGATATATTTGAGCTACACACTCACACAACTACATCAAATGGTTAAAGAACATACGGTTTCCGTGGATGACGAAATTCTGCCTCCCGAAACGATGATTGTTCAATACTCATTTAACACCTTCAAAGGTGGCCATTATGATGTCACTATTTTTATATATGATATATGATATGTTTATGTTTTCCTTAAGCTTATATTTTTTTCATTTTGTGCATACCTTTATGGTTTCCATTATAGGTAAACACGATATCTTCATTTTAGGAAGTGCGGTCTACCGCCCCCTAAAAGTGATTTGATTCGTTAATACCATATGTGGGATGTGTAAAGGATAAAGTTAATGATATTATATATGTTATTATACTGGAATTATAATATACTCTTATATCATTATGATTCCATTCCAAAAAATATGAAATAGAAATGGAAGTAGCGTTCATGCGTACGTACGGCTTACCGTCTCCATGAACGGTGCATTTCATTTCTTACCTCTAAATGTGATGTAATATTATAAATACATGTATATGATGAATATATATGATATATATGTTATCCAAATCATTAATATCATTCTGGATATAACGAACCTATGACCAAATTAACAACATGTAAGTGTAAGAAGTCTATTTTTGACTTAAGAACCAAATACCGAAAAAATGAACATTATTAACTTAAATGATTACATGATGTTCATAACATGGTATAAAATGAATAATGAACTTGAAAAAGATTCTTAAGCAAGTAGAGATTATCTCAAGTTTATTATTCAGGAGATTAAAGAACGGTCGGGTCAAGTCGGATAAGAGGTATGGGACTTTGTCTCAATCTCCTTTCATTGAGGCATATTTTATTTTATACACAACTTTCTTTTATATGGTGTATAAACCCCCTTTGACTTTTCCGTTTATTCAAAAGGAATCTTTCTTATACGAAGCGTTTACTGAATGACAAAAGGGAATGTTTTTGTCGTACGTATGCGGCGACAACGACTTCTCCGCCGTCGTGACCTTTATTTGAGTTTCGGCTTCCTCTACAAGCCATACCTTCTTTTTAAAAGAAAACTAAATACCATGTTTTTATTTTCTTTTATTTTGGTATGGAAAATGGTTTTCATAATGTTTTTATATCAATGTGTTGTATTGATATCTCATGATTGAAATGTTGAAATTTTATGTTTCCTTTATGCATGTTTTATGTGATATGATTATGTTATGGTTCTTGGGCATTATTATGAAGACGGGTGGTTCCGTGATAAACTAAGGGCGGGTGAGCCCGTTATAGCTCTCCAATGCATTGGGTAACGCGAAGGAGTGAAACGTTAAGGTTTCTCCGAAGAGATTTTAGGGAATATACTGTGATGGGTATTCCAAACGTAACCAAGAGGGTTACTCCCAATGTAAGAATGTTATGAATGCCTCAAGTTACCTTTATGTCTTATGATTTCTATGATTTATTCATGATTTTATGAGGTATGTTAAAGTGCCTATGTTTTATGGGTAAAGTATGATTTCATTCTTATGTATATATGAACTCATGTTTCCTTTCCATGTTTTTATAACCCATACTGAGCTTTTTATGCTCATCCAAAGTTTTTTTGAAATGTTTTTCACAGGTCAAGGGAAAGGTACATGATATGATGATAGTGTCAAGGAAGTGTCAAGAAATAATACATGTTTTATTTTAAATGTGTTTCCATTGATGGGAATAAAGAATACTATCTTTATGTAACCACTTTTTTTATATGTGGAATGTAATGCAAGTTTTATGATCGAATTCTCTAAAACTCTAAACCCAAAAAGATCCTCAATGTGTAATCTTGTAATAACTAAAGATTAAGTAAGGTTTAAGGTTGGGGCCTTGTACAAATGGTAGGCATGCTCCTCCTTAGTAGTCGAGTAGATCAGTATGTCATCGATGAAGACAACGAAAAAGCGATCGAGGTATGGCTGGAAAATCCTATTCATGAGTCCCATGAACACTGCTGGAGCATTGGTTACACCGAAAGGCATAACCAAGAACACATAGTGGTTATACCGACATTTGAAATCTGTCTTCTGTACATCCTCATCTCAAACTCTATGTTTCTGATAGTTTGATATGAGGTCTATCTTCGACAACCACCTTGCTCCCTTCAGCAGATCAAAGAGGTCGTCAATCCTCAGATGTGGGTACTTGTTCTTCACGGTCAACTGGTTCTGACTATTGTAGTCGACACAAAGCCTCAAGCTCCAATCCGCCTTCTTGGTGAACAGAATTGGGGCTTCTGAGGGAGAAACACTGGGCTGGATGAATCCCTTTTTCCTGCAAGTCCTCTAGCTATACCCGCATCTCGCGAAGCTCCAGAGGATCCATCCAATATGATGGTGTAGATATCATTGTCTTCCTGGGGTACAGTTCAATGTAGAAGTCCACCTCTATGTGAGGATGTAGACCTGGAACATCATCAGGGAAAACATCTGTGTAATAGTCCACCACTACAGGATAAGTCAGACACTCCACATCAACTGCTTCAAGGAAAACTGATGAGTGATCAGGTGTACTCTCCCCCAGGAAAGTCCATCCTGCATTAAAAAGGCTCCCTTCTCACCAGTGAAGGTGAAATTGGTCCCATCCTTGCGGACACACCACACTTTGTGCCTAATACAGTCGATCTGAGCAGGGACTGTAGATAACCAGTTCATACCCAAGATGACATCCTAAGGCCTCGACGCCACTACGAGGAGATCCCATTCAAATCTCTCGACTCCTAGAGTAAGATCACACTGTTGGAACCAGTGCATAATCATCGAGCCTACTCCCATAGGAGTCTCTAGTATTAAGGATCAAGCCAATGGCTTTGTCGGAATCTTCGAGCTCAGAACAAGGGCAGTGAAAATGAAAGAGTGAATGACACCTGTGTCTATAAGTACTTCAACTAAGGTGGATTAGATAGAAATTATACCTCAAATCATCTCTAGAGCTCCATGATCATAAGCCTCAGCTACCTGGAGCTGAGCTCTCTAATGTCCACCTACTCTCTATAGTCGAGGTGGACCTCCTGGTGGTGGTGGAGGCAACACATCGAAACGTCGCCCACCACCAGTTGTACGACCAGCTCCACTACCACGTCTGCATGTTCCCTACGGACCACCTCGATCGAATCTCTGTCTCTACCTGGGTGGTCCTCCGACCGTATGTTGATCATTCGAACAACGGGTCGGACAGTCACGAGACATGTGACCCTACCCGCCGCATGAGTAACACTACCCGCTCCTGGCATGTCTCGCTCTATCTCCAGTGCCCCACACAACTGATCTTGTGTCATGCGGTTGTCCACCTGTGGGTCTGGTCCTCTTGGACCTCTGTGACATCTGCCTCCTACCATCTTTAGAAGATTCCGCTATATGTTGACTAGTGGTGCATTTCACTGCTGGAGACTGATCATAAAGGAAACTCTCCACCATGAGAGCTCTCTCAAGCAACCCTTCCTACGTTGGGATGATGAGGGAGATCATCGAAGCCCTGATCTCTCGCATGAGCCCCTACACAATGGTCTAGGCCCAGAAGAATGTGTCATGTACCATATCAGTGGAGTAGTGCGAGAGGTCTATGAACCTTGCTGAGTACTGAGCTACAGTCATGCAACCCTACTGTAGATGAAGTAACTCGTGAATACGCACTGCGCATAGAGTCACTGGTATAAAATCCACCCGAAACAGGCTCTCGAAGTCTTCCCAGAGTAGTTTCATCTCATCGTGCACATGAAGCATCGGGCTCCACCATCTGCCTCATTCTACCTGTAGAAGGCTGGTAGCAAGAATCACCATGAAGTCGGATGGTGTCCCTACCAGTCAGAAAACTCCCACCACATCCTCCAGCCCATCCTCAGCTTCCTATGGGTCTATCTCTCCCCTGAACCCGGGTGGCCTCTGGCACTGGAACTCATGAAATGCGCTCAAGTGGCGTGCATCATCTACTGTTTGGGCTGGTGGAATCGGTGGACCTACGGGAAGTAGTACTGTTGGTGCCTCTGCTAGAAAAGCGCCATTCACTAAGGACTCGTCACTCGGTGGGCTATCTGTGCATACTACTCTCGGGACTCTCGCTGGTCATCCCTGGGGAGGCATACTGAAAGAAACAGATGTGACATTTATACCTGGTGAGTTGACCTAGTTCAGCTGACTTTGAGAAATCTTTTGGAAACACACACGCAATCAGTGTTTTCATGCACTGAGTCGGAAATCAGTAGCCAGGGTCCTGGTGTATGGATACGTCAGTCGCTGAACCAACACTAGACTCCCGGAACTAATAACTACACTTAGTACCCTTAAAACTATTACTTCATAAAAAATATCAGAGTCATATGTTCTGCGGTATAACTGACTCCTTTGATACCAATTTTTCACAACCCATCCCCTGCGGCCCATTCCATGACTACCCCAAGCCCGCCTTCCAAAGGCCAGTGGCTGGTGACTAGCACCAATGGCGCAATTCTCTAAAAATGGGAAGGAATTGCCTTTATAACTTGAAAACTCACACAACAGAGTACAATCTGGAAGCAAAACACTATGTAAAACTATATACAAAAGAGTGTTGAAAAGTAAAAGGGGGCCGGAAATACAAGCCCAACTGTAAAGTACAAGAAAACTAAAAGTACAAGAACTGGAAATAGGGAAAAGGGATCCTGGATCATCCACCGGGAAATCCTACCTGAAGGGTAGGTATAGATAGCCTCCACAGCACTCCATGTCTATCCGTCTCCACTGTGTACCATCACGCCATGTGATCCACCTCCGATATTGTCCAGTCCTGGTACACTCAGCCTCAGTCAGCGCTTTCTATCATATGCATCCAACACAACGAGGTGCGGGCATAGCCCGTGTAGGGGTGAGTATAACGATACTGAGTAGGGACCCCAATACCCTCAAGGTCTAACAAAAACCAACAAGGATAAACCAAAAATTATATAATCTATATATAACCCCACTTAGGTATATGCCCATACATATACCTAAGTTATCAAGTAATTAATCTCAATCATGAGGTAAACACAAAAGTTTCTCACTCAGCTAAACCAAGATTTTTATTATCAAAACATCAACTGCTGGAGAACTCCTCCTCTATCGAGTACAGTGGGCCTGCCATGGCACCAAGGCACTTCCCACTAACCTTGAACTACTGAGGTACTCCTCCTGTCGAGTACCGTGGGTCTGTTGAATCACCAAGGTGCTCCCCACTGCGGGTCTTCCTCATCACCAAGGTGCTCCCCCTCATAGCCTACTGAGGTACTCCTCCTGTTGAGTAACATTGGTCTACCGCAAAACCAAGGCGCTCCCCACTGTGGGTCTGCCGTGACACCATGGCGCTCCCCGCTGGGGTAGTAGAGTCACTCTGAGTCAAAACGGTCAGCAGTCGCCAGGTCTCAGCCAGCTACTAGGTCTCTGCACTACGCATGCTTGTCTCCGGGAGGATCCGCTCCATGAGCTACTGGAAGATACTCCAAATATCACGAAGTACCACGAAGAAGTATCTCAGAGGTCCGCCACATCATAGAGGTCTCAACGCAACAGACAACGCATCAATCGGATGCTCGGTCTGTGAGTTATTAGCATTTTGGTCCTGGGGGTCCGGTTGGATTCGTGCTCGACCCAACCTGACCTTATCTCAACTACACCCAAAATTCGGGTACAAAGAGACTTTCACACTTCAAGAATACCAGCACCACTGACGGTTCATCAAATGGTTGTCTGGTGCCAAAGATATGACCAAAGAAACTAAAGGGCCGTAGTGGGCCCGGGTCCAGTCTGACCCTGTCGGACCGACACGACCCGACCCAGTCTGGGCCGACTTGGTCTGGGTTGACCCGGTCAGACCTATTGGGTCTGAATAGTCCTATTGGGTGGGCTAGCCAGTTAAGTTCGGCCTGGCAGGCTAGGCCCAGCCCAGCATGCTGCGTTGGCGGTTCGGCCAGGGCTCGGGGCTGGTTCAGCCTGGAGCACCGCAAGGGTGTGTCCTGATGCAGCTCAGCCCGGAGGGCGCAGCTAGGCCAGTTCGGCCAGGTCTCCACGAGGGGGGGGGGGCATCTCGGGAGGCCGGCGCAGCTAGGGCACCGGTTCGGCCGTGGGGCCTGTGCGGCTCGGGAGGTTGGGCTGTCGGAAGGCCGGGGGCAGCCGGGCTGGCCGGCGGGCGGCCTGTGGGCAGCCGGGTAGGTCGGTGGTCAGCTGGGTGGTAGCCGAGCAGGCCGGGTGGCGCGGCCGGGTTGCGGCCGGGCAGGCCGTCTCGACGTGGTTCGGGCCTACGTGAGCCGATGGGGTTCGACCAGGGCGTGCGGGAGGCCGGAGGTGGCCGG
The DNA here is from genome assembly GCA_963277665.1 of Viscum album. Classification (NCBI taxonomy): domain Eukaryota; kingdom Viridiplantae; phylum Streptophyta; class Magnoliopsida; order Santalales; family Viscaceae; genus Viscum; species Viscum album. The sequence continues at coordinate 826,994,357 of OY728126.1, read as the reverse complement.
GAGGTAGGCGCGGCTCGGGCTGGCGGTTGGCTCGGCTGACGGGCTGCGCGGCCGGTGTGGCTCAGAAGCTGGCGGGCGGTGCGGTTCGGCCTGAGGTGGCGGAGCCAATTTTGTTGGAGCGCCGCGAGGGCGGCACGGTTTGCGGAGGCCACAGGTAGCGTGGTCGTTGCCTTCTTCATTCTATCTCCTCATCGCCATGCCGAAGATCATCACAAACCAGAACGACATAGGGGTCAGGCCATGTTAGTTTGGCCCACACCCTCCGTGTTTAGGGTGGTAACATTTGTATCATCAAGAAGTAAGAAAGATGAAATTAAATTATTTTACAACCACTACAATGATTCCTTTCCAACCGAAGAAGAGAAAAAGGAAAGTATTATTACTCCAATTAACACCCTACCTTGATCATTGTATGTCCATGGAGTCACGGGAAAGAAGACGGAGGAGTTCATCGTTCGTCGTGTCCGCCACACCCTTTCAATTTCGAGCTCGTGTGTCGGCTCATTAATGACGATGTGGAAGGAAGGTTGGTTGAAGACGACCCACATCGGTAGATGTTATGAGTAAGAATTCAAATAATGTCGGTGTTCTTCGTAGTCGAAGGCGTTCTTCGTTGGGATCTTTCTCCCAATATTCATCCTCTCAAAGCTGCCACCAAAATGAATAATGCCAACCAAAGTAATAATAGATTGTATTAATCTATTATTTAATTTGTTGGTACAAAATTCAAAATGGATGAATTAATTTAAACGTATCCACCCAATTAATGTGAAGGATTTGGCATAATAAATTACGCATTGGATAAAATAATTAAAGGGGAGATGGTGGCACCATAAATTGTGGAGGAGGTCAAGGGGCTCCCCCTCATTAATGGGGAGAGTTGAGAGATTTTCCTCTCCTCCCATTAATAGGGGGTTTAGTCCCGTGTGGTCCCCATGTCGTAAACTCTCGCAGGAGGTTAGGTTCAGGTGGGCCCCACCACCATAACCCCTCCTGGGAGGTTAAGGTGTGGTGGTCCCACCTCCAACTTCCAACCCCCACAAGGAGGTTATAGATCCAGTGGGACCCACCTCCAAACACCCACATGGAGGCTCAAATAAAAATAAAGCAAAGCTCAGTTTATTTTATTACTTTCCTCAAAAAACCAAAAACTAACTTTTATTCTTGACTCACTATCATCGAAGTGAAAGTCTTATTAAGCAAATACTGGCACTTTATGTTCAACGGTGTCCTCATATTTCAATTCCAAGAACCGGTTCAAAAGTTATGAAAACCCGCTCATACATTTACTAAACGTACCCGAAAAAAACTTCAGAAATTGATTCCGGGCACACTGGGCCTCGGAATCATGCGCCGTCAATTTTTCTGAATTTTTAAAATTACCATGTATTTTAGAAAAAAAATTCCATAGAAATTCCGGGTCTTTACACTCTATCATTATTATCTCAACATTGGGAAAATATTTAGGGTTATCTTCCACAAATCATATTTTTAAAAAAGATCAACTTGCAATAGAATTACTTCTCTTTGTTACTCATACTATTCATCACATGCATTCAAATTCATAAAGAATATGTATTACTGTAAACTAATTATATATCTCTTGATTTATAAGACCATAATATCATTGATAATTTTGAAACAAATATTCTTGAATCTATATACTTATGAACTTAATCATTCCACTTCATTATTAAACCTTTAACTACGCTTCATCATGTTTTTCTTTTTCCATCTATATTTTCATATAGAGTCTCATCATCAGCAGCAATATGAATATTACTCATATATCCTTGTTGGTACTATATATTATTTTCCCCTTATGACATATATTTTCATAATTCTTATACGTTATAAATTTAAAACATTCAACCATCGATAATACCTTTAGAAGACTATTAACACATATTTTTCATTTTTGCTCAGAAATTGCTTGCTTAATATCCTTCTCTCCACTCCCAAAACACATTATTAATCCGATAATATATTCACTTGTGTTTTTATTCTCACATTATCAACACATAGATAATGGAATCTCATGTTCTCTATGATCTCCACCAAAAAAGCCCTCAACAAACTCTATAAATATCTTATTTGGAATGTCTGAGATATGGTGAAGGTTCCTGTTTTTAATCATATATCATGGAAACTAATTAAGAACAAACAAAATATTCTTTACTCTAGTAATAATCCCATTTGGTTTCTAAACCACACATTGTAAATAACATTAAATTTTAACCGAGTTCCTTCTGGTTACCACCATTCACTAAAACCAAAATGAAAATTGTAAGCATTAAACTACACTAATTAGAGTGAGCTAATATTATTCAAACAATGTCTAAATAATTACATTTTCTTCTAAATATATTATTATTTAGTTTTGACAAAGTTTATCTATGTTCAATAAAAAACAATAAGATATTATCCTATAATTATACTTATCCTAAAGTTTGGTCATATGATTTTGTTCTATAATCAATGTTCTCAAAAATCTAGTTCCCATGTTTTCTACTAAACTTTCTATGATACCAACTATAAAGACCTAGACCCCCATATCATGGAGTCATTTACTTTTAAACATTGGTATAGTTACAAGATTAAAATACCAAATAACCAAATATTTTAATAGTTTTAGAAAACTATATTATATACATGATACCCATTTTACATTAGGAATTGAAAATAAAACATAATATATATCAAAATCAAATAAATTACATCCTTGAAAACTAACTCAATGATCACTTCTTCATAACATTGGGAAAGGAAAAAAATAATGGAAATCTAAAATTCTTAGTAATATTTAAGTACATCATAAGATAACTTGAATCAATAATTTATTATCAATATGTCAAGGTAAAATAATTAAACACACATGCTATTTAATCAACAACATTCGACAAATATGAATCTACAGATAATATCACAGTGAAAATATTGTGGATAAAAAAAATAACAAAATTCATAATTAAATTTTTAATTATTGGACTTCATGTTTCCCAAGAAGATAATACCTTTACCATTATGACATTATACATGATATTTTATTCTTTATGGGTAAAAACCTATTTAATTTGGCCGATTTATTCATCTCATGGGACTAATGATACATTGAAGGGATTTTATCTATATGGTCCCCCGATGTTATTGCATGTCCAATGAATTAATTATATAAAGAATAATCAATTTAATTCATGAATCAATATGCCATATCAACAAATATCTATAATGATTGAAAGATACATATTTAAATTATTTAATAAGATAATAAAATCTCTTTTATAGTAAACACCATATATAAAAATTGTGTAATGATGAGGAGAAAATAATATCCATGAGACAAGAAATATTTATATTAATAGATTTGAAATTTTTAATGAATGATGATCATAAATAAAACAAAGGGGCAGTATATAAACAATAGATAATAAAGTACGTGCAAAATATTAAATTATTCCTCAATGAATAGAATTTGAGATAAAGTCCCTTACCAAGATCATATAGTTAATCAAATGACTCCATTATTTGTATCCACTATAAATAAACATAAATTTTTTGAAATAAAACATAAGATAATAAAAATTCAATTCCAACACAACCTTATCACAACATAATAAATGATATAGATTTTTTACCTAATGAATGAAAATTGAGTTAGGAAATACCTTACTACTTGTAATCAGTTGAATCATATGCCCCATAAATGTAATAATTATGAAATGAAATATTTAATAACATTAATATAATAAGATTAATGATATGATATATCAATGGGAGTTATATACATAACACATAAGAAATAAGTGGTGAATAATTCATAAATATCATTGAAGTAAAAGTGAGATGGGAAACCCTTACCAAGTTCATATCTTTGAGGCGAAAATTAATAAATGGAGTGATTATTTGAAACAAAATTATATTAAAAAAAATAGAAGTTGGTATAAAAAATAAATTATTTGGAAATTATTAAATAAATAATCTTGGAATAATAAAATCAAATAAATAGATGTATAACCCAATGAGTGAAAATTGAGTTAAGAACCCCCTTACCACGTTGTAATCAGTCGAGTTGTATGCCCCATAAAAGTATTAATTATAAAATTTAACTTTTAATAAAATTAAGATAATTATATTCATGATATGATATATAAAAATAATGTATACACACCACACACAATAAATAATTGGTGAATAAGTCATATATCTGATAGAACTAAAAGTGAGGTGAGAAAACTCATACCTCATGTTTCCATTTAGTGTATCATTATTTAAACTCCTTTAAAATGGTTTAAATAATGTTATTAAGTAATTAAAATAATATATTCTTATTTTTATTAACTTATATTATCCTTTTATAACATATTACCACTCATTACTTAATAATATTTCATTATTTTCATTGTTTTCATTAAGTTCGCTTTATGGTTTCATGGTTGGTTTACATCCGTAAAATTATGGATGTTCATGTAAAATGAAAATAATACTCTAGAAGTGAAATAAAATGGTAAAAAATCACTTCAAAAAATTAAATGGTCTTATATATAATTTTTATTTTGGACATGAGTATGGTTTATTTGATTAAATGTTAATAATAAATGTCTTGTTTATTTTGGCGGTTTTTCTGAACATCGTGAACTAGTTTCATTCTATTTAATATAAATATTATATATTAGTTAAATAATATTAAATAGGTTATAATATACCTGTTAAAATATTATCTAACCAAAATAAAACTTTTATTACTATCCTTAAAGGTTGTAATAGAAAACAAAAATTCATTATTCATGGAGACGAATAAACGGCATAATTTGGAAAATTATTTTGTTTCTATAGAAAAGGTGAGATCGGAAATAAAATGGATATGATATATTCCAGTAGTAATATAAAAAATAGTATATAAATTATTATATATTTATCATTTCGTGATGGATGAAGTGTGTGAGGGTAAACTAGAAGAATAAAATAAGGAAAGTTCTTTGAGAAAATTACCTCTTGAATATCACCTCTTTGAATTACCCCTTAAGGGCCTTAAATTTGGTATTTTGGAGAGAAAAGAATCACTTGGACATGGTAATAGTGATTATAAGAGGGTTTTTAATATAATTTATGAGATTATATTCTTTGGTGGATAAATGGGGTGGTGAAGTGGGGTATTTATACTTGAGGAGGGGTGGTTTAAAGTGATTAAATAATTAATATTTTGTATTTAAAGCCAACCACATTGAAGAGGAATTAATTTCAATGGATTTTTCTGATAATTAAAATTTTAAATTATGATTAGGGTCAATAAACATGTAAAAAAACCATAATTTGTTTTAATTTTAATGTATTTTAATACTTTAATTTTAATATTAACTAGTTTCATTATTTTACCTATACAGGTAAATCATTATTTTTACCATAGTAAAATTTCTATGGATAAAAATGAAAAAAAATTACTACCTATTTTATACCTTATGATACCAAATATGGAACCCATTTTACTAAATTAAATTCAATTAATTGGAAAAAATACATTTAATATTAATCCCGCAGACGTAGCAAGGATGAAAGTTTTTAAGGTGAAAAGGTTCAAATACTTGAAATGTTTTTATATCAAAATTCAATGTAAATATTGATTAAAATGATGTAAATTTAATTTATTAATTTTTTATTTAACTAATTATGCTTTAAAACTTATTTAAAATATAATTTAACTATGTAAAAAATAATAAGAAAATACAATTTTCAATTAAAATTAGGTTTTCACTATTCATCAAAAAATGAAACTTCTCTGAAAGATACCTGAATTTCACCCTAAGATAATTTTGATATTAATATTTCAAAAATCAATTTTATTTTTTCAAATATAATTTATCTTAGTTTCAAATTTTACTTTTAAAATAGGTTTTCCATTAAAAGGTGACATATTTTCCTTTTAGAAAAATATATATTTTATTCTTAAAATTATATTTATTATATTATTAATCATATCCTACATGTTTTATGAATTTAAAATAATTTTATTGAATATATAACATATAAATTTCATTAATATCTTTCAATAATAATGATTAATTTAATTATTAAGTTGAATTCTAATGTGGTCATAAAAATAGTTTTTTTATAAAAAAACATATCCTTTAAATTCAATTGGTTTTTATTTTTATTTATAATTAATTGGAAAACAATGAATTCATTTTATATAAATGTTTAAAATATATTTTCATAAATAATTTAATTTCATTTATTCCCTTTATTATAATGTATAAGTGATAACTATCACAATTTAATAATAATATTTAATCGTTTGTTTATGCTCAGTGTTCTATGTAATGTAAGCTATCAAACATAGTGTTATTTTAAAAATATAAAAGTGTAAAAAACCTTATGAAATTTACATATAAACCTTAATAACATTAAAATGAACCATATAAAATTATTGAATAAACCTTTTGAAATTTCAATATCCCATATGAAATTATATGTTATCCTTACAAATCAGGGAGTCACTTTTCATTGCCATATTCTATTCAACATAAGGTAACATCCATGCCTTTTTGGATTTTCAAATAGCATTCATTTCATAAGAGTAAATAAATATTATCACTTTTAGGTCAAATACTGGATAATTCTTTCAAAATTACTCAAACATTTTTACCCTGTTTATTTTTTACATTAAAAATCTCAAAAAAAATTCACGATAAACTCAACTTTATAACTCCTAGATATAACACTTCTAAAAAATTGAATTTGTAACTTCTAGAGAAAACACTTCTAGGTAACAAAACTTGTTTAAGTACTTCTGATCATTCAATATAAACACTTCTAGAAAATCCTTAGATCATTTCCACTACACAATCTCATTTTTTAGATACACCTCATGCATATATATCTTTGTATCATTAAGATATTCTGGAGTTTTTTTAACTTATAGATAACAAATAAATATTCTTTAACAGTATTTACCATAAGGGAATGGATATATAATAATAACCAATGGCATCATCTTCTTTTTTCATATGAGAAATTAAAATTAACCTTTCATTCAATTCATTTTCCACATAAATAATTTTTTTTTCAAAAATATTTTTTCCATATACAAACCACATTAGTTTCTTCTTCCATCTTTTGGATTTAAGATATTCACCAACCTAACTTAATCCAGTTTATATAGATACCTTAGTTTGGGATCTTTAAGATTCTTTTTAATATGGTTTTCTAATCCAAACTATTATTACTTCAAAATATATTATCATCATTTATGTATATTACCTATTTGATAGTTATTGACAACAAATAAAAAACAAACATAATGTCTATTGGACAATACCAAAGAATTAATAATTATGTTCAATATAGTATTAAAACTCGATGAAAGGAATTTGAGTTAGAGAAAACTATTACCTTGGATTAACACTTATTTGAAAATAATATATCTCCTCATGAAATCAAGTAATACTAATTATCCATATATTTCATACTCTTATCCATGTGTATTTACTTTTATAAGAATTTTTTATATTAAAATTTTACACATTTATTACTTATTTTTAGTTCATACTAATAAAAAAAATTATTTGTATTAGTCACTCCCTATCAATTTCAGTATAATGATTTGATTCATCAATCCATGTTCATGAGTTAATCATCTATAGAATATTCATGTTAATGGAATATAATTTCTATACTTTTTATAAATCTCAAGTTTCATTCCATGGATCTTTAGGTATAGTTCTCTAAGACGAAATCCAAAAAATTATTTTTTAGCAATTTTAAATGAATAAAAGGTGGAATATTAATAATTAATTAAATATAAATATTTCTGTAAAAACAAATAAACTTTAATTAATTATTAATTTCATATATTACTAATATTTATGTTTTCTAAACCATTCATGATAAAAATGTATAGTATTAACCTTGTAGGTTGTTTAAATAACCGAAAAAAACATGTTATAATCTGTTAAAAAGTGTGAGTATAAAGTATTTTCATTATAATATCATTATTATATAAGTATAATTACCTTAGTTAGATTTTATTAATGTGGTAAATCATAATTTAGAATAGTTAGATGAAGAATATAAATGAAAAATAATGATAAAAAACAAATACTTATAATGAATAAATTATATATTTCCTTAGAATCCTTCTTGGTTTCAAAGTAATTAGGGAATTTAGTTGTAAAAAGATGATACCCCATGTGGTAAAGGATTATTAAGAAATTAAATATGTCATATTATAAGTAGAAAATCTAATTTTTCATGGTTTGGAAGGTGTGGTGGTTGGGTCCTTTTATAAGTAAGAAGAGATGTTATTTTTTTGTATATAATTAATATTTGTTGTAAGAGGAATTTCATTTTCAACAAAAGTTAATCTAAATTGGAGAGATAATGGATATTGGATAAAGGGAGATCAATAATTTCTAGATATAAACATTTAGAGATAACATTTTATGATATTTTTGGACTTATCCTTTTAATTTAACTCTTTTACATTGTTTTATTTTTACCCTGGTAACTCAATTTTTACCATGGTAAATTACTTATATATATATAAATTATATTGAACTTATTAAATAATTTGGATATTTTTATTCAAAATATTAAATATTTTTATTTTATTTTATTTCTAAATGCGATAAAAATTAATTTTAATATAAGAATAGATAACACCAAAAAAATTACAAAATGTATTTTTAAGAATAAAATGAATTGAATTTTATTCATTACCAAGTAATAATCAATGATTGGATGTCAAATAATTATATAAATATAAATATATATTAAATAAATTTTATTAAAATAATATTATAATAACGTTCATATATTTTTATTAAAATAAAAATATATAACAAATGGAAAAAATTATTATTTATAAAATTAGACTTTTTAATATTAAATGATTTTATCTTTATTACTAACTAATTGATAATAAATCAATGAATTTTTTTCATTTTTTATATATAAATATATTCTATTAAATTTCATAATCCGAAGATCATACATTTAACATTCAAATAAGAATATGTAATATATAATAAATACATTTTTTTAAAAAAATTACCCATGAGTAATTAAATCTGTATTACTTATAGTTAATTAATTATTTCTTGGACATTATTAATTTGTTTACTAATCATTACTTAAATTTTATCATTGTATTTTAATGAAATCATTCTTTAAATGTAATAAACATAAAAAATATATAATTTATAAAAATAGTTTTTTTAGAATATATGGTATTTTTTCATGTGAATTGATAAATTTTAATTAAATTAAATAATAATTTATTTTATTTCCAATAAATAATTTATAATTAAATTGTATATTTTTTAATTTAAAAAAAGTCATTATCTATATTAAATGCATAAGCATAATTCTAAATCAGTATTATGTTAACATTTATAATACCCAACAGTTATACATACCCTTTATAATGGTCACCTAATGGCTAAATTAACCACATTACACACTATAAATTAACTCAATTATAGCTTATTATATCACACTTCTCATTCCTTTAATTTTCTATTTGGATTTTACAAAATTATTTCTCTATTCATGATGTTTTTTTAATGTGGGTTTAATTATACAGACTTCAATTCTAAATAGTGATTACTATCAAAGTGATTTCATAACTATAAAAAAATATTTATTTTTATTTATTACCCAATTTTAATCAATTCACTTTTAAGTCTGAAATTCATGCATTGTATGAAATAATCCTTGGTATGTAATACAAGATTTAATCTAGTTTTGATGTATTGTTCCATTATGAGTGAATATAGTGTTTTTCATTCCTATCATCCATTATTTGTTTCTAGTATAGTTCACAATCATTATAAAGAATAAAACATGTAACATAGGAAATAAAATGCATATTTAAATCTAGAATGAAACATTCTATCACCCATAAATAAATTTTATCCTCACAATATTAATTTATCTCATCAATGAGAATAAGTGACGGTATCCATTAGATATATATGATTGAGGATATAATTTATAATAAGATATCAACTTCACTATCCTGGGTATGACTAGAAACCTCGTCCTTTCAATTATAATTTTAATATATAGATATTTTCATTATTTCAAATATCTTTTGAAAAAAAATTCTTTCATAGTTGGTTATAAGACTTAAGAGTTTATGGAGACAGACCTTTTAGAGATTCATTTTTGTTATCATGTACCCAACCAGTTACAAAAAAAAATTATTATCATGATAATATCCTAAAAAATAAATTAAAACATCATATAAATATGATAAATCAATCCTAATATGTTTTATCTTGTGACACCTTTATTTCAAATTATGATATTTTCTATTCAACTATGTCATAATTTTATCCACATATAACCCTTCTAATTTAACCTAAAAATATATTTGTTTTAACATGGATTCCTTATGTTAGGTTCTCGTTTACTTTTAACTACCAAAAAATAAATAATACACTCTCTGATACAAACTGATATGACTTGAATATAATGAGATTATATTTTAGGTCAATTTCATAATTTAGGAATTACATATAACAAATAAAACACTAAATCATATAACCCAAATGATTATTGTCTATGGAGATTATCTACATATGATATCTAATTTCACTTTATTTATCCAATATCTCCCAAAAATTTCTCCACACATAAATTCATCCTAGGAATATTTCTTTATGTAATTTCTTGTATAAATCAGAGACGTAATGAGTGATTACAAAGTATTATTAAGGGAAAACATATCAATTAGTCATAATATGTTAGATAAAAAAGAATATAATAATACATGAACATAGAAAAATTATTTAATTAAAAAATTAAGGGATCATACTAGTTAATAATATGAAATGATATACCAAAATAGATCAGGAAATGTTAATATATGACCAAAAACAGATCATCATAGAATCATAACCCATATAATATGTCTTCGAAACATGTGAAAACAATCATAAACCATGGAATTATAACATAGGAATGTTGAATAAACATAAAAAAATAAATCATAGCTTATACAAAGTTTTAACACCAAGACAATCATAACATAGCATATCCAACCTCACAACCTACATCCAATAACATAATAAATCAGTCATTACTCCCTACATCCCAGAGTGGATCGAGTATCACTACTTTGGTCCACTAATAAACTCATGTGATATGAAAATTTACACAATGAATTGGAGGGATATATCTAATCCACTTTTTATATAATAAAAAACCAAACATATGTGTGCTACATTAAATCAATCATACATATTATCATGAAAACCCCATGTTAAGAATATGGGTTTACATAAAATTTTCAAAGAGTATCACCTAATATGACATCAAGAATTAGATAAGTTGATACTAAAAATTCAATCTCCATAAATAAGTATATTAGAAAATCAATTAGAGGATTATCATAAAAATTACTCCATTGTATATTGATCTTTTGGATATATATTATAAAATGGGATAAAATCATAAAAAGAGTTTCCATAAAACATTTTTAATATTGTTGTAAAAATATGAAGTTATAAGTCACTTTAAAATTTTATTTTAAGAAAGGTGACATGAAGAAAAATTAAAAAATTTATTTAATAATAATCTTAAATAATAAAGACTAAAAAATAAATAAAGATTAATTAAGTAAATGTAGAGTAGAAAATACAAAATATTCAAAATGGAAAACAAATTCATTTTTATGTTTTTTATAATATTAGAGAAATTTAACATTAATGAATGAGTTATAAATTATCACTCTGAAAATTGGTAGTTATAAATATTAAGATTATAGGAGATAATGAATATTAGTATTTCCAAATAATAAGATAAAATATTTTTGGTCAAAAAAATAAGTACATGGTGGAGAAAGAGCTAGTGTATAGGATGATAATTATTCATAACAACATCATATTTATATGATAAAAAATTGAACATAAGAGAATAATATTTTTTATTAATATATAAATTTACCTAGGAAAATAGAAAATATTTTATATAAAAATTAAATAATAATATGATAATCGTAGAATGATATGGTCAATGAATAAATATTATGACTCAATGAGTTTATATTTGAGTAAACAAAACCCTTACAACATTAATAATGAATGAATCAAAAGAAAAAGGAGAGATTGGTAAATAAAAAATTAAATAACATGAAATAATAATTAATACTGATATTATAATTCAATGGGGTAGTATGTACACCATATAAAAGAAAATCTAGATAATAATGTGAATCAATCCTCAATAAAAGGAAATCTATTTGAAACCCCATACCAACATCATAATTTATGAAGTAAGAATCATTTCAAAATGAGCTCATCATAAAAGAAATTAAATAATCATAAAATAGTGATGAAATAGAATATAATACATTCATAAGACACAATATACCAAACATATAAGAATTATGTTTAAGAAGAGATATTATAACTCAATGAAGGGAAATTGATTTAACAAAATTTTTTATATCAGATTCCCAATTCCTCACACATACTATAACTTCATGTTTAATGAAATAATAATAATAAATATATTTAGTAATATTATTATATATTATTATATTTTATATTAATGTTTTATATTTATTAATTATGTATTTATTACTTTTTTATTTTTTATCGGTCATTTATTAAAAGTAGTTTCAATTATTCCCTATCTATTTTGATGTAATAGTTTTATTCATCCTTCCATGTTCATAAGTTAACCATAACTAGAATATTTAATATAATTGAATATGAGTTCCATAAATATTTATGATGATCCAGTTTCATTCCATGGTAGGTTCAAGTATGGTTCTCTAAGATCAAATCTAGAATGCACGTGTTTCGATAAATTTTAATGAATAGAAGGTTTTATATTTACAGTGACTTAAATATCAATATTTCTATAAAAAATAAAAAATAATTTTTCTTAATTGTTTATAAAATATCTTATAATTTTTTAAATTTTTATAAACATCCATGATAAAAAAATTAACATCATCCATTTAGGTGGTTAAATCGATCAAAATAAGAATACACTATAATCAATGGATGATCATCATTATGAATTTATTTTTTTACAATATTATTATTAAATAAGTTGACAAATTATATTTTGATTTTATTATTAAGAAAAATTATAATTGGTATTATTTAATTGAAAAATATAAATGAAAAGTAATGGTAATAATTCATTACTTACAAAGGAGAAAATGTATCTTCCTTTCAAAGACTTATTAGTTTAGAATGAATTAGGGAATTCTATTGAGAATAGAAGATATCCAAAATGTGATAGAATTATTAGTGAATGAAATATATCATATTATTAATGAACTTGAATTGTAGGTGTAGTTTTTAAAGTGTGGTTGATGGGTCTATTTATAAGTTATAAGGGGTGACATTTCGGTATATACCCATTCCTTAATGAAAAAAGGAATGTCATTTTCAAGGAAAGTGGATCCAAAGTGGAATAATAATGGAGATAGGATAATGAGAGGTTATAATTCTCTAATCCTTATAGTAATAGATAATATTGGGTTACGTTTTCTTTACTTTACCCCTTAATTTAACTCCTTTACCTTATCTAAACATTACCATAGTAACTCAATTTTTTCCTTGGTAACTTAATTTTATTCCTAAGAATTAAATCAACCTTATTAACAAATTTTTAAATACTAATTCTAAACATTAAATCCATTTTATTGGATTCAATTTCTAAAAGTTATAAAAATTAATTCTAATATTTGAATACATAACTATCATAAACCTACCTGGATACCCTGTTACCCTGACACTAACATGGCCCAAAGTGCATTCATGGTCCCCATGTGTTTGAAACTAGAATCTGGTTTCAAATAATATGAATGTGGGAACAAATTTTGATCAAACACAATGAAATAAAGAGTTATAATTTAGTATGAAAAAAACATAACTCCACAAGGAAAATTTTACTAGAAGTCAAATAGGTATAAACAACCCAAAGTACATAATCAAAGTCTGAGAAACTAGGATAAACAACTAAAGCCCCAACAAACACAGCACTCCAAGTCCCAAGTATCAACAATAAGAACCGCCTCCAAGTGGTTCTTTAACCTTTCTCGAACCTAGTAGAAGATAATATATAAAAACCTAAAGGAATAAGTATGGTGTTAGCTAAAAGATCAATAGGGTCTCACCAATTATTCCATAATATGATGCCACATTTTTTTAAAAAAATAACGCTTTCAGATTTAAATAAACTGGCATGGTTGTACAAAATAAAATTAAAAAAAAAACCAAAATCTACATTTCAATTAATTGAAATCTTTCAAACAATTTCCTAAGAAAAATTTTATATAAAAAATATTATAAATTCATATAAAATATGTAAATAAATTTTACAAATAATGGAATATATATCAAAATAATTAAAAATGAGAAATGTGGAATTCTTCTAGAAGGTATGATAGTTCTAGGTTATGGGATCCTCAAACACTCAAATAGGTGATCACAGTAATGTGTGTACACAAATCCCTCAGACACTAGTCAAATAGGAATCATCACCATCCCATTGTGGATCTGACTTGATGCACTATGTTCTGTTAGGGTTTTAATGCATCTATAGAGGGTTTTCTTAGATAACTTGCTAACTACCTAGGATTTCATGTTCTTAAAGAAGAATAAGTAATGGGAAAATTATTTCAGAACTATTCAAAATAAAATTCCATCATTTTTTCATTTCAATATGCAAATTTCTCTTTAAAAACCAATACATTGGTTTTTAATCAAATCATTCGTTTTCTAGAATAAAATTAATGAGTTCTTGTCAAAATAATTTTATCTATTTTTCTCAAATAAATATTTGAATTAAATTTCACAAATCAATTAAAAAATATGATTCAATAATTTAAATTTCACAATTTTCTATCAAATTCCACAATCAGACACCAATTCAATGTAATTGGGGGATTTCCTATAATTTCATACCAATGTAAATTCAAATCCTAATTCATTAAAAATTTGTTTTTCATAATCCGATTGAAATAAATTTAATTTAAATCATAAATTTTATTGTTAAATCAATTAAAAATCTTAAATGGAACCACCTATATTGGGATTATGGGATCGCAAATCACAACACCCACAATGGGAAAATATAATGAAGAACATAAAAAATGATGTTTCAAGAATCAAACCTAGATTAAAGATCTAAAAATTGGATATTATATCCTCTAACCACACATAGATCTATTAAACCCTAATAAGGAGTTATGTATGGAGTAGGAGATAGAGATCGAGGGAATAACTCTTACCGAGAAAGGATCGAATGATGATGTCAAAGCTTCAATCCACATTAGAGAGGTTTGGAGGAGACAAAATGGTCCATGATATCCCTCTAAACCTTAGAAATTGAAATAGATTGATTTGTGGTCGATAGGGGGTCCAGAATAGGGTTTAGGGAATTTTAAAACAATTCCAAAAATAAAAAAATCTCGTATGCACAGTTAGTTTGGTAGGGAAACATGGTTATAAAAATTGTTTACCCTAATTGTGAACTCTTATGGTGGGGTGCATGGTTTCTCTAAGGTGGGAACATGATTTTTAAAATTTTGAACAAGATATGAAAACCCCCACTATGTGGGATTCATGTTTTACCTTTTTTGGTCACATGGTTTGGAAAAATCATCCACTAACTATACAAAACCCAAAAAACATCCAAAATTTTCAACATTTCACCCAATGAACCCCTAAACGAGACCCAACCAAAGAATGATAAAAAATAGGTTCAAGGAATTATAAAAAATAGTAATAAGATTTTACCACATCCCCACCATATAATCTTCTGGTCCCCATAAATATGATTAAGAATCATCCTTGGCAAAAAAAATGAGGTCATTTCTCTCTAAACAGTGCCTCTCTCTCCCGCATCTCATGAGTATCGGAACCGTGATTCCCCAAATCTCAAACTAAATGAATCTCTTTGAAAAGAAGTACCTTGGATTCATAATTAACTATACTAATGAGATGTTTAATCATAGATAAATCAGGTTCAATATAAAGATCACTCTAGCTCAGAATATGAGGTGAATAAGAAAGATACTTTTGCAGTTGAGATACATGAAACACGTTATGTATCAACGTCAACTCTGGTGAAAGTGCTAAATGGTAAGACACTTTACACACTATTACAAAAACCTCCAAAGGACCCAAAAAATGAGGATAAATATTACATTACCTCTCATGCCATTGATGAACCGATTAAGGTGAAACTTTCAAAAACACCTGATCTCCAAATGAAAATTACAATAGCCTATGATGACGATCAACATAACACTAATACCAGATATGTTCCATCAATATTTTATGATAAATCAGATAAATCATTTTTTTCATTTATTGAACCAATATTTGTCCAACCAAGGAAGTTCCACAAATCTCTGACCAACACAATAGATATTTACAGCATTGTCCATACAAGGCCTCAAAGGATCTATCCTAATTACGGACTGGTAACTATTATTATAAGAAAACACAACAAGTCCCAAATGGTTATCCCATACCCTACCAAATTTTAAGATGTAGGTTCGAAGACTTTTCTCCAAAATATTTATAGCTTTTTCTATGTAACATCCCTTGTTTTAATAAATAAACACTAATTTTAATAGCAAACAAGATACGCTACATCAAGCATAATGAATAAATAAATATTATTAATTAAATGATGTCATTATAACCTAGTTGTTGGAAGGTAAGGAAAGAATAGTATAAACTAAATTATATAAATATGGTCTATACATGTTTAAATAATGATTCATTGGTTTACTAATTTATTATAAAATTAAATAAAAACCAATTGAATATAAAGAATGTGTTTTTATGAAAACCTATTTAAAAGAGAAGAATTGTGTTTATAAAATCATATAGATTTTTATAGATTTTTTATTTAATGAATAATATATGTTATATGTTATATTTAATATTTTAAATTCATCTTATATGTTTTATATAGATGATAAAATAATAGATTCAATTTTTTGGATAAAATAAGTATTTTTCAAAAAAAATGGTTTTACCACATTTTGATGGATAAGGATTTTTAAATCTAGTTTTTGACAATTAAATAAGATATATATTACATAATAAACTTCTTATTTTTAATTGGTACATCATGATTTACCTTGGTTGAAATTTTGGTACTAATCTGATGAAATTCATATTTTAATGAATATTGAAAAATACAGCATTTTAATTCAAAACTTCATTTTTGTGTAATTTAATTATATAGTTAGATTATATTTTTAATTGGTCTTGAAGTTTAATTTTGATTATGTTTTTATAATTTAATATAATTTTTGTTAATTTAAAGTAATTTTTCCTTTAAATTTGACTTAAACACATGTAAATATTTTGATAGTTTTTACTTCTTAAAAACACGATTTCTAGTTTTTGACAATATGAATTAATTTTAAATTAATGACTAAAACATCTGTGTTTTTAATTTCTAAAAATTAATTACATATTTTGAATCATGATTTCTAAATTATGTAAATTATGTTCCTTTTATTTTTTAACATTATGAATTGTAACATCAGAGATTATTTTTATTTACCACAGTTAAAGGGTAAATGAGGTAAATAAGGGTAAAAATAATATTATAATAATATAAAACTACCCTAACATGTGTCCTAATATTAATGTATGAGTAATTGGTGACCAAAAAATCACTAGTCCTATTTTTGTTCATTTGGGAGCCACTTGAGTGTTAAAATGACTGATTACAACAATTAAATTAAATTAAAGGAAAATATAATATAAACATGTATCTTTTTACTAAAAAAATTCAAGGTGGGTTTTATAATTGATATATTTTACTATAAATAGTAATTATAAAGAAAAAATTATTTTATACATAATAGTATTTTATTTATAATTTTTAAAAATTATGTAAATAAATTTATTTATTACACAATGATGATGCAGTGATTAACTTATTAATTATATATTTATATAAATGATAATATAAATATTAAAATAAATGTAATTTGAAAACATTGATTCCATAATAAATTTTATGGATGATTATGACATTTTATATTTTAGTTAATGTACAATTTTTTAATCAATCAAGTTTTTATACATTTAACAAAAATCAACTACTAAATAGTGTAAAAGTTGACAAAAATGAGTATTTAAAACAAATATTATTTTATTAAATGATACAATAGTAATAAAAATATAATTATCTAAAAAATAAATTATATAATGTTAAAAATGTAATTAATGATCCAGTTGAGATTTAATTATAATTTTATAGTGACTATGTTAACCATATAGTGTTAAAATACAAGAAGGCATGGTAAGAGTCAATTTATTTAACTATGGGTTAAAGACAAAAAATAAGGTTAAATTTTTGACCTGAACTTGTAAAACCCTATTTTATGAGTGTATTTAGACTCATAATCATATTATCCTCGAAATATATCACTTTTTAGCTATTATATTTCTAAAATAAATTTATAATAAAACTATATTTCATGACTTTTCTAAAGTGATCCTCCTCCCTCTTATAAAATGGCACAACCTCTACCCACTTACTCACACCTCTCAATCCCCTTGTCTCACCCAAGTTATTCTCAAATAATATCCCAAATTCCCTCAGTTCTTCTTAGAATCCTTAAATTTGGAATAAGGAAACTCAAGGACACCTTTTGGATCAAATTAAAATGAGTTTCCTGATTTAGTGGAAATGTCTTCTCTCAAACTCTTTTCATTTATTCTTCTTCTCCAACACAAAAAAACTCACTTTATTACGTTGTTTTATAAAAACACCAGTATCATAAATATACTAGGATTTTTTTATTCTATTTTTTATACCTAAACATACACATAACACCATATAATGGATATAGAACATAGTGTTACTGTGTACGGTGAACTACTGCCACATTAAACGATGATTGTTCAATTTTCTCCAACCACCTCCCATGGTGCCCATTATGATGTCACTATATTTATATGTGAAATATATTATTTTTATATTGACTCTAGGATTCCATAATTTTTATTTACAAGATACCTTTATGCTTTCCATAATGTGTAAATACGATAATTTCTTTGGAGAAAGTGTGGACTACCGCCCACTCAATGTAATATAACTCTTTCATGTAATTCATGGAATGTATAAAGGATGGTGTTAATAAAATTATGTATTATATATAAAATAGATATTATATTTTAATTATGATATACCTATGTGTCATTTAGTTTTCATTCCTTTAATATGACAACGAAATGAAATTAGTGTTCATGTGTACATACGACCTACCATCTTCATGAACCGCACATTTAATTTCTTATCTCAAAATGTTATAGAAAATTATAAATACATATATGATAGATATATATGATACTTAAATAATTAATAATAATCTACAGGTCATATAATTTCTATCACATGGAAAATTTACATCAAAACAAGTTCATTTTCAACTCAAGTACCGAATATTGACAGAATGACTGATATGAACATAAATAATTATGCCATTTTTATAATATGGTAATAAGTGATATAAAAGGAATAAATAAAATTAAAAATGTTCTTAATAAATTAAAAATTAACCTATTTTCTTATTTAAGAACATAATGATGGTACGTCATGAGTTGGACTCAAGGTAGGGGAATCTTAACTCAATATTCGTTCATTCAGTTAAATATACATTCCATTGGTTTTGTTTTTCAAAGAATATATGTTAATGTCATCTAATTGTTTTACACTGAATATCCACTTATATTTGGTGTATTTTTATTTTCACACAAAATAATGTCATTGATTTATCCTTAATCTAATGATATGATCTTTGTAAGAGACTTCATCTCAATATCCTTTCATTGAATAATATTATGATAATATACACATCCTTATTTTATAAAGTGTATAATTATAACATTTTTGTTTTAATTTAATTTAGTGGTTTCAAAAAGGAATATTTTTCTACAAATCATTTTACTAAAAGACCAAAATTAATTTTTTTAATGTATGCGACGATAATGCCCTTTCCTGTTATTGTGACCATTTTTTGGTATTTGGATTCATATAAAATCCATACTGTTTTAAAAAAAAAAATTAAATACCGTATTCCTTTTTTAGGTATTTTTTACTGAAAATTGTTTTTGGAATGGATGGACTATATCAATATTTTGAAATGTTGTCTTATGATTTCAATGTAGAAATGTTATTTTTTCCTTTATAATTGTTCAAGTGTTATGATTACGTTATGGTTCATGGTTTTTGATTATATATACAGGTGGTTCCATGATAAAACGGTGGAATTTGAGCTCTTGATATCTCTCCAATGCATTGGATAACGTGAAATTGGTAAACGATAAGGTTTATCCAAAGAGATTTAAGGAATAAACTGTGATGGGTATTCCAAATATACCCATGAATGTTACTCCCAATATAGTTGTGAAATCTATAATGTAAATATGATATGGATGAAACAAATTATCTTAATTTTTTATTATATCAATGATTTTTTGTAGGAATATTATGGTTTCAGGATTTAAGATACGTATACTATGTTTTGTGGGTGAAAAGTATGATTTTGTGAAAATATTTTCATGGGTTTTAAATATTCATGGACTAATGGTTTTATTATTTATTTTATATTCCTTAATGATATTTTTATGATCCTCCCATTTTTTTTGAAATTTTTTCCACGGGGTATAAGGATGGGTAAGAGAAAGGAATAAGTCATGAATATTTTTTTCAAGGAAAAGAAATAATGTTTTGTTTAAAGGGTTTCCTTTGGTGAAAAAAGTGGTTGCTGACTGTAACTATCCACATGTAATGTCTAGGACTACAATGTAATAGTTATGGCCTAATTATCTAGAACTCTAAACCTGAAAAATATCCTCAATGTGAATTCTTTATATAACTTAATACTCTGTAATTATTAAGGCTGGGTCATTATAGTTGGTATCAGAGGTTGGTTTAGACAACATTGAAGATTGGGAAGTTTTCTTATGAGTTAGGGATATTGTCATTGGTTTATAATTTTTAGTTTGATCATAAGTTCAATTTATTAGAAACACCTTTTCAGCCATTATGTTCTGAAATATTAATGATACTAATGGTATTTTAGGAGACATTGACCTTTGAGGAAATTATAGGATCAGCAGGACCATACTAATATATGTTTATAAAAACTTAATTCCATTCCAATTGAAGATTAGGAAACTGAATATGACTTATAAATTATATGGATTATTTCTTATCTTATGATTTGAAATTTTTAAATCTTATAACATGATTCATGTTTTTTTTTTGGAAATAAGTATTAATAAATAATAAGGAAAATCATGGTTAAATTTTCAAGAAGGATACTAAATGATTATAAGGGAATTCAAGAGTTATGATAGATTGTTGGATGCTGAATGTGTAAAAGTATTAATTCTATTTTGATGATGGGATTACTTTGGAAGAATTTTCCTAGTATGTATAACCCTTAATTTTGTTATGTGAAAATTTTATTTGAGGAAGAATTGAATTTTCATTTAAGGAAATAATTATAAATAATCTTTAGGATTTATATGATCCTTGATTTTGATGTAATTATTGGTTACTACTTATTAGGATGCAAATTTAAAGGCATGAGATAAATATTGAGTTTAAAATTTTTTATCATGATTTTTTAGTATATTATATAGTTTTTTCGAATTTCATAATAATTATATAGTTTTTGAAAAAGGACAACACATATACAATGTGAAATCCCATCTCGTCAGACAAGGTTTTGGGAATCTAACCGACAACCGATGTGTTATAGGATGTATCTCCTACCACTGGCCTATGTGAATTCACTGGTTAGTATGACTTATTATTTTTAGGTAAATAATTTTTTGGATTAAGAATATGTTGATTTTGGGAACTTATGTTTTATCAAATGTATATTCGTAGTATAGGAAAATGATTTGGTGGTTAAGTGATAAATGTTATTCTGGAATACATTCACTATTTTGGGAATATTATATGCCTAATGAAAATTGAAAATTATGGAATTTCATTTGAGGAGTAATGGTTGAATTTTATTTTGGAAGAATATATGTTTTTATTGTGGACATATAGGGATTTGGGTTATTTATGGAAATGATTGACCAATCATGGAGAATATGTGACTAGGTTAATTACTTTTCAATATGATACTTTAAGAGTAGTCGATGTTATTTAGAGATAAATGTTAAGATTTATTGTGGAAAACTATGTGATCAAATACATTTGAATTTTGGGTTTCAATATCATTTTGGATTATTTTGAGGAATTTTGAGGACGTTTTTTTGTTGAATGTTCTATGTAGAACATTAGAATTAATGTTGTGTTTTGGAGATTAAAATTAGTCATTCTCCTTATAAACGATTATTCTTTTTTGTGGATTATCTAATCTTGTAAAATCCATTTTGGTTATTTGTAATGTCTAAAGATATGGGAAATATATGGTTCATCTTTTTTGGATTATGTGATTCTCTATAAGAGGATTCTAGTGCTTCACGAGTGACCAAGTCATCTTAAATACTCATCTATTTGGTAAAAGAGATGATTTTGAGGTGGAATTTGATTAATTGATGAGAATATACATGTCAAGTATGTATATTTCCTTATGTTATTATTATAAGTGGTACAATAATTCCTCAACTTTATAAGGTGGATCATAACTAAAAAAGGTTTTCCATTTAAATTTTCCTACTATGAAATCAACCATTGTCTATCCCATCACAAGTTTGTGGTTGTCTAGTTATTAACTTTATCCTAATAATCTTTTCTATAGCTCTCTATCAGAACTTGAAATGTATTTTGTAACATCCCATGTAAATAAAGAATAACAAATTTGAATATTTATTAATATTTTTGAATTAAATATTAATTTTACATTAAAGGGGATGCTATATTCGATAGCGTACCCAATACGCAACAACGGGTTTCTTTGAAATCTTACGTTGCACACTAATAATATATTATTATTATTTTAAATAGTGAAAAATAATGTATTTTAATTCAAAATTGAATTTTAATATAATTTATATAAATTTTTAGATTGTATTTTTAATTGGTTCTAAAGTTTAATTATAATATATTTTTACTATTTAATCTAATATTGGACATTAGAATTAATTTCACTTTGAAATTGGACATAAAAACGTGTCAATATTTTGATAGTTATTATTTCTTAAAAACATGTTTTTTCTTTTGACAGCGGGAATTAATTTTAAATTAAGTTCTTCCACTTCTGTGTTTTGAATTTAGAAAAATGGATTCTATATTTGGAATCAGTTGGTCCAAATAGTGTAAATATGCAACTTTATTTTTTCGACATTTTAAATATTTACTTCAGTAAATATTTTATTTACCCTGATTAAAAGGTAAATATTGTAAATAAAGGTAAAATATAATATTATAGTAATTTTAAATTACCCTAACATGTGTCATAATCCTATTGGATGATACATACATGACCATGGGTATCCTTGGGTCGAATTTGGGTCCCCATGGATCCACATGGTAGTAATAATGACACTTTATATTAATTAATTTAAAGTAAAGAAAAAATGACATAAACAACTATCTTTTTGTAAATAAATTTTTACACAGGGTTATAAAAGTTATCTTTTAGACTATAAATATTATTTGGAAAGATAAAAATATTTCCTACATCATGGTATTTTTTTATAATTTTTGGACATCAAATAAATTAAATTATTTATGACACAATAATGATATAACATTTACCTCATTAATATATGATTTAAATAAATAAGATTATAAATATTAAAAAAATATCCAAAACCTATCCAATCCTTATTGGATTATTTTATTTCGACCATGAGTCATATTAAATTTTAATTTAACAATTAGTTGATATTTTGAAACTGAAGATGTGTTTATAATAAAATAATTGTTTCAAACTTTCCTAAAGAGCGCCTCATCTCCCTTATAAAAATCCATCACTTCATACCCATTTCTCACACTTCTAAAGCCTTTGTCTCATACAAACTTTGCTCTAATAAGATCCCAATATCTCTCTCCTCATCCTAGAAGCCTTAACTTATGCAGAAATCACTTCAAAAAACCCTTTTGGTTCAAACCAAAGAGAGTTACCCGATTTAAAGGTAACGTCTTCTCTTAAGTTCTTTTGTTTTATTTTACTTATCCAACCCCATAAACTCTTTTATTATTTTATTTTATAACAACAACAATATACTAAATATAATAGTTTGTTTTTATGAGAATTATTCGAACTACACTTACACACACCTCCATCTAATGGGTGAAGAATATACTGTTTCTGTGAATGGAAAACAAATGCCTCATAAAGCGATGATTGTTCAATTATCTCCTACCACCTCTCATGGTGGCCATTAATATGGAAATGTATTTATATATGTTATATATTATGTTTATATTTTCTTTATGATTTTTTATTTTTCATTTATAGCATACCTTTATGGTTTCCATAGTGGGTAAATGCGATAATTTCATTTGAGGAAGTGCGGACTACCGCCCCCTCAAAGTGATATGACTCGTTAATTCCATATGTGGGAAGTATAAAGGATAGATTTAATGGTATTATACATTATATTATACTGTAATTATAATATACCAAGGTATCATTATGTTTTAATTCCATTAATGTATGAAATAGAAATGAAAGTAGCGTTCATGCGTACGTACGACATACCATCTCCATGAACGGTGCATTTCATTTCTTATATCCAAATGTTATGTACTATTATAAATACATATATATACTGGATATATAGGATGTATATGATATCTAAATCATTAATATCATTCTGGAGATAATATATTGTTGATGACATGGAAAACTTGTAATTGTAAGGTGTTCATTTTTACTAAAGTACAGAATATCAACGAAACAACCGTTAATAACTTAAATGATTATATAATGTTTATTACATGGTAATATGTGATATTAAAGAAATATTAAAATTTAAAAAGGTTCTTAATCAAGTATAAATTAACTTTAGTTTATTATTCAGGAGATTAAAGAATGATCGGGTCAAGTCGGACACGAGGTAAGGGACTTTGTCTCAATCTCCTTTCATTGAGGCATATTTTGTTTTATTCTCAACTTTATTTTATACAGTTTATAAATACCTTTTAAGTTTCATTTCATTCAAATGGAATATTTTCCTACGAGTTGTTTTACTAAATGACAAAAAAATAGTGTTTCTTTTTAACGTAAGCGGTGACAACGACCTTTTCCGCTGGCACGAGTATTTTTTGATCTTTGGATTTATTAATAAGTCGTAATGTTTTTACAAGGAAAATAAATACCATATACTCTTTTTACATATTTTAGTTTTAAAAATGGGTTTAATAATGAATTTTTTTTGTCAATATATTTAAATGATATCTTGTGATTAAAATTTGGAAATGTTATCTTTCCTTTATTTTTGTTTTATGTGTTATGAATATATTATGGTTCATGGGAATTGTTTATGCATACGGGTGGTTCCATGATAAACCTAGGGCGGGTGAGCCCCAGATAGATCTCCAATGCATTGGGTAACGTGATGGAGGTAAACATGAATGTTTCTCCTGAGATATTTAGGGAATATATTATGATAGGTATTCCAAATGTAAATCCCTAAGTAGCTGTGATGGCTACAATGTAAGTTTGATATGGATGCCACAACTCACCTTTATGATTTATGTTTTCTATGTGTTATTCATAAATATTATGATATCATGAGGTATGTTAAAGATCTTATGTTATCTATGTAATGATTATATAATATTTTCATCGTTTTTTATAACCCTTACTCAGCTTTTTATGCTCATCCAATGTTTTGAAATGTTTTTCATAGGACATAAAGATTAATAGGTTCAAGGATGGGATCAAGGAAAAGTCAAGCTGTCTAAAACATGGAACTAGACATGACTCTTTTTTTCAAGAGTTTTTATTTAGTGATAAAATGGAAACATAGTAGAAGTGTCTAATTTGTAATCTTTTGAGATGTAATAGTTATGTTCCAATTCTCTAAAACTCTAAACCTGAAAAGATACTCAATTTGAATTATTCATTTAATTCCATATTATATACTGTTTTAAGGTCAGGTCCTTATAGTTGGTATCAGAGGTTGGTTTAGTTAACTTTAGGCTTTAGGTTATTGATAAATTAATATCCATAAATTAATTTATATTAATATTGAAATGATATAGCATTTATAGATTACCATGTTTCTTTAACTAAGATATTTCTGAGTCCAGAATGGTTTTCCACAAAGGGAACAGGGAAAATATGTTGGGACGACATCAGGAGGAATACATCCTTCCAAATAAGAAACCTGAGATGGTCAGAATCAAAACTGAACAGTTTTTTTAGTGATTTCCTAGTTGACTCAGGCTGTAAATGGTGGTGGTATCCATGCACAAAATCAGCCAGATCAACAATAGAGGAAATTTTCAGTAGTGGAGCATTTCATAAGGCAACATCCCCTGTCATTTTGAGGATCATCTGACCCTGTTCTAGTAGAAGGGTGGATTAAAGCACTGGAGAAAATTTTTGGTGTCATGGGGTGTTCAAAACACCGAAAGGTTAGTGTTGTTGTTTACCATTTTGAAGGTGAAGCTAATCCGTGGTGGTTGATGGTGAAAAATATCAGGGATAGTGAGAAGATTTATGCACTTGATTGAGATGAATTTAAAGGTATATTCCTTGAGAAATATTTTCCTAAGGTGGTTCGACTTAGGATGGAAAAGAATTCCTAGAATTGAGGCAGGAGGATGACTCAGTGGCTGCTAATGAAGAAAAATTCACTCGACTCGCAAGGTATGCTTGGAATTTCATATGAGATCTTGATATTAAAATCAACCATTTTTACTCAAGATTAAAGCCAAAGTATCAAATGTATTTAGCTTCTCGTGAGTTTAAAAGTTATGAAAAACTTTTTTGTTGTGCGGAGAAGGTGGAAATGGAGTTTTCCGATGATCATGTTTTCTTTGACAAACAACAGAATCAGAGGTTGAGGTGGAAGATGAAAGAGAAGAACTCTTCAAAAAATTCTGATGGTATGAAATTTAAGTTTACAATTTGTGGAAATTGTGGTAAAAAGCATGCTGGGGAATGTCTTTTGAATTATGTTAAGTGCTACCAATGTGGTAAAATGGGACATAAGGCTCATAATTGCACTGAAAAAGATCAAGTTAATGGTAAGACAAAATATGATTTACAGTTAGTAAAATGTGTCAAGTGCAATTAAATGGGTCATTATAAAAATGAGTGTCCAAAGAAGAACTCAACTGAGCGAAAGAATCTAGACTATAAGCAGAAAGGGGTGGTGAAATCCTTTGCAACTACTTCAGCAGATGTTGGGCCATCGAATTAATTAGTATCAGGTACATTGTTTGTTTGTTTAGATTATGCCAATTTATGGTTTGATTCAGGGTCTACACATTCGTTCATTTTTGAGAAATTTTCTAGTAAATTGGTAATTCTATCTCATGATATGAATACAGAACTTATGGTAAAAAATCCTGGAAGAAATTTTGGGACAAAAAGAAATTATAAGAATCTTCATGTCTTTGTGTGCGGGAATAATCTACCTGAAAATCTTATTGTTTTTCCTCTAGTAGAGTATGATGTTATTTTGGGTATAGATTGGATTTTTGTTTATCATGTTAAGATTGAATACAAAGCTAAAGAGGTTTCTTTTCAGAAAGATTTTCAGTTTGTGTACAATAATGAACCCTTACTTTTGATAACATATCAGGAAGTTGAGAAACTAGTAAAAGATAGAAATTAATGTTTCCTTGCACATATTGTTGAAAATAAATGATGTTTTGAGATTAATGATGTTATAGTGGTAAATGAATACCTTTATGTTTTTTCTGATGAGTATCCTGGTATTATACCTAATCGGGAAGTTGGATTTACTGTTTAGTTAGTGTCTGATGCTAAACCAATTTCAAAACCCCCTTATCGAATGGCGTAATTTGGTCTTTTAGAGTTAAAGAATAAATTGCAGAAGTTATTAGATAAATTTTTCATTCGACCTAGAAAATCACCATGTGGTTCTCCTTTCTTATTTGTTAAAAAAAATATGGTTCAATGAGAATTTGTATTGATTATAGAGCATTTAATAACATCATTGTTAAGAACAAGTATCATTTTCCTCATATCGATGATTTTTTTGATCATCTCCAGAGAGCTCAGTATTTTTTGAAGATTGATCTGAGGTCGGGGTACCATCAGTTGAAAGTAAAGGAAGCAGACATTCTGAAGACTGTGTTTTGTACTAGATATGGCCATTATGAATTCGTAGTTATGCCTTTTGGGTTAACCAATTCACCGTCTGTATTCATGGATCATATGAATAGAATTTTTTGTGAGTTCTTGGATAAGATTGTGGTTGTGTTCATTGATGGTATGTTGGTTTTTTCTAAAAGTAAAGAGGAGAATGAAAGTCATTTAAGGGATGTCTTGAATACCTTAAATGAAAAGAAACTGTATGGGAATTCAGAAAGTATGAGTTTTGGTTACAAAAAATTTCATTCATGGGTCACATTCTTTAAAAAAATGGAATAACTGTTGATCTTGCTAAAACAAAAGTTGTTGAAGAATGGCCAAGACCCACAAATAAAAAGGAGATTCATAGTTTTCTTGGTTTGGCAGGTTATTACTGAAGGTTTGTTAAAAAAAATCAAGGTCATCTATTCCAATGACTTAGTTAACTCGAAAAGGTGTTAAGTTCATATGGAAAAAAGAATGTGATGATTGTTTTCAAGAATTGAGAAGAAGATTAGTGAATACTCCAGTTTTGGCACTGCCTTCTAGAAATGGTGAGTTTGTTATCTACAGTGATGCTTCATTGAAAGGATATGGTTGTGTCCTTATGCAGAATGATCACGTAATTGCTTATGCTTCAAGTCAGTTGAAACCTCATGAGTTAAATTACCCTAAAAACGATTTGGAATTAGATTCTGTTGTTTTTGCTTTAAAAATCTGGAGGCTTCATTTGTAAGGAGTGAAATGTGAAATATATACTGACCACAAAAGTTTTAAGTATATATTCACTCAAACAAAATTGAACATGAGACATAGGAGATGGTTGGAATTAATCAAGGATTATGATTGCATGATCCATTACCATCCAGAAAAGGAAAATAAAGTGGATGATTCTTTGAGTTGAAAAATTAATGCATCACTAACCATGCTACGTTTGGAATGAGACCCTTTGGTTTTTGATTTGATGAACTTTGGCATAGAAGTTGTTGGTACAGGAAATTCTTTTGTTTTATTTCAGGAGTCAATGGAATCATATCTGTCAAACATAATTAAGTGAGCACAGAAAGGAGACAGTGAGTTACAAAAAAAGGTAGAGTTGGTTCAGAAGGGTAAGTTGCCTAAATTTAACATTGATAATGATTGTTTTTTTGGTTTGGGAAAAGATTATGCATGCCTTGTCATTCAAATTTGAAGAATGAGTTGTTATGTGAAGCTCATAGTTCCCCGTATTTAGTTCATCCAGGAAGTACTAATATATACAAAGATCTTCGGGAGTATTACTGGTGGGATGTAATGAAAAGAGATATTTCAGATTTTACTGTGAATTGTTTGACTTGTCAGCAAGTTAAAGTAGAGTGGAAGTTACCGAAAGGGTTACTTCAGTATTTACCAATGCTAGAGTGGAAATGGGAAAATATATCCATGGACTTCATTGTGGGATTACCAAAGACATCTAGAGGTAACAATGGAATCTGGGTTATTGTTAATAAATTGACTAAATCTTCACATTTCCTTCCTATTCGAGATACTTTGTCTCTAGATCAACATTATCGGTTGTATGTTTATGATATAGTCAGGTTCCATGGTGTTCCCCTCTCCATTGTATCTGATCGTGATCCCAGGGTTACTTCTATCTTTTGGAAAGGCCTTTAGTAGTCATTGGGTACTGAATTAAATTTTAGAACAGCTTTTCATCCTTAATCAGATGGGTAGTTAGAATGAACAATTCAGACCTTGGAGGATATGTTACAAGCTTGTTCACTGAATTACCAGGGATGTTGGGACCAAGATATTTCTTTGGTTGAATTTTCATATAATAACAGTTTTCATTCCAGTATACAGATGGATCTATTTGAGGCATTATATGGAAAGCGTTGTGGAACTCTAGCTTTTTGGGATGAAGTAAGTGAAATAAAGCTGATGGGACCAGAATTGGTAGAAGAGTTGGTAGAAAAATTTCAGTTGATTCAAAAGAACATGAGAACATCTCAGAGTAGGCAGAAAATCTATGCGGATAACTGGAGGAAGGATCTATCATTTGAGGTAGGTGATCATTTATTTCTCAAAATTTCTCCATGAAAAAGTGTGATGTGTTTTGGTAAGAAGGTAAAGTTGAGTCTGAGGTTCATTGGACCTTATAAAATCCTAGAGAATGTTGGAGTAATTTCATACCAAGTGGATTTACCCCCAATTTTATCTGAGGTACACAATTTGTTTCATGTTTCAATGTTAAGAAACTATATTCCAGATCCATCTCATGTTTTAAGCCGAAAGGTAGTTCAGTTGGAAGTGAATCTCTCCTATGAGGAACAACCAGTCCAGATTCTGGACCCTATAGAGAAAGTGTTGCGGAATAAGGTAATTTTTCAGGTAATGGTTTTGTGAAAAAAAAAACATATGGTTGAAGAGGCAACGTTGGAATCTGAAAAATGTTATTCGGGATAAATACCTCAACTTATTTGATAAGTGAATAAAAATTGCGACGACGCAATTCCCAAAAGGGGGGAAGGATGTAACATCCCAAGTTAATAAAGAATAATACATTTCATTGTTTATTAATATTTGTGAACTAAATATTAATTTTACATTAAATGGGATGCTATGTTCGATAGCGTACCCAATACACAACAACGGTTTTCATTGAAATCTTACGTTGCACACTAATAATATAATATTATTATTTTAAAAGGTTGTTAATGCCTAGAAATTATATCAGCGGGAATGAATAGAACTAACTACAATATGATTATACATGTTTGTTAAATGTTTTTATATTTATCTAATAAAATTTATTGGCCTAAATGTGAATGAATCTAAGCATAAATACTCTAATATTCTTTAAAAGGTTGATTTACCACCTTTTGATGGAGAACCCTCTTTAAATCTAGTCTTGGTCATTTTTATATGTTTTATTTGAAAAAATAAAATTCTATTTTAGATTCGGGACATCAAAATTTACTTTGGATAAATTTCTGGTAAATTTCTGATAAAGTTCATTTTTTAATGAATAGTGAAAAATATTGTATTTTAATTCAAAAGTGCCTTTTAATCTAATTTATTTATATTGTTATATTAAATCTTTAATTACTTATAAAGTGTAATTAGAATATATTTTCACTACTTAATCCAATTTTTGACATTGGAATTAATCTGTCTTTGAAATTGGACATAAACAAGTGTCAATCTTTTGATAGTTATTATTTCTTAAAAACGCGCATTTTGTTTTGACAGTGGGAATTAATTTTAAATTAATTTCTTCCACTTCTTTGTTTTGAATTTAGAAAAATGGATTCCATATTTTTAATCAGTAGGTCCATATTGTGTAAATAGGTAACTTTTATTTTTATACATTTTAAATATTTACATCATTAAATATTTTATTTACCATGATTAAAAGGTAAATATAGTAAATAAGGGTAAAATATAATATTATAATAATATTAAATTACCCTAACATGTGTTCTAATCCTATTGAATGATATATATCTGACCATGGGCATCCTTGGGTCAAATTTGGGACCCCATGGAGCCACATAGGAGTAATAATGACACTTTATGTTAATTAATTTAAAGTAAAGACAAAAATGACATAAACAAATATCATTTAGTAAATCAATTTTTACATGAGATAATATAAGTTCTATATTATACTATTAATATTATTTGGAAATCTAAAATTATTTCCTACATCATGGAATTTTTTTTATAATTTTTAGACATCAAATAAATTAAATTATTTATGACACAATAATGATGCAATATTTACCTCATTAATACATGATTTAAATAAATAAGATTATAAATATTTAAAAAATATTCAAAACCTGTAAAATTCTTATTGGATGGTTTTATTTCTACCATGAGTCATCTTAACATCATCTTTAATGATTATTTGACCTTTTAAAACCGAAGATGAGTTTATAATAAAATAATTGTTTCAATCTTTCTTAAAGAGCCCCTCCTCTCCCTTATAAAAATCCCTCACTTACTACCCATATCTCACACTTCTCAAGCCCTTTTATCTTACAGACGATCCTCCAATAAGATCCTAATATCCAAATATTCATCCTAGAAGCCTTACCTTAGGCAGAAATCACTTTAAGAAACCCTTTTGGTTCAAACCAAAGGGAGTTACCCGATTTAAAGGTAACATCTTCTCTTAAGTTCTTTTGTTTTATTTTACTTATCCAACCCCCTAAACTCTTTTTATTACTTTATTTTATAAAAACCCAAGTATCCTTAATATACTAGTATGTTTTTATTAGAATGATTAAAACTAAACTTACACACATCTCCATGTAATGGGTGAAGAATGTACTATTTCTGTGAATGAAAAACTAACACCTCACGAAGTGATGATTGTTCAGTTATATCCTGCCTCCTCATATGGTGGCCATTAATATGGAAATGTATTTATATATGATATATATTATGTTCATATTTTCTTTATTCTTTTTTATTTTTCATTTATAGAATACCTTTCTGGTTTCCATAGTGGGTAAACGAAATAATTTCATTTGAGAAAGTGCGGACTACCACCCCCTCAAAGTGATATGACTCGTTAATGCCATATGTGGGACGTATAAAGGATATAGTTAATGGTATTATATATTATATTATACTGGAAGTATAATATACCTAGGTATAATTATCTTTTAATTCCATTAATGTGCAAAATATAAATGAAAGTAGCATTCATTCGTACGTACGGCTTTCCATCTCCATGAACGGTGCATTTCATTTCTTATCTGCAAATGTTTTGTACTCTTATAAATACATATATATACTAGATATATATGATTTATATGATATAAAAATCATGAATATTATTTTCTAGATAATGTATTGTTGACGACATGGACAACTTTTAATTATAATGTGTTCATTTTTACTCAAGTTCCAAATATCGACGAAACAATCATTAATAACTTAAATTACTACATAATGATTATTACATGGTAATAAGTGATACAAAAGGAATAATAAACTTGAAAAATGTTATTAAGCAAGTATAAATTATCTTTAGTTTATTATTACAGATATTAAAGAATGATCGGACCATGTCGGAGATGAGGCAATGGACTTCGTCTCAATCTCCTTTCATTGAGGTATATTTTGTTTTATTCTCAACTTCTCTTTAATACGGTGTATAAATACCCTTTAATTTTCATTTCATTCAAAGGGAATATTTTCCTATGAGGCGTTTTACTAAATGACAAAAAAATAATGTTTTTTTAATGTAAGCGGTGACAACAACCTTTTCCACCGCCACGAGTATTATTTGATCTTTGGCTTCCTTAACAAGCCATAATGTTTTTAAAAGAAAAATAAATACCATATACTCTTTTTAAATATTTTGGTTTTAAAAATGGTTTTTATAATGGATTTTTTATGTCAATATATTTAAATTATATATTGTGATTAAAATGTGGAAATGTTATCTTTCCTTTATTTTTGTTTTATGTGTTATGAATATGTTATAGTTCTTGGGCATTGTTTATG
This sequence comes from Viscum album, assembly GCA_963277665.1. NCBI lineage: Eukaryota > Viridiplantae > Streptophyta > Magnoliopsida > Santalales > Viscaceae > Viscum > Viscum album. The sequence goes on along the minus strand of OY728126.1, from coordinate 826,960,612 downwards.
CATACGGCTGGTTCTGTGATAAACCTAGGGTGGGTGAGCCTGAGATAGCTCTCCAATGCATTGGGTATGGTGAAGGAGGTAAACATGAATGTTTCTCCTAAGAGATTTATGGAATATACTATGATGGGTATTCCAAATGTAACTCCCTACATAGATGTGATAGCTACAATGTAAGTATGATATGGATGCCACAAGTTACCTTTATGTTTTATGTTATCTAGGTTTTATTCATAAATCTTATGATTTCATGAGGTATTTTAAAGAGCTTATGTAATGTATGTAATGATGAACTAATGTTTTCATTATTTGTTTTTTAACCCTTACTAATATTTTTATGCTCATCCCACATTTTGAAATGTTTTTTACAGGACTTAAAGATGAATAGGGTCAAGTATGGGATCATGAAAAAGTCATGTTGTCTAAAGTATGGAACTAGAAATGACTCTTTTTTCAAGAGATTTTATTTTGTGAAAAAAATGGAAACTTAGTATAAGTTTATACTTTGTAATCTTTTAAGATGTAATAGTTATGTCCCAATTCTCTAAAACTCTAAACCTGAAAAGTTCATTAATGTGAATTATTCATTTAATTCAATATTATGTAATGTTTTAAGGCTAGTTCCTTATATATTTTTTCATCCATATACAAGTTTTCCTATGTGTAACTCTAGTATGTGTTATCCCAAGTGACCATTGTACTTCACTTTTAATCATTTTAAGTGGAAGTTTTATTAATCCTTTTTTCGATGTGGGTTTTCATAAAGGTATTTTGAAAATTCATACCCTAGCTACCAAACCCAAATTAAAATTGGGAGTATGTAATTTATTTATGTGGGGGAGGTTGTAACATCCTGAGTTTTAATAAATAAACACAATGTTCAATGGCATACATGATATGCTAGATCGATCATAAATAAAAAACTAAATATTATTATTTAAATGTTACCATTAAAAACTAGATAGTGGAATAGAGGGAATTAATAGTATGAACTGAATTATGAAAATATTTTTTATTCATGTCTAAATAATGAATCATTTGTTACCAAATTTATTAGAAATGGAAATAAAAACTAATTGAATATAAAGGATGTGTTTTTATGAAAACCTATTTATAGAAGAATAATTGTGTTTATAGAATCATATCACTCTTTATGAATTTTATTTAACGAAAAATATATCTTATATATTCAATGTAATGTATTAAATTTATAATATATTTTTTCTAGTTACAATATAAGGAAAAATTCATTTTTTCAGATAAAAGAAGTATTTTTCCAAAAAAAATACAGTTTTACAACCTTTTAATGGAGAACCATTTTTAAATATAGTTTTGACAATTTTATAAGTTAAATTGGACATAATAAAATTATTATTTGGAATTGGGATGTCAAAATTTACCTTGTTTTAAAATTTGGTATTTTTCTAATGAAATTCATAATTTAATGAATAGTGAAAAATACTACATTTTAATTCAAAACAGACTTTTCCTATAATTTATTTAAATAGTTATATTGACATTTTAATTTGTTTTAAAGTGTAATTGGATTATTTTTTTTATAATTTAATCCACGTTTTTTTCATTTTAATTAATTTCACAATTAAATTGGACATAAAAACATGTCAATCTTTTTATAGTTTTTACTTCTTTAAAATCAGCTTTCTGGTTTTGACAATGGAAATTATTTTTAATTTAATTTATGAAATATAAATTTTTTGAATTTGGAAAAATAGATTCCATATTTGTAATTATAAGGTTCAAATTATGAAAATAGGTACCTTTTAGTTTTGGACATTGTGGATAGTAAATTCAGCAATTATTTTTATTTGTCACGGTTAAAGGGTAAATTAGGCAAATAAGGGTAAAAATAATATTATAATAATATAAAACAACCCTAACACATATCCAAATCTTATAGGATTATTAATTATTAATCAAAAAAATCTTTAGGCTGAACATTTGGCATTTGGGAGTCACATGGGTGTGAAAATGACATGTTATAATAATTAATTTAAAGTATAGGGATATATAACATCAACATGTATATTTTTTACTAAAAAATTTTTATAATGGAGTTATATAATTTATCTCTTTGAAAATAAATATTAATTATAAATATAAAGAAATTTCTTACATTATTTTATTTTATTTATAATTTCTAGACACTAAATAAATAAATTTATTTATGACACAATGATGTAGCAATGATTACCTTATTAATGAAAGATTCAAATAAATGATACGATAAATATTTAAATAAATATAATTTTAATTTTTTTATTCCATCCAATAATTTTATGGATGATTGTGACATGTTTTATTTGTTTTAATTTAGATTTTTTTTAATCACTGATGTTGTTATAGCTTTAAAGAAAAAAAATTACTAAATACTGTCAAAATTGACATAAATTAGTTTTTAAAACAAATAGTATTTTATTAAATGATGTAATAGTAATAAAAATATAATATTTGTATAAATGACTTATATAATTTAAAAAAGGTCATTAATTATCCACTTTATGTTCTCTTGGAATTTTATAGTAAATATATTGACCATAAACTGTAAAAATATAAAAAGACATGGTGAGAGTTAATTTATTTGACTAATTGTTAAAGCCAAAAATAAGGGGAAATTTTTTACCTAAACTTTTCTAAAACCTATTTTCTGAGATTATTTATACCCATAATCATCTTAAATTTGAAATATATCTCTTTTTAGCTATTATAATTTGAAAATAAAATTATAATAAAACAATATTTCAAGACTTTCCTAAAGTGCCCCTCCTCCCTCTTTTTAAAGGCCTCCACCTATACCCACTTTCTCACACTTCTCAAGCCCCTTGGGTCACCCAAATTCTACACAAATAATCTTCCTACAACCCTAAATTCCTTCTATAAATATTAACATTTGTATAAGGTATCTCAATGATTCTGTTTGGCTCAAATCAAAAGGATTTACCTGATTTAGAGGTAACATTTTCTCTCAACAACCTTTCATTTATTTTCCTTCTCCAGCACCCTAGACTCTAATTATTCCATTATTTTATAATAACACCAGTATCATCGGTATACTAGGATGTTTCTATGGTAATATTTCTACCTAAAATTACACATACCTCTATCTAATGGATATAGAACATATTCTTCCTTTGTACGGAGAACTACTGCCTCACGAAACGATGATTGTTTAATTTTATTCTACTACCTCTCATGGTAGAAATTATGATAACACTATATTTATATATGAAATATATTATATTTATATTTTATATATTCTTCTGTGATTTTTATTTACAACAAACCTTTATTCTTTCCATAATGTGTAAATACAATAATTTTATTTGACTAAATGTGGACTACCACCCCCTCAAAGTGATATGATTTGTTCATGCCATACATGTAATGTATAAAGGATATAATTAATGAAATTATGTAACATATATAACATAGATATTATACTGGAATTATAATAAATATATTTATCATTTAGTTTTCATTCGTTTAATATGACAAAGAAATGAAAGTAGTGTTAATGCGTATGTACGACCTACCGTCTCCATGAACGGTGCATATAATTTATTATCTCAACATGTTATAGAAAATTATAAATCCATATATACTGGATATATGTGATATTTAAATAATGAATAATATTCTAGATATGATTTACTTTTGACCGCGTGGACAATTTACATCAAAACAAGTTCATTTTTTTCTCAAGTACCAAATATAGATAAAATGACCGATATGAACATAAAAAATTATGTTATTTTTATAACATGGTAATAAATTATATAAAAGGAATAATAAAATTTAAAAAGGTTCTCAAGTATTTATAAATTAACCTATTTTTATAATTCTATAACATAACGATTGTACGTGACGAGTCGGACTCAAGGTAAGGGAAATCTTAACTCACTCTCCATTCATTGAGTTAAATATTCATGTCGTTGTTTTTTTAAAGAATATGTGTGAATGAAATTTGATTGGTTTACATAGAATATCCACTTATATTGGGTTTATGTTTTTTCACACATAATAAGGTCACTTATTTATCCTTAACCTAATGATACCGTCTTTGTAAAGGACTTCATCTCATTCTTCTTTCATTGAGGCATATTTGGAAAATATACACCTACTAATTTTATATGATATATAATTATACCCTTTTTCTATTAATTTAATTAAATGGGTTCCAAAAATAATCTTGTTGTATATATCATTTTACTATATGACGAATAGGAATCCTTTTTTAACGTACTCAGTGACAACGACCATTTCTATCGCCATGGCCTATTTTTTGTATTTGGATTCCTCTATAAGCCATAATGTTTTTTAAAAGAAAAATTAATTCCATATTCTTTTTTTATGTATTTTGTTATTGAAGATGGTTTTGATAATGGATTGATTCTATCAATATTTTGAAATTATGTCTTATGATTTCAATGTGGAAATGTTATTTTTCCTTTATGCATGTTCATGTGTTATGATTATGTTGCAGTTCTTAGGAATTGATTTTTTATATAGGTGGTTACGTGATAAACCGAGGGTGGATGAGCCAGTGATAGCTCTCCAATGAATTGGGTAACGTGGTAGAGATAAATTATAAGGTTTGTCCTAAGAGATTTTGGGAATATACTATGATGGGTATTCCAAACGTGACTATGTAGGTCACTCACTATGTAGTTGTGAAAGCTATATTGTAAGTATGATATAGATGCCTCAAGTCACCTTTATGTTTTATGATTTCTATTGATTTTTGTTGGAATATTATGATTACATGATATATACTAAGTAGTTTATGTTTTGTGGGTGAAAAGTATGATTTTGTGAAAATGTTATCATGTTTTTTTAATATTCCAGGACTAACAGTTTTATTCCATTTTTTATAATACTAAATAATATTTTTATGATCATACCATGTTTTTGAAATGTTTCCCATATGGTATAATGATGGGTAATAGAAAGGAAGAAGTAAAGAAGATTTTTATCAAGAAACATAAATCATGTTTTGTTTAAAGGGTTTCTTTTGGAGGAAAAGTGGATACTGAGTGTAACTGTCCACATGTAATGTCTCAGTATATTATATAATAGTTATGGAATAATTATCTAAAACTATAAACCTAAAAGGATCCTCAATTTTAATTATTAAATTAACTAAAGATTATGTAATGTTTAAGGCTGGGGATTTATATTCTATATTGTCATTCGACTACAGATGGTATGCCATACTCAAACGAATCTAAGATCCCAATGCCTCCTGAAAGCCTCTCCAGAAGTAACAAGTAAACCAGGGATCTATATTTGAGACTATATAAGATGAAACTCCCTGAAAAAAGAACAATATCTTTCACATAAATATTTCCCAAATCCTAAAATTTGGTTGTATCACATATAGATATATATTGATCTATTTTTTTTAGCATTTCAATCCCAACCCGTATCACATTCTTATTTCTATGTGTATAAGGAAACCCAACCAAAATTTCCATAGAGATCTCATCCCACTTACAATTAAGAAATTTATGTGGATGGATAAATCAGGAAGGTCTTTGGTGCTCATCTTTGACCTGTTGGCATGTATAACAACGAGAGAAAAAATTATCAATGCCTTGTCTCATACCTGGCCCCCAGAATTACTGACATATTTCATAGAACATCTTTGTGCTTCCTGGATGCACTACCCACTAAGAATTATGTAAAACCTCCATTATATATTTCCTTATATATTACGGTACAACAAAATGATTATAATAAAATAAAAAACTCACCGTGGAGGATAAATACTCCTGCCAAATCATTTTTTTAAATTTTCATAAAACCACTTTTAGGGTTACAATAACCACTTAAAAACAATATTCCCACTATAAAGAGAGTCACTAATGCTACATAATTCTTCATCAAGATGTTATTCCAAAATAACAATCTCAAGAAGAGTGTAAGAAAAATGAACACTGTCCAAAACAACCATGGAACAAGATTTCCAGACACCAATATGAATCTATGAAAAATGATCCATCAAGTTACACTCTTGTGATTATTTTTTGGGTACTGGTTTAGAAGTTTTTTTCTCACATCATCTACAATGATATTCCATTTACCCAAGGTCTACGTGATGTTCATAATAAAAAATTGTAGGTACTCCAACCAATGCCTCTAGTGGTGACTCAAATAGTTTTAATGGAATATATATCTCAATATATTATGGTTGGAAAACATAGTAAAACTTTCTCCTAAAATGTAATGCCATCAAATCTTAAGTGCATGCATCACAACTGTAAGTTCAAGGTAATGGGTCGGGTAATTCTTCTTGTGTGGCATGATCTGCCGAGATCCAAATGTAACAATATGATTACCCAGTAAAAGAACATGGCCCAAACCTGAACATGATGCGTCAAATAAGACTATAAAGCCCTTATGAACCTCTATAAGAGTCAACATTGTTGTAGTAGTCAATAGAAGTTTCAACTCAAAAAAAGAACTCAAAAATTTATCATCCTTAAAATCATTACTCCCTTATGAGTTGGGTAATTCATTCAAGAATACAACTTGGAGAAGTCCTTTATAAACTAGTGAAAATACCCAGCTAAACCCATGAATCTTTGAATCTAAAAAACAATACATGGTTTCTCCCGGGTCATAATAACTTTCACCTTTGCATGATCAAATAAGATACCATGTTCTGACACCATGTGTCTCAATAAATTCACTTTCTGAATCCAAAAATAACATTATTATAGGTTAGCATAAACTTGGTTCTTTCTTAACAATTCCAGAACAGCTATCAAATAATGCACATGATCCTCTTTGAACATAGAGTAAACCAGGATTTCATCCATAGAGACCACCAAAAAAGTATCAAGATACTTATGTAAAATTATTCTCATTAAATCTATTAAGGTTTAAGTATCATTGGTTAGACCAAATTTCATGATAAGGTACTCATAATGTCCATTCCTACTCCAAAAGAAAATTTTCTAAATGTTGGATTATTTTATTCTAAATTTATGGTAACCAGATCCAAGATCAATATTTAAGAACCACTTCATAACTTTTAACTAATCAATAAGATCATCAAAACATTTAAATAGATACTTTTTCTTTATCTTAAGAAAATTTAGTTTCTACTAATAAACAAAAAGGTAGATTTACTCATCATTTATCTTAGCAAAGAGAATATGTGTCGCCCAAGGTGACACATTTGGGAATATAAATCCTATTTCTAAAATATCATTGAAATATTTATTTAAATACTTAATTTTATATGGTTACATGTGATTAGAAGGAATAGGTACTGTTTGAGTACCAATAACTAAATCAAAAAAAATTAACCTTCCTTACCAGTGGGAAACTATATATGTTAGATAGAAAACCATTGGGAAACTCGACAAAAATTGGAGGGAGATCACCGATCAATTAATCCATCTCCAAATAAAAAAGTGAAAACTAGTATCAATTTCCCCAACTCTGGATAAGAAGGTTAGGCTCTACTTGACCTTGGGTCCCACTCTCCTTGAAAGATACGACACACCCCATCAGGTACAATAATGTTGACCTGTCAAAGATAATAATCAATCTGGGATTTATTGGCAATGAGCCAATCCATAAACAAATAAAATCATGAGGTTTCATGTCAATAACCACAAAATCCCAAGAAATATCGATATATAATAAATAGAAAATACAAGTGAGGCTATAGAGACCCTACTCTCTTTTTTATGAGGGGTGTAGTAATATCCATCACATAAGATAAAATCTCCATATAAAGATTTAGTAGATTTAAAACATTGGTTGAAATGAATGAATGAGATGCACTAGTACTAAATAAAGAATTCACTAAAGATGAAGAAATAGTGATGATATATCTCATAGTCTCTAGAATTGTATCTACTTACATTGGAGACTCTTCCACTACGTGAAGAAGATTCATTATGGATGATTGAAGTTGTAACCCCTTTTTTCATGAAGCATCTGATTAGACCATAGTACTATTTTGGAACATATGATCCCATGCCACTACATGGAGTACATTATAAATTAAATAACATATTAAAGTGGCCTAAGCATCCTTAATAACCAATTATTTGGGGTTCATCCATGCAAACTCATTTCAAGTGCCCATGTTTACCACAATTGTAAAAACATAAACAGGCATATGCCCAACACTGAAGGTGGTCTAGGAAAACCATGCTATAGAGAACCACTATGAGAATCAGCATGCTTCTTCTTCCCTTTATGGGAAATCACATAACTTCCACAAGGAGAAAAAGTAACTCTCTTCAATGTTGACTTACTATCTAGGTCCATCTCAACCATCAACTATCTATAAATCACGTCGGCATAAGAAGTAATATTCATTAAGAAAACCTAAGACAAAAAATCAGACCACATTCCTATCTTTATTTGTCGATAATTCATCTTATCATTCGAGAAAATCTCAGGTGAAAACTGCACAAGAACAGAAAATTATTTTCATATTATTTCATGGGTATGTTAAACTGTTTGAGTTTGAAAAACTCAACAGACTTAGCCAACACTATCAACTCTAGATATAATAGGTTAGTGAAAAGAAATATAATGAAATTATACTATGATACATCATGCTTCTTTTCCTTCACTATCATTTCGCACCATATTCTACTTTGTACCTCTTGCCTGAAGGTTGAACAATTCTCCTTGATTTTATTAGGCGTTTCCAATAACTCAAATAGAAGCTCAATATTTCTCAACCAATTCTCATTAATTTTAGGATCATTAGATCCTTGTAATGTTGGTGGATATTGGTGAAGGAAATCCTGAGCATGAATCCTAATGTAACCTCTTTGAGGTTCCATAGATGGATCATGAATAGGAACAGGTGTATGTGCCTATCCTAGAACATGGACAACATGCACAATAATTTCAACTAGATTCTAGAACACGAGAGGATTTTATCACTATTGTTCATCAGCATTTTCCTCATGGATCCTATTCATACTTCTTATCAATGGTTTGATTTTGAAAAACATCATAAGACAACCTATAAGATATAATCTTAACCTTCAAGGAGAACAACATGGGAAATTAATCCCATTAGATAAATAAACACGCTTTTTTATTTCAACCTATCCAAATTAAAAGTAAGAATAATATAAGAACCTATGATAATTATGTATCTCCAATACCACCCCTGGTGAATTAAGGCTCATTACTATGACATATGGAAAGGTACTCAATCAGAACTACCTTCTATGTACTGAAACGATCACACAACTACATACTAACAACAAGGTAAGAAGATTAACATGCTATTTTGATACCACTTTGTCAAAAAATAGACCAAATACCCACGTACCTTGATACTAAAGCCAGCACTAACAAGGGTCGAAGGGCATTCTAGATCTGCATGGGTTAGTGAAAAGCAACTGATATCAAACAATATGGAAGTGGGAATAATTTTCTACAAACACAATAAAACAAAGGGTTATAAGTTAGTATAAAAAATACATAGGCAGAACTGTAATAGAATTAAAATAGGTAAAAAAATTAAAGTAATTCATCAAAATACTAGAAAATATGATCAATAAAAATAACTGCCTCTGGACACTTCTTTTTAGCTTTTAGGGATCAACAATAAGAACCGCCTCTAAGTAGATGTTTACCCTTGTTCAAAACTGCATAATATAATCTACAAACACCTAAAAGCATGGGTCAAGTGTGAGCTAAATTCCCGGTAGGGTCTCACCAACGATTCTATAATAATATTCCATATTAATTACAAAATAAATATTTTAAATTTAATTAAAAAGGGAGTTGTAGTATGAAATATTATTTAAAATAAATAATTATTTACTTTTCAATTGATGTAAACATTTCAAACAATGTCTTAATGAACATTTTGTATAAAAAAGTTTATATAAACTCACAAATAATTTTAAAAAAATTTTTACAAAAAATGGAACATATATCAAAATAATCACAAAGGAACAACATGTTCATCTTCCAAAAGGTATGATAGTTTCAGATTATGGGATCCTCAAACACCCGAATAGGTGATCATGAAAATATGTGTACACACTTACCTCAGACACTAGTTAAAGATGAATCATCACCATCACATCTTTTATGTGACATACTACACTATTTTTTGTTAGATTTGTAAAGCTTAAATAGAGTGTTGTCTCAAATAACACACAAAATACCTAGGCTTTCAAGTTCTCAAACAACAGTCAAGAATAGGAAAATTATTTCATAACCTTTCATTATAAAATTTTCTAATTTTTCCATTTCAATATGCCAATTTCAATTTAAAAATCAATACATAGGTTTTTAATCCATTTATTACTTCTTCCATGATAAAACCAATATATTATTTTCAAAAAAATTTAATTCATTATTCTCAAATACAATTTATAAATCAATTTCACAAATCAATTTCATATTTTAATTCCATAATTTAAATTCTAAAATTTTCTATCAAATTTCATAATCACACCAAAATCCATTGGAATTGGGGGGGGGGGTCCCTAATTTCATACAAAAGAAAATTCAAATATCAATTAAAAGGGAATTGGGTTTTCTATAATACAATTGATATAAATTTAAATTAAATCAAGAAATTTAGGTTTAAATAAAATTTCTAATCATAAATGAAACCACCTACCATGGGATCATGGGATCACAAATCAAAATGCCCATAATGGGAAACTCCAATGAAGAACATCAAAAAAGTTGTTCTGGGAACCAAATATAGATTCAAGATCTAAAGAAATATATATTAGATCCTCCAACAACATAGAGATCTATCAAACCTTGGGAGGGAATAGGAAGAGAGTGGTATGTAAAGAACAGGTGAGGAACTCTTACCAGGAAAGGATCGAACGTTTATACCCTAGGTTCGAACCTCCATGGAGAGAGTTTAGAGGATCCAAAAAGGGTCTTTAAGAGCCCTATGAACCTTGAAAAATGAATTATACTGATTTAGGTTAGGGAGGGGGTCCAAAATAGTGTTTACAGGATTTTAAAGAAATTTTTGAAATAATTAAATCTCATATGCACGGTCCTCTAGGCAGGGATAGACAGTTAGAAAATCCACACACCCTATCTATAAACCCCTCTATTGGGGTTCATGGTTTCTATTAGGTGGGTGCATTGTTTTTCAAACCGTTTTCCAACTGTGAAAACCCCACTATTTGGTTTTTCATGGTTTACCCTAGGTGGGTCCATGGTTTGGAAAAATCGTGCACCAATTGTGCACAACCCAGAAAAAATTAACTCAGAAGCACCCCTAAACAATACCCAACAAAAGAGCAATGAAAAATAGGGTTAAGGAGTTCCTAAAATTAGTAATAAGATTCAAAAATAATATAGAGGTTTTTTTTAGAAAAAATGATTTTTAAGAAGAAAAATGAATAAAATATTATTCATTTCCAATTAATAGTAAATGGATTGATGTAAAACTATTTTTTATATATAAGAAATAAATTTCATTAAAATAATTTTTTTTAAATTGATCATTATAATTTATTAATATCAAAATACATAAAACATAGAAAAACATTGTTTTAAAAATTAGTCTCTTTAACATTAATTAATTTTATCTTCACTAATAACCAATAAATAGTCATTTAATGAATGATATTTCATTTTTTACTATAAAAAATACATTTTCATAAAATTTATAATAAAATATGTCAATTTTAAATTTTAGATAAAAACATATAATATAAAAAAATTAAACTAAAAGGTTTTATTGAGCTAGAAAAAATTAAATTAGTATTACTTATATTAAATTGGTAATTTATTAGTTGTTATTAACCAATTTTAATAATAATTCCTTGAATTTTATCTGTACATTTTTCCGAGATCGTTATTTTAATGTAAGTAATTTCAATTTTTTTTTAATAAAAATGGTTTCTTTGGAATTAGAGTGTATTTCCAAGTGAGTTAGATTTTTTTAATTCTATTAATTTTTCTTTATTTCAAATAAATTAATTAAATTTAAAATATATATCAATAATATATAATTTTTTATTTTTATTAATCACATACCATTAACTCTACACTCACAATCCATTTATTGGTTTAATACCCAATGGTTATATATAACCTTTATGGAGGCCATATAATGGATAATTACCCTCATTAAACTCTATAAATTTATTCCATTATAAAATATTATATCCCACATCTCATTGATTTAATATTATTTTAAGACTTTACAAATTTATTTCTCCATTTGTGATGATTTTTCTTATTATATATTTAATTCAACTAAATGTAACTCTAAAGGATCAAGATGATTTAAGAGATTTATTAGTTTTAAAAATATTATTCTTTTCTATTCATTCTATTATTTTGTTTTATTCAATTTCAAGGGATGTAATCATTCATGTTATAAAAAATTCAGAGTATGCGATACACAGTTTCATGTGGTGTTGTTATAATATTCCATTATGTTTGAATAAATTGATTTGGATTCATAACTTTCATGATTTGTTTTTTGTAATGTTCTGATTAATTATAAAAAACAAAATAAGTAACAAAGGGAAAACTTTTTACTAATATTTGGTATAATTCAAATTTCTACACATTCCAAACCTGTATTATCTATAAAATTATGAAAATTGAAAAATGAATTATCACAAATATTGAACTTCAATGGTTTCTTTAATTAATAAACTTATGGATTAGGGTGACTCTCATCCATCATCATCCATTATTCAAACATGTACACCTTATTTATTATATCTTATACTAAATATATTCAAATAATCATCATCTCACTAAAATTGATCCAACATTGGAGTGGTATCCAAAGTCATCCACACAATACATTATATGATGTTATCCCAATTGATTAATGAAAACTATTATTATAAGAAATCCTAAATTATAATAATTATTCACCCACTATCTATAAAAATCCAAAATTCATACTCTTGATATAACTTCCAAAATCCAAATCATTTATTCTGTCTAACCACTAGACGTTTTTTGAGATTTATTTATAAGACACATATTAAAATCACCTTCACATTCATGATGTAAATTAAAGGTAATAGTTTATAATAATCACTCATTGAACACCATAAATCTTAATTCTCTCTAAATAATTACCCTTCTAATACTATCTTACAAGATTTATTACAATGGACAATTTAATTCAATAATTAAATAAAGAGGATATTTGGTTTTCCTTAAAACTATCGATGATAAATTTTTGGGTCTATTATAATTTTTCTAGAGGTATTTTCATTTTTTGGTGATTTAGATCACAATTTTTATATCTAAGGATGAGATCACATGTATTTATAGAAATATTAATATGTTTGGTAGGATGTTTGAGGTTTTATGTGTATTTTGTAGGTGGTACCACATGAAATTCAGAACTACATGATGAAATGGGTATCCAAAGAGGGGTACTGGGAACCCGGTGATCTCGGGTAGCATACATGTGGATCTAGATGGATAAAGGTACATGGTAGCCCTATAATAGGTACACAGTTTCTCTAGGTCCTATTTGTTTAAAAGTTTATTTTTGGGCATTTCCTACCAAACCCTTTTTTTCTTTATATTCTTCTTATTTGACCCTAATTCCCTTAGTACATTTAAAAGCAACCCCCATGGATCCCTGTCATCCACCTTTCCCCCTCCCTCTTCCATCATGATCCAAGGGTATTCAAATTGGGATTTAATCTATATATTCGAGGTAAAAACTTCCCTTTTCATATCTATGTCTCTTATTCTTCATTCTCTTCCATTTTCCCCTAATTAGTTAGTATTTTTGGATTGTGATTTCCCCATAACATGGTGAAATAACCTAAAATATTATAGCTTCCTCTTTATTTTTATAAAGTAATCCCTAGATAGTGATTTTCCCTTTATACATCATTAATATTGAATGAATTAGTTAAGGTTTTATTCACCAAGGTATTTTGTGATTTTAGATGGTTTTAAGGGATATTTATGGTTAGTTAATTGGACAGTTTTTTAACACAGTATTGGGTGAATTTTAGGATTTAATTACCTATGATTTCCTAACATTTCAAGGGTTTTTTAGCAATTGTGGATTTTTATTTTTTATTATTTAATAATGAAATATTTTTTTATGATTAGTAGGAACTATTGGTAGCTATTGGAGTATTCTTTGGATATTGTTAGAGAAGTACAATATAATATAATTTTATGTTTGCTGATATACTTTCTTTGGGTGAATTTTCAATAAATACATGTGAAAATATTTTATATTTTTCTTTTAAACTATTAATAATTTTTAAACATTATTTTCATTGGTATGAAATAATTGTTTTTAATGATATCTTGGTATAAAAAGTTAAATTATTATCCTTATGTTTATTTTTACTTAAACTATAACAAAATTTATTCTTTACCAACTTGGTAAACCTTAATATATGTTTTTAGGTATAAATTATTTTCCTACAATTGATTTTTCATTCATATTTAAGTACTACTAAAATGTTTGTTTCTATGGATTTCTATTGTTAGTTTTTAATGGTGTACTAATATAACATTATATAATATTTTGCACATATAAATTTCTTGAAAGTTCCAATTTATAATGTATATAGGGAATGAATTTTTTATTTTACTATCATTTTTAATAAAATTTAGGTTTCATATTTCATCCATTGGTATAGATTATCTCCCACTAATTATTTTACTAAAGGGTTACTAGTAGGCTAGGAACCAAACCCTAAGCATGACTCTTTTAGGTGACTACTTTATTTTAGTTAAACAAACAATATTGATTTCTTAAAAAAATTTAATATAGTGTGATCATTTATTCCTGTTATAGCCTCATTGAATTACATTTCATGATCTATTTTAACCTTTAGTTAAGTTAATGCATCGATGGTGAGTAATATGAGGGTTATCCAAGTGAGTGTAAATGGTTTGTGCCATATTATTATCAATTTTTCTTTAATAATATGATAATTATTTATACTCAAATTGAGTTTAATTTTATAAAGGGTAGATTTTTTAATTAACTTATAAAAAGACCTTTAATTTAAAAAGTTAATCCTTTTGAAAACAAATTCATGAAAAAAATATACTTTTACATATTTTTAAAGTGGTTTATCAAGACTCTCATCCATATTTTATCAACATAAAAAAGTATAACACATGTGTTTTTGAAAGAAAAATTCCTTAAAATATACATTATACAAAAAATAATAATGTACTTCCCTTTAGATTAAAAACTCTTAAGACTCTCATTATGCTTATTAAATTTGTGTATAAGACACCCCTTATATGTTGTTCAACTAAAATGAATTCTTGTTGGTCTTAATATTTTTCATACATAATTATCCATTTGGTATGACTCTAGTGTAGACTAGTCATTTCTTTTTCTTTGATTTATGATACATTTGGTTTGATGCCTCTATACCTATTATGTGTCCACAATATAGTACCCATGGATTGATCATGTTATATGTTATGTTATATATAATATTTAATTATTACATGTTGAAATGAATATTTTTATAGCATATGAAAACATGTATGTATTTTATTATATTTTTTCCTGATCACTAAATTAATGTGTCAATCATTTAATTTACATAGTGTGATATACTTATTGAATAATTTATATAATTATGTTATGTTGTATTTGGTATTTCTATAAATTTATTAATCAATTATATTATAAAGGCTGAGTTTTTGTAGCCAGACTAGGTATACCACTATTTCCTTTTCTATAAGACCGATTGAAGCCCTAACTTGATTGTACATCTTCTCCATTCCACATGATGGGTTTTATACCCTGGAATTTTTTTTATGTTTTCTAGGATGAGAAGTGTGGTTTACCTAACTAGGTTATCTCAAATCCTAAATAATAATCATGAATCGGGATAGAATATTTAGACCCTCTTGGTATAAGGAGTTAATTATTATGGTTAACATGCATATATATGATGTTTCTTCCTATTATTTCCATGTTTTTTTGGTTTATTATAATGTTGTTTTATTATATTTTTGTATACATGAGTTAAAATATTCCTTCATAAACCTCATTAATTCACTATTGAGTTGATAAAATATTCCTGGCTCCCTATTGAATATTTATGATCAAACCCAACATGGACACTTTTGTGTACATGTAGTCCCACTTATTACATTTTAGGTTTAATATAACATAGGGTTATTGGATTGGTATTTTTTACAAGTATATATTTTATATAATATGATTTGACTAAATTTCTAGAGAATTAAGGCTTTATGATCATATTTGGATAGAGATCTTATTTGGGAACATTTCTCCTTTTCTCATTTATGCTACATCTATGTGTTTATAGATACTCAAAACAATATATTTACATGTATAATAGGATATATATATATATATATATATATATATTCCTAATTCATGTAAGTATGTAATGGTTATTCAAAAATTCCATCTACTTATTATAGGGTGATCAGGTTATTTATTTTAGAGACATCCATCTAATAGATGAGTCATACCAATGTATCAGAGTAACCAGTTCATGACTTAGTATATTAATAAAAGAGGGTAAATAATTTCCCATAGGAATATAAAGACTTTTGGTTAGATTCGCAAACCTATGAGAATCAAGGAATTCTCTTGTGAGTACTAGCGACTAAGTTAAATTACTTTTAGTTTATCCTGGTTGGGGACATTATATTGATTCCCTAATTGTATTAAATAAGGTATATTTATTTAAATATCAACAAAAAACCCAAATAGAATCATTAACTTTCAGTGTAAAAGTAAATCTAGTCACAAAACATATAGAGATTTCCTTCGACTTCCACTATGGAATACTCAAGGGTTGTAACAAACTTACTAGAACACGATGTTAAATATTCACCTACTGACATGTATGAAATATAGATATACTCTCTGTTATAAAACTCTGCATCATATTCCACCAAAAATAGCTTCTTCAAAGAATGATACATCTTCTTAATGACCTAATAAACCACTAAAGTTGAGCTATAAAAATCATGAAAAACTAAATCTCATATTCTATTAGTAACATATATGTTCTCATGAACCAATACTCAATATTCCTTATCCTTCACCTAAAAATCAAAATAATCAAATTTAAATACATGATATCTCTATACCCCAATCTCAAGGCATTAAATCTATGAATCTTACCTAAATTTGAAAAAAATAAGAATTAAATATCATTTAATATAAATAACCTCTACCTCTAACCATGTATATATCCAAATATCAAGATGAAAATTTCTCTATTATCTTACATTCATCACTAGATTCCCAAAAAACGTCTTCATAATTTATCGTTTCCAATGCATCAACTTCAACATTTCATTTACACGGCTTATTTGAGATATCAATAACATAATCTGGGAGAAAATACCTCCTCCTCGTATCCATTGAAAAATATTCAAATCTATTGACAATAATAAATAACTCAAGATCTTTCTGTCAATAAAGATACCAAAATTTTTTCCATGTAGGTGATGGTTTTATAGGTCCAAATAAAATAACCTTGTTGTAAGTTCAAAATCATGAAAATTATAATTATATCCAAAAATATTAAACGACAGGTAATGTGTGGCACTGTAGCAGTGGTGGGTAACTGTAGTGGAAGCAGGGTACTATAGCAACGGTGGGTACTGTGCAGTACTGTAGCAGTGTGGGTACTATAGCAGTACTATTCACAGAATGGGGCTTGGACCAAAAAATGGGCCTACGGGCCATGTAATGGGATAAATGCCCACTAGGACTTTGGGATATGTAATGGGTCTCCCTTTACCCAGTTAAATAGGTGCTTACTTTTCATTAATAATAAATGAGGCTTCGGCCCCAGACTTTAAAAAAAGAAAAAAAATAAGATAAAATACTCTAAGACATACTTTATCACTTCACAAGTAATAACCACTTTAATATTTATTAGATCCACATGAACACCGTACAGTGAAATAACATGTAAAAGAATAAAATCCATATTATTAAAAAAATTAAGATTAACATATTATCATATAACTAGTCTTGGTGAAGAAATCCCAAAATAATTCATAGATGTTCTTTATGATTTTAACCAACCCTCAATAAAATCAAAATATTATAAATAAACACAAATAAAAAATGAATTAAATAATTACATAACAAAAAATATATCAACCCTATGAACACGAATGGGGTATTATTACATCTAATAAGCATTACCATGAACTCAAAATTCTTATAGTAACATTTTTTTGAAAACATATGAATGATATCCTCTTTCACACTCATCTAATGGTATTTTGACCACATATCTATCTTTGATAACCAATTAAATTCTTTATTATGATGGAACAAGTCATAAATCATAAGAAAGGGATACCAACTCTTCACTATTATATGATAAATCATTACAAATCTATACACGACCACATTTTTCCATCAACATTATTTTAAAATAAAATCATGGCACCCTGGGGAGAAGCACATGTTCAAATAAAACATATGTGTAACATGTCCTCAATTTGAATGAGACAATAAAAAAGCTGAACTAGTGTTATCCAATAATAATACATAAATATAGAATATTGAAAAAGATATAAATCTATGATGAATTATTATACCGGTAATCTCATTAAACAATACATTAAAAAAATATTTTTCTATCCTTGGTAATATTTTTATTTCGGTTTTGATCAAAATTTGAATTTAACTCATCAGTTGATATGTAATGCTTTATGGTTCAACCCATTAAACCAATTTCATCAATCTCTTTCCTAGATTAAAATCAATAAATTTTCATTCCCATTAGAATTAAACATTCTTTTATGATAACAATCAATATAGGCATGCACAAAATGAAACCAATCCATTCCATGTATGAAATCATATGGTTTCCTATTCAATAAACCTCAGTCCAATAACTATTGATTATTTTACACCTCCAATTCACACCCATGAATAAATTCAACCAACCTAGAATGATAAAAAGTTATTTTATATAAATATAGGGTTAAAAAGGACTAATTATAGTTAACTATAGTCTTTTTTTATCAAAAAATTGTAAATAAATATGATTCACCTAGAATATATCTGGTATAATTAAGAGTGGCAATGATAAATATCATAGTTCTTACTACCTATGTTCTAAATATATTTTCTATATCAATTTCATTATTTTTTCTATGACCATACCCTTGACCATGTTTCCTTGCCTATTAACCTCTATTGAACTGGATCCTTGAACAACATTTTTATTTATGTTTTTTATAATTACAATATCTCATAATTTGATGTTTTTTATTAAAATCTCTCACAATTTCATTATTGGATAACTATAATTTCTCACCACGATAAATAAATATTTTTTATTATATGAAGCATTCACGCATGTTTAATAGGCTGAAAATAATTATTTTAAATTCACTATTAATACATTGATTAATTGTTCAATAATTATTTATTTATTATTGTGTGTAAAAATAATTTTTTTCTAGGATTATTTTACACTTTTGCGATAATTAAAAAAATTAACCTTATATAGCTTTATAAATGTTTAATTTACCTTTATGTAATATTTATTTTACTAATATTTTGATTAATTTTGTCCTACATATATATATATGTATTATTTAATATGACCTTTACATATCGCATATATATTATTTGTTTATAGATAGTTTATCTAACCTTCATCCAATGTGTGGATTATTTATTTAGCTTTACACAACTTATAAAACATTTATTTTAACTTTATATAGAATTTCATGAGTTACATTTTTGAAGGTATTTGAAACCAAATTTATGTAAGTATTTGACACTCCATTCATGCATACCATGAAAAATACCTTTAAAAAGAATAAAAAAATTATCTTGATCTATTTTCCAATTGTTCTAGTATTCTAATTTTTTACACATTAATGTTAGATATTTAAATTGATTTTATTATGATATAAATTCATATTAATAATTTATAAACTATAAATAAGAGTTTTGGATTATTTTACATATATATTTAAATATGTATTAAATTTTATATTCCTTCTCATATAAATATATAGAAATTAATTTTGAAAATTTGAACATATTTATTATGAGTTTTTTTCTTTATTATTAATGTTTCTTAAATAATAATAAATGATATCATACATATTAAAATTTATTTTTAAGTGTTTTACAAGATTCTATAAATATTTGTTCACGTTTTGATTTTCATGATACTTGGGTTTCAAATTTGAATTGCTTGTAATTTTAAGAGTTGACCTTGTATAATTTTAGGGGGTATTTTTTGGAATTGAATTAATATTTTAAGTGAGTATTTATTATTTCTTTTGTTGACTATAATATATATTCATATATATATAGTTGTTTCTTTACAGAATCTTATGATTATTATATTCTATCTCATGGATAATATTTTTGAATTCCAGTTCATAGATATGTTTACATAAAGATCGTTTCAAATAGAAAATGCTTATTATCATGATATTTTCATGGAATATTTAGTGTTTTTTTTGTTTTTTTATTATAAAACGTATCAAATGTTTTTTTAAAAAAGATTATTGATCTAGAAATTTTAGAGGATTATATATGATAATAATTGTTAGTTATTTATGATATTGTATTTTGTATATTGATGAAGAAAATATCCATTAAAGTTATTTTATTTATTTAAAAGAATAATCATGAAGTGAGAAATTTGTTTCTTGATAATTTTCATTCAACTTAAACTGTTACTATTGTACTTAAAAATTTTAACCATAAATATCTTCATTATTTACACTAAATTGCTGCGTTTTTGTTGTCTCACCCAAGATCCATTTTTTATCTCCATTAAGGGACACCAATAAAATTTATACCTCTCCATTTTTATTATTTTTTATCCAAATGTATTTTATTATTTTTATTCATTGGTCTAGTTAGTTTTGTTCACTAAATTGAATAACTCAAGGTTTACACCACCATTAAAAGATACTGATTAATTATGCTTACCTGACCAAAATTTATTACAATGGTTTTGATTGATACTATTGAAAAATCACTAGTATGGGGAAACTAGTTTAGTAAATTATCCGCCCTTTTCTTCTCCCACAAAAGGTTATAGGTTTTGAGATGGTCCTTATAAAGAATCACGGGTTTATATTTATCCCGATCGAATGTATGGGTTGGGATTTTTTTCCATTATAAACTCTAAGGTTAGGTTTATCCCATTAAAAAATTTCTCTAATTATTCTAGTGGATTTCATACTCCTTTGGTAAGAGTTTGAATATTATATTTAGGATTATTTTGATCCAAAATTAATTTAAATTCATTGCATTCATCTCTTTATATTTATTCATCCACTCTTCACAATCACACTCAATTAAATTTAGTATTGAATTGTCAAATATGGATCATCCACTAAATAAAAAAATTAAAATTTTTTAACTCCAATAATTTCAATATTTTAAATTCAACCCACCCTCTTGACTAATAAAATCCACCTAGTGGGAACTAACAATTACTCTCAAATACTAACCTTATAGGGTTAAGTTAATTTTTTTATCTATATGATACCATAAAACTTGTTTTTAGTGTAGAATCTTATTGGGATTATTTTTATTTTTTTATTTGGTTTATTATTTTTCTAATCGAACTTATATTCTAGACATATCCATCTAACGGAAATATATATTTCTTAGAAATGAACGGATGGAAAATGAAATGATTTCTTAAATAAAAATTTTAAATTTTTGTGTGAGAAAAAAATCCTAGTGGTAAAAATAATTATATTTATGTATCTAATATTATTAAAAAAGTTGAGGTTAGTGATTTTTAATATTATATTTTTAATAATAAAATTAAATATGAAATTAATTATAAGTATCAAGAAAAACTTGGTAAAATGATGGTGTTAAATTTATCTCTCGAGTTAAAAATTAAAAATGCTATTAAAGAAAATAAAAAAATTACCTTGAAGTTATATTGTAAATAAGTTAAAACATTTAAATTCTGAAGCATAAATGGAAAAATGATAGGATAAAAGATTTTATTTTTATGGATAACGATGTTGAAGAAATGAAATTTAATTTTTTATTAAAGTATTTTTATTATGTTGAAAAAAATATAAGAATCATAATGAAGAAAATTACAAGTTGAGAAAGTATGCTTCTTCTATAAAATTTAAAATTTTTAGTAATGATAAGATGAAAAGTTACTTGGCTAAAATCAAGAATGAATGAATGTTTTTGAGAATTTATTTTTCTATGAAAACTATTTTAAAAACTAAATATAATGATTCTATTCATTTCAACAAGTATGATATAAAAAATAAGATCTAATATCCTTCTATAACTTATTTCAAATGTGGTTTTCATGTCCATTATAATAAAAATAGTGGTGAAAGTGGAAGAAAATCACTTGGGATTAATAATTTATCTTCTGTTTCATCTCAAATGATCTCCAATGTTCAATGAGTTTACTCATATTAGGTTACCAATGGTAGTTTTTTAATTCCATTAAATCTAAATTGGTTTTTTCCCATGTTTGTATTTTATTTTTGAAAGAAGTCAAGATTTTAGTTTTTAATCATTTATATATTTTCATATTATTGAAATTATAGTATCTTATTCAAGTTTTTATGATTTATTTTTCTATATTTATTTCATGTTATACCAATATGAAATTTAAATTTTCTTATTCATAGTAATAACATAAAATCATTTCAAAAAAATCATTTATTAACATTTATCTAAAAGTCGGTTTCTTTTTCAATTCATTAAAATCAATTATGAAATTTCTAAAACATCATAAGACTTGTTTATCAAATTATTATACTTTTAAAGTATTTATATAGGAGGATTTTTCAATGGAAATGAAGCATAAATTGAGGGGAATATTTCTTGTATTTAAATTTTAAATCTATTTTTGGATAATGCATGAATTAGGGGTTTTATTTTTCAAATAAATAAAATAGTTTGTTTTAGTATTTCAAAGGAAAAAAACATGCATTTGTTTTGTAAAAAACACATATTTCTTATTCATTTTAGAGGATAAAATTTCTTATTAGTATTTTCAAGAGGATGAAAATAATTTTTTAAAATAACTTTTTTCAAAGAAATATGTTTTATATGATTTATTGTTTTGATCACTTCCAAGAAGGGGGAGAAGTTTTAAAATTAATATTATGATTATGATTATCAAAATGGGGGAGAATTTGTAAGTGAATCCTTGAAAAAAATTGATAATAATAATAGGTCACAATATTATGCTTTTTATAATTATAATATATCATAATTTCATTATTAGATAATTTTAATTTCACATAGATTTGATTAAATATGTTTTATTATCTGAATAATTCATTCTTTTTAGGGGTTAAAAATAATGATTTTGAATTATTCATTAATCCATTGATTAATTGTTATTTAATTATTTATTCTTTATTGTGTGTAAAATTATATTTTATAATCTTATTTTACCCTTATGTAAGAATTAGAAAGTATATTATTACCCTCTTATAGATTTCTAAATATTTATTTTACCTTTTCGCATCTTTTATTTTACCCATATGTATATTTATTTTATTATACCTTCAGAAAAAGCATTTTATATTACCTTTACACAATATATATATATCTAATTGTTACATATGGAGTTTACCTTACCTTTACACAATATATGGATTCTTTTTTTACATTTACACAACTTATTAAACGAACATTTTACATTTACATAGTGTTTCATAAGTTTCCTTTACACATGTATTTGAAACTAAATTTATATATGTATTTGAAACTACCTATGCATAACCCATGCAACTTACCTTTATGAAAAATGAAAAAAAGTAACTTGCTCTATTTTCTGATTATTTTGGTATTTTGAATTTATTTACATTCATGTAAGTTATTTTTATTGATTTAATTAATTTATAAATTCATATTAATTATTTTAAAACGATGTGAAATAATTTTTGTGTATTTTATACATATTTAAATAAAATTAAGATTATTATTCATTCTTATATAAACTTACAAAAAAGAATTTTGAATTTTGAATGTATTTATTATGAGTCAATTTCCTTATATTTAATATTTATAAAAAATAGTATATTATGTCAAACATATTAAATGTTATTTCAAATTTTATTATAAATAATCTATAATGATTCATGTATGGTTAGATTTTCACGATGCTTGGGTTTCAAATTTATATATCTTGGAATTTAAAGTTTTTTCCTCACATAAATTCAGGGATTATTTAATAAACTTTAAGAAAAATAGGGGATTAATAATTAATTATTTTATTTATAATTATGCATATATAGTTTTATTATTTTAAAAATATTGATATTATCATATTCTATGTCATGGATTATATCATTTCATTCTAGATCATGGATTTGTTTACATGAATATCATTTTGAATATCAAATTTTTATTGTCATGATATTTATATAGAATATTTAATTTTTTGTTGATTATTTATTATTATAACTAGTTTTTCATAGGTTTATATCTCATGAATTATTGTTTCATTATTTTAGGATGATACCACATGCTAATAAATGTTTTACATTTATGATAGTGGATCCTGGATTTTGAAGTAAAAAATATCCATTGAGGTTTTTTTTGTCTGTTTAAAGACCTTAGAATACAATAAGAGTTTTATGGATTGATAATTATGGTTTAACATAAATTTATGTTGTTGGGATTCATGATTTGATCCTTAAAGTGATTCATTGTTCACACTGTGTTGCTAAGGTGTTTCTGGATCACCCAAGCTCCATTACTCGTCTTCATCAAGGGAAAAAAAATACTTTTCTACACTATAATTTCTATTTACTTCTATATAGTTATATTTAATTAATTTTTTTCTTTAGGTTGGGTTTTTTTCTACACTTAATTTAAAAACAAATGGGTATACAGCCCTTAAATGGTGCTGACTATTTATACTTACCTAATAATAAGGAATTACATAGGTTGTTATTGATCTTATCAGAAAATAACTGGTTTGGGGTTTTAACTTCATTAAATGCTTGAGTTTTTCTGATCCCATTAAATTCTTCAAGTTTTGGTATTCTTCTTATAAAAATTCCATGTTTAGTATTTATCCCGATTGAAATTATGGATTAGGATTTATCCTATTGTAAAAGTATAGGCTTAGGTCAATCCCTCATAAAATTATGTCTCGTTATTTTGGAATGTGTAATACTCTTTTGGAAGGCCTATAAAGTCTATATACAGGATCATTTAGATATGAACTACTATAAAATTCCATGTGTTCATTACTTTAAATTTTTTATTTCACTATTCTCACTCACACTCAATTTAATTCGGGTTTGAATTGTATAATCATGATCATCCATAAAATTATGTAATTGGTAACTAAGGATTCTTATTGGAACTACTCTTGAAATTGACTCCAATTAAATATACATACATTTTGATATCTAAGGTAAATCATATACTATAGATTATTTTCATAATGAAAAAATATCAACATCTATGGAATCTAGTGTTCCTTATCCACTTAAATTGTATAAAATATTAACTTCAAATCCTCTAACAACTTATGAAACTTCTATATTAGAACTAATCACATGTTATTTTAGCTAATTCATTTAATAAAACTCTAGTATAGTAACTTCCCAATATTTCATAACTATTAAATATTCCCTTTGATTAATAATAATTGGTGCCTCTTGTACCTTATTCTTCTATACATAAAGGTTCAGATGGACAAGAATCATATCTATAAGTAAAAAAATATTTAATCCCAATGAAAATGGGGATTTATATAGGTAAAATACCTTAAAAATAGTAGGTCAACATATAATACATACAATTTTAATAACGTAGTTTTATTTAATACATAAACCTCCTCTAACATAAATAAATTATTAATAGTACCCCATCCCTCTCTTAATAATCCTTATATGATCAATGATAATAGGTAAAATTATAGTGGAGTCATATATCATTATTTAGTTTCCCTAGCCTACAACAAATAATAGGATTAAAATATATAGTATTATTACCCTCCCATTAAATATTAACCGATGAAGTCATGAAGATCTATCAATTAAAACTCATCTAGAAAACATTATATAAGATCCTAACCATAAAATACATCTCCATACCAAGTAATGAGAATATAAGTGACCCTATTAGATTAAAATCAATAGGTCAAGGTTTGGAAACTAAAACAAAGGGTATAAATAAAAATTATATATGTAATTACTCCAATAAAAACAAACTAACATATCCTAAATAAACTATAAAACATTCCCAACATCAATAAATGATCATACACATGAGTATGATAATATACAAGATATATAAAACCCAACTCCATTTAAGGAAACAAAAGAAACTGACTCATCCCACTCACTACAAGATCACCTTGTTTTAGAACTAACAACCTTCCATATTTCAATATATATAATCTTTTATATATAAAAATAATTGATAATAGTAGGGTGTGTATACAAGTAAACACAATATATTTCTTTAAAAATATCTCATGTGCCTAGATAATAGGAATAACAAATCATTATTTATTTACATATATAAATATTAATCAATTAAGAAAAATAATCAGGAGAAACATCATTACAAAAGACCCCCACCTCAAGTAATCAACCATGCCAACCACATTACCACATCTATATCACCGCAACCATCTCACCACATATTCACTAACATAAAAACAAAACATAATCCTTTATATATCATTATCCACTCCTCTAAAAATGGTATAGAAACCAACCTTACAACCACCAACCATTATAATAAGAAAAAATATATACATGTGAGAACCATACAATGACCCAAAAACAATGTATAGTGGTGCGACTATGATAAGAAAAATTATACCCATAGAGTAATACAACATCCTAAGGAATAAAATATCCCTTTACCACAACTCATTAGGTAATACCACTTCTCATTCGACCAAACCACTATCAAAGAGTTCAAAATCCCTCTAACATCCACATCATCATCAATAATTGTATCATTAGCACAATTCACATTGTAAACATTAATATATTAACCAATAAATTGTGAAACTATACCATTAAACAAAACGTATAATTATAATTCATAATATAAAATATTAAAAACTTATATATTGATCTACTCTAACAACCTCATATCCTTAATAAATCTATATCAACTATCCATAATTAATCCATTATTCCCCTCAAATTTCCCATCATCGCATTCTAGAATAACCTCTCTCACACCACTATTCCCCTCACGTTATTATTAAAAAATTATACAGGGTTCAAATCATTATATTGAAACATAAATGATTCATATTCAAATATCATCACATTATAAATATTTAAAACATGTAATCAATATCTTTGTTTCCTAATAGATCAGACAAATTCCTTATTATCTTCTCATTCACAAATTCATGCCATGTAAACAATCTTCAACCAGATTTAAAAAAATTACCAAATTAATTTATTTTTGGAATGTTATTATTTTAAACATATAATTCAATCAGTTAGGTTTTATATCATTAATACCATAATAATCATATAAATTTCCAATCATTATATCAAAATAATTATTCAAATTCATTAACCATGAAAAAATAGATAAGTGATAATTCCATATCCTATCAAAGTTCTATATTTAATTGAACATTCATTGATCTCATACACCAATTATAAAATCCATGATCTTAATAATAAATCCCGTGATCCATCTATCCACACGTATTTTCCTTGAGATAAATATATATAAATAATGGTTTACCAAATCATCACATGAAATAAATATAATTTATAGATTAGCATCGATCCATGATTTAATTAAATCACTCCCATAAATAAATCCACAAATGTATGTTAAAAACCTTATAAATAGAACCAAAGATCCCAAAACTAATCACTTTAGTCAAAGTGATGTTATTGAAGAGATATGCATTTTATTAGTGGTTTTTAACATTTATAATATAATGTCTCAAAAACCATGATTTTCATAACTCCAGTATAGCCTATTTCTAATAATCAAATCCTAATCCCAAAATTAAAACATTTGTTACATACTATCAAAAAATTATATAATAATTTTACAAATTAAATTTTTCATAAACTAACTCTAAATAAATGAGTCTATATAAACCACTATGTGTTTTATAACTCCTCTATAACATGTAACCATGAAATGTATACTTCCTTAAGTTGACCCATCAAAACCAAAGTATCTCATCATAAATAATTATAACATGTTTTGAATAAAATATGTTTTGTTTATTTATGACATATCCTAAGAAACTTGACCCCTCTTAGGATCATGGTAAACTAATTGTTCTAAACCAAACCACCCACCAATAGTACAGGAACTGGTGAATAGAATAAATAAATCATATCACATACATTATAGGTCTTATCCAGATAAAACAGAACATAACTGCATATCTCTGGAATAAAATATAACCATGAATAAATATAACTAATTATTAGTTTTAATATAAAATGTTTGTGATACGTGTTAATCATCTATATCATTAAAACAAATACAACATGAGAAGATAAGGGAAATATAAGATCCTATTATCTTTAAATAATGTCATATTATGAAAAATATGAAAGGGGAAACTCCATGCCACACCATCTCATGAATCATGATAACCAATAGTAACTATCAAAAAAATAACCACTGTGTTTCTTCATGACTGGCTCTATATCCACTGAATTCACCTGTGAATTATGCATCATATAAACCAAGACAACAAGTTTTTGAAGAAATATTACACAAGGGTTAGCATAAAATAAAAAAAAAGAAAACCTAAAAATTGAGGAATAAAAGGCAAGTAAACTAAAAACTAATGTCATGGAAAATATAATAAGAAAAAAAAAATTAAGTGATAGACAACCAATTCCATAATGAAACTCAATGTCAACAGTCCAACTAAAAGATGTCACTTGAAGAAAACCTCAAATGCATGGTATATTGTATGACATAAAGAACAAGGTCTACACAACTTCCATAAGTTTTATAACATGTATTTCCATATCTAAAGTGAGTTATTTCGCCTCATAAAGATATAATTGTCATGATCATGGAAGTAACACACCTCTATGGATGACTATGATCTAACACCTAGTGGAGAACAGTCTCAAATCATGGATGACTGCACACTAACATACAAGGGAGTACCTAAAATCAATCTATTTTATGGGGGACCATTCCATACCCTGAGAATATTTATAAATGGGTACTTAAAACCCATGAATATAATATTGCAACATAACACACAAGTGAGTACCGACTCCATGTCATCTTTGAACTCCTTTCCCAAACCCTGTTCCTATCTCTATAGATGTAAGGTATTTAAAGTACCCAAAGTTCCATTCCAATAATATTCAATGTTAAAAAATACTACACCATCATTCACTATAAAAAAATACATAGAATATACTATTTATTTACCCAATTCTTACACCCAGCTTTGAAGATATGATAAACATCAAATAAGACATAGTATATAAAATGTAATCTTTTGGACACTATGTATGAGCCTAAAAAAAATGTGGGAATCTACAATTTTCATCATTCCACGTGGGTTAACCCTATAAATCATTCCAAAAATGTATAATTGGTTTTTGAGACTCTCGCATTAGCTGAAAATTTATTTATAGTGGCTAAAGTCATGAGTTTTACCTATATACATGATGCTCCATGACCTACACAGATTGCATTTATAGGGGGATAGTGAGGCATGAAATTTTTTACACTATGAGTCATGTAATCTAGATAAGCATGGGTTGTTGTCTAATAGTACATTTTTGGTGATATTTAACATATTTCTAGAAACCCTATCCATATTTTACTGATATCCATAACATTTTTTGGAAATCACATGTCATATGATCACAAACCTGGTCTGCAGAAATCCTATTCATCTATAAAATCCAATTTTGTTTTCATTTTCACCAATTTTCATGCCCAAAATTGATCCACCTATT
Organism: Viscum album; assembly: GCA_963277665.1. Lineage (NCBI taxonomy): Eukaryota > Viridiplantae > Streptophyta > Magnoliopsida > Santalales > Viscaceae > Viscum > Viscum album. The sequence continues at coordinate 826,930,702 of OY728126.1, read as the reverse complement.
ATTTTCATCATCTCTTCCTATTATAATTCCCCACTATCCACCACCACTATCTATTCTCGCATGGTCAAGCTACTACACAAATCCTCACACTATCCTTGGGTCCCCACCACCCTGGGGCCCCCTCCTCACTACTTCCATTACTAAAATGGTGACTCATTCACCCAATATATAACTAGATTACTTCATGGGATTCAAACATAAAACCACTAAACATTACAAAGTTTTGTGATGAACATACATCTTGAGTGAGAAGGAATGTGGTGAAAAAGCATAGCTATTTCCACTGTGATTATAACAACCAAATGAATTATTTAAGTCATTTTCATTTTTATTGTATTATTATCAAGGGTTTGGTAATTATATTGTGGAAAATAAAATGAGTTTCTCCAACATGGTATAGAAATATAAATCCATGAAAATTAACAATCAATTATTCACTGAATATTCAATAGAAAAAAAATAATCAAAGAATAAGAACTTTACAATCCATGATATGTAAAAACAGTTTCAACAATTAGAATTTTAATTCAATGAAATTTGAATCAACATGACAAAAATAATGATGCATGTTAATCAAGAATTAATCTCATCCTTGATGGTGGAATGATAACACTCAATCCTTGACTGTGAACTCTACTCTGAATTATGGGTGTCAATTGACCATCCTATGATACCATTTTACCATAATCACCTATATTTTTAGGGAAATGATAGTTAATCACTCAATTTTAGATATTAGTGACATATTTATAAATGATAGGGTAACGGTTCTAAAATACTAGTGTATTATCAATAATTTCCCAAATAGATCTGAATTAAACAAGAAACCCAATAGTTATAATTCCTATCTATAGAAAAATACCCTTTTTAAACAAACTAAGGTGTCAGAATTCCCATATGAGGCTCTATTTAGGTGTTATTAATCACAAATTCTAAAAATAATATTCTTATTATATTATATCATTTTCAAAGGATCAAGGTAATTCTAAAAACATTCCATTCATGTGAACATAATAATTTTTATTATTAAAAATATACAAATGTTATGAAATAAAAAAATGAGTCACTACATCATCTACACATTCAATAATTTTTCTAATAAAATGAAAAAATCAATAAAATATTGAGTGTACTAATATAAAAACTAATTATTATGTTTTTATGTGCTCTATTAATTATTACCAAGCCACCATAGGATGCACACTATTAGAATAAATGACCGTTTAATTCCATTCTTTTAAAAATCCTCAATATTCACTAGGTACCCTATAAAAGTGGTGTTGTCATCAATTTCTAGCTATCCACGGTCAATAATATGTGATATATTGTGAAAATTCATCCTAAGATATGATACATGTAAGAATATATTCACTTGGACTAACTACGAGGGCAACTCCATGTGGTACGGAACCCCACCTACCCAATATAAATCATGGAATGGCCTTGTGAATCTCAGATATACATTTTAACCCAACCGATTTTCCTCATGCCACATCATAAATATTCCATAAATACCATGTTTTCTCTATCCAAATAAATCGAATGGAATCTATTTTTAATCCACATAGGACTTCATATGGATATAATACATCCTCATCTAGTCCTAGATCACTAATACCTTTACTATTGTCAAATATACCAGTTTGATCCCCATAATTGATAAATTTATAATCTCTGACTAATAGTGGGGTAACCTATTGGGTTTTCCATAAATATTAATGAATGGTGTTACACTGATAGGAGAGTGGTATCTTTTCTTGTATACAATCTCTAATAATATTATTTTATAAGACTATCCCTTACTAAAAATGAGTACACAAGCCTATAAAATATTATTGAGAACCAGAATGGTCCATATCTATTTGGTTGACTATTTAGTGATGGTATTTAATACATAATCGAAACTAAGACCCAAATGCATCTCATGGGCCCCTAAGAATATAGGATGTGAATTGAGAGAATAAGTTAGAAATAATTTTCAAGGAAACTATGTGTAATAATATAGTATCACCTATGTACATGAATCACAAGTGCTTAAATGATTTCATCTATCACATAAGAATTGAACCTACTGGGTCAGTTTCTCAATGATCACCTAGACAACATCATGTCCCTTCATTTAATGTGTAATCCCAATCACTAAATATATTGATAATTTTTCTCACTTCCACTCCATAAACTCAAGGGGATTTCTTAAACTGGTTGGAATTAGGTTCTAGTCATCAACTTCTAATAGTTGAGGCACCCTGATACAAAATTAGAAAAAATATTCTTTATGTATGGCCAAAAAACCTTGAGATTGAGATCTTGGTAAATATTTTGACACTAGGATATGATTTCAATTGAGAATAATGAAACTCCTTAAATACTTCCTTAGGTATCTCAACTAGAATAACCATCTACCCCTAGAAGAGGATGACATGCTCCCCAATTTCAAATAATTTATTATTTTAATCTTCTAAGAATATATAATCACACAAAACCATGCAATATATGTCTCCAAACAGGTCCTCTGTCACTTGATGAATAATTCTGTTGAAAACCACTATCAACCAAAGGTAAACAATTTCTCCCTCTTCCTCAAAGACTAATTGTATCAATCCTAGATACTAAATCGCCTATTTCAATAACTAGGTATGGTACTTCCAAATAATGGAATCCCCTCTTGAAGTCATAATCCATAAATAACTCCAACCATCACATCTACATTAGGATGATATATCTCTTTCAGAAAATATACCTGAGACTCTTGTAATACATTTAAACCAATAATTTCTCAACAAAAATGTATTTTCTATAATTTGTAATGGAAAACTTGTTGTTGAAAGCTACAAATAATGGATCACATAGTTATTCTTTTGTGGTATTAACTAATTAGACACATAATTAATCATTTACTTCCATAACATTCGTAATTTCCCAAGCCTATCTATGAAGACATAAAAAACCTCATATAATCAACTTTGTCCATAATATAATAATTGAATAGAATCATTGTTCATCCTATAATTTAACTCTTAAAAATAATTTTTTTTCAATTCTTGGACAAAATTAATGGATACACCATTTTTAAAGTGTGTTCATGGAATGAAAAATCCTAGATAATTCCATCATGAATCAATAGTAAAAATATATTAAGCCAAGAATGTTGTTCACCTAAAAAATAGCATCAGGTGGATCCAAAACCATCATAGTATCAGTTATCATGAGTTAAACTAATAAACTACCCTATGAGATGACATTAAATAATAAATAGTCAATATGTACATGAATTTAACTTAGATATTTACCCATATAGTTTGTTCTCTTGAAGTAAGTCGAAGAAAATCCTTATATTCTCAATATGATCGTACTTTAACATAGAATATATATTGATTTCATCAATTAAGACCACTATAAACTTATCAAGAATGGATGGAAGATCTAGTTCATTAGTACCATGAACAATATAGGGGAATTTTTTTATTCCAAATAAAATCACTCTGAACACATAATTTTTATAGACACATATGAATGTCATCTTTAAGGTTTCTAAATCATGAACATGCTACTCAGACCTGAGAGTTATCTTCTATAACTACATCACTCCCTTTACCCAGTTGAATATGTCATCATTCCTCAAAAAAAAAATTATACTTGACTATCTATGAGTTCATATAGTTATAGTCAATATAAATCCTTAAGATCTTGTATGCCTTCTTAGTAAAAAAACTAGAGCTACATCTAAGGTGAAACTCTGATCCTAATAAAATCGCACTCCAACTAGTCTTATAACAAAAACTTTAGCTCTCTAAGTTTAGATAAGAAATAGATGTAATATATATTATCTAAAAGTTCAATTTAATATTTAATTGGACATTAAATTCTTAAGGGTTGCATCTTCTCATCCTTCTTGAGGGTCCCACTCACTAGTGAAGGTAAAGCACAACCAATATTCTAAACTGTAAATAAACCTAAAATGATATAAATTATTATAGGTATGAAATTTATACAACTAATCCAGACCAAGGATGAAATAATATTATCTCATCTCTATGAAAAGAATAAAACTACCCCAATGATAGATGTGGGTGAAAGTGGGATCACCCCTTATAGAAATTTCTTTCTGGAGGGGTCAAGTAAGAGGATCAACTAGTATTCATAACTCCAAGACCAATAATATAGAAATAAAATAATAGATCATTTAATTGTTAATAAGTATTAGTGTTATTTTTTATAGGGTATAAAACTTTCCTTGATCAATATTTTTTATTGACTAGTCATAGATCTCTATTGATTGAATCTTCCCACATCTCTATCAAACTATACCCTAATCACTACATGGACCACCTAGAAGAGGTAAATGTAGTATAGTGATTTTTCATCCACCTTAGTATCCTCTTATAATGTCTACCCCTACTCTACTAATTCACCTCTTAAATGAACACTCTACTCACTATGAATAGTACCCTGATCATATTATTGACTCTAAAATTATGTTTTATCCTTGAGAGCATCTTTTCTATTCTCATCAACTCACCAAATTTTTAAATCTCAATCAAATTTACCTCTAACACTATAGGTGTAAAAAATACTAGATCCCTATGGGCTGGACACACTATGGGATCCCTCTACCATCATTTCCCAAATTGGGATCATGAAAACCAATTCCATGGATGATTAGATCCAAAGGACTGAACATAACTAGAATCAATTAAGAACTCTTCCTCCAGAATAGTAGAACTTCCCACAGTTCCTCGATACATCTTTTATGAGAAGATCTTAATAATAAGGGCCCTCAATATATTTATCAAATATGTGGGTAAACATATTGGTATAACCCTATATTGAAACTCTCTTTCGATCCCTCAATGAAAATTAAAATCCAGTAGAAATCCATTAGGAATCAAGTCTATTGAGTACCTCAAGAGTTCTATAAACCTTCATGCATACTGAACTATGAAAATGGTTCTATATTAAAGGTATAATAACTTTTGAACACGTATCATCCTCGGAATCAATAGATGGTACTCCTATCTAAAAAAGAACTCAAACTCTTGTGAGGGTAAAGTGTAATTTTCATGAGTTTTATTAGTCAAAATCCATTAATTTCTATTTATTCCCCAAATAAGTCTAAACTAATGAATAACCATATAATTTTTGGTAATAAAAAATAGATAAAATATATGAGTGATTGAATAAAGATAACACTCAAACACATAAGGATCCAACATACCTTGAAATCTTAGTAGCCTCTACTATTAGAACTCATGAAGCACATTCAACCAACAAATAGTTTCATCTAACTCTGTGGGGACTACCATTCACTCCATAGAAGAAATATTTTCTCTCTATACTATAGGTGGGAGATATTAACTCTACTCTCTTAGTGGAGATATTTACCTAGGGTTTATATACTAATACCGAATCACTTAACTCGTCACTGAATGGATCTCGAAGCATGAGTACTACCACAACATAGCCTTACCTTTGAATTTTAGTTTGCTATCTATGGGATATAATTCTATATTTGACAAGATGAACCTTGGTTAATTAAAGTATATATAGTTTACATAATATAATGTGCATATTGATAAAAAAAATTGGCATGATTCATGTATCATCCTATCATAACCTATAAATGAATCATTAGAATTATTAGCTGGAAAAAATATTATAAGTGTCATAGTACAATTATATTTCATCCTCCTGCTCCAATAATGGGTTCACAAGTCCATTAACAGAACTAAAAACCCCTTGAAACATTTTCCATAATTTTCTTAAACTAAACCTCTCAAGACCCCAAACTCTAAGCATCATCCCAAACATATACCTACTTTGATACCACCCTAACATGACCCGAACCATCAAGACCCCAACTAGGATAATGAAAGATTGTTTATTCTTCCTCAATACTGCCTTCAATATGTCAAGGGATAGTGAATAACACAAATAATGAATATCTATTTCATAGGATACCATATCCTAATAAACTTGCATTGAACCATATATCTATAGAATAAAATTTAACCATGAAAAACTAGACATAACAACCATATAAAATATAAAGTCCATTTGATACATACCAATCACCCATAGAATTAATACATACGTAATCACATAATATGAGAAAAAAATACAAGATAACAACATTATGAAATAAATATATGCCTCAAAAAATAAAAATGGAGACCCCATGAAACACCATATTTAGATTCACGATCACAAAAAGTAACCATCGCCTCCAAGATCCAATAATATGTATCTCCATCATCTCTAGGTAAACTGAAGTCACCTCAAAACTATTAATCGTCTAAATATACCTAAAAAGTTCAAGCTTAAAGTCTATATAGTGGTCAGTATTATAATACCTAGTTGGACACCCCAAAAATACAAATGGAAAAAAGCTAAGTTAGCTAAAAAAGGTATCATGTTAAAGAGAAGAAGGAACCAATATATACATTAATTGTCAGATTATGAATTTAATGAATCTAAAAGTCAACTATCCAACTAAAATATGTCTATCGAAGGAAACCCCAAATGCTTGACATATGGTAAGAATATAACTTGACAATATTTTAAGATTCCAAAACATTTATTCCATCAATTTATATAACTTCATTGGGGGTTGTTCCTAGTCAAGGAAAAATTTATCAATAAAGGGAGTACATGGACCATATGGAAGACTACACATCAATAAAAGGGGGAGTACTAACTCCAAGGGTAGAGGATCTTTCTCCAACACATGGGGGAGTACCTGAACCATATTTTTCATAGGGGGGTACTACACACAATCATAATTATACCACTATGAGACTATATAAACCTCATGCATATAGGATCATTCCCTGACACAGAAGGGTAATACTAACTCCATGTATTCTATAAATGTGTTACATAAATCCCATCGTCATCTTTTTGGAGATAATATACTCAATGTTCCAAAATTTCCTTGAAAATGGTATTTAATGTTAAATGGAATCTTACCATTGTGTAGTACATTGATAAATGATTAGAATAGAGTATTTATTTCCCCATTTTTAAAACATGAGTAATAAGATATATAAATCACCAAACAGTATATAGTTTAATAAATTTACCATGTTAGACACAATGTGTGAGCCTCAATAAAAGGTCGAACATATACTTCCATTGTCCAACCATGTTGGGTTAACCCAAATAGTGTTCTCCAAGGTGGTACACAATATATAAGACTAATGGGAATTCTATAAATTTATTTATAATAGCATGATTTGTGTTGATTTGTTAAATATGACATGATCTCTATCCCATAGAGTATGTGAGTCTAAGGGTATAGTTAGGTGTGTGATCCAATACACACTAAGTCAAATAACTTAACTATGCATAGTATGTATCCCATTGTACTTTACATGGGATATTCAATACTTCCCTAAAAACCATAGCTACCTCTCAGCACTATACACATTGTGTGTTTAGATATCACATATTTGATCTGTAGAAACCATATACACACATAAACTATACCATTGTTTCTATTTTCTTTACCACTCAGGCCCTGAACTGCTCCTCCCTTGCCTTAAACATCTTCACCCACTTTTGATTCCCCTCTATCCACTATTGATCATGTGTAGTTTGGATGATGTAAGAACCCCCACATCCTCTATTGGTCACCACCACACTAATGACACCTCCTATGAATAACCTTTTCCTGGAATATTGCCACCCTTTCCTCATCCCCAACTAGCTATCATCCCAGGATTCCATTGTCAGTCTTACATCCATTAAAAATATTGGTCATAAATGTACATGGTGAAATTGAGAAGGGATATTATGAGATGGAAGAGTCTTTTTCAGTATCATTTTAGCCACCCAAAAAATTCTTGGTGACATGATTATCATTTTACATGTAATATTGAGGATTTATAAATACAAACATAGAAAAGATAAAATGGTTTTCAATATTGGCATAGTATAATAAATCTAATAAAATTAACAATAAATTTGTCAGAGAGTTTGTTCCAAATCCTTACATTTGATGAATTAAAACACCCTCCATTAGTTGTTTTATAAGGGTTTATGTTACCTTAAATATTTGTAATGTTCCCTATAATGAATATTTAACATTTTTTGAACTAATGTCTGGAGAAATGAATTGAGAAACATAATTTCCAAAGAATCCTGATGCCACATTAGGTCATGTTATTATGTCTATTAGAAGATATGGAGAATGAGAAATATTGAGATGGCATTGGATGACATCCATCAAAACAAGGTGATCTAATCACGAATATATTACGACCAAAACTAAAGATATATAAATTAGACCATTGATTTTATTATAATGGATCTTATAAATTAAATAAAGGACTAATATAATGTAATACTGGTGGAACACGCTAAGAAAGTTTGTGTCTATATTGAATAATGCAAACAATGCATGGGTAAAGCACTTCTAATTTTATTTTTCTTTTATGGGTTTTCAGTAATTGATGCTATTATGTGAGGAATGAATTATCAAGATCATATTTTTCATTTTTAGTGATTCATTTTCTAACCCGATATGGATGGTTATATTTTAGGGATATGAAGCATTATCTTTTGATACAGTGTCAATGAAACATAGAGACAAATCTTTCTACTAATCTATGAGGTTAATATGGAGAATATTGATAGAGTTTCTCACTAAAAATTTATCTTTCAAATATGTTCATTGTGTGGGAACCTGATATTTCAAATGAGATATATTAAAATATGTTTCATGTTTGGAATTTGGTACCTTTCAAATGGTTTGTAGTCAATAATGTCTTGGTGTTGGGACTTGGATACCTTGGAAATGGTCTATAGATCTACATGCCAGTTTGGTTTAAAATAAATTACTTCCAAGATTGGAAGAGTTTATTTTCTTAATAAAATCCATTACAATATAACTCATATTGTTATTTGATACACTGTAATTTTTTACCTTTTCTATTGAGAAATTGGTTATGATTTATTAAGTTATATCTTTTCAGAGTTTTTAGTTTGGATGAAAATATTTTGTTTATCGATTAATTGGTAAACTTATAAGTGTTTAATTTTGATTTTTTTATTACATACCATGATCTTATTGGAAATATTATCTTCTGATAAAATTAATACTTGAGTGGTATGAAAAATTATAGTTCTATTTTTTACTACAATTCACCCACAACCCTCATGTAGTTCTACGTTAATTGAATTTCAAATCTAGGATGTCAATTTGTACCAAAAAATTATTTAGAAAAAAATATTTGTAAATTGGTATCAGACCTTATCTATATGTTTGATAATGATATTGATTATAATTTTTCTTCCATTTGATTTATTAAAATTTATCTCAATTTTATAATACTATCCTATTATAATGGAATGATCTTTTTTTTAAAAGATAAGACACCTAAACTAAACTATATATATTGTTAATCCAATATGATCACTTATTTTTTATAAAATTTGTTATTTATATTTATGTGATTAGATATAGATTTGATTTATTAAAACTTGAGTAGAGCATTGTTTAATGATGACTAAAATTTTCTTAATTCTAGATAATGAAAATTTATTGCTTACTAGATAGAAATATTTTGAGCATCAAAAAAATTACAGAGATTGAAATACCACGTTTTTCTAAATGATAAATAATATTTAGCATTAGATATCATATTTTTAGAAAGACAATAATATATATAAGAAGTTTGAAAACACACATTTATTTCAAAAGGTACCTCCTAGTTCAATGTATAATCACTGAGGGTGGGGGTGAATCAGTTGTCTTGTTTATTTTTAAGTTTCATTTGTTAAATAACCCTCATCACTAGTTAAAGGGAATATTGATCACTATCCAACACACACAAATTAAGGGAAAAGTATATTTACAAGATTCACCTCTCAAAATGAGAAGTTTAGTCCTTGGCATGATCTGGATTTCATCAATACTATAATATGAATTAGTATTAGTATGTAGGTATAATGAGAATGTTTTTTCCTTGTAATCATGTTACAATAATTATCCCAGTTGTGATAGTGATTAACACAATTTTACAATGACAGATAACCTGAAATAAATAATAATAAATCTTTCTATACATTTCCTTCATTTGTTTATTCATGATTCTCTTCATCTTCTTCTTCAACCTATAGAAACTCAGGTATTATCTCTTCACATTATGAAAATTTTTATAGCCATTTCTTCTTCTTATTCTATTATTCTTGTTACTATAATCTATCACATCACACACACATCTCTCTCTTCCTTAGCTACACATACACTACACTATTTCTTTTCAAAACAATAATTATAATGTATATTATCCAATTTTAATTTTTCGAATTAAAATTCAAACATGCAACTTACTTTAACAAACACAATTAATCTTGATTCATTTTGATCCATTAGATCTTTTGGATTGATTATAATTCATTGATACTTCCAAAATGAAATCATATATTGAGTAATTGAGTCATAAAGTCATCTATGAATCCATTCCATAAAAACCACTCACAGCATAAAAAACCCCTACATGAATTTTACTATGGCTTGGCGAAAAAAACTTGGTTATTCTTCTATAAAAACACTGATAACCATGTCCATGTTCATCCTTCACCTAGATTTGTTTTACTACTACTATAAATTTTAACCATATCTTCTTTTACCATGGGTGTGGTCCCATTCCTCTAGATGTTTTTGGTCTGTATAGCCTCATGTCAACCATGACTTCTTATACCACAAGAGTGGTCTCTTCTGGTGGTCATTTTATATTACAGATCCACATATCAACCATGAACTACTTCAAATTCCACCATGGTCAGAGTTTCATTTCCCATTTTTTATTTATATAATGGAATTCAGCCGTAGAGACTACAATGGGAACCACCACATCCATTTTTGGCCATGTTCATTTCACACAGGCACACCACCAATGCACCGCAACCATCAAAACACAATCTACCATGGGTGTGTCCCAGCTTGGATTCTCTAGAAAACTCTCCACCATGGGTTTGGTCTCATGGTTTTCACCTCCTTTATTCCAAGAACCATTATCACCTCAAGAACCTTATATCAACCATCTAGGATCCTTACTATATGATAAAAGGATTGAATCATGATAACAAAATCATGATGATTATATCCTTGAATATCATTTCATAGGGGATCATATGATTATACTTTGAATATGATTTATGTATTGAAAAAAAATCCAAAACGCTCAATCATATCATATTCACTAATTCTACAACCTCACTGATCCAAAAAACCATCTTAGTACCTCTTATTATCAATAATCTCCCCCTTTATATTTTTTCTCAACCAAGGAACATAAATCACTATGAAAATCTGAGAAAATATAAACGGGTAACCATCTCATAATTATAATCCTGCATGAGTTAAATTTTCATTATAAATAATAACATTGAATAAATAATTTCCTATTTTCCATAAGAAAATGATCTATTTGCACCTTCCTTAACACAGACTTCATAATCTTTTATCAGAACAACATTAACATTTCAAACCTGAAAATGTTTTACAACCACTTATAATAAACTATTAAAATATTTCACACATACTAAAATCATATCTTAATTGTTTTAGTAACTCTATCAAAAAACACGATTAATTTTGAAATATAATTCCCCCAAAGGTAACAATATCAATAGATTCACCCCAAACATTATATACTCCCCCTTTAAAAATATGGGAATATAAACATAAAGGAAATATTTATATTGTCATTTTCTCCACGTTTAATAGTAATATACAAAGAAAATATGAGATTGGTGACTAAAAAGCATACCTTATCCCTATAATGACTAAGGTCAAACACCAACTTCTACCATAGATTCTGAAATGCATCTATTGATAGTTCTTAGGTGAACACATATACAATATACTCCTTTTATGGAAAGAAATTCGAATTTCAACTCATTCTCACCCACTAGATCTTTGATGAAGTGATATTTAACGTTAAAGTTCTTGAATCATGAATTATGAATACGATTCTTTGAAATATTAATAGTAATTTGATTGTCACATCACAATAGTAATGGAAACTTCACTTTATGTCTACCTAAGTCTTTATCCACATAATTTGTGTTGTGGAATGGGTTGTAGCCACATATTAATCCATGTAAGTTCATATGGTGACTAATTTCTACTTACTTTAATGCTAAAAAATCATGCATTTCATCAAGTAAAGTAAACTTCCAATCCACTTCTAGTATTCTCTAGTATCAACTTCCATTACTTTTTTATCTTTAGTTAACATTTATCCTACTAAAATTTTCATATAAATAGGCTTACATTCCTCCATGAGAAACTTATTCAAAATTTAATAATCATATGTATGTTGAGATAAAAAAATATAATCCTAACCTTGAGAGATTTTTATTCCAAGAAAGTATCTTATCTCACTAAGTATAGAAATTTCAAAAATATTCTTCATTCTTTAGAAAACTCTTCACAAATTTCTACATAATTTCCAGAAGAAATAATTTCATATACATAAATAAATACATTGAGAAATATCTTTATATCATTTTTAATATAGAGATTTATGTAAACTCTTTATTTTCTAAATTTCAACTTCTTCAATCAGGTTTCAAGCTTAGAATACCAAGCTATTTGGTCTTACTTTATCTAATATGAATATTTTTTCAACCTTTAAACACAATTCTCATCTTCACCCAGTAATAAACAGCATTTTTTTCAATCTACACCTCCTATTTCAATTCACCATTGAGGAAGGGTGACTTGACATCCATTTGAATGATCTTGCAACACCTTTCAGCTACAATGGAAAGGAAAATCATCAACGTTTCATGTCTTGAAACTTGTGAAAAGGTATCATTGAAGTCATCTCCCTCGGCCTTTGGTTATCCCTTACACCCCAACCCTTATTTTCTTTTCTCCCCACCTCACCTTTTTAATAATCTAGTTTTATAAAACCTAATAAGTTATAAAAATGTTCTTCTCTTGGGTATTGGGTACTAACTCCCAAGTATCTTTCTTTTCTATCAGATCTATCTCTTCATCCATTGTATCAATCCAATCTTGATGTCTCATTGCTTCTTGAACATATCATAGGTTAACATGAGAAAATAATGATATATGAGAGATTTTATTCAAATTGTTTCAATTTTGAATCTATTATCCATGATTTTAATGTTATTTTGAAACTAAAAATGCCTTATCAACCTTGGATAATGTAAAAAATATTGTTTTTATTCACTTTTATTTTCAAAATCAACTTATTAATCTATAAATTACTCAAAATTGTCACAATTATTAAAAACTTTTTTCATGAAAATTGATTCATCATTATCACTTCTAGAACATGTTACCTCATTTGAGTTCACTTAATTTGATTGTTATATCACTTTTTCATAAATAGAACCAACATTATTTCTTGTATCCTTGTTATAAAATGACATCCTCTTATATTATGTGGATAACCTTGGTAGACACCAACGATACCTATTCTTTCAAATTTTCCCATATTTCCATAATTAACATTTATATTAAAAGGGATTAAAAACACTATTAGATACATATAAATTAGATACATCTTAGATTCCATATCATATGATACATATAATAATATTTTTTATAAAGACAAAGAGGTTGAATATGAACCATTTCTATGATGTCTTGTCTCTAGAAATAATGAGATGTATCATGCTCTAACAATATAGTTTCATCTATATCCATGTTAATTATATTATTTTTGTCTTCCACAATGTTTTGTTTAGTAGTGTATGATGCAGTGAGTTTAAGATGGATACCATGTTTTTAAATTTAGGCCTCAAATTATCTACTAGGATAATCAACACAATTATATGTTTGAATCATCTTCAAAGAGTGACAACACACTTTCTTAGCACATATCCTGAAACTATTCAACCTTTTAAGAGCCTATTATTTATACATCCTAAATGTAATACATGTAATGTGAGTAAATTCATCAATAATGTAAATAAAATACCTATCTCCATTTACTAATTTCTTTCTCATAGGTCAGTAGATTTTAAAGTGAATTAGCTCCAAAGGATGAGTATATTTCTTGTGTGGAGTATTTATAAAGTTTATGTTTTAACAAGTATAACACATCCAATTAATTTCCATTATCAATTTAAAAATTTCCTAAAAAATATCTCCATTGATAATTTTAGACATATTCTTTTGTTAAATAAAACTAAGTCTTCACCGTTAGAGTTGATTTTCTTATTTTTTTTTCTTAAATATAAATATTTTCTGACATCACTAATCTAAAACAAATTTCCTCTTGTTTGATTTCATCTTATAAAGATATATCCATATTTAAATATCTTCATGAAAAAACTAACACAACCGAGCCCAGTGGGGCCCGTGCCACGACTCCCCAAGCCTGCATTCAGTAGGTTAGGGGCTAGTGACTAGTACCGAGTTGGCATATCACTAACATCGAAGTCATTTTCTAAGTACATGTACACACACACATATCCAAGCCCACAAATTCTGAAATTTAAAAACCACTATGTATCAAAATGCATGCATACCACTAAACCCAACAAACATAGTACAATAGGGAAAGTAAAGTGTGGTAATGTAAACCGAGTCAAAATAAAATCCCACTAAAAGAAAGAGTCTATAAACTACAGAGTCTAACCTGTAAAAAAGGAATTGGGACTATTGATCGAAGCGATAAGAAAACCTCCGCCTATCTGAAATTGTGAATCTCTTCTTGGTCTAGGTCATGTTTCTGGTCAACCTAGGACTCTATCAAAAAGCTATCTCATTTCCATGAGACATGACATGTGAGAAAAATTCCCATGTTGGGGTGAGTATAATAATACTCAATAAAACACTCCAGAACCACAAAGAAATTCCCAAAGTAAAGGTACTATTAAATCTACACAAGTATATGACCATAGAACATATAACAGAGATATCAAGATATACTCGAACCCAATCCTGTAGTCTAGATTTAAGTCACAGCTCTTATATGCCAACACTAGAGATTTGGTCTGAAGATTCCATGAAGCAGTCATCCGGGAGCACATACTCCGGAGTCTGATAGCACTGATGACATCTATCCAAGATGTGATTTTTATTGGAAATTGTCATGAGATAGATACACTGATAGATCTAAAGAGAGATATGATACACTCTCTCTAGGATAACTCACTCCACATGTGGGGACGATCAGGATAAATAGATGACAGTCACTATCAGGTCCATGTGGTGAACCATGACTCATCTAGATTCACCTTATAAGTAGAGGATAAACATCTGGTAGGATTGTTTGTTCCAATAACAAGACTCTACTTAGGGCACAATAATGGAAAGAGGATTGAAATCCAGGCCTATCATAGGGTATTCCAACTACTCGAACCAGAATGTCCTACTGAAGGGATCATAATTATGTGAGTAATAAATGATACCAACAAACCTTTAGAAGATTGATCAAGGGAACCAACCCTAAGAAAACTTGTCCACGATATAGTGTAAAAGGAGATAAATCCATGTATAAGGGTATAAACTATGTTTAGTAGGGTCACACATCGTGTTCCTTGACTCTGGGTACTGCCCGTGTAGAATGGTCTGTGACATTAAGAACATGTCATGTAAAAGACGGGTACACATCGTGTAGAAGGGTCACACACCATTTCCTTCCTTATGAGGTCCACCCATGTACTCTGGCCATGTTCTAGTATAAGGTATGAACCCATGTTTTCATACATGTGTACCTGTACACAGGGTTATCTGCATAATCAGTCTGGGTCTGGTCGTGTGGTGGGGTATAGGCTATGTTCCTTGACCCTGGGATCATACTTCTGTGAGCAGGAAACAATACCAACTAACCCTCAGGGGATGGATCAATGTAACCAACCCTAACAATAGTAGTCCAATATATGGTGGACAAGGAGATAAATTCATGTAGAAAGGTATACATGGTGTTTAGTAGGGTCACATGTCCTGTTCCTTGATCCTGGGTACTGCATGTGTACAATGGCCCATGTCATTTAGAACATGTCATGTAGAAGATCGAAACACACCATGTAGAAGGGTCACACACTCTTTCATTCCATCCAGGGTCCACCGGTTTACTCTAGTCGTGTTCCAATACACGGTGTTAACATCTGTTTACCTACTCGTGTACCAGTACATGCAGTTATCTGTGTTACCGGTCTAGGTCTGGCCATGTGGTGGGGTACACGTCGTGTAGGAATGTTGTATACTCCACCCTATTTATATGTATCTCTCGAGATCCACTTGAAACCTCAGGGAAGGTCTTGCAAGTTGTATGAAAAGTTTCACCTATCTTTTAATACTTTACTTCCCCCAATAACGCAATATGTTGTTGAGTGGGGACCACACTCTATGTAGTCTGGACAATATGAGGTCTTCTTTATAATTTTCCAGAATGGTAGTTCTTCATTCATGCACCTCCAGTAATCCTCTAGTGTTCAATCAAATGATCTTTTCACCCCGAAATTGAAGATCCAGTTTTGTCTCTCCATTACAACACTGAATAGATAGGTTTCAGGCCTACAATTGGCTCCGAAAACAAATTCTGATCATCTGCAAAAAATTCACCCGAAGAATGATATCTCCCAAAATACTTCGATCCATCCAGCTCCATCATCATTGAATCTCCATTAGGTCTTCATTAGTTTTAATATTTTATTTTGGATCATTTTTCCAATAATTGAAGGCGTAATAATTATTTGTTCATATCCTTTGAAGAATGTGAAGATCATATGGTGAGAATAGAACAATTGAACAACCCAAGGAAATAACCTCAACTATTTTTCTTTCCAACCTTAATCTGTAACACCCTGACCCCAGTCACCCAGAGTCGGTGAATTATTACATAACATTGGTATGATCACAAGAAAGATCAAATCTCGAAAGACCAATTAGTTTAGTATCCTTGGAAACACTAGATATATTCATAATGTTTTACATTACATCATAAAAATGAAAACTACAACAACATAGTCTCTATATTCTATACTCTTATCCCCTCATAATATCCCTGCAGGTCATTCATAATTTACTTCTTCATATCCTGGGAAAAATAAAACATAGAAAAGGGGTGAGCTCAAATGCCCAGTAAGGATAACAATATAGAGGAAACTTTCATAAATAAGAATAAACATTTAAGGCAATGTATAACTAAAACAAAAGCCTTTTAAACTTGAAATTCAACATAGTATGGAAAAAATAAAATGAAATAATTCCATTTACTTATTCACATGGATATTCTACTAATCGAAAAATCACATGCAATATCAATAACCACTTTCATAATGATGGAATGCATAATGCCAGACTATCATAACCACATAGCCAAGGCCACGTGCCAAGACTACAAATAATATTTTGTCAAGGCCTTGTGCCAAGACACTAGTTTGTCTCATGAGACCTATCGATGCATCGAGTTGCTATAGCGGGCTCCACCCGTCACATATTAAGTCCAATGCATTCCCATATGAAAAGGTTTAAACATAACATAAACATTCGTATTAAAACTAGAATACAAAATGTAAATACTTCATCCATAAACCATGAATGGTATAAAAATAACACATCCATAGTCAAACATATCACAAAACCTTCAATACAATATAGAAGTTATGTATCATAATAAATCAACTTCAAATAAGTGTAAAATCTATCAAAGGATGTTGACATAGATGAAATCAAAACTTTTTTTAGGGAAATATCTATTTATATTTTGAAATCAATTAAGATTCATATATTTATAAAATAAAACTTTTTCTTTGAAAATATTCTTATAAGCTTGTAAGGGAAGCTTCGACGATTTTATAACGGCAGAAAATAGCTGCTCCCACCGTATAAGTTAAAAAAACATTCTTACCTTAATTTCGTCGAAAAGGTTAAAAAGGACCTTGTTTGGAAAAAAATAGAAATATTAATTTATAAACCACTTATAAAAGTAAAAAAGGGTATAAATGACTTTAACCCATATTCTAGTAATTAGTAAAAATGTTTTGAAATACAATTTTTAAGAAACCTGGATGTGGATGATAAATAAATCCCAGTAGATTATTACGTATAAACAACCTCTGATAGTGAAGAGATTGCGAAATAAACCCTTACCTTGTACTTTTCCTTGGTTGGGGTAGGTTAACCTCCTGTATAATGGTGAAATAATTGTTATTAAATTATACAAGAATCATATATATTAATATGATATCATATATGATCTTTTAACATTGATTTGTTAATAATATCTTAGTATTATCTTTGTTTCGGGTGTTAAATTACTCAATTTATTTTATATTTTTTGTTATGTAAGCTATGTTTTTCATGGATAGGTTGTATATCAATCATATTTATAATTATATAAAGTCCTTAGATACTATTATTAATCATAAAATGAGAATTATACTTGAATGGATACGATGGAGAATGAATCTCATCGCGTTCGTGGAGACGGTAGTCTGTACGTACGCACAAGAGACAATATCATTCTTTTGATATTAAAATAATATATAATTGGATGTTATATCATATATAAAGAATCATTATCATGTTATATTTATTATTTACATGAATTACAAATTATTATACCCATCCAAATAATAATATATTGAATAACAATTACAGCACGACGAGGAGACGGTAAGCCGTACGTACGCATGTATGGTGACATGTTATTCAAAGGATGGATAGAATAATGAATATGGTTGTACCATATTTATAATAACATCACAGTATATATAATATACTGGAGTTATTATTTTAGAATGGTAATAACAAATAAATAAGAAGTGGAAGAAGAAAGGAACTTGAAAAAGGGTGGTGAAATTATTACCTCTTCTTCGGGTTCTTCCTTTTGATTTGATCAAAAGGGATCCTTAGGATGGCATTATGAGTAAAGTAAGGCCTCTAGGATGAAGTTAGGGAAGTTGAGAGAGTATATGGGCAGGGTTTGGCCGAACCAAAAGGCTTTGATGGTGTGAATTAATGAGACGGGGGAGTGCCCTTTTATAACAGGGGTGAGGGGAACCTTTGGAAAAGCTAGAAATATTATTTTATAATAAATTCATATTCGGATTATAATGGCTCCAAAGTATATTATTTAAATCTTAAGGTGGGGATAGGTCGAAAAACAATCAACCAATAGGATTTAGACAGGTTTGGGTCATTATACTAACCTTATCTCTAAGTATTAACTCTTAGTTAATTAGTTTCACTTTTACAATGTCTCTTTGTATTTTCATATTATACGGTTACTAAACTTACTATATACATACAAGAAACCACCAAGTGGTCCATTAATGATACACCTATCATTATATAAGTCTCTTGGATGAACCTTAGATTTTTAGTAATTGAATATCAATTAATAATATAATATTTTTCTTAAGAACTCTTTTATGTCAATTTTGACACTATTCAATAGTTGAATTTTGTAAAATTTATAACAGAATTATTACTTCAAAAAAATATAATTAAATAATTCATAGCATGTCATATTAACCTATAAAATTAGTTTTTTTCATTAAAAGTCTCAATTTATATTTATTTGGGTATTTTTAATATCAATTATTTTAATCTGTCACTGTTATGGTAATTACTGCATCATCATTGTGTCATAAATAAATTATATTATTTAATGTATAAAAATTATAAATAAAATATAATTATGTATAAAATGGTTTTATATTTCTAATTAATATTTATAGTAGAAAATCCAACATATATAACCCTTTTTAAAAAAACTTTTGCTAAAAGATATATGTTTTTGTCATTTTTGTATTTATTTTAACTTAATTAAAATAATGTGTCCCTATCACCTACAAGTGGCTCCATGGGGTCCCAAAATCGACCCAAAGATACCCATGTTCAGACATGTATCCAAAAATAATGTTAGTACACGTTTTAAGGTAATTTAGTATTATTATAATATTATTTTTTAACCCTTATTTACCAGATTTTCCCTTTAACCGTGGTAAATAAAATATTTACCGAAGTAATTATTCAAATTGTCTAAAAATAAAAGTTACTTATTTAGCCAATTTGGAAATCCTGATTCCAAATATGGAATCCATTTTTCCAAATTCAAAACACAGAAGTGGCATAAATTAATTTAAAATTAATTTTCGCTGTCAAAACAAAAAGCGTGTTTTTAAGATATAATAACTATCAAAAGATTGGTACTTGTTTATGTCCGGTTTAATTGTGAAATTATGTCCAATGAACAAAATTGTATTAAATGGTAAAAATATATTCTAAATATACCTTAAAACCACTAAAATTCATAATTTATCATTATTAATTATTTTGATTAAAAAAGTTGTTTTTAATTAAAATTTAGTAATTTTCACTATTCATCAAAATATTAAAGTTATCCAAAAAGTACCAAAATTTCACCTTAGGCTAAATTAGATACTCCAAATCCAAAAATGAAGTCCATTTTGAAAGATAAAATTTCTAAAATTTTAAAAAGTGTGTATTACTATTCATAACGGCTAGTTTGATCGGTTGTGGTGTGTGTTAGAACTTGATGTTGCGTACAACACACGCTATTGCATTATTCAAAGGGAAACGTACTGTAGAAGCTTGGGGTGTTACATTCTCCCCTCCTTCAAATAATTTCATCCTCAAAATTTCTAGAATACTACCACATGAAAAGACTTGGGTGGTTCTTCATCATAAGTTCCTCGGGTTCCCACGTTGCCTCTTCCATCTTATGGTTTCTCCACAAGACTTTTATCAGACGAGTCGTCCGGTTTCTCAGTACTTGTTCTCTTGTATCAAGAATATTGACGGGATCTTCACAATAAGATAGATCGGGTTCCAGTTCTAATTCCTCATAGGTGAGTACATGCGTTGGGTCAGGCATGTATTTCCTCAACATAGATAAGTGGAACACATCGTGAACTTTGGAGAGACTTGGTGGCATTGCCAATCGGTAAGCTACAGCCCCAATTCGTTCTAGAATTTCTAAAGCTTCGATGTACCTGGGACTCAATTTACCTTTATTACCATAACATATAACTCCCTTCCATGGATATACCTTCAGGAAAACATGATCACCAACTTGAAATTCCAAATCCTTCCTTCACTTACCAGCATAGCTCTTCTGCCTACTTTGAGCTGCTTTGATATGGTTTTGGATTACCTTTATCTTTTCCATCGTTTCCTCCACCAGTTCTGGGCCTACAAGTTTTCTTTCACCAATGTCATCCCAACAGGTTGGTGTGTGACATCTCTTTCCGAATAACGCTTCATATGGTGCCATTTGAATACTCAAATGGAAGCCATTGTTATAGGAAAATTCTACCAGAGGTAAATATTGATCCCACATACCCCGAAAGTCAAGTGAGTAGGATCTCAACATGTCTTCTAAGGTTTGAGTAGTTCGTTCTAATTGTCCATCTGCTTGAGGGTGGTAGGCAGTGCTCAAATGAAGTTTAGTATCCAAGGATTTCTGAATACTTTTCCAGAATCTTGAAGTAAAACGGAGATCACGATCAGAAACAATTGATAGGGGTACTCCATGAAGTCTCACAACTTCATCAATATATAGTCTTGCTAGACGTTCCAGTGGCAGATCTTCTCTTATAGCAAGAAAATGTGCTGACTTGGTAAGACGATCAACAATGACTCATATTGCATCGTTTCTTCTAGGAGTCTTTGGTAGACCCATGACAAAGTCCATCGTAATATTGTCCCATTTCCATTCTGGTATGGGAAGAGGTTACATGACTCCTCCAGGCGGTCTCCTTCCAGCTTTCACTTGTTGACAAACCATACATCTTGACACAAAATCAGCAATCTCCCTCTTCATGTTGTCCCACCAAAAATGTTCCTTCAAATCTCTATATATTTTGGTGCTCCCAGGGTGTATAGAGAAATTAGAACGATGAGCATCATACAACAATTACCTTTTTAGATCAGGTATATCGGGAACACAAACTCTCTTCCCAAATTTCAAAATTCCATCTTCATACACAAAGTCTCTCAATCTCCCATCATTCACATCATTAATATTCTTTTGAAATTCTTCATCATCGGTCTGAGAACTCTTAATCCTTTCTAGTAAAGATGGTTTGGCAACCATTTGAAAAATAATTGATGTTTCACCTTCCCTGGTTATTCCCATGTCCATATTCACTAGATCCATGAAAATTGGATCCCTTTCAATTCTCATATTGTTCGAAACTCCATGATCTTTTCTGATCAAATCATCTGCCACCTTGTTTGCCTTCCCCGGTTGGTAGTGTATCGTGCAATCATAATACTTGAGTAATTCAAGCCATCTCCTTTGCCTCATGTTGAGTTCTTTTTGTGAGAAGATATACTTTAAACTATTTTGATCAATATAAATCTCACATTTTCACCATAAAGGTAGTGCCTCCATATATTCAAAGAAAATATCACATCTGCTAACTCGAGATCATGAGTAGGATAGTTTTGTTCATGAATTTTCAACTGTCGTGATGCATAAGCAATAACCCTATCATTCTGCACAAGGACACAACCAAGTACTTTCTTCTATGCATCACTATAAATAACGAACCCATCATTCCCCGATGGTAGAGTCAATATAGGAGCATTGACTAATCTTCTCTTCAGTTCTTCGAAACATTCTTCACACTCTCTTGTCCAAACAAATTTAACCCCTTCACATGTGAGCTTCGTTAATGGGTTTTCCAATCGGGCAAAATTCTGGACGAAATGTCGATAATAACCTGCCAAACCAATAAAACTGCGTACCTCAGTTATACTCGTAGGTGCTGGCCATTCTTGGATTGCCTTGGTCTTAGAAGGATCAACAGATATTCCATCTTTAGAGACAATATGGCCAAGAAAAGCAATCTCCTGAAGCCATAATTCACACTTTCTAAACTACCCATATAATGAATGTCTTCTCAGAGTCCTCGGGATAATGCGCAATTGATTTTCATGATCTTCGTAGGTTTTGGAGTATACCAAGATATCATCAATAAATTCCACCACAAATTCATTAAGATATTCCTTGAAAACTATATTCATCAGATCCATGAATACAGAGGGTGCATTAGTCAATCCAAAAGGCATTATTATAAACTCGTAATGCCCATACCTGGTTCGAAATGCTATCTTCAGAATGCCTTCCTTCTTCACACACAACTGATGGTATCTAGATCGAAGGTCAATCTTTGAAAAGTATTGAGCTCCAAGCAGTTGGTCAAATAAATCATCAATTTGAGGTAGGGGATACTTATTCTTTATTGTTATAGCATTGATCTCCCTGTAGTCGATACATAACCTCATAGATCCATATTTCTTTTTAACAAAAAGAACAGGAGCTCCCCATGGAGAAACACTAGGGAGAATAAATCCCTTATTACTCAATTCCTCTAGTTGTTTATTTAGTTCAACTAATTCTACAGTGGCCATTATATAAGGGGTCTTCGATATAGGCCTTGATCTAGGAATTAAATAAATGGAAAACTTAACTTCTCGCTCTGGAGGATGTCCAGGTAAATCTTCCGGAAACACATCTACATATTCTTTCACAACAGGTACATCCTCTATTTGAACATTCGTTTCCTCAATCACTATAATTTCATTCTATTCCTCCCCAATAATTGAATTTAGTTGAGCTACTGGGGGTGGTTCTAGATAAGAATTAGGTGGTGACGATTTTTCTCTAAAGATAAGGTGTTACTTATCATCATCATCAAAAATCATGACCCCATTCTTCTTACAACAAATCTCTGCATCATAGTATGAAATCCAATCCATACCGAGGATTATATCAAACTCAATCATAGGTATGACGATGAGATCAGCGGATAAAGAACATTTATGTGCTCTAATGGGGACTGATTCACAAAACTTTGTTGCAATGATACTTCCCTTATGAGTTTTAACTGACAACTCCCTTGTTAAATCAAATTGGAAATATCTAATTTTCTTAGAAAACTGGGAAGATATGAAACAATACAATGAAATAGAATCAAATAATGCATTTTCTAAACTTGAGGAAACCATTAAATTACCTGCCGCCATGTCTTTCGGAGCTTCTACCTCAGTAGTAGTGATAGCATAACCTTGTCCTTGATCCCTTGTCCTTTTCTGAGGTAAGTTCCCCTCATGCTTAGGAAATTCATTTGAATAATGTCCCATCTCCCTGCAATTGTAGCACTGAACATTGGTAGCTTCCTTCTTCCCTTTGCAATCACGAGCTTGGTGGCCTCTTTCACCACACTTGTAACAGACACTCATTCCCTTCAAGAAAGTACCAGGGTGTTTCTTCCCACATTTACCACAGGATGGATATTCAACCTTTCCCTTCTTCCCCTTATTTCCATTCCCAGATTTATCAGTAGATCTCTTCTTCTCTTGCTTTTCTTTAAAGTCATAAGACTTAGAGAATTCTTTCTCTGTCTTGATAGCACATGAGATAATGTCTTTGTACGATTGGAAGGATTGTGAGACTAATGCTCGACTGAGAAATGGTTTTAAACCATTAAATAAATGATCAATCTTACTTCTTGGGTTATGTATATAATCTCCAGCATACCTTGCTAACCATGTAAAGTTATCCTCATACTTTACGGCATTCTCATCCTCCTTTTGTCTCAGACATAGAAATTGCCTTTCCATATCTGCTCGATGGTCACGAGGAAAGTATTTTTCTAAAAACAGATCTTTGAACTCCCTCCATTCCATATTTTATACCTCATCATCTTCCTTGATGTTTTGAATCAATGACCACCATTGATCAGCATCTCCAATGAGGCGGTAAACTGCCATGATAACTTTTTCCCTTTCAATACTTCCCAAAACCTAAACTATTTTCTCTAGGGAACTTATCCATTTCTCAACTACCAATGGATTTGTACTCGCATTGAACGATGGTGGTTGTTGCCTCATGAAGCAATCTAACAATGATCCTTCACACTGTGGATCAGGGTGCTCCATACGGGTAAGGTTATTATTCATAACCTGAGTGAGTTGTCCTAGTATGGTGATTAGCTGATCGGCACCAGTTGCATCCCCAGCTCCACTATAATTATCTTGAGCAGGAGGGAAATCCCTACATAGAGTGAGTACATTGATACAGTTTCCATTTCTTCCACTAGGCGCCATTTCTGAACAATGGCATAAACTAGATCAGTTTATGAATCAAAATACATAATTCCATACTTATAAAACACTTAACATAAATTGAACTATTTATGGATATAATCCATAATCAAAAAAAAAATTCTTTTAGTAAGTATATACTCATAAACCCTTCTTAATGATTTGTAAATAAAATGAAGTTATCCTAAGCATATCCCCCGGGAGTGTCGTAACCAAGAGTGCAGCAAGGCCCGTTGTCGTGCACCAGTTCCCGTTCGAGTCTAGCTCAAAGTGGTGTTTTTGGGTTTTACCCCTAGGTATATCTGTGCCAGATCCGTCTCTACCTGTTCTTATCCAGACAGGGATGTATTTCTCGGAAAACTCACAAAATCTCTACAATACCAAAATTCTAGGAAGTTCTTCTATATTAATCATCAAAGTCCATCTTCAATCTATGTGCTCTAATCAGAGTTTATCTAAATCTAGCTTCCAAGGTTTGTACTAAACTTCTCTGATAACAACTGTAACGCCCCAACCCTATTTACCCAGAGTCGGTGCATTATTACATAACACTGGCATTATCAAAAGAAAGATCAAATCTCGAAAGACCGATTAGTTTAGTAGCCTTGGAAACACTAGATATATTCATAAAGTTTTACATTACATCATAAAAATGAAAACAACAAAAACATAGTCTCCATAGTCTACACCCTTATCCCCTCATAATATCCCTGCAGGTCATTCATAATTTACTTCTTCACATCCTGGAAAAAATAAAACATAGAAAAGGGGTGAGCTCAAATGCCCAGTAAGGATAACAATATAGCGGAAACTTTCATAAATAAGAATAAACATTTAAGGCAATGTATAACTAAAACAAAATCCTTTTAAACCTGAAATTAAACATAGTATAGAAAAAATAAAATTAAATAATTCTATTTACTTATTCACATGGATATTCTACTAATCTAATAATCACATGCAATATCAACAACCACTTTCAGAATGATGGAATGCATAATTCCAGACTATCATAACCACATAGCCAAGGCCTCGTGCCAAGAATATAAAAATTATTTTGTCAAGGACTTTTTCCAAAACACTATTTTGTCTCATGAGACCTACCAATGCATCTAAGAGCTATAGCGGGCTCCATCCGTCACATATTAAGTCCAATTCATTCCCATATGAAAAGGTTTAAACATAACATAAACATTCTTATTAAAACTAGCATACGAAATGTAAATAATTCATCCATAAACCATTAATGGTATAAAAATAACATATACACAGTCACAAATATCACAAAACCTTCAATACAATATAGAAGTTATGTATCATAATAAATCAACTTCAAATAAGTGTAAAATCCATCAAAGGATGTTGACATAGATGAAATCAAAACTCTTTTTAGAGAAAAATCTCTATATATTTTGATATCAATTAAGAGTCATATATATATAAAATAAAACATTTTCTTTGAAAATATTCTTATAAGCTTGTAAGGGAAGCTTCTACGATTTTATAACGGCATAAAATAGCCGCACCCGCAGTATAAGTTAAAAAAAACATTCTTACCATAATTCTATCGAAAAGGTTAAAAAGGACCTTGTTGGGAAAACGACAGAAATATTCCTTTATAAATCAATTATAAAAGTCATAAAGGGTATAAATGACTTTAACACATATTCTAGTAATTAGTAAAAATGTTTTGAAATACAATTTTTAAGAAACATGGATGTGGATGATAAAGAAATCCCAGTATATTATTACGTATAAACAACCTCCGATAATGAAGAGATTGCGAAATAAACCCTTACCTTGGACTTTTCCCTGGTTGGGGTAGGTTAAACTTTTGTATAATGGTGAAATAATTGTTATTAAATTATACAAGAATCATATATATTGATATGATATCATATATAATCTTTTAACATTGATTTGTTAATAATATCTTAGTATTATCGTTGTTTCGGGTGTTAACTTACTTGTTTTCTTTTATATGTTTTGTTACGTAAGTCGTGTTTGTCATGGATAGGTTGTATATTAATCATATCCAGAATGATATCAAGTCATTAGATACTATTATTAATCATAAAATTAGAATTATACTCGAATGGATACGATGGAGAATGAATCTCGTCGCGTTCGTGGAGACGGTAGTCCGTACGTACGCACGAGCGACAATATCATTCTTTTGATATTAAAATAATATAAAATTGGATGGTATATCATATATATAGAATCCTTATCATGTTATATTTATTATTTACATGAATTAAAAATTATTATACCCATCCAAATAATAATATATTGAATAACAATTACACCACGACGTGGAGACGGTAAGCTGTACGTATGCACGTATGGTGACATGTTATTCAAAGGATGGATAGAATACTGAATATGGTTGTACCATATTTATAATAACATCACAGTATATATAAGATACTGAAGTTATTTTTTAGAATGGTAATAACAAAGAAAGAAGAAGTGGAAGAAGAAAGGAACTTGAAAAAGGGTGGTGAAATTATTACCTCTTCTTCGGGTTCTTCCTTTTGATTTGATCAAAAGGTATCCTTAGGTTGGCTTTCTGACTAAAGGAAGGAATCTAGGATGAAGTGAGGGAAGTTTATAGAGTATTTCGGCAGGGTATGGCCGAACCAAAAGGCTTTGATGGTGTGAATTAATAAGAAGGGTGAGTGCCCTTTTATAAGAGGGGTGAGGGGCACCTTTTGGAAAAGCTAGAAATATTATTTTATAATAATTCATATTCAGTTTATAATGGCTCCAAAGTAGATTATTTAAATTTTAAGGTGTGTATAGGTCGAAAAACACTCAAAAAATATGATTTAGGCAGGTTTGGGTCATTATACTAACCTTATCATTAAGTATTAACTCTTAGTTAAATAGTTTCACTTTTACAATGTCTCTTTGTATTTTTATATTATATGGTTAATAAACTTACTATATACATCCAAGAGACCCCCAAGTGGTCCATTAATGATACAACTATCATTATATAAGTCTCTTGGACGAACCTTAGATTTTTAGGAATTGAATATAAATTAATAATATAATATTTGTTTTAAGAACTCTTTTTTGTCAATTTGGACACTATTCAATAGTTGATTTTTGTAAAAATCATAACAGAATTATTACTTCGAAAAAAGTTAATTAAATCATTACTAACATGTCATATTAACCTAGAAAATTAGTGTAATTCATTAAAAGTCTCAAATTATATTTATTTATGTATTTATAATATCAATTATTTTAATTTGTCACTATTACGGTAATTACTGCCTCATCATTGTGTCATAAATCAATTATATTATTTAACGTCTAAAAATTATAAATAAGAGATCATTATGTAGGAAATCTTTTTAAATTTCTAATTAATATTTATAGTCGAAAATCCAACATATATAACCCTTTGTAAAAATTGTTTTTCTAAAAGATATATGCTTTTGTCATTTTTGTATTTATTTTAACTTAATTAAAATAATATGTCCCTATCACCTACAAGTGGCTCCATGGGGTCCCAAAATCGACCCAAAGATTCCCATGGTCGGAAATGTATCCACAAATAATGTTAGGAAACGTTTTAGGGTAATTAATATTATTATAATATTATTTTTTAACCCTTATTTACTGGATTTTCTCTTTAACCGTTGTAAATAAAATATTTACCGAAGTAATTATTCAAAATGTCTAAAAATAAAAGTTACTTATTTACCCAATTTGCACATCCTGATTCTAAATATGGAATCTATTTTTCCAAATTCAAAACATTTAAGTGGTAGAAATTAATTTAAAATTAATTCCCGCTGTCAAAACAAAAAGCGTGTTTTTAAGATATAATAACTATCAAAAGATTGGTACTTGTTTATGTCCGGTCTAATTGTGAAATTATGTCAAATGAACAAAATTGTATTAAATGGTAAAAATAAATTCTAAATATACCTTAAAACCACTCAAATTAATAATTTATCATTATTAATTATTTTGATTAAAAAAGTTGTTTTTAATTAAAATTTAGTAATTTTCACTATTCATCAAGATATTAAAGTTATCCGAAAAGTACCAAAATTTCACCTTAGGCTAAATTCGATACTCCGAATCCAAAAATAAAGTCTATTATGAGAGATAAGATTTCAATAATTTTATAAAGTATGTATTACTATTCATAACAGCTAGTTTGATCGGTTGTGGTGTGTGTTAGAACTCGATGTTGCATACAACACACGCTATTGAATTATTCAAAGGGAAACGTACCGTAGAAGCTTGGGGTGTTACATAATCCATTTCATAAGAACAATCAAGATAAAAAAAGGAAGTATAATAATTATTCTCCTCTAATAAAACCCACAAGAGATGCATATCCCGCAAGAATGAGCGAACTACGGATCAACCTGTTCGTTGGTTTGTCTGTGTTCGCTGTTGGAGTCAATAATGGGGAATGAAATCCAAAATAATGCATCCTAACTTGAGGTTAGATCATTCTATAAAGATATTTGATCATAAATTCATATCTTTTGGTGAGATTTGTCAAGAAATATGTATGTTGATTATCGATCTAACTTCTCATCATCGTTCTTTACCGAGAGAATCCCCCACGTTATTCTCTTTAGAGCCTCTAGGGAATTCCAGGGTTCTGAGTCTAACCCTATACCCCTACGTCTAGTTTCATAAAAAAAATAAACGACGTTTCATCCCTGCATAAAAAAAAAGTATCTTTAGATTATTTAATGATGATTGCTTCCTTTATGGGTTTTCCTTAGAAGACCGGCGCCGACTAAAGTTAAGTCGTGCTTAGGGAAACCACCCCATTTTGACCACAATATTAGTATCAGATTTCTAATCTGATTCCTCATTCATGAGTTATTATGATTTTAAAATAAAAATACTTTTTATTCAATTATATTATTTACGGTTACATCCAAAAACAATCTTTCACATTCAACCCACATCGGCTGATGTTAGGCCTCGCCGAAGGTAAACCCACTGCTCTGAACCCAATAGTGCCCTCAAATTTCTGATAAGGGAATCTATTTAATAGTTATTCCATTTTTTAGTTAAACCAATCGCGTGCTTTATTAAAAACTGAACATTTTTCAATGAATTATTTTGGCCACATCGGGCCTCAGAATCGCACGTCATCCCAACACTTGGTCTTATAATTTTTTCAAATAATTTCTAAAAATAAAATCAGGAAAATTAGAATAATTAAATTCTTCCCACCTTGGGGATTTACATCCCTGATAGCCAAAAAAATATGCTACTCAAACAAAAAGATAATGGTATTGAGAACGAATCTGAGCCCCCCACTCTCATGTGCTCTCTTAATGATTTGCATGCTACCACCGAACACGCACCAAAGGAATCACTCACCCATAAAGGATCCTCTCATGGTGATCCTCAAACTCTACTATGTAATTATTAAAGGTCTCTGCATCATTAATGTCTAGATATCGCTAGTCAATGATGTGCACTAGGACATGTAAGTACCTCCTCAGCTACGAAACATAGAAAAAATTGTGTACCCAGTCCAACTTCGGGGGTTGAGGCAAGAGAAAAACCACCTCATCAACTCTATGTAGTATCTAAAAGGGTTTATGAACCTCATAGATAACTTACCACCCCATCAAAATCTCTTCAAATATCATCAAGATGAAACCCAAAGGAATACATGGTCTCATTCCATGAACTCCAAAGGTCTCTTACACCTATCATAATAATATTTATGATGGCTCTGTGCAGTCTTCATCTTCTCTTACATGATCTACACCTTCTCGGTAGTTGCTCACACCATCTTCAGGCCCATTAGTGCTGACTCATTGGGGTCTTTACAAAAAAGTGTTGACCTACAGGGTCACGCATATAGAGGCTCAAATGGTTCCATACCAATGGTGGAGTGGTAAATGTTTTTGTAAGAAAACTCCACCAGTGGAAGGTGGTCCTACCAATTATGGTTGAAGTCCAACATACAATAACATGGAATGTTCTTAAGGACTTGAATAGTTTGCCCCATCTGGCTATCTGTTCGTGGGTGAAACGATGTTCTCAAGAAAAACTGAGTCCCAAATGCCTCCTATAATCCCTTCCTCATCAGGGACATGAAACAACCATCATGATATGATATTATCATCGATGGGACACCATGGAGTTGAAATATCTCTTACACAAAGATGCATCTCAATCCATCTATTGAACCCTGCTCTCAGATAGCTAGGAAGTGGACTGACATGGTGAGTCATTCAATGATCACCCAAATGGAATCGTGTTCCCTAGATATACATGGTAAACCCATTATAAACTAAATAGATATTTTATCCCACTTTCATTCAGTCACCTCAAAGGGTTAAGATAAACCCATTGGAACCTAGTGTTCAACCTTCACATACTGGCATGTAAGGTATCAAGAAATGAACTTCTCCACTACCTTATTTATCCATGTCCATAAAAACTGATTTTGGAGGTCCTAGTAAATATTCGACACACTGAGGTGTACCAATAAAGGGGATTTTTGAAACTCCCTATGAACCTCCTCTTGAAATGTCATGGGTGGTACCGTTTTCCCTCTGTAATGAACGATGTGCTCCTCACCATGGGAATATATATTAGGTGCAAGCCCTGTGGACATCTGATCATATAGGGTCTCACAGTCGGTATCAACAAGTTGTGCCTCCCTAACTCACTATAAGAGTGGATGGGTGAAAACCATCGACTTGAGGAAAGCTTGTCCATATCCATCCATGAAGGATAACTGTAACGAGGTAAACTTGTCTAATTCCTCTTTTAGAAACTACAAACTAGATCTCTTACTGAGAGCATCTTCCACCTCATTCTCCTTTCTAGAAGTATTGAAAATCTCAAAGTCATAGTCCTGGGGGAACTGTATCCACCACATATGTCTCTTGTTTAGATCACTCTGATAGAATATATAGTTGAGGATATTCTTATTAGAGTTGATGATAAACCACTTTCCCATCAGGTAGTGTCACCACAACTTCCTTGTGAACACTACCATTAACAACTCAAGATCATGGGTCACATTACTCATGTAGACTCAACTAGAGTGAACCATAGGCATCACTACTTTCCTCCGCATTAGGACAAAACCAAGTCTAATCCCTGATGCATTGCAGAACAATATGTACTCATCACCCTTCTTTGACAATCTCATGATCAGGTCACTCGTCAAACTCTACCTCAACTTATGAAAGCATTGACATGGGGTCATCCTTTAAGAGCCATTGCGACCCTCTCATCTACTCTAGGAGGTCATCGATACTTGGTAGTGGATACTCATTCTACATGTTCACTTGTTTTAAGTGCCGGTAATTCATACACAACCTTAAGCTCACACCTACATTTTTTCATTGTAAAAAAACTGGGGCTTTCCAAGGTGAAACACTTGTTCTTACTATGCCCTTACTCTGGGACTCCTCCAACTACACCATCGAATTATAAATCATTATGGTAGATATCTGATATGTTGGTGACGATATCTATGTATTTCTAGGGTGAAAAACAATGCAGAAGACCGTCTCCTGATGGGGAGGAAATCTTGGAACATCTTTAAGAAAGACGTCCTCATATTCCAGTACTATTACTATGAACATAAAACTAATAAAATCTTCAACTTCAAGGGTCATTCTATCCGACTAATATATAATATCATACACCCTCGTATTCATGAGTCCATCATATGCTTTTGGGTTTTTATTTTCCCTCACAGTGGAAAACCTTATTCCATCATTGCGTATATACCGCACCCTCTGCCTAAAATAGTCAATTTGGGAATGGACCAAAGATAACCAATCCATTACAAGAATTATTTTTTAAGGTTTCGACACTATCACCATGAGGTTCCAACTGAAACACTCACCTCCAAGGTTCAGGTCACACTGTCAGAAAAAGTGTGATCATCAAGTCTCTTCCAATATGGGTCTCCAAGCGTAAGGGTAAAGTCAACAGTATAAATGGAATCTCAATGTCTCACATAAGATTTTTGATAAGAAAATAATGAAAAATATATATTTCTGCCAATATGATAGCTAAAAAATACACCGATCATACCTTGAATCATTCTTGGAGCCTCTGGGTCATATGCCTCGATTGCAGGTAGTTGTCCTCACCCCTATCTTCTAGCTCTCTGAGCTTGGCGTGGGATACCTAGGGGTGGTGGTGGTAACATGTCAAAATTTATATTACCACATATTGTTCTCCCACCTCCTCAACCACATCTTATACCCTGTAGATATTCCTTCTCCTATTTATTCATCTTCCACGATGGCCCATCTACTATCTCCTAGTCATCAGCTCGATGGGTTGGACAATCTCTAGTGACATGTCCCCTACCTCTATAATAATAGAATCACCTTGATCTAGGATGATTGGACCCACCCCATGAGTCCTGAATGGTAGACTCATTGTTTTGGTTCTTCCTCTTGTGACGTCTCTTATGTCTATATTTCTGAGGCTATCATCAGTTTACCGCTACCAAGGTCTCTACTCCTGGTTTCCCGCTACTGATTACCACCAACTGTATCCTCCAATCCAAGGAACACTCAACCACCAAAGCCTACTCTATCACACTAGAATTGGTAGAAATGAATATTGTGGATTCACTATCTTAGATGTCTCTATATAGAATTCATTCAAAGGTCTTATCCATGAAGTGATGATCTTGTGTCATATCCATCGAGTACCAGGAGAGGTAGGTATGGCTCAATGAATACTCAGACACCAATATGTTATCCTTCAAAAGCTGTAAAAGATCCTAGATATGCATAATCCTCAACATATAAGGTTAGATATATTCTATGAAATGGTCTTCAAACTCTTCCGATGTAAGGATCATGTCATGATAATATCAGGTAACTAAACCCCACCATCTCCATATTGAGCCAAAGAGAAGGCTCTCTGCCAGAACCACCATCTTATCTACCGGTGCCCTAATTTTATGGAAAACATAGTTCACCACCGCAATCCAGTCCTTAGACACCAGTTTGTCAGTCCCACCTCATAACCTAAGGGGTAACTACTACTGAAACTCATGAATCATGCTCATCATCCACCCTTCATCCTCTAGTACTGTGAGTACCATGTGCTGCTCTACAGGTGGCGGTATGGTTGGTGAACCACCTAGACGTAACATATAGGGAACTGATTCCTATATCAAAGCATTTCCACTGATGGGGGGTTATCCTCATGATCAAGATGTTGGATCCAATATCATATACATTGAGAAGACATCCTGTAAGAGAAC
This sequence comes from Viscum album, assembly GCA_963277665.1. Taxonomy (NCBI): domain Eukaryota; kingdom Viridiplantae; phylum Streptophyta; class Magnoliopsida; order Santalales; family Viscaceae; genus Viscum; species Viscum album. The sequence goes on along the minus strand of OY728126.1, from coordinate 826,896,371 downwards.
AAGATATACCACAGTCAATGAGTATATCTGTAGAGATGACTGAAGAAAGACATAGAAACCACAACTGATTCCTATTTGATGCATGTACCATTATTTTTTCCTTGTAAACAGTGTTCCCATGAAACAGGTCAAAAAATAGGTAATCAGAGTCGTGGTGTATGGATATGTTGGTCGTCGTACCAACACTGCAGTGCCTAGCTTGAAATATGATATCGAAACACTTAATATTATTTCCCCAAACCAATCATAGAGACTCTCGGTCCTAAGGTAGAACTGATCACCTCTGATACAACTCTTTCACGACCCATCCTAGTGGGGCCCGTGTCATGACACCCCATGCCTTCCTTCAATGGGCCAAGGGATGGTGACTATCATTGAGAAGAAATATCACTAACATGGGAGGAATTAACTAATTACTTGTACACACGCACACATCTCCAAACCCAGAAATTCTGAAATGTAAAAACCACAAAGGAAAAAAATGCATGCACACTACTAAACCCAACCAACAGAGTAAAATAGGGAAATTAGAGTTAAATAATGTAAATTGGGACAAAATAAAATCCAACCAAAATAAAATTTTGTAAACTAAAAATTCCAACCTATAAACAAAAAGGTGCTAAGAATACTGCTTGAAGCCATAGGAACACCTCAACATGTATGAACTCATGAAGCACTATTTGGTCCTGCTCCTAGTCATATTCCTAGTCCACCTAGTACTTTGTTAAAATATTTTCTCATCTAGTCATGACACAACACCTTCAGAAAAATCCTGTCCAGGGGTGAGTATAACAATACTCAGTAGGAAACCAAAGAACCATAAATAAATACACAACGTAAAGGTAGGCTCAGATATACACAATTAGGTGACAAAAAATATATAAATGATATCTAGATATACTTGATCCTAGACCCGTAGTCTAGAGGTAAGTCACAATAATGGTATACCAACACTAGAGATTCAGTACAAAGATTCCATGAATCACTCATCCAATAGAACATACTTCTTAGTCTAATAGAATTGGTGGCATCCGTATAAGAGGTTCTTCTTATCAGAACCCATCACAAGAGAGATATGATGATAGATTTAACTATATATATGATACACTAGCTCAAGGATAAATCACTCCACAAGTAGGTAAGATCATGATAAATAGATAAGGATCACTACCAGGGCCATGGGGTGATACCATGACTCATCCATATTAACCTAAAAAGTAGAGGATCGACATCCAGTAGGATTGGTCGCACTGATACCAAGACACTTCTTAGTGAAAAAGAATTGATAGAGGATCCTACTCTAAGCCTCTCAGAGGGGATTCCAACTACTCTAACAAGAAATTCATGTTGAAGGGATCATAATTCTATGAGTAGGAAATGATACCAACTTACCTTCAGGGGACGGATCAAGGGAAAAAATCCTAACAAAACATGCCCACAATATGGTGTAAATTGATATAAATCCTTGTATAAAGGTATACACAATGTGTATTAGGGTCACACGTCATGTTCCTTGACCCTAGGTACTACCCATGTACAATGGCATGTGACGTTTAAAGCATGTCATGTAAAAGATGTTACACATCATGTATAAGGATCCCACACCATGTCCTTCTATCTGGGGTCCACCCATGTACTCTGGCTATGTGTTGGTACACAGTGTCAAACTGTGTTCACCTTCCTGTCTACTAATACATGGGGTTATCCACATAACCAGTCTAGGTCTAGTCATATGTTGGAAAACACACTGTGTAGGCAATCTGTGTACTCCATCCCATGTTTGTGTACCTCCCGAGATAAACTCCAAGCCTCGAGGAAGGTCCCAAATGTCATGTGAAATGGTTCCCATGTCTTGTGATACTTTATTTACTTCCAAAACCCTAGTCTCCACTAAGTGGGTGTCACACACTGTGTAGTCCAAACTACATGTTGTGTTCTTCAAAATTTTCCAGAACGTTGGTTCTTCCTCTACATGCCTCATTTGATCCTTCAGTGTTCGATTCGATGACCCGTTCACCTTGAAATGGATGATCCATGGTCGTCTCACCATTTCAACACCAAATCAGTGGGTTTCAACGTTTTGATCGGCTCTAAAACAGATTCTGAACATCTGTACGAAAGTTTCCCAATGAACTATATCTCCTGATATAATTTGATCCATCCACCATGATCATCATCTCACCTCCTCTAGGTCATCACAAGGTTGGATCTCCAATTTCGGATCATTGTGATAAGAATCAGAGGTGAAACGACCATCCATTAATATCCCATGAAGAATGCAGAGAACACGAAGAAAATAGGCAGAGAAAAGCACAATTGAACAAACTAAAGAACAAACCTAGGTATTTGTTCATTCCATACTGAATCCATTCAGTAAGAACGCTAAAATTAACAAAATGGTAATAAAATAATAATCATCCCCCAACAAAAACTTAAAAAAAAGCCCACCCTTCCAGAAAGAGAATACAACGGATCAACTTATTCATTGGTTGGTCTGTGTTCATAATTGGATTCAAGAGTAGGGAATTAAATGAAAAATAACACATCCTACCTCGATGTTGGATCCTTCACTGAAGAGGTTTGATCATTTAATCGTCATCATTGGCGATGTACTTCAAGAATGGCCCCCGTCGATCATCTATCCAACTCCCTATCATTGTACGTCACTGAGAGAATACTCCATGTTCCTATCTCTAGAACCTCGAGGGAATTATAGGGTTATGAGTATAACCTTTGACCCCTACCAATAGGTTTATAAAAAAATAAATGACACTTCATCATTGAATCAACAAAATAATTTATCTTTAAATTATTTAATGATGATTATTTCCTTTTCCTGGTTTCCACAGAAGACCCAGGCTGGAAAAAGTTAAGTTCTTCCAAAGGAAAACACACCATTACAAACTCAACGGTGGTCTTGAATTTCCAATCTAAGTCCTCGTTCATGAGTTATTTGGATTCGAAAATAAAATAATTTTTATTTAATTATTTTATTTATGGTTACATCCAAAAATATCTTTCACATTCAACCCATGTTGGCCGATTTTAGGCCTCTCCTAAGGTAAAGATGCTACTCCGAACACAAAGTTGTCCTCAAATTTCTGATCTGGGAACCTGTTTAAGAGTTGTTCCACTTTTTCAGGAAAACTTATCCTACACTTTATTAGAAAATGAACATTTTTAAATGATTTTTCCTAGCACACCGGGCCTCGGAATCGCATTCCATCTCAGTACCTGGTCTCAAAATTTTCCAATATAATTAATAAACATAAAATAAAAAAATAAAAGTCATTAGAAAACCCATTTTTCGGATAAATCACATCACTTTCTTTATAACATAACTGATACAAATGAAGAATATTATGTTTCAATCCTTCAATATATAGTGTTATCTTAGATTTCAATTGATATTTTCTAATAAATGCTAATATGACATGTTTTATTTTGAGTAACCCATCGTTTTTATAAGCTATAGTTTCTAACTTAAATTTTTTAATATCCATGAGAAAATTTAAATCTCATGTAATTTGTGAGGAATAACTAATGTCCAAGATCTACATACATTTTCCATAAGATTGTTTGAAGAAAAATTCACAAGAAAAATATTTCTATTTTCATTTCTCTTTAGTCTTTTATGACTTATCAACACTATATATTGACCACATTTTCTATGGTAGTATAACAAGTAACCATTTTTTAAGATGAATAGGTTACTCACGTCGTTCAAAAATATCATCTGATGGCATAAATCTATTTTCAAATTTCAATCAATATTTCTTAGGTTTTCTCTTAATTATTATCTTTTTAATGAGGTGACTCCCAATTAATTTATATCTTATAAATCATATAAAAACTTCATTATTTTGGTAATTAAAGCAAAAAATCATTTCCATCTTCCCAAAACATCTACAGTTCCTACAATAACCCTAAAACACATATTTTTCTTTTAAAAAAATCATGTTTCCCAAAACTATGAACAAATATTTAATTATTTTTCCCATCATTAATCTTGGATCCTTTCTTCAAACAAAAATTTTGGTGAAATACTAACTCTTTATTATTTATATCCAGCTTATTTTCATTATTGTTTCCTTCGCCATTTGTATACGTTTTGGAATTAAAATTAATATACTCAAAATTTCCAAAATATGGAAATCACCTGATTTTCTATAATCTTGAACTTCTGAAATTAAATCTTCATCTCAGATATAGAATAAGTTCTCTAAGTATTTCTCTCTTCAATTATGACATATATTTTCTTATTTCCATGAGCCACATATTTACACAAGTTTTCCCAAAATTTCTAAATAGATTTATATAAATTTAACTTAAAATTTTCAAGATCTTTTTCAATTTTCCAAAATTTTTATTGTAAAATCTTGAAATCCTTCTCTTTATATTTAACTCCTTCTATATTTATTATTGAAATATTATATTCAATAACCATTTTATTTAATTTTTTATCTTCTTTTTAAAACATTGATATTTTTTAATATGAACTAATCAATTTCTTATATAAGATTAATTTTCCATATTCATATTTTTTAAACCTCTTTATAAATTAGAAATCCTTGAGAGACACCCCATGAGTTATCTTTTTAGAAATAATTCTAAATCAATTTCTTTATTATCCTAAACATCACTAAAAAATTCACTAGTGAATTCTTTTTCATTCACTTTGGCAATGAGAATTTTTTTATCAGCATCTCCTGATGTTTCTACTTCATCTTCTTCATAAAAATAATATTTGTTATCACACATAGATAAGAAATTTACCAACCTAAAATTAGATAAATTAATTATATTATCTTTATTTTAAACACTTTTTTAAAAACATTTATGATTTCATCCCAAATATCATATTTGGTGATTCTTCTTCTTCATCATCAACTCTATATTCTTTTTTTACATTGTTAAATTTGCAACAAAATCTTCAAATTATCCCCACCTGAATCATTTTACCGGTATATTATATTTAAACCTTCCCTTGAACCTTATAATATTTCTATACATTATAAACATTGTCTTAATAAACATTTGATCTAAATTAGAATCAGAATCAGAATAATAATAATTTTATTCAAGACAATCTTTCATCTTTTAATTTTCTTACTTTGTGGGTTTTAATGAGATTCTTTTATCCTTCACATTTTTCATGATAACATAATCTTTATTCATTTCAAAAGATATAAAAACATTGTGAAAATCCTTAAGATAAAATAAAATTGGAACTTCTTCTTCCAAATTAGAGACTTTATAATCAAACATATTGATTCAAAAAATCCTTTCAACAATATCAACATCTTCCAACTTCTCACCATGCCCTTATATTGTGATCATAAATTTATTCACAATTGTGAAGAAACTATGAATACATCCATTATCATGCATCTAGAAATATTTATACTTATTTCTCCAAAACTATAGATTCGCTCCCTTGCTTAATTATTTCCTTCATAGATGTTTCTAAGTTTATCCTAGATGTATTTAGAGGTATTGAGTCCTTTGACATTCAAAACCTCACTTTTTGAGAGTAATTACATAATAGAATTCTTCACAAAACCATAATTTTCTAAATTTCTCTTGTCTACTATTTTTATAGAAACACCTTCATCCTGAGGAACCAACCCATAGATTATGACTTAAAACACATCATAACTGATAGATAATGGGTATGACATCATCCCCTATTTCCATTTGTGATATATTTCCACATAAATTTTAGTAATACCATTATTATTCATTGAATTGTGATTCTAAATGAAATTAATTATAAATATAGTGAAAAAACCTTAAATAGAGATAAAATCCTTCTCATACTTCAAATGTAAAATCACTAACAAGGGGAACTTATATTTGATACCACTTGAAAAATAACCTCATAGATCAATGAATAATCAATAATAGGGGTGTGAATTAATGATAAAATTATTATTATTTTGTTTAATTGGTGAAAAAAACCCTTGTTACTAGTTAAATTGAATTTTGGTTGCTATCCAATACACACACATAAAGGGAAAAGTGGATTTACAATGTTCACCTATCAAAATTAAAAGGGTAGTCCTTGGAATGATCCATATTTCAATGAGATCATACAACCCACTAGTTTAGACATGTTGGTAAAATGAGAAGGGGTTATCCTTTTACACATGTTACAAAAAGTCTCCCAACTATGATAGTGCTTCCAACACTATTACAAAGATAATGAACTTTATATCAATAGGAACAAATCCTTCAAAACATATCCTCAATTTTTTTATAGATTTATTCTATTCCTATTCTTATTTAACGTATAAAAACTCATGTATGATCTCTTCACTCTATTCCAATGTTCATATCCAATAGTTCTTCCTCTTATATTATTCTTATTTTCCTCTTTTACCACATCACATGTATAACTCTCTCTTATTTCACTTCACATGCACAACACTTTTTCTTTTCATAGTAGAAATTACAACGTATATGGGACAATTCAAATTCAAACCTGTAACTTTACTCAACCAGATCAACTAATCCCACTTTATTTTTAGCCATTAGATCTTATTGGATCAATTATACATCATTGATACTTTTAAAATGATGTCATATATCGATTTATTTGGTGAATAATTCATCCAAGAATCCTCATCATCAAAATCACAAAAATAAAACCCCTTTACATGGCTTGAACCATGGCTTTGTGAAAAATAGCTTTCCATTTTTCCTTAAAAACACATAGAACAGTTTTTGTGGTCATCTTTCTCCTAGCCCTTTTGGCCTACTACTCTACCTATTGACCAAAAATTCTTTTATCATGGGAATTATCCTTTTCCTCCGCCTATTTTTCTCTACTAATCCACATGTTGACCATGACTTCTTCAAACATGGGAATGGACTCTTTTATTGTTAATTTTGTACTAAAAATCCACTTTTTAACCACAAAATACTTTAAGAACCACTATAGGCATATTTTCATTCTTGTTTGACATAGGTGAAATGGAAGGCCACTATAATAATTTTAGATTTGGTTGTCTTGAGAAGTAACACCACCAATGCATGATGACAATTAAAATGACCTCAACCATGGGTGTGGCCTTACTTAGATTCTCCCCCCACACACACACACAATTGGAGTGCTCTTCCAGACATGGCCCTCCTTTCATTAAAGAACCTTAATCACTTCAAGAACATTCTATCAATGATTTTTTATTCTTAAAAATTCATGAAAATAGTGAATCATGATGATTATAACCTTGAATACTATTTCAAATTAAATGGACTTATTTTAGTTTGAATATGATTTATATATTGAAAAAAATAAAACGCACTCCATCGTATACTCTTCATCAGTTCTTCAACCTCACTAATCACAATACTCATCTCAATACCTCTTGGGATGAAGATTCTATACATTTAATTTTATTGAAATAATAATTTCTATGTTTTAAGTAGATTATATAACATTTTAATTCATTGTAGGAGATTTATTTTTCTAAATTTCATCAACACTTCATTAATATTGTAAATAGTTTATAGTTACTGAGTGAGAAAGTGATAAAATATGATTAGTTGGTAGAAAAATTAGATCATATTTTTTATAATGAATAGAAATATAAAAAGGAAATATACATATGATATTAATCATATGGGTAGAACATAGTCCTCATTAATTTTTATAGCCTCTAACCAATATATAATGTATAGTGAATAGTAACACAAACCATGTGATATAGGATTATGTGTACGTAGCACAAACCTATTACAACCTATATATATAAACTTCCTATAAATTATATGATTTATGACATATATGTAATCACATAAATCCTAAACACAATTTTAGGTTTATAGTTTTAGAATATTAAGAAATACCTTAAATTAAAAAGTGGATATTTCTACACAACATCCATTTTTTTGCACAAAACATGTTCTTTATAAAGACACACTTGCTTAATCAAAGGTAAATCTCCTAAATAAATATATGAATTTATTAATGCTCTAAATAATTCTTATGCCCTGTGAATTTTTTTTGGAAAAGTCAGATAAGAAAAGAAAAGGTCAATAAGGGTCCTAAAATTAAATAAAACCATTAGTCCATTTGTAAACCTGAAATATTATTAGAATTTTTTTTAATAATAGACATATAAGATCTAATATATATTTAATTTTCCATGAAAACAACATAATTTATCAATAGATATCATTAAAAATTCTTATAAAATAATAAAAGAAAAATTATTAGCATAAATGGTTTCTTGGAAAACATGAAAACCCATTAGTACATTTCCTTGAAAAAACATTACTTTCACCCTATTTCTAAATGGTTAAATGTATTTGTTAAAAAAAATCAAATTTATTTATACATTAGATTTAAAATATTTCATTTAAAAAATAAAATAAAATCATATAGGTTCCATATGAAATTGTCCCTAAATTTACCATTTCAATAATCCTTTTAATATAATCACTTAACTAGTAAATTCCCTCATCTCTTGGAAGTAACCTATCACTGATAAACTCTATCACTTTTCCCAATGCATTGGGGAGCTATAATGGGTTCCCTCATAGGATTATCTATATCAGCTTCACCATTCATTCATATAAAATTTAAAAGAACCAAAGCATGAAAAACACACATATATATTAAACATTAATGATAAAACTCATTTTAATTGTAATTCAATACCATAAGTAATAACAATTTCAGTTATCACATAAAAATGTTAATAAATCTCTGTTTCATTAAAAAAACTTTTTAAATTTAAAAAATTACAGAATATTGAGAAAACAAACTTCTATGAAAATAATCATTGGAAATTTTGAATTAATCTTATAATAAAAAAATAATGGAAAAAAATCAATTCATTTGATAAATTGTAAAATAATGAATCTTTTCACATGTTGGTAAATAATGTCAAAAAACTCATATAGAGAATACTGAACAGGTTCCTTTTTAACCCTTTATAAATAAATTCATAAATAGTCAAAAATAGAATTTATAAAAATGTGAAACATAAATAAAAAATTTATTGGAAACTTTTAAAAGAAACATGACGTTGGAGTAAAATATTTAGAAGGAAAACATTAAAACATGATTTCTAAAGTAAACTCTCTTACCTCAAGTCACTACTTGTTTCTTTCATATGTCTACCCTACTGGGTAATATAATTATATAAGTTTGATAATTTATTAATAAAATTTTTCATTTTCATTTCATTATCATTATTTCTTTTATTATATTTTTTACCGTGTTTTATTTAGGTACTAAAATAGTTATGATCACGTCATAAGTTTTGAGTATGTTCATTTTTGAAGTCCAAAATGACTTCCATAGGTTTTATATGGTAAAATAGAACCTTTTTAAATCATATATAATATTAATAATCATATAATTACCATTTTCATATTTTAAAAACCACTTTGGATCCATCCATGAAATACAGACATGAAAACATAATCACATCGGTTCGTGGAGGTGGAAGTCCATATTTACGCATGAGCGACATTATCATTTTAGAAATGATGGAATGCTACAAAATTAGGTAATATATTATCTTAAAAATCATTATTATTTCACAAATATAATATATATTTATTTTATACATCATTGTAACCATCCAAATGAGATGGTTATGAAAAAAAAACACATCACTTAGTTGAGGTGATAGTTTCCACGTGTTCACAAGTGATTTTTTTATTTTCCATTAGATGGGAAAGGAGTTTAATAAGGGTTAATTCATAAACATAATAAAACTTTAGTATATTTAATATATTTATGTTATTATATCATCATGTTAGTATAATATTTAGAGTATTTGGATTAAAAAATAAACAAGAAAATATATAGTTATGAGTTATTCATCCTTTTTGAAAAACCTTCTTCGGCCAACACCATAAGCCTTCTAGGATGGTATTTTAGTGATTCCATAAACTATTGTAGATGGGAATGAATTTTTATAAATTATTTGGGTAGGGATTTTTTGTCATAAATTTCTCAAGATGTGTGAGGAAGATAGAAAATTATATTCCCATTTATTAGTGAGGTGGGTGGGAATTTTATAAATACAAGAAATGATTATATATAATATGTGTCTAACTCTTTTAAAATGTTTATGAAGTTACAAATAATATAATATAAGTAGTATAAGGTTAAAATATATTGAAAAAGTAAAATTTAGAGAATTTTAAGTGTCATTTTAGACCTTGTCTTATTCTTTAACCCCTCGTTAACCTTGTTTAACTTTAACCATTGTAACAAATCATTCAATCTATAAGGGACCTAAAAGTAATTTGAAAAATTAAAAGTGGAACAAACATAAACAATATAGGATGTTTTTGAAAATTTACCACCCAACTGATTTATTATAGGATTTTTATAATTTTCTATTTTTTTAAAAAATAGATATTAAATATCTTTAAAAGTCATTTTCATGACTATTAAAAATATTTGACATCAAAAATATCATGAAAATAATGAAATTTGGAAATTAAATATTAAAAAAAACACTTATACATTAAAATTATCCAATAAAATATATGAATATAAAAATTAATTCAGAAATATTACTTATAATGTTTTCTTAAAAAAATTACTTATTTTCTCAGTGGTTTTCTTAAGAAATACATCAACATTTCATAAGCATTAAAGGTAATTATACCATCACTAAAAATTATAAATAAATTTCAATAATAAAAACAATATATTGAAATTCAATTTTATCATCAATATTCATTCATTTATCATTTTAATCTATATCTATATTATGAAAACATAATAATTGAGAGAGAGTGAAATTTTATAATTATTCATAAATTAAAATAATATTATGGTTGTAATCAAATAAATATGTCATAAAAATTACATATTTTCAAATATATTAGGATAAATTTAGAAATAATATTATCTAATAATAATTAAGGTGTAATGTTTTTACCTTTTTGCAAGGTTTTAACTATAATTAACTAGTTTTATCCTTTACCAAGGTGAAAACTTTTTACCAATGTTACTATTCTTTAAGAAGAAAAATGAAATTAAATTCAATAATAAATATGAACATTTTAATTAAAAATATTAAAAAAAAATTTCATGATTTAATTTAAATAAGTTTCATAAATTAATTTTATTATAATTTTTTAAAACGCAATGAAAAAACAGTCTTTAGAAAAATGGTTCTTTTAAGCATAAAAATGATTTTACACCAAAATCATATGTAAGGTTGATTATCATAGAATTTTTTAAATTCTGTTTCATAAAATTAAAAATATTTTAATTTAAAAAAAATACAATATCTAATGGAACATTGATAATAATTTGATTAAAAAATAATAAATGTAGTTTTTTGTGAAATAGATATTTTTACTATTCACTCAAAAGTCAACATTTTCAAAAAAACCAAAAAAAGAACATTATTATTATTTTTACATGATTATTTAAAAAATTATATCTTTTTTATCAAATAAAATTTCTATTATTTTTCTAATTCAATCGTCGTATTAGCATAAAAATTTCAATAATAACCATTTTATAGAAAACGTATTTTTGGAGTATAAAATGAATTTATACTCATTATGTATCTATTACCCACCATTAGATGAACATTAGTTTATTTAATTAAATATATTATCTAATAATTTCTTTAAAATAATTCATTTATACTGATTAAGTTAATTTTCATTGATAAAAAATGATTTACCGACAAAAAACGGTTTTCTAAAAAATATCTCATTTATTTATATATGAATTTTTTAAAAATGATTTCATATTACATAGGAATTAATAAGTAAATTTTTATTAAATAAAACATTCCTATATATATTTCATGGTTTGTTTATTCATATTCATACCCACCATACTAATGGCTAATTTATAATAGTCATATTTAAATAATATTTTAATTGTATATCATAATTAGTTTTAAGCTCGACGTTGCTTGTGGTACATGAAATTGGAAATATTATTATTTTTAAAGTAAAATATTGGGTTGTTACATTCTGACCACCTTAAATAAATTGTGTCCCTACAATTTCAATTTTATTCTCTCAAAATTAATTAATCATAACATAGAAATTAAATCGAATATAGATTTTATTGTGAACATTGATTTCTAGGTTAAGATGAGGAAAATTAATTTTTTATAAAATAATTCTTCTATATTTGGATCATACATAAATATGAGTTTCTAAAATCATATATTTGAAACACCCCAACCCTAGTTACCCAGAGTCGGTGCATTATATTAATACATTATCATGATTATAAGGAATCAAGTCCCGAAAGACCGATAAGTTTAACAGTCTTGGAAAATAGATTATATACATGAATGTTACATAACAAATTATAAAATAAAACACAAAATAAATGATATATTGAGAATTAAATTAATTCCCTAGCTTAACCCTACTTATCAATCGTAAAACACTTCTTGGAATCCTGGGAAAATAAAACATAAAAAAGGGGTGAGCTCAGATGCTCAGTGATGATAACAATATAAAGGAAACTTTCACAAATAAGCGTAAACATTTAAGTCAAGGTATAAAACTAAAAAAATCCCTTTAAACTTAAACATGAGTATAATATGGAAAATATGAATAAAATAATTCCATTTACTTATTCACATGGATATTCTACTAGTAAAATAATCACATACAATATCAATAGCCAATTTCATAATGATGGAATATCTTGATGTCTTTGAAGTCTCCCCCCTACCATTAAAAGGGTGCTTATCTAGAATCAATAAAAATTTAGGCCTTTAGGCAATTCTGTAATAATGAAAGACTTCATAACTACATAGTCAATGCCTTGTGCCAAGACTACAAATCAGATTTTGTCAAGTCCTGGTGCCAAGACACTAGTTTGTCTCATCATACCTACTGATGCATCGAGGAGCTATAGCGGGCTCCACCCATCAATTACTAATTCCAATGCATACCTCATATGAAAAGCTTTAAATATAACATAAAAATTATTATTAAAACTACCATACTAAATGTGAATACTTTATCCATAAACCATAAATGGTATAAAAATAACACATCCACAGTCAAACATATCACAAAACCTTCAAAAACATTATGGAAGATTTGTATCATAAAAAATCAACCTCGATCAAGAATAATATCCCATAAAGGATGTTGACATTGTTGAAAATGATCAATAAAAATATTTGAGAGAAATATCCCTTTTTCATGAAAACATTTAAAAGTCACCTAATTTATAAAGGAAGTAATTTAAAAGATAGTTTTGAATAAAATTTTCATGTTCCACTTTGATGCTTTTGAAAGGAATTAACATTTTAAAACATTCATGTCTATATAAATAAATCCTCAAAACCATTTTAAAAACATGGACATTAATGAGAAAGGTTTAGAAGAATAAATATTTAAAACATTTAAAATGATGTTTTAGTAAAAAGTCCCTTAAAAATAATCCTTTTGAAAAATCTTTTATTAAACATGGATATGGATAATAATTACGTTCAGTAGATACTTACGTAAAAACAACCTTGGATAATAATGAGATTGTGAAATTAACCCTTACCTTGCACTTTCCTATGGTCAATGGTACGTTTAACCTCCTGTATAATGACCATAGTATGTTATTAAAATATACCAGAACCATATTAATATTTATTATATCATACATGATTCATTTATGACTTTATACTTCCCATTAAATAATTATTTCCATGTTAAATTAACATTTTGGTTATTAATCACTTTCTTTATCGTACGTGTTTTAACTTGTTATTCTTGATCGTATCATTTAGATCATGATTTAAATACTTAAAGAATATAAAACTTGATTTATATATCAAATATATTTAGAATATAAATATTTACAATAGACAGATATAGGAAATAGAAGGCACCATTTATGTAGATGGTAGGTCACACGTACGCATAAACGTTGTTTCTGTTTTCATATCGTATTGAACAGAAGTAAGTTAATAAGATATATGTAAGTACATATATATATATATATCTCTAGTATCATTATTATATCATATATTACATACCTATTAATAATATATATTTTTACAATCATCTTTGAATGGTGAATGTGGGAATAAATCTCATCACGTCGTGGAGACGGTAATCCGTACGTATGCACGAGCGATAATATCATTATATTGATGATGAAATAATTTGTAATTGGATGGTATATCATATATACAGAATAATTAACAAGTTATATTTATTATTTACATCAGTTATACTCATTATTATACCCATCCAAATAATGAAGTGTTTGAATAACAAACTACACCACGACGTGGAGACGGTAAGCCGTACATATGCACGTATGGTGACTTTGTTATTTAGAGGATGGATAGAGTAACGAATATGGTGGTACGATATTTATAATAACATCACAGTTTTTTTGAGGTACTGGAGTTTTTATTTTGGTTTGGATACAACAAATAAAGATTAAGTGGAAGATGAAAAGAATTTTAAATAGGGTGGTGAAATTATTACCTCTTCTTCGGGTGTTTCCTTTTGAGTTGATCAAAAGGGCTCCTTAGGTTGGATTTATGATCAAAGTAAGGTGTCTAGGTTGATTTGAGGGAAGTTGGGAAGATATTTGGGCAGGGTTTCTCACACAAATGGCTTTGTGGGTGTGATTTTGAGAGAAGGGGAAGTGCCCTTTTATATTATGTGTAACCCTATATTAAAATTGGTTTAGTTATTAAACTTTGAATTTAACACTTTTAACTATTCTTTAAATAAAATAATAATAAATGTTATAATATAATCCAAGTGAACCCTAAGGATCATATTTTATTCCTAAAGTTGTTTTTGGTCGAAATACACTTTTCCAATATAATTAGGACATGTGTTAGGATAATTATAATATCATTTTTACCTTTAATTACCCTATTTACTTTTAACCGTGGTAAATAAAAGCCAAAAGTTACTATTCACTAAAAATTATATTCATATTATTGAACCACATTTGAATTTCTGATATCAATTATTTCTATTGAAATTTTTAAATTCAACTCACAAACGCGGTAAAATTATGTTTTATGCAAATTGGAAAATGCTCCTAGAAGATGGGTAAAAGACGGAAAAAAGTTCAATAAATAGTTATACATCTAATTTTATTATAAAATGACCCTAATGAATTAAATTGAACTTATATAGGTATTATATCTATTTTTAATTAAAATAAATTAAAATAAAATAAATAATTATTTAAATAAAAAGTCAGTTTTAAATAATAAAGAAGTTTTTTCACTATACATCAAAAATTGAATGTTTTCAGAAAAATACCAAAAATTTACCCTAATATATGTTTAATATTACTAATTCAAAAATTAATTCTATTTTATCAAATTCAAAACATAGAAGTTGCATTAATTAATTTAAAATTAATTCCCATTGTCAAAGCCAAAAGGCGGGTTTTAAAAAAGTAAAAACTATCAAAAGATTGACATATGTTTATGTCAAATTTAAATGTGAAATTACTTATAAGGACCTACATTGTATTAAAAAATAAAAATATAATCTAATTATACTTCAAAATAATTCAAATGCATAATTTAACACTATAAAATATTTGGATTAAATTTTTTTTTAATTAAAACTTAGTATTTTTCACTATTTATCGAAATATGAAAGTTATAAGAAAAGTACCAAAATATTATCCAAAAAAAATATTTATGTCCCAATTATAATGAAGAATTTAATTTCATTAAATTTAATATATAAAAGTGTCAAATATTGGGTTTAAAAGGGGTTCTCCATTAAAAGGCAGTAAAATTGCATTTTTTTTAAGAATTCTTCTTTTATCTGAAAAAATGAATGTGTTCATATATTATGTCTAAGAAACACATAATATGTATGTTAAAATTATATAGAGTATATTAGATTCAAAATTCAGTTAATACTGTTCATAACTACTTTTTGAACGGCTATTTTGGAAAGTTGTGGGGCGCTCAAACTCGGTGTTGCGTGTAGCGTAAGCTATTGAATTAATTTAATGAGATAACATACTATGAAATATCTGGGTGTTACATTCTACCCTCCTTCAATAAATTGTGTCCTCGCAATTTGATATTTCTCTTCTAAAATAAAAATTTAAAAATAGAAAAATACCATTATGGAAAACCCCCATCGGAAATTGGGTTAATAAAATTTTGTCTTAAAAGAGGGAAAGAGAAATGAAAAAATTCACCACCAAATTATGATCTCTATTAGGAGAAAATTTGTGGAAATTAGAGACACATAATTGGAGGGAAATGTAAATATTTATAGGGAGTGATTTTGGTCATCAATCCCAAACTAGTGTATAATTGAGGTCCTCAAAGCCACCAATCTATAATGATTTAAAATATCATCACTTAAACAAAACATAAGGTATTAGGATAACACTTTTTTTAAAAATATATTACCTAAAGTTTAATAATTAATTTCTTTATATAATAAGAGAAAAAATATATATACTTGACAAGTAGAGTTTCATCCTTCAACTAATTCATACCACAAATTCATCTTTCACCCCTAAAGATAATAGAATTCAAAAATATTCTATTTATCCTAATCATATGGGGTTCCAAAAATAATGAATTTATAATTCATTTGTCAGAATATTTTAAAAAAAACTAAATTATACAGACCAAGACATCACATAGGACAGTGGTAGGTGATGAACCCTTGTCACCCTTCTATTGCGGGTTCATGTCTCGCGGCCTTTCCAGACACGACGGGTTGTCACCCGACCCCCAGGTTTTCATTTTTATAACAATCCAAAAATAATATTAAGAAATGATTTAACCTTAATAATAGTATCCAATGTCAATCTTAATCCATTCCAACCTTTATACTTATCCAAAACACTTATATCCAAATTCACAGTCCAAAATTTATATGGAAGGTAAACACAATGAATATTATTTTTTCCACGTAATAACAAGTGAATACCTTCATCATGTATTCTTTTAAAACACGGTAACAACCTAAATTACCACAAAACCATATTGATTAAATTCATGCTCCCTTATTTCTTATAGAATACTGGATATACTCTTTATATCCAATAATGTTGTAAACTCCAAAAATGATGGAATATACAAATTATTAATCAGTTTCAAGGTAGTCAATAATATCCAATATAATTTATCCAAATCAATCATATATTATTAAAAAATAACTACCTCAGTATCAGAACCATATTATGTTTTATCTTTCTCGAAATTATATATTTTCCAAAAAAATTAACTTGATATTGAGTTACTTTTCTTGGTTCCACACAATCTTATGCTCTTAATGAAATAGTACTGCAGTACAATCTTTATATACTCTATAACTCTTATAACATGTACATCATTAATACAATACTCAAATGACACAATAATTTAATAATAACATAAGAAATCTAATCATTCCTCTTTATCTTTGGTAGTATCATAACTTGATTATTATCCAATAGCATCATTTGTGGTATACTCTGATGATTTTGACATTGATTCGCGCAGTGTCCCAACTCCTTGCAGATGAAGCATTGTACATTTGAAACCTTTCTCCTACCCTTGCAATCACGCACTTAGTGTCCTTTTTCTCCACACTTATAACAAACTCTCATTCACTTCATGCATTTATAAAGGTGATTCTTTCCATAGTTATCACATATGGGAAAATCCTTCTTTTCCCTCTTCCCTTTATCTATCTTTCTCTCTTCTATCCTTTTCTTCTCTTGCTTCCCTTAAAAGCCATAGGACTCAGAGAATTCTTTACTAATCTTAATAACACATGATAATATTTCTTCATATGATGATAATATAAAGGAGACTATCTCCCTTTTAAATGTCGGTGTAATACCATGAAAGATATGATCCTTCTTAATCTTTCGATCATACGTATTGTTGGAATTCTTATTCCTACTACTAGGCACCATTTCTAAACAATGTCATACAATAGGTTAGTTTATGAATCACAATGATTAATTCCAAATTTGTAAAATACCTAACATAAATTGGAAAGATTGTGCATATAATATATAAACATAAAATGTTTTATTTGTGGAAGTATTTGATTTTAAATCCTTTATAAAGGATTGTAATGAAAATGTGAATTATCCTAAGCATATCCCTCGGAATTGTCATAACCAAAAGTGAAGCAAGTCTCGTTGTCATATACTCGGATACCCCGAGTCAAGCCCAAAACTCCTTGTCGTAGTTTTACCTCCTAGGTACATCTATTCCAGAGCCACCTCTACCTACTCGTATCCAGACAGGGATATATTTCTTGTAAAATACAAAAATTCTCGACATTACCAAAATTATAGGAATTTTTTCTATAGTAATCCTCAAAGTCTATCTTAGGGTAATGTTCTCTAATCAATGTTTTTTTAAATATATTTCTAAGGTTTTTTCTAAACTTCATCTGATACCAACTGTAATTCCCCAACCCCAGTTACCCAGAGTCGGTACATTATTTTAATACATTGGCATGATTATAAGGAATCAAGTCCCGAAAGACCGATCAGTTTAACAGTCTTGGAAAATAGATTACATACATGAATGTTACATTACACATTAGAAAACAAAACAAAACAAAAATTATCCTTTGATAATTCCACCATTTCCCTAGATTAACCCTGATTTTCAATCAAGATACACTTCTTGGAATCCTGGGAAAATAAAACATAAGAATGGGGTGAGCTCAGATGCTCAGTAAGGAGAACAATATAGCGGAAACTAACACAAATAAGCATAAACATTTAAGGCAAAGTATAAAACTAAAAAAAGCCTTTTGAACTTCAAATTCAGTATAATATGGAATATATGAATCAAATAATTCCATTTACTTATTCACATGGATATTATACTAGTCGAATAATCACATGAAATATCAATAGAAAATTTCATAATGATGGAATGCATAATGTCATACTTGATAACCACATAGTCAAGGCCTTGTGCCAAGACTACAAATAAGATTTTTTTTCAAGGCCTTGTTCCAAGACACTAGTTTGTATCACGATACCTACTGATGCATCGAGGAGCTATAGCAGGCCCCACTCATCACATACTAAGTCCAATTCATTCATCATATGAAAAGGTTTAAACATTACATAAACATTCGTATTAAAATTGGCTTAGGAAATGTTAATACTTTAACCATAAACCATGAATGGTATAAAATAACACATCCAGAGTCAAAAATATCAAAAAACCTTCAATACAAAATGGAATATTTTTATCATAATAAATCAACCTCGATCAAGAATAATATTCTGTAAATGATGTTGACATAGTTGAAAATGATCAGTAAAAATTATTATGAGAAATATCCGTTTTCATGAAATCATTTAACAATCAAATAATTTATAAATAATTAATTTAAAAGATAGTTTTGAATCAAAGTTTCCCATACCACATTTATTCTTTTGAAAGGAATTAACATTTTAAAACAATCATGTCCACAGAAATAAATCCTTAAAACCATTTTGAAAACAAGGACATTAATGAGAAAGGTTTAGAAGAATAAATCTTTAAAACATTTAAAATGATGTTTTAGTAAAAAATTACCTTAAAAATACCTTTTAAAACTATTTTATGAAAATGGACATGGATAATAAATATGTCCATGTAGATACTTATGTAAAAACAACCTCGGATAATAAAGAGATTATGAAATTAACCCTTACCTTGCACTTTTCTTTGGTCGAGGGTACGTTTAACCTCCTATATAATTACCATAGTATGTTATTAAATTATACCATTACCATATTAATATTTATTATATCGTACATAATTCATTTATTACTTTATACTACCCATTTAATAATGATTTCTATGTTAAATTAACATTTTGGTAATAATCGCTTTCTTTATCGTACGTGTTTTAACTTGTTATTCTTGATCATATCATTTAGATCATGATTAAAATACTTCTAGAATGTAAAACTTGATTTATATATCATATATATTTAGAATATAAATATTTACAATAGAAATATTTATGAAATGGAAGGCACCATTTATGGAGATTGTAGGCCGTACGTACGCATAAACGTTGTTTCCGTTTTATATTGTATTGAACGGAAGTAAGTGAATAAGATATATGTAACTACATAAATATATATATATATATCTCCAGTATCATTATTATGTCATATATTACATACTTATTAATAATATATATTTTTATAATCATCGTTGAATGGGGAACGTGGGAATGAATCTCATCGTGTCGTGGAGACGGTAATCCATATGTATGAATGAGTGAAAATATCATTATATTGATGGTGAAATCGTATGTAATTGGATGGTATATCATATATAAATAATCAGTAACATGTTATATTTTTTATTTACATCAGTTATACTCATTATTATACCCATCCAAATAATGAAGTGTTTGAATAACAAACTACACCACGACGTGGAGACAGTAAGCCGTACATACGCACGTATGGTGACGTTGTCATTTAGAGGATGGATAGAATATCAAATATGGTTATACCATATTTATAATAACATAACATTACATAAGAGGTACTGGAGTTATTATTTTAGTATGGAAACAACAAAGAAAGGGGAAGTGGAAGATGAAAATAACTTGAAAGAGGGTGGTGAAATTATTACCTCTTCTTCGGGTGTTTCCTTTTGAGTTGATCAAAGGGGCTCCTTAGGTTGACTTTTTGATAAAATTAATGACTATAGGTTGATTTGGGGGAAGTTTGGATGATATTTGGGCAGGGTTTGTTCAATCCAAATGGATATTTAGGTGTGACCTTGAGAGAAGGGGAAGTTCCCTTTTATAAGAGGGGTGAGGGTCACTTTAGGGAAAGATTAAAATATTAATTTATTATAGAATCATATTCTATTTATAATGGATCCAAATGAATTTATTTTTATCCTTAGGTGGTTACGGGTATTAATACTATCAACCAATAGGTTTTAGGAAATATTAGGTTTCCAACTTTATCATTTAGATTAAAATCTTAGTTAAATAGTTTAACTTTTATCGTGTCTTCTTGTATTCTTACACTATATGGTAAATAAACATACTCT
The DNA here is from genome assembly GCA_963277665.1 of Viscum album. Classification (NCBI taxonomy): domain Eukaryota; kingdom Viridiplantae; phylum Streptophyta; class Magnoliopsida; order Santalales; family Viscaceae; genus Viscum; species Viscum album. The sequence goes on along the minus strand of OY728126.1, from coordinate 826,875,369 downwards.
AAACTTACAAGAGAACCTCAAGTGGTTCATTAATGACACCTATAATATTATTAAACCCCTTTGTCATAACCTTATATTTTTAGGAATATTATATCAATCAATAATATAGTATTTGTTTTAGAAACTAATTTACATCAATTGGGACACTTTTTGGTATTTTGTTTTTGTGAAAGTCATAACAACATTATCACTTCGAACACAATTTATTTAATAAACTTTAACATGTCTTATTAACATAGAATATTAGTGGAATTCATCAAAGTTATCAAATTATATTTATTTGGATATTTATAATATCAATTGTTTTAATATTTCATTATGAAGCTAATTACTGCATCATCATTGTGTCATACATAATTTAATTATTTAATGTTTAAAAATTATAAATAAAATACCATTATATAGGAAATCTTTTTATATTTCTAATTAATATTTATATTTGAATTTCTTTTATGTGAAACCCTATATTAAAAATGGTTTAGTTATTAAACTTTGAATTTAACACTTTTAACTCTTCTTTAAATAAAATAATAATAAATGTCCTAATCTAATACAAGTTGATCTAAAGGATAATATTTTATTCTTAAGTTAATTTTGGTTTAAATACACTTATCCAATATAATTAGGACATGTGTTAGGGTAATAATAATATCATTTTTACCTTTAATTACACTATTTACTTTTAACCGTTGTAAATAAAAGTTAAAAGTCACTATTCAAAAAAACTTATTTTCATATTATTGAACCTCATTTTACTTACTAATATCAATTTTGTCTCTTTTATTTTTGAAATTGAACTCACAGAAGTGAAAAAATTATGTTTTATGCAAATTTGGAAATGCTCATAGAAGGTGGGTAAAAGATGGTAAAAAGGTCAATAAAATTTTATAAATATAATTTAATTATAAAATGAATAAAATAAATTAAAATGAACTTATATAGGTATTATATATCTATTTTTACATAAAATAAATTTAAATTAAAAGTCAATTTTAAACAATAACGTAGTATTTTTCACTATTCATCAAAAATTGAATGTTTTCAGAAAAATACCAAAAATTCACCCTAAGCTAATTTTGATATTACTGATTCAAAAATGAAATCTATTTTACCAAATTAAAAACCCATAATTTTCATTAATTAATTTAAAATAATTCTCGTTCTTAAAGCCAAAAAGTGGGTTTTTAAAAAGTAAAAATTATCAAAATATTGACATGTGTTTATGTGAAATTTAAATGTTAAAATACTTATAATGACCTAAATTGTATTAAATGATAAAAATATAATCTAATTATACTTCAAAACAATTCTAATTCATAATTTAACACTATAAATTATTTCAATTAAAAAAAATTCAATTAAAATATAGTATTTTTCACTATTCATCAAAATATGAAAGTTATCATAAAAGTACCAAACATTTATCCAAATTAAATTTTTTATGTCCCAATTCTAAAGAAGAATCTAATTTCATTAAATAGAATATATAAAAGTGTCAAATATTGGTTTTAAAAAGGGTTCTCCATTAAAAGGTAGTAAAACTGCATTTTTTTAAAAATACTTCTTTTATTTGAAAAAATGAATTTGTTATTGTATTATGTCTAAGAAAAAAATAATATGGATGTTAAGATTATATAGTGTATATAAGATTTAAAATGAAGTTAATACTATTCATAACCATTTTTTGAACGGCTAGTTTGGTAAGTTGTGGTGTGCTCGAACTTGGTGTTGTGTATAGCGTAAGCTATTGAATTACATTAATGAGATAGCGTACTATGAAATCTTGGGTTGTTACAACATTGATATTTGAGTTTTACTTTACATATAAGACTTTCTAGAATTGATAAATAATTTTTCAATAGATACAAATATTATAAGAAAATATGGGTACATGATTTATTTCAATTTCATAAGTAGAATTTCGTAATTTTTTATGCTTTGATCAGATTCCACTTCTATCTCATCTATTATTCCAAGAGATGAATATCAATTTGAATTTTTCATTCCTGAAGTACTAAAATTAACTTTAAATGGATCATGAGAATCATAAAATGATTCCATGTTATTCCTATTATTTTTATCCATTAATGAAAATAAAAATTGGTTATCACAAGTTAAGATAATGTACAATATGAATAAATACTACTTTAATCTCCAAATACTCAATAATAACACCCAATGTTCTAAAAAAAACATTCCATAAGAAACTAACCCTAAAACTCTACAAAATATTCCAGATGAAAACTGAATCCCAAATATTAGAATCATTTGATTACATATTCTTCCAAGATAAACATAAAATTTATCTCTAAATAACATCAATCACTCCTAAAGTCAAGGGCTAAAAATGTATATTCCATAAACATATAATCTCAAAAATATGATATAATTTTCTATAAATAGCCTGAATTTCCATAAATCTATAATAAAATCATAATACTTCCAAAATATAGTTATTCCTTTATTTCTCAAATTAAATATCATATTATACAATTAAATTTCCATTTACTATAAAAATATAATGTTCCCAATATAGTGAGCTACTTCGAAAATAAATTTAATTACTTTGTCACCAAATCACTTTTCAACTTCATGGTTATCTATATAATAAATTATATATTCCCAAAAATTAACAACCCTTTGATCCTAATTATCCATAATTTCCTCAACATAAAATATCATCTTAACCTGAAATGTTATCAATACCTTTTGAATTTTGTCCAAAAAATATAAAAGCACTCTTCCTCAAAAAACATTTTCACTGTAACATATGGTAAACTTAAGTGTTAAATTTACCTTAATCATTTATTAAAACCTAATAAATTTCTCCAAAAGTACTCCTATAAAATAAAACCTATAAATTAGTATATATAAATTTTTAATTATGAAAAATTTTTGACATATTAACTAATAACAGTGTCTAAAACTCAAAAGTATAATTACTTGATAACTTCTTAACTATAAAATTATCTAAACCTTTTCTTTGATACTAACTATAATAACCCTCACATAATTTTCCATGACCAACATGATTTATCGATAATATTTCAAAACATACATACTAAATTCCTTTTTAGGTTTTAATTTTTTTATAATTATGAAATCTATTAAATTGCAATGGGATATTTCCATACAGTGTCCATTTTCCCCAGAAACAATATTCATTATAAAGACAAACTTTCTACATTTAAGGTAACTCCCATAACTATAACTCTAACTTTATTAATGTTCATAATTATCCTTAATCCCTATGAAAAAAAATTTGAAAACATTTTATGAGAAAATAAATCTTTGAAATGATTATCAATTAAAATAAAATGCATTAGTCCATTTATGAACATCAAAAATCTATAATAAAGTTTTTCTATTTCATAATAAACAATTGAACTCAAGAATTAATTTAATTTTTCATTAAAATATATTAATTTATCAATATAGATCATAAAAAATTTCATATTAAATCATGAATGAAAAATAATAAACATATGGGTTTCATGGAAACCATGAAAACTCATGGATACCTTTCCTTGAAAAATAATCCTTTCAATCTTTTTTTAAAAATTCAAAAACATTCCTTACAAATATAACCTCATTTTATTACCTTTTGAAATAAAAAAAGTTCCATTAAACCATTTAAAATATTAAATATCAGTACAATGAGAAATTATTATTTCCTTAACACTTCTAAGAACCCTTATAATGGAATCACATAACTTGGTAGCTCCCACATGTAACATCTCATTACCTTATTTCATGTATTATATGGAACTTTTTTTATATTATTTTGGTTAGATGATATATTGTATTTTTTAGGTAAAATTTGGATAATTTTGGAATCCTAAGGGGATGTTTATGGTTGGTACATGGTTAAGGAAAACCATTCAGTTCATCCCAATATACTATGAACCATATTGTGAAATGCTATAATGGGGCACAAAAATTTTACAAACCATGAATCTAGCCCCTCCAAAACATGAAAATTCAGGTTGTAAATGTTTTCATGGTTGGAATATGGTTTGAAAACCAAGAACCCTCATAGGAAAAACCATGCACCCCACCAGTGGGGGTGCATTGTTAGGGAAAAATGATTTTCTAACTATGTGGGGATCCCCAAGAAACTATGCCTATGAGATTTTAATACTTTTAAAATTAAATTAAAAATCCCAAACATTAAATTTAAGTTTATAATCACTCTCATTCTACCCTAACACATTTCTTTATCTTTGGAGGCTCTCAAGTAGTTATTTTGGCTCCTCAAAATCCATTAAATTGTGAATTGAAGTGTCAGTGGTGGATTTGATCCCTCTCTGGTAAGTGGATATCCCCTTCTATGGTTTCATAAAATATTCCTTTTTATACACATTCAATAGTGATGTATCCTCATGTTATTGATGGATCTAATATCTATTTTCATGGTTCATGATTCTAGGTTTGATTAACTGTATTTCTTTGCCTTTATTTTTAATTGTATTTCCCGTTGTATGTGTGGGTTTTGATTCCGGGATTAAATCATAGTGGTTCCATATGCCTTATCCCTATAATTGAAAGCATGATTTGATTTATTTATTGTTTATATGTAATTGATTTATAAAATCATTGTTTTTAATGAATTGATGTGAAACTTTAAATGATATAGGATTTATGAAAAACCCCTTATTTCAATAGAATTGAAATTATGGGATGGTTTCTAAGAATGATGGATTTATTTTGGAAATAATTTATTTGATGATGGATTTGATGAAATGATTTGAAATTTGTTTTTAGAAAAATTCCCCAATATAAATTTAGAAAATCAATGATAGATTTTGAATTGGAAATTAATGAAATGATGAAAAAAATCCTAATTTGGTTTTGATATTGAAACTAGGAAATTGGAATATAAATGATGATTTTATTTAAAAGAACATTATTTTCCCATGATTGATTTATTGATTGATTGAACACATGTGATCCATGGTAGTTAGTAGATTATTTGGGATAAGAATGCTTGGATACGACCCCCTAGAAATATATAAATGATGAATACTATAAAAAAACTAGTTCGGTATGATTATACCAAATGGGATACTGATTATTTAAATTAATCCTAAGATTGATGGACATGTACACACATATTGAGCCGTGATCACTAATTTAAGAAGTTTGAGGATCCTATAACTAGAAACTAATGTACCTCATGGGAGATAAACATGGTGCATAATTACTTTTTTTATTTTATATTCTATCATTGTGTATAGAACTATTTTATTAATGATAGATGATTTATATAAAGTATTTTATATAAAATTATTATTAAATCCATGTTTTTAAATAACATCCATCTTTTGAAAATAAATAATATTTTTTTTAAATATGATAATAAAATAAAATGAACTTTTTTATTTAAAAAAATTCAAAGAATGATTTGTTTATTATTATATATTTTATTATTAAACACAAGGTCTGGCTCTACTAGGATTTATATCTCACACCATACCATTTCCTTTGACTATTTTATATTTTTTTATTCTAAGTTTGAGAAAAGGGATGGTGCCAGTTGAATGTGGTGGATGTTCTTGATATTTAGGACCTGAGGTCAGTGAGGTTACTAGTGGATATAATATCCACTCATTTAATGGTATATCTAATATTTTATCTTGATAAATAATGAGTACATTGATGATGTACTATTTTGGTTTTTTTACCTATTTGATTATGGTACTTTATCTTTTTTTGGAATTTTGATCATGCCAACTTGTATCATTATGAAATATTGTTTTGTGAAAAACAATTTTCCCCTATTTAATCTTGTAAGATGCTAGGTGATAGACACCTACCCATGGGGATTGGCAATGGCCTTCAAGCTATGTTAGAGTCGGATCAGGTATCTAGGTACTGGGTATCTGGGCTGGTTTGTGTCACAACATCTCTTTGGAGTAACATAACATTGGTAAGCTTTGTCACTTTATCCAATGCATTGGAGAGATATAATGGTATTGACCCTTATCAAAGCTATATTAAGTTCATCCATCATTATTATAAAATTTCCAGGAACCATAGCATAAATAAAACACATATAAATTTCATTATTTCCACAAAACTCATTTGAATTGGAATTCAATACCATAAGAATTAATAATTTTATTCATCTAATAAAATGTGAAGAAATCTATATTTCATTTGAAAAAATCATTAAAACAAAAAAATAATAGAATATTGAGAAAAATATTTTTTTAAAAATAACCATGGAACTTATCAATGAATATTCAATGAAAATAAAATTCATGATGGTAAAAAAACTATTTTGTTCAATAATTATTAAAATAATGATTTCGTTCACACTTTTCTAAATAAAATAAAAAACGACTCATAAAAATAATATTGACAAGATTAATTTAAAAACCTTTGTAAATAATGTCAAAAAAATCAAAAAAAAAATCAATATTTTGAATCATAAATATGAATATTTTTAAAAACATTTAAAAAACCTTGACATGTAATAGAAGTGATTTCTATGGAAAACATTATATTAATATTTTTAAATGAAATCCCCTTACCACAATTCCTGAATCGTTTTGATCATATGTATACCCTCCCAATTAATCAAATTAAAATAGGATTATACTTTATTAAAAATATATTTTAAATTTCATTATCATTATTATATTTATTTCATTTTTTTCATGTTTTTTTAGTTATTAAAATTGTAGTTCATGTTTTAATTTTGAGGGTATTCAGTTTATAAGTCAAAAATGAATTTTCTAGGTTGAATATGGTCAAAGAGATCCTAGTTAAATAATATAAATAATATTAATCATGATTTAATTTTAATTTTTATACATTAATTAAAAATCTAGTTCCATTTATGAAATACAAATAAGAAAAACCTATCATGTCACATCATAAATATGGTAGTCCATGCGTACGCACGAGCAACATTATCATTTTCCTATGGATTGAAATTTAAGAAATTAAATAATATATTATATTCAAAGAATCAAAATCATGTCATAAATATCATATATTTTAATTGTATCCATTTTTTTAATTGACCATATGAGGTAGTTATGAAAAACAATACACATCGGTCTCTTGGAGGTGGTAGTCCACACCTAGGCACGAGCGATGTTTTCATTTCTTATAGAATGGAAAAGAAGATTAATAATGGTTGTGTCATAAACATAATAAAATATGATTATATATAAAATATTGATGTTATTATATAATCAAGTTTATAGAATATTTATAGGAGGTGTAAAAATAAATAAACATGAAAACTCTCAGTTAAGAGTTATACCTATTGATTTAGAAGATTTTTTTGGATTACTCCTAAAGATTTGCAGGATAGTATTTTGGTGGCACAAAAACCTCCAAAAATGATGAGTAATGTTTTTATGTGATTATTTAAGGTTTTTTTGATAAATGGAACAATATTTGTGAGGAAGAGAGAAAGGGATATTCCCTTTATGAGTGAGATTGGTGGAAATCTTGTAAATATGTGAAATATTAATATATAATTTGAGTCTAAATCATGTAAAATGGATCCCAAGTGCACAAGATTATAATATAAGTAGTAAAGGTCAAAATAAATCCAACCAATAAATTTTTCATAAGTATATGTTTCATTTTAAACCTTATCTTGCCTTATAACCCCCATATTAACCATGTTTTACCTTAACCATTTTAATAAATATTTCAACATTCAAGGGTCGTAAAAGAATATTTTAAAATATTATGTTTTACATACATGAACCATTTATGATATTATATATTATTTCTCAACAAATTTATTTATTATTTTATTTTAATGATTTAAAAATAATTTTTAAACATTAAATACCATTTATAGATTTTTTGACACTATTCAAAACATTTGACATTAATGCTTTCAAGACAGTAATATAAATATAATATAAACTATAAAACCATAAATTATAAATTAAAATTATTCAATTAATTTTTGGAATTCCAAAATTCATCCAAAATATAATAATTTTAATGTTTTTAAAATAATTTACTTTCCCTTCATTCTGCTTTCACAAGCATTATGTCGATATTACATAAGAGTTCAATGTAATTATACCATCAATAAAAATTAAAAATAAATTAAAATAATCAACATAACATATTCATATTTAATTTTTTAATCTATATTAGTTCATATACCATTTTTTATATATATCCATATTATGATATCATAATAAGTGAGAGAGAGTGACATTTTATAATCACTCTGAACATAAAATAATATAAAGGCTATAAAAAAGTAATGTGACACCAAAATTGAGTATTTTAAAAGATAAGATAAAAATTTCCATAATAATATAATAAAATAATAATTAATAGGATTTTTTTACCTTATTTCAATGTTTAAACCTTAATTAACTCGTTAACCCTTTACCAAGGTGACAACTTTTTACCATGGTTATTATTTATTTTGGATAAAAATAAAATTAACCTAAGTAAATAATTTGAACTAAATTATTCAAAACCTGAAATTAATTTTTAAAGATTCAATTTCAAAAAAAAAAAAGAAATTAATTTTATTATAATTTCTCAAAAAAAAATGAAAACCAATTTTTAGAAAAATACGCTTTTTAAGAATAAAATTAATTTTATTACAAAACCATGTATAATATTGATTCCCATAACATTATTCAAATTATTTTTAATAAAATTAAACTTATGTGTATTTAAATAAAAATATAACACCAAATTTAATGTTGACATTACTTTTATTAAAAGATAATAAATACAAGTTTTTGCAAAATGAATATTTTCACTATTCACTAAAAAATAAACAATTTTATAAAAATAATAAAGAATTATCTTAAGATTATTTTGATATAATTATTTTAATAATGATGACCATTTTATTAAATGAAATTTATAAAAGTGTTAGAAATTTTTCATGGTATCAATGCACAAAATGAAATAAAACGCATTTTCGTAAGAAATTTTTTTTGAACTATAAACTAAATTTATATTCATTATTTATCCAATAACCAAATTAAATGAATGTTAATTTATTTTACTAAATATATTTTTTATAAATTTAACTAAAAAATTTCATATATATTAATTAACTTAAATTAATTTAATAAAAAAAATTTAAAGACATAAAATGTTTTCTTGAAAAATATATCCTTTAATCTTATATGATCGTTTTTAAATTGAGTTATTATTTCATAAGTATTAATCAGTACATTTTTATTAAAAAAAATTAACTACATATATTTTATAATGTTATTTCCCTTTTTCATACCCACCAAACCACTTCCATGTGTATAATGATAATATTTAAATGATAATATTTTTGTAGTATATCGCAGTTTGTTTTAAGATGAGTATTCTATGTGGTGCCTGCAATTAGACCTACTATTAATTTTAAACTAAAATCTCGGGGAGTTACAGAAAACATGATTAATAAGTATTCTGATCAAAATACCTTGGTCAAATTTTTTGTTTTAATAATATTTTCATGATCGTGACAAAAAATTTAACTTAAATAATATAATTGAACTAAGGACACGTAAGAATGTAACAAAAATCATAAAAAAGGGGAATCTGTTTGTAAAGTTGGTTTTAATATATGACTTGACTTCTCTAAAAAATAGTCACATTCTATACTTATTCATTTATAAAATTATTTGATATTAACCTGGTCAATTAATATAAAAAATATCCTAAAATATTAACTCTTAATTATTAGAAAAATTAAAATAGATTGAATCAATTAAGATCTAATTGAAAATGTGGAAGAATAGTTCAAATCAACTATCCTGAATCAATTACATATACCATGTTAGATATCCTTCATCATTTAACACAAAATATTGGGTTTTCAATTAAAATAGTAAAATGTTTAAATATCAATATGATACTATCCAATTAATCTATCTGTGAGTGTAGAAGAATCAAACACATTGGAACACACTCACTTTTACTAGAACCACCCTATCATGTGGGTCTATCCAATCATCATTGGGTGATTTTACATGGTGAATATATCATACACCTTTATAGAGTGTATATAATCAATATAGGGAAAATATAATTTAATTAAAATAATAAAGGTATTCAAAATTTAAAAAAAATAGAATCCAATAGAAAAAAAAAGAAAAAAAGAAAACCCTATCTATTATACTCTCCCTAGATTGAAACCATACATTTAATTTCTCTCATATATGAATAATACTATCAAAGGGTTCAAGATCCTATTTTAAAATCCTCTTAAATCACTTATCATAATCCCTATTCTAATCTTAATTATCCCACCTAAGGATATGGAAGATAGAAAATATCTGAATTCAATAAAAAAATTAAAATGACTTCATTTTATTCACCACAACATTCCATGTTCTTGTTTCATGTTTAAATATATTTTACATGATTTTGAACTCCTCCAAACCATATAAAATAAATATTTAAAATAACTAACATATAAAATTTGTGAATTTATCATTTCTTCAAATATCATCATTATCCACCCACTTTTTCTAGTACCACATCCAAGATAATAACATTTTGAGTGTGGACTTCCCCTATAATCCATAAGAACCACTCATATAAGTGTTTACTCCACTATTTTAAAATTAAATTAAAATTAATAAGGTTTTATCATCATTATAATCTATGGATCCAAGTCGTTTCATGCATCATTTTTGTTGGAGTTTCCATCAGAGTTGTGATTTATGTTCAATCTCAAAATTCTATTCATGGGTTCACTCCAGCTATTTTATAGAGGGTTCTATCCATAAAAATACAATATCTATATATGGTTTTCATGTTGTGAATTTTTATACATTCATTTATTTATTTTCAATAAAATTTAATTAATATGTTATCTTTGTTTACATTAACCAATTTCATGAATTATGTTCATTTTAACTCCCACAAAAAATTCTATTTAATTTGTTGTCTACATTTCACTTGGAATCACAAATTTTCCTTACCCCATAGTTGAATTGTATGTTTCCTCCTTTCTTTATATGGTGGATTTGATTATCCTTGTTCAAATAGATTACCATGTATTTATTTTTGTTTTTTCTACCTCTCTCATATGTATTGAGATCCATGATTTTATTTAGCAAGGAATCACTTGATGTTCATCACCATCCCAATTATTCCTCATCAAAAAGAAGGTTCGCCATTCACTTCTAGTTTTTCAATATGTTTTTCATCCTACCTTTATTGGCAGATGTGATGAAACCTAATGTATCCTTTGATACTGGTTTTTTGGTTTCCCTTTGGATTTTTCAATGTTTCATTTTTTTATATCATTATAGTTTCTTATTGGTTCAGAAAAAGAGAGCACTAGATAATTTATTTTTTATAGTGCTATAGGATGACTGAGAACTATTTACCAAAGATACTCTATCTAAGTTTCTTTAGATCCACTAAATTCACTTTGTCTTCATCATTTCCAAACCTGGTCTATGGTTTCAGTTAAAATCATTAGAGATTCTTTAGCCTTCATTGTGGTGCATTTCTGTACAAAGGAGAACTTCAACACCTTGAGCTTCATTCAAGATTCATTCAGGTTCTAGTATTAGAACATAGAATTTTAAGAATTTTATTAATCATTTATTTTTTTCTTTCTTCCATGAATATTTTCTATTCTTCTATGCATGTGTGTAGTGTGAGTGCATCCAGAAAGTTAGATTTATAGCTGTGTGTGAAAGATTTTATCACCTTCACCCAATCTAAATAGATAAGGTCCTCAGATAATTTCTCTATTCTATTATTTCATTCATGTATTTTAGTCTATCTATTATAATTAACTAGTAATAAAGTCTTTAGGTGGTGTTCTCGTTGTTCATGTAGGTCAAGAGTGGGCCAAATATTTGTGTTCTTTACTATTCTTTCGTTATATTTATCTTGATTCCACATTTCCCCTTATATATTATCATTTATAAAATTACCTATATTAAAATTTGATCCCAAAATACATATTATTGGATCTTTTTTTATTGAATAGGGACATCCACATTAATGTAACCCCTAATAATTGGTATCATAGCAAACTAATCTAGTATTATGGGATCTAGAAAGTTTAAATAGAAAATTTGATAGGGATAAAGACATTAACATATGGAAGATAAAGATGAATTCGTTGTTACACCATAACTAAATCCTCGATCCCTTATCTTTCCCTAAAAATAAAGTCTTTAACATGTCCACCAATGGATAGTCTATTACTACTGAAGTTGATTTCCTTGTTGATCTTCTTAAGAAAGATCATAGATTAATGCTCCTATCTTTAGGTGACAAGGTCTTGATGATGATTTATTTTGGTACTCTTTTTTCCCATGATATGTATAATTTAATTAAATTGTATTTTTTAAAATAATGTTTTAATTGATTACTTTATAATTTTTTTTAATTCAGTGTTAAATTTTAAAGGTGGATAATTATATATTTAATATGTTTTTATGTTTAACTATAATTTTGTTTAAATTTTTTTCATTATTTAATTTATATGTTTCTTTTAAAATATTTATTTTACTGTTTTTGTTTATTTTTTTATATTCAACTTATATTTCACTTGTTATTTTAAATTAATTAATTAATTAATTTTTAATATTTAATTTATTTTGTTTAAATAATTTAATAATGGAGATATTTAATTATAATTTAACTATTTTAATAAGTTTTATAATTTTGTTATTTTGAAAATAAATATTTTAATAAATTATTTTAGTCAATTTTATTATTTTAATATATTTTATTCATTTAACAAAATAATTAGTTTTTTATTTTATCTTAAATTTTAATTTTTCTTATTAATCATTTAAAAATAGAAATATTGATTTTAATTGATAATTTTTATTTTCAACATTTAAAAAAAGAAACTTATAGTTTAAAAAATTTAGTAAAAATTTTATTTTTCATGTATTACTTTTTAATATCATTTATTTAACTATAATGTAGTAGTTTATTTTATTTGAGCAGTGGCGTCACACTGGCGGAATATTTTTTTTCAAAGGGGCTTTCACATAAGACAATTTGGATGTAAAATTATTATTTAAGTAAAAGGAGAGTAGTTAATGCATAATTGCAACATCTATATTCATGATATAATTTAATGCCACTCTCACGTAAGAGAATTTGTGGGATGCATAAAAGAATATGGTGCCTTTTGATTTGTTGGCTTCACCCTGGAAGATAAAATTATTTCTATGTTACAAAATTTTCTTACGTGGATTTGGATTTAATAGAAAAATGTTTCAAAAGGATTTTGAGCCTCATTGAGATCTATCTGATGCTTGAGGATGAAGACTCACTAACATCACTAAGATCTTGACTAAGGATAAATCATTACCAAGCGTTTTGGCATGTTTGAAGAATTTCCAATATCAGTGAAGACTTCGAAACTGAATCCAAATCCATAAATAAAACTTGATTAGACATCACATTTGAGGAATATAAACTTTATCAAGAAGAAAAAAAGAACCAATATTAGAAATGTTCTAAAATCTATCTCGTGATGAGATAATGATTCGATGAGGAAAAATAGAGATAACCGACAAAATAGAGCCAGAATATTAAGGATGTATGCTTATCATGTTGTCATATCTTCAACACCGAATATCAAGTGAGATCCATCTTATATATGGACATGTGGAGTAATTCAACTCAAGACATATTTTTGTTTGATTAATAATGATCAAAGAACACACGAGACATGGCGAAGCTTGAAGAAGATGCTTGAAACTACTGTTGTTAATGCCTTGAAATCCAAACATGATAATGTTGACTCATTGTAGGGGTTTTCAATTGTACCCCTAATTTTAGTAAATGAAGAATTGAGTCCATGCATCCTTTGATGATCCTTGTGCATAGAAATCGAGTAACTCTTGGACATCTGATATCCACATCCTACTTGTTCCACTCGAAGAAGTTGAACATTGACATCGTTCATTTGGAATGTTTGGGACAATGAATTTTTTTTGAATCTTTGTTTTAATAATATTAAAGACTCATGTATACAGTTGAACATAAAGAGAAACCAAGCTATGGAATATAGTGAAGTTGGATGAAGCTAAGATTCCATATTGAATCATGAAAAAATGGTTTTCCAAATTGATGGAATTTCACATTAGGATAACTGAGTTTTGACAAAGTTTACCAGTGCATTTCAATAAAAGGATAAACAAGTGTTGAACCAAGTCTACTGGTTACCAGCTGATAATGATATTCTTTTTTGGATCTAATTGAGTGGATCAGGCTTTTCTAAAAATCATCCCTTATTGAAGAAGTTTTTTTTGTTTCCTCGATTATTTATGTTTAATGGAAAATTCAGTTGGCAAGGACTAAGGTAGGTGATGACCTTGGGCAGGGTTAATGATGAATTAACCATTTTTTATCAGGTTGTTAGAATGAAAATAATAATAACTATAAAAATTATTGTTTGTTGTATCATTGAACGCAACCTAGAAAATTTAAGAGTATGATAGAGTGAGTGTGTTTTCTTAAGTGACATAAGCAATGACAGAAAGTCAGAAAAATAATTCTCTCATTAGAAATTTATCAAATTATGAAGTAATTTTTTCACCATTTTCATTGGATTTTGACAAAATTTAAAATAATAATTTTGGATAAGTAGGGGGTTCATATATTGGACGATAAACAACAACACTACAAAATATATTTGGAGATATTTAAAGTTGAGAAATAGGAGTGGAACCAAGATATTTTTTGGGAATCCGGTACTACTCCAGAAGCCGATGAAGATGGGGATCAAAGTTTGATATAGTACCTTAGAGATGTATGGGTTAATTTCTAGTAGATGAAGTTATTGGATTCACATTCTGAAGTCTTATTTAGTTTTCATTTCTTTAATTTAACAATTTTAAATCTCTCTAGAATTTTGTAACTCAAAAATGTGATCGTTATTTAAATCTTTATTATTCTATTATTTTGTTAAACATTTTACTTATATTCTGAGTACATTTTTTTTGAGTTGGAGTAAAAAAAACTTTGAATATGGATCATCAATTCAAGATAATTTTCAGTTTTAATTTGATCCTTTCTATTTAAATTTCTCAATCTTTGATTGAATAATTGTGAGTATAGTGATTTTTTTCTATGTCTTTGTTCTCAGATACCATAGAGAGCATTGATCGACTCCTTTGAAAAGGAATTATAATTATAAAATTTTTCTTTTGGATTCAAATTACTTATCTAAATGAGATGTGAGATTTGAGATTTCAGTATTCTCTTCAAGAGAATTACATTTGTGTAATCTATTAAAAAATGATAAAGAGAGATTGATCCATATGAATCACTAGTTAGGATGCTACTTCTTTTTCTGTTAATTCTGTTTCTGTTATCTCTCAGTTTTATTTTAGTGTCTCATTTATATTTTAATTCTATAGTGTGTCTTGAACTTTTATTATTATATTTTACATTATTTTTAAACCCATAAAAACAATTAAAAACATCAAATCAGAAAATAAAATAGATTGTGACAAAATAACTCTTATAGGGAAGTCTCTCTGAGAGAAAAACTTGGTCATTAATTTTCTAAAATTATTATATTTTAAAATTTGAGTTAGGTTTAAAAATGAAATAAAAATCCCATCATAAATTGGAACTATTTCCTGGGAGGCTTCCAGGCAGTTTGTAAAAAAATTAAAAAAATTCATAATCTGATTAAAAAAACAAAAAAAAAATATTAATTTTGTTTTAAAAAAGTGTTATTGTTTGTCCACTAACATTGAAAAATTTAAAATCCAAAATTCATATAATCATAGAAATATAAAATTATAAAAAATAAAAAATAAAAAATTTGTATAGTTCAAAAATCATGAAAAAATAGAAACATCCCAAAAAATAACACAAAAAATGATTTCCTTTAAAATTGAAAATTTTAAAAAACATAGAAAATATGGCTGACCGTAGCACTTCGAAGAAGATATCTATTACTAATATATAAAACTAAAAAAACTATCAATTCTATCCTAAAATGTCTTTTATTTTTTATATTTGATTGGGAGTGACTCATAATCTACCTAAATTTCATGGTCTGTTGGGAGATAACCCTAATAAGAACCTGTAAAAATTTCACATGGTTCATATCACCATGAATCCCCAAGGGGTAAGTGATGACCCAATAAAAATTAGGTATTTCCCATTTTCCTTAGATGGATTAGAAATATTAGTTTTTTAACTATTCATATTCATCCATTATTAAGATTTGAAATCAACATAAGAATATTTTCTAAGAAAGGGTTTCCCTACATCTAAGACGTCCTCTATTAGAAAATATATATATATATAATTATGTAGTTGTAAGGGGAGACTCTTTATGAATTTTGGGAAAAGTTTAATAAGTTTTTATTTATCTACCCTCACCACCATATTTATAACCATATATTAATCCAATATTTATAAGAAGTTTCAGTTTAATGGATAGAAGCATGATAGATGCTACTAAAAGATGCTATTAATGATAAAAATATCATATAAAACATGGACCAAAATTCAAAATATGTCAATACTAGGGTTCTAATTCATGTTAATCAAACTTGGTATTTTTTTACTTCTAATTCTGATAATATTTGAATTGAGTACCATTTGAGTGAACTTCTTAGAATGAGGAAGAAGATGTAGACTAACTATACCTCTTCAAAAACACAACCTCAGCCAATTTTTCATGTTCACATGCATTGTGGATTTTTTTCTTCCATTAATCATTTCAATAATCAATACCCTCAAATGAAATAGGGACCTAAAGAATATAAAGGGATCTTTCCTAGAAACCCATTTCGAAACAATAAAAATTTCTAGTTCCCCACCTAGAATTTCCAATATTATACCTTTCTATAAAATCGAAATTTCAACCAAGGCTAGAGAAAACAAAAAAAATAGTTTTAGGCCTAATGAACAATCATACATGAATTTTAAGCTTCGAGATTTTGAACAATAGTGTAGGAATAATTATAACCAATTTGGAAACCAATATAGTGAAACATTATCAAATTTCCAGAATCAAGAAAATAAAAAACAATAATTTAATCAAATAAATGATTTACATCTTAAGGAAATATTTAAAAATAAACAAGATATTTAAAAAAAACAAATAATTTTTCTAAAAAACATTGGTACATAAATGGGTTAAATGGGAACTAAAATCAGTGGTTTGAAGAATCAAAGAAGCGGAAATTTGACATCTAAATCTAACATGAATCTGAGAGGAAGAGATAATTTCAATGAAATAGTATTGAGAAGTGGAAATGATATTCATAATCCTTATGCTAAAAACATTGAACAAGAACCTAATTTTTTTCCCAACTTCTGAAACAAATGTAAAATCGCATGAAGAAGTTTAAATACCACATGTTGAAATTATTTTACCACCTACTAATGTTATTAAAGCACTTTAGAAAACTATTAAAGAACCTATTATCAAAAAAAATAGCTGAGCTAGAAAAATTGGGAAAAAGAAATAAATCCATCCTGAAACAAATAATAGGGATTTTATGAACCTAATGGGATCTTACAAAGGGAATAGAAAAGTTGATGATGATCTAAAATATGTATAGGGAGCCACTTATTTATCCTTTTGAAAGCCCTCCTATTATGAGTAATGTTGAAACTGTAATGGACAAAGAAGTACTTGAAACTTTTACAAAAATATAGGTTAGCATCCCTGGGTTAGATATTGTGAAACAAATCCATTATTATGAAAAATTCATTAAAAATATATGTAATCATAAAAGAAATTCAATGGAGGTGAGAAAGTAAATTTGGGGAGAAACATTTATTCAACGATTCAACATCCTATCCTTGTAAAATGAAAATATCGAAGTACATTTTCTATCCCATGTATCATTGGAAATCATTATTTTGATTATGCAATATTAGATTTCAAAGCCTCCATAAATGTGATTCCTTGTTCTGTCATTTCATCTATGCAAGTTAGAGATCTCAATAAATATAGAATTTCTATTCAACTAGCTAATATGAGTTTATCTAAGCTACTTGGAGTTATTGAATATGTGTTTGTAAGTGTAAAATATTTAGTTTCCCCTACTCATATTTATATTCTAGACATGTAAGATGATCATTTTAGTTCACATGCACCCGGAATTTTTTGAATATAATTCATGAAAACTACTATATAAACAATCAATGTTCATAAAGGTACATTTTCTTTAGAGTTTATAGGAAATATAGTAAATTTAAAAAAATGTAATCAATGATAAAACTAGTGGAATAACATTCTTCACACCAAGTAAACATGATTGAATATTTTTCCATTGAGTTGTTTCATGGTTTTATTCAAGTTAAATAGGATCAAGATTCTTTATAAAAAGAACATTATTATGAAAATAAACCCTTGTTTTCTGAAGAATATTTTGAATCAGAAAATTATAAAATCTTATGAAATGTTGAATCTAGAATTGAATCTATCTTTTGGAAAATTATACGTTATTTTTGAATTTATGAAGATGTAAAGAAGTAATTTTTTACTGAAAGTGATACTGAAAATGTTGAGGATTTTTATTGAACTTTTGAAACATGTATTACTAATGAAAGTTCTAATTTTATATCAGAAACTAATTTAGATTTTTCTAAAATTGATAAAAATTCTTCTCAAAACTGCAATCAAAAGTCACCTAATATTTGTGAACTTGAATCTGAAAATTCTTTTGAGGATGACATAAATTTTATGCTTGAAAACACCTGTAATATTAGTTTCATATTTTTTAATTCCATTATTCCTGAGGAAATTTTAGTGGTTGAAAATGAACTTAAAGAACCAATAAGAGATACTTTATCCAAAGAGGACAGCCTTTTCACACTTGAACTCAAACCACTGCTTGAAAATATGAAATAATCCAACCTATAGGTAAAACAATAATTTCCTATTATAATCCCAAGTGGTCTATACAATGAGAAAGAATATAAACTTTTAGAGGTCCTTAAGAGGAAAAATAAGGTCATAGGATGGTCTTTAAATAATCTACCCAGTATTATTAATTTCATGTGTATGCATATGATTCCTTTAGAGGATTATTGCATACATGTTAGAAAATTTCAAAGGAGATTTAATTTTTACCTTCTGAAAGTGGTTATGAAAGAGGGTTCTACCTTATTGGTTGTGGTTATAATTTCCTCCATTTTTCATACTTAATGGGTAATTCTAGTTTAAATAGTTACCAAAAAGAGAAGATTCATAGGTGTTAAAATGAATTTTGAGACTTATTACCTGTTAGGCTTTACAACCAGTGGAGGGTATACAATGATTGTAAGAGGATGAACTTAGTAACTATGAAGGAACAACTTCGTTTACCTTTTCATGATCAAATAATTGAATGGTTAGCTAGTAAATCAGATTAATTCTACCTAGATTTATTTTTTGGATACTTTTATATTCACCTAGCCCCAAAGAACAGAGATAAAACAACTTCCTCATCTCCTTTTCATACATTTTATTATCATATAATTCTATTTAGATTTTGTAATGGTCCTACTACCTTCCAAAGATCCATGCTTAGCATTTTTCCTTAATTTCTTGAGGAATGCATGGAAGTTTTTATGGATGAATTTACAGTGTATGATCCATCTTTTTAGAGTATTATAAGGTGTTTTAGAGTTTTTCATAAATGTGTTCATAGAAAATAACATTGTTATGAACAATGAAATTTTACATTTAATAGTTAAAGGTGGAATTTTACATGGTTATGAGGTGTCTAATTATTTAATTTGGGTGGAAAATCCAAGGTTCATATCATATATTTGTTTTATTTTCCTAACATAGTGAAGGATATTAGATATTTTCTTGGAAATTCTAGGTTTTATAGAGATTCATAAAGGACATTGTCCAAACTACTCTTCCTTTGACAATATTACTCCAGAATAAATACATTTTTTATTAATGAGAAGTGTAAAGAAGCCTTTTATGAACATAAACAGAATCTGGTGTTCCTACCCATAGTTCAAGAACCCAATTGGAGTTTTCATTTTGATTTGATGATTGATACTATATAGTTATCTTTGGATGGTTTCTTGAACAAAGAGTTTAAAGAAAATCACATGTAATAGCTTATTTATATATAACTCTATATGCTTCTCAATCTAATTACTCCACAACTGAGGAATAATTTCGATCTATTTTCTTTTCCCTTGATAAGTTCAAGATCTATATTTTGGGATCTAATGTTTTGGTTTTAATTATAATTATTCTATCTGATATCTCATGGAAAATCCAGAATCAAAACCATGGATGGTTAGATGGATTTTTTTTATTCATGAATTTTACATATAGATCCACTATATGAAAGGAATTGAGAAAATTGTAACTGATCATTTGAGTAGGATAACTATTGATTTGTTTTCTGAAAATTCTTTCGTTGAACCTATTAGAGATATTTTTTATAGGGAGTTGTTGTATTCTACTACTATTAAAAAGAGGCCATGGTTATCAAACATTGTGAATTTATTAGCTACTTAAATTTTTTCACACTAGGTTTTTAATAAACAAGTTTCTAGATTGATTTTTGAGTAAAGGAAATATATTTTGGATGATCCTTACTTATGGAATATTGGAAGTTATTAGATTATTAGGAGATGTATCCTAAATTCAATCAGTTCTAAAATTATGTCCAAACATATGTTGCGGTGGTCACATTTTTCCACAGAGGACTATAATGAAAGTTTTAGATACAAAATTATTTTGGCCCACCATTTTCAAAGATTCTCATGATTTTTGTAGAAGTATATATCTTTCCAATTCCATGGAAAATATTCTCAAATAAATGAGATTCCACAATAACCAATATTGTTTGGTGACATCTTTACTATTTAGGGAATGGATTTTATAAGGCCTTTTCTAAATTCCATTGGGTAACTATATATCCTTGTTGCAGTTGACTATGTGTCAAATTGGATTGAAGATATTCCCACTAGAATATATGATGTTAGAGTGGTATCCCAATTTTTCAAGAGTAATATATCCTGTAGAATTTGGATTTACATACTATTATTCTAGACCAAGGCACTCATATCTATAATAAGACTCTTAAGGATTTACTAAAAATTTATGGGGTATGTAATAATGTTTCTATACCTTGGAATCTTCAAATTAATCGAATGGATGATTTCTCAAACAGATTCATTAAAAATATTCTCTTAAAAATTGTTAACTTGAATAGGAAATATTGGAGATTAAGTCTTGAGGATGATCTTAGGGAATATATGACTCTTTATAGTATTTCAATATGGATGTATCCTTATCATATATTTTTCATAATAGATTTTCATTTTCCTATAAAAGATAATCATAACACTTTTTGGGTAATCAAATCTTGTTATAGGAATCATTTTGAGGCTAAAAGAGAGAGTAAGTTGTGTTTTTATGAGTTAGAAGGGATAAGAAACAATTATTATGAAAATATATGGATTTTTTAGGATAAAAATAAGGTTTATCCTAAGAAGATGATATTTAATAAAGAGTTTTAGATTATAGATAAGGTTATTATAAACATCACTAGACTGAAGCTTCAACCAGGTAAATTTATTTGTAGATGGGATGGACCATTTATTATAACTCACGCATTCCCTTTTTTTGTAAATATTCATGATCTGAAGAAGTATTTTCCATTTACAATTAATGGAAATTAGTTGAATATTTTAGAGAAGGTAATAAGTAACATACAAGGGATAAATTCCTCTTTTCGGATGTCAAATACCATTGAATAAATAGGTCGTTTCTTCCCATACATATTTTTTTATTTATAATAAGCATGGGGGAAGGTACTAACCTTTTATGTTAGAATTTTTCTTTTTTATCTAATATTATCTTTTAAGATAATAAATCGAGTTTAATGGTAGAATATTCTTATATTTTTCACCAAGAGTAATCTTCTTTGGGCTTAGTTCCATCATTTTGAGAAGATACTTTAAAATTTCTATGACCAAATTGACCTATAAGCTAAAGTAGATTAGATTAACACCTTTACTTCTTAAACACTTTGTTACATTTTTCATGAGCTAGAATTTCATGAATATAATACTAAATTGTATACATTTTTATGAATTTAAAAGATGTTTATATGGAACTTTTAAAAATAAATGAGGGGGGACAATTTAGTGGATCTGGAGAAAAATAAAGCTTCTATTTCAGAGGGGTTTTCAATAAAATTCTTCTCCTTTTTCATGTTTTTATTTTATCTATTTTCAACTTTCTTGGACCTTTATTAGAGGGATATAAAAATTAAAATTAAAATTTTTTTATAATGAATTTGTTTCTTTAACATGATGGTCACTTCTATTAATTGGATTTTTTTGTGTTCTGTATCAATGATGAATAATATTTTTCTTTGTTGGAAAGTTTTATGCACATTTCTTTTAAGATGAACTAGTATACATATTGTATTTTTGAGATGAATTTTCGAAGTGTTAACTAGTTTGTAAACTTTGGTGCATGATTTAAATTGTTGGTATTTATTTTTTGTGTGTTAAAACATCAATGGGATTTCTTTTAACCCTTTTGTACATGATTTTTATCTATGTAATTGTTAAATATGTCTGGAACTTTGAAAAAATTAATAAAAATTATTTTATTCTTTAAATTCAACATCGAGGAAAACATTTAGCTTTATTTTGGGAGAATTGAATTTGAATTTGTTTAACTATAAAACAATTTTAAACAATCAAAAAACCCCTAAAATATTTCAAATTTCATTGTTTTTCAAGTTTCAATAAATCTTTTCCAGTGGTTTTAAATTTTTCTAATGATTAAATGTTGTATAGCCACTTTAACGAGATTAATTCTTTAATACCCCGTGAATTTAGTCAGGTAATTAATTTTTCATTTCCATCTTCCAAAGAGGTTGGATTTGGTAAATAATTTTGAGAATGTTTTACAATAATAATTTCCCTTAAAAATTTTAATTTGTATTCGAACTCGTTAGATATGAATTCAAATGAATTACAAAATGAAAATCATAATTCAGTTTGAACTTTTTCTTTTAGTCTTATATATGATGGATGGGTTATTTATATTCAATTTTAATTTATAATGTTTTATCATCCAAGTAAAGTGTCTATTTTTTTTTCTAATCTATATGATTATATTCTCCTATAGTTAAAAATAATTTTGGACTATTAGTTGATTTCAAATTAAAATGGGTCTAATCTGAATTCAAATTTTTATAGTATATTATTTTTGTAAAATACGAATGGGTTTTTCACTAAAAAAACTTAATTTCACATGGTTAAATATTTTCACTTCTTGATAAAATATATGGGGGAAATCATTTTGAAACCCGATTTGGTGTGGAAATCCAGTATTTTAAACATAAGATTTATTTCAATCTACTGAATTTGATTAATTATTTTCCTAAGGATAAGAAAAATCCCAGTGTTAGTGGATTTTATGTTGATTTATTTTGATACTAATTTTCCACATAATATGTAAAACCTAATTGTATTTTATTTGTTTAAAAAAATTAATCAATTAATTTATAATTATTTTTAATTCAGTGTCAAATTCAAAAAGAACATAATTATATTATTAACATATTTTTTGTATTCAATTTTTATTTTTATTTTTTATTATTATTTAATTTCAATTTTTCTTTTAAAATATTTATTGAAGAATTTTTATTTATTTTTGTATATTCAAATTATAATTCCCTTTTTATTTTTAATTAATTAATGAATTAAAGTTTAATATTTAATTTCTATAATATAATAATTTAATAATCGAGACATGAAATTATAATTTAAATCTTTAAATAATTTTATAATTTATTTATTTTGATATTTCATAAATAAATCAATTATTTAATTCAATTTAATTTTAATTTTTAATAAATATTATTATTTTAAAAAAATAATTATTATTTTATTTTACTATATATTTTTATTTTTTAAATATTCATTTAAGAAAAGAAATATTTATTTTAATTTCTAATTGTTATTTTCAAATTTTTTAAAAACATTAACTTATAGTTTAAATTTTTTTAGTAAATTGTTTTTTTATCATTTATTACTTGTAAATTTATTTTATTTAACTATAGTGTAGGATCATATATTATTTGATCAATGACACAACACTAGAAGAATATATTATTTTCCAAAGGGGATTTCACATAAGGAAATTTATACGTAAAATTATTATTTAAGTCAAACAGAAGAAGTTCACGCATAATTCAAACATCTTTCTATGTAAGACCATTTAATACCAATCCCATATAATAGAATTTTTCAGATACGTAAAATAAGCTAGAACATTTTTATTTTTTCGATTCACCTTGGAAGATAAAATTATTTCTACATATTTTAATTATCTTACATTACTATGGATTTAAGAGGAAACAATTTCAATGGAATGTCGAGCCTGTGGATGTAAACGAGCTCGAGTACTCACTAGCTACTTGGGTTGGGCTCGACAGATACACGAACTTCACTCGGTTCTTTTCGATTCAAGCTTTAGATTGAGTTACTTATGTACTAACTTGATCCGAGTTCAAGTATTGTGACAACATAATCGAGCATCTCTCAAGCCAAATCAAGAAACTAGTTTTTTAGTATATATTTTTTATCTTAAAATATGTGTTTAATTTCGAGCTCAAGCATTCAATCTTGAGTACAAATTCGTGTTTGAGATCAAATTGGAACTATATTTCGAAATTAAAATTTTGAAAAAGTGTCATAATTGAATCAAGTTGAGTATAATCAAGTTCTTTCTAGAGACTAAGTCAAGATCGAGCTCGATCTCAAGCCTAAAAATTAAAACTCAATCGAGCACCGAGCCGAGCTTGAGCACCGAGTTCAAGTACCGAGCTTGAGCTCGAGTATTGAGATACTCAACTCGGATCGACTCAATTACACCCCAAGTTGAGACTCATTATGGTCATTCCTAATCCTGAGGATGAAGACTCACTGATTCCACTAAGATCCTAACCATAGTCGAATCATTGTTTATCATTACAGAGTGTTTGAAGAATATCTGAACTCAAAAAATCCAGTGAAACCGAATCCAAATCCATGAGGAAAACACGATCTAAGTTCACATTTTTTGGAATATAAAATTAATAAAAAATAAAAAACCAGATCCAAATTTAGAAAAGTGATGGAATCGATCTCATGTAGAGATGATGAGTTGGTGAGGAAAACTATATATGACTAAAGAAACCTATCCAAAACACCAATTAAGTGTGCTTATAATGATATTGGATCTTCAACACTAAATATTGACTGAGATCCAGCTTAAATATGACCATGAAGAGTAATTTGAAACAATAATATGTTTTGATTGATTAATGATGAACGCAGAACACCCGATACATATTAAATATTGAAGAAGATGTGTGAAACCACTTTCGTCGAATATGTGAAATAAAATCCTGATTAATATGACTCTTTGAAGGGGTTTTCTATCAAATATTGGATTTTAGTTAATGAAGAATCATAGATATGCATCCCATGATGAACCATATGAAAATAAATCAAAAATTACTAGGATATCTGATTCCTATATCCACCTAGTTTCACTCAAAGAAGTTGAACCCTCATTTCATTCATTTAGCATGTTTAGGCCCATGACATTTTTTAATGATTTGGATTACAAATATTGAAGACTCACATAATAATTTGATGAAAAAGTGGACTTGATCTTGAAATGATAGCGAAGTTGGATGAATATAAGATTATCTACCAAATCTTAAAAATTGGTTTTCCAATTTGAAGAAATTCTGCAGTATTATAATCATGTTTTTGAAAATTTTAACTATAGTTTGAACTATTGTTGACCCGAGTCCACTAGGTATGAGCAGATAAGGATATTCTTTTGGGATATAATTTAGTTGATCATGATTGACCAAGAATACTCCACTACTGGAGATTTTTTTTATTGTATGAGCTACCTTTTATTAGAAATTTATTTAGAGAGGACTGAGGAAGGTGATGAGAAAGGTAGTGTTAGTAAATAATTAAAGCAGTTTATCACAAATTAATGGAAATAAAATAATAAAAATAATAATAACTATAACAAGGATTGTTCACTGAAGAATTAAATTCAACCTAGATAGTTTCAAAGTTTTATGGAGAGATATTTTTTTCTTATCTGACATGAGTAGTGATTAAAAGTTAGGAAAATAATTATCTCATTATATGTTCATTGAATTAGTCGGTAATTGTGTCAATAGTTTTTGGTGGAGTTTTGATGAAATTTAAAAAGAATAATTTTGGGATGTAGGTAGCTTCATATATTTATATTTAGATAGTAGCACTGATAGAGATATTCATAGATTTCATAATAAGAGAAACAGGAGTGGAACCAGATGATTTTCTAGGAAGCTGATTCTACTCTAAAAGCCAGTAAAGATGGAGATAGAAGTGTGATGCTACACATCATAGATTTCCACCTAAATTTTTAATATCTAAATCTAGTGGATTCACATCATGAAGTCTTTATATTTTTTCATTTCTTTAATATTATATTTTTAAATATCTCTAGAATTTTGGAACTCAAAAATGTGATCGCTATTTAACATTTTATTATTCTATCATTTTGTTAAACATTTTTCTTTCATTATGACTAAGTCGCATTTCTATATTGGAGTGTGAAAAAATATTAATATGTCTCATTAGTTCAATATGAGTTTTATTTTGAATGTGATACTCTCTATTTAAATTTCTCAATATTTGATCAAATAATTCTGAGTACAATGTGTGTTTTCTATGTTGTTGTTCTTGGTGATCATTGAGAGCATCGATCAAATACTTTATAAAGTATTTCTGATTTTGTGATTTCAGTTTTGGACTCTAATTAATTAGCTGAATGAGATATGTGATTTAACATTTCATTCATTTCATCAATATAACTACATTTGTGTAATCTGATAAAAATCGATAAATTGAGATTGATCCACTAGAATAACAAGTTAGGTTGTTTCTTCTTATTTATATTAATTTTGTTGCTACAATATTTTAGTTTGATTTTATTTTTTATTTTTTATTTTAATTACATAGGGTATCTTGAACTTAGATTAGTATATTTTATAGCATTTTCAATCCATAAAAACATAAAAGAGGAAAATAAAATATATCATAAAAAAAATAACTTCTCTAGGGTGGTCTTGATGGGAGACAACCTTGCTCCTGGGTTTACTATAGTTATTCAGTTTTTTAAATTTTAGTTAGGTTTAAAAATAAAATATATATCCTATAATCAGGTCCTTTATGTGATAGCATATAAATCCACTACTATAAAAATATGGTCTAAACATGAAGCTTTATATAATAAAATGACTTTAGTAGGTTGAGTACAGAAGAATATGTGATTCTATTATTATCATATGCATCATGTAACTATTATCATGAATAATATCGATGATTTTAATAAAATTGATCTTGATTTTTCTAATATAGAAACTAAGTTGGATGATGGGGATTTGGCTAACATATTATGAACTTCTTTAGATAACTCTTATAATATAATTAAATATTCAATGATGTATAGTTGGTCTTTCTTAAACATATAAGAAGTTAATTTTTACTTATTATATAAATAATTCTAGATAAATAATCATAATTATTTTTTGCTAGAATATGAGGGGCTTATTATAAGGGGTTAACCTGATAAAAGAGGGTAAATGAGATGTATGAGAAAATCGGGGGATTAATTAGGATTTAATGGTAAAAAATAAAAAAAAAATCATTACAAATACCCCATTCACATAAGAATAAACTATACCCAATGGGAAAATTCTAATAAACATACTAATAATAATAACCATTTGTTGTTAGTTTAACAATACATTGATACTGATGATGTTATGAATGTTTTTTATGATGATTTTAGTGTTGAATGGGTCCTAGAATAAGAATATTATTTTCATATATTCCCTAGACATGAGTCTTTTACTGATCTAAGAGAGATTGAGAGTGGTGAGTTACAGTTTGTAAATTTAAAAAAACTATAAAATCATGGTTATGGGTACTTTCTCTCAAGAATTTCACGATGGGTTAGTTAAATACTTAGAAAGGGTTAGGTGGGTTCTTGAATTAAAAAGAAATTTTATTTCCCTAGTTGTCTTAGACCAAACAGGGTGCACTTTTATGTCTAAATTTGGGAGTCTTAGGACCTCAATGTAATCACTCTCTATTATGAGAGGAACCCCCGCCAATAGTCTATATGTCTTAGATGGTAGGAATCATATGAAATAAATAAATTATAATCTTTACCCCCATTCAAGATAACACAATGTTATTTAATAGGTGATTAAGACATGTTAGTTACAAAGGAATTAATGAACATAGAATGAATGGAATTTTGAATGATGTAACCCAATAAAATCTTCCATTTTGTGAAGATTTTGTTATTGGTAGGTCCAAACAAGTCAGTTTTAAGGGTTCTATATATAGAGAAAAATACCCATTAGAATATGTGCATTCTAATTTGTAGGATCCCTCATGGACTAATTCCCATAGTGGGGAGAACTACTATGTGACCTTTAGATATGACCATTCATAGATAGTACATATTTAATTACTTAAGAACAATTCTAAAACCTATAAAACCTTAAAATTTTGGATTTATAATATTGAAAGTGAATCTGAAAATAAACATAAAATCCATTACACAAACAACAATCTATAGTATTTATCCATTGACTTTATAGATGATTTTAGTTTTGAAGGAATTCATAGACAAAGAACTGTAACATACACTCCACAAAAGAATGGCCTTGAATAGATGATGAATATGAATGTTTTAGAAATATTAAGAAAAATAATCTCATTTTTTGGTCTTCCTAATTCCATATAGGTATAATTTGGTGCTAATATTTTCTATATGATCAATAGATTCATTTTTAGTTCCATTGTCTTTAAACCCTTTGAAAGATGTGTACTAGTTCACCCCTAGTTTTGGACTTCTTAGATTTTTTTGTTGTATAGATTATTCTCATAATAGGATTGATAAACTTGAACCTATGGCTATAAATTGTTTCTTTGTGTGATACCCACATATTTCTGAAGTATAAAGGCTTTGGGTAGACAATACTAGTTTTCCAAAGTTTATAATAATTCATGATGTTGTCTTTCATGAGACATTTTATCCAGAATTTTATTCCTCTCATCATGTACGGTCTGATATACTTGAAACTATATGTGTTGAGGTTATATTAACACCTAAAATATAGCCTAAACCCAAGGATTCCTCCACCAATCCACCCAAACTAAATCACATTGAAATTGAACCTGTTAGTTAATTTAAATCTATTTTTGAGGTTGAGAGAGATGGAAACATATGCGATTATCAATTCACTCATGATTGGACTAGAAGAATCATTTGGCCTCTATCCTAGTTTATCAAATTATATGTCACTACCTTTTCCTTTAACATAGGTTTTTTCCTATGTGTTCATGAACCAAAAAAAATCAAAATATTGATTAAATATGATCAATTAAGTAAGTGGCTTGCTACCATGATAGATAAAAAATATATCTTATTAAAAACCAAACCTGAAAAATTGTTGACAAACCTATAAAAGAGAAAACTATAGGTTTTAAGTGGATTTTTAAAAATAAATAAGATAAAACCATTGAAAATAAAATTAAATACAATGATAGACTTATGGAAAAGGGATTCCTCCAACGTGATGGAATTGATTACAGTGTGAATTTTCACCAATTATTAAGCACTCCTCCATCATATTGTTGTCATCTTTTTCTGCATGAAATGATTTTCATATTGAACAATTGTATGTTAAGACTTATTTTTTACATTATAACTTAAATGAACATATTTATATGAAACCACCTGATGGTTTTCTCAAAATAATTTAAAATCAACAAAGTGTGCATTTTAATAAAACCTTTTTATAGACTTAAGAAATCATCAAGAAAATGGTATAATGAATTTGATTCTTTTATGCTTAAAATAATTTTTATATAAGTAAATATGATATTTTTGTATACTATAAATCTTTGAAGCAGGTTTCTATTTATTTACTTCTATATATGGATTATATTATTTTAATTTGAAGATACATTGGGTTAATAAATCAAATGAAAATCCAAATGCATAATGCCTTTGAAAAGAAATATTTAGGTCATGAAAAGTAAATCCTTAATAGTGAAATCACTAGTGACATAAATTATAGGTTTTGGTATCTATCCCAATATTATTATGTTCAAAATATGTTAGAAAGGTATTTTTATAATTTAAAACTCATTAGAGTGGTTTTAGGTAAGCCCTTCAAATTTTCCATGTCTCAATCTACTAGAAGTGATTCTGCTATTGATTTTATGAGTAAAATATTTTATGAAAACATAGTAGGTAGACCTATGTATGCCATGGTTTTCACTTTTACAAATATTTTTTTTTTGTTTCATGAGTAGGTTTGTGGGTTGTCCTAGAAATCTCCATTGTCATTCATTAAAATGGTTATTCAGGTATGTTTCCATGTCTTCTCATTAGTGTATTTTTTTTGGAAAAAATAATTATTATAGTCAAGATGTTGATGAATTTGTTGATTATTACTATACTAAAAATATAGATACCATAAAATCTATTAATAGTTATGTATTATAATCCTTTGGTTGTCTGGTTTCATGTAAATTTTACATGAAATATACATTATTTGTTTCTATCACCAAGGATGAATACATATCATTAACAGAGGAAATTAAAGAAGAAATGTGGATGGAATTCTTGGTTAATGAATTATATTTGTCTTCACATGATATATAAGTCTTTTTTGATAGTCAATCTATATTAAATCTTTATAAGAACAATTTTCTCCTATAATATCAAAGCACAAATACATTAGATTAAATTTTTTTAGGTATGTCATTGAAATTAGGATGGTATGTATCATAAAAATATAATCTTTTTAAAATCTAGTCGATAGTTTGACTAAGGTCATTCAATTGTCCAAGTCTATTCATTTCTTAGAACTATTTCATATAGTCCCATTTCAATGACTTGGACTATGATAACAACATCATGTTTAATTCACTTCATTGAAAAGTTAGATTTTTTTACTTTTTATTGCATGAATTTATTTTTTTACATTCAAATTGAATTAATATTTATTGTTTCTTTGGATTCTTTTTACTTAAACCAATTCCATGTATTAAATTCATTTTAACTACCATGTAAAATTACTTTAAAATTTTTGTCTGTTTTTTAATTTTAATTCATGGGTTTTCCCCATAGCTGGATCATGTTTTTCCTCATTTCATCATCCAGAATTTTTTATTATCCTTGATTGAATGACTGACCATGTGTGTGATTGATTTTTTTCTAAATCTCTATTTTTCATTGCAATATCTAGTTTTATTTAGTGGTGAATCACTAAATGTCATGTCACCAACCAAGTTTTTCCTTGGATAACGGTCGAACCATATTTCACATCTAGGTTATTTATGTGTTTTTCATCTCTCCTTCATCACATGATTTGATAACTCATGCTCCAAAATTCATTCATTGTTCCTAGATTCTAGGTTATCATCAAACATTGTCAAAGGTTTTATTATTGTTTCTTTTTGGTCTGAGAGGAGAGAGCAGCGAGGAATTTATGGTTTTTGGTGTTGGGGGTTGAATGAGGGATATTTTGGTAAGAGACTATGTATGAGATTCCTAAGGTCCAATGAAGTCACTTCTTCTTCATCATTATCAAACACAGTTTATGGGTTCTATGGAGAAAATTAGAGATTCTTTGGTCGTCATTGCATGATGTGATTATATGAAGTAGTACATCAATACCTTGATCTCTAGTTGAGCTTCATCTAGGTTCTATTACTAGAAAATATTCTTTTAATAAGTTTATTTTGTCTGTATCATTTTCATTCATGCTACCATGAAGATTTTTTGTTCTTATATGTATGTGTCTATCATGAGTATATACAAGAAGTTATGTTTCTAGCTCCACAATACATATTTTATCACTCTCATCCTATCAAGATAGATCAGATCCTTAGGTAGTTTCTTTGTTCCTTTACTTCTATTGTAACTTGTGATCTTTCTGTTCTATTTTTTTCTTTATATTTTCTTTCAACACTAATAAAGTCTTATAGTGGAATTATCACTATGCATGTAGGTCCACAGTGGATTGAATCATGTTATATTTCTATTTTATTTAGTTTTATTACATTTTATTCATCTTGAATCTATCTTTCCCCTTATTTTTTATCATTTGTTGATTTTTCTATTTTAAATCATGAAGACAACAACTAGATTATTAGATCATGGATGTTTTATAGAGACAACCACATAAATGTAACAAATAACACAATCCCCAGATGATTCATGAAGGTATCTATGTCACAAGTCGAAGCAAGATATTTTTACTTCCCATCAGGCCTACTATAATCTTATGTAGAGACTCATGAGTTTGAACTCATTATTTTCCCACCAGAGGCTACCTCCATGTAGTCTCAAGCCTAAACAAGGAATCTTCATTGATGCACCATGCTCATTTCTCCATGTTTTGGTCATTATTTCCAATATTTATGGATAACTTCCTCAAGTTCAGATTGAGAACCTCATCTCATCATGGAAGTATCTCCACTTATTATATTAAGATTTTACCTAGTTGTTCTTTTATGCATGCATGCTCACAGTCTCCTTGTGACCCCCATTTTCATTTAATCCTCATTATTGTGGGAATCTCTATTATGTTTCATATAAGCAGTGGTGTTTCCAATTGCATACAAGCATCATCCTCAAGAATCACTTAGTGTTTCATGTTCCAAGTAGTCGTTTTATATAGGCAGACTACAGTTTCAGTTCTAGGTAGCAATTTCAAGAAGATACAACTAGATCCAAGTAGACTACTAAGAAGCAGCTCTAAAAAAACCCATATTTAATTATTACAAGATTGAGCATAATCTGGACACTATTCCTATTTATACTTCCCTAGTGATTTTTTTTTATGTTTTAATTTTAATATTTATATTTCAATAATGGGTTTCTTCAATATTTTTTATATCAGTTTTTTGAAAAAAAATAATTAAAAAATATACCTATGTCAAATTTTTAGAAAAAATATATAAGATAGATATGTGTTAAACCCTTTCATGCCTTTGTCCTTTTTCCAAATAGACCAAAGGCATTAAGTCACTAAACTCCTTTTCCCAAATACATTAAAAACATTTAATAAATTATAAATATATATGCTTTTATATTATATATATATATATATATTTTTATTTTGTTTTGTATATATATACAAATAATATTTCAATAATACCATTAATATTTATTTTAAAAACAATATATTACTAATTTAAATAATATTTATTTTTAAATTATTTTTTATATAAGAATTGTGTCCATTATTATTTTAAAGTTTAAATATCTTGTTTTTACGCCATAAAGTTTGTGACATGTAAATTAGATTTTGTTTATTATATTTATGGAAAATTTTATATTAAATTATATTTTGTATATTGAGTAACTTTTTCAAATTTCATTTAGATTGTATTTAACATTATAATTTATACACTTTCAAAGTTACCTACATAAATCAAAAAAAATTCTTAAATTTGGCTATCTTGAAATTTAATAAATAATAATGATTAATTAAATTGAAATAAAATTTAACAGACATACTGAACATATATAAAATAAATTAAAATATTTATCACTTCAAAAAAACAATTAATGGGAATTAATTTTAATGGCATAATATATTCTCATTTTAAAACATTATATTTGTATTTTTAAATATTTTTGACATTCCTTTTATTTACAATTATTTTTTATATTTTTAGTCATTATTATAAAATTCATTTAGATTTTAGTTATACTGTAATTTATGTGTGTTGTTTTTAATGTGTAAATGTTATGTTTTTAATCAATAATGTTTGTGTCATGTAAATTAATTTTGGTTTCTTATATTGATAAAATTATTTTTATTTTTAAATAATTTTTAGATGTTTAGGATATGTTTTTTGTATTAATTTTATTTTTTATAGTTAATATTTTATAATATTTTAATGTTACATGCTTAATATTTAATAATTTTTCCTATATTTAAAGTAGTTAACTTTGGAAGATTATAAAATTTAAATTTTAAGTAAAATATAATTGAAAATTAAAACACTGGATAAACATGTAAAAAATAGTTGAAAGTAAAAATAATTTAATCAATTCAATTGAAATATATAAATATATCAGATATAATATATTATTTTTTTAAATATTTTATGTTAATAAAATACACAAAAATTGAGGAGCACTATAACTATCTATGATGAGGTCACATCCTAAAATTTGTTGTGAAAATGGGAGACCTATATCGAGATCATCAACCTATGTGCTAGGTTGGAGTTTGATGTGCTGAAGAGGGGCATTCCTCAGGAATTGAAACATAAAATGTTTGATACTTTTCGTGTGACTCGTTAGGAGGAGGTGTCATTTGGATGTCATGATGTGCACCTGGTCATTCTTCCAATACATAATTGGAAGAACCAACCATCATCTATTTGGGGAACCATAAGGCCTATGAAGAATCGGTTATAAAAAATGGAGGTATGGAAAATTAACCCTGGTATGATCTTGGATCTGATATACTTGGTTAAATCTATGGATATCGTGAAAACAAAAATATATCCCATGACTCCTGGTGAAAATATGAAATCAGTTCAGGCTGTATTTCTAGAGGTGTGACCTTTTCCAATTCAATAGGTGAGGCCACATATGTATCACTATGTGGTATACATCATGTCCATTATGGATCCTCAATATCAACAGTTGTTTGAGGGAGTTCTTAAGAAGGAACCACCTCTCCCTAGGAAAGAATATCATTTTATAAGGTTGAAAATCAAATATTCTACTATATAGATTAAGATATGTTGTCATCATCTCCTCCATTTTATCATGGTACATTTCTTGGATAAAAACATCACCCTCCTCTATATCAGACATGTGGATAATATGTTGTAGTCAAGTATGTTATAAAGACACTCAAAATGAATTAAAAAGGGTAAAACAAGAAAACTAATGTAAATTTATTGACTTACCAGATCTTGAATCTCTCTATTGTGTTGATTAAGATATATTATCTACTTCATTCTATTTCATGTCTCATACTCGATCTGTTCTGATAGATAAAATCACATTCTACACATGCCTTTAATTGGAAAAAATGCATATCTCTCCTAGAGATTGATATACTCTGCATGTCGCATACGTCAGTCGACATACTACCTCCCCCAGCTTCATTGAATGAAGTAATAATGACTGACTGGGTGAAAGTAGAATAAACTAAAAAAAATCCAAGTTATCACAAGAATCTATTAGGATGGTGACACTCAACAATATTAATGTGAATGTGAGGCACTACAACTATGTCATCTTGAATCCCATTAGTGAAGTATATATGAAGCTAGTCTAATATATCCAATGATGACATATAGGAAATCTAATATTACATGTGAAATTTGATAAAATATTTTTTTACCATTTTCCAAAAATGATAATATTATGAAATGTATTTGTTGATTGAAGAGGGTATATATTTACTTCGGTGGGTAATAGACTATCAAACATGAGACGAAATATACCCAAATTGTGTCTTGGTGTCTTGATGAAGTGGTGTACTTGACGACACATATAACATAAAATATTTAAAGTGTTAAATAATAATAAATATATTATAATAATTCATATTAACATCAATAAAAAAATGTGAGTGATCGTAACAACATCCACATGGAGTGTCCCAAAACATATTCATATGAAGTTCTAGATGAAAAAAATATGGGATAATGGAAAGATTATCTCCCATTACCAAATTTTAATAAGGAGGAGACATTCCCATAGATCACTATGATTTAATCAAAATGCCATGCATAATTCCCTGTATGTGTGTGCTAAGCATGAAAAAACCTAGCAGTATCTCCCATCCTGATCAAAGTCGTCTAGCATCCCCAAATAAATCATGTGGTCATGCATACCAAAGTGATCAGTTCGTAATTTTCCCAAAAGAGACATAAGTTATATTCATGTGTATGATACATGATAGTCTTCTTTTTAGAGTCAATGGGTAAATGTGAAAATTGCATGTTCAGCCAGCTCATTGACAAAGAACCTATATCTATACTAGTATTATCCCCCATAATTTCATCACCATGACAAAAATGTACTAGATAAGTACAGTATCTATGGGTGGTTCCTATAATTGTATCACCCTATATAGGAAGACCTATCATAACTACCACATCCTTAAG
Source organism: Viscum album (assembly GCA_963277665.1). NCBI lineage: Eukaryota > Viridiplantae > Streptophyta > Magnoliopsida > Santalales > Viscaceae > Viscum > Viscum album. The sequence continues at coordinate 826,839,186 of OY728126.1, read as the reverse complement.
GGTGATGTCATCTCTCTCTTGGGAAAGTGGAATGTGTGAGTCTCAGATCACCATATCTCACTGAGAGAAGTAAGGAGGTTATGATCAATGAATTTGTAATTAGATATAGGGACACCATATAATCCATCATGAAATGGGTATGGTATAATAATAGTTTGCGGTAGAATTTGATGATAATGGTGTTCTCTACGTACCCTAATATTTCAAACCTCATGACCCACTATCACCTCACATGAAACACGCCTATACTACTCAGTGAGTAGAGTACTATCCTCCATCTCTATGTATAAAAATGTAATATATCTTATGTAAGTGTAAAGTATAAATATAATTTTATGGTCAGTATAATGTTATCACTAGTATAATGTTGGGTATAACAAGCATATTCCCATTATTTTATGAAATTTTTCTTTCTAAAAGAAAAGGAAATTTCTTCATGTTATTTGAAGCATATTTCTAATGCTTTTAGAAAAGTATATTTCGTCTATATCAATATCCTTTGATGAATTTAATCTTCCACAGGGGATTTTCTGAAATTATATGATCCACCTTCTATCACTAAATTGATTATGATGATGTTTTATTGAAAATTTTATGATACCCATTTCATTTCCATAGATAATTAAGTTATAAAGGAAAAATAGATACTCTTATGTTCTTGTGGAATACATAAGTATGGTTTATCAATATGTGATGTGTGGGGTCTTATATAATCATAAAATACAATGGTTATAGTATTATATCTCATGTGTATTCTTTAATTTGATCTTGGTTTTTCTTTGAGGCCATTCTAGAGGTTTTCATGGATTTACCTTTTCTCTTGACAAAACATTCAAGGTATGTCAGTTTCTAGTTTGGTTTCCTATTATTTTCTTAATTACTCACTTGATCTCTTCTCCAATTGTCATGTTGGAACCCAATTGGGAAGTGGATGTCAGATATAAGGTCTTTCACATAAGATTTATGTTGTTTCTTATGGATCTAGGATCATGAGAACCCAATCTACTCTTTCCCGATCTCTGTTTACAAATTAGACTGATTTTTCCTCCATTATTGTTGGATGAGTCATGTTTGTAAAGGGGTTTTACATAAAAATGATTTTTTTTTCACACATAGGTTATATTGATTGGATCCACCTTATTTATTGGGTTTTTCTTTCATGACTATCATGTATACCCATAGGTTAGATCCCAAATGGTGTTTATTCTCATTTATGTATGATTTCTCACATGATGTCATATTTCATCGTTATTTTCTCACACGATTACATTATGGGGTATCCATGGTTAGTTTTATTATTCATTCATATCATTTCACATGTAATTTTCATATTCCTTGTAATGTGAAAATTTATGTATTATTATGAAAACCAAAGGATGATTTAAAAAATAGTTTTATCATGTGAAAAATATTTGTAAACAAGTTTTGTTTCAAATATAGAGATAACATACTTCTTGATATTATAATTTTTATAGATTATTTGGTGAATTCATACATATATTTGTCCTCACATACTACTTTTTCTTTTTCGTTGTTATAGATATTGTCTTATAGGACACGAGTAAGGGGATTGGTATTTTGTAGCATGTCGGTTTCTCTTGTTTTCATTACCTTAATATTGGGATGGTTGGGTTGTGATGGATAGTCACATAGTAGGTCTTATCTTATTATTTATTAATACTTTTAATCAAATTTTTATCCCATGCTTAAGTGATCTATCTTGCTTATGATCAAACCCTATATGAATCATTCTAAATTTGTCCCTTAATAATATTTTATTATCATACCTTTTTATTCCCCAGTTCCCTAGTAAATTATATGTGGGATTATGTGTATAATAATGTTTTATTTATTGAAATGATGTAATATTTAGTCATGTTTACCTTTTGTGTGATTTATTTAAATGGTTGTATAATTTATAAACTTTTTATTTTTTATAGTAAAATTATTCAAAAATGTCATATAATTATAAAAAATAAAGGAATTTATATTAAAACCATGTAATTAATAATACAAAAAGTTCACATTAGATGAAATACATCATCATGGGTAAGTGTGTGAACTTGTTCCAGTAATTTTAGGAAATTGTTTCTTATTATGACCTTCCCAGTGAAATATGTTGCATCTCAAATATTTCCCTTGTTCTTGAGGTCATTTAATCTCATTATTCATCCTTTTTGAATTTGATATCCTTCTATTTTGCAACCAGTTTTTGTTAGGTATCAATGTAGGTTGTTCTTGGGGTATTTGGAAATCTCAAATCTAACCAATAGGTGTACATGGTTCACCATAATAGTTTTTAATGGTGTTGATCTAGTATGTTGGATCAATATATGGTTCTGATGATATGTTCATAGAGGCACATGTGGCAATGGAATGTGCACATGGAAACTACAATGCTCGTATGTTTCCATACGGACACTACCTCACATCCAGTAATACCACCATCCCTTGACCGCTGAAACCTATGATGGGATCTTAACACTCTTTTACTTACAATCAATTATCTTCTTAGTTTAAAATACTCACTTGATAATCATAAGTTTCTTTAATGTTCTTTTTAATAACTCGTTGAAAGTGTTTTCCATGCCACAACCCATGCTAAATCCCATCACCAGTTTGTTTCCTCTTTCTAAATATTACATTACAATGTGATAAAACGTCTCATAAACTAGGCCAGTTATAGGTAACTTATAAATCCCCTTGGAGAATCCATTGATGCACTCCACAGTCCTTTTGTTCATGCATCTTTACCACTACCCCCATTATAGATCAATTTCTATTTATCTTTTGGTGTTTATATCATGTAATCATCAATCTCAGATTAGCCCAACATATTACCTCTAATAGTTTCACCAATATCCATTGATCCGACTCATATTCTACTCAAAAGTGATCATATTTCACATAAATTAACTTTATCATTATGTTGAAACAGTAAAAAAATTGAAAGATATTTCATACCAAGCTTTGTGATAGAATTCTTTATAGGTTCATAATAAAAATTATTTCACACATTTCTTATAATATGGTTGATTCAATATCGATGATGTGCATTTAGGGATTTATAATTAATAGTATCTACATTGATTGCCTCAATTATTTCTCATTGACGATTAGATATCAAACATGAACATTGAATTTTGGTGAAATATTTCGTAATACATTCTAATAACTATCCCCATGATTCATAATTTTCATTCCCCATAATGGTAAATGCAAGTGGTAAAGGTGAACGGTTTCCATGTTGGGTTTCTGAAATAAAAAATTCACCCATTTAATTTCCATTAAAAGAATTTCATCATTTTTTATAAAATATTTTTATAAATTAAACATTAAAATACATGGAATGTATGACTAGAAAAACTGATGAAATTTTACATGAGAGAGATCAAGTCGGTTATCTTGAGATAGATGTCCACTCATATCGAGGTGGAAGAAAATTTGTTTGTTTCTTATCATTATAAATAAAAATTATGACAACGTCCAATATGATTTATCCCAATCACTGTACACCTTCACAATTTTCTTCTATTTAGTCTTCCATTCCATTCAATATGAAATATTTTAACCAAATTTTTTTATATCCTCTCTTGAATAAGGCGTATTGGCACATCTTGGTTTCTCTTGGTCATCTCAAAAATAACAGATAACACTAATTCAAATCCAATAATATTTGATATTTTGTAAGGTTAGGTTGTATAAAACTATGAGTTGTTGAATTCTTAGAGATTCTATATCCTCTAATAGAAATTTCAAGAATCTCCATCAAACAAAACCTACATAATCATTGTATCTACCACACCATATGATTTATTTTTTAGGTTTTCCTCCTAGATTAAATATCTAAAATATATCTAAATATAAAATCATTTCAATATATTTTTCATTACATATTTTATTGTAAAATATATTCCAACATATAATATTTTGTCCAATTCAAAAAATATATCTTTTATAAACCCATGAAACTCATTTGATGGTGTGATAACATTCGAGTTGAATTTATGAAAACATTTCATTGCTTACAAGCAAGATATTATGAGTGGTGGATGATTTATTATTCATCGAGGATAATGTTCAACTACATCATTTTTACCAACTTCCTTACAAAATTCTATAGCTTACTCCTTATCATCACTATTATAACTATATATTCCATCATTAGACACTTACTCATCATTAATATAAACTTTTTGTATAAATAGGTCATCACTTTGGTTATCTTCTTCCGTATTATTGGGAATAGCCTCATCATATTGAGATAAACATTCTTCGATGAACCGTATATGCCTATATTATCATATGTTTTCAGGTTTCTATTGGAAAGTGGAGACCTCAACATATAACTTCATCATGAAATTATCAAAATTTTGGTTAAATACTGTTATCAATTAGACCTAGCCCTCATCATCATCCAATGGACAAGCTAAATTACATAAAAAAAATCCTGAAATTAAAAATACCTATAACTAATATACTAGATCTCCTGGTCAGGTAATAGATTTAACCTACCATTAATTCTATCATGATGTTCTCTTTGGGTAACATAATCAGATGTTTAAACCATTTCAACTGGTTGTATACGATATAAAGTCCTTACTCGGTTTGAATAACTTTCTCGTAGCAGTAGACACAAGAAAACATGATTATATATATTTAAAATGATTTTTAATAAATATTCCAATAGTGTAAATAATATTTACATTGAGGAATAATCATGTAGCATTGACCACATAGTCTTTACTTTATCAAAATTTTAAAATGTATTCTTCTATACTTGAAGATAAAAATAATGTTTTGTAGTATAAATTTTAATCCTTATAAATGTTGGTTCAATAGTTTATAAATAGAATGTGAATCATCTAAAGCATATATCCTAGGAGTTTCAAACTAGGTGTGCAATCAAGATCATTGTTGTGAACTAGGTTATGCTCGATTAAAATCCCAATACATCATTTTTTGGGTTATTATGCCTAGGTGCATTTGTTCTAGAGAAAAATCCACATATAGTATCCAGATATGGATTTCATTTCATAGATAACCACACAAGCATTACTTTACAAAAATTTTAGAAGGTTTTATTATATCCTCACTGATGACAATAATGTTTTTTAGTACTCATTTTAATCTTTCTAAAGGTATTATTAGTAGTTTATGAAGATGATTTGAATCATTAAATTATATCCACCATGATTGTAAAACTAGGTGTGCCACAAGTCTTATTATCATGCACCAAGTTACGCATTATTCAAAGCCTAATACACTTTTTTTAGGGTAATTATCCCAAGGTACATCTGTGTTAGATCCATGTCCACTTTTAGTATCTAAATAAGGGTTTCATTTCTCAGATTACCACATAATAGTTTCATTACCAAATGTTTATAATGTTTTCTAATATCCTCAATAATTTAATTAATGTTTTGCAGTGAAAAAATTAATCTTTATAATTGTATGAGTCATCTAAATAAGATATCATATGAGTGAAAAATTTGGTCTGTATTTAGACCTCTTTTTCATGCTACTAACCCTCTTTGATCCTGAGTTAATGTAATGTTAATCCAAAGATTATCAGTAGCTAAGAATTATCTAATCCTAAGTTAATACTTAGTTCTTCATTATTTAATCATTACTTAGTCATTAGTTAATCATTAGTAAATCCTAAGATATTCATTCCTTAATCTTTAATTAATAATTATCTAATAAATCATTGATCATTAGGTAATCATTCATTAATCATTTGTTAATTAATAGTTATTAATTTTTTAGTTTATAGTTAATTAATGATTAATTAATTCCTAAATGATAGTTAATGAATAGGTGCTCATGAATTAGTTATTGGTTAATCATTAGTTAATCATTAATTCATCATTATTTAATCATTAATTAATTCTTAGTTATTCCTTAATTAATCAATAATTATTAGTTAAGAATTACTTAATCCTAATTTAAGTGTTAATTAATCCTAATTTAATCACTCCTTAATCATTCCTTAATGAATAATTAATCACTTGTCAATCACTTGTTAATAATTATTTAATTAATAGTCTTTAATTAGATATTAAATAGTTAATTAATAGTTAATCATTAATTAATTTTTAGTTAATCATTACTATATCCTTAGTTTATCCTAATTTAATCATTCCTTAATGATTGGTGTATAATTATTTAATTAATCATTAATCATTAGTTAATAATTTGTTAATAATTTGTTAATCATTCATTAATTTATAGTTATTTAATAGTTAATATTTTGAGTAATCATTATCTAATAATTATTTAATTCCTAGTTAATCATTATGTAATCATTAGTTAAACATTAATAAATCCTAATTTAATCATACCATAATCATTTGTTGCTCATCGGTCAATCGCTTGTTAATCATTTGTTTAATAATATTTATTAAGTAGTTAGTTTATAGTAAATTATTAATTAATTAATATTTAATCATTAATTATTTATTACATCATCATTCCATCATATTTGTTTATTATTTCGTCCTTAGTTAATGTAACGACCTGAAAATTTGATTAAATCTTGTTTCCTAATTTTGTGTGTTGTTTTATTTTATTTTTATACTCAACAAAAATTTTTCATTTGATAACATGAGTATAATTAAAATGAGACCGTTGGTTTTTTCCTGTTATATGATCATTGGTCAATATGACCGCTGTAAACTAAACGTTTCGATTATTTTCTCTAAATACAAGTAATCTTGGTTAATTAATATAGAAAAAAGATTTGATGGCCTCACCCAGTAGTCTTGGACTGATCGAAGCCCATCTAACAGAACTTGGGAAGGAGGTGGCCCCACTGGGCTTTGCTCTGGACCAAACCCAAGCCGAACATCATCGTGTGAAGGTAGAACGGAATCGCCTTTGCGAGAAGTTCAAACTGATGGAAATTACTACTCGTGCGATGTTGACTGAGCCTCCCTCAGATTCTCTCACCTTAGCATACCATACACTTAGGTCCTATGCTGGTGTGATAAGGGGCTATATAAGGAGACAGTAACTGCCTTGTGTAATACTTTGTTTGAAATAAAAATTGGGATTTCTTCTTATGATAATGTTTATGACTTTTCAAATGTCTGGATAAATATAGTATGCATATTTTTGGTGAATTTTAGAGAAAGGATATTTTAAAAAAATGTTTATGTAAACCTTAAATAATTAAAAATGTATAATGATTTTTAAAAAATGGTCTTCTACAATTATGTTCAGTAAAAAATTTAGAGTCTAATAAGATCAACTTGATTTTTGATAAATAGTAAATTATGAATAGTGATTTTATGATTAGGATTAGTAATGTGTCCAAATGGATTAGTAATATCACTTAAAGAAAGTATTAATATATTCAGGTCACCTTGATTAAGTAAGGTGATTCAATAAAATGGTTAAATAATGGTTTCATAAATTATTATTCAAGTATTATTTTTTTCGGGTGAATAGTGTTTTTAATTAAAAATTAAATTAAAAATATTTTGAAAATTATTTTTATAAAATGGATTTCATTTTTGAACTCAGAGCATCGATATTATGTTAAGATAATTTTTGGGGATTTTTCTGAAAAAAATGAATTTTCGGTGAATAGTGTATTTTAATTAAAAATTTAATAAAAATTATTTAGAAAATTATTTTTATAAAATGGATTTCATTTTGGAAATCAGAGCATTGATATTTGGTTAAGGTTAAATTTTGGGATTATTCTGAGAAAGTTGAATTTTCGATGAATAGTGAAAATACAGTTTTTAAGTTACGGGTGTTTAATGACATCATTAAATGATGTATTAAGTATGTAATCAATATGGTCGACTTATGAATAGTATGATAAGGTATGAGGTGTCCCAAGTGGTCAATACCATGGGCAAATACCATGGGCAAGCCCATGGTTTTTTCAAAACCACTAATGAGGTGTCCCTTGGCCATTAATGCCTTGTCCCCTCACTTTCCCTATAAATACCAAGCCATCCTCTCATCCATTCGACTCCCCACTCTCCCCCAACAAAGTTCTGGTCTCATTACCTCCCACGTAGTCCTGCCAAGGTTCCCCCAAGCCCTCAAGGTCCCAACCACTGAGTTTTAAGAGTTACGTTTTAAGGTAAGGGATCTGATCTCTCTCTTTCTTTTCAAGTAATCTCTTTTATGTAATTTCTTTTTTGATCCATTTTCTTATGTTAAAGGATGTTATTTTATACTACTCTTACATCCCTTTTCATGTTCATATAATTAGAGATCCCCTCTTACTCTCATTATTTCTTTTTATGATGTTTTAAGTGGCGTCGTTAGGCTGCCGAAATTTTTGTAACAGATTCTTTCTCCCTTCTCATTTTTCAAGATCTATTTTCATGTAAAGTATTTCAAGTTTCTTTTTATTATGTTGGGGTATGATCTATAAATTTATCATACTGATATTTTATGATCATATTATGAGAGACCCCATTTTATCTCTTCAATTCGGTATTTTGAAGTTTTAAGTGGCGCCGATAGGCTGCTAAATTTTTAAGTGGTTCTTTCACCTTTCTCATTTTTCAAAGTTCTAATTTCATGTCTAGTCTTTCAAGTTACTTTTTATTATGTTTGGGTATGATCTCTAAATTTATCATACTGATATTTTATGTTCGTATGATGAGATACCCTATTTGATCTCATCAATTCATTTTTTGTTGAAGTTTAAGTGGCATCGTTAGGCTGCCGAATTTCTAAGGGGTTCTTTCACCCTTCTCATTTTCAAGATCTACTTTCATGTCAAGTCTTTGAAGTTCCATTTTATTATGTTGTGGTATGATCACTAAATCTATCATACTGATATTTTATGTTCATATTATGAGAGACCCTATTTGATCTCATCAATTCATTTTTGTTGAAGTTTAAGTGGCGCCGTTAGGCTACTGAATTTCTAAGGGGTTCTTTCACCCCTTCTCGTTTTCAAGATCTACTTTAATGTCAAGTACTTCAAGTTACATTTAATTATGTTGGGGTAGGATCTCTATATCTATCATACTGATCATTTATGTTCATATGATGAGAGACCCTATTTGATCTCGACAATCCATTTTTGGAAGTTTTAAGTGACGTCGTTATGCTGCCGAATTTTCCTAAGAGAAATCTTATTCTTGTCTTCCTTTCAAGTTCTTCATTTCATATGGTATATCATTCAAATTTCATTACCATCTTCTTAAATACTATATATTCTGTTCCCCTACTGTTTTATGTATCATTTTTGAGTGGGTTACCCATTTCCCCTCTCTTTTCAATGTTTTCTAAAACCATGTATCATAGACGTTATGCTGCATAGTTTTCATCTCAAAATGCCTCCCTCTTTATCTCAAAATTATTTTATGTTGTTAAGTGAATACTCAAATATCATATTTATATAGGGGTATTCACATATATATAAAAATTTTCAATTTTAAATTCTGAGATTTACATACATGAAACCCGCTTTCCCTTTTCTGTGGGTTTAAAGTGACATAAAGATCATGTCTTTAAAGCAGTTTTTAAAACGTTATGATTTTGAAATGAAACCCATTTATTTTATGCTATATGGGTTGTTTATGAAATTATTGATGATGATATATGTGGCACACATTATAATAAAGACATGTCAAGGGTGTGCCCAGATATCTCTCTAATGCATTGGGTAAAGGATTAATCTCTAGAGATGACTTTTTAGATTGATACCTTGGTGAATAACCTTGGCAATTTTTAATTACACCATGGAGATGGACCTTGGTGAAATGAAATGATTTTCAATATTAAATTTTGTAGCCACATATTTAAGTTATGAGAAAATTTTATTTTTATTATGATATGCCTCATGATTTCATTTTCATGCCTTAAAGTGCTTTTCATGACTTTATTGATGTATCTCCAGTTCACATGTTAAATGTTTCCCTTGTTTCCCTTACTGGGCCTTATACTCACCATTTCTTTTGATGTATGTCCCCAGGTTATGATATGAAGTAATGAACCTAGGGTGAACATGAGGATAAGCCTTTAAAGTGTTTAAGAAGAATGTTTTTTATGTTTTCATGTTTTAAGTTCGTGGTTTCCAAGACACTAAACCTTAAAGATCCTCTGTTTTGTAAAATGTAATTGAAGTTTATGTGATAAAAAGGTGGGATGCTATAGTTGGTATCAAAGGATGGTTCAGTTATTTGTGGAAATTAGGATATGAAAACTCTAGGAAGAACCCTATAGAAAAGTTTAAATATAGGAAATATTCCTTGTATTTTGGTGAGTATTGAGTAAGGGGTTTCCAAGAAAATACATCCTTGTCTGGATACGAGCAGGTAGAGGTGGATCTGGCCCAGATGTACATAGGGGTAAAACCCGAAAACACTAATTTGAGCTAGACTCGAACGGGAACTGGTACACGACAATGGGCCTTGCTTCACTCTTGGTTACGACACTAATAGGGGATATGCTTTGGTAAATTCATAACCTTAGTATGAACCATTGTTAAAGGAACAAAGATAAAATAAATTAAGGATTCACATAAGAATATATGATCATGGATAACCTAGATGGGAACCTAGGGGATCACAAGTTAGGGTATACTTTTCTTCTATAAGTTATCCTTATATGCTTTCAGTTCCTTTTCATGATTATTGGCTAAGTACTTAAGCCCCTAATTATGCTTTCTCTTCTTAGTTAATGGTGGGAAATGGAAGAACATGTCCCAACAACCAATGTGATAGGAAATGCGATGGTTGCCATATTAATATGACAGGGATGATTAGGGGATTAAAAGATGATTATTATTTTGGAAGACGTTCACTATTTTGGGGACCCTATATGATCGAGGTAAATAGATTACTACAGTATTTTCATTGAGGAGTAAGGTTGACTTATATTTTGAAGAATCGATGAATTTAAGGTGGACTTATAGTAATTTAGGTTACTTATGGGAATAATTAACCTATCTTGAGTAAAATATATTTAGGTTAGATACTTTTCTTATAAGATGTTAGGAGTGGTTGATGTTGTTTGGAGATGAACAATGATGTGTATTTTGGAAGACTATGTTATCAAATCCATCTTGTATTTGGGTTTCAATCTTAGTTTGGTTTATTTTGAGGAATTTTAAGGACTGTTATTTATGGAATGGTCTATGATGAACTTTGGGTAGTACCATGGAACTTTGAAGATTTAAAAGTAGTTTCCTTTCTTATGGGATTATTTCTTTTTGAAGAGTTGTTTTACCTTAACCTTTCTGTTTTTGGGATAATGCTTAATGATAGAAGAAATAGATAGTTAATCTCTTGTGGATTAGGTAATTATCTAGAAGAAGATTCTTGTGATTTTTATGAGACCAAGTGTTTTTGAATTCTCGTCATTTGGAGAAAAGATTAGTGTTGGTAGGGACTTATTAAAGGATGAAACTCTACTTGAAGGTAGGTATATTTTCTTATGTTTTTGTTCTATGTAGTAAATGAATTCCTCAAAATTATGAAAAGGAATGTAAAACAAAAACGTTGTTGGTTTATGTTTCCTACTAGGTAATCAAAGACCGTTTACACACATTTTAAGTTTGGGATTTTCATATGGTTAACTTTCTCCTAATCATGTTTTCTATCACTCTCCCTTAGAACGTGACCCTTGGTTTTTTTCCTCCATGTCCATGTTTTCCTACATGGGATTCTAGTATGTGTTAACTCGGATGACCTTTGTACTTCCCTTTCTTTCTTTTAAAGTAATTTTTTTACTGACTCCTTTTCCGATGTGGGGCTTTCAATAAAATTTCAAAACCCAATTTTAAAAATTGTGAGGATGCAATTTCTTAAGTGGGGAAGATTGTAACGACCCGAAATTTTGATTAAATCTTGTTTCCTAATTTTTTGTGTTGTTTTATTTTATTTTTATACTCAACAAAAATGTTTCATTTGATAACATGAGTATAATTAAAATGAGACCGTTGGTTTTTGCCTGTTATATGATCATTGGTCAATATGACCACTGTAAACTAAATGTTTCGATTATTTTCTCTAAATAAAAGTAATCCTGGTTAATTAATATAGAAAGAAGATTCGATGGCCTCACACAGTAGTCTTGTACCGATCGAAGCCCATCTAACAGAACTTGGGAAGGAGGTGGCACCACTGGGCTTTGCTCTAGACCAAACCCAAGCCGAACTTCATCGTGTGAAGCTAGAATGGAATCTCCTTTGCGAGAAGTTCAAACTGATAGAAATTACTACTCGTGTGATGTTGGCCGATCATCCCTCAGATTCTCTCACCTTAGCACACCTTACACTTAGGTCCTATGCTGGTGTGATAAGGGGCTATGTATGGCGACCGTAACTTCCTTGTGTAATCCTTTATTTTAAATAAAAATTGGGATTTCTTCTAATGATAATTTTTATGACTTTTCAAATGTCCGGATAAATATAGTATGCATATTTTTGGTGAATTTTAAAGAAAGGATATTTTAAAAAAATGTTTATGTAAACCTTAAATAATTAAAATTTTGTAATGATTTTCAAAAAATGGTCTTCTACAATTATGTTCAGTACGAAATTTAGAGTCTAATAAGATCAAATTGATTTTTGATGAATAGTAAATTATGAATAGTGATTTTATTATTAGGATTAGTAATGTGTCCAAATGGATTAGTAATCTCACTTAAAGAAAGTATTAATATATTCTAGGCACCTTGATTAAGTAATGTGATTCAATAAAATGGTTAAATAATGGTTTCATAAATTATTATTCAAGTATTAGTTTTTTCGGGTGAATAGTGTTTTTAATTAAAAATTAAACTAAAAATATTTAGAAAATTATTTTTATAGAATGGATTTCATTTTTGAACTCAGACCATCGATATTATGTTAAGGCAATTTTTGGGGATTTTTCTGAAAAAAACTGAATTTTCGTTGAATAGTGTTTTTTAATTAATAATTTAATAAAAAATATTTAGAAAATTATTTTTATAAAATGGATTTCATTTTTGAAATCAGAGCATTGATATTTGGTTAAGGTGAAATTTTGGGATTATTCTGAGAAAGTTGAATTTTCGATGAATAGTGAAAATACAATTTTTAAGTTACGGGTGTTTAATGACATCATTAAATGATGTATTAAGTATGTAATCAATATGGTCGACTTTTTAATAGTAAGATAAGGTATGAGGTTTCCCAAGTGGCCAATAGCATGGGCAAATACCATGTGAAAGCCCATGGTTTTTCCAAAACCACTAATGAGGTGTCCCTTGGCCATTAATGCCTTGTCCCCTCACTTTCCCTATAAATACCAAGCCATCCTCTCATCCATTTGACTCCCCACTCTCCCCCAACGAAGTTCTGGTCTCATTACCTCACAATTAGTCCTCCCAAGGTGCCCCCAAGCCCTCAAGGTCCCAACCTTTTAGTTTTAAGAGTTACGTTTTAAGGTAAGCGATCTGATCTCTCTCTTTTTTTCAAGTAATCTCTTTTATGCAATTTCTTTTATGCTCCATGTTCTTATGTTAAATGATGTTATTTTATACTCCTCTTACTTCCCTTTTCATTTTCATATAATTAGATATTCCCTCTTACTCTCATTGTTTCGTTTTATGATGTTTTAAGTGGCGCCGTTAGGCTGCCGAAATGTTTGTAACAGATTCTTTCTCCCTTCTAATTTTTCAAGATCTATTTTCATGTAAAGTATTTCAAGTTCCTTTTTATTATGTTGGGGTATTATCTCTAAATTTATCATACTGATCTTTTATGATCATATGATTAGAGACCCCATTTGATCTCTTCAATTCAGTATTTTGATGTTTTAAGTGGCGCTGTTAGGCTGCCGAATTTTTAAGTGGTTCTTTCACCTTTCTCCTTTTTCAAAGTTCTAATTTCATGTCAAGTATTTAAAGTTCTTTTTATTATGTTGGGGTATGATCTCTAAATTTATCATACTGATCTTTCATGTTCATATGATGAGATACCCTATTTTATCTCATCAATTCATTTTTTGTTGAAGTTTAAGTGGCACTGTTAGGCTGCCGAATTTCTAAGGGGTTTTTTCACCCTTCTCATTTTCAAGATCTACTTTCATGTCAAGTCTTTAAAGTTCCTTTTTATTATGTTGGGGTATGATATCTAAATCTATCATACTGATCTTTTATGTTCATATGATGAGAGACCCTATTTGATCTCATCAATTCATTTTTGTTGATGTTTAAGTGGCGCCGTTAGGCTACTGAATTTCTAAGGGGTTCTTTCACCCCTTCTCGTTTTCAAGATCTACTTTAATGTCAAGTCCTTCAAGTTTCTTTTTATTATGTTGGGTTATTATCTCTATAACTATTATACTGATCATTTATGTTCATATTATGAGAGACCCTATTTGATCTCGTCAATCCATTTTTTGGAAGTTTTAAGTGACGCCGTTAGGCTGCCGAATTTTCATAAGAGAAATCTTATTTTTTTCTTCCTTTCAAGTTCTTCGTTTCATATGGTATATCATTAAAATTTCATTACCATGTTCTTAAATACTATATATTCTGTTCCCTTACTGTTTTATGTGTCATTTTTTAGTGGGTGACCCATGTCCCCTCTCTTTTCAATGTTTTCTAAAACCATGTATCGTAGACGTTATGCTGTATAGTTTTCGTCTCAAAATGCCTCCCTCTTTATCTCAAAGTTATTTTATGTTATTAAGTGAATACTCAAAGCTCTTATTTGTAAATGGGTATTCACATATATATCAAAATGTTCTATTTTAAATTCTGTGATTTACATACATGAAACCCGCTTTCCCTTTTCTGTGGGTTTAAAGTGACATAAAGATCGTATCTTTAAAGCAGTTTTTATAACGTTATGATTATGAAATGAAACCCATTTCTTTTATGCTATATGGGTTGTTTATGAAATGATTGATGATGATATATGTGGCTCACATGATAATAAAGACATGTCAAGGGTGTGCCCAGATAGCGCTCCAATGCATTGGGTAAAGACTTAATCTCTAGAGATGACTTTTTAGACTGATACCTTGGTGAATAACCTTGGTAATTTTTATTGACACCTTGGGGATGGACCTTGGTGAAACGAAACGATTATCAATATTAAATGTTGTAGCCATATCTTCTTGTTATGAAAAAAATGTTATCTTTATTATGATATGCCTCATGATTTCATTTTCATGCCTTAAAGTGCTTTTCATGACTTTATTGATGTATCTCAAGTTCACATGTTAAATGTTTCCCTTGTTTCCCTTACTGGGCCTTCTGCTCAACCTTTCTTTTGATGTATGTCCCTAGGTTATGAGATGCAGTAATGAACCTAGGGTGAACATGAGAAGAATCCTTTCAAGTGTTTAATAAGAATGTTTTTTATGTTTTCATGTTTTATGTTCCTGGTTTCCAAGACACTAAACCTTAAAGATCCTCTGTTTTGTAAAATGTAATGAAAGTTTATGTGATAAAAAGGCGGGATTCTATAGTTAATACTTCTTTAATCTAATGTTAATCATTATCTAATCATTATTTATTCATAATTTCATTTTTATTAAATTAATAGGTAACCATTACTTTAGCATTAGTTAATCATTGGTTAATCATTTAATATTTAATTGTTATTATGTAGTTAATTTATACTTTTTTAATAGATAATTATTAGTTCATAATTATTAAAATGTTTGTTAATCATTTATTTCCTTGTCATCTATCTAGGAAGATCTGTGGAAAATGCAACTAATTCTTTTTCATATTATTTGTTTAAAAAATAACCAAGGTAAATTTTAATAATTTATTTTTTAAAAAACATATATTAAAAAAAATTGGGTTTAGGTTCTTATTATAAATAATTTTTTCTAATGTTATATTTTATAATTTACATAAGTATGTTTTATTATTGGGGTTTTTTGGGTTTATATTTTTTTATAAATGTTTTATTAAATGGAATATTTTATAAATATATTATAGTTTTCTATTTTTGGTTAACCATTAAATGGACTTACACTCACCTACTAATTTTTTTTGTCTTATTTAACGTTAACTTTTTAATTTTTATAAACATATTTTTATAATGAGTTTTGATGGTAACATCCCAAACCTTAAAGCCACTAAACCGGTGCCCCGAGCTGGGTCACCACATGACCTCAAACGCACCTCCCCATATGAAAGAGGTTGCCGACTAATAGAAAGGGTCTAAAAGGTCATGTGGGGAGACTATACCCTCTTTAGAAAAGCAATTCATAGTGGAAAAATAATGAAATAAATTGAAAAAATAAGCAATAAACTAGAAACATGCATTACCAACCAATCTCCCAAAAAGGGTAAAAACAAAATCAAATGATCAATATGCCATGTCACGCTAATAGTTTCAGAAGTAAAGGAACCCCAAAATAAAGGAAAACATCTTAATCCTCAAAATGGGTCCTAACTCCAAGTTGAGATCCTCATCCATGCACATTCCAAGCCCAACTCAACTCCCTAACATAGGACCTTTTCCCTTTTCCTAACCTACAACAATGAAATCTCCTCAGGTAACCAATGGAAGACCAAGAAAGGTGTGAGTACAAATCAGTATGCCACCACTAGTAGTGTCTAAGAAATATTTAGTCTAAAAAAATTGTGCATGCATGTACTAAATAAATTAAAATATAAATAGAATATAAATTGGGTGCCATCAGTTAACAATATTCACTTTAACCATTTTAATCACTTAATCCATTTTCATCACTTGTTCCATGGGTTAGGAATTTAAATCATTTACACAATAGCATAATCCAATAAAATACTATGTATAATGGAGTAAGTCAAGATCCCAATCTCAATAAGGACAAACATTTCATGAACAATTAAAACACACATACCTTGGAGCCTTAGTCTAGGTAGTCTCACCCAATGCAACTGATATGGGTATTGATCCTTAGTCTAACTCCCTAACATGCTCATTCTAGGGGTGGGGTTTAGAACCTCATTTCAACCTGAACTATGGGCATATAACCTCAATTCAATACCCCACATACCACCAAGTCATGTTCACATGTTCATTTATCCATTTACTGCATATACTATATCAAAAACCATGCACAATCGATAACCATAACATTCACATTTCATATTCATTCAACATATTGAATTAAAATCAAGCCTTAACCCATTATCACATTTACAATTTTTATTACATAGCCCATTTACCCAGTTTCCTTTCTTTATGCCATAACCATTTAATCATATTCAATAATTCCCATATGTTATCCCAAGTAACATATTCATAAATTCCTACATTCTAACCCATTTAACAAATTTATCATCTCACCAGCAATTACCCATTTAACATGTTCATTATTTCACATTATTTGACCCTCTTACGAATTTCAAGTACAATTCATAAATCACTCAACACAGTCAATTTATCACATCCAACCCATTTCATGTTAATACAAACAATCACTTAGGCCATTATAAAAAACATGACAACACTATCAATATTCCATTTTAACTCAACTAATCATATAAACATGTCCATCATGGGAATTACATTATCACATGTAAACATTATGATTTACCTTATAATCTTCCATGTTTATAAATATCAGTGCACCCCATGGGTGGCCCTAAATCGATCTAATAAACCGCAACACTTACCATGAGGATCATGAGGGTCTTAATTCATCACTTAACCAACCGTTTTACCAATTATTTCCAATGAATCAAATGTACAACAAGCAGAAAGTGAATACACAACCATACAAGCACAAATCGACATCAATACTATGGGATATAACCTGTAGACCACATACCTTAATTATGAAGATTAATGCATGCATATCCTTAGCCTTATATCCATGTTGAAGAACCATTTGAATCCCCAACATATGATCCAATAAAAAAGAGATTTTTAGGGTTTTTTTATAATAAAAATGAAACCACAATCCCTAATCCAAAAAATAGAAGAAAGAGGAGTGTTATACTTTTTGTGATCTTTGTTACACACACAATGACACTTAAAATGGCTTATAATCTAAGGAGACTGACCAATGGGAATAATTTGTCATTTTGGTTCACCACTAGGGATAATAGAGAAGAATGGGGAGAATAAATCAGGTGAGAAACATAATATACCAAGGGGTCAATTTGGTAAAAACCAATTTTAATGGGGCGTATGTTTCGGAAACATGGCTTTCCAAAACATACTTCAACAACGCGCTTGACTCTATCCAATAGGGGTCCATGTTGCATGGTTACTTGGGGAGCTTACATAGTTTGTAAAACTGTGTACCATTTTTTTGGGATGCCTCTATCCAAATATTCATGGTTTGGCCTCCTCCCTTGCATGGTTTTCATAACTATGAACCACTTATCTGGAAATCATAGTTTGGACTCGTGGTTAACACTGATCAAGATCCAACCATGAAACATGCACAGGATGCCCTTATTCCCCTTTATTTCATGTCCCAAACCCCTATAATACCCCTAATATTCCTCATGAACAAGTAAAACATTTAGTCAACCAATTTAATGGATTTAATCCAAAATTTAAATAGGGACGCACCTCTACAATGTCCAAAATATTACAGCCTCCCCACCTTCTAACGGCTCATCCTCAATATGTACTTCAAATAATCTCTGACATTCCCAAGTAAATAGATCGGGAATCTAGGCTCACATATCTATATTACTTTCCTAAGTGTCCTCCTAAACATTTCCTTACTGCCATAGCACTCAAACCAATGATATTGTCATTCCTCACATAAATTTCTCACTATAACCCATAGAGAGAATTAGATACTTATCAAAGGATGCATCAACCTCAAATCAAACATCCGCCATAATAACAATACAAGGAATCCAATGAAACATTCCCTAAATCACAACATAAGGAAGTTCCGTACACAACTTCATACCAATGTGGAAGAGCCAATCGGTGTCCCATCATCCATATCCTCTTCATAACTCATGTACCAAGTCACTTGGTTCCATTTTAACCTTTTTTCAAAACTTTAACTATGACCCAAACTCAATACCACCCATGGAAAACACACAGTTTCCCAAACACATTTTTCAACTGATTTCAATTCACAACGTGAGGCCCATTAGTCCCATTCAATAAATGAATGTCCAAAACACAGCCAAAACACTCAAGACACTCTACCGGTCAAACCCGAGTCAACAATTATTATTAAGGCCAAATAAAAATAAAATTTTACTTAATTGAGTCCCTTTAACCTGAAACACCAGCCACATCACCAACTGATCCCATTCCTACTATGGTGCTTCCCACCATGCACTTTATCTCACCACCACCATATTATGGTGGTTAGAACCCCATCTATTGAAGATGGCCACAATAACCTCAACTCATCTATCCCAACATACTCAATGTGTTTACCAACATACCATTCCCATACATCCATGATAACTCTACCCAACACTAGAATCTATCCTTGCTACGATGACTGCCTAGAAGGGATGTAAATCTAACATCCAATACAAACCAAGAACATTATAACCTCTATCAAGTTTTCATTCATTCCCCAAATTTACATTCCATAAAACATCAAACTGGTTGTGGATTATAACATACCATGTCCATTTCATTTCATTATATCATGTTGGACCTCCCCAAAAGGCTTGTCCAAAAACACCCATCTTCCACTATTGACATGCTACCCTCTTCATCTTCCCATGGAGCCTACTCGTTTAAGTCCTGTCACTATAATATAAGACACCTACATAGGTTATCTCTTCACATATGCTAGAACACAACTGTCACAACACCCACTACCCTCCGAACCATCATCATTCTCCACTACACCCATCCACATTCCTAACACAAGCACTCCCACCATCTGTACTAAGAATAAATAAGACAATTTTCCTACTCAAAAACCACTTCCAAAATTCAAAATATACTTTTTACTCCATTACATTCAATGAATTTGGTTTATGACTCACCACTTTCATCCCGCATTCCTAGTCGAGCTGAGATTTCTCTAGATGACTCATCCTAGAAACGCTCATCTTCACTACTGGAATGTCATCCCCATACTTTTACATGATTTAATCACACCTAATGGAATTCTATGGTCACCTATACACACCTACTAAAGGACATACCGAACCTCTAATGTGTTTCTAGAATCTAGAATCCCTTTCCATGAACCATTTTCAAGTCTTACCATGCCCTTAAATGAATTTAACACAGACATCCCAAGTTCCATTTAGAACCATCCTGATCCAAAATATAACACTTGGCTCATTAAACCATCACACCCAAGTCCAACCTTGCCTCTTTTAAGAACCCAACATGCACCTCACAGGTTTTACATTGGCATCCCAATTTCACCACATCTACTCCACACTCTGCTCTACACATCTAGGATTAATTCATCACCCCCACCTTAGGAGTGTCATTATCACCATTTTAGGTAAGAAATTATGACAATCATGGCCCATACATCAATCATAAGAAGAACCCCAAAACTTGGATGTGGTCATCTAGCCTTCCCCAATGTAACAAATCAAATATCACCTAATACCCATTCCTCACTACCAAGAATGCCACCCACTATGTTCATCAACATCTTATCTATTCCAAAGACCTCACCCATGGATAGTCGATGGGGCACATCCCCACCATTTATCTCCATATATACCACTCCATTAGCGTAACCTTCAAGATATCCCATATCCAACAAAAACACAATCAATTTTATAGGTGTAAATCCAGATATTTCACAGAATACCCGGGATGATGTGAAGATGTTCGGCTTGATCATCACAATGTGAGGTACACTAATAATGCATCAATAAACAACACAAAAATTATCCATCACTGATGTAACCTCCCACTATGGGATTTCTTGGCCTGCCAAAAGGCTCGAGATTCCCTTCCCGCACACATATCATCAGGACTTAACAAACACCTCCCAAACATAATTTCTAATCAAGACTCACTAAAGATGTGTCTGATTTGTGTGTACATTTTCATACATTCTATTAAGTATCTAAACATTTTTTCACCAAATATATGTTATTTTGGAGATAAAATTCTTTAATTTAGTGATCATGATGATTTTCATGTGTTTTATAACTAAATTCACAAATTTTGAATGATCAGAGAAAAATTTCACAAATACATGGTGTGTACTTTTAATATACGCATCGTGTACCTTTTCCCAAACATGGATCGATCAGACCAAGTACATACCCATATTTCTAGCCATTTTTTTACATCATTTACTTCACTATACACACTGTGTTCCCCCCTGTTTCGCACGAATTTCGGGGATGACCTCCTGGACGGGAGATTCAAACATTCCGATCGGTTTCTAGCAGGTTTGTTCGTAGAACCGAAAACATCCAATGATTCCACATCCGTTTGGACCTACTTTCCAAAGGTAGGCGCTCATTAGTTTGTGGACTAATGAGGCTTAGGAATTTTCATTGGTCGAGAGGATGGGAGGTCAGACTCATCACACCTTTTTGAGGGGAATTATTGTCTACTCCGGGACTCTCTTTATAGATTTAAGTTATGTTCGTGAATCCTTATTACATTACCAAATATAAAATGAGCTTTCCTTTAGTTTTAACAATAAATGATTAAATATGCAAGAAATTTAGAGAATCTTTTATATGTATTCGAGGTTCTTCATCAATAGAGAATCATCTATATCTGTTTAGAGATTCTTGGTCAATGGTATCCTTCAAAACATTTATATAAAAGTCTCTTGGTCATTATGATGACCAGGCTAGTTTTAAAGCCACTCAGTGGGGCACTTGAAGTTTATCGTCATTCAGAAGGACATGGATTATTTCAAAGTTGGGATCGAACCCATAAATGGGATACCTACGTATCCTTTGTTTTGGAAAAGGAATCAGAACCCACGTAGTTCGAGTAATGGAGTATGATGTTTATGATTGATGGCTCAAAGAAGAATGTCATAATTACTTTTACACTCTAAGATCATGCGAGTCATGCTCGGTGTGAGAAACAAGAGGTATTGGTAAAAATTAGACAATTGTTCCATGAAATATGCAATCATAAGAAATTGTTTGGGGCTTATGTATGTATGACTGCCCAAATAGATGAAGGTTTAGGATTTACTTTTAGGGAGAAAATCCATGAACAGGGTCCATAAAGGTATATGTGATTCATGGAGATTTGAATACTCTAATCTTGGGGCTTACTTCTAAGGAGGATGCCCAAATTAGGAGGGGACTTATGATTAGGTTTTACTCCTAAGAAGGATGCCCAAAATTATGACTGGGACTTATTCCTGAAAAGGAGGCCCAGGTTAGGGGGTTTGGGGATTACTCCTGAGAAGGATGCCCAAGTATTTGAGATTGGGGCTTACTCCTGAAGAGGATGCCCAAGTTAAAGGATTATGATTGGGGCTTACTCCTGAGGAGGGTTCCCACATTTGGGAACTTTAAGAATTTGGGGCTTACTCCTGAGGAAGATGCCCAGATTAAAGGATTTATAACTGGGGATTATTCCTGAAAAGGAGACCCAGGTTAAGGATTCTCTCATCTTAAAAGGATGAGGTTGAATGAACGAACTCTCAATCTTTGGTGACATAAAGATGTATAAATCACTAGGTTTTGAGAAATATTCCACCGAATTCCTTTCAGATAAGGAAGTAAAATCAAGAAATCATGCCATAAATGGATTTGAAGAGTATCTTAAAGACTAAATCTTGAATAGGAAAGGTGAAATGTCTTAAGAGGGGTAAAATGGGCAAGATGGGCACCCAAAAAGGTAGGGGCGCGCAAGTCTTGAAAGGCGCGCAAGTCTTGCGTGGGCGCGCAAGTATTGGTCGCGCAGGTATACCTGCGCGACACATGGTGTACTTGCGCGATTTTCAACCAGCATTGAAATACTTGAGCCACTCTTTATTAAACCCTTTAGAATCCTCTTGAAGTTCTTCCAGAAAAGGGATGCGCAAATTCTATTGAAGGATTAAGGCGGTGCGCAAGAATGATCAGTTCCCTTAAGGGCTGGCCATTCAGGGGCACAAGTGTTGATGAGTTTCAACACTTTGGCCTTCCTCCCTCTCTTTAGATCTTCCGTTCTAGGTAAGAAATTACCTTAGAAGTGTTCCGGAAGCTTTGAGAAGAGACTTGGGCGTCGGGAGCTTCAATCCGAGTTTCTGGAAAGATCCTCCTCGAATGGGGGGCCTAGAGGGTCTATTTATAGGCAGGAGAATACCCCGGGCGGTTACCGGGCGGTTATCACCTAGGTCGCGCAAGTCACTTGCGTGACCAAGAGTGTCGCGCAAGTGTACTTGCGAAAAAGTGATATAACTTGCGCGGTGCAGTTGCTGTTGATCCTTTCTTCCTGCCTTTGTCGATTTTTGATGTTTTCTTCAAAGGATGAATCACTTTGAGCTCAAATATTCCCTTTTCCGATCTTTAGATTCTGTGACGAAAGGAGCGTCAACAACAGTCCCCCCTCAGAGTTGGATACGAAGAGAAATGAGGATTTGACTTTGAGGAAATCGAATCCATCCAAAGGAAAAGGGGGGCGCGCAAGTCTTCAGTGCACAGAGGGCGGCGCGCAAGTTTGCGTCGCGCAGGCCTTAAGCGCTCTGGGTACGGCGCGTAGATAGGCTTCCTGGCCTATAAATACATGGCTTTTGGCCGTGTATAGCATCTGATCCCGATTTTCTCGGGCTCTCGCCGCGCAAGTCTCTTTTTCCACTATTCCCTCGTTGCCACGCTACTGTAAAGGTAATAGGGCTTGCGCGGTGATACATGCGCCAAAATAAACTTGTGCGGCACATGTAACACTTGCGCGACATCTCCATACTTGCGCGCCTTAATGCCTTAGCCATTTTTTTGATTTCTTCCACAAAGTTTTGTGAAAAATTAATTCATTTATAAATTAATTTATGCAACTTTTTGTGCAGAATTAATGGCTCTTAGACCCGGATTAATTGATGAATTGGCTAGCAAGCGGATAGATGATATGATGAATATCATTGGCCCTGATTACTATACTGTCAAAGATAGTACTCTTCCAGATTTGGCTAAGTATCTGAAGAAATATCATCGCAACTTTCCTCACTGCACTTATCTTCCTTTGTATGGCTATGGTCATCTACAAGAAGTCATTATTCCAGAAGTAAAGAATTATCTTCCATTTTCATGGTTTCAGAATTATACCAATTTTGCTTCAGCAAATATCTCAGGAGGAGGAGTATTTCTAACTGCTGGAACAGTGGAGAAGGCTTATGTGATGCATCATAGCCCTTGCACACCAGATCTGAAAAAACATACACCTGAGCTTCAACCACATTTTCATCCTTCAATCTTCCAAAATGCTCAGATGGATCAATCCAAAGGCTAGAAGAAAAGTTGGGATTTCCATCCTGGGGGAGGTGTGAAGCCAACTTGGATGTGGGCATACTGGGTGCGACAGACTTGTGCAGAGTTTATCGAGGACCTGAAGAGAGCTGCAATATATGAGGCTGTTTGGGTTGGGTAAACATATGTTTACAGACATGATAACGTCGTGCCAGAGATACTCAGCCACTGGAGCCCAGCAACTAATTCTTTCCATTTGACTCATGGAGAAGTAGGTATCAGTTTGTGGGATGTCCACAAGATTTCAGGAGATCCAATCTTGGGCGATATGTATGATGAATTCATTCCTCCCAAGGTGACTTGGAATGATTCAGAGAAGACTCCTGCTTTAGCTCGAGAATTATTTAAAATCTTCCACAGGCTCAAGAGTTCAGAGACCTCATTAACTCATTTCAGAAAAGATATTCATCCGGAATAATGGATGAATGTGTTTCTTACTGAGAATAAAGGGATGGAGCCAAAAAAAGGATCTAAGAAAAAGAAATCCAAGGATACCAGGCCCAGACATCCTACCACTTGTCCAAAACCTGAGAAGAGAGGAGCTCCTGGCACATTCTGGCCAACTCTAGAAGCAGGAGAGTTTGAAAAGTGGGGATATGAAGTGAACCAAATAATTCCAAATAAAACTCGTCTGGTGGGTTTCTTGGCAATGTGGCTCAGTGTTTATCTCTTGCCGATCAGGGATTTGAAGGGAGGCGTTAGGCCAGGGACCTTCATCATTGCGGCAAAGTTGGATGAGGAAAAAATGGTTGGGTTAGCTACCCCCATTTTAGCGAAGATTCACAGGAGTTTACTTCACGTCTTCCAGGGTAAATCTCCTTTAAGAATAGTGGGACCATTCTCGGTTTTGTGGGGATGGATCTCCACTCACTTTAGGACTTACAATGTACAGAATGGATTACAAATTCCTGGAAGCTCTTTCAGACCGTCAGTGCAAGAATTCTCTGGAATTGCTCCCTTAGATGTTAATGGTTATGACATGAAAGTAAGGCTAAGCATGTTTAAGGAATTCAACTTCTTTCCCTATGGAAGTCCGCCATCCGGATGGTTTGTTGATGATGGGACATCCCATTTGGATTTGAGGGCATACATGCTAGCTTGCAGGGATGGCATGTTAGTAGCCAGGATTGATAGAGAAATCATATGTGAGGCCTATGCTCCATATAAATTTGCACGCCAATTCAAATTTTTGCAACAGATTGTTGTATCCCCTCCGGTACATGTCAGGTTAGAGAAACATCCGATGGTTGCTCGACAACTATGGTTGCTGACATCAAGAGAGAAGACTGGGGCAGTATTTGATCTACCAGTTGAAAAAGCTGCACATAATCTGACTACATTTTATGCTGAACACTGGATAGCATCATACCCCAAAGGGATATTGAATCACCTAGTATATCAAGTGGGAAAGAGGAAGAGGACTATAGAGAAAGAAACCCTTCCTCATGAAGGTGACGCTTCTCCACCTGAAATAGGTTCAACAGACTCCTCTTCTAGAACTGATTCATCGAATTATCACGATGGGGATGATGAGGCACAACCGGCAGTAAAGCGGTTTCGTGCCCGATATAATCCTCCGGCCAGAACTAAAAGAACCACTCCATCAACTCCTGGTGAGTTATTTCATTGTAGTAATTTCAATCACTGCTACTTTATAAAGTAATAAGTCTTACATTCTTATTCTCTATCTGTAGTTGCAGGAGCTGGGAAGAAATTAAAATAAAAAATTATAGGACCTTCCTCACAGCCTTTATATCTAAGACCAGAGGCTGTTCAGCTATGACAGAGCTTATACTGTTGTACTGAGACCAGCTGGCTAGATTTGTGTGAGGGCCTACAACTTCCTGGAATAGGAAATCTTGTAGCTTCTAAAAATCTTCAATATGGAGATAACCCCAATGAAGTGCGAGCTTACATCAGAGAGCTGGAAATGCTCATATATTCCACTGATGACTCGGTTCCTATCACTAGGCGGGTGAAGGAAATGATTGATCGTGGCGCCACTGAGGGGGATGGTGGTTCTGGAGATGAGGAATGGCAAGAATACGTGGCTCCTGAAGATGTAAGTTTTCTTTCCTTATTTTCTTTGCAACTTGATTTCAGTTGAAGCTTTGTTACTTAAGGAAGTTATTTTCTTCATCTTGTAGCTTGCAAAGAAAGGAACTGGGGTTCCTTCGCCATAGTATATCCCTGGTGGTGCTGCTATCGGGGTTGCTGCTGATTCTCCTCGTGAACCAGGCAATATATCTCCAGGCCAGCAGGCCATGAATGAGGCGCTAGACATAGCCTTCCATTCGCCAATCCAAGTTCCAATAAGGGAGACTACTAATACTCCGAAAAAACAAAAGAAGCCAAGGCAACGAAGGAGGAAATCCATAGCTAAACGTTTCATTAGCAGTGGTAAGTCCTTCGAACAATCATGAGTTTATACCCATAATCATATGGTTACTCATATTTATAAGGATTGTAGGGGCTTCTTCAATTTCCCCCTTGAGGGAAGGGACTGACCCTCCTTCAAAGGTCGTGGAGGGTACTGTAGAACAATCACAGACCCAAGCTGACTTGGTTGCTCCTGGAGAAGAGCTAACATCCATTCCCAGTATCCCTCCTACTATTTAAGATGTTGTCCAGGGTCAGGGGTTGCAGGACATAAGTCGGCAAGAAGATGTAGCAAATGTTCCCACTGGTGAGACTAATCAAGATTCTGAAGTATCATTGGATGAAATGATGAATCAAGGAATGACTTTTGAAGAATTTTATGATCATGCTAAGTTTTCATGTAATTTAGAAGACCTTGGGTGTGAGTGCTACCCTTCTCCCAATTTTTTTTTAAAAAAATTATACTTCTAACCTTGACGGAAAACAATATGCAGTTTCTTCCGTAGAAGCCGCTGAACTGCCAATGCCTGAAGAGGGTGTGGACATTGATGTCAATCCTACTATTGCAGAAACATTAGCTCAAGTAGAGCTAAACCCAATAAATCCTCTTGAGACCCATCTTGAAAATCTTGTTGAAACCGGGAAAGATGGGGAGAAGTCTTCTCAGGTTGCTGAACCACCCTTGGGTAAGGGATAACAATATTTGTGATTGTACTTTATTTGCAAGACAATCCATTCTTTTGTTATCCTTTAACGCTAACTAAATCTTTCAATTAATCATGCAGGGCCATCAACTGTAATGGCTAGATCCAGAGATGAGGCCTCAGCCTCTGCCCCAACAGGAATTGAAAGTGAAGAAGCACAAGTCAGTGGGGAAAGAGCAGGACAAGGCACTTCCTTATGCGCGTTAATTCCAGATTACATACCCCCCTCCGATGATGATGTTGAATCAGATCCAGAGATGCTCAAAGCGTTCAGCTTTTCACGACGTAAGGCATGGAACAACATATGGAACATTATATCTGGGGTGCCTTTAGAAGAGCTACCATTGAAAATTACTTGATTGTCATCCCAATTTGTTATACTGGGA
The DNA here is from genome assembly GCA_963277665.1 of Viscum album. Classification (NCBI taxonomy): domain Eukaryota; kingdom Viridiplantae; phylum Streptophyta; class Magnoliopsida; order Santalales; family Viscaceae; genus Viscum; species Viscum album. The sequence continues at coordinate 826,811,417 of OY728126.1, read as the reverse complement.
CTTGGTGGTTTTGGGTATGAAAAGATCCATGCCGCGGTGAAACAGATCATTTTCAGAAGGGAGCAAGCGCAGATAAGTCGTGAATATTTGACCAGAGTGAAATTGTCAGTCAACATAGGCGAATTTGAGGTTGCGGTATCCCAAGCTAAAGCTGATTATGCTGCCAAGATGAAGGATATGAAGCAAAAAATCAAAGAAAAGGTCGTCCAGCAGGTGAAACTCTAGCAACAGTTAGATGCTGTTACTGGGGAACTTGATCATCTTAACAAATCATTGGATGAAACTCATATGAATGGCATGAAAGCCATCGCAGATGCTAAGAAGGCACTTCAGAAAGCTGAAAAGAGTGAAGCTGGTCAAGTTCACGAGCTTCAAGTAACTGCTGATAAGGCTCAGGATGCTATACATCAAATAAAGACTTATGTTGACAATCTTCTGTAATTCTTGAAAAAGAGAAGAGACTTCAGTCTATGGATGTCTTTCTATCTCTTATGTATCAATGAAAAACACTTTCGTCTTCAATCATTTGTACCTGCATTATTTCACTACCTGCTTCAAATTTACTTAAGCCAATGGGCCCAGTAAGTATATTTTGATTTTTACTAGGATTATTACAAATAATCCTACAAACTTTGAACCTTTTAATTGCTCAATATTACCTAAATCATACAAAAATGTATATTTAGTGAGCTGGAACTTGACTTTTATTCAGAGTTCCTTTGTCTTTTGTGGGCAGTTTAAAGTCATGCATGCCGGACATAAATGGGCTAATGTTTAAGGTCGAAATAGCTTTGACCAAAATGGATTAAAATGGATTCAATTCCTTGACAATTTATCTGAAAACATATTACCATACTCGAGTATGAGGAAAAAAATGTAAACTATGGCTTAAGAATTTTTGAATCTGAGGAATGATATGAAAAAGAGATAAAAGGCATTAGAAGAAGTAGTTTCCAAGAATGAAGTTACTATTATTTAACAAAACCCGTTAGAGGGTTGAAATATGCAGGGCCACCTAAGGGCATTGGCTGCATGGTTAAATAAATAGTATCTTTCGGCTGACAAGTCTGTTATGTGGACTGTTTATGCAAGGCCACCTATGGGCACGTGCTGCATAGTCAGGGAAAAGAACTCTCAGAAATTTACTTTCCTAGTGCACTAAATCCAGTGAATGTTTATGGAGATTCAAATTTTCTAAAGTATAGAGTTTGTTGTATGGAATGAGGTACTTGAATATGGAGAAGATATTTCCAAACAAGAATATCGAAGAACTGGATGAATATCACTCCTACGAAGGTCTGACCCAAACGTAGGGAAGAATAATAAACCATAGACTTCAATACTTTCAGATCATGAAAAAGGATATGGGACAAATATGTTAAGGATGGCTATTTTTTGCGGATCCCAACATACTGTGGTTTAAGACAAATAAGGACAAAAGAGGCATTCTTCCCAAGAATGAAGTTACTATTATTTAACAAAACCCGTCAGGGGGTTGAAATATACAGGGCCACCTAAGGGAATTGGCTGCATGGTCAAATAAATAGCATCTTTTAGCTGACAAGTCTGTTATGTGGACTGTTTATGCAAGGCCACCTATGGGCACGTGCTGTATAGTTAGGCAAAAGAATTCTCAGAACTTTGACATTTTTGTGACTAGAAGTCATGAAAAGGGTTATGAAGATCTGAAAATATTTAAGGTTAGGATTATAACACATAAAGATGGGTATTGTCTAATGTATATAGAGATACATAGGTCAATGATAACCATAATCATGTTGTGGCTGGGTCTTGAATTGAAATTTTGGACTTCACTACGTATCTCATAAGAATGAGAATCAAGCCATACGTAGTTCTTGAAATTAATTTTAACATCGTGCAGGAAGAAATTATGAGTGATCTTAGTTTAGGGTCATAGAATTCGGACCATAATAATGAATACATAGTGTGTGTTTTCATGAGGAATTTTCAGCCAAGGGACTGAAAGTGAAATTTGGGGTTAGGCCCAAAAGACTTGGGGATGGATTCGAGGGATACTCGAACGTTCCTACGTATCCCATAAGGATGGGAATCAAGCCCACGTAGTTCTAGAAATTCCCTTTGTACAAATTTGGTTCGTACATGTGAAGGGTGAAAGGGGACTTTAGTGCAATGATGGTTTAACCTGAGATAAAAAATTTAGGCATTACCATGTATGCACGTAGTTTTTTTTGAAATGAAACATGATTGAAAAATCAATGTCAATAATAGTTCTCTCTCAAGTGAGGAGATCAAAGAATATTGTAGTTTATTGTCATACCAGACAAAAGTGTTGTATAGTTTAACGTCGTATAACAAGGACGAAAGTGAATCAATGTAAAAAAAATATTGATTCTAGGGGCGGTTTCACAAATCAACATCATATGAGATGGTGGTGAACCGATGTGAAGAGATTATTTTTGGGCTTGAACCCTGGGAGGATGCCTACATACCCAGCCTGGAGGGCAAGGATCAAAGTCCGTGTAGTTCAATTAAAGAATGAATTAATGATCAAGTTGTTCTTGGGGACAACGATCTAATTATAATATTGTTGGGACTTACACATGGTTAGTGGCCCAAAGGGAGTGTTATGGTTGATGTTCGCTCTAATCTCACGTGAGTCATACTCGGTGTGAGAAACAAGAGGTAATAACAACCTTAACGATGCACAGTTTAATGTCATGCATGACATATTCAGGGACTATGTAGTTTAAAGTCTTGCAGTTAGGACTATTAGTGCTGCAAATTTTAGTGTCATGTAGCAGGGACAAAATAACAGTTTAATATCATGTAGGACATATCAAGGACTTTCTGTACAGTTTAGCGTCATGTAGTTAGGACGATAGGGACAATACAGTTTAACGTCATATTGGACGAAAGGGGGATTGTGTAGTTTATTGTCATGCAGTAAGGACAAAAGAGTGTACCATTTTAACGTCATGTCGGAAGAAAGTGCGAATAGTTTAAGGTCATATGCATGGACCGTGAAAGGTGCAATTTAATGTCATACTGGACCTTTGAGATTATATAGTTTAACGTCTTTCTGGACGTAAGGGACTTTTGTACAGTTTAGCGTCATGTAGTTAGGACGTCACAATTTAACGTCTTGCTGGACGTAAGGGATTTGCAAATAGTTTATGGTCATATACATGGACCAGGGATGATGTAGTTTAAGGTCATGCTGGACGGTTTAAGGAACTTTTTCACAGTTTAATGTCGTGTGGGACGAAGTTGCAGTTTAAAAGTCATACTGGACCATTGCTGTATAGTTTAACGTCATATAGCAAGGACGAACTGGTGCTGCACAGTTTAGTGTCATGTTGCAGGGACATCTTCTTTTCTACAGTTTAATGTCATGTTGGACGAAAAAAAGGAAACTTTTTAACAGTTTAATGTCATGTTGGACAATAGAACATTTATACAGTTTAACTTCATGTTGGACGATAGAACATTGCTGTACAGTTTAAAGTCATGTAGCTAGGACTAAGGTGAACCAATATGAGGATATCAGTTCTGGGGAATTTTTACAGTTTATCGTCTTGCTGGACGATGAAAGTGCCACACAGTTTAATGTCATGTTGCTAGGACACAATATAGTTTAATGTCATCTCGGAAAAAATATAGGAACTTATGTACAGCTTAACGTCATGTAGATAGGACATAATACAGTTTAGTGTCATGTAGGACATATTACAGTTTAGTGTCATGTAGGACATAATACAGTTTAGTGTCATGTAGGACATATTACAGTTTAGTGTCATGTAGGACATAATACTGTTTAGTGTCATGTAGTACATATTACAGTTTAGTGTCATGTAGGACATATCATGAACCAATGTGACTGTTTTGGCTCTGGGAACAATATTTTGTGTTTATACAAAATACTTCTTCAGAAATATGGCAGTAGTTGGAGTCGTGATGCGTTCTCCATCCATTGAGATTAGAGAATACGCTCCATTAGAGTATACCTTATGTATTGAATAAGGTCCTTCCCATTTTGGTTCAAGCTTGGGAGGCTTCTTTCCTGGTATCATTGGTGCTCTGAGAACCAATACCAATTCTCCCTGAATGAACGAACGAAGACGAACTTTTTTTTAAAAGGTCGTGCTATTCGATTCTGATAGATTTCCATGTGGTGTAAAGTGCACAATCTTTTCTCATCTAACTGTTCTAATTCATTCAACCGCTTTTGGGATTTCTCATCTATAGATAACTAATCACAAATGGCTATTCTGAGTGAGGTAAATTGAACTTCAATTGGAAAGACTGCTTCTGTTCCATATACCAGTGAATATGGAGTTGACCGCGTTGCATTGCGAGTGGTAGTCCGATAAGCCCATAAAGCATGAAAGAGTTTATCAGGCCATGACCTCTTATCTTTATCCACCATCTTTTGCAGTATATTTGAAAGAGTCTTGTTGAAGGCTTCTATCTGACCATTAGCCGCCGCATGATATCGAGATGAATGGTTGGACTTAATGTTGTATTCTTGATACAATTTCTTTACCTCAGAAGAACAGAAGTTGGTGCTGTTGTCCGTCAATATGGTATGAGGGACACCAAATCTAGTAATGATGTTAGACTTGATGAAGCTAAAAATGCATTTAGAACTGACTTCTTTGAGAGGTACTGCGTCTTCCCATTTGGAAAAGAAATCAGTAGCAGTAAGAATTTACTTAAACTGCTTGGTCGTAGCTGAAGGGTAAGGTCCCACCACATCCATTCCCCATGTGGAAAATGGCCATGAGTACTTAGCTATATGAAGCAACTCTGGTGGTTTATGAATGAAGTTGGCATATACTTGGCATGAATGACACTTCTTTGTGAAATTAACACAATCTTGAATTATTGAAGGCCAAAAGTATCCAAGCCTTCGAATTTGATCAAACAGTCTATGTCCAGACTGGTGGGCACCACAGACTCCTGCATGCACTTATTTTATGACATCCATTGTCTCTTCACCATCAATACATCTGAAGAGAACTCCATCAAAACCACATTTGTAGAGAATTTTCTCGAGGTGGTTTGGGCTATCATAAAGAGTAAAATTGACCACACATCGCCGGATTTGTTCTTTCTCGGCTCTATCAGGTGGAAGTGTTCCATTTTGAAGGTTTTCTCTGATAGGTGACATCCATCCTGTAGTATGACCATACGGTTCAGGAATGGGACTAATTTCATTAATTTCCTCTGTTCTGACTTGAACATAAGGTGAAATTGCACGACGGTGGGCAATATAGATGGTTGTCTCGTCCCGATTTGGATCTGCTAAAGTTGTGGCTATATTAGCCAGTGCATTAGCTTGAGCATTTTGTGATCTTGGGACATAAGAAAATGTCGGTTCTGAAGGGAATTCCGACATTAACTCTCTGACGTAATCATACAAAGGGATTAATTCATATTTTCTGATGGCATAATCCCCATTGACTTGTTTGATTACCAGGTCTGAATCACCCTTCACCTTTAAGTGATTCACTTGTGCTTGAAGCGCTAACTCCAATCCTGTAATGAGAGCTTGGTATTCAGCTTCATTATTGGTACCACCTTCCCAAAACAAAAAGGAATAAGGTAACACTGCCTTATCTGGAGAAATGAGTACAATTCCTAAACCAACTTTGTTGAATTTAGGATTTTCCATTTGCTTTCCTGTTGGACTTCTAGAAGCACCATCAAAATACATTTCCCATGTTTGAGGAATCTCTTGAATAGAGAAAACTTCCTCATCAGGGAGTTCGATATCTGAATACGTGTCTTCCACTGAAGGATGTTCAGCCAGGAAATCAGCTAGAGCTTGGCCCTTAATTGCCTTTTGAGACACATACTGAATGTCGAACTGCTGTAGAATAACCGCCCACCTTGCCAGATGTCCTGTAAGCATTGGACGACTAAGGATGAATTTGAGCGGATTATTACGAGATACCAATTGGACCTCGTGATGTTGCAGGTAGTGTCTCAGTTTCTGAACTGCAAAGATTAATGCTAGGCAGCACTTTTCAATACTTGAATACTGGGTTTCTGCTTCAAGCATAGTTCTACTGAGATAGTAGAGACTATTTTCATTCCCAACATCATTCTTTTGAGCGAGAAAGGCACCCAATGATCGCTCTAAAGCTATCACATAGAGGATAAGCGGTCTACCCTCAACAGGTGGCATGAGTACTGGTGGACTCAAGATATATTTCTTGAGAACACCAAATGCTTCTTGACATTCTTCAGTCCACTGGTAAGTGACTCCTTTCTTCAATAATTTGGTAAAGGGTAAACTTTTGCCTGCCAAATTGGCGATGAAACACCGAATATAGGCTAAGTTTCCTTGAAGTCCTCTTAATTCTTTCAAATTCTGAGGAGGTTACATACCAAGGATTGATTTGGTCTTCTCAGGATCGATTTCAATACCACGATGGCATACAACAAAGCCAAGGAATTTTCCTGAGGTTACCCCAAAAGAACATTTTAAGGGGTTCATCTTCAAATTATGTTGTCGAAGCTTGTGGAATATGACTTCCAAAACAGCCAAGTGATTAGAACGTTGTTTGGATTTAACCACCAAATCATCTACATATCATTCAACAAACTTCCCTAAAAGAGGTTTGAAGATACGATGCATGGCGCGTTGATATGTTGCACCTGCATTCTTTAAACCAAAGGGCATCACCCGGTAACAAAACACACCTTGAGGAGATCTGAAGGCTGTATATTCCTCATCTTCTGGGGCCATTCAGATCTGATTATATCCGGAATATCCATCCATGAAATAAAGTACATCATATCCAGCCGTCACATCAATTAAGAGTTCTGTAATCGGAACTGGGAAATCATCTTTAGGACAATACTGATTAAGATCTCTGAAATCGATGCAAACCCTAATTTGTCCGTTCTTATTCTTTACAGGGACAATATTAGCCAACCACTTGGGATATTGAACTTCTCTGATGAAGTTGGCTTTGATCAGCTTATCCAATTCAGCTTCAATTTTGGAAGCATAGGTTGGGTGTGTTCTTCTCGCGTCTTGCTTAAAACCTCGAAGTTCTTTTGGTAAACCCAAATGATGAGTAGCAACATCAGAATCAAGCCCAGACATTTCTGTATAATTCCAAGCAAAAATATCTTTATTTTGCTTTAGAAATGAAATATACATCCTTTGCTCTTCAAGGGTCATGGCCGCACTAATTAAAGTGGGGCGTGGATCTTTCTCTGTACCCAGATTTACTTCTCTGAGTTCATCCACAGTGGTAGAGATACCCTCTTCAAATGATGGAGGAGCATCTCTAAGATCTTCCTCTTCCTCTTCATCATGTGTTATTTCTTCTGTTTCTACTTGCAAAGTAGATGAAAAAAACGAAATTCTCATGATCATAAGAGATGTTAAAATTTTCACATTTTGAAGAAGAAGCTTCCATTTCCGACCCTATTGATGATAAAGGGTCTTCTTTGGGAAATAAAGAGGAGATGATGGATTGAGAATCAACATCATTATTCACCTCTGGTGTTGCTATAACTTCTTCTGTCCTGATTAGCGAAGTATAGACTTTTTGTACTTCAGCAGATGAAATGAAAACGTCACCACTTATGCTTTCATCACTGCTTGGTAGGTTACCAATTTCTCCCATGTTGTCTGGCTCGATCGTCGTAATTGACATTATGGATCTTTCCATAAGAGTATTTTGATTTGGGCCTATTTTGTCAATTTTACTGATAGGTAACACATAACCTGTACTCACATGTGAAAATGGATTTATTGGAATTTTCTCCAAACCATATGGAGCATTAACTTTGGTAATTTACTTCATTGTAGATTTCTCTATTCGCTTCATGTGATAAAATTCCGCCTCAATGTATTGAGACTCACATGTCTTGAACGGGGCTTTATCACCATACAATGTTCCAACTTGACCATCGAAACAGTATTTGAGACATTGATGGTATGAGGAAGGAATAGCTGCATGCTGATGTAGCCAGGGTCTTCCAAGCAAGATATTGAAAGATGAGTCTTGATCAACAATCATGAAATCCGAATTGGATACAAGATCTCCAAACTGAGTTCTGAGTGTAACTTCTCCCAGTGGTTCTTGTTCATTTTTATCATATCCTTGTAACATCATGGTAGAAGGAGATAAATCAGATTCTGCGAGGCCCAATCGATGAAGTGTACGAATGGGCATGAGGTTGACTCCTGAACCATTGTCAATGAAAGCTCTTCAAACATCTATACCATTGAATTTTCCAGATAAGTACAAAGGTTTTATGTGACCATGCACAACACCATCTTCATCTTTATCAGTAAAAGATATCACTGCATGGCATTCTGCAGGATTATTCTCTATGTGATAGATTTCAGCTGCAGCAATTTCAGCTTCAAACTCCTGAAAGCTTCAATGAGTGCTTCCCGAAGATCTTTTGACAGATTCAAAACATCCAAAATTGATAACTTGGCTGGTACTTGGGACAAGTGTTTCAATATATCATACTTTTGATCTAGAGGTCTGCGTTTCCCAATAGGAATATGCGGTTTAGCAGGTACCTTGGAAGCAGATGCTTTGGAAGCTGATGCATCTTGTATTGAAGTTGGTAACATCCTTGGTTTTGGAAGATTAGACTAATTAGATCCATTTACTTGCTGAGATAAAGAAGATGGAACCTTTAATCGGTCTTCCAAAATAACTATGCCAAAACTGAGTTGGCCATTGGCAGAAGAACTTGCTTGTTCTTTTTGAGCTTGCTGAAGGGCTCTACCACGAGTTTCTGCTGCATATACAGTGCTAGCAGGGGTAAAATTAGAGTAGTGGCTTCGGAAAGATCCACGTCTTCCCCTGTATCCTGAACCTCTAGAACATCCTCGGATTCCCTTATTTGATACAGGGAATTCAGGCTCATCAAGACTAGAATATGGATCTGTTAATTGAATCATATTAACAGAACCAAAGATTAACTCTTTGTCTGATAAAGACTCTGCCTGGTTAGCCTGTTTAGGCTGTGCCGTTTGGTGGGACGGTGCCCGTGGCTTTGAAGTAGATGGCATGAAATCTGCCAGAGTCAAAGACAATTTAGGCTTTGATACATACTCATCTTCATCCTGATTCCTCTTTCTTCTTTGAATTGCACTGCCCTTTTGAGGATTTGTCTTTTGATGGAGGCTTTACTGTAGCTTTTGTAGGAGACACAATTGGCTTCTTCAATTGTGTTCGTAAAATGGAATGGGTCCGATTGATTGTCTTTCTGACCATCCAATCATCATATTTTTTCTCAGTTTTGCTTTTGACATCCTGCCACTCGCCTCCTTCCTCTAGATCTGTAGCGGTAATACATGCTACATGAGCTGAAGAACCCTTCAATTTGACTTGTCCCAAGTCGACCATCTTTTGCAGGAGGTCATTAAAGACAAAACACTCCTGGATGGGATGCCCCAACATTTGATTAAAGGGACAATAATTGGGACGGTCTTCATCTCCTTCCTTGTTTGGCATCTTGGGCACTGGTAATTGAACCAAATTATTTTCCAGAGCTGAAATGAAGTAACCAGGAACTTGCTCACTTCGGAAAGAGAATGTTTTACTCTTCAAATCCTCAAATTGTTTTCGTCATTGATCTCTTTGATCATTTGGACGAAACAACCTTTGTTGTTGGCGTTCAGGAGGTGGAGCCCTTCGAGAAGATGAAGGTTTTGAAGTAGAAATAGGTACAGGTGCTTGTTTAAGCATAACTGTAGAAGTTTCCGCTTTACCCATTCTCTTTCCTGGAGCTGATGGAATTATACGAGATTTAACCTTAGCCTGTATATGGTAATCCTCAATCTGTTGAGCGATTGAAGTAAGGTCTCGAAACCCTCCTGTGTATTTCACAGGGATCAATGGCGTGCGTAATTCGTCACGCAAATTTTCCACACAGATTGGAAATAGTTCCTCCTGAGGGAGTGCTAAACTCAAGGAATACGTTAATCCCTTCCAACGAGCAATGAAATCAGAGACTCTTTCATTCTCCCTTTGCTTACAGTTTGTAAGATCGAAAACTGTCGTTTTTGGCAAAGTTGAGCTAAACTGAAGAAGGAATTTTTGACGAAGATCCTCCCATCCGATGACTGACCTGGATTGCAAGCTTGTATACCAGACAAAAGCTGGTCCTTGCAAGGTTCGCATGAAGCATCTGAGTTTCACTGCTTCTTGCTGCTCTGGAGTTCCCATCATAGGATCACAACAAGACACGTAATGCGTCAAATGTTGTTCAGGGTTGCCTGATCCATTGAAAGTAGGGAAAACAGGGTTTCCAAAACTGGATGGAGGAGAAATTGAATCTACCCATTCAGGGTAAACCTTCTTTTCAGGTTGAACTTGCACCCGTTTCCCTTCCATAGTTTCTAATCGAGCTATTAATGACTCAATAGTAGTTATTAACTTTTGAGAAGCATCAGGTTGAACTTGGTTTTGGGTAGGTGCAATGAATGGAGCTTGGACAGACGTGGTGGTTGGTGCTGCAACTGATGGTAGTGCTACCAACCGTTGTTGCGTTTGACCCGTAGGATTAGACCTCTGAGTGGGTACTGATAAAGGAGGATATTCCTGATCCATCTCAGTAGTTACAACAAATTCCTTCGGCTGTCGAACTTCAGCATTCTTAAGAAGAAGACTACTCTGAAGTAGTTCTGCATTCAACTTTCTTAATTCTTTCATTTATTCCTCTTGTTGTGAAAAACTTTTCTCTAATGAGAGCGATTGACCTCCTTCAGAGGAAGGGTGAGAAGTAACCTAATTCTTTCCTTTCCCATTATTGGATCCTTTTCGGAGAGGGGGAAGTGGGTTACTTGAAGGAATACCCAGATTTTGGGTAATCCTTTGATTACGTTTGCGCACAACTTCTTCATTTAGGTCTGTGTGCACAACTTCTTGAGAAGGAACATCTTCGTCTGATCCCTCTGATTGAGCCTCATCTGGTGAATCAGCAGCAACGACATTGATGACATTAATGGATACGTATTGCATGGAATCCTTTCTACCAGCATTTCTGTGATATTGTCTTCTTCCATGTCCATGATGAGACATGGAATTCTGTTGACTTGATCCCTCATGAACTTCTTGGAGAACCGTCACTTGTAGAGAATCTCCTGATAGCTTGGCTCTTCGTTCCTCTTGAGGCTTATTCCATAATCGAGAGAATACTAACTTTATCTGAGGGAGGTATTGATAATTTAAAAAAGTCCCCAGTCCGGTGGACTGGGGATGTTCCTGCTGCTTCCGCTCAACTCCTCGAATCCCATTTGTTGACTCTGAGGGTTGGGTTAGAGAAGTCCCCAGTCTGAAAAGCTGGGGTGTCTCTTGACATGATATGTCTGAGATCTTTTTAAAATCTCTCTTGATCTTGCAAATCTTAGTTCGGAAATTAGCTGGATGCATTAACCTGTATCCACTTTTATCACCTGGTTCAACAGACCATTGGATGATTTCTGAAACTTCTGTCATTTGATGACGTGTTTGCTCTAGAAGAGAGGCTTGTGAAATATTCTCACCTGCCTGATGTAGGAGCAATTCAACAACTTGTTCTCTATATACTTGGTTTTGAGAGGAACTAGTTGAAGCCTGTTCTTGAGCAAGCTTTTGATTATGAACAAAGCCCATTCACTGTGGCCGACCATGGTCAATAACATTGCATGAGACCATTTTCGGCGGGCTTTGCTGACTGGAAAGCACTGTGAAATGTAGTGCTCCGTGAACACCTCATCCTCTGATATGAACATCAGATGGAGCATTGTCAATTAACTGACGCAATTTTCTTAGTGCGCCAAGGCATGAACGTTGAAGGGTTCTCTGTTGCTTTTCAGCCTTCGGATACCGAGAGACTGATAGAGATGCCAAATCAATCTGACGTTGTAGCCCTTCTATTATCTTAAGATGATTTTCATATTCATCATAAGATAATACCTTCTTCTTCAATTGACAAAGAGTCTTCCATATGTTGAGACGAATATCATGGATTCCATCATCCGTCAACATCTTTGGAATGTCGTACTGGGAGTCAGCCAAAGGCCAAAACATGACTGGTACTTCACCTTTTGTCAGTTTTTTCCACATGTTTAGCATTTCCTCTTTATCATTAAATGAAGATTCTTCTACCTGTTTTGACCAGAGTTGGTGTTTCCTTGTTGCTTCATCGGATTCAACAATACTCGTAGAGAGATCATTAATCAAACTATAAGATGCATGACTTAGGGGTGGTTCGGAGAATGACCTACACCCTGGGCTATCTTCTGATTGAGAAAGTATTTCACTTGTTAGCGATAAAGCATCAGACATGACTGGTTTCGCATTTGCAAGTGCCTTAAGATAATAGGGCTTTCTCGGCACTACATTATCCACTGGAGTATTTTCCAGGCAATGTGAATCACTACTGCAGAGAAGACTTTTGCAATGAAATTCATCATCATGGGGAGGACCACCATAATGGGTTACAGCAAAAGATGAAATCTCTTGCTCCTTTGTCTTCTGACCACACAGAGGGTTCCTGTGGCTCTCATCTGAAGAAGAAACTTTAAGATTGACCGAATTTTCATGAAGCAAGCCTTCATGAGGAAGTTTCTGTTGAAGACCTTCAAAATTAATGTTCCCATTATTGGGAACTGAGGGAGTAGAATCTTGAATTCCGACAGATAAATGTCTGAGGGCTTCAAGAACTCCAGCATCGAGCAAGGCCTTGTTGCAGATTGGCCTTTGATCTCCTAACTGTGCTAGGCAGATCTTTTCCTTAGATGCCTTCTTACTCACTTTAGAAACCACTTGTTGACGAACGTGGTTACTCTGAGCAGGTGTATGTTCCTGATCAGGAAAGATGGTCAGGTTAGGATGACGATCTCCACTCAAATCAGGTGTATGTGCCTGACTTGGTTGTCCGTATGATATGGGGGAGTATTCCCCATAACCCTCTTGGACTGGAACAGATGTGTGTGTCTGTTTCGGAGTGAATCGTTGATGTGTCACTCCACTGCTAGGGATAGATTTATGTGTCTGTCCCTGAGATGATGTTGAAGCTATTATGATATCCTGGCAAGCATCCAGAATATGAGAAGGAATTTGCTTCTGCTCTTTCACCATTGAAAAAATATGTTTGGTGACTTCAGCCACCGGAACGGGGATATACGTCCATTCCGGGCTTGGAGTAGGTGTATGTGCCTGCTCCTGTCCTCCTTTTCATGTCAGTGAATCCTGACAGTACTCATGTGTGGAGGCAGAGAGTTGAGTCTGCCTCCTGTTTGTCGTCGGGGCTTTCCGACTGACTTTTCCGTTTGCTACCAAGCGAGACTGTTGGTAGGCTAGATTAGTATTAGCAGGTGTATGTGCATGCTGATTACACTTCGCCAAACACGGTTGACGAGATCCATAATATGTAGTCAGACGAGCCTGCTGACTAACTGGTGATGTATAAGCAGGTGCATGTTCCTGCCTATGGTACTCCGCTGGAATTGCCTAGCGGGATTGGCGTGATGCTGCCTGACGAGTCTGCTGGACAGTGGAATTAAAACAGACAGGTGATTGTGCCTACTCGTTATTTTCCACCAAGTTAGGTTGGTGGACTTCTCCGGAGATGGCAGGGATGACAACCTGCCCATTGTTAACCGGATTCCGTCTCTGGCGGTTCATCTTGCATGCTCGGGTTCGAGGAACCTGAGCTGAATGCCTGGAGTCGGTACCCTCATCATGTTGAGGGCGCACTACCGCACGAGTCTGGCATCGATTGTTGATGGGAGCCCTCGAGAAGGACTCCTGTCTTTTTGAATTAAGGCCCTGCGCGACCTGCTCATTCACTTCCTCAGAGTAAGGGAGTGAATGGAAATTGCGTTCCGGGGATAACGACCCGAAACGGTTGGAGACGGTAGTCAGCACCACCTGCTTCTTGATTGCTGGTCGCCGTTGTCCGGACGACCAGGTAGAGTTGTTAACTTGGAGGGATTGACGAGCGGCCTCCAGAGCTGGGATAGTACCGTTGCGACGGTACTTCTTAACCAGTGCATTAGAAACCCAATGTTGGAGACACTGAGTTGGTGATGTCATCCTTAGAGCGGACGACGTTCCAGCAGGAGTAGCAGCATTGGTTTTCACTGCATCAGACCTCACAGTAGAGGTGTTCACAGTAGCAGTATTCACAGGGGTGAATTTAAGAAAAGCCATTTTGCAGAAGATCTTGAGAAAAGAGTGCCTGTTCTATATAACAGACATAATCAAGATGAATCTGGCCACTGCATATTTTGGATGAGCACATGTCAATGATTGATTTGTTGGCCCAAGGATCCTAACAAATAAGAAGAACATCACTTTAACTTGGTTAAGGATTCACGTCGGGTTCACCATTTTTTGTTTCACACAGATTTCGGGGATGACCTCCTGGACGGGAGATTCAAACGTTCCGATCGGTTTCAAGCGGGTTTGTTCGTAGAACCGGAAACATCCAATGATTCCACATCCGTTTGGACCTACTTTCCAAAGGTAGGCGCTCATTAGTTTGTGTACTAATGAGGCTTAGGAATTTGCATTGGTCGAGAGGATGGGAGGTCGGACTCATCACACCTTTTTGAGTGGAATTATTGTCTACTCCGGAACTCTCTTTATAGATTTAAGTTATGTTCGTGAATCCTTATTACATTACCAAATATAAAATGAGCTTTCCTTTAGTTTTAACAATCAATGATTAAATATGCAAGAAATTTAGAGAATCTTTTATATGTATTCGAGGTTCTTCATCAACAGAGAATCATCTATATCTGTTTAGAGATTCTTGGTCAATGGTATCCTTCAAAAAATTTATATAAAAGTCTATTGGTCATTATGATTACCAGGCTTGTTTTAAATCCACTCAATGGGGCACTTGAAGTTTATCGTCATTCAGATGGACAGGGATTATTTCAAAGTTGGGATCGAACCCCTAAATGGGCTACCTACGTATCCTTTGTTTTGGAAAAGGAATCAGAACCCACGTAGTTCGAGTAATGGAGTATGATGTTTATGATTGATGGCTCAAAGAAGAATGTCATAATTACTTTTACACTCTAAGCTCACGTGAGTCATGCTTGGTGTGAGAAACAAGAGGTATTGGTAAAAATTAGACAATTGTGCCATGAAAGATGCAATCATAAGAAATTGTTTTGGGCTTATGTATGTATGACTGCCCAAATAGATGAAGGTTTAGGATTTACTTTTAGGGAGAAAATCCATGAACAGGGTTCATAAAGGTATATGTGCTTCATGGAGATTTGAATACTCTAATCTTGGGGCTTACTCCTAAGGAGGATGCCCAAATTAGGAGGGGACTTATGATTGGGTTTTACTCCTAAGAAGGATGCCCAAAATTATGACTGGGACTTATTCTTGAAAAGGAGGCCCAGGTTAGGGGGTTTTGGGCTTACTCCTGAGAAGGATGCCCAAGTATTTGAGATTGGGGCTTACTCCTGAAGAGGATGCCCAAGTTAAAGGATTATGATTGGGGATTACTCCTGAGGAGGATGCCTACATTTGGGAACTTTAAGAATTTGGGGCTTACTCCTGAGCAAGATGCCCAGATTAAAGGATTTATAACTGGGGATTATTCCTGAAAAGGAGACCCAGGTTAAGGATTCTCTCATCTTAAAAGGATGAGGTTGAATGAACAAACTCTCAATCTTTGGTGACATAAATATGTATAAATCACTATGTTTTGAGAGATATTCCACCGAATTCCTTTCAGATAAGGAAGTCAAATCAAGAAATCATGCCATAAATGGCTTTGAAGAGTATCTTGAAGACTGAATATTGAATAGGAAAGGTGAAATGGCTTAAGAGGGGTAAAATGGGCAAGATGGGCACCCAAAAAGGTAGGGGCACGCAAGTCTTGAAAGGCGCGCAAGTCTTGCGTGGGCGCGCAAGTATTGGTCGCGCAGGTATACCTGCGCGACACATGGTGTACTTGCGCGATTTTCAACCAGCATTGAAATGCTTCAGTGACTCTTTATTAAACCCTTTAGAATCCTCTTGAAGTTCTTCCAGAAAAGGGACGCGCAAATTCTATTGAAGGAATAAGGCAGCGCACAAGAATGATCAGTTCCCTTAAGGGCTGGCCATTCAGGCGCGCAAGTGTTGATGAGTTTCAACACTTAGGCCTTCCTCCCTCCCTTTAGATCTTCCGTTCTAGGTAAGAAATTACCTTAGAAGTGTTCCGGAAGCTTTGAGAAGAGACTTGGGCGTCGGGAGCTTCAATCCGAGTTTCGGGAAAGATCCTCCTCGAATGGGGGGGCCCACATGGTCTATTTATAGGCAGGAGAAGACCCCGGGCGGTTACCGGGCGGTTATCACTTAGGTCGCGCAAGTGTACTTGCATGACAGTGATATAACTTGCGCGGTGCAGTTTCTGTTGATCCTTTCTTCCTGCCTTTGTCGATTTTTGATGTTTTCTTCAAAGGATGAATCAATTTGAGCTCAGATATTCCCTTTTCCGATCTTTAGATTCTGTGACGAAAGGAGCGTCAACACCCCCTTACAGAAGTGGTTGGTGGATGATGTTGACATTACAATCTATGTGGGGCGGTGCTATATGTTGTGTACCCCCACCAACTGACCATTGATGACTTCAATATCAACGGTGGTATGGAAGATCTCCTACCGAAAAAGAAAGAATATACATGTCAGGTTTACTTGGTAAAATTCCATGTACTTTATGGTATATGCCATGTCGTTCTGATACTATAAATAAGAGGGAATTCCCTCTTAATTCAGACACAGAAGGAGGGGACAACAAGAGACACCAGATGGTAGAATAAACGATAGTGAAGAAGAGATATAAAGAGAAATAGAGAAGGGAATAGAGAATGTGTTACCACTCTTCCATCCTAAAGATATTCAATATGAATCTTATACAATGTTTATTTTAGGTATTAAGAGTTTTGTAGTCATTAGCTACTCTATGTGTAGCTAAATTCCCCATGTGTTAGGGTTGTGGATGATTATGGTTTTTTATTACTCAATTGTAATATTTTATTTTTTTTATTTAGGTTTCTCTCATAATACCTTGAAATATCTTGCTAAATATCATTGGAAGCCCTGTATCATACCAAGAATTAAATTTTAGGGATCTACAAAGGAATTGCGTCAAAGTACACTCAAGATCATTTTGCGCACTTATTTGCTCAAAATGGCCTGAAATTAATATAATTAAAAGAAATAAAATTCCATAACAATGAATTGGTCTCTATTGATAAAAACTAAACTCACTAGACCAAGGGGTTTTTGTTATATTTGAAACCCAGATATGTGAGTTATTATGAGCAACACAACATGATAAGAAAATACATTTATTAATAACCTTAAAAATTTTATAGTCCCGATTAATTATTCTCGTTTATCCTCAAAATTAATTTTATATTATTCTTAATATATATATAAATTCATCAAGAAATATAATAATATGTTACTTTATCTTTGAAACATAAAATATTGACTCTAAATTCAGTTAATATTTACCTAATTAATCACAAACAAGAGAAACAGAATGCATTGACTCTCTCTCCCTATAAATCGACCCCATACATGAACTATACTAGTATTAAGTTTGGGTATTTCAATTTGGGTTTCCAAACATAAAACTTTGGCTAAAATGACACCAAATTGAGGTGTCTTTGCTGGGTAATAAATTTAACGGGTTTTTTTAAATCAAGGTCGTATCAATTAAAGTGACAATTAAAATGAAATATTCAGAAAATTATATTCTTAATCTCATTTCTATTTTTTATAATTATTTTTGTCTTCTTATTTTTCTCTTGGTGTGTTTTGGGTATTGTGAATAATCATAGGTTCATGAGTGGCCGAATCACTCGTTCCCAGTGCACCGAGTCATCAGAAGTCCTTCTGATTGATCTGAAGATATAACGAATGATCTTGAGGCGATGTTGGGCACTTATGGGTGAGCACAACCAAAATTTCCCCATGGAGAACATAGAAGAGGAGAACTGGTATTTATCCAAGTATTTTGATAGATGATCATTCTTGATGATAACTAGAATCCACAAATCGCTATTGAGGATGATCAGAACAATCTTCCACCAGAAAATATCATGGAGTTCATGCCATGAAACTAGAAAAGAAAACCGGCTCAATTTGTTATGGGATATGGCCCACAGAAACCCCAATAGTACCATCCACCAGAGTAGTTTCAATATATACATCTAGGTTAGGGGCCTTATTTTTTCATGAGTAGCAATTTTTTACTCACCTTCTCAATAACAACAACCCCCACATCGTACCCTTATGAAGTACGATCTCCCTTCCATCCATGGAACATATATAGGTATTTTCATACCACTGGTTCAATCCCAACACATTGAGTTCAATTTGGAAATCATGAAACTCATCAAAAATACGGTTCAGTTTAGAGTATTACCATGTGAAGACCCCAATGCTCATATCTCTAATTTTCTGGATATTTGAGACACATTCCATTACTATGGGGTGTCTAAGGATGTCATTCGCCTTTCCTTATTCCCCTTCTCATTAGGGGATAAAGCAAAGCTCTTTATTAAAAGATATCCTCAATGTTCCATCTTCCTTTGGGAGGCATTACCTTAGGTTTTTTTGTTAATGTATTTTCCACCACCCAAGATAGTTATGTTTCGGAATGAAATTCACAACTTTCATCAATATGATTTAGATTAATTGTATGAATATTGGTTTAATTTCAAATAAATGTTGTGGAAGTTCCCTCATCATGGCCTTACATTGTCTATGAAATTCTAAACTTTAGATGAAAGTCTTATAACGAACACAAAATTAGTGGTGGTCGTAGCTGCAGAAGGAACGGTTATGAGGAAATCCCTAGAGGAACTCTTTTACTTACTAGAATATATGTCTGCAAATAGATTCCAATGGAACTCTAAGTAGGGTACTCAAAATAGGGGAATGCATAACATTGATTCCACTAATATTCTTTCTTTCTATCTTAATGTTGTTTCCATGGATATCGATGTGTTGAATCTGAGAAATGCATCTCAAGTTCATGCCGTAAATTACCCAGCATGCAGTGAATGTGGTGATAATCACACCATGGGTGAATGATTAGGGTCAACTGTCATTCCTTCAAAAAGTGAGGTAACCTACATTTCTTAAAATATAGGGCCTAACATTTTCTCTCAATACGAAAAACCAATCTTGGAAAGATAAATCAAACAATGTATGGGGAAAACAATAAAAAAAATCTCAACCCCACCCCCAAAATCCAACCTATTATGGTGAATAGCAGTATTAGAATCCATATCCTATACAGCATCATGGGTCCTTCCAAAAACATGTGTATCAAAACCCTCATCTGGTGAAACAATCTTGGCAGCCACAACCTCAACTGGATACACAAAACCTCAGCAAGAACACCCATCAAAGCTATAATAAATGATGTAAAAATTCCTAACAACTACTGAGACACGATTTCGGAATCAATAGGAATATATTAGAATCCTTGATAATAAAAATTGTCCACTTTATAATCAACTCTCTTAAAGGAAACCGAGTACACTACAGGGTAACACTGAGAAGAACCCATGGGAGGAGGCCAATGTTGTCACTTTATGAATTGGGAAGCAGCTACCACCAAAAATAACTGCAAATCAAGGTGAGGCCAAAACTCAAGCTCCACCTACACCCTCTTCATGTAATTATTCTCAGATCAAGGTTTCCCCCTCTACACAAGGCCTATCAAAAAATAAGGAGGCCTAAAATGGTAAAGGAAAATAGGAGGCCAAAGTTTATGGACCCACCTTACCATTTTCTGCATGAATGAAGTAGAGGAAGATGGATCAGCAGTTTGAAAAATTTATGGAGGTATTATAGAAACTTCAAATGAATATTCCCTTTTCAAAGGAATTAACTCAAATTCCAACATATACAAATTCATGAAAGAAATAATCTCAAACAATAGGAATATTGAGGATTTAGGAACCATTCTTATCACTAAGGAATGCTCAGTAGTGGTTCAAAACTCTCTTCCTCGAAATCTCCAAGATCCAAGAAGTTTTACAATCCCTTGAACAATTAGATCTTGAGAGTTTGCGAAATCCCATTGTGACTTGGGAGCTAGTGTCAATATTATTCCCTATGGAGTATTTATGAATATAGGGTAATCAATTTACAACCTACTCGAGTCATACTACATCTAGAAAATCGTTCCATTAATTATCCTAAAGGGCTACTTGAGGATGTGGTAGTGAAAGTGGGAAACATGATTCTTCCTACTAATTGTATCATACTTGACATTGAGGAAGATCGAGAGGCACCTCTTATTCTGGGAAAACCCATCTTGGCTACTGAGAAATTTTTAATCGATGTTCACCAAGGAAAA
Source organism: Viscum album (assembly GCA_963277665.1). Lineage (NCBI taxonomy): Eukaryota > Viridiplantae > Streptophyta > Magnoliopsida > Santalales > Viscaceae > Viscum > Viscum album. Next base: position 826,791,068 of record OY728126.1, on the reverse strand, counting down.
TTGATTTTCAGAGTAGGAGATGAAAAGGTATCCTACAAAATCCTCAAATCTATTAAGAAAGTATCACTTCTGGAAAATAAGGAATGTTATATGTTGACTATAGGTTCCAATCACTTTGACCACATGAAAGATGACATGAGCTATATTTTTATCACCGATGAACCATTCATGAATAAAATACATCATGATTATGAACTAAAGGAGATACAATTCATCATAGGCTAGGGTGTTCATTTTTGTAAGCGTACACTTGTTTTGGATATTCTAGAGCATGATAAGGTAGAACTGATTTTCCTTTGGTTCTTAAATCCACAAAAAATTAACTAAAACCACTCCTGTCTTCATTAAAATATGGGTACTTGGGTGATAAACACACACTTATAATTATACTCAATGTATCTCTCTCATAAGACCAAGAATATGAAATTCTACAAGTTCTAAGGAGAAGAAAACATGCTATTGGGTGGACTGTTTCTAATCTTAAAGGTATCAGTCTGACCATTTACACCCATAAGGTGATACTTGAGGAAGGAGCAATGCCCTATCTGCAACTTCAGTGATGGTTAAACCCTCCAATGAAGGATATCATGAGGAAATAATTGATTAAGCTATTAGATGCTTGAATAATTTACCCAATCCCTAATATCCCATGGGTGATTCCTTTGCTAGTAGTGCCCAAAAAGGGGGTTATCGCCATGATTACCAATGATAAAAATGAACTCATCCCTATAATAAGGGTCACATGATGGAGATTTTGTGTGGACTAACAAAAGATTAATGATGCCACATGGAAATATCACTTCCCACTTCTATTCATGGATCAGATATTGGAGTGATTGGCGAGGCATGAGTTCTATTGCTTTCTAGATGGTTATTCTAGCTATAACCAATTTGTTTTCCCCTGAAGACCAAGAGAATAGCACTTCTACATGCCCATATGGAATCTACGGATGTCTTTTGGCATGTGAAATGCTCCAACCACCTTCCAATGGTGCATGTTAGTGATATTCCATGACATGGTAGAGATAATTTTGGATGTCTTTATGGACTATTTTTTAGTCTATGGAAAATCATTCAACGCCTTCTTGAGAAATCTGGAATTTGTCCTAGAATAGTGTGAACATACCAATCTAGATTTGAACTGGGATAAATTTCACTTTATTGTGCATAATGGTATCGTCTTAGGCCACCGTATTTCCATGAATGGAATTGAATTTAGCCCTATGAATATTGAAGTCATATCAAAACTCACATTTCCAACTTTTTTCAGATCAATCCAAAGGTTTCATGGGAATGCAAGGTTTTTACAGAAGATTCGTTTAATAATTTTCGAATTTATCTCAACCACTAACCAACCTCATTTAAAAAAAATACTATCTTAGAATTTGAAGAAACATGCACCGCAGCCTTTCATCTCTTGAAGCAACGATTACTTGAAGATCCTATCTTGATTTTCCCAAATTGGGAAGAACAATTGAAAATCCTGTATGGAGCAAGTGATTATGCGGTGGGAGCAGTTCTTGGATAGTTTCATAATCATATCTTCATTTCTAGATAATATTCAAAAATATATCTAAATAAAGCACAAATTAACTACACCGCCACTGAGAAGGAGATGTTGGAAGTGGTTTTCTCATTTGATAGGTTCTGCTCTTATTTAGTGCTATCAAAAGTTGTTTTTTACACTGACCATGCAGCACTTAAATATTTGCTGAAGAAGAAGGATGCAAAGCCACAGATCATTCATTAGCTGCTTCAGCTCCAAGAATTTGACTTAGAAATCCATGATAAGAAAAAAATTTATAACTTCATCGATGATCATCTCTCTCATCTAGAATTACCTCATTTGGAAAGAGGTGATGAACGAGAAATCAAGGAGGACTTCCCAAATGAGCATCATTTCTCAGTTTGTGTTGCACCTCACCCATGGTATCGCAACATCGACAATTACTAGGTTATGAGAGTCATTCATCCTAATCTTAAAGTTCAATAAAAGAAACTATTTTTGTCTGAAGTAAAATGATATTTTTGGGAAGACAGGCTGCTCTTCCATTCATGTGGAGACAGGGTGATCCACCACTGCATCTCATAAGAAGAAATTAAATGAATTCTAGAGTTTTTTTATTCTTCCCCAGCTGGGGGGGAATCATGGAATAGAACGAATGATAGAAAAAATTCTACAATCTGGACTTTTCTAGCCCACCATGCACAAGGATGACCAATGTTTTTGTAACACACAGTGATAGGTATCAACAGACTGGTAAAATAGGCCGTAGAGCTGAAATGCATCAAAATCCCATTCTTGATCTCCAAATAATCTATGTATGGTGTATTGATTTCATGGGCCCTTTTCCCCATAATTTAGAAACTCGTAAATTCTGGTTTGTGTGGATTATGTATCCAAATGGGTTGAATCTACTACCACAATACACAACATAGTAAAGGTCGTCATTTCATTCTTAAGGAAGAATAGTTTCAGTAGATTTGGGGTTCCATGGGTTCTGATAAGTTATAGGGGGATGCATTTTGATAATTAATTAATGAGGAATGTTCTAATTAAGTATGGAGTGAATTATAACACGAGGACACCTTATCATCTCCAATCTAGTTGTTAAGTGGAGGCATCCAACCGAGAACTAAAATAAATCACGCAGAAGATGGTGGGATCCTCTAGGAATGACTGGTCCAAGAAGATTGATGATGCCTTATGGGCATACTGACCGCCTGCAAGACACCTCTGGGTATGTCCCCATTCAATTTAATCTATAAAATTCCATGTCATTTACTGGTGGAACTTGATCATAAATCCTATTGGGTTGTGAAGGCCTTGAATTTGGATCTAAAGGCTATAGAAGAGAAATGCATGTTTGAACTGACGGAACCTAATAAAATTAAGTGGGAGGCATTGTAACGTCCTGGTTCTAGAAGTCTCCCAAAGGCACCCCTTACCTGGTTGGTCACATGACCTCAAGCACATTTCCTTGAATGCTAGAGGCTGCTGACTAGCAATGAGGGCCTTGGGTGTCATAGTGGGGAATCTATGCCCTCATTGGCAGAGTAACACAACAAAAGAGAACAATAACAATAGCGGAAGCAGTAATAATCCATACAAAAGTAAACAGTGGAAGACTGAAAATATAATAAATTTGAGCACACACATATATATATATAGAAATGATGCATGATACATATGTCTATGAAAGTATCCAAACAAATCACAATTTTGGAATACAAATAGTACTAAACCAAAGAACAAAAGAAAACAGATAACAACTCCTCAACATAGTAAGCCTCAGCTTGGTCCCATGCTCTCCATCTCTACAACAGTCATGTACCTGAAGTAGAAGGGTGCTTTCCCTTATCTATACCTACAGTAATATAATCTTTTGGGGCCCAAAAGCATGGCCCAAACAGGGTGTGAGACTAAATTCTATTAGGCAACCACCACAAGATCTGTGCCTAACAGTCAGTGAGTATATGGTAGGTAATAAGTAAAAGAAAGAAGTAAACAAGGAAGTACACACAAGTAAGCAATCCACATTTCAATGCATTCAGTTTCATATATCAAGCAACAGTTAATCAAAGCAGGTAATTAAAATAGGTAACCCTCTAGGAAGTACTCACAGCCCATCCCCTCTAGTCCTACCTAGCAACACAAGCAAGAAGTTAAACACAAAAGGTAACCCTCTAGGTAGTACTCACAGCCTATCTCCTCTTATACTACCTAGTAACACAATGCAACCCTCTGGGCAGTACACTTAGTCCAACCCCTCTGGTTCAGCTTAAGCATAGACTCTCTGAGGAAGCACTCACCGTCAATTCCTCTTATAGTCTCGTATTGGTAACTGAAGGCACTCTAGGGAAGCACTTATGTCACATTCTCTCTATGGCCCACGTCGAGTAATTAAAAACACTCTGAGGAATCACTTACATCAATTCCCATTATGGTATCGCATCGTAAGTAAAATAGACACTCTGGAGAAGCCCTTACGTCCATTCTCCCTATGGTCTACTACATCAGGTTCTCATGGCCCTATGTAAGTCAAGAAGGTATAGAAACACATGTCGGCCAAATTAAACCTCAAGAACTACTTGTCTAGAAGTCTATAAAAAAATATCACGTAAGGATACAAACACCCCATCCTACTATACTAGGCATGAAAGGTAAACAGCAGCCTAATAGGAAAACTAGACCCAACGGTCAAAATAGGAAATCATGCATGGGAAAACACTTCCAAAGCATAGAAATTGACCCAATTCACATTCAATTAATCTCTACTCAATCAAACAAGCATAGAAGTCAAACAATAGGGCTAAAACAGTAAACACGCAATACCTCATTCATGGGAATTGGTGATTTTTCACATATAACTCAAATATTTCTAACAGAAAGGCACAAACCACCTACCTCGATATTGGGAGATCGCTATACGTGAACTTCAAGCCTTGAATCTCCCAATAACATGGTAGATCTACAAAAATGATCAAAACGTTCAACCGAGGATAACTTGAGAAAGGTGAGGAATCATGAAACGAAGCTATAGTAGAAGAGAGATCTTACTGAGGTGATCCCAATGCAATCAACAACGATCGAATCGGAGATCAGATGCTCAGTCAGGGGCTTGGAGGAAGATCGCGACCATACGGGAGATCTTGAATGAACTAGGTCGAGAAGAAGGTGTTTTTGGTGATAAGAAGTGACCCCAGTACGTTTAATAAAAAAGAGAAAATACACGGAATGTACTTTGGAATTACATGGTGTGTACATTCCATTTCCGTAATCCACTTTAGGCAACCTCCAGGTCACACCCACATGGTCGTGTGTGTGGCCATCACACAGACAACACACGACCTCCTACAGCGACCCAGTACATGGCATGTACTCATAAAGTACACGACATGTACTTCATAATTTTCTAGAAATTCTCCTTTTTCTCAAAAAAAACGACCAGAAGAAAACATACATGAAAGAAGATCCAGGTTCTTAAAAACTTCCCCCCTTAAAGAAATTCATCCCTGAATTTCCCTAGAAAGGTGGCATAGAATGAAAAACTCCGAATAGCTCTGTCCACTATGCTAGTACATCAGCCTCCCTCTCCCAAGTCTTGCCCTATACTCAACCGTGCTGCCATTGTAACGACCCAAAATTTTGAATAAATCTTGTTTCCTAATTTTATGTGTTACTTTATTTTATTTTTATACATAACAAAAATGTTTCTTTTGATAACATGATTATAATTAAAATGAGACCGTTGGGTTTTGACTATTATATGACCATTAGTCAATATGACCATTGGAAACTAAACGTTTTTATTATTGTCTCTGAATACATGTAATCTTGGTTAATTATTATAGAAAGAAGATTCGATGGCCTCACCCAGTAGTCTTGGACCGATCGAAGCCCATCTAACAGAACTTGGGAAGGAGGTAGCACCACTGGGCTTTGCTTTGGACCAAACCCAAGGCGAACTTCATCGTGTGAAGCTAGAACGAAATCTACTTTGCGAGGAGTTCAAACTGATAGAAATTACTACTCGTGCAATGTTATCTGAGCCTCCCTCAGATTCTATCACCCTAGCACACCTTACACTTAGGTCCTATGCTGGTGTGATAAGGGGCTATGTAAGGAGACCGTAACTGCCTTGTGTAACCCTTTGTTTTAAATAAAAATTTTGATTTCTTCTTATGATGAAGTTTATGAATTTTTAAATGTCTGGATAAATATAATATGCATATTTTTTATGAATTTTAGAAAAAGGATATTTTAAAAATGTTTAGTTAAACCTTAAATAATTAAAAATGTGTAATGATTTTCAAAAAATGGTCTTCTACAATTATGTTTAGTACGAAATTTAGAGTCTAATAAGATCAACTTGATTTTTTATGAATAGTAAATTATGAATAGTGTTTTTATGCTTAGGATTAGTAATGTGACCAAATGGATTAGTAATCTCACTTAATGAAATTATTAATATAATCTAGGCACCTTGATTAAGTAATATGATTCAATAAAATGGTTAAATAACGGTTTCATAAATTATTATTCAAGTATTAGTTTTTTCGGGTGAATAGTTTTTTTAATTAAAAATTAAATTAAAAATATTTAGAAAACTATTTTTATAAAATGGATTTCATTTTTGAACTCAAAGAATCGATATTATGTTAAGGTAATTTTTGTGGATTTTTCTGAAAAAATGAATTTTCGATGAATAGGGTATTTATTTTAAAAAATAAACTAAAAATATTTAGAAAATTATTTTTATAAAATGGAGTTCATTTTTGAAATCAGAGCATTGATATTTGTTTAAGGTGAAATTTTGGGATTTTTCTGAGAATGTTGAATTTTCAGTGAATAGTAAAAATACAGTTTTAGGGTTTCAGTATGTTTAATGACATCATAACTGTGTCATGATGATTTCATGAGATATTTTAAGGGTTGGAAGACCAAAGGTGATGAATTATTGTATGGGGTCCCCATGTGGCAAAAATCAATGGCAAATATCATGGGAGAGCACATGGTTTTGAGAAAACCACTTTTGAGGTGTCCCTTGGCCATTAATGCCTTGTCCCCTCACTTTACCTATAAATACCAAGCCATCCTCTCATCCATTTCAACTCCCCACTCTCCCCCAACAAAATTATGGTCTCATTACCACCCAAGGAGTCCTCCCAAGGTTCCCCCAAGCCCTCAAGGTCCCAACCTTTGAGTTTTAAGAGTTACGTTTTAAGGTAAGGGATCCGACCTTTCTCTTTCTTTTCAAGAAATCTCTTTTATGTAATTTATTTTGTGCTCCATGTTCTTATGTTAAAGGATGTTCTTTTATACTCCTATTACTGAACTTTTCATGTTCATACAATGAGATATCCCCTCTTACTCTCATTATTTCGTTTTATGATGTTTTAAGTGGCGCCGTTAGGCTGCCGAAATTTTTGTAACGGATTCTTTCTCCCTTCTCATTTTTCAAGATCTATTTTCATGTAAAGTATTTCAAGTTCCTTTTTATTATGTTGGGGTATGATCTATAAATGTATCATACTAATCTTTTATTATCATATGATGAGAGACCCCATTTGATCTCTTCAATTCAGTATTTTGATGTTTTAAGTGGCGTCGTTAGGCTGCCGAATTTTTAAGTGGTTCTTTCACCTTTCTCCTTTTTCAAAGTTCTAATTCCATGTCAAGTCTTGCAAGTTACTTTTTATTATGTTGGGATATGATCTCTAAATCTATCATACTTATATTTTATGTTCATATGATTAGGGACCCTATTTTATCTCATCAATTCATTTTTCGATGTTTAAGTGGCGTCGTTAGGCTGCCGAATTTCTAAGGGGTTCTTTCACCCTTCTCGTTTTCAAGATCTATTTTCATGTCAAGTATTTCAAGTTCCTTTTTATTATGTTGGGGTATGATCTCTATATCTATCATAGTGATCATTTATGTTCATATTATGAGTGACCCTAATTTATCTCATCAATTCATTTTTGTTGAAGTTTAAGTGGCGCTGTTAGGCTGCCGAATTTCTAAGGGGTTCTTTCACCCTTCTCATTTTTAAGATATACATTCATGTCAAGTCTTTCAAGTTCATTTTTATTATGTTGGGGTATTATCCCTATATCTATCATACTGATCATTTATGTTCATATTATGAGAGACCCTATTTTATCTCGTCAATCCATTTTTGGAAGTTTTAAGTGACGCCGTTAAGCTGCCGAATTCTCATAAGAGAAATCTTATTTTTGTCTTCCTTTCAAGTTCTTCGTTTCATATGGTATATCATTAAAGTTTCATTACCATGTTCTTAAATACCATATATTCTGTTACCCTACTATTTTATGTATCATTTTTGAGTGGTTGACCCATGTCCCCTCTCTTTTCAATGTTTTCTAAAACCATGTATCATAGACGTTATGCTGCATAGTTTTCATCTCAAAATGCCTCCCTCTTTATCTCAAAATTATTTTATGTTATTAAGTGAATACCCAAATATCTTATTTCTATAGGGGTATTCATATATATATATATATATATATATATATCAAAATTTTCTATTTTAAATTCTGGGATTTACGTACATGAAACCCGCTTTCCCTTTTCCGTGGCTTTAAAGTGACATAAAGATAATGTCTTTAAAGCAGTTTTTAAAACGTTATGATTATGAAATGAAACCCATTTATTTTATGTTATATGGGTTGTTTATGAAATTATTGATGATGATATATGTGGCTCACATGATAATAAAGACATGTCAAGGGTGCGCCCAGATAGCGCTCCAATGCATTGGGTAAAGACTTAATCTCTAGAGATGGCCTTTTAGACAGATACCTTGGTGAATAACCTTGGTAATTTATAATGACACCTTGGGGATGGACCTTGGTGAAATGAAATTATTGTCAATACTAAATGTTGTAGCCACATCTTCAAGTTATGAAAAAATGTTATTTTTATTATGATATTCTTCATGATTTAATTTTCAAGCCATAAAGTTCTTTTCATGACATTATTGATGTATCTCAAGTTCACATGTTAAATGTTTCCCTTGTTTCCCTTACTGGGCCTTCTGCTCACCCTTTCTTTTGATGTATGTCCCTAGGTTATGAGATGCAGTAATGAACCTAGGGTGAACATGAAGAGAAGCCTTTCAAGTGTTTCAGAAGAATGTTTTTATGTTTTCATGTTTTAAGTTCCTGGTTTCCAAGACACTAAACCTTAAAGATCCTCGGTTTTGTAAAATGTAATGAATGTTTATGTGATAAAAAGGTAGGATTCTATAGTTGGTATCAAAATATTGTTTAGTTATTTGTGGAAATTAGGATATGAAAACTCTAGGAAGAACCCTATAGAAAAGTTTAAATATAGGAAATCTTCCTGGTATTTTAGTGAGTATTGAGTAAGGGGTATCCAAACAAATACATCCATGTCTGGATATGACCAGGTAGAGGTGGCTCTGGCACAGATGTACATAGGGGTAAAACCTGAAAACACTGCTTTGAGCTAGACTCGAACAGGAACTAGTACACAACGATGGGCCTTGTTGCACTCTTGGTTACGACAGTCCCAGGGGATATGCTTTGGTAAATTCATAAGCTTAGTATGAACCATTATTAAAGGAACAAAGATAAAATAAAATAGAGATTCGCATAAGAATATATGATCATGGATAACCTAGATTGGAACCTAGGGGATCACAAGTTAGGATATACTTTTATTCTACAAGTTTATCCTTTTATGCTTAAAGTTTCCTTTTCATGATTATTGGTTAAGTAGTTAAGCCCCTAATTATAGTTTCTTTTATTAGTTAATGGAGGGAAATGGAAGAACATGTCCCAACAACCAATGTGATAGGAAATGCAACTATTTCCATATTAATATGATAGAGATGATTAGGGGATTAAAAGATGATTATTATTTTGGAAGACGTTCACTATTTTGGGGACCCTATATGATCGAGGTAAATAGATTACTATGGTATTTTCATTGAGGAGTAAGGTTGACTTATATTTTGAAGAATTGATGAATTTAAGGTGGACTTATAGTAATTTAGGTTACTATGGAAATGATTAACCAATCTTGGGTAAAATATGTTTAGGTTAGCTACTTTTGTTATAAGATGTTGGGTGTGGTTGATGTTTTTTGGAGATGAACAATGAAGTTTATTTTGGAAGACTACGTTATCAAATCCTTCTTGTATTTGGGTTTCAATCTTAGTTTGGTTTATTTTGAGGAATTTTAAGGACCGTTACTTATGGAATGGTCTATGATGAACTTTGGGTAGTACCTTGTATCTTTGAATATTTAAAAGTAGTTTCCCTTCCTATGGGATTATTTCTTTTTTGAAGAGTTGTTTTATCTTACCTTTTCTGTTTTTGGGATAATTTTTAAAGGTAGAAGAAAATGATAGTTAATATTTTGTGGATTAAGTGATTCTCTAGAAGATGATTCTTGTGTTTTGATGAGTCCAATTGTTTTTGAATACTCATCGTTTGGAGAAAGGATTAGTTTTCGGTAGAAAATTATTAAAGGATGAAACTCTACATGAAGGTAGGTATATTTGCTTATGTTTTTGTTCTATGTAGTAAATGAATTCCTCAAAATTATGAAATGGAACTTAAAACAAAAACATTGTTGGTTTACGTTTCCTACTAGGTAATCAAAGAAAGTTTACACATATCATAAGTTTGGGATTTTCTTATGGGTATCTTTCTCCTAATCATGTTCTCTATCACTCTCCCTCAGAACTTGGCCCTTTGTTTTTCTTCCATGTCCATGTTTTCCTACATGGAATCCCAGTGTGGGTTAACTCGGGTGACCTTTGTACTTCCCTTTCATTCTTTTAAAGTAATAGCTTTAATGACTCCTTTTCTGATGTTGGAATTTCAATGAAATTTCAAAACCCAATTTTAAAAATTGCGAGGACACAATTTCTTAAAGGGGGAAGATTGTAACGACCCAAAATTTTGAATAAATCTTGTTTCCTAATTTTATGTGTTATTTTATTTTATTTTTATACTCAACAAAAATGTTTCTTTTGATAACATGATTATAATTAAAATGATACCATTGGGTTTTGACTATTATATGACCATTGGTCAATATGACCATTGGAAACTAAACGTTTCTATTATTTTCTCTAAATACAAGTAATCTTGGTTAATTATTATAGAAAGAAGATTTGATGGCCTCACCCAGTAGTCTTGGACCGATCGAATCCCATCTAACAGAAATTGGGAAGGAGGTAGCACCACTGGGCTTTGCTCTGGACCAAACCCAAGACGAACTTCATCATGTGAAGCTAGAATAGAACCGCCTTTGAGATAAGTTCAAACTGATAGAAATTACTACTCGTCCAATGTTATCTCAGCCTCCCTCGGATTCTCTCACCTTAGCACACCTTACACTTAGGTCCTATGCTGGTGTGATAAGGGGCTATGTATGGATACCGTAACTGCCTTGTGTAACCCTTTGTTTTAAATAAAAATTTTGATTTATTCTTATGATGAAGCTTATGAATTTTTAAATGTCCAGATAAATATAGTATGCATATTTTTTATGAATTTTAGAAAAAGGATATTTTAAAAATGTTTAGGTAACCCTTAAATAATTAAAAATGTGTAATGATTTTTGAAAAATGGTCTTGTACAATTATGTTCAGTATGAAATTTAGAGTCTAATAAGATCAACTTGATTTTTGATGAATAGTAAATTATGAATAGTGTTTTTATGCTTAGGATTAGTAATGTGACCAAATGGATTAGTAATCTCACTTAATAAAAGTATTAATATAATCTAGGCACCTTGATTAAGTAATGTGATTCAGTAAAATGGTTAAATAACGGTTTCATAAATTATTATTCAAGTACTAGTTTTTTGGTTGAATAGCATTTTTTAATTAAAAATTTAATTTAAAATATTTATAAAATTATTTTTATAAAATGGATTTCATTTTTGAACTCAGAACATCGATATTATGTTAAGGTAATTTTTGGGGATTTTTCTGAAAAAAAATGAATTTTTGATGAATAGTGTATTTATTTAAAAAAATAAATTAAAAATATTTAGAAAATTATTATTATAAAATGGAGTTCATTTTTGAAATCAGAGCATTGATATTTTTTTAAGGTGAAATTTTTGGATTTTTCTGAGAAAGTTGAATTTTCAGTGAATAGTAAAAATACAGTTGTAGGGTTTCGGTATGTTTAATGACATCATAACTATTTCATGATGATTTCAGGAGATATTTTAAGGGTTGTCCGACCAAAGGTGATGAATTATTGTATGGGGGCCCCATGTGGCCAAAATCCATGGGAGATATCATGGGAGAGCACTTGGTTTTGAGAAAACCACTTTTGAGGTGTCCCTTGGCCATTAATGCCTTGTCCCCTCACTTTCCCTATAAATACCAAGCCATCCTCTCATCCATTTCGACTCCCCACTCTCCCCCAACGAATTTATGGTCTCCTTACCTCCCAAGGAGTCCTCCCAAGGTTCCCCCAAGCCCTCAAGGTCCCAACCTTTGAGTTTTAAGAGTTACGTTTTAAGGTAAGAGATCTGACCTCTCTTTTTTTTTTCAAGAAATATCTTTTATGAAATTTCTTTTATGATCCATGTTCTTATGTTAAAGGATGTTTTTTTATACTCCTCTTACTACCCTTTTCATGTTCATACAATGAGAGATCCCCTCTTACTCTCATTATTTCGTTTTATGTTGTTTTAAGTGGCGCCGTTAGGCTGCCGAAATATTTGTAATGGATTCTTTCTCCCTTCTCATTTTTCAAGATCTATTTTCATGTAAAGTATTTCAAGATCCTTTTTATTATGTTGAGGTATGATCTCTAAATTTATCATACAGATCTTTTATGATCATATGATGAGAGACCCCATTTGATCTCTTCAATTCAGTTTATTTGAAGTTTTAAGTGGCGTCGTTAGGCTGCCGAATTTTTAAGTGGTTCTTTCACCTTTCTTCTTTTTCAAAGTTCTAATTCCATGTCAAGTCTTGCAAGTTCCTTTTTATTATGTTGGGGTATGATCTCTAAATATATCATACTTATCTTTTATGTTCGTATTATGAGGGACCCTATTTGATCTCATCAATTCATTTTTTGAAGTTTAAGTGGCGTCGTTAGGCTGCCAAATTTCGAAGGGGTTCTTTCACCCTTCTCGTTTTCAAGATCTATTTTCATGTCAAGTATTTCAAGTTCCTTTTTATTATGTTGGGGTATGATCTATATATCTATCATACTGATCATTTATTTTCATTTTATGAGATACCCTATTTGATCTCATCAATTCATTTTTGTTGAAGTTTAAGTGGCATCGTTAGGCTGCCGAATTTCTAAGGGAATCTTTCAACCTTCTCATTTTCAAGATCTACTTTCATGACAAGTATTTAAAATTCATTTTTATTATGTTGGGGTATGATCTCTATATCTATCATACTGATCATTAATGTTCATATGATGAGAGACCCTATTTTATCTCGTCAATCAATTTTTGGAAGTTTTAACTGACGCCGTTAGGCTGCCGAATTCTCATAAGAGAAATCTTATTTTTGTCTTCCTTTCAAGTTCTTCGTTTCATATGGTATATCATTAAAATTTCATTACCATGTTCTTAAATACCATATATTCTGTTACCCTTCTATTTTATGTATCATTTTTGAGTGGGTGACCCATGTCCCCTCTCTTTTCAATGTTTTCTAAAACCATGTATCATAGACGTTATGCTGCATAGTTTTCGTCTCAAAATGCCTCCCTCTTTATCTCAAAATTATTTTATGTTATTAAGTGAATACCAAAATCTCTTATTTCTACAGGGGTATTCATACATATATATATATCAAATTGTTCTATTTTAAATTCTGGGATTTACATACATGAAACCCTCTTTCCCTTTTCCGTGGGTTTAAAGTGACATAAAGGCAATGTCTTTAAAGCAGTTTTTAAAACGTTATGATTATGAAATGAAACCCATTTCTTTTATGTTATATGGGTTGTTTATGAAATGATTGATGATGATATATGTGGCTCACATGATAATAAAGACATGTCAAGGGTGCGCCCAGATAGCGCTCCAATGCATTGGGTAAAGACTTAATCTCTAGAGATGACCTTTCAGGCTGATACCTTGGTGAATAACCTTAGTAATTTTTAATGACACCTTGGGGATGGACCTTGGTGAAACGAAATGATTGTCAATATTAAATTTTGTATCCACATCTTCAAGTTATGAAAAAATGTTATTTTTATTATGATATGCCTCATGATTTCATTTTCTAGCCTTAAAGTTCTTTTCATGACTTTATTGATGTATCTCAAGTTCACATGTTAAATGTTTCCCTTTTTTCCCTTAATGGGCCTTCCGCTCACCCTTTCTTTTGATGTATGTCCCCAGGTTATGAGATGCAGTAATGAACCTAGGGTGAACATGAGGACAAGCCTTTCAAGTGTTTAAGAATAATGTTTTTATGTTTTTATGTTTTAAGTTCCTGGTTTCCAAGACACTAAACCTTAAAGATCCTCAGTTTTGTAAAATGTAATGAAAGTTTATGTGATAAAAAGGCAGGATGCTATAGCCATAGCACACGTACCAAAGAGATAGACTGGCCATGGATAACCTTCGTACTTCGATCAATAATCAAGATATGATGCTCCTCAAACGATGCATCCACTTCTAACTCAACCTCCTTGGGTTGGAAAACATGTGACGGGTCTGAAAAGTAATGTCGAAGTTGAGAAATGTGGAAAACATCGTGCATATCCCGGTACCTATGAGGTAACTTCATCTGATATCCAACCGGCCCAACTCTCTTCAGAACCTCAAATGGCCCAACGTACCTTGGTGAAAGCTTACCCTATCTCCTAATACTCTTATGTCCCATCCTCTGTGTGACACGTAGAAAAACATGATCCCGGACCTCGAACTCTAGAGGTCGTCTCTGTCGATCCACATAAGGCTTCTGTCGAGATCGTGCAGTAGCCACCCTCTTCTAAATCAACATATCTACTCTGTGGTCTCCTGGACAAGATGAGGTCCCAACATAGCTGCCTCTCCTACCTCGATCCAACATAAGGGTTATCGGCATGGCCTACCGTACAAAGCCTCATAAGGTGTTATCTGAATAGTTTCTTGAAAACTATTGTTGTAGGAAAACATCATAAGAGGTATGTGCTTCTACCAAGAACCTCCAAAATCTAGGATGCATGATCGGATCATGTCCTCTAGCACCTAAATCATACACTCGGCCTAGCTTTCTGTCTAGGCGTGGTAAGCTGTAATCAAAATTAATTGTGTACCCAAAGCCTTTTAAATCCCCTTCCAAACCTGAGAAGTAAAACGTGAATCTCGGTCTGAAATAATGGAGTTTGTAACTCCATGTAAGAGCATAATCTCGCAGATGTACAACAGTCCCAACTCATCAACACTGAAGGTCTCCTTGATCGGTAAAAAGTTAGAAACTTTTGTGAGTCTGTTAATGACAACCCAAACTGCATAATTCCCTCGAGGCGACCTTGACAAACCTATCACGAAGTCCATTGAGACATCATTCCATTTCCACTCAGGAATGAGTAACTACTGCAAAAGACCTGTTGGTCTCTGATGTTTCGCCTTCACCTAATGACAAGTGGAACACCTCATCACGAAACAAGAAACATCTCTCTTCATACCTGGCCACTAATACTAATGGTGTAGATCATGATACATCTTGGTGACACCAGGATGAACTACCCAAACTGAGGAGTGGAATTCCCACATCATCTCCTCGCATATGTCTGCTGACACCCATACGCACCCATGAAAATGTAAGATCTCATCCCCTACCTGTGGTCCATACAAGAACAGGGTCCTCTCCTAATACGCTTTTCCATAGGACTAGGCCTTCAGAATCTGATAGCTTCCTCATTCATACTTGATCAAGTAGAGTAGAGGTAACAGCTATATAAGAAAGAAACGTCTACCCCTGTCTGTCATGCACCTCCAAATTCATCTCAGACAACAGAGCCATATGTTTCCACTCACTACTAGACTCCTAAACTGCTTGTATATGAGTCCTCCTACTCAATGCATCATCCATTGTGTTGCCTTTCCCAAGCATATAGGGAAACTCAAAGTCAAAATACTGAAGGTACTAAACCCACCTTCACTATCTCAAATTCAGATCACGCTGAGTGAACATATACTTGAGAATCTTGTGGTCGGTGAAAACCAAAAAATGCTCTCCTAGAAGGTAATGTCTCCAAAAGCGTAAGGCATGAACTACTATAGCCAACTCGAGATCATGCGTCAGGTAATTCCTCTCATGTGCTCTCAACTACCGAGACCCGTATGCAACGACTCTTTATCCCTGCATAAACACAGATCCCAGCCTGATACCTAAAGCATCATAGTAAACGGTATATCTCTTTCTGGACTCTAGAAACACTAGTCTTGGTCATGAAGTCAACCTCCCTTTCAACTCTTTAAAGGTTGACTCACAAGAATCTGACCACAAGAACTTTAAACCCTTCTTAGTCAGACTTGTCAGTGGTGCTGTTAAGCATTAAAAGTCTTGAATGAAGTGAGTGTAGTATCTAACTAGTCATAGAAAACTCAGTACCTCAAATAAGTTCTTCAAATGCTCCTAGGAAACTACTACTCACACTTTTATTGGGTTTACTGACACTCCTGTCTCAGAGATAACATGACCCAAGAAGTGAATCTGATCCATCCCAAAGTTGCATTTTGAGATCTTAGCATATAACTGATTCTCTCTCAGTGTACTCAAAACAATCTCAATATTTGTGTCATGGTCGTGTCGAGTGTGAGAGTACACCAAGATATCATTCATGAAAACCACCACGAATTAATCTAAGTATGGATGGAACACTCGGTTTATCAGTGCCATGAAAACTACAGACACATTCGTGAGACCAAACGACATAACCATATACTCGTATAGACCATACCTATTCCAAAAGGCTGTAAGAGGTAAATCTGATGGTCTAACATGCAACTAATAGTAACCAGACCTAAAGTCAATCCTCAAGAACTCATGGGCTCCTTGAAGCTGATCAAAGAGATCATCAATCCTCAGTAATGGATATCGGTTCTTCACTATCAACTAGTTCAACTTCTGATAATCCACACAAAGCCTGAGGGTACCATATGCCTTCTTCACAAAAAGGACAGGCGAATCCCAAGGAGAAGTACTGGGTCGGATGAAACCCATTTCCTACAACTCCTCTAACTACTTCTTGAGCTCATGTAACTCTGGTGTCACCACCCTATAAGGAGGAATGGACACTAGTTCTTCTCCTGGAACAAGCTCAACAGAGAAGTCTACCTCAAGCTTCGGAGGAAAACCTGAAAATTCTTCTAGAAAGACATCTCTGAAGCGATCCACCACTGGAGGAAGGTCCTCCTGTGAAATCCCCTGGTCATCCAGATATAGACTAGAAATCTGGGATGTAACTCTTCTTAACCCATGATGCTTGAGTCTCTCTCTACTCGCATTGGCATCCCATTTTCCCTTATGAAGAAAAGATCCACCCTCTGGTGATATGAAACTCACCCTACGGCGATAACATTCGACGAATGCCTGGAGGAGAACTAGCCAGTCCATTCCGAGAATAACAACACAGCCTGTCATCTCTAGGAGATAGAGGTCACATAAAAAGTGACATCTGAAAACCTCTAGAGGGCACTCCTTGCACTGATGTACACTCATCGTTATAGTCCCCAATGGAGTGTCTAGTGTCAAAATATCAGCATAAGAAAAGATGAAGAGACCAAGGCTCTTAACAACCAAAATAGATATAAAGTTATGGGAAGCCCCTGTATCGAAAAGATCAGAAGCTAAAACTGAGGCTACTAAGATCGTACCTTGCACTGTAGAGGTTCTGGGATCGTGCTCCTATTGGGTCCGATCCACTAAAAATGTCTAACCTACACCACAACCCTGTGACCCTATCTGGCCACCCTGAGCTGATCCACCCTATTGTCGCTACAAATCGGGTGACTGGCTACCATGGACATGCCCTCCACCTCAGCCTGAACAGCCAAAAGAACTCCAGTTTCCAGACTGGTGAGAAACTGGTGGTGTTTCTCCTGAACGAGGAGTCATAGAAGAACCCCTGTCTCTAGCTACTGGTGAGAAGATCTGATAGAAGTGCTGATGATGACCCATCTTGCCGCAAGATCATCACTCCACTGGATCTCTCGGGCAGTGTGGCCTCGTATGCCCACTCTTCCTGCACTGGTAGCACACCACCTGACTACCAAAAGAAGTATCTCTCCTCCTTAGATCTCCGCGTGTAGACTCCCTACGGCTCTTCCTGCTATCAGTGGAAGGAATATTAACTTCAGATGCCAAGCCACCCTAGCTCACAACTCCAGGATCTCTCAGATTATGCTCCATAATCAGCACATAGTTGATGATAGAAGTGATAGAAGTCAACATGAAGATGTTCACCTATGATCAGATGCCATGACTTAGACCATCCTTGAACTTCCTTTCTAGGAATAATTGATTACCACATGGAATAGGCGTGAAATACAACAGCTCAGTAAAGAGAGAGGAATACTCCATAAACAAAAGAGTAACCTACTCCATACTCATAAACTCTCGATCTCGATCGGCCCTCAAAGTCTCCGGGTAGAAGTAGTCGTAGAAGATACGCTGTAACTCCTCCCAAGTCATAACCTGCTGGTGTCCCACCTGTGAGATCACATACCACCATATCTTGGAAGAATCCCAAAGAATATATGTAGCAAGCTTGACCCGCCTCTATGGAGGCATCTCCAGATGCTCAAAGATCGTCAGCATGGCTTCTAGCCATGACTCTACAGCCTGGGGTCCTCCATCCCCTAATAAAGTGGGAGGATTCTGCTGTTGAAAGACCCGTGTAAATTATTCCATCGAAGGGGCAGGATTCAGTGCTCCCTTAAAGGTCTGCATCATCCT
The DNA here is from genome assembly GCA_963277665.1 of Viscum album. Lineage (NCBI taxonomy): Eukaryota > Viridiplantae > Streptophyta > Magnoliopsida > Santalales > Viscaceae > Viscum > Viscum album. Next base: position 826,772,625 of record OY728126.1, on the reverse strand, counting down.
CATAAAGACTTCCCTGGACAATGCATCAGCATCGGCGTCCAGTATAAGGGATGGTGCCAAGACTGGAAAAACAAGAGGATCTACAGGTAGTCCTTGATTAGCTATATCCAATGTCCGATCACTACCCTGCAACTGGCATACAACCGGAGGATGTCTCGGTGGCATGACTCAACAAGGTCAAACGCACACCTTAGATCGAGATTATCAAGGACTAAAAACTGAAATCGTAATAAGGGAATAGGAGAAATAAAGCATTCAATTTTTTCCAAAATATGACTACACGGCGTGTATAACCCCTACACGACATGTTCCCTTTATCCATTCACATGGGAATGTACTCCTTACAGAACAGGGCATGTAACACCCCATACACAGGGTGTGTTAACCTAAGACACGGCGTGTACATGAATCCTCTTCCCCTGCCCGAGACCTTCTACACAGCTAAGCCACACGGTTCTTCTTAGAACGAGACTACACGGCGTGTTAGTTCCAAACACGGTGTGTACTAGAAAAACCTCACTGACCCGTATTGTTAGATACACGGTCGGTTACTTATCTCACACTACATGGCATGTTCTAGGTGGACACGACATGTACGAGAAAGGATAACATTGGCCTGTGTTGTTAGTTACATGGCTGGGTACCTGGGTTACACCACATTGTGTGTTCCAGACGAACACGGTGTGTACTAAGAAGATTTTTCTGAGCCAGGTTGTTAGTGACACAGCCGGTTACACGGTTCTATGACATGGAATGTACATCTTCTACACGGTGTGTCTTACTAAAGATTCCAAACCTCATGTCCCCACCCACAAAGTCTGAGAAATAGTTATATACTACATGGTGTGTACATACGGTACACGACATGTACTTAATAAAAATAGTTTCTTCCTGAATAGAATAACACATGGAATGTAGTTAACATTACAAGCCGTGTATTTTGGTTATTTCTAGACAGTAAGCCACATAAACTACTCTGGAACCCAGAAAAAGACTAGAACAAACCTCAAAGTTACAACTTCTGATCCGTGAGGGCCCATACTCCCTGCAAATCAAAGCATGGCAACATATACATGTCCTAACAAGGTAAACAAGTAAAAGATCCACCAAATTCCGATTCGAGAGGGCCCATAACACCCCAAGAACCAATGTTTGGTGTTCGTTCAAAAACATCCTTACACAAATCAATACCCTATCAAACATCAGGTATTATATCAAATAATCTATCCCAAAATCATGCATATCTAGCACAACATCTATCACAACAACAAACCACAAAACATCCCATGGTTTTTTCCCATGGTTTTTTCCAATGAGGAGTGGAAAAAATTATTTTATAAGGAAAGTGTCTGATCATATTAAAATATTTCCCTTCCTTATGTGCAGGTGATTCACACTCTCAAGGAAATAAATTTGAAATCATAAAATATTTTATACATTTTGGAGGATTCACTATGGATTTATATAATAATTATTGCAATTGCCAATGCACCCTAAATGGCATGGCAAGAATTCATGACATGTGATTCCTAGAAAGTTCATATATGATGAATGAGATGGTATTAACTCATCTCATTAGGTTGCAACAGAAATAGAACCTCAATAACATCAACAATAACACCACAAACCATGAGAATCACCCAACGGTGAAAATCAAATCAACTGTAAAATTGAAAAACCAGAAAAAATTTCAGTAAACGAGGTAGATTGGCTTGTCCCTGTACACGGGTTAGCTACTCCTGGGAATAGATTATTACCAAGTACATATTCCTTCCTATCCAAGGCTATAGGCTCCAAATAGTAAGTCAAGAGAAAAGAATACCTTTGACACCCCTTTGTAACATCTCGGTTCTAGAAGCCGCCCATAGGTGCCCCGTACCCAGTTGGTCACATGGCCTCAAGCGCATTTCCCCAAATGCCAGAGGTTGCCGACTATCATCGAGGGTCTTGGGTGTGATAGTGGGCAAACTATGCCCTCATTGGAAGAGTAACACAGTGTAAGAGAACAATAACAATATAGAAATAAGTAATAATCCATAAGAAATTCAACAACATAAGACTAAAATATAATAAACACAAGCACATATATATATAAAAATGATGCATGATACATATTTCTAGGAAAGTATCAAAAAAATCACAATGTAGGTATACAAAAAGTACTAAACCAAAGTACAAAAGAAAATAGATAACATCTCCTCAACATCGCAAGCCTCAGCTTGGTCCCATGCTCTCCAGCTCCATAGCAGTCAAGTACCTGAAGTAGAAGGGTGTTTTCCCTTATCTATACCTGCAAAAATATAATCTGTTGGGGCCCAAAAGCATGGCCCAAACAGGGTAGATCTAAAAAAATTCTCAAAATTTTCAACAAAGGATAACTTGAGAAAGAGGAGGAATCATAAAATGAAGCTCTATAAGAAGAGAGAGCTAATCGAGGTGATCCCAACTCAATCGACGATGGTCGAATCGAAGATCGGATGCTCAGTCGGGGGCTCGGAGGAAGATCGCGGCCGTACGAGAACTCCCGGATGAACTAAGTCGAGAAGAAAGAGTTTCTGGCAATTAGATGCAAACCCGGTACGTTTAATTTATAAAAAATACACAGTGTGTACTTTGGAAGTACACGGTGTGTACTTTCCATTTCCATACTCCTCTTTAGGCGGCCTCCAGGTCACCCCCACATGGCCATGTGTGTGGCCATCACATGGTCGGCATAGGGCCTCCTATGGAGACCCAGTACACGGTGTGTACTCATAAAGTACATGGCGTGTACTTCAGAAATTTCCAGAAATTACTCTTTTTCTAAAAAACAATGACCAGAAGAAAGAAAACATACCTAAAAGAAGATCTGGCTTGTAACGCCCTGACCCCAGTTAGCCATAGTCGGTGCATTATTATATTACATTGGCATGATCACAAGGAAATCATGTCCTGAAATACTTATCAGTTTAATATTATTGGAAACAATATTCATACATAAGTTCAACTTTACAACTTGAAAATAAATATAACACTAATTTATTCCATTAGAAACATCCAAGCCTCCTATATTAAGCCTGCAATTCACTCAATTAACTTCTTCATATCCTGTGAAAATGAAACATAAGTAAGGGGTGAGCTCAAATTCTCAGTAAGGGTAATTAATATAGCGGAAGATAACATAAATATTAAGCATGGTGAATAATTGAAAACTCATGAATTTACCAGTAATAAACATGAACACTTTTATGGCAGGAATATGAGCTTAATAAATAATGCCATAATAAAACATAATCACGGGTATTCTACTAATCGAATGACCACATGAACCATCAATATTATTTTCATAATGAGGGAATGTATAATGTCGGACATTTTGAAACATTTTGTTAAGGCCTCAGCAAAGAAGTTTAAAAATGATTACGGCCTCGGCCAAAACCATATATCAAATTTGGAAAGGCCTTGGCCAATTCCACATCTAGTTGTCTCATGAGACCTACCGATGCATCGAGCAGCTCTAGCAGGCTCTACCCGTCACTTACTAAGTCCAATACATTCCTCATATGACAAGGTTGAAATATAACATAAACATTCATATTAAAACTAGCATACAAAATGTCAATACGTTAACCATAAACCATGAATGGTATAAAAAAATAATACATCCATAGTCAAACATATCACAAAACCTTCAATACGATGTGGAAGATTTTTATCATAATGTATCGACTTCAAAAAAGTATAAAATCCATCAAAGGATGTTGACATAGATGAAAAAAAAACTATTTGAGAGAAATATCTCTTTCTTTTTTTTGAAATCAGTTGAAGTTACATAATAATATAGAAAACATTTATTTTGAAAATATTCTTATAATCTTGTAAGGGAAGCTTCGATGATGTTATAATGGTGGAAAATAGATGCACCCTCCATATAATTTAAAAAAACATTCTTACCTTAATTTTGACGAAAAGGTCATAAAGCACCTTGTTTGGAAAATGACAGAAAGATTCCTTTCAAAAAATATAAGGTTAAATAAGGGTATAAATGAGTTTAACCCATTTTCCTGTAAATAGTAAAACCATTTCGAAATACATTTTTAAGAATCATGGATGGGGATGATAAAAAGGTCCCAGTAGATAATTACGTATAAATAACCTCAGATAATGAAGAGATTGTGAAATTTACCCTTACCTTGTACTTTTCCTTGGTCGAGGGTAGGTTAACCTCTTTTATAATGGTGAAATAATTGTTATTAAATTATACAAGAATCATATACATTAATATGATATCATATATGATCTTTTAACATTGCTTTGTTAATAATATCTTAGTATTATCGTCATTTCGGGTGTTAAATGATTCATTTTCCTTTATATGATTTGTTACGTAAGTAATTTTTGTTATAGATAGAATGTATCTTATTCATATTAAGAATTATATTAAGTCTTTAAACATTATTTTTAATTATCTAATGAAAATTAATCTTGAATGGATACGATGGAGAATGAATCTCATCACGTTCGTGGAGATGATAATCCGTACGTACGCATAAGCGACAATATGATTCTTTTGATATTAAAATAATATATAATTGGGTGTTATATCATATATACAGAATTATTATCATGTTAAATTTATTATTTACATCAATTACACATCATTATTATAACCATCCAAATAATAATGTATTGAATAACAATTACACCACGACGTGGAGATGGTAAGCCGTACGCACGCACTTATAGTGACATGTCATTAAAAGTATGGATATAATAATGAATATGTTTTTACCATATTTATAATAAAATCACAGTATATAGAAGATAATGGAGTTATTATTTTAGAATGGAAACAACAAAGAAAGAGGAAGTGGAAGAATAAAGGAACATGAAAGAGGTGATGAAATATTTACCACTTCTTCAGGTTCTTCCTTTTGATTTGATCAAAAGGGATCCTTAGGTAGGCTTTATGAATAAAGGAAGGCCTCCAGGATGAAGGGAGGATATTTTATATGGTATTTGGGTAGGTTTTGGTCGATCCAAAAAGATTTTATGGTGTGAATTTTAGGGAAGGGGGAGTGCCCTTTTATAAGAGGGGTGGGGGGCACCTTAGGAAAAGCTAGAAATATTATTTTATAATAAAATAATTTTCGATTTCTAATGGAATAAAAATAAATTATTTAAAGGATAAGGTGGTGATGAGTCAAAAACCACTCAACCAATAGGTTTTAGACAGGTTTGGGTCACTATATTAACTTTGTCTTTTAGATTTAACTCTTAGTTAAATAGTTTGACATTTACCATGTCTCTTTGTATTTTTATATTATATGGTTAATAAACATACTATATATTTACAAAAGAACCCCAAGTGGTTCATTAATGATACACATATCTTTATATAAGTCTTTTTTCCAATCCTTAGATTTATAGGAATAGAATATCAATTAATAATATAATATTTGTTTTAAAAACTCTTCTATGTCAATTTTGACACTATTTGGTATTTTGTTTTTTCTAAATTCATTTTAGAATTATTACTTCAAAAACAATTCATCTAATCAACCATAACATGTCATATTGACCTAAAAAATTACTGTAATTTATAAAAAGTCTCAAATTACATTTATTTGGATATTTATAATATCATTTATTTTAATAATTCGTTAATTGGGTAATTACTACATCATCATTATGTCATAAATAAATTAACTTATTTAATGTCTAAAAAATATAAATAAAATACCATTATGTAGTAAATCGTTTTATCTTTCTAATGAATATTTATAGTTGAATTTTATCTTATCTGTAACCCTATATTAAAAATGGTTTATTTATTAAACATTGAATTTAACACTTTTAACTCTTCTTTGAATTAAATAATAATAAATGTCCTAATCTAATCCAAGTGGACATAAAGGATCATATTTTATTCCTAAGGTTATCTTTGGTCAAATTATACTTATCCAATAGAATTAGGACATGTGTTAGGGTAATAATATTATTATTTTTACCCTTAATTACCCTATTTACTTTTAACCGTGGCAAATAAAAGTAAAAAGTTACTATACACCAAAAATTATTTAAATCTTATTGAACCACATTTTACTTACTGATATCAACCAGGTCTCTCAGATTTTTGAAATTCAACTCACATAAGCGGTAAAATTATGTTTTATACAAATTCAGAAATGCTCCTAGGAGGTGGGTAAAAGACGGTAAGAAGTTCAATAAATTTTTTATATATCTAAAATTATTATAAACCAAATCCAATGAATTACATTAAACTTATATAGTTATTATGTATCTATTTTGACCTAAAATAAATTTAAATAAAATAAATAATTATTTAAATAAAAATCTGGTTTAAACTATAACTCAATGTTTTTCACTACCCATCAAAAATTGAATGTTTTCAAAAAAATACCAAAGATTTACCCTAAGCTAATTTTGATATTACAAATTCAAAAATGAAGTCTATTTTACAAAATTTAAAACATAGAAGTTGTATTTATTAATTTAAAATTAATTCCCGTTGTCAAAACCAGAAGGCATATTTTTTTAAGAAATAATAACTATCAAAAGATTGACACTTGTTTATGTCCAATTTCAAAGTCAAATTACTTAGTATAACCAGCATTGGATTAAATAGTAAAAGTATAATCTATTTATACTTCCAAACCATTAAAATTTATAATTTAACAACATAAATTATTTTAATTAAAAAATTTGCTTTCAGTTAAAATATAGTATTTTTTACTATTCACCCAAATATGAAAGTTATCAGAAAAACACCAAAAATTTATTTAAACTAAATTATTATGTCCCAATTCAAAAGAAGAATTTTATTTTGTCAAATTGAATATATAAAAGTTTCAAATATTGGATTTAACAAGGGTTCACCATTAAAAGGAGGTAAAAGTTCATTTTTTTTAAAAAAAATACTTCTTTTATCTGAAAAAAATGAATTAGTTATTACATTATGTCTAAGAAACTCATAATAAGGATTCTAAAATTATAAGGATTATATAAAGTTCAAAATTCAGTTAATACTATTCATAACTGCTTTTGAACGGCTAGTTTGGTAAGTCGTTGTGTGCTTGAACTCAGTGTTGCGTGTAGTGCAAGTTATTAAATTACTTTGAAAAAATAATGTACTCTAAAATTTTGGGTTGTTACATTCTTCCCTCCTTTAATAAATTGCATCCTCTCAATTTGAATTTTTTCTTTGAAAATAGAAGTTTGAAAATAGAAAATACCTTTGTGGGAAAACCCACATCAAGAATTGGGTTAATAAAATGTTGTCTTAATAAGAGGAAAAGGGGAATGAAAAAGTCACCACAAAATTATGATCTTAATTAGGAGAACATTGGTGGAAATTAGAGACACATGATTGGAGGAAAAACGTAAATATTTATAGGGAGTGATTGAGGTCATCAGTCACAAACAATTGTAGAATTAAGGGCCTCAAAGCCATCAATCTATGATGATTTAAAATATCATCGGTTAAATAAAACATAAGGTATTAGGATAACATATTTTTAGTTTTAAGATCCCTTACCTAAAGTTTAAGAATTAATTTATTCATATAATTTGAGAAGAAAAAAATATATACTCGACAAGTAGAGTTCCATCCTTGAACTAATTTCTACCACAAACTCATCTTTCACTCTAAAAGATAATAGAACTTAAAAAATATTCTATTTATCCTATTCATATAGGGTTCCAAAAAAATGAATTTATAATTCATCTACCAGACCCTTTAAAAAACTACATTATTCAATCCAGGACATCACGTGGGTCAGTGGTAGGTGATAAACCCTTGTCTCCCTTCGGTTGTGGGTTCAAGTCTCACGGCCTTGCTGAATGCGACGGGTTGTCGCCCGACCTTCGGTTAGTCCTTTTAATGGAAATACAAAAATAATCTCAAACTAGACTTATCCAAAATATTTTTTTTCCAAACTCACAGTACAAAATTTATAAGCAAGTTAAACACAATACAAATCCTTTTTTCCACATAATAACAGGTGAACACCTTCATCATGTATTCTTTAAAAACACTACAACATCTAGAATTACCATAAAACCTTATTGATTACATTCATTCTCCCTTATTCCTTATAGAATACTGTATATACTCCTTCTATCCAAAAATGTTGTAAACTTCAACAATGATGGATTATACAAATCATTAATCAGTTTCAAGGTAGTAAAAAATAACCAATATAATTTATCCAATTCAATCATGTATTATTCCAAAATCACTACCTCTGTATCAAAACCATATTATGGTTTATCTTCCTCTCAACCATATATTTTCCAAAAATTTAACCTGTTATTGAGTCACTTTTATTGGTTCCACACAATCTCAAGTCCTTAATGAAATAGTACTGATGTAAAATCCTTATATACCCTATAATTCTTATAACATGTACATCATTAATACAATACTCAAATGACACAATACTTTAATAACAACCTAAGAAATCTAATCATTCCTCTTCATCTTCAGTAGTATCATAAAATTATTATTATCCAATAGCAGCATTTGGGGTATACTCTTATAATTAGTACATTGATTCGCGTAATGTCCCCAATCCTTGCAGATGAAGCATTGTACATTTGAAACTTTTTTCTTACCCTTTAAATCACGTACTTCATGTCCTTTTTCTCCACACATATAACAAACTCTCATTCCCTTCAAGCATTTACCAAGGTGATTCTTTCCACAGTTATCACATATGGGAAAATCCTTCTTTTCCATGTTCCCTTTATCCATCTTTCTATCTTCCATCCTTTTCTTCTCTTGTTTCCCTTCAAATCCATAGGACACAGAGAATTATTTACTTATCTTATTTACACATGATATTATTTCTTTATATGTTGAGAATACATGGGAGAAAATTTCCATTCTAAATTTTGTCCTAATACCATGAAAGACATGATCCTTCTTACTCTTTGGATCATACCTAGTGCTGGAGTTCACATTCCTTCTATTGGGAGCCATTTCTAAACAATGGCATACACTAGGTCTGTTTATCAATTGAAATGAATAATTCCAAACTTGTAAAATACCTAACTTAAATTGAACAGTTTATGAATATAATCCATAATCATAAAAAATTTATTTGTGAAAGTATATACTTATAAACCCTTCATAATGGTTTGTAAAGAAAATTAGAATTATCCTAAGCATATCCCCTGGGAGTGTCATAACCAAGAGTTCATCAAGGCTCGTTGTCCTTCACCAGTTCCCATTCGAGTCTAACTCAAAGCGATTTTTTTCGGGTTTTACACCTAGGTACATTTGTGCTAGAGCCGCCTCTACTTGCTCCTATCCAGGCAGGGATATATTGCTTGGAAAACTTACAAAATCTCTACAATACTAAAATTTTAGGAAGTTATTCTATACTAATCCAAAAATTCTATCTTAGGGAGATGTGCTCTAATCAGAGTTTATCTAAATCTAGTTTACAGGGTTTGTACTAAACTTCCTATGATACCAACTATAACGCCCCGACCCCAGTTACCCAGATTCGGTGCATTATTACAAAACATTGGCATGATCACAATGAAATCATGTCCTGAAAGACCGACCAGTTTAGTATTATTGAAAACAACATTCATACATAAGTTCAACTTTAGAACTTGAAAATAAATAAAACACTAATTTTTTCAATTAGAAACATCCAAGAATCCTATATTAATCCTACAAGTCACTCATAAATAACTACTTCATATCCTGGAAAAATTATACATAAGAAAGGGGTGAGCTCAAACGCTCAGTAAGGTTAAGTAATACAGTGGAAGATAACATAAATATTAAGCATGGTTAATAATTAAAAACACATGCCTTTACCAATAATAAACATGAACACTTTTATGGCAGAAATATGAGATTAGTAAATAATTCCATAATAAAACATAATCATGGGTATTCTACTAGTCGAACGACCACATAAACCATCAATATTATTTTCATAATGAGGGAATGTATAATGCCGAACATTTTGAAACATTTTTTCAAGGCCTCGGCCAAGACGTCTAAAAATTATTAAGGCCTCAGCCAAAAACATATATCAAATTGGGAAAGGCCTCAGCCAATTCCACATCTAGTTGTCTTATGAGACCTACCGATGCATCGAGGATCTATAGCAGGCTCCACCAATCACTTACTAAGTCCAATACATTCCTCATATGAAAAGGTTGAAATATAAAATAAACAATCGTATTAAAACTATCATATGAAATGTATATACTTTAACCATAAACCATGAATGGTATAAAAAAATAACACATCCATAGTAAAACTTATCACAAAATCTTCAATACAATATCGAAGATTTTTATCATAATGAATCAACTTCAAACAAGTATAAAATCCATCAAATGATGTTGACATAGATTAAAACAAAACTATTTGAGATAAATATCTATTTTTTGTAATCATTTAAAGTTATGTAATTATAAATAAAACTTTTATTTTTAAAATATTCTTATAAGCTTGTAAGTGATTTTTTGACGATTTTATAATGGTGGAAAATAGCCGCACCCTCCGTATAAGTTAAAAAAACATTCTTACCTTAATTTTGTCGAAAAGGTCATAAAGTACCTTGTTTGAAAAATGACAGAAAGATTCCTTTCAAAACATATAAGTTCAAATAATGTAATAAATTATTTTAACCCATTTTCTAGTAAATAGTAAAATATTTTTGAAATACATTTTTAAGAAACATGGATGTGGATGATAAAGAGGTCCTAGTATATAATTACGTATAAATAACCTCGAATAACAAAGAGATTGTAAAATTAACCCTTACCTTGTAATTTTCCTTGGTCAAGAGTAGGTTAACCTATTGTATAATGGTGAAATAATTGTTATTAAATTATACAAGAATATTATACATTAATATGATATCATATATGATCTTTTAACATTGCTTTGTTAATAATATCTTAGTATTATCGTCATGTCGAGTATTAACTGATTCATTTTCCTTTATATGATTTGTTATGTAAGTAATGATTGTTATGGATAGGATGTATCTTATTCATATTCAGAATGATATTAAGTATTTGAACATTATTTTTAATCATCTAATGAAAATTAGTCTTGAATGGATACGATGGGGAATGAATCTCATTGCGTTCGTGGAGCCGGTAATCCGTACGTATGCACGAGCAAAAATATCATTCTTTTGATATTAAAATAATATATAATTGGATGGTATATCATATATACATAATCAATATCTTATTATATTTATTATTTACATCAATTACACATCATTATTATACCCATCCAAATAATAATGTATTGAATAACAATTACACCACGACGTGGAGACGGTAAGCTGTACGTACGCACGTATGGTGACATGTCATTCAAAGGATGGATAGAATAATGAATATAGTATTAAAATATTTATAATAACATCACAGTATATAGAAGATACTGGATTTATTATTTAATAATGGAAACAACAAAGAAAGAGGAAGTATAAGAAGAAATGAACAATAAAGAGGTGAGGAAATATTTACCTCTTCTTCAGGTTCTTTCTTTTGATTTGATCAAAAAGGCTCCTTAGGTTGGATTTCTGAATAAAGGAAGGCCTCTAGGATTAAGGGAGGAAAGTTGAGAGGGTATTTGGGTAGGGTTTGGACGATACAAAAGACTTTGATGGTGTGAATTTGTAGGAATTGGGAGTTACATTTTACAAGAGGGGTGAGGGGCACCTTAGGAAAAGCTAGAAATATTATTTTATAATAAAATAATTTTCAGTTTCTAATGGCTCCAAAATAAATTATTTAAAGGATAAGGTGGGGATGGGTCTAAAAACATTCAAACAATAGGTTTTAAACAGGTTTGGGTCACTATATTAACTTTATCTTTTAGATTTAACTCTTAGTTAAATAGTCTGACATTTACCATGTCTCTTTGTATTTTTATATTATATGGTTAATAAACTTACTATATACATCGAAGAGAACCTCAAGTGGTTCATTAATGATACACATATCATTATATAAGTCTTTTGGCCGAACATTAGATTTTTTAGGAATAGAATATCAATTAATAATATAATATTTGTTTTAAAAACTCTTTTATGTCAATTTTGACACTATTTGGTATTTTGTTTTTTCTAAATTCATCCCAGAATTATTACATCAAAAAAATTCATCTAACCAACACTAACTTGTCATATTAACCTATAAAATTAGTTTAATTCATAAAAAGTCTCAAATTACATTTATTTGGATATTTAAAATATCAATTATTTTAATAATTCCTTAATTAGATAATTACTACATTATCATGGTGTCATAAATAAATTAACTTATTTAATCTATAAAAACTATAAATAAAATAAAATAAAATTATGTAGTAAATATTTCTAGGTTTCTAATGAATATTTATAGTCGAATTTATCTTATGTGTAACCCTATATTAAAAATGGTTTAGTAATTAAACTTTCAATTTAACACTTTTTACTCTTCTTTGAATTAAATAATAATAAATGTCATATTTTTATCCAAGTGGACCTAGAGGATCATATTTTATTCCTAAGGTTTTTTTTGGTCAAATTATACTTATCCAATAGAATTAGGACATGTGTTAGGGTAATAATAATATCATTTTTACACTTAATTACCCTATATACTTTTAAACGTGGTAAATAAAAGTAAAAAAGTTACTATTCACCAAAAATTATTTTAATCTTATCGAACAAAATTTTACTTACTGATATCAATCATGTCTCTTGGATTTTTGAAATTCAACTCACTGAAGCGGTAAAATTAAGTTTTATGCAAATTTGAAAATGTTCCTTGGAGGTGGGTAAAAGATGGTAAAAAGTTCAATAAAATTTTTATATATCTAAAATTATTATAAACTGACTCCAATGAATTACATTGAACTTATATAGGTATTTTGTATCTATTTTTACCTAAAATAAATTTAAATAAAATAAATAATTATTTAAATAAAAATTCGGTTTTAAACTATAACTCAGCGTTTTTCACTATTCATCAAAAATTGAAAGTTTTCAGAAAAATACAAAAAATTCACCCTAAGATAATTTTGATAATATGAATTCAAAAATGAAGCCTATTTTACCAAATTAAAAAAAAAAGAATATGAATTTATTAATTTAAAATTATTTTCTGTTTTCAAAACCAAAAGGCATATTTTTTTAAGAAATAATAACTATCAAAAGATTGACACTTGTTTATGTCCAATTTTAAAGTGAAATTACAAAAAATGACCATAATTTGATTAAATGGTAAAAATATAATCTATTTATACTTCCAAAACCTTAAAATTTATAATTTAACACTATAAATTATTTTGATTAAAAAAAATTCAGTTAAAATATAGTATTTCTCATTATTCACCCAAATATGAAAGTTATCAGAAAAACACCAAAAAATTATTGAAACTAAATTCTTATGTCCCAATTATAAAGAAGAATTTTATTTTGTCAAATTGAATATATAAAAGTTTCAAATATTGGATTTAACAAGGGTTCACCATTAAAATGCGGTAAAAGTGTATTTTTTTTAAAAAGACTTCTTTTATCTGAAAATAATGATTTAGTTCTTAAATTAAGTATAAGAAACTAATAATATGGATTCTAAAATTATGAGGATTATATAAAGTTTAAAATTCAGTTAATACTATTCATAGCCGCTCTTGAACGGCTAGTTTGGTAAGTCGTGGTGTGCATGAACTCAATGTTACGTGTAGTGCAAGTTATTGAATTACTTTGAAGAAATAACGTACTATGAAATCTTGGGGTGTTACATGGATTCTTACAGGCATATGATATTTCCAAAATGTATAAAGAAAAGGAAAAGGAATTCCATGACAGCATGATCTCTCAGAATCCATTCCATCCTAGTGAGGAGGTACTATTGTTTAAATCATATTTGAGATTATTTCTAAGAATATTGAATTCCTAGTGGTCGGGGCCTTTCTGATTGGTCAAAGTATTCCACCATGGTACGGTCTAAGTATCTAGAGTAGATGGTCAACCATTTAAGGTGATTGGGAAGTGTCCCATTCCCAATATTCATAGGGGTGACATGGTGGGTACAATCTCCACCACACAATTCAGATAACAAGAGGCTCATGTAAGGTTAGTCCAATGACCTAAAACAAAGGTGCTTCCTATGATGAAACCCAAAGACTATATGTTGTGTATCACCTTTTAACACGACATATAATTTATGTTTAAGTTTATATTATAATAAAACCATCAATATAAGTATATATTAATTAAGTTATTAAACATGGATAATGCATGTGTTGGTGGAAAGGTCACTGGAATATATCTGATCCATCACTGGTTTGAATCACTTCATACCTAACTTTGGTACATGGTTCATCCTTTTTAAACTCTTGTTTAATTAAATTGAGTGTGAGTTATTTTCAAGAAAAAATTGTTTTTAAAAAATTAAAGAAAACCCATGATGTGGATGGACCGGATGGATAGTGTCTTAAACCATAGATCCAAAAGACTCAGGTTCGAATCCTGACAACCGGCTCAGTCCCATCATTTTTCATATTAATAAAACCAAATGGCATGAATTTTGATATATTTCATGGGAACCATGTTTTAATTCATAATTTAAAATTTTCTCACAGTAAGTAATTACATACTAGTGAATTTGGCTGATTGGTAGAGTCTTGGAACTGGATTGAAAAGACCTAGGTTCAAGCTCAGCTAATCACCCTACTTCATCTCAATTGTTCAACAATTAAAACCACATGTCGTGTGTTTTCTTTATCCAGTGTTGAACTAAACCAATATTTTAATTATTATAAGTTCATATAAATGTACATCACTACAAAATTCACTCTAGTGGATGAGTTGTTACATTCAGAATAGATGTTCGTTGGTTTGAATCATGCCCCAAGCACCAGAATGAAGGTTATAGTTCTCTTTTTTAAATTTTAGATAACACAGTGTGTCATCCTTGATACACTATGTGTATTGTTTTATTTTATTTTATAAATATTTTATTTTTTAATTATTATTATTGTATTCTAGTTTTTATTAAAGAAAACTCATACATGGAACGTACACTTTATGAAATGTCATGTGGTTCAGGTATAAAGGCTAGGAACCCTTCCTGGCCTAACCCTATTTCAAGAAACCCCCCCTATATTCATCTCTTGCATGACGTCAGCTTCCTCCCCCTCCTTTAATCTTCCATTTTTTTCCATTTTTGGTCCTGATTTCTTCTGCATTTCGATCCTCACTCTTGGTACGCCATTCTCCACCCTTTATTCCATGGTTTTAGTCGAGTTTAGGTTGATTTCTGGATCATCCAACCATTCAGCTTCAACCCACAGTACACAAGGTGATTGAAGAACACACACCATGCACATCTTGTACACATCCACATGTGCACATTTTTCTAATCTGAAATCCATATGGCGTGTATGTTTAGTACATGTCGTGTGGTGTGCCTTCCCCTGCCCTTTAATGGCCATCCAGTGTCCTATAGTACACAGACCCCGTCCCATGTGTTCACACACAGCGTGTATGTTTAGTACACGTTGTTCCCTTGTCCATTCATAGGAATCTATGTCAAGGGAGTACAGTCCTCTTCAATCCATTTTTACCCACACGGTATGTTCTTTATCGTATTGCCTGCCAATGTTGAACCATTTATGGGCCCTTACACAGGTACCACCCCATGTTCATACACATGGAATGTACTCCTTAATACACATCGTGTAATGGCTTTTTCGAACCCACATTCCCACTCATCTTGTCTATCCAGATTACATGGGTTCTTAAATAGATCATACTACATGTCGTGTACCCTATATCCACACACTATGTAATTTTATTTTTCTACTTTCTCACTTTTTGTTTGTTCTTCTTCCTTTTCTTTTCTTTTTATTCTTTTATTTTCTTTATTTTATCTATGTAAGGTGATGATCATGCGAATGGGAAGTGTCCCGCTTCTACTACTAAGGGAAGAGACCTCCTCGCCTTCATATTCATCTTTGGTATTCCAAGAGTCCCGTAATCGATTTACTAGTTTTCCAGCCATCAATATTAGAGAAGATTCCTCCTCTTCTACCAATGCCTCTATCAGCAACATACTCTAGTCGGGTCAATTCTGTGGCACCCAATCCTACCACCACTGATCCTCCTACAGCTGCTACCACACCATGTACCATTGCAGAGAGATAAAGTGTCGTAGCTCCCTCTTCTAGTTATGTCCCTTCGGAGCTGATCACTACTTCAACAGACTCGCCTAAGCAAACTTTGGCTTCAGCTACTCCACTATCACGACCCGTCCTAGTGGGTCCTGAGCCGCAACTCCCCAAGCCCACCTCCAATAGGCCAGGGGCTGGTGACTAGCACCGAGTAGGGATGCTACTAATGTGGGAGGCATTTCTTATAAACTTGTACACACGAACACACATCTCTAAGCCCAAAAATCTGAATAGTAAAACTACTAAAAAGAAAAAGATGCATGCATACGCTAAAACTCAACCAACAGAGTACGACGGGAAAGTAAAGTACAAGAATGTAAAACCCTAGGCCAAAAGTACAATCCCACCATAAGAGTCCATAACAAAGTCCAAACTGTAAAGAAAGGTGCTGGGACTGTAATCTGTAGCCGTAGGAACACACCTCAGCCTGTTTGATCTCACTGAGCACCGTTCGGTCCTAGTCCGCCTAGAATCCTGTCAAAGGTTTGCTCGTCTGCACAAGACACAACACGTGTGGGAAAAACCCATGTAGGGGTGACTATAACAATACCCAGTAGAACACCCCAAAACCACAAAGGAATACAAAAAGGGAAAAATACCACAAAATAAAGGCACAGTCAGCTCTACACAGTATATGTTTATGGAACATATAATAAGGATATGCAGATATACTCCTACACTAACGACCATTGCGAAACCACCACTAAGATCCAGCTCGAAGATTCCACTAAGCATGGAACCAGGAGAACACACTCCTAGGTCTAAAGAGAGAGATACGAAGTACTCATTCCAGGAGAACACACTCCACAAGTACTTGGGAACATGATGCTCAGATAAGGATCACAACCAATAGCCATGGCGTGATTCCAAGAACTCAGTCTGAGCTAATACACTAAGTAGAGGATTGGTGCCTGGGTAAAGTTGGTCATGTCGATACTAAGAACTCTACCTAGGGTTCCAGGAATGAATAGAGGATCTGGCTCTATGTCTCACAGAGGGGATTCCAACAAATCTATTCTGAAAGTCCTGCTGAAGGGATCATTCTCCTGTATGTAGTAAATGATACCGAAAACCTTATGGAGAAAGACCAAGGGGATGAACTCTAAGGAAACTAGTCCAAGTCACAGAAGGCAACTGGCTCAAGCCATGCGAAACGGGTTACACGGTGTGTAGTATGGTTAAATGCCGTGTTCCTTGACTTCCGGTACTTCCCCTGTGAACGGCCCGTGTCATCTGTCCAAGCTGTGTAAAACTGGACTACACGGCATGTAGTAGGGTTACACACCGTGTTCCTTGAGTTCAGGTACTGCCTGTGTAAATGGCCCACGTAATTTGGTTTGTCGAATAGAAAGTAACTACACGGTGTGTAGAATAATCACATGTCGTGTCTGAGAACCTGGGGCTCGCTCCGTGTACGCTGGCGATGTGCCCGTACACGGTCTATGTCCGTGTCGCCTGCCCGTGTACCAGTACACTGGGTATCCCGTGTATCTAGCCGGGTCTGTCCGGGGAGGGGTATACACACCATGTCCTTGTCTGTGTACCCAACCCGTGTCTGTGTACTCCCGGAGTACACGCCAGGTGGTCCTCCGATGAACACACGCCATGTAGCCCATACTACACGCTGTGTAGTCGGGATTTTTTCAAAAACATCGTCTTCCTCCTCACGCTACGGCTGATCCTCCAGATCCCCTGTTTCTCATCTTTTCGTCTCGATACTCCAGGGGTTGGTTCGTTTCATCATACAAACACTGAAACAGGTGTTTTCGGTCCTTAAATCGGATCATAAACCTCTAACGATCCATCTGAAGAAAAACGCATGAAAACTCATATCTCTCGATCCGCTCTGAATCATCCGCCGAAACCATTGTCGCACCTCCGTGACATCACTCTAGGGTTGGATCTCCAATCTCGGATTGTTGTGCCAACAAACGAATGTGAAACGATCGATTTCCTCCAAGAATGGGTAGAACAAAACGAATAATACGAGGGAGAAAAATACAAAGAATCAAACAAGTGGGAAGAACCTCGATCATTTTTCATGGCGATCCGGGTTCGTCACTATTAGATCAAAACGACAACAAGAAATAGATTATAAATCTCCAGTATTTGATCTCCCGATAAAACCCCAAATCACACCCGCCCGCAAAACAATTGATCCATGGGCTAATCGGTTTGTAGATTAGTCTGCGTTCATCATAGGAAACAATAACGGGGAAAGGAAAATCAAAATCAAACATCCTACCTGAGACTGCGGCGTTCTTTGGGGAAGATCCGGTCGTCGCGTCATCGTCGCTGGAGAAAATCGTAAAGAACGTCGTCGCCGTGTTGGGAGGTTTTCTCCAGAGCCTCCAGAGCCGCCAAGGGTTTCAGGGTTATTAGGTTTGTAACCCTGGACCCCTGCACAAGCCTTTATTTAGAAAGGATAAAAAGAAATCTATTGCAACATATTTAAAAAAAAAAGAATTCGCTGCAGAATAAAATACTTTTTATAAATATTTTATTACTGTTATGTCCAAAAAACTAGATTTCACCACCGACCTGTGCCAGCTGATGTTAGGTCTCACCTAAGGTAAAATAGCTGTTCGGAATGTAACAGTGCCTTCGGATTTCTGATCCGAGCGCCCATTCAGGAGTTATTCCACTTTTCTAGAAAACCGCACGCCTGCGTAAATTAATCATTTAATTAAATTCAAACATTTGTTCCGGGCTCACCGAGCCTCGGAACTACACACTGTCTCAAAGCCTGGTCTCAAAATGATTCCCACATAATATTAAAATAAAACATGGTAAAAATTCGAGACATTACATCACACCCACCTAAGGGCTTTTACATCCCTGAAAAGACAAAACAAAGGCTACTCAAAAAGATGTGGGTATTGGACATGAATCTGAGCCTCCCGCTCCCACGTGCTCTCCTAGAGATTCCCATGCTGCCACCGGACACGCACCAAGGGAATAGCTCACCCACGAAGGATCTTCTCCTGCCGATCCTCGATCTCCACGGGGTACATAGCAAAGGTTGCTCCATCATCGATGTCCAGCTCACCCTAGTCGATAACGTGCGATGGATCATGCACGTACTTCTGTAGCTGCGACACATGGAATACGTTGTGTACCCGGTCCATCTGAGGAGGTAGAGCCAAGAGATACACCACCTTGCCAACTCTACTCAGAATCTGGAAAGGGCCGATGAAAATCAGAGATAGCTTTCTGCCTCGGCCAAACCTCCGCAATCCCCGTTGGGGTGAGACCTGAAGGAACACATGGTCTCCCTCCTCGAACTCCATGGGCCTCCGCCTCCTGTCGGCATAAGAATTTTTCCGACTCTGTGCAGTATTCATCCAGTCCTAGATAACCTACACCTTCTCTGTAGTATCTCTCACCATCTCTGGGCCCATGAGTGCTGACTCTCCTCGGTCAGTCCAGCAAATTGGTGACCTGAAAGGTCGCCCGAACAGAGCCTCGAATGGTGCCATACCAATAGTGGAATGATAAATGTTGTTGTAAGAAAACTCCACCAGTGGTAGGTGATCCTCCCAGCTACGACCGAGGTCAAGTATGAAAGCTTGTAGCATATCCTCCAGGACCTGGATGGTCCGCTCTATCTAACCATCAGTCTGGCAATGAAACACTGTGTTCAAGCGTAACTGAGTCCCAAAATAATCATGTAATCCCTTCCACAAATGGTATGGGAAACGAGCATCATGATCTGAGATGATCGTGGATGGAAATCCATGAAGTCGAACTATCTCCTGCACATAGAGGCATCCCAAGATCTCTACCGAACTCTGCTTCTGTATGGCTAAGAAGTAGGCCGACTTAGTGAGTTGATCAACGATCACCCAGATGGAATCGTGTCCCCTGGACGTACGTGGTAAACCCGTCACGAAGTCCATGGATATCCCATCCCACTTAAAATCTGGCACCTCAAGGGGCTGAGTCAAACCTGCTGGAACCTGGTGCTCAGCCTTTACCAGATGACAAGTAAGGCACCGAGAAACAAACTCTGCCACACTCTTCTTTATTCCTGTCCACCACAACTGAAGTCGAAGGTCCTTCTACATATTTTCCACACCTGGATGCACTGCCAAAGGAGATTTGCATAACTCCCTCAGAACCTCCTCCCTCAACGTCACCGGTACTACTATGCACCCTTTGAAAAGAACAATGTGCTCCCCACCTTCTGAAAATTCATCAGCAGCATCACCTATGGACATCTGAGCACGTAGAGTCTCACAGCTAGCGTCCTCAAGCTGTGCTTCCCTGACTTGTTGTAAGAGTGGAGGGGTAACAACCATAGAATGAAGGTAAGATCCCTCATCTCTATCCATGAAGGATAACTGTAAGGAGTCCAACTTCCTTATCGCATCATCTAGAAACTACAAACTAGATTTCCTGCTGAGAGCATCTGCCACAACGTTCCCCTTCCTATGTGTGTAAATGATCTCAAAGTCGTAATCCTGGAGGAACTCAAGCCATCATCTTTGTCTCAAATTCAAATCCTTCTGGGAAAAGATATATCTGAGGATCTTGTGATCAGAGTAGACAATAAACCATTCGCCCATCAGGTAGTTCCACCACATCTTCAATGCAAAGACTACCGCTGCCAACTCAAGATCATGGGTCATGTAGTTCTGCTCATGGGGCCTCAACTGGCGTGATCCATAGGCAATCACCGCTTGACTCTGCATTAGGACACAACCAATCCCAGTTCCTGATGCGTCGCAGAACACTACGTACTCGACACCCTCTTTTGGTAGTCTCAAGATCGGGGCGCTTGTCAGACTCTGTCTCAAATGCTGGAAAGTCTGCTGGCATCTCTCGGTCCACACGAAAGGCTACCCGTTTCGGGTCAAAGATGTCATGGGTGCTAAAATCCTGGAGAAATCAAGAATGAGTCTCTTATAGTAGCCTGCCAACCCAAGGAAACCCCGCACCTCCGTCACGCTCTGGGGTGGCTTCCATGCTAACACTTCCTCTATCTTGGCTGAGTCCACTGCTACACCATCTGCTGAGATAACGTGTCCCAGAAAGTGGACCTCTCATATCCAGAACTGACACTTCGAGAGTTTCCCGTACAGCTGGTGCTCTCGGAGTGTGTCCATAACTATCCTTAGGTGCCTCACGTGCTCCTCCTCAGACACAGAGTACACAAGGATATTGTCGATGAAGACTACAACGAACCGATATAGATAGGGCTGAAAGATCCATTTCATGAGTCCCATGAACACTGTCGGGGAATTCATCATGCCGAAGGGCATCACCAAGTACTCATAGTGACCATAGTGACATCTGAACTCCGTCTTCGGTACATCCTCATCCCGTACTAGCAACTGATGATAGCCTAATCGTAGATCAAACTTCAAGAACCATCGTGCCCCTCTTAGCTGGTCGAAGAAGTAATCGATCCTTGGTAGTGGATACCGGTTCCTTACGGTCACCTGATTCAGGAACCGGTAATCCACACACAGCCTCAAGCTCCCGTTTTCCTTCTTGGCAAACAGCACTGGGGCCGCCCAGGGTGAAACACTGGGTCTCACAAAGCCCTTTTTCTGCAACTCTTCCAGCTGCACCCTTAGCTCACGAAGCTTTGTAGGAGCCATCTGATATGCTGATGCTGATATCGGTGTCATCTCAGGTTACAACTCAATGTATAAATCTATCTCCCAACGGGGAGGTAGTCTGGGGACATCCTCTGGAAAGACGTCCAAATAGTCATCCACTACTATTGGAAACTGGAAACTCGTAACATCTGATGCGCCAAGGGCTAGGCTAGACAATAGATAGGATATCGTTTTCACCTTCCTATGCATGAGTCCATCCTGCGCTGCCTGGGTCTCTCTTTCACCGACAAAAGAGAACCTTGTTCTATCACTGCGGACACACCGCACCCTTCTCCTAAAATAGTCAATCTGGGCATGAACTGTGGATAGCCAATCCATACCAAGAATGACATTGTAAGGCCTCTACGCTACCACCAAGAGGTTCCAACTGAAACTCTCGCCTCCAAGGTTCAGGTCATAGTGTCTACAGAGGTGTGTGATCTCTGAATCTTCTCCAGTCGGTGTTTCTAAGCGTAAGGGTCGAGTCAACGGCTCAACTAGAATCTCAAGGTCTCAAACAAGATAAGCAGCCAGAAAGGAATGCCTAGAACCTGTTTCTATTAGTACGACAACCAAAGTAGAAAAGACACAGATTATACCTCTTATCATTTCGGGAGTACCTGGGACATAAGACTCTGTCACCTGCAGCTGTCCCTACCTCTGTCCACCAGCTCCCTGAGCCTGGGGTGGACCTCCTAGGGGTGGTGGTGGTAAAAGGTAAAAACGATGACCACCTCCGACTGCTCTCCCAGCTCCCCTACAATGTTCGCCGCCATGCGGATCTGTCTGCTCCAAACGTTGCTCTTCCTTGGGGGTTCATCCGCTGCTCTCATGTCTGTAGTACGGCGGGTCGGACAATCTCGAGCGAGATGTCCCCTACCGTCACATGAGTAGCATCACCTCTCTTGAGGCTGGCTGGATGCACCCTACGAACCCTGTATGGTAGATCCCCTATCCTGGGATATCCTCTGAAAATGTCTCCCACACCTGGGTCCCTAACGTCGGCTCCCTGCTGTCGAGGTCTCTGCTCCAGCTCGCCCACTACTGACAACTGATGGTTGTCCTTGCTCTGCCAAGAATCTATCAACCACCAAAGCCCACTCGAGCACCCTAGCATAAGTAGTAATTCTCATAGGGAAGATGAAAGCTCGGATATCTCTGTGCAAGCCCCGCTCAAAAGTCTGAGATCTGATGTACTGATCTCTGACCATATCTATCGAGTACCGCAAGAGGTCGGTAAACCTAGATGAATAGTCAGCCACCGTCATGGTTCCCTGCTATAGCTGAAGAATCTCCTGTATACGTACTGCTCTCAGGGTAATCGGTGAAAACTCCTCCCTGAAGAGATACTCAATCTCTGACCATGCAAGAGTCGCCTCGTCTTGAGCCTGAATAACCAAACTCCACCATCATCCTGCTGAGCCCTACAGAAGGTTTTCTACAAGGATCACCATTTGGTCTGCTGGTGTCCTGACCAAATGAAAGACTCTGTTCACTGCCTCAATCCAGTCCTCTAATACCTGAGGGTCAGGATCACCCCAAAACATGAGGGGTCTCTATCTCTAAACTAATGGAGTGCGCTCAGCTTGCGCTCCTCCCCTACTGGTACAACAGGCACAAAACACTGCTCCGCAGGTGGTGGAATAACTGTCACACCACCCGAAGGTAAAATTGGGGGATTTGGTCCCTAAATTTAAGCATCATCACTGAGGGGTTTATCCTCGTGATCGAGCTTCTGGATCCTAGAAGGTGCGCATCGCGGAGTCATGCTGTAATAAAACAAGATGTATCGCAGTCAGTGAGTATATCTGGAGAGCTGACACAAGTAGGACATGGAAACCACAACCCATTCCTATATTATGCATGTACCGTTATTTTCCCCTGAAACTAGTTTTATCATGTTCTGAGTCGAAAAGAATGTTATTAGACTCCTGGTGTATGGATACATCGGCCGAACGCACCAACACTGGTGTCCCTGGCCTGAAATCCGAACTAGAGACACTTAACACTGTTTCCCCAAACCAACTCACAGACTCTCGGTCCTAAGGTAGAACCGACCAGCTCTGATACCACTCTGTCATGACCCATCCTAGTGGGGCCCGAGCCGCAACTCCCCAAGCCCGCCTCCAATAGGCCAGGGGATGGTGACTAGCACCAAGTAGGCATGCTACTAACCTGGGAGGCATTTCCTATAAACCTGTACACACGCACACACATCTCCAAGCCCACAAAGCTGAATAGTAAAACTATTAAAAGGAAAAAGATGCATTCATACACTAACATTTAACCAACAGAGTACAACAGGAAAGTAAAGTACAATAATGTAAAACCCTGGGCCAAAAGTACAAGCCCACCAAAAGAGTCTGTAACAAAGTACAACCTGTAAAGAATGGCGCTGGGACTGCAATCTATAGCCGTAGGAACACACCTCGGCCTGTCTGATCTCACTGAGCATCGTCTACTCCTGGTCCTCCTAGAATCCTGTCAAAGGCTCGCCTGTCTGCACAAGACACGACACGTGCGGGCAATGCCTGTGCAGCGCTGAGTATAACAATACCCAGTCGAACACCTTTAAACCACAAAGGAATAAAACAAGGGAAAATACTACAAAATAAAGGTACAGTCATCTCTACACAGTATATGTTTATGGAACATATAACAAGAATATCCAGATATACCCCTACACTAACGACCATTGCTAAACCAACACTAAGATCCAGCAAGAATATTCCACTAAGAATGCAACCGAGAGAACACACTCCAAGGTCTGAAGAGAGAGATACAAAGTACTCATTCTGGGAGAACACACTCCACAAGTACTTGGGAACATGATGCTCAGATGAGGATCACAACCAATAGCCATGGGGTGATTCCAACAACTCAGTCTGAGCTAATCTGCTAAGCAGAGGATCGGTGCCCGGGTAAAGTTGGTCACGTCGATACCAAGAAATCTACCTAGGGTTCCGAGAATGAATAGAGGATCTGGCTCTAAGTCTCACAGAGGGGAATCCAACAACTCTATTTAGGGAGTCCTGCTGAAGGGATCATACTCCTGTATGTAGGAAATGATACTGAAAACCTTCAAGAGAAAGACCAAGGGGATGAACCCTAAGGAAACTAGTCCAAGTCATAGAAGGAAACTAGCTCAAGCCATGTGAAACAGGTTACACGATGTGTAGTATGGCTACATGTCGTGTTCCTTGACTTCAGTTACTGCCCATGTGAAAGGCCCGTGTCATCTATCCAAGCTATGTAAAACTGGACTACACGGGGTGTAGTAGGGTTACACGCCGTGTTCCTTGAATCTGGGTACTGCCCGTGTAAACGGCACGCGTCATTTAGCTTGTTGAATAGAAATTAGCTACACAGCATGTAGAATAATCACACGCCATGTCCGGGCACCTAGGGCTCACTTCGTGTATGTTGGCCATATGCCCATACACGGTCTCTATCCGTGTCACCTACCCGTGTACCAGTACACAGGGTATCCCGTGTATCTGGCTGGGTCTGGCTGGGGAGGGGTATACACACTGTGTCCTTGGCCGTGTACCCAACCTATGTCCGTGTACTCCCGGATTACACGCCCGATGGTCCACCGATGAACACACGCCGTGTAGCCCATACTACACGCCGTGTAGTCGGGATTTTTCCAGAAATGTCGTCTTCCTCCTCGCGCCGCGGCTGATCCTCCAGATCCTCAGTTTCTTATCTGTTCATCCCGATACTCCATGGGTTGGTTCGTTTCATCATACAAACACCGAAACGGGTGTTTTCCGTCCTTAAATCGGATCATAAACCTTGAATGATCCATCTGAAGAAAAACGCCCGAAAACTCATATCTCTCGTTCTGCTCCGAATCGTCCTCCGAAACCGTCATCGCACCTCCGTGACATCGCTTCAGGGTTGGATCTCCAATCTCGGATCGTTGCTCCAACAAATGAATGTGCACCGATCGATTTCCTCCAAGAACGTGTAGAACACAATAAAGAATGTGAGGGAGAAAAATACAAAGAATCGAACAAGTGGGATGAACCTCGATCATTGTTCGTGAGGATCTGGGTTCGTCACTGTTAGATCAAAACCACAACAAGCAATAGATTATAAATCTTGAGTATTTGATCTCCTGATAAAACCCCAAATCACACCCACCCGCAAAACAATAGATCAGCGGGCTAATAGGTTCGTAGAATCGTAGGAACCAAGAACGGGGAAAGGAAAATCAAAAGAAAACATCCTAACTGAGACCGCGGCGTTTGTTGGTGAAGATCTGGTCGTCGCGTCGTCATCGCCGGCGAAAATCATCAAGAACGTCGTCGCCGCGTTGGGAGGTTTTCTCCAGAGCCTCCAGAGCCACCAAGGGTTTCAGGGTTATGAGGTTTGTAACCCTGTACCCCTGTGAAAGACTTTATTTAAAAAGGATAAAAAGATATATGTTGTAACGGATTTAGAAAAAAGATTTCGCTGCAGAATAAAATATTTTTTATAAATATTTTATTACTGTTACGTCCAAAAAAATAGATTTCACCACCGACCTACGCTGGCCGATGTTAGGCCTTGCCTAAGGTAAAATTTCTGTTTTGAACGCAACTGTGCCTTCAGATTTCTAATCTGAGCACCCGTTCGGGAGTTATTCCACTTTTCAGTAAAACCGCACGCGTGCGTAAATTAATCATTTAACTAAATTCAAACATTTGTTTCGGGCTCACCGGGCCTCGGAACTACATGTCGTCTCAGAGCCTGGTCTCGAAATGATTCTCACATAATATTAAAATAAAACATGGTAAAAATCAGAGACATTACATCAACCTCTAGTGATCACTACTGGCCTTGCCACGCTAGCAGCTGTAGCCCCACCTCATCCCACTTCGGTCGCTGCATAGCCTCACCCACATCCCTGTCTGATCTTTGTTGAGGGCCTCCCTTCCGCGTACTGATTGTGGTAATTTTCATGATGGATGATATAGTTGAGAGGCTGATTCTTGGACATCATCATTCCACAATGTTTCATCATCTGGGAGGAGATTGACGAGATCCTTTTCTATATTCACTTACTTGGGACACTTCAGGTCATCACTCCAACTTATCGAGATTTATTTTTGTAGTTTATCTCGACATTCAAGTTCAATGGGCCCGCCTACTACCATATGTCCACCGATACAGCCACCCCAATTCTTTTTTGGTTGGGTGGATTCCATTTTCTCCTGACCATGGCCAAGTTTGGTTAAGGGTGTGGCTTCTACCCTCATCCTGCACCCACCTCCTATCTCTACCTTTACCCACCCTGAGCACTTTGACCTCATCGCTATGTGGCTGGAGCTTGCTGGGCCTAACCATAGGTACACCTCCAAATCCTAGAAGATCACAATCATCACTTCCCCTCCCTTTTGTTTCCTCCATCAGTGCTTTAGCACCATCCTGTTTCCCTGGTATAGGGATATGGGTGTTGTGTCCGAGCGAGACATGGAGGTTAACCTGTTTCATTCAGCATAATTACCCTGATCTCCCATATCTTGCAGAAACCTATTTTCATTCCATGATCCATTACCTTTTGGGAAACCTGAATGGTGGATTCTATGCCACCCTTTTCTCACACCACCTAGGTGTTTTTTATCCCTCTCTCCCCCATGACCCCTTAGGCTATCTTCGGCATCTCGATATCCTCATACTTATCCGCAAGAGGATGCTCAAGCATAGGGTTGATGGTTATGTGCTCATGCAGGATTCCCCCCCTCTCGCAAGGGAAAGAGATGACCCAGCTTCTCCTAATGGTGTTTCTAAGTAGGTACCACCCCATCCACTAGAATATTATCATTCATCCATCATTCCCTCTTCTTCTGTTCCCTCCACATACCCACCTCCACCTACACTCTCGGCTAATATCCCCATCACCCTCCACCTGGCCATGGTGGAACACTGTCTGGACATCCTTGACCACCAATAGACGACCATCCTATATTCCAGATGTGGCTTGATCAGATATCAGGCCTTTTTCTTCAGCATCAGGGCCTTCAGTTACCCCAAGCACCTACTCCTACCTATGCTACTTCGCCATCTGCCACCCAGGCCCCAAAGACGGGACTGACCAACAGTTCCGTTCTCTTATCCACTGTTGTCCAAGATGATTCTACTACTTCTACCCACTATGATGTTTTAGTATACCCTCTCATGTAGGGTGCCAATATTATATCTCTAGCTATTATTCCTCCTACTGCTGCGACAGATGTTCCCACTGCACCTTCCACTCAGAGAACAGAGTAGGTGCCTCCAGTTTTCATTGTGGTTGATCCTCCTCTGGAGAATCCTCCTATTTTCAATGATGCATCTTCTAAGGCCACACAATGACTATTTTTTGGCACATTTGTTTTCTTTATCTATATCTCTTTTTTGATATGCATGTGCGATGATGATATTTGTCTCTGTAGATTTATTTTTATTTTTCCTCACCCATCACAGGGTCCCTCGAGTGTTGCTTGGAACATTTCTTTGACTACTTTCCATATTTATTGACTCACCATGAAAGGAGTATTATTTTTGAGTTTCTTTTTCATTTTTACTTTCACTTTACTTATTTCACTTCTTCTCCTCATTCTGCTCGCCCATGTGTCCCCACTCCTCTCCTCTACCTTGGCGTTGCACTTGGGGGACCATGTGTCGTATTAAGTGTGGGGGAGAGTCTCTGACTACAATAGTCTTTTCCTTTGAACTAATCTTGGAGACATCATTAATAAATGAAATATTTTAAAATGTGGAAATTTTGTTATTAATTATAATTATAAAGTGTAGATACCTAAAAGGTAATTTTAAAAGTTACTTTCTTATTTTAAATTTAAAATTATTTTCAAATGATTTCTAGTATAGTTTTATTCTGGATTTAAAGTCTTGTACATTTATCTAAATAGACTAATAATTTTTACTCCTTTCATGACCTAATTGACCTTTTTTTTCCTAATTTCTATGAGGTATTTAAAGACCTTTTGAAAAACTATTTCTTGTACCCACTTTCTTGAGAGTTTCTTGGGATATTCATAACTACCATATCTTTCTAGTATTTCTCTTCAAAACATAAATATTTTCTAATCACATTAAAATGATTGATTCATTTCATTGTTTTTCATTCCCTTTGACCTAGAGACCTACCCTACATCTAAAATTCATAAAAACCTTAGAAACCATGAAATTATTTATTATGAAGCTATATTAAAAGCCTATTTTTCCTTCCTACCATAATTCTTTACAATTTTTCAAGAATATTTATTTGAGATTTAGAGAGGGATTTTTGGAAATTCATGGTACATTTTGGTGAGAAGCCATGAAATTAAGTGTGGGGCAGAGTTCCACTTGTTAATTTGGGAAAAAGGGTTCCAAAACCACTATTCATTGTATTCTTGGTGGTCAATGTGTTAAAAATGTTTTGAAAAATGAAAAAGATGGACCATATTCATTTCTTACACATTATTGATGGTTTATGAACCCATGTTGGTAAGGGAATATAATAGTGATGATACCCTTTGAGATATATTGATTTTGGATTCATTTTCATTGAACTTTATTTTGAATATCATGCATTATTGTTTAAGAATTGAGCCTCCTTTTTCAAGCCTCTGAGATTATTTTTTACATCATTACCTACCAACCCTTAGCCTCATAAAAATTTGAACCTCATTTGAATCCCTCATTTTTTTTGTGATTTGACTTCTGAAGTGTAGAATGAGAACGCTTGAAAGCCTGTGGATAGAGTTAATATACATAAGATTGATCATAACTCTGATAAAATAATCTTGAGTGATGAGTGTGGTATTTTTTGGTGAGTTAAATCATCAAGGGGTATGTTTATTAATGAAAAGTTAAATAATGTGGATAAAAGAGAATGAAAATATTTAATTGGATTATATAGGAGGAATTATTAAAATATATTTGTAATTGAAATATGTTATGTGAACTTTAAAATCCTCTATTATGGATATAGTATTTATAAGTATACTCGGTTTAATTCTTCCCCTTTTAGAGTATGCATTTTTTTGATTTGATGTTTAGATTTTTCTTTAGGGAAAGAAGATGGATAAGTGTGGGGGGTTTTATGTACCCTATTTGTGTATTAATTTTCATACATTCTATTGATTATCTAAACATGTTTTCACTGGATATATTTTGTTTTGGATATAAAATGATTCAATTCAGTGATCATGATGATTTTCAGGTGTTTTACATCCAAAATCACAAATCAAGAAATAATCAGAACAAAATTCACAAATACACGGTGTGTAATTTCATTATACATATTGTATACATTTTCCAAGACAAGGATTGACTAGACCAAGTACACACCCATGATTCTTACCAGATGTTTCACACTATTTACATCACTTTACACACTGTGTTACCCCCTTCAAGAAGTAGTTGGTGGATGAAGTTGACATTACACGCCATGTTGGGAGGTGTTGTACCCCATGTTCTCCTACCCACTGACCTTTGATGCCTTCAATGTCAAGGTTGGCACAGCAGATCACCTACCAGGGGAGAAAGAATATCCAAGTCAAGTTGACTTGGTTACACATTGTGTACATTATGGTACACACCGTGTAGTTTTGAATACTATAAATAAGAGTGAAGGGCCTCTTAATTAAGACACAGAATGATTTGAAAACAAGATTCACCAAATTATAGAAGAATGGAGAGAGAATAATAGAAGGAAAGACAAAGAGGGAAGAGAATATAGGAGGTTCTACCGCTCTTCCTTCCTTATGATCTTCAATCCAAAGCTTCCACAATGTTTATTTCTGGTATTAAAAGTCTGTTAGTCATTAGCTACTCCATGTGTTGCTAAATTCACCATGTGTTGGGGATGTGGATGATTATGGTATGTTATTAATCAACTATCTTATTGTATTCATGTTATTTATGTTTCTATTATAATCCCTCTAAATATCTTAATAAATATCGCTAGAAACCCCCTATCAGAACAAGAAAGGAATTTCCAGGGATCTTAAGAAGAATTATGATAATTTAAATATAAGGCCTCATCCTTAAACATTACATAATATTGTGGTAAGTCAAGAATTAACATTGGGGATCTTTTTAGGTTTATATTTTTAGAGAATTAGGTCATAACTATTATATTACATCTCAAAAATTACAAAGTAAACACTTATAATCTATCCAATTTTTTTACAACAATAAAACTCCTTATATAAAACAAGAATTATTTTATTTATAAAAATCTTATTGAATTATTCCTTTATCTTATCCTTCCTTATACCATGTGAAAAACATTTAAAAAAACCTGGTATGAGCATAAAAATCTCTGTAAGGGGTATAAAATAAATA
Organism: Viscum album; assembly: GCA_963277665.1. Taxonomy (NCBI): domain Eukaryota; kingdom Viridiplantae; phylum Streptophyta; class Magnoliopsida; order Santalales; family Viscaceae; genus Viscum; species Viscum album. The sequence goes on along the minus strand of OY728126.1, from coordinate 826,741,482 downwards.
AATAAAATATTATTCCATCAATAATATCTTTAACATACATCATGAAATCATAAGTTTTATGAATAACACATAGAAATCATAAATCATAAAGGTAACCTGTGGAATCCATATCATACTTACATTATAGATTTCATAGCTACATAGGGAGTTACGTTTGGAATAACAATAACAGTATATTCCCTAAATCTCTTAGGATAAACATTAACTTTACCAATATCACATTAACCAATGAATTGGAGATGTATCTCAGGCTCACCTGCCCTAAATTTATCACAAAACCACCCATATACTTAAACAATCCCCAAGAACCATAACATAATCACAACACATAAAACAAGAATAAAGAAAAGATAACATTTCCACATTACAATAACAAGATATAATTTCAAGATATTGGCATAATCAGTTCATTTAAAACATTGAAAAATAAGAGTTTTGAATCAAAGTGTCCCTTGCCAATTTGAAACTTTTTAAAGTATTTTACACTTAAAATACTCATTTCTATATAAATAAATTGTTAAAATTATTTCTAAAACGAGGACATCAAAGATATTGATTTAGAAAATTAAATCTTTAAATCATTTAACATGATGTTTTAGTTATAGAATCATTTACCACTTGAGAAAATCTTGAATGAAAATAAACATTAAAGAATAACATCAAAGAAAACTATAAATATCATCATAATATAGAAATTCATGAGATAAAATGTCAAAAGGGTTGTATATACACCTTATTGGATAATAAAGGGTCACAATATCAAGATATTCCTCAATGAAAGGATATTGAGATGTAGTCCCTTACAAAGATTGTATCATTATATTAAAGATAAATAAATGAAATAATTATGTGTGAAAAAAATAAATACACCCAATATAAGTGGGTATTATGTGTAAAACAATCATACTTCATTCACACATATTCATTTCATGACATAATCAAGAAGTATAAGTTTAACCCAAAGAATAGAAATTGGGTTTAGAAGTTCCCCTATGAAAATTTGACAACCTAACAACGTCACATAAAAATTCAGAAAATGCGTTGATGAGAAAGAAAAGTTCTTATCATCAAATGGACAAAAACATTACAGCAATAAGGATATATAAGAACATACACTGATATAATAAAGTGGAAATTAAAATACATAACATAAAAGAATTATTTTACTAAAAGAGGAGGCTGAAAGGTTCCCTTACAAAGATCATTTGTAAATAAAATAGATCAATTGTGTGTATTCACTATAAGTAAACATAAATAAATTATAAATACAAGATAAGAAATAAAAAATTTATTTCTCACATAATCATATCATGACATAATCATGTAGTATAAGATCAACCCAAATAATGGAACTGGGTTAAGAAGATCTCTTACCTTGTGTCTGACTTGTCTTGTTTGTTCTTTATCACCCAAAATAATAAACGTAAGTTAATTATACATGATTCTGAAACTTTTTAAATTATATTATTCTTTTTATATCACTTATTACCTTTCAATAAAATTTATTTATTTATTTGATTTCATAGTGGACATTTTGACGATGTTCAGAATTTGAGTAAAAAATGAACTTATTATAATTACAATTTTTCCATGTGGTCAAAAGTACATTATCTACAGAATATTATTCATATATATATATATAATATATCTTATATATTTATTATATATTAATTTATAATAGTCCATAACATTTTTAGATAAGAAACGAAATGCGTTGTTCACGGAGACCATAAGTCGTACGTACGCATGAACGCTACATTCATTTCTATGTCATATTTAATGAAATGAAAACATAATGATACATAGGCATATTATAATTCCAGTATAATATTAAATTTTATATATGTTATATAATTTCATTAACACCATCCTTTATACATTCCATGTATGGTATGAATGAGTAATATCACTTTGAGTGGGTGGTAGTCCGCAATTCCACAAATAAAATAATCGTATTTATAAAACATTAAAAGCATAAAGGTATGTTATAAATGATCATTACAGAAGAATATAGATAAAATAAATATCATACAGTACCATCATAATGACCACCATGAGAGGTGGTGGGAAAATATTGAACAATCATCATTTTGTGAGGCAGTTGTTCGTCTTCCACAGAAACAGTATGTTCTTTACCCATTAGAGGGAGGTGTGTGTAAGTGTAGTTAGAATCCTTATAATAGAAAAAAAACTATTATATTGATTATATTGGTTTTTTTGTTTAATCAATGAAAAATAATAGAACATTTAGTGAAGAATTAGAATAATGGAAAGAAATTTTAGAAAAGATGTTACCTCTTAAAATGTGTAACTTTCTTTGATTCGAGCCAAAACGATTTCTTGAATTGCATTATGCCTAGGGGAAAGTATAGTGGAGGAATAGTATAATTTTTTAAGGTTCATGTAGTATATTTTGGATGATTCATGTGGCTTGATAGGTGTGTGTAATGGGTTAGAGGTGGTGTCCTTTTATAAGAAGGAGGCAAGGCTCTTTAGAAATGTTTGAAAGTATTATTTTATTATAAAATGGTTTTCGGTCTCAAAAGGTACAAAAATAATTAAATTATAATAAAATATGAATATAAGTCTAAATAAAATCATCAAATAAGAATTATACAGTTTATGGATATTTTTTAATTCTTATCTTTTTTATTTAACCCTTTTTTACTCTTACCGTTTTATCAAGAATTTAACACTTTGAGAATCAAAATAGGTACCAAAACATGAAAAATATACAATTAAAGAGTCAATAAAAAAACTTAGACTTATGATAACTATTTTTCTGAATCTTATATATTTTGTAATTTTATAATATTTAATAAATTATTTTATATTTTAAAATATGAATTATGTCAATTTTGACACTATTCATATCATGACTTTTTTTTAAATCAATAACTTGATTGATTCAAAAAAACTTCATTGATACAAATATATCATGTAAGTGTTATCCATAAAACTCTTGTATGATATCAAAATAACCAAATTCTATTTATTTTAACATTTATAATATCATTTATTTGAATCCATTATTAATGAAGCAATCATTTCATCACCATTATGTCATAATTAAATTTATTTATATAACGTCTAAAAATTATTAAAAAAATACCATGATGTAGGAAATATTTTGATATTTATAATGACTAATTATAGTAGAAAATATCACTTATATAACCCCATATAAAATTTTTTTTACTAAAAGATATATGTTTATGTTAAATTTTCTTTAACTTTAAATTAATTTTTTTAAAATGTCATTTTAACTTACAAGTGGCTCCATGGGGTCCCAAAATCAACCCAAGGAAGACCATGGTCAGATATGTATCATCCAATATGGTTAAGACATGTTTTATGGTAATTTAATATTATAATAACATTATTTGTTTACCCTTATTACCAGATTTTCCCTTCAACCATGATAAATAAAATATTTACTGAAGTTACTATTCATAATGTATAAAAATAAAAGTTATTAATTTACATAATTTGGACCTCATAATTCCAAATATGGAATCAATTTTTTCAAATTCAAAACACATAAGTTTCAGAAATTAGTTTAAAATTAATTCCTGTTGTCAAAACCAAAAAGCGTGTTTTTAAGATGTAAAAACTACCAAATGATTGACAAGTGTTTATGTACAATTTTGAAGTGAAATTACTTATAATGACCAAATTTAGATTAAATGATAAAAATATAATCCAATTAAACTGTAAAATCATTTAAATTTACAATATAACTATATAAATCAATTATATTAAAAGGTGGTTTTAAATTAAAATTCTGTATTTTTCACTATTCATTAAAAATGAACTTTATCAAAAAAATACCAAAATTTTACCCAAAGTAACTTTTGATGCTAAGATTATAAATAAGAAGTTTATTTTGTCAAATATAATATATAAAAGTGACAAAAACTATATTTAAAAAGGGTTCTCCATCAAAAGGTGGTAAAACGACTTTTTAAAAACATTAGAGTATTTCATTCTCAAAATCGGATTCATTCTTATTTTAAGCCTCAAAAATTTATCAGATAAATGTAAAGACATTAAAAAAAATGTATAATAATATTTTATTTAGTTCTGTTCATTCCTACAAATACAACAGCTAGGTGCTAACTTCCATTTAAAATAATAATAATATTATATTATTTTTTCAGTATAACTCAAATTTGTGTGCAACGTATGATTTCAAAGAAAACCATTATTGCGTGTTGACTACGCTATCGGAAAAAGTGTCATCTTTAACGTAAAATTAATATCGTATTCATAAATATTAATATATATGAAAAAATATTATTCTATAAATACTTGGGTCATTACATCCTTCCCTCCTTTTGAAAATTGTGTCCTCGTAATTTTAAAATTGGGCTTGGAAACATCATTTAAAGTCCCACATCGGAAAAACACTCAATAAAACTATCACTTTAAAAGAAAGAAATAAAAGTAAAAAGGTCACACGAGATAACAAATACTAGTATTCTATGTATAAAAACATGGATATTGAAGAGAAACTAAGTGTCAAGTTATGATGGAGAGTGATTGAAAACATGATCCGGAGAAAGTTAACCACTAGAAAACCACAAACTTGTGATGGCTTAAAAAATCTTTGATTTCACAGTAGGAAAAGTAAATGAACAATGTTTTTGTTTTAATATCCTTTTTATAAAGTTGATGAATTTATTTCTGATCTTGACTAAGAACATAAGGAAATATACTTACTTATCAAGTAGACTTTCATCCTTTAATAAGTTTCTACCAAAAAATCATCTTTTCTCCAAACGATGAGTATTCAAGATGACTTGTTCACACTTGAAGTGCTAGAATAAACTTCCAGATAATAAAATGATTCAAAAAATATTAACCATATATTTTCCATGTCTTTAGACATTAACCAAAACCAAAGTGGTTAGTATAATATTAGATAATACCAAAAAAGGATAATCTTTTATAACGAAAAATACTACTCTTAGTCTGTAAAATTGAACAAGAAATACCCAAAGTTCAACAAAGACCATTCAATAAACAATTATCCTTAAAATAATTCAAAGTAATCCAAACATAGATTGAAAACCAAAACTCAAAAGGATTTAATCACATAGTCTATTATAGTAAATCTTAACATTTATCTCCAAATAACATCAACTAATCTTAAAGTATCATACTAAAGTTTAATTAACCTAATCACATATTATCTACGATAGGTTAATTATTTTCATAAATAACCTGAATCGCTATATGTCCATAATAAAAACATAGCTTCTTCCAAAATAAAATTTCAACCATTACTCCACAAATGATACCCCATAGTATTCTATCTTCCTTAAGCATATAGTGTTCCCAAAAGACAAAATGTCTTCCAAAATAAGCGTTATCACTTAATCACAAAATCATTTTCTTATTCTAAGGATATCCATTTGATAAAACATAAGTTCCAAAACCATCTTATTATTGATTCATAAAATCATTTAACTAAAAATAATATATCATATTAACCATGGAATTCACATAGGCTAGTTGTAGGTGACCCTCCCTTGTCTCCCATCAGTTGTGGGTTCGATTCATGTGGCCTTATTCAACATGATGGGATGTCACCCATCCCACGTGTTGTCCCTTTTTATAAAACTCAAAAATAACTGTATCATGATTTAATCTCAATGGTTGTCTTATACCTATCATTTTCATCCCAACTCATTATGACCTCAATTTCTTAATTCATTAAGTCTTATATATATTGAAGTTTTTTACCTCCATATGATAAAACAACACTATTACCAAAGAAAGAACATTGTACCTTGATCATGGTGTTCACCAGGTTTTATCATCATATTGTTCACGTAGTTAAAAGGTCCATGCATTGCAAAAATGATTTAGAGATCCTTCAAAATCATTTACTTCCTTCATCCAAATACACCTTATACAACATGGGTCATATGGGTGTTCTAAGAAAAATAGTTTTGGAAAATAATCATGTATGAAAAATAATTTAAAAACATCTAATCAAACTGGATTTTTATAAAATAGTCCAACTGAGTTTGAGTTGAAAATTTCAATAAATGGTACTTTTAAAATACAATAAGTATTTTCTAATAGACTATATTTTAAAAGAAAATATAAATAGGTTGCACAAGGGTCTCCTTCTTCATCACATTTTTCAAAATCATAATATGCTTCAAAATCATGTAATAAAATAAAATATTTCAAAATGACATGATAATATTTACCTTTTTTGAAAAATATGAGAATATTGAGAAAATGGTATTTTATTAAATACAACCTATGATCCATGATGGTATCATGGTATAACAGAGGTGTTTTAAATCTCAAATAATTGCTTGTAAGTGAGTTGTATGTTAAAAAATGTTTTAGAATTGTATGGACATGACTTTGCAATAATTATTTCAAGCAAGTGATCAGGAAGAGATAAGAATGTCATTTGAGATCCTCCTCCTTCCATTTGTAACAGGCTTTCCTTAATCTGAAAAAGTAACAAAATAAGGTTTTAATTTAAAGAGTAGACATAGTGACTAACCATGTGCCTAACAAAAAACTCATAATCCCTAAAGTTGTCTAAAATGACCTCTAATACCAACTATAAGGCCACATCCTTAAACATTACATAATCTTGAGTTAAGTTAAGAATTCACGTTGAGGATATTTTTAGGTTTAGAGTTTTATAGAATTTGTCCATAACTATTACATTACATCTCAAAAATTACAAAGTAGACACATCTAATCTATCCAATTTTTTCACAATAATAAAACTCCTTAAATGAAAAATAATTATTTTATTGATAAAAATATTCTTTAATTATTTCTTCCACTTATCCTTTCTTATACCCTATGAAAAACATTTCAAAATCTTTCGATGATCATAAAAATATCATTAAGGGTTATAAAATAAAGAAAGAAAACATTAGTCCATCAATAAGCTCTTTAACATACATCATGAAATCATAATATTTATTATTAACACATAGAAATGGTAAATCATAAAGGTAACTTGTGGAATCCATATCATATTTACATTTTATCTTTCACAGCTACATAAGGAGTTATGTTTGGAATACCCAACACATTATATTCCCTAAATATCTTAGGATAAACATTAACGTTTACCTCTGTCACGTTACCCAATGCATTGGAGATCTAACTTGGACTCACCTGCCCTATATTTTTCACCGAATCACCTATATACATAAAAAATTCACAAGAACCATAACATAATCATAACACATAAAATAAGTATAAATGAAATATAACTTTTCCACATTACAATCACAAGATATGACTGAAAATTATCTTTTTATTTGATTTTCAAAATGGTGGGATACAGCAGAGGTGAGCCAAATTCAAAATACAATATTCAAAAAACCAACAACACAAAATGAAGAGATGAGGATTATTCTCGCATCAGTCGAAGTGACAAAAAAATTTGCCTACCATCGACTGACACATCATTCATCTTGTCATCGATCATCGTCACCAAATACGGCGCCATCGCCCCCGATTAATAACCACGTCGTCATCATCACAGATCATCACCACATAAGAATACCAGAGGCAACCGTTCACTAGAAAACATATCACCACTAATAAAAACCATAACAAAACATAACAGAAATAGCGAAAACCACCAAATCCAGAAAATATATTCCTACAGGGAAACCCTCTTACGATTCAATATACTTTTCACCATAAAAAACTTCTCTAAAAACATAGTTTAAGCCAAAACAGAATGCCGCCAACATCAAAGGACTCACACCTAGTGTAACGGCCACCTTGAATCCCTTTGAACACTAAACCAAAAATCCCAAAACCTCATCGTAACCACTGCGCCAGATCCGACTAGGAGAGTCTCATAGGAACATGGGGTCAGAGCAGGTTGAGCAGTAAAGGAGTTCATCAACACAATTGTCGTCGGGCCCAAGAAGCTCCATGAAAGAAGTCGGCGTCGACATGAAGCGGAACTAGAGTGCCATCACCAAGCAGACGTGAGGACCAGGAGAAAAAAGGAAGAAAACCAGAACTAGTATTGAAAATCAGAACACCAAAGACACAAAAAAACATGAACCAGAAAGATCGAAGCCCCTAACCAACGCCCCACCGACACCACCCCAAGCCGTCCATCAGAACCATCACACTGGACCAATATGGGGTCTAGAATGATAGGAAAGATGAAAAGAGCAGCGGAGGAGGGATATTGAAGCTTCGGTCCTGAAACACCATGAATGAAGACGCAATTAAATCAAACCTAAAAGGCGAAAGGAATAACAGAGAAAAGGGATAGAGTCGATCCTGGAAAATCTGGAGAATGACTCGTGTAGAGGAGGAGCCACCGTGTTTTCCGGAGGATTCAGGGCAAAACCCTAGTTGTTGCCGAGAGAAAAGAGAGGGTGCTCTCATGAGAATGCAGAGCCATTTTTCCAATCAAAAGATATCATTTCAAGATATTTCCATAATCATTTCATTTAAAACATTCAAAAACAAGAGTTTTGAATCAAAGTGTCACATACCACTTTGGAACTTTTGAAAGGATTTTAAACTATAAAACACTCATGTACATATAAATAAATCCTCAAAATTATATCTAAAACATGGACATGAAAGAGAAGGATTCATATAATTAAATCTTTAAAAAATTAAAAAATGATGTTTTAATTATAGAATCATTTACCACTTGAGAAAATTGTGAATAAAAAAAATCATTAAAGAATAACATCAAAGAAAACTGTAAATATCATGAGAATATAGAAATTCATGATATAAAATGTCAAAAGGGTTGTATATACACCTTATAGGATAATAAAGGTGCTCAATATCAATATATGCTTCAATGAAAAGAGATTGAGATGTAGTCCCTTACAAAGATTGTATCATTAGATTAAAGATAAATCAATGACATAATTATGTGTGAAAAATATAAATACAAAAAATATAAGTGGATATTGAGTTTAAAATAATAATATGTCATTCACACATATTCATTTCTGACATAATTCAGAAGTAGAAGTTTAACCTAAAGAATGGAAATTGGGTTAAGTAGTTCCCATAAAAAAATTTGGCAGCCTAACAGTATCACTTAAAAATTTAGAAAATGTGTTGATAAGAGAGATAAGGGACTATCATTACATGGACATAAACTTTACAATAATAATGATATAGAATAACATATCCCAACATTATAAATTGAAAATTAAAATACATAACATAAAATAATTCTTTTACTAAAAGAGGAGGGTGAAAGGTTTCCTTACAAAGATAATTTAGTAAATAAAATAGATCAATTATGTGTATTCACTATAAGTACACAAAAATAAAGTATAAATAATATATATGAAATAAAAAAAATTCTCACATAATTATAGCACAACATAATCAATAAGTATAAGATCAACCCATAGAATAGAAATCGGGTTAAGAAGTTCCCTTATATTGTGTCCAACTTATATTTTTTGTTCGTTATCTACCTGAATAATAAAATTAAGTTAACTATAATTGCTTCAAAAACTTTTTAAAGTTTATTATTCATTTTATATCACTTATTACCTTGAAATAACTATTAGTTAATTATTTGAGTTGATAGAGTACATTTTGTCGATGTTCGGAATTTGAGTCAAAAATGAACTTGTTATAATTACAATTTGTCCATGTGGTCAAAAGTATATTATATCCAAAATATTATCCATATATATATATAATATATCATATATATCCCATATATATATATATTTAAAATATTCCATAAAATTGGGAGATAAGAAATAAAATGAATCGTTCATGGAGACGGTAAGCCATACATACGCATAAACGCTACTTTCATTTCTATTTCATATTTAATAGAAAGAAAACTTAATGATACATAGGTATATTATAATTACAATATATAATATCATATTTTATATATGTTACATATTTTCATTAACTCCATCCTTTATACGTTTCATGTATGGCATGAACGAGTCATATCACATTGAGGGGGCGGTAGTCCACACTTCCTCGAATGAAATTCTCGTATTTATAAAACCTTAAAAGCATAAATGTATTTTATAAATAATAATTAAATAAGAATGTAGATAAAATAACTAAAATAAATATCATATATAATTACAGTTCCATCATAATGGCCCCCATGAGAGGTGGTAGGAGAATATTGAACAATCATTGTTTTGTGAGGCAATAGTTCATCGTCCACAAAAAGAGTATGTTCTATACACATTAGACATAGGTTTGTGTCAGTGTAGTTAGAATAATTATCATAAAAACAACCTAGTATATTTTGGATACTGTTTTTGTTATGTAATCAAATAAAAATAATAGAATAGGGGGTAATGAAGTAGAATAATGGAAAATAATTTTAGATAAGACATTACCTCTTAAACTGTGTAACACTCTTTGATTTGAGCCAAAAGGCTTTCTTGAATTGCCTTATGCCTAGATAAAAGATTCTAAGAGGAATATTGGGATGTTAGGAGATTATTGGTGCAGATTTTGAATGATCCAATCAGCTTGAGATGTGTGTGTGATGGGTTAGAGGTGGTGGCCTTTTATAAGAGGGAGGAGGGGCTCTTTAGGAATGTTTGAAAGTATTATTTTATTATAAAATGTTTTTCATTTTAAAAAGGTCCAAAACTAAATAAATTAGAATATAAGATTAATATAAGTCTAAATAAAAGCTTCTAATAAGAATTAGACTGGTTTTGGATATTTTTTAATCCTTATCTTTTTTATTTAACCCCTTTTTACTCTTACATTTTTATCAAGTATTTAACACTTTGAGAATAAATTTTTTTACCAAAACTTGAAAAATATCCAATTAAAGAGTCAATAAAATAAATTTAAACTTATTATAACTATTTGGAAAAATCTTATGTATTTTTTAATTTTATGATATTTAATAAAATATTTTATTTTTTTAAATATGAATTATGTCAATTTTGACATTGTTCATATCATGACTTTTTTTAAAAATGTATAACAACTTTATTGATTCAAAAAAACTTCATTAATACAAATATAACTTCTAAATATCATCCAAAAAATTATTTTATGACAAAAAAATAATCAAATTGAATTTATTTTAACATTTATAATATCATTCATTTGAATCCTTTATTAATGAAGCAATCATTGCATCACCATCGTTTCATAATTAATATTTATTTATTTAATGTCTAAAATTATAAATAAAATACCATGATGTGGGAAATATTTTTATATTTATAATTAATATTTAAAGTCAAAAATATCACTTATATAACCCAATATTAAAAAACCTTTACTAAAAGATATATGTTTTGGTTACATTTTCCTTAACTTTAAATTAATTTTTATAAATTGTCATTTTGAATTTCTAGTGGCTCCACGGGGTCCCAAAATTGACCCAAGGATGTCTGTGGTCAGACATGTATCATAAAATAGTGTTAGGACTTTTTTTGGGTAATTTAATATTATTATGATATTATTGTTTTACCCTTATTTACCAGATTTACCCTTTAACAACAGTAAATAAAATATTTACTAAAGTTACGATTCATAATGTCTAAAAATTAAAGATACCTATTTATAAAATTTATACCTATTGATTACAAATATTTAATCCATTTTTCCAAATTCAAAACTCATAAGTTTTGTAAATTAATTTAAAATTAATTCACGTTGTCAAAACCAAAAAGCACGTTTTTAAGAAGTAAAAACTACCAAAAGATTGGCATGTGTTTATGTCCAATTTCCATGTGAAATTACTTAAAATGACCAACATTGGATTAAATTATAAAAATATAATCCAATTAAACTTTAAAACCAATTAAAAGTAAAATCAAACTATATAAATAAATTAGATTAAAAGGCAGTTTTAAATTAGAATTCAGTATTTTTCACTATTCGTTAAAAAAATGTACTTTATCAGAAAAATACCAAAATGTTATCCAAAGTAAATTTTGATGTTACAATTATAAATAAGAAGTTTATTTTTTAAAATTTAAGATATAAAAGTGAAAAAAATATTTAAAAAGGGTTATCCATTAAAAGGTTTTAAAATGGCCTTTTAAAAACATTAGAGTATTTCATGCTTAAAATCGGATTCATTCTTATTTTAAGCCTCTAAATTTTATCGGATAAATGTGAATACATTTAAAAAAAATGTATAATCATATTTTATTTTGTTCTATTTATTACCTCAAATAAAACATCTAGGCTCTAACCACCATTGAAAATAATATTATTATTATATTATTTTTTCAGTATAACTCAAAGTTGTGTGCAACGTACGATTTCAAAGAAACATGTTGTTGTGTGTTGAGTACGCTATCGAAAAAAATTTCCTCTTTAACATAAAATTAGTATCGTGTTCATAAATATTAATATATATGAAAAAGTATTATACTATAAATATTTGGGTCTTTACAGTAAACCTTTGATCATTGGGTGCACTTATCGTCTCAAAATGGCCTGCAATTAATAAAAATAATAGAAATAAAATTCCAGACAAAGGAATTGGTATCTAATGATTCAAACAAAACTCATCAGACCAAGGGGGTTCCATTATATTATAAACCCATATATGTGAGTTATTATGTACAACACAACATGACAAGAAAATTGATTTATTAATAACCTTAAAAAATCCACATCCCTGAGGCATTCTTCTCATTTATCGTTATAATCAATTTTACGTTTTTCTTTATCTTTTAAGAAATTCATCAAGAAATAGAATAATATGTTAAGTTATCTTTGAGAAATCAAATATTGACTCTAAATTTAGTTAATATACACCTAATTAATAAAAAAATATTGAAATAGAATGCAATGACTCTCTCTCCCTGTAGATCGACCCCATACTTGCACTGTTCTAGTAATAAGTTTGGGTGTTTCAATTTGGGTTTGTAAACATAACAATTTGGATAAAAATACACCAAATACCACTCTACAACCTTCCACCAAGCATCTGTGAACAAACATCTACTTTATAACTACAGTTTCCACACTACTCAAGCACTTTTGATATGACCCTAGATGTTACCAACTTGAACACACGGTCCACATCACCAATAAAAAATAAACGATCTCTCACATAGCCATGCTTCCCGTTTATGTTTCATAGAGTATGATAGAAACTTATCCTAAACCACATGTTCATCCATATCAAATGGAGTTGTGCCTTACAATCACATTCCCATATATGGACCTCATCATGGCCCTTAGGGTCTCACACTTTCCTCTGACCACTCATTAAAATTGACCTCATATTATACAATCCACACACCACTAGGCCTAGCCTAATTCCCTATTACTCACTTGACCATCCCTCTGGTCAATTAGCCCCATCTTCCTTAATACATTCTCAACATACCACCCAAAAACCAAAACATTTGTACAAAATCCCAACCACATGACCATCCTCACCTAGGGTGTCACCTTCATAATAATATCCTCCATCCACACTTCAGTCACCCTTGTCTCATCCACCCAAAATATACATAGAGTACTCCACTAATGATCATCCAAACATATGGATCACACATCCAAATTCTACAACCCTTCAAAACCATCCTTACATCTAAACATTATCATTCGGGTGCCTTTTTGAAAGAACCATAGAATAACCTTATCGTTTTTTAAATCTGAATGGAACTTGTTATGCATTGATTCCACCTCTGAAGCATCTCCCATTCTTCATATTCAAGACACCTATAACACTGGGATAACCTCACTTGAGGTCACCTTCAATGTTTCGAGGAATATCAACTCATTGTCACAACACAAGTCACATCTCCCAAAACCATTGACCATCCAACATGGCCCTCTAGGCCAAACCCACACCTTTCCAAACATAAAACTTACTCCTATGACTCATTCATGCAAGAGAACTCACAAAATCGCTGACCACACTCATGGGTCACTCTCGAGGGTCGAACATTAACAACTTACCAAACTAAGGTGAGGCGTGAAAAGTCATTAGGCCCTTTCTCTACGCAATATACATCAAACATTAAACAAGTCACCACTCATGGGTGTCTCTCCATCCCCCATCCTAGAACACTATGTCCAACGCACTGAGAAAACCTTTACTATAGATTCCAATACCATAACAAAAAAATCACCGCTAACATCACCATGAATCCAGAAATCCAATTCCAACCCCAATCTAACACAACCAATCACAACCTACAATGGTTACCACATCTGTGTTATTAGATGATTCCACTAAACCTCAAAGCCATAACTTAACCAAATATACAACGAGGTTCACCCCTATACTCAACATATCAAACTCACCAAGGTCTCCAAACTAAGTCACACTCATTTCCCAAACCACCCATACACAGGGTTTGTTCACAACACTAGGGATACCCATCTCGTATGTCCCTTTATATTTCGACCTACAACATGCTCAGAACTCAAGTCCATTATATTTAGAAAATGTAGTTGGCTGTTAAAACATAAACACTATAGTTATATCAAACATACTTGGCACAAAATACCCTGGTTCCCATTCCATCGTCTATATAAAATGAACAAAGTCCCTATAGAATAAATCCTCTCCTATATCCCCCTGAACCACTACAATCTCTTTCCCTATCACTAGAGGAGCATTATCGGTGATGTCCTCTTATCTCCCAAATAGAAAATGTCATAGTAGTAGAATTTCTCAAAAATTCCAAACACACATCTCAAATCACATAACATCAAACTCCCACAACTTACACAAGGAAGGTTATTCGCTATCCTGAAACAACCCATCTAGCATACACTATTCCAATTGTCATCGTCACATCTAAAACACTACCCTTGACAATCCCTACCATGGTTCATGGTTCAAATTGTGTAAACCAATTTACATAATCATAAGTCTATCATTTGAAACCTTTTTAAAACCATTTCTACACTCATAAATTAAATCATTCCACTTTGTAACATTTACAATTTCATAAGTTATTACAACCAACATTTTAACTCATTTATAACCCTTTACTAAGAACAATTATTTAACCATTCATTAACATTATTTACTTTTTCCCCATTTTATTCATCTTTATTAGACTTAATTTGCTTCAAATTTTTAAACTAATTAAAATAAATTCTACCCTTCATACAACAATTGCATCACCCAATAGTGAAATATCATCCAATGGTAACAAAATACATTAAGAAATACAATCCTCACCCTAGTACAATGGGTTTTACCTCGTACATGGGTAAGATAATCTCATGAATGAGCTCATTTTCAAGACCCAACACTTCCAAATATCTTATATACCATCCCTAAATAGTAATTCCATAGAAAAGAACTACTCTGATAATACTTCGTAACTTCCCTGACATAGAATACACTAAACTAGTGCCCCGATATATGTCACCACATGAACTCAAGAATGCCTCCTAGTATGCCAAAGGTTACCAACTATTAGCAAGGTTCTAATAGTTCACATGGTGAGATTTTACCATCTTTAATAGATTAATCCACATCAGATAAAATGTGAAATAAAGAAAACAATAAACAATAAAATAGAAACATGCATTACCAACCAATATCCCAAATAGAGTACAAAGAAAATAAAATGATCAATATGCCAGGTCAAGTTCACAGTGTCAGAACTGAAGGAAACACAAAATATAGTAACATAAACAAATCCCCAAAATGGTTCCTCACGTAAAATTTGGATCATCGTCCATGAAAAACCCAAGCCCAAATAAACTCCCTAGAAAAAGTAATTTTCCCATATCCTGACCAACAACCATAAAATATGCTCGGTTACACAATGGAATCTCAAGCAGGGTGTAAGTACAACTCAGTAGGACACCACCAAAAGTATCTACAAAATATCAAGTCTAAAAAATATTACATGAAATTACTAAATAAATGAAAATATAATCAAAAGACATCTCGAGTGACATTAGTTAAAAATATTAAATTTAACCATTTTAATCACTTAATCCATTTTCATCACCTGTTACATTGGTTAGGCATTTGCATCATTTAAAAAATGGCCTAATCTAGATAAGTACTATGTATAATTAAATAATTCAAGTTCCCTATCTCACTAGTGATAGACATTTAATAAATAATTACAACATACATACATCAGAGCCTCAATCCAGGTAGTCTAATATAATGCAACCATTAGGGGCATAGGTCCTTAGTAAAACTCCCTAACTCATGAATTATAGGGGTGGGGTTTAGAGCCTCTTTCCAACCTAACCCATGGACATAGAACCTCAATTAAATACCCCACATACCACCAATCCATGTGTATATGATTATGTATTCATTTACTATATATATCATATCACAAACCATTAAAATAAATAACCATAAAATTAATATTTCATATTCATTAAATATGAATAATTAACAACAATCATTAACCCATTATCACATTTACCATTTTCATTTAATAGTTCATTTACCCCATTTTATTTCCTTGTGCCTTAACCATTTATGCATATTCAACAATTCCCATACACTAGAACAATTAACATATTCATCAATTCCTACATGTTAACTTATTTAACATATTTACCATCTCATAATCATTTACCCATTTAACTTGTTCATCATTTCACATGCTTTGACCCACTTAAGAACTTCAAGTACAATTCAAAAGTCACTTAGCATAATCACTTTATTACATCCAACCCATTTCATGTTAATTCAATAAATAACTTATTCCATTATCAAAATCTTGACATAACAATAAATATTTACTTTTAACTCAACTAATCATATCAAAATTCCCATCATGGGATCTATTTTACCACATGTAAATTTTATGGTTACCCTTATAATCTTCCATGTTTAGGAATTTTGGGGCACCCCATGGGTGGGCCAAAAATCAGTCTACTAAACATCAAAACATCTCACAGATATCATGATGGGTTTAATTAATTAGTTAACCAAACATTTTACCAATTATTAATGGAGGAATAAAATGAAAAACAAGTAGAAAGTGAACACACAACAATGTAGGCACAAATCAACATCAAGACTTTGGGATATAACTTGTAGAACACCTACCTCGATTTCAAAGACGAACGCATGCTTATCCTTAGAATTTTTGGATTCAAGAACCCTTTGAATCCCCAACCAAAGATATACTATAAAAATAGTGTCCTATGGATTTGGAAGAAGAAAAATGAAACCACAATCCCTAATCCAGAAAAGAGAAGCAAGTGAAGCATTAGACATACTCTGAGCTTTGATCCACCCCAAACAGAACTCAAAATAACCTAGAATCGAAGGATAATAACCCTTCGGAAGCACTGGTAATTTTGGTTCATTACTTGGGATGGAGGAGGAATAATGAAGGAAGAAATTAGGCAAGAAACATAAAATCCTAAGGGGTCAATTTGGTAAAAACCCCACTTTTAATGGGGCACACGGTTTGGCCTCACATTTTTCCAAACCGTGTGACAGCTGTGTGCATGCCTCTATCTAAGAGGGGCCAAGTCTCATGGTTACCTAGGGAGATCACATGGTTTGATGACCATGCACCAACCATTTGGAATTCCTCTATCCAAATCGGTACGATTTTTCCTCCTCCCTTTTAAGGTTTACATAACCATGCACCAATTCTCTTTGTTAGCACATGTTGGGCGCATGGTTAACATTAATTGTACGCCAACCATGAAAGATGAATAAGATGGCCCAATTCCTATTTATTTTATTTATCAAAACCCAAAAACACCCCAAATATTTGTCATATAGCCTAAAAACATTTAAACAACCAACTTTAAGGGATTTAATCCAAAATTTAATTAGGGACACACCTCCACGATGTTTGGGATCTTATAGTTTAGGTTATTTGGTTTTAATTTTTTTTAAAAATGTTTTGTTAAATGTTGTAATTTATAAATATATTATAATTTATTCTTTTTGGGCCAGCATCAAATGAATTTACACTCAACAATTAAAATTTATAAATATATTTTTGTTGATGTTTTATAATTAAATTTTACATTTTATAATTTTATAAGTATATTATAGATGTAATTAGATGTTTTGTGTCATCAATTTAATGATAATACTTAGATTTAAAAATTAAATAATATGGTTTGGTTGTTATTAATAGTTATATAAATTCATAAAAAAATTTAAATGAGTACAAATGTGATAAAATATATTTAATTTTGGGAAATTTATGCTCCCAAAAATATAGAATGATAATGTTTAAATGATTTTTTTATTAAAATAGGGACGGTAATGTGGATGTGGATGTAAATTCATCATCAAATGATTTCCTAATATGGATGAATTTTAATTGTTGGTTTGGGATAATAAAATTGAAATTAAATGTGTATCTATATACATATATGTGTGTGTAGGTGGGTGGGTGGGTGTTTGTGTTTGTGTGTGTATTTATGAGTGTTAATTTTGTGATCTATGAGAATCTATAAGAGTAGAAAATGATAAATTATGATGAACATATCAATTTTATTATTTTATTTCATTACATATCACACATCAATATGAAATTATCACAATGTAAAAAAATCAACATCATCATAGCACGATACCACAACCCAACATATGAACCTCACACCCACTCTGGGTGTGACTTCTATTATTCTATATTATTCCATCTATAGGAGTGGATTCCTCTTAATATGTTTTCCTTTTATACTTCTCTATTGATGTTAGTACCATAACTTGTTTTACTTATAGCACCTCCTTGTACTGATGGGTAGATGACTAACCAATTTTTTATATAGAGGACTCCCACACATCATATGTAGACTCATATAATGTATGGGTTCTTGGTAGGATCTCATGAATATAATGTAAATGTTCAGGACACATCAAACAAGTCACTAGAAGATATAGTGTCTCCTGAGTACTAAAAAATCCATGATATCCTACCCAGGTCCCAAGTCCTCAGATATCTAGGGACATCGTTCGTAAGATCTCATGCCTGTTGTACAAGAGACCATGCATGTTGTGCAGGATCTCATACCTGTTGTTCAAGATCACATGCATGTTGTGTAGTATCTCATGAATAATATGTAGGAACCTATATATGTTGGGGAGGAGCCTATGAAGGACCCTCTCCCAAGAAGCATTAGCCCCACCAATGTCTTTATCTTCACCTTTGTCCTCCTGTCAAAGGTAGCAGTGGTTGTGTGTTATCACCAACGGGCTCCCTGTTAGAGTTGGTGTACTAGGACCAACTATTTTTACTTTGATTACGTGAATATTCAATTTATTGAATTTTAATAAATCTTCTTATTACATAATGTTTTTTGTTCTATATTACTCTAATGTAATAATGTCCTGGAGTATACATCGCATAAATAAGTTCATAGCAGTTCCCCACTATTATGAGAACCATGATGTGCTATGATGATATTCTCAAATAATGTTCTACAGTTGGATAACGTACAATGATGGGAGACATAGTCCATAGACTATCAGGTGAAAGTACTCGTAGTCAGATGAGTATTCTTCTCATGAAGGTCACACTTGGTAGTCTCCAAGATGGGATATTATGATAAAAAACCTGGTAGTATGAATTATGAATGTTTTGGGGTCATTGTATATTCATATCAATGATCATGTGTGATTGTCCTTAGACTTTAAGTTTATTATTCATGCATGTTACAACTCACATACATAGATATATTTTGTAATCCATTATGATAACAATTCATGGAGAAGTTGGATGTGTGGGGTGCGTCACGAGTGACATGTCATTAATCAATAAGTTGATGATGGGGTTTTCCCTTTCATATTTATAGAAGATGATATCTCGGCCCTTTGATTAGAATAGAGTTGTCACATTAAATTCCATGTTCATGGTGTAACGGAATGTTTATTTTAGATAGTCAAAGAAAGAAATATCTATTATATAGGTTAGTGAAACAGATAACCTTCTTGATGAGATATTGTGACAAATGGATTATATTACACAGTGATCATTTGTATGTATATTTCAACCTTATGATGTTAAGTTCCTTATCTTGGGTTCCTTGACCCATTACTAGATAGTATGATTGGACCTTAGGCAAGCCTTCCTAATACCAACGATAAATAATCCAAGAGGTTCACACACTAAGTGTTTTCATTGATCTTAATTAAATTATATGTGTTTTTAATTAATGGAATAAAAATTATTCTCAAGTCTATGGAATAGTTTTATTCAAGTTATATTGATCGCGTGAATTAAATAAATATTTAATCACTCTCTTGTGAATCATATAATTATTTTATTTATTGAATATGCTAATAAATATTTATTTTCTATGTTTTGAATAAAATATTTATTTTTGAAAAAAATATTTATTCAGTTATTCAATAAATTCTATAGGAGTTCAAACAGGCCAAGACCAAGTCCGGTAGAAAATATTAATTAACAAGACCGTTACATAATATTTGTTATTACGTAGGTTAGCGCACACCACAAAATAGTAATAATATAATTATTATTCTATCTAATTGGGATTAATAAAGGTAATAAATGTTATTTAATGGATTGTATGCAATTATATAGTTTTTTAACTTAAATCATAACTCTATAAATAAACAGCTATGTCTATTGTGTAGATCATCTTAAACATGATAATAGAAAATTGTTGCGCATAACAAATTCTATCTCAATGCCTCATTCTCTCTCCCTCTTAATAATGATAAGTGGAAGATATATTTCATCAAGATCAAAGAACATGCAATCAAGAAAAAACAACGCAATACATTCAACTCACCATGATATCACCTGAAGATTGATTAGTGTTGGTTGGAGATCATAGGTGAACATGTGGATCACCTATTGAGAGATTCTATCCTTTGATCCTCACAATTCAATGAATGTAATATGAAATAGTCATTTTGGATGATCAATATTCTCCAATGAAATAATTTCATTAACCCGTGTATTTATTTATTTAGATATTAAATAAATTAATTATAAATTTGATGTGTAATAACCTCGCTCTTCATTTTGAGAAATGATTATTAAAATAAATTTTAATATATCGCATACCTTTGCATGCATTATCTATCCTAAGAAAAAATTAGTGGTATTAGAGTAGTCACGTTTAAATTTATAATTATTTATTTTATTGTTGATCTATGTGAAATTGTGGTTAGATTCTCATTTCATGTTATTCATTCTTTAATCCAATTTGAACTAACATGTTATCCACATATTAATCATGTACATTCATTGTTTCATTTTCTTAATGGTTTAAGAAAAAATGAAGAATTACCATAAATTCCATCAGGATGTTCCATGTCATTGGTCAGTAAAACTGGGTTGCATGACGTGTGGCCAGAGAACACGTCATGTACCCATGTGAATTGTATATAGAGGCACCAAGAAATTATCTACATGTAGTGGTTTTATTGAACATATCATTTTGACTTGGACAACCTTGAAGACAACAAGTGTATATAGGGCGTGTAGTTGGCATGTACACACTGTGTAGTCCAGCCAAGTTAATACGCTAAAGCCCCAGGTGTGTGCCTTGGATATACAGCAACCGGGGTACATGGAATGCAGCTTCATGTACATGTTATGTAGTCTTCCATTAATGGAAAAACTTAAATTAAATTAAGTTTGAAAATTTTACCATTAAAACCTTATTTTATTAATTGGAACACCATTGTGTGTTTGACAATTTAGAAATGGTTTTAAATAATTTTAAACTCTCAATTGATTTTTTTGTAAATAATATTTCATTATTGGTTCTATAGTATATTTTTGTGTATTCCATTAATGATGGGTATCTTTAAATAATATCTAATGATCATTAAGATGAAAGGAAATTAATTAATTAATTTATTAATTAATTAATAAAATCACGTTTATCTTAACTAATAAAATAATGAATAAAGAAATAAATGTTTTCCATTTAATTTTTCATATTAATTTCTTGTATGATTTCTCATGAGATTGACCAAGACCTTTTCATATGTTATATTTTTTAATTTAATTTATTTCTTGAGTTTTCAATTATTTAATATTAAATTAAAAGATGGTCTCAAAATCATCCCTCCCTCCATTATTACGTTGGACCTACATGTCCAAGAATATTTATGCAACCCCCTTTAACCAATATTTTGGTTCCACTCACCTATGTGTGAGTAATAAATATTTTTAATTAATGGAGTATCCCAAGGTGTGTGGAGGTGGTTCAAGATGGAACCATAATGATGCCAACCTAGGTGATACTTAGGTGGATATGTGGAATGTTCTAAATCATGACAAAAATAAGAAATATGAGTTTTTTCTCCTAGGTCAAAGGTTTATATATTGTACTATTATTAAATAAACTATTAGATAAAGATCATGAATGGGTCATTTAATTATTTATTTATTTCTATCTATGCATTTTTTCTTTTTATAGATTCCATACCATGATCACATAAATAAATGAATTAATGGGTAGTGATATAAATTAAGTAAATTAATTATGAATAAATGTTTTATCCAACATTTTTAATTAATTAAGTAACACCCACTTAATATTAACAAGATGTGTAATGGATTAAAAAAAGATAAAATTTATGCAAAATAAATTAAAATCTAACAATTAATTATTAAGTCAAACTTTTCCTTCCATTACTTGATTGATAATTAAACCATAAAACTAAGTGTATTACATGGCAAAAGTCTAGAATCATAATTTAATTGGGGAGTTCTCATGAGAGTTTTGGGTTGAATTAACTAAAATTATATTGATTTTAACATCCAATTTCTATTCAATACAAATTTAGAGGAAAGTGTTGAAAAAATCTATTTCATAATTTCAGGATATGGGAATCCACTCAATGGATCAAGGAGCTACAATTATGTTGTTGTAAAGACCACCTACCTAATTACATTATTGTGTTTTTCATGGTCAATGTCTGGATCATTAAGGAATGTAATGGGGATTATTTCCAATATAATATTAAAGAAACGAGACATTCCAAGTTCAATGGTGGGAGATATTAAGACTTCATAAAATAGTGGGAGATTTAATAAATAAATAACATTTAATTTATTATATCTCAATTATTTTATAATCAATAAAAGTACAAATAATCTACACTTTTTAATTGTAGAAAAAAAATTAAAAATTCATTATCCACACTATCCCTATAATCAATAATGGAGAGATATAACCTCATAATTGGAAGTAAATTCTTGGAGTGGTTTAGACACTTTTAGGTTGTTATACACCATGAATAGAAATCTTACACGATAGAATTATAAATGTCTGATCCCCTGACTAAAGAGGCGAATGATGAAGATTTCCATGTCAATGAAAAACATTTTAATGAAACATTATATATTCAACGTTTGATGCTTTAATTGATGTCTAGTGGACTAATGAAGTCTCAAAAAAACATAGATGTGTATCGCAAGCTTGAGAATATTTATGAAATTTACTAGGATAGAACTAGATAATAAAGTTTTGATATTTCCAAGGTTCTCTTTTAGAGTATGCTTGGAGGGGGTGACCTAGATTGGCCTCATGTAGTCAATATCATTGGCTAAATTGATCAATTAGAGGTTCTAGGGTTTAAACTCCCTGAAGAACTGAGCACTAACCTCATTATGGAATCACTCCCTCAGAGCTTCTCCAACTTTGTTGTGAATTTTAATATGAACAACATTGAGAAGTCATTACCAAATATTTTTACTATTCTTCACCAAGTAGGTAAGGATATGAATCATGAAAAACCTTTTGTCCTTATATTGAACAAATATAATGGGAAAGTGAAGATAATTAAGCCCAAAAATTGTTCATGTCCTTTTAGGAAGAGGAAGATCTGGGGGAAAGCAACGGAACATGATGTCATCAATTTCTCATGTGGAAAAAAGGCCACTAGAAGAAAAACTACACCTAGAAAAATAAGAAAGTGTAAGATTTAGGTGAATTTATTACTGTGTCCAATTTATTTGTTTCTATAAATTGGGTATTAGTAACAACTTTTTGTGCTCACTTATGTATTCAAATATAGTAACCAAGTAGATTAAAAAATATTGTACAAGGAGAGGTAGATCATTAAGCATCTAACGAAGCTAAAATTGTTTTTGTAGCTATAGGGGAATACCACATCACATTGTCAACTAGAATGATATTGGTTTTAAGGGTTGTTATTATGTGCCTTCAAATACCAATTTTTTTTTTATATCCAGACATGATACATATATATTTATTTTAAAATTTCAGAATAGATTTTTCTTACTTTCTAAATATATAATTTTCTATAGTAAGGAACATTTAAATAGTGGTCCTTATGTGTTTGATTACATGAACCAAATAATGTAAATTGATAATGAAGTTACTTCACATGACTCATACCACACCCAACTTTGGAATCACCAGCCAGGTCATGTAAATGAATGCACTTGACTAAATTACATCCAGTTGGATATTTAGATTCTTTTGAACTAAAATCACTTGGTGTATGTGAGACATGTTTACAAGTAAAAAATGAATAAAGTCACATTTAGTGGGAAATTTTAAAGGGATAAATATCTTCTTGAATTAGTTCATACCGATGTGTGTGGATCATTTCCTATTGAATCAAGGGGTGGGTACTCATACATAAAAACTTTTACTTATGATTTTAGTTGATATGGATATGTATACTTAATGAGGTATAATTTTGATTCTTTTGAAAAATTCAAGGAATGAAATAATCAATTTGAGAACCATCATGCTAAGATGATAGAGAAACATCACTCAGACTGTGGTAAATAATATCTTAAACAATACTTAACTTATTATTTCTGGAATTTTAGGATTTTATCTCAACTCTCTCCACCTTATACGCCTCGTTGGACTGGTTTAAGAAAAAGGAGGAACCAAACTATGTCGGACATTGTGAGATAAATGATGAGTCATGTAATTATTTCATTATCCTTTTGGGGATACACATTGAAAAAAACAGCATATGTACTAAAATGAGTGCCAACTAAAGAAAAATATGGTATACCATACCAATTATAGAACGGAAGGAAACTCAGTTTGTCTCACTTAAATGATTGGGGCTACGAAGCATTTGTTAAGGCCTCTTTAGGTAACAATCTTGAACCTAAAGTCACAAAGTGTATCTTTATGTTATATCCCAAAGAAAAAAATGGATACTATCTATATAATCCTTTAGATAAAAAGTTTGTGGTTGATATATGTACCACATTTCATGGGGGATATCTTTTCTCTAAAATAGATAGTGGGAGAGAGAAGGACTTAAATGAATTCAATGTTCAAGATACACAAGAGTTGTAATAAAAAAAATTATACAAAGACCCAAGGAAGAATATTTTTTTCCAGAGATACAATTACTGAATAGGGGTATTAAAGATGATAGAGAACTAGAATGGTATAGTCTTCTTGTCAATGGGTATGGTGACTCATTATTAGTTGATAATAATGATATGATAACCTACAAGGAATCAGTAAATGGAATAGATGTTTCCAAGTGCCAAGAATCCATTAATTCATAAATAGATTTCATATACTAAAACCAAATATATATTTTGGTAGACCCTCTAGAAGATGTAAATATCGTTGGTTGAAAATGGGTATTCAAGAAGAAATGGTCCTGAAAGGAAAACAAAATTCCTATAAGGCATGACTTATTGCAAAAGGGTTTAAGTATTGTCAAGGAATTGACTATGATGAAATATTTTCACAAGTTTCAATATTGAAATCCATCAGAATTATACTTTCGATTATGGCTTCCTATGATTATGATATTTAGAAAATGGATGTCAAAACAACCTTCCATAATTGAAAAATTCAAGAATATTTCTATATGACACAACCTAAAGGGTTTTTGAATCCAAAGGATGCCAACAAGGTAGGAAAGTTTCAAAAATCCATTTATGGATTAATGAAAGCATCTGGTCATGGAAAATTTGTTTTGATGAGTCCATAATAGAATTTGGTTTTATAATGAAAGAATGTGATCCATGTGTCTATAAACGTTTTAGTGGGAGTGCATTAATTTTCTTAATATTATATTTTGATGACATATTACTCATTGGAAATGAAATACCAGTCTTACAGTAAGTTATGGAATAGTTAAAAAATGATTCTCTCTGAAAGAATTGGGTGAGGAATCATATATTCATGGGATAAAGATCCATCATTATAGATCCTAGAGGTTGCTCAGCCTATGTCAAAGTGAATACATTGGAAATATACTAAAGATAAGCAGTACGAAAAAAACCCAAGAGGGGATTTTTTTTCCAGTTCCATGTGGCATTCATCTTTCTAGGAAAATGTGTCCTAAGACACATGAGGAAGGAAACAGAATGACAACAATTCTATATGCATTAGGGATTGGGTAAGTCATGTCTTTCATGCTATGTACTAGGCTAGATGTTGCCTACATATTATTTATGGTAGGAAGATATCAAGATGATCCCTGTGACCACCATTGGATGGCAGTCAGGACTATCCTTAAGTAATTGAGGTCTACTAAGTATATATTTTTAGATTATGGAGGAGATAAGGAACCAGTCATCAGAGGATATGAGAATTCTAGTTTCTAAACTGATCAAGATGGCATGAATTTACAAATAGAATATAAATTCACTTTGAATGGAGGTAATGTGAGCCGAAATAGATCAAAGCAGGTTGTGGTTGTAGATTCTATGGTAGATTTTGAGTATATTTCGTCTTCTGAGGCAGCTAAAGAAGTAGTATGGATGGATAACTTTGTGCAAGATAATGACATGATCCATAGAATAAAATATCTTATCACACTCTATTGTGATAATATTGCAATGTTGGCTCTTGTAAAGAGCCAAGGTCAAGTAATTGGATGAAGCACATACTTCATAATTATCATCTATTGAGGGATTTTTATCAGAGGGGTGAAGTTTCAATGAGGAGTACTTCCATGTAATACAACATGTAGGTCCCCTTTACTAATTCATTGACTTAGAAAAAACATAACTATCATGTGAGGTCAAGAGGACTGAAGGTTGTAGGTAGTTTTCTCTACTCCAAATGGGAGTTTTTTGGAGATGGTGTCCTAGGGACAACTATTTATACATTGATTACATGAACTTTATATGAATTGAAAAATAATAAAATTATTATTACATATTGTTTCTTGTTTTGCATGACTCCAATATAATAATGTCCTAGAGTATACGTCTCTTTGATAAGTTCACAGAAGGTCCCTACTATAATGATAACATTGATGTGATATGAAGATATTCTAAAATAATGTTCTACATTTGGATAAAATACTATGATGGGACACATAGTACATAGACTGTTAGGTGATGGTAATCTAATCATATGAGGATTCTTCTCAAAATTTTCTCACTTAGTAATCTCCAAGAGAGAAGACTATGAGAACAGACCTGCTGGTAGAAATTCTATATGTTTTGGTGTCATTGGACATTCCTATCTATGAGCACGTGTGATGGTCCTTAGACATTAAGATTATTATTAATTCATGTTAAGACTCACATACATAGATGTATTTTGTAAATCATGAAGACAATAGTTCATAGTGAAGTTAGATATGTTGGGTGCATCACAAGTGACATGTCATTAATGGATAAGTCAAGGACAGATTTTTACCTTCCATATTTATGGAAGATGATATCTTGGCCCTTTGATTAGAATAGAACGGTTTCATTAAATTCCATGGGCATGGTGTAATGATATGTTTATTTCAGATTGTAAAAGAAACACATATCAATCATATATATTGCTTACATAGATTTGAAACCTTCTTGATGATATATTGTGAAAAAGGATTATATTACACAGTGAGCATTCATATGTAGTTGTCAATGTTTCAATGTTAAGTTCTTTATCTTGGATGCCTTGACCTATTTCTAGATATTAATCTTGGACTTTAGAAAAGTCCACCTAATTCTAATGAGAAAGAATCATAGAGGGTCACACACTGTGTTTCTGTTGATCTCTAATAAATTCTATTTGAGTTTAATTAATAGAATAAATATTATTCTCATGTTCAAGGAATAATTTTATTCAAGTTATATTGATCTAATGAATTAAGTAAATATTTATTCTTCATCTTGAGAAAAAAATATTTATTTTATTTAATGAATATTTTAATAAATATTTATTTTCTAGTTTGTGAATAAAATATTTTTATATGAATAAAATATTTATTCGATTATTCAATAAATTCAAGATGAGTTTGATTGGACCAAGATAGAGTTCGATGAAAAATATTAATTAACAAGACCATTACATAATATTTGTTATTTCACAAGTTGGTGCACACCACAGAATACTAATAATATATTTATTATTATGTGTCATGGGGTTTAATAAATGTAATAAATGTTATTTAATGGTATGTATACAATTAAATAATATTTTAACTTAAATCCTAACTCTATAAATAGACGGCTTTGTTTATTGTGTAGATCATCCTAAAATTGAGAATAGAGAATTTTTGCACACACAAAATTCTCTCTAAACTCCTCCTTATCTCTTCCTCTAAAGAACGAGATGTGTATGAGAGATTTCATCAAGATCAAAGAAAGGGTGATCAAGAACAAAAAATCTAAGACATCCAACTCATTATGCTAGCACCTGAAGATCGACTGGTATTTCTCAGAGATCATATGAGCATGAATGGATCGCCACTAGAGGGATTCTATCCTTGGATCCTCATAGCACAACAAATTTATCTGAAAGTGTTTTTTTGGATGATCAATATTCACCGACAAATAATGTTCCTAAGAGCAAGGATTTACTTATTCTTATATTAAATAAATTAATTAAAAATTTGACGTGTAAGGTCATTGCTCTTGGTTTCAGGCAACGATTATTAAAAGAAATTTTAATATATCACCTACCTTTGGACACTTTTGCTACACCCGGAACCAACACACCTCAGGTACATTAGCACCCCAACTTCCTTTGTGGGAGTATGTGTGTTATGATATGTTAGTGGCTTCTCATCATAGACGCTATCATATAAGGAATATAGAGGATCTGTAAGAGCCATCATCTTTTCATGAACAACATCAAGATTATACACTTCATGCCCCACATTATTTGTGATATGTATAACTCAATATATCATATTTGACGAAAAAATAATAATTTTCATGTTAATACATATTTTAAAAAAATATCTTAAAAAATATAGTAAACTTATCAACTGGTGAAGGTCTACACCATGTCACATAAGGTAAAATAAAGTGTGATCGAAGTAAAAAATATGCATACACCCCTAATCTAACAGCTAATATCATACTGTGGGATATTCACACTGAAATATGTTATAATAGACATTCTTATCCCAAGAATAAATGTACTAAGTATGGTAGTGTGGTAAATCAATTTTCTACCAATATATGAGTTAAATAATGTGCAATGTAGAAATAAATACAAAAAAAATGTGGTCTTAGAAATAGTTTTTTACTATTAATTTTGGTTTAATCCACCACTATATTATTTAGCTATGCTTATTTAAATCAGTTGATATTTTATAGTCATGAATCATTCAGAGGCCTTTTTCATAGTTTAGTGGTGGTTTTTATATGTTTTATTTTTGGATACTCAGTAGAGGAAAATGATAATAACGTGGGTAAAATTAACATAACCACTTCTAAATTATTTAGTGGCGGTTTACTTTCCTAGAGGAAAAAAAATCTGAAACCACATGAACTACTACTAAAAAATAGTGGCATTTATGTTTAACATTGGTTATCAGAAAGCAGTAAAAAATAAATATAATATTTTTTTAAAAAAAATTTATTAAAAATTAATATTCCTATAAAAAATTAAGTAATACAATAAACTAAACCATAAATACATGATAAACTCAATAATACATATAGAGTAATACATCCACAATCATATATTCACAACCACCAGTCAACCCATAAGCTCAGTGATCATATAGAAAGAATAAAATATGTATAAAATCAATCATCATCCCATAACCAATATTCCTATCTCATCATGTCCACTACATCCATCCATCTCCATAGCTAAAGTCATCTTATGCATAACTAGCCACATCATGCCATAAACTAGAATAAAAACAAGATAGAAATTAGACCTAAACATAATAAATAAGAATTATAGTGGAATCATTGATAATATTTGACCATAAAAAACTATAATCCATCACTACTTCCTTTTGAAGAGTGTAATGGATCAGAATGCTCAACATTATTTCTACTTACAGCATCTGTCGCCTACAATACAAACCATATCATTTAAGAAAATAAAGATGAAACATAATATGCACATAATATATTCATAATTTTTTACATAACATTTGTTATTATATTAATAAAATAGATTATATTTTAATGTAAAACAAATAATTTATTTTGAATAAAACTATAAAAATATTAAATTTTCTATTTAAGATAAGATTCAGGGCTTGTAACTCAAAAGGGATAAGTATGTAACAATCTAATCAATTTTTAAATCAAGGTGCAATGTGCTTGAAATTATTCAATAAAAAAAATTAAAAAAAATAATAAGGAAGTATTTTTTATAATTCAAAAATAATTTAAAGTTAGTTATCCCTTGATTTTAGGTTAATTTATGGTCATTTTCTGTGGTTTTGACCATTACACCCACATTTTAGTTTTTTAAAATATAAAAAATACTTTTACAGACATCCCAAGAAAATTGAAACACGGATTTATGTGGCATAAATTCCTACATTTCAAAAATCAATCTATGGTCATTTTCATATGATTTTATTTCCCTCTAACATAATTTTTTGGATTTAACCCCTTAATTCATGTTTTTAAAGACATTGATATCTTTTAAAACTACTTATTAAGTCATTTTGAGCACACTACATTTCGGATGGAAGTGTTTTATAATCATACACATACAAATAATTCAAGTATAGTTTTCTAATGATTTCACATCAATCCATTATCATTTCTATTTTTTACCATTGCATGCATGTCTTAGTGTTTTGAAACACTAAAACATATTTACAAGTATCCCATGCAAGCTGTAATACGGATTAATGTGGTACCATATCTTATATTTAAAAAAAAATCTATTATCATTGTATTATTATTTCATGTTCCTTTGTAATCATTTTTTGGTTTTGACCTCCAGATTCTCATTTTTAATGACTTTGATATCCTTTAAAATAGGTTATTGAGACATTTTGTAAAGACAATAACCCCAGTATCCCTGAGTTAGTGCCTTAAATTAATACATTTAAATAGATACAAGAATCAAATCCAAAAGGACTGGTCAGTTTAGTATTTTTAGAAACCATATTACATACCTGAACCTTACATTATAACTTGAAAGGAAAAACAATACAGATACCCCTTTGGAAAAACAAATAAACTCAAATATTAACCCAACATGTCATTCAAAATATTCATCTTCATATCCTAGGGAAAAATAAAATGTAAGAAAGGGGTGAGATCAGATGATTAATAAGGGTAAGTAATACAGAGGAATCTAGTATTAAAAAATAAACTATAAGGAATGGTGAATTACTGAAAACACATGCCAACAAAACATAATCTTGATCATAATATGGCATGAATAAAAACAGATTATATAATGCCATAAATAATCAAAATAGAATGAAACATAACCATGGTTATTCTACTAGTTGAATAATAAAATTTAATTTCAATTACTAGTATCATAATGAAATAATTCATAATGTTAGACATCATAAACATGCTATGGGGGCCTCGGCCAAGACATCTGAAAATAAATGGTTAAGGCCTCAGCTAAATCCATTCCTGCTTTGTCTCATGAGACCTATCGTTGCATCAAGGGGATATAGAGGGCCCCAAATATCACTTACCAATTCCAATTTAATTCTCATATGAATTTTGTTAAACATAAACAACATATACTTATGAAATGTAAATAACTTTTATAAATATGTAAACATAATTACTAACCATTTTTTAGTAGTATCGTGAATGGTATCAAGATAGCACATCCATAGTCAAATTGATCATAAACCATTTAAAAAAATATGGTATATGAAAATAATAATAAGATATCAATATCAATAAAACATAAAATTCAATAGAGGTTTTGAAATAGATAAAAATACTCCAATAAAATCATCGAGGAATCCTTAAGAGAAATTCCCCTTTTGCTTTTCAAAGAAGTATTCTTTTGGAAAAATATTTTTTATTTTTCATAATTATTTGATAAAACCACAAATGAAAATAAATCATTAAAAAATAGTTTTTTAGAAAAATATTGTTGTCTTAATATAGATTCTGGATAGTA
Source organism: Viscum album (assembly GCA_963277665.1). NCBI lineage: Eukaryota > Viridiplantae > Streptophyta > Magnoliopsida > Santalales > Viscaceae > Viscum > Viscum album. The sequence continues at coordinate 826,709,292 of OY728126.1, read as the reverse complement.
CATGAAAATTAGAATAAAATTGAGATGTTCCCTTTAATCAAGCTTGCGTATCGAGAAGAATTAAGAAGGGAACCTTGTAAAATATTTATTTCACATAAAAAATATGAAATGATCTAGATAGATTATTTTTTATTGTATAAATATAATTTAAAATAATTATATAAAAATCATTAATAATGAAATTGGTGTATAGAGGGAGAAATCATAATCGGGATGAAAATGGATCTTTAGGGAGAATCTCATACCTTATGTCAGAAAGTGTTCTTCTCTTGAACTTAAGGTACTGGAATATGAAATTGGATTCATTAATAAATTAATTCATAACATTTTACACATGTATTTTATTTATTATAATTTTATTAAGTTCACTTATGGACTTTTTGATGAGTTATGAGATATAATTTCATCATTTGGGGGCATTCGATTCAATGGTTTTCATGATTGGTTTAATCATATATGAGTATGGAAGTACATGTTAAATAGAAATAGATATCCAGAATTTAAGTTATATTTTATTAATGAAAATAATAATATTAAATGGTTATATAATTCATATGGTTATTTGGGGTGAGGATGAATCATTATATAAGGTGTTAGTGATATTCATTTATATTATTTTGGATGTTTTCCGATCATCATAAACTATTTTTGTATTATTAACTAATCTCATGTAAATATATAATGGTTTAATAACATCAAATAGGTTTTAATACATATATTATAATCTTTTTAAACTATAAAAATGGTTTCATGACCATCTTTGAAGGCTTTAATGGCATATTAAAATGCATCGTCTATGATGTTGGTAAATTGACACATCACATGTGCTGTTTTAATTTATATAATAAAAGATAGAGATAAAGGATTTTTATGAATGATATTACATCAACAATATATCATTCTAGTATATAAATGATACTAGAGTTATCATTCCACTTAGACAAGGGGAGGCGAGTATAGGATAATAAAATAAAAGAACTTGAAAAGAAATTAAATGAAAAATAAAGAGGTTTTTTACCTCTTGAATTTATCCTCCTTGGGAACCTCCTTTGGGAAATTGTTTTGGTCTTTTATTGAGACCAAAGGATCCTAGACATGTTAGAGGGTCTTTGGAAGAGTGTTGGATAGAATTTGAACCCGACTCAAAGATTGGAAGGTGTGGTGATATGGGGTGGTGAGGGGTGGTATTTATGGTGGAGGAGATAGGTGATTTCTCATTATTTTATTCATTAGTTTATTATTTTGGCTTAAGACTATAAATAGGTTGAATAATATCACTAAATATATTAAAATAATGAATTATATTTTGATATTATTGTCTTACATCATCCATACATCATTTATGACTCAATAATTCATGTATTTAGAATTTATCATAAATTAATGTATTTTACTATTCACCAAAAATTAAAGTATTTTAAAAAAATATGAAAGATTTACCCTAACCATTTTTTTAAAATAATTTTCTAAATATAATAATTTTAATTTTTAAATAAAGTAATTATTTATTCACAAAATGACAATTTTATAACAATTTAAAAAACTAAATAAGGTATCATAAAATAATACTATAATAATAAGACAAAAAATATTAATATATTAATATATTAATATATTTTATGAAAATATATTTTCTATTAAATAATTATATTAATTATAAGATTTTAAATGAAATTTTATGTTTAAAAAAATGCTAATACTCAATTTATCATTTTTAAAACACTCAATTACTTATACTATGATATAATTATATCCAATTTTTATTTATAAGATCTCTAAATTTTATTTAAAATTTAATATTTGAGGTTACTATTCTATTGTCCAGTCTATTATTCCTAAGTTTTGCATTATTATTTTAAATTCCAAGTTACTATTCAATTGTTTTAAGTTTCTTAACTTCTAAAAATGCATCTCAATTCAATTATTCTTCCTTTATAAAGTTTGTTTTTTGTTCTCTAAGTGATTTTATTTGATTCATACTATATTAAATAATTATAAGAAAGGAAATTTAATTAATATAATTCTAGGTCTTACATTCTTTCCTCCTACAAAAATTTTGTCCTCTAATTTTTTTGAATGTCACCTCATAAAAAGATTTGGGTAGTTATTCATCATGACTTCCTTTGGTTCCCACGTTGCCTATTTGATTTTATGATTTTTCCAAAGTTCCTTTAACATATGAGTCATCTAATTCCTCAACACCAGTTTTTTAGTGTCCAGAATCTGAGTAGGATCTTCATAGTAAAATAAATTAGGTTCCAATTCTAAGTATTCAGAAGTGAGATCATGTGATGGGTCATGCATGTGCTTCCTTAATAAAGAGATGGGCACATCATGAAATTTAGAATGTCTAGGTGGAATTTTTAATTGATAATCCACAGATCCAATTCTCTCTAAGAATTCAAACTGTCATATGTACCTCAGGCTCAATTTCCTTTTCTTCCCAAGTATTATAACACCCTTCCATGTGGATACTTCTAAGAAAACGTGATCTCTCCCTTGAAATAAAAAATACTTCCTTCGATTATGGGCATAGATCTTTTGCCTACATTGGGTTTCTTTAATATGGGTTTGAATTATAATTATCTTTTCTATTGTTTCTTCCACATGTTTTGGTCCTACAAGATTCCTTCCAATAACTTCATCCCAACTAGTTGGAGTATGAAATCTTTTTTCATACAATGCTTCATATGGAACCATTTGAATACATGATTGAAAATTATTATTTTAGGAAAACTCTGCCAAAGGTAAATACTGATCCCACATACCATGAAAGTCAAGAAAGCATGCTCTCAACATGACTTAAAATGTTTCAATGGTCCTTTTAGACTACCCATCAGTTTGAGTGTGATAAGAAGAACTCAAATTAAGATCAATATACAAAGAATTTTGAAGTCTTTTCTAGAATTTTGATGTATATCTTGGATCACGATAAAAAACAAATTGAAATAGGTACTCCATGAAGTCTTACTAATTCCTTAATATAGATTCATGCAAGGAACTCTAGTGTAAAATACTCCCTTATAGAATGGAAATGTGCATATTTCTTAATTCAATCAACAATTACCCATATTTCATCATTATTTATTGGAGTCTTCGATAAACCAATGAGAAAATCCATAGTAATATCATCCTATTTCCATGAATGAATATAACGAGGTTTCATGAATCCTCTAGGATGTTGTATTTCATCGTTCCCATAATGATAGACTAAATATCTCAATACATAATCGTCAATTTCAGGCTTTATATTACCCCACTAGAAATGTTCCTTCAAATATTTATATATATTAGTTCTAGTAGGGTGTATAGAAAAATTTGAGCTATGGGCATCATCCAATAATTTCCTCTTTTTCTATTTTATAGTGGGAACACAAAGTCTCTTCCCAAATTTCAGAATTTCATCCTCATACATGATGTTTTCCAACTTCTCATCACTCACAACTTTAATTTTCTTTTGAAGATTCTTTTCATCAGACTGAGAACCTCTAATCCTTTCCAATAAATATAGTTGGGAAACCAATTGAAAAGGTTCTGATATTTCACCTTCCTTGACAATTCCCATATCCATATTTTTTATATCTATGTACACAGGATCCTTGTCAATACTTATTTTGTTCATAAATCCATGATCTTTCCTGCTCAATGCATCATGTACCTTATCTTCCTTCCCTGGGTGGTAGTGTGTAAGACATTCATAATCCTTGAGTAGCTCGAGCCATCACCTTTTCTACATGTTGAGTTCTTTCTATGAGAATATATATTTCAAGATCTTGTGATTTTTATATATCTCACATCACTCACCATAGAGATAGTGTATCCATATCATTAGAGAAAATATTGCGGTTTTTCATTCAAGATTATGTGTTTGACATTTCTGTTCATGAATTTTTAACTACATTGATTCATAGTAAATAACCATATCATTCTGTATAAGGACATGACTAATTAATTTCTTTGATGCATCACTATAAATCAAAAATCCACCATTTCAGGATGGTAGAATCAGTATTTGATCATTCACTAATATCCTCTTAAATTCTTCAAAAAATCCTTCATATTATTTTTTTTTCAAATAAAATTAACCCATTAATGAGTAATCTTGGTTAACAAGTTAGATAATCAGGGAAAAATTATAAATAGAACACTGATATTAACCTACTAAACCAGTGAAACTATATACCTCTGTAATGTTTGTTGGTGTAGGATATCTCTAAAATGACTTTTTCTTCATATGATCAACTGAGATTATATACTTAGAGACAATATTTCCAAAAAAAGAAACTAATTAAATCCAAAATTCACACTTTCTAAACATACCATATAATTCATTTATTCTAAGAGTCTTCAGAACAATCCACAAGGGATTCTCATGGTCTTTATAGCTTTTTGAGTAAAGAAAAATATCATCTATAAATACCAAAATAAATTCATCATGATATTCCTTGAAAACATTGCTTATTGGATCTATGAAAATAGAGGGTTCATTAGTTAGTCAAAATGGAATTATTGTAAACTCTTAATGTCCATACTTTGTTTGAAATGATGGCTTGGAATATATTCTTTATTTATATATAATTGATGATATCCATAATGAAGTTCAATCTTTAAAAAATATTAAACACTATGATGTTAATCAAATAAATCATCAATGCAAGTAAGATGATACATTTTCTTTATTTTAATAGCATTTATTTACCAATAGTAAATGCACAACCTCATAGATCTATCATTCTTCTTGACAAAGAGAACAAGGGCACCCCATGGAGAAACCCAATGGTGAATAAATCCCTTATTACTCAAATCCTCTAGTTTTTTCAATAGTTATACTAATTCCACAGTGCCCATTCTATAAGGAGTCTTTGATATTGGCCTTGTGTCATGGATTAAATCAATAGAGAACTCAACTTCTTGCTCTGCAGAATGTCCAGGTAAATCCTCAGAAAATGTATTAATATATTATTGTAAATTAGGTACATCCTTAATTTGAATATTTCATACCACATCCATAGATGATGTTTTCTCTTCATACCCTATAATTTCATTCAGTATTGATACTGTAGGTGGATCTAGATAAGAATTAGATGATGAGGTTTATGCTCTAAAGAAAAGGGATTCTATGCCTTCCTCAAAAATTGTAACTTCATTCCTATTACAAATGATTTTTCCATCATAATTCGAAATCCAGTTCATACTGAGGATTATATAAAAATCAACCATAGGTATGATGATAATGTTGGAAATTAAGAAACAATTATGTGTCCATAAGGGGATTAAAAGACATACCTTTATTGCAATGATAATTCCCTTAGAAGTTTTGACTCACAACTCATTTATTAAATGAAAATGGAAATGTCTAATTTTCTAGGAAAACTGGGAAGAAATAAAATTATATTATAATACAGAATCAAATAAATCATTATCTAAGTTTGAGGAAATGATTAAAGTAAATTCCACCACATCATTAGGAACTTACACCTCTGTAGTTTTGATCACATAATCTTGGCATTGTTCCCATAGACTCATCTGGGGAAAGTTTCATTAACTCTTAGGACAATCATTTTCATAGTTTCATGACCCTCTCCCCATAAGGTGTACCCCTCCTGGGCCAGCAATGTGAAAAGGGAGATAATGACTCCTGTGTTCCGCCTCCAGTAGGCCCCGGGTTGGCGACTAGCACCGAGGGTATAGTAAACACACAAATGGGAGGCATTACCCTCTAAGAGAACACATGTGAAAGAGAGAGATAAGATATACACCAAACAACTCCAAGTCAGAATTAAATATAAATGAAAATCCAAGTGCATATATGTAATGTCATGAAAAACTACTACAACTGGAAGGGGAAGACTGCAAGTACCCAAAAGAAAGTAAAAAACAGCAGCAACCACAAGCCCGAACAGCTCCTTCAAACCCAAGCTAGTATAAACCAGCTTGATCTACAACCTGCTCCAAGTGACCTAAAAAAATAGTTTATATATACATAGGGTGATTATAACAGTATACTCAGTAGGATCCTCCCCAGAGCCTCTCATGAAAAAGTAAAGAAGGCATGCTAAAGCAGAGTGAACAACAAGTGAAACTAACTCATCACCTAAATAGGTATACAAAGTTCCCATCCTCACCAAGGCTACTCTCACCAAGTAACGCATAAAAGATTATATAATATAATAAATATTATCAAGGGAACCCTTCTACTACTTCCCCACTTCTTTGCCACTTTTCCCCAACATCGCACGTCCTAAGCATCTCTCTCCAAAAAGGCTTGCCCGCAGACACCTGGGCGAAGCACCACAACATGCACCTCGTGCAACAAAACCACCATGTCCACCTAAGAAAGTAACCCGGTAGTTTTTGGGATCCACCATAGCTCGTATAATGTGTATCATACGTCGGGTATTATACCTCATTCCATTACAGCCCATACACCGAGTATGGATCCTCAATCCGTCACAGCCTATACACGTTACACCTATTGTAGTCCATAAGATACTAATCCAGAATATATGTGTGTTAATAACCACAAGACATTATAGCCCTCTACACACATATATGTGGAACACTAACCATTATGCCTACCAGCACAAGTAACTACCAAGATAAGAGAGTGGGGCCAAAGGGGGTAGTCAGCCATCCATACTCCCACCGGAATTTTTGGGAAAACACCCCCTAGGGCTTAGAATCCTCGAAGTGTTAGTTGTATTAACTGATAGGGTGGATTAGAATATAGAAACACAAAATGTATAGAATATAATATATCTCACAACCACATTATGGGCATAACCTAGTTTTAGACTCAACTGCAGCTAACGTCTCTCAGACTCCCGAGTGCCACTTCTAAGAATAGGTATCCTATAAGTACACAACCATTTAAAGAGATTTATTTCTTTAATGAATTCCCTTTTTATCATTTCCACTTTACTTTAATTAATTATTTAAACATTAATTAACCATTAACAATTCCATATTAAATTTCATTAGCATCACACCCGAAGTCCACTGTCCCTTTAAAATTGTAACCTCAACATTTCGTTCCAGCAAGCTCCAACCCCATGGGTTAACACCATTTATTCAATCATTTATTAACAACATTATTACTTTCCTATATTCCCAGGAATTCAAGAAAAACATTCTAAGCTACTAAACACGAGGGGACTCAATAAGGCGAGTAGATGAACTATCCGTCGAGTCATTTCCACCTATAGCAAGAGCGTAGACCCATCCTTCCTTTGAGAAGCTAAACACAGAAAGCAAGTGGAATACCCTGTGCGTCTTCGTACATTTTGGGAGAAGGGTAAGCAAGACCAGCTACCTTGAGTAGTGGGGAAAGTAAATCAGATAAACAACCAATAAGAATCAGCCAGCATCCAAACATTTATATCCAACATGTTCCATCATTCAGGGTGCTGTCCCCAACACCCACATGCATAAACCGATGCATCTCACCGGTCTAGGTGTCAATTGATTCCATAAACAATAGGCCTCCCAACCCCCACATATCACAACAGCCATCCAGGCTCACATCACAACACAAGAATAAGGAAAAACAAATATCTTATCAATTGGGCCCTTGACCCTCAAACAAGTAATAGGGTAACTCAAAACCTTACAAGTATTATCTTTCATCATAAAACCAGTTCTTTAATACATATTTGATTAATCGATTTATTATTCGTAGGTTCCAACTTTGGGAAATCTAAACAGTAATCTATCACTAATAATTAAACATGCTTACTACACCGATTTTATTAACATCAAATTACCACAAGACTAACCAGATTTATTTACATTCCTTTTTATCTTTAGCCAAACAATTATCAATTAATTCTGGTTTTATGTTCTTTACCAGTTTCCATCAAGAATTAAAATCTAAACTAGCAAGATATGATATCATAATATCTAGAAAAACAAGAGGCAATAACATATGATTGGTATCAATTTATTTATCTGGTTAAAATATCTATTATGTCAATTCCAATGTGATCTAGCGGAATAAAACATGCTAACTCTACATATTCACATAAAAGAGAAGAAAAGAAACAAATACCTTACCTGAAAAAGTTATTGACATTCTTTATATGATAACGATCCACACAACGGGTTACAATTTCTTCCCTTGTGACAACTGTATCCATCCGAGGATGTAGAGGCACCACCACATCATCCAACACCCAAGAAAAAACCATTAGGAACATGGCGTAAAAATTCAATAAAAAGGGCAAGGATAAATAAGGAAATGAACCAAAAATAATGAAGATAGATCATACCTTATATCTAAGACTGATTGATATTGCTTGGTTGCATCAAAACAGAGCGGAAAAAATACTAGGAGGAAAGTTTGATTGCACAAATCATACGGGAAGGAATGGGATGTTTGAGCATATGACACCTGAGAACAAGGAAGAAGAACTACAGATGAAGATATCTCATCCCTTTAGAAGATTTAACGGAGCAGTAGTTTAAGATACATTGGGTTTTTATTTAAAAGTGGATCACATTAAACCACGTGGTTTAGCCAAGTAAAAACATTTCGAGCCTTAGGAGAAATTAATATAGGAGTTACAGCCTTTAAATCAGCCTTAGAGTACTTAAAACAGGGCTTTAAATGCATTTTACGTCAAAGGAAATGTTAAAGGGGTGAACTGTAGGAAGCTGGAAACACTGTTCATAAGCTTGAAATTTAGAAAATGAAAAACATTGTTCATGAACCTCACCATTGGAACCTCACCATTCTGGAAACATTGTTCATGAACCTCTCTGTTGGAACCTCACTGTTGGAATATGACTGTTCTGGAAACACTGTTCGTGAACCTCACTGTTGGAATCTCACCGTCGGAACATCACCGTTCTGGAAACACTATTCATGAACTCAAAATTTGGCAAAAGAAAAAGGTCACTATTGAAGCCTCACCATTGTGGAAACACTGTTCATGAACTCAAAATTTGTCAAAGGAAAAAGGTCATCGTTGGAACCTCACCATTCTAAAAACAATGTTCATGAACTCAAAATTTGGAAAAGGAAAGAGGTCATCATTGGAACATCATTGTTGCATTGTTCACATAAGGTTACCGATGGTACTGTTCATAGAAGGTCACCGATGTCACTATTCACATAAGGTCACTGATGTCACTGTTCACATAAGGTCATTGTTGCACTATTCACAGAAGGTCACTAATGACACTGTTCACATAAGGCCATTGTTCACAAACTTGAAATTTGGAAAAGTGTTGGGGATAAATCACCTTGACCTTCCGAAAAACCTCATACACCTGAGTTTTGCAAAGGAATGGACCAGAGAGGTCTGAGCCATTACATCAGATACCTTTCAAAACATTCTCATCCTCGAGAATTCAAAACCCACCTAAAGGGAAAACGAAACGGGGTCCTAACAACCACCCATCAAGATACCTCTAAAAAGAGAGAAAGAAACCATAAGCAAGAAAATAAATCAATATTATAAACATGAAAGGCCGATAAACACAAAGGATACATCGATACATGAAAAGAGTTAAACATAAAACAACTCTGGGTACTGAGCATGTATCTGTGAATCACATTCCCAGGTACTCTCCTCCATGCCACCATGTCACCACAAGACATGAAGCAATGGGATATAACTCATGCGCAACACCTTCTCTTTGTGGTCTTGGATCTCCACAGGTCACTCCTCAAAGGTCGCTTCATCATCAACATCGATCTCTCCCCGATAGATGATGTGAGACTCATCATAATGATAATAAAAGATCTGTAATACATGGAAAACATCATGTATCTGACTCATCTGTGGAGGAAGTGCTACACGATACACCATAGCTTTAACATGATCTAACAACTCGAAAGGCCCAACAAACCGGGGAGAAAGCTTTCTCCCACGACCAAACCTTCACTACCAATGACGGGGAGTCACCTTTAGAAACACATGATCCGCAACATCAAACTCTAAGGGTCTCTAACTTTGATTATCATATGATTTCTAACGATCTTGTGTTATCTTCATCATCTCATGAATCACCTGAACCGTCTCTATTGTATTCTGCACTAGTTCTGGTCCTAGTATTGCTGACTCTCCGACCCCAGTCTAGCACTACGGAGAATGGCAAGGTCATCCATACAAGGATTCAAATGGCGTCATACCGATAGTGGAGTGAAAATTGTTATTGTAAGCAAACTCCACCAAGGGTAAGTGCTTCATCCAAGAACCTCCAAAATCCAGGACACAAGAGCATAACATGTCTTCAAAAGTCTGGATGGTTTTCTCTGTATGACCATTCATTTGAGGATGAAAAGTAGTGCTAAGGCATAGCTGAGAACCAAAATCATGTTGGAGACCTCTCCACACCCTAGAGGTAAAATGAGGATCTAGATCAGAAAAGATAATCCTTGAGACTCCATGAAGTCTCACCACCTCTTCTAGATACTGCCTCGACAAAACTTCCACTAATATTGACTCATTGATTGCTATAAATTTGGCCAATTTTGTTAAAAAAATACACTACCACCCAAATAGCATCATGTCCTCCCTGAGCTTGAGGTAAACGAGTAACAAAGTCCATTAATATTTCCTACCACTTCCCTTGAGGAACATCTAATGGTTGGAATAGACCACTAGGAACACTGTGTTCAGCCTTCACCTTCTGGCAGACCAAACATCGAGACAAAAACTCCGCAACTGCATGCTTCCACCCAGGCCACCAAAACTGGCTCCTCAAGGCTTGGTACATATTTGTCACACCAGGATACACTGCTAAAGAAGAACTATGGAACTCTATGAGAACTGTCTCGCGCATCATCAAAGGAACAAAAATATTTCCATGATACAACACTCGGTGCTTTTCATCCTTAGACTAACCATCAGGGGTCTCGCCACAAACAACTGAGTCTCTCCAGACCTCCACATATAGATCCTCCAACTAGGACTCTTCCACCTTCTGCACCAAATATGACTGCACCGTCATCTGAAAAAGACAACCTATTCCCCCAACTTCTCCCATATCAAGATGTAATGTTGACAGTTCTTCCATTACTCTCTAGGAGTCACCAGATTCATGCACTGCATCACTACGTGACTTCCGACTCAGCGCATAAGCTAAAAAATTCCTTTTACTAGGTGTATATGATATTTCGAAGTCATATTCCTGTAAGAACTTTATCCACCGACGCTGTCGTAAGTTCAAGTCATGCTGGGAGAATACATACCTCAGGCTCTTATGATCGGTGAAAACCAAAAAGTGCTCACCAATGAGGTAAAGTCTCCACAACTTCAAAGCAAACACCATAGCTTCCAACTCAAGATCATGTATGGAATAGTTACATTCATGTGGACGCAACTATTGAGGCCCATAAGAAACAACTGATCTATAATGTATCAGGATACAACCTACCCCCAGATGCAAAGCATCGTAGAAAACATCTAACTGAACTCCCTCTACTAGAAGACAAAGAACTATATCACTTACTAACTTCTACTTTAGATACTCGAAAGATGCATGACACTGATCAGTCCATATGAACTCTTGGTCCTTCCTGGTAAAAGGTTTCAGAGGATTCACAACTCAATAGAAATCGTCTACGAACCTCCTGTAGTAGCCGGTGAGACCAAAGAAACTTCGCACCTCCAACACAATCCTGGGGGTTTCCCAAGACACAACTACTTCTATCTTTGATGGATCCATAGCTACTCCCTACTGGGATACCACATTCCCCAAGAAAAAAACTTCCCGTTCCAAAAACTCAAACTTCGACAACTTCCCAAACAACTGATGTTGACGAAGAACTCCCAAAATGGCGTGTAGATTATCTGCATGATTTTCTTCAGACGTGGAGTACACAAGGATTTCGTTGATGAAAACTACAACGAACTTTTCCAGGAACTCATGGAACACATCGTTCATCAATCCCATGAAAATATCTGAAGCATTTTTCACACTAAACGACATTAAAACGTACTCATAATTCCCATGACGACAATGAAAAGCAGTCTTCGGGATATCCTCATCCTTCACATGCATCAGATGATATCCTGACCACAATTTGATCTTTGAGAACCATCTTGCACCCTTTAGTTGATTGAATAAATCATCAATCTGTGGAAGAGGATAGTGATTCTTTATTGTCACTTTGTTCAAGCGACGATAATATACACACAACTATAAACTATCGTCATCCTTCTTCACAAACAAAACTGGTGCACCCCACGGTGACACACTTGGCTGAACAAAACCGCACTGTAACAGACCATCAAGCTATATACATAGCTCTCGTAACTCATAAGGGGATATCCTATATGGATACATAGAGATTAGATACACTTCTAGTTGTATCTCGATCCCAAACTCGATCTCCCGTTGAGGGGGTAATGCTACAACATCTTCTAGAAAGACATCGGGGTACTCTTCTACAACCCTAGGAAATGCCAACTGCTGAAACTTTGAAGAACTCAACATTATCTCAGACATCATGGATGATAAGGATGGAACACACCTATGACCCATATTAGGATCTCGCTCGCCAACAAACGCCATCGTCTCTCCATCCGAATTGAAGAAAATGACCTTCTTCTTGAAGAAATCCATGATAGCATGCACCGAATACAACCAATCCATGCTGAGGATGACATTATATGGTTTTATTCATAAACATAGGAAATATCCCCAAGAGAGGTGCTTCCCCAACACTAGCTCAGAGTCTCTACATACTTCAAACAGGTCAGTCTGGCCTCCAACTAGCGTAGTAAACGTCAAGGGCACTGGAAGTCTCTCTACCTCAAGTCCCAAAGCATGGACAAGGGTAGGTGATATGAAGGAGTGTGTAACTCCTGAATCAAACAAGGCATACACCAAGGTAGAAAACAAGAAAAGTGTACCTCAGACGACGTCTCGCTCGCCTAGAGCTAGTAATGATAAAGGACGAATCTGACCAAGACCTCCTCCACGACCTCTCTGACCCTGATGACGGCTACCACCACAGCCGCGCTCTACTATCTAAGGACGGGGAGAATCCCGGGGCTGTCCTTTTCCTGTCCCATCTACCCTATAATGATCTAAAGCTGGTGAAACCTGCTGCTGCTACCTCTACTAGAACTGCCTCAACAGATGAACCTAGAGCGGAACACCTGGTGCACGATCACTGCTCTAAAAGGTTGGCACTCTCGCTGCTGGTGACCTTGACCACCACAAAAAAACAAGCACTTGATCCCTTGGAATAGGCCTGAGATCTGCTTCCCCAGGAGAAACAAGATGTTGAGGGTAGGGACCTACCCTCGGCCGAACAGAGACACTTCTACCTTGAAAACCGAGAACCCCGGACCACATCTCGGCTTCGTGAGGAATCATGAAGACTCCCCTCTTGTGATGATTTGGTTCTGTCCAATGTCCTCTCGACGACCTCTTCCCTCACCGGAACCTCAAGATATGTCTTCAGCATAAATGGGGTGACCAAGTGTTGGATCACTGGATTCAAAGCCTCATTGAAATGCCTCACCCTGGCCTCCTTATCTGGTAACAAGTCTGAAGCATATCGAAAAAGGTTCCTGAAATGGATTTCAAACTCTCACACAATGGAGCTCCCATGTCGAAGGGTAAGAAGCTCTTGGTGACTGGACGCCTTCATAGTCGAAGAAAGAAACTCAACACTAAACTTGTCTTCGAACTCCTCCCATGAGATTGTGGACTCCTCACGATCCTCAAGGAACAAAAACCACCACTGCCTCACTACTCCATGCAGCATCATCACAACCAAGGACACCCAATGCTCCTTCCAAGCACGGATCAAACTGAAGCCTATCTCAACCTCCTACAACCAGTCTTCTATGACTGCATCTGAAACAGATCCCTCATACTTCTACATACTCTATCACTGAAACTCTCGGAGTGTCTTCCTCAAAGTGTTGTCATTGTTAACATCTACCCTGCGGTGATCTGCTGGCACAACCTGTTGTACATCTTCTATGCGATCCTGACGGGGACGTCAACCTGGAGCCATACCTGTAAAATAATGAATATTTATTGCTCCTAAACCTAGAATATGGAAGACTCGGCATTAATTAATTAGTTGTTTTCTTTTATTCATTTTAGTTTAACTTATCCCAAGGTCTACCCATTCAAACACAGACACAAAGAAGAATGGTGCATGATCCTTTCCTAGGTCTCTACCCTACAACTAGAATCACCTCATTTATCAGCCATTGTAAACTTAATGTTCCGTACATAAGATCATAGGGGGCCCTAAATGCCTATGTCTCAGCTGGTCGCTAGTGTTTACATCACTTTCTAAACTTGAATGACATTGTTTCCCTACCAACCCATGTAACCTCACCTGTGCCTCACTCCAAACTCCATCATATCCCTCATCCTTCCTTTGATACCGCTCTGTCATGACTCCCTCCCCACAAGGTGTACCCCTCCTTGGACGGCAATGTGAGAAGGGAGATAATGACCCCTGAGTCCCACCTCTAGTAGGCCCTAGGTTGGAAACTAGCACCGAGGGTATATTAAACACACAGATGGAAGTCATTACCCTCTAAGAGAACTCATACAAAAGAGAGAGATAATATAGACACCAACCAAATATAACTCAGACTAAAATATAAATGAAAAATCACGTGCACATATGTAATGTCATAAAAAACTACTACAACTGGAAGGGGAAACTACAAGTACCCAAACGAAAGTAAAAATAACAGCAACCACAAGCTCGAACTGCTCCTACAACCCCAAGATAGTAGAAACCAGCTTGATCTCCAACCTACACTAAGTTACCTAGAAAATAGTTTATATATACATAGGGTGAGTATAACAGTATACTCATTAGGATCCTCCCCGGAGCCTCTCATGAAAAAGTAAAGAAAGCATGCTAAATCACAGTGAACAACAAGTGAAACTAAATCATCACCTAAATAGGTACACTAAGTTCCCAGCCTCACCATGGCTACTCTCACCAAGTAACACATACAAGAGTATATAATATAATAAAGATTATCAAGGGTACCCTGCAACTACTTCCCCACTGGTTTTCTTCTTTTCCCCAATGTCGCACGTACTAAGCATCACTCTCCAAAAAGGCTTGCCCGCAGACACCTGGGCGAAGCACCACAACATGCACCTTGTGCAACAAAACCACCATGTCCATGTAAGCAAGTAACCAGGTAGTTTCTAGGAGCCACCACAAATCATATAATGTGTATCATACATTAGGTATTATACCTCAAGCCATTACAGCCCATACACCGAGTAAGGATCCTCAAGACATCACAACCTATACACGTTACACCTATAGCAGTCCATATGATACTATATCCCTAATATATATGTGTGAATAACCACAAGCCATTACATCCCTATACACACATATATGGGGAAAACTAACTATTGTGATTACTAGCACAAGTAACTTCCAAGAGAAGAGAGAGGGGTCAATGGGGGTAGTCAGCCATCCATCCTCCCACTGGAGTGTTGGGGAAAACACCCCCCAGGGCTCAGAATCCCCGGGGTGTTAGTTTCCCTAACTGATAGGGTAGAGTAGCATATAGAAGCACAAAAGGTATAGAATATACTATATCTCACAACCATACTATGGAAATAACCTAGTCTTAGACTCAACTGCAGCTAACGTCTCTCGGACTCCCGACTGCCACTTCTAAGACTATGTATCCAATAAGCATACAACCATTTAAAGAGCTTTTTTGCCTTACTTCATTCCCTTTTTATCAGTTCCAATTTACGTTAATTAATTCTTTACTCATTAATTAACCATTAAAAATTACAAATTAAATTTCATTAGAATCACACCCAAAGTCCACTGTCCCTTTAAAACTGTAACCTCAACATTTCGTTCCAGCAAGCTCCAACCCCATGGGTTAACATCATTTATTCAATCATTTATTAACAACATTATTACGTTCCCATATTCCTAGGCATTCTAGAAAAATATTCTATGATACTAAACACAAGGGGGCTCAACACAGTGAGTATATGAACTACCCGTCGAGTCTTTTCTACTTATAGCTAGAGCGTAGACCCATCCTCCCTTTGAGAAGCTAAACGCAGAAAGCACATGTCATAACCCATGTGTATTAGCCCTTTTCAGTAGAAGGGTAAGCAAGACCAACTGCCTTGAGCAGTGGGAAAAATAAAGCAGATAAACAACCAATAAGAATCATCCAGCATCCAAACATTCACATCCAACCCGTTCCATCATCCAGGGTTTCCTCCCTGACACCCACAAGCATAAACCAATGCATCTCACCACTCTAGACACCAACTACTACCACAACCAATAGGAATCCCTTCCCCCACATATCACAATAGTCATCCAGGCTCACATCACAACACAAGCTACAGGAAAAACAAACATCTTATCATTTGGGATCTTGACCCTCAAACAAGAAAGAGGGTAACTCAAAACCCTACAAGTATTATCGTTTATCAAATAAGAAGTTCTTTAATCTATCTTGGATTAACAGATTTATTATTCGTAGGTTCCAACTTTGGGAAACCTAAACAGTAAGCTATCACAAATAATTAAACATTCTTATTTTACCAATTTTATTAACATCAAATTACAACAATAGGAACCATATTCATTTACATACCTCTTTATCTTTAGCCTAACAATTATCAATTAATTCTGGATTTAAATTCTTTACCAATTTCCATCAAGAACGAAAATCTAAACAAGCAAGTTTTGATATCACACTATCTAGAAAAACAAGAGGCAATAACAGACAATCTGTATCAATTTATTTATCTGGTTCAAATATTTATTTTGTAAATTCCAATATGATCCAGTGGGATAAAACATGATAACTCTACAGTTGCACATAAAAGAAAAGATAAGCCACAGATCCTCTACCTCAAACAGTTCTTTTCATTTTTTATATGAGAACAAGCCACATAATGGGATACAATCTCCTCCCCTGTGACAACTGTATCCACCCGAGGATGCGAAGACACCACCACATCAGCCAACACCCAATAAAAACCCAATAGGAACATGGGGTAAAAATTCAATAAAAAGGGAAAGGAGAAATAAGGAGATGAATTGGAAATAATGAAGATAGATCATACCTTATATCGAAGACTGATCGATATTGCTTGGTTGCCTCAAAAAAGATAGGAACAAATCCTAGGAGGAAAGTTTGAATGCACAACTCCTACAGGAAGGAATGGGATGTTTTAGCATCTCACACCCAAGAACAAGGAGGAAGAAATAGGGAGGAAGATATATCATAACTTTAGAATATTTAATGGAGAAGTGGTTTAAGATATTATGGGTTTTCCATTAAAAGTGGATTGCATTAAACAATGCGGTTTGACCAAGTAAAAACATGCTAAGCCTTAGGAGAAACTAATATAGGAGTTACGGCCTTTGAATCATCCTTGGAGTCCTTAAAAAGGCTTTAAATGCATTTTAAGTCAAAGGAAATGTTAAATGGGGGAACTGTAGGAAGTTGGAACACTGTTCATGAACTCAAAATTTGGAAAAGGAAAACCACTGTTCATGAACCTCACCATTGGAACCTCACCATTCTAGAAACACTGTTCATGAACCTCAGCATTGGAACCACACCGTTGAAACCTCACCATTCTGGAAATACTTTTCATAAACCTCATCGTTGGAACCTCACCATTGGAACCTCACCATTCTGGAAACATTTTTAATGAACTCAAAATTTGGAAAAGGAAAAAGGACACCATTGGAACCTCACTGTTCTGGAAACACTATTCATGTACTCAAAATTTGGCAAAGGAAAAAGGTCACCATTGGAACCCCACTGTTCTAGAAACACTTTTCATGAACTCAAAATTTGGAAAAAGAAAAGGGTCACCATTGGAACCTCACCATTCTGGAAACACTTTTCATGAACTCAAAATTTTTCAAAGGAAATAGGTCATCATTGGAACCTCACCGTTGCACTGTTCACATAAGGTTACCTATGGCACTGTTCACATAAGGTCACCGCTGACACTATTTACATAAGGTCACCGATGTCACTATTCACATAAGGTCACCATTGCACTGTTCAAAGAAGGTCACCGATGACATTGTTCACATAAGGTTACTGTTCACGAACTTGAAATTTGGTTTAGTGTTGGGGATAAGTCACCTTGACCTCCCAAAACACCTCATGCACCTAATTTTCGTAAATGAATAGACCAGAGAGGTCCGGGACATTACACATAGTGTCCTATCTCTCTAAAATTTTAGAATTTAGAATTTGTATACTCTTTCTTTCCCTTGTAATCATGGGATTGGTGGACTTTTTCTCTAAACTTTTAATAGACTCATTTTCCTTTTAAACATGCATCGAGGTGTTTCATTCCACAAGTGTCACATGTTGGAAAAACTCCCTATTTTATTCTTCCCTTCATCCATTATTTCCTCTAACACCCTCTTATTCTCTTGTTTTCCAATAAATTCATAAGTCTTAGATAATTATTTCTCAGTCTTGATAGTACATGAGACTATATCTTCATATGATGTGAAATTTTGGGATATTGGTTCCCTTAGGAGAAAAGGTTTTAAACTATTAAATAATTCATCAATCTTTCTACTGAGATTATGTATATAGTCTGTTGCATGCCTTGTTAACCTTTTAAATTTGGATTCATAATTTGTATAGTTTTCATCCTCTTTTTGTCTCAGACTCAATAATTTTCTCTCCATATCCACTCGTTGTTCGTGAGGAATATATTTTTCTTGGAATATTTCATTAAAATATTTCTATTTCATATTTTTAATCTCTTAATCCTCCTTTGTGTTTTGAAACAACCACCACCAAGTATCAGTATCTTCTAAGAGATGATAAACTTCCATGGTAACCTTCTCCCTTTCATTACTTTCCAAATAGATAAATATAAACTCTAAAGAACTTATCCCATGCTCTGTAATAAATGGGTTTGTAGTCCCATTGAATTATAGAGTCTGTTGTTTCATAAATTGTTCTAAAATTGATCCTATGCATTATCGATCAGGATGCTCCATATGGGTAAGGTTATTATTTAAAACCCAAGTCATTTTTTCCAGTATAGTTATAAGTTTCTTAGCTCTAGTTTTAGCTCCTACTTCAGTATAAT
Organism: Viscum album; assembly: GCA_963277665.1. Taxonomy (NCBI): domain Eukaryota; kingdom Viridiplantae; phylum Streptophyta; class Magnoliopsida; order Santalales; family Viscaceae; genus Viscum; species Viscum album. Next base: position 826,690,218 of record OY728126.1, on the reverse strand, counting down.
TATCTAATATAAGAGGGAAATTCTTTCATGGGATATGCACATTGATGTGGTTTTCATTCCTTATACTAGGTACCACTTCTAAATAATGGAATAAATTAAATTATGTTATGAATCGTAATGCATAATCTTGAAATTGAGAAACTCTTAACATAAATTGAAATTTTATGCATAGAAAATATCATAATCATATCCATGGCTTCTATGGGAAAATTTTTACTTTTAAATCCTTTATAATGGTTTTTAAATAAAATGATAATTATCCTAAGAATATCCCTCATGTGTGTTAAACCAAGTGGGTAGTAATGCCCATTGTCGTGTACCAAGTTACCATGAGTCAAGCCCATGATACCTTTTTAGAGTTGTTACCCCTAGGTATATCTGTTCCAAAACTATGTTAACTTGTAGTATCCAGACATGGATGTATTACTAGGAAGACCCACATAATATCTTCCTTACCAAAATTATAGGATGTTATTATATGATAATCCCCAAAGTCTATCTTAGTGTTATGTTCCCTAATCTATATTTTCTAAATCTAGTTTCAAAGGTTTCTACTAAAATTCCTCTAATACCAAATTTCAAACCCCAACATCAGTAGCCCAGAGTTGGTTCCTTACATTAATACATTGGAATAGATATAAAACTCCAATCCCAAATGACCAACCTGTTTACTAGTTCTGAAAATAATATTACATACATGATCTTTACATTACAACTCTAAAGAAAAAACAATATGAAAAATCATTTGGAAACACCCATAAACTCGTAGATTAACCCTGAATGTCATCCATAATATTCATCTTAATATCCTGGGAAAATAAAACATAATAAAGAGGTGAGAACAGATTCTCAGTAATCTTAAGTAATACATTAGAAGCTAGTATAAATAAAAATAAACTACAAGGCATGGTGAATAATTGAGAACACATGCTAATAAAACATAATCTTGAGCATAATATGGAAGGAACAAAATCCAATTATTAACTCCATAAATATTCACATAACAATGAAACATAACCATGGATATTATACTTGTCTAATAATCAAATGAAATATTAATTAATAGTATCATAATAAGGGAATTCATAATTCTAGACATCATAAACATGTCTTTGAGGCCTCGGTCAAGACACCTGAAAATAAATGGTTAAGGCCTCAGCCAAAATCCATTTCTATTTTGTCTTATAAGACCTACCGATGCATCAAGGGGATATAGAGAGCCCCACCAATAAAATACTATGTTCAATTAATTCCTCGTATGAATGGGGTTAAACATAAACAACATATAATTATGAAATATAAATAATTTTTCCCAATCTGTAAACATAATCACTAACTATTCTGAGTAGTATAGTGAATGGTGTCAAGATAGCACATCCACAATCAAACTGATCATAAATAATTTAATAAAATATGGTATATGATCATAATAATAGATAAATCTAAATAAAACATAAAATTCAATATATATTTTAAATATATTAATATACTATAATAAAATCATCGGCAAATCCTTGAGAGAAATACCCCTATTACTTTTCAAAGAAGAGTTTTTTTGAGAAAATAATTTGTATTTTCCATAATTGTTTTTATAATAACAAAAAATGTGAAAAATATAATTTTTCATGAAAAAAAAGTATTGTTTTTATTACTATAATGGTTTATTAAAATATTTTATTTATGTTACTTGAATATAGGAATGAAATCGAGACGTTCCCTTTAATAGGGTTTTCATGTCGGGAAGAATTGAAAAGGGAACATTGTAAAACATGAATTTCCCATAAACAAAAGATGAAATGGTCTAGATAAATGGTTTTTAAATGTATAAAAATAATTTGTAAGAAGTATATAAAAATAATTAGTAAATAAATTGGTGTATATATGGATAAAACATAACCCAATTGAAAATGGAGGTTCGGGGAGAATCCCTTACCTTATGTTGGATATTGTTCTGCTCTTGACCTTAAAGTCCTATAATAATAAATTAGATTAATTAATAAATTAATTCATAAAATTTTATATATGTAATGATTTAGTATAATTTTATTAATTTCTCTTATTGTCTTTTTTATGAGTTATAAAGATATAATTTTATCGTTTTGGAGCGTTTCATTCCGTGGTTTTCATGATCAGTTTACTTGTATATGAGTATGGAAGTTCATGTAAATTAGATATAGATATCCATAATTAGAGTTATATGTTATTAATGAACATTATAATATTAAATTTATGTTTTATCCATTTTTTATTTGGGGTGATGATGAATCATTAGATAATACATTAGTGATAATCGTTTAGATTAGTTTTTTGGATTTTCAATCATCATAAAATTGTTTTGTTTTATAAATTAAAATAATGTACATATATAATGGTTCTAAAACATTAAATAGGTTTTAATACAAATATTATAATCCAGAAAGACCATAAATATTGTTTTAAGACCATCTTTGAAGGTGTTAATGGAAAATTAAAATGCATCTTCCATGATGTCAGTAAATTGACAGATCACAGGAGATGTTTTCATTTATAGAATAAAAGCGAGAAATGAGTTTGATGATGGATATTCCATTAAAATGATGTAATTATGGTATATAAATGATATTATATTTATCATTCCACTTGGAAAAGGGTATTTGACAATAGGATAAGAAAATAAAATAACCTGAAAATAAATTAAAAGAGAAAGAATTAGGTTTTACCTCTTGAATTTCTCCTACTAGAGAACCTTCTTAGGGAAAAGGATTTGGTCTTTTATTGAGACCAAAGGCTCCTCGACATAGGAGAAGGTATTAGGAAGAGTATTGGGTATAATTTTTACAACTCTAAAATTTTGGAAGGGGTGAGGAGAAGGGGCGGTGAGGGGTGGTGTTTATAGTGGAGGAGTGGGGTGATTTCTGATTATTTTATTCATTAGTTTGTAATTTTGGGTCAAAACTATGAATAGTTTGATCATTATCACCAAATAAATTTAAATAATTAAGAATATTTTTATATTAAGCTATTACATCATCCATAAATTATCTACTACTCAATAATTCATGTATTTAGCATTTATCGAAAATAATCATATTTTACTATTCAACAAAAATTCAAGTATTTTAGAGAAATCCCAAAAATTCACCCTATCCATATTTTGATGTGTAGAATTAAAAAATGAACTCCATTTTTTGAAAATAATTGTTAAAATATATGAAATTTACTTTTTAAATAAAATCATCATTTATTCGAAAAATACCAATTTTAATATTATAAGCGATTTTATGAAAATTTCCAAAAAAATTAACTAAGGTCTCGTAAAATTATTCTATAATCATAGGAAAAAAATATTAATATATAAATCTATTTTATGAAAATAAATTTTCTATTAAACTAATATATTAATTAAAAATTGTAAATAAATTTTTATATTTTAGAAAAACAACTAACACTTAATTAATCATTTTTAAAACATTTAATTACTTATACTATGATATAATTATACCATATCTTTATTTATAGGATGACTAAATTTTTTTTAACCTTTCATAGGTGATGTTACAATTCTATTGGTCGGTTTACTATACCTAAGGGTCACATTACTATTCCCAAGGTCATGTTACTATTCCATTCGTATAGGTTCCTTAACTTATAAAAATACTTCTTATTTAATTAATTATTTATTTATAAAATTTGTTTTTTGTTCTCAAAATGATTTTATTTGATTTATAATATATGAAATAATTATAAGAAGAAAAATTTCATTTATAGAATTCTGGGTTTTTCGGGTACACTACACGTTGGATGGATGTGTTGTCTTCTCTTACAAGTCCCAATTAATTCAACGGTGATTTTACCATGATTAAATATCAATATGAGGTCATTTTATATGGTTTTTACCATTATACAGATGTTTTAGTGTTTTAAAACACTAAAAATGTGTTTTTGGGAATTCTAGGAAAACTATAACTCGGATTAACATGGCGTTGATTCCTATATTTAAAAAGATCAATATACAGACATTATGCTATGATTCTATGTCCCTTAAACATCATTTTCTTATTTTTGACCCCTGATACTCATTTTTAAAGACTTTTATATCTTTGACAACAAATTATTGAGTCATTCCAAGCACACCACATTTCGGATGGACATGTTTTCTACTCATACAAGTCAAAAAAATCAGTGATCATTTTCCCTTGATTTACCATAAATATATGGTTTTTTATATTGTTTTTCATTGTTACACTCATGTTTTAGTGTTTTAAAACACTAAAAATGGATTTATGGGAATCTGGGAAAACCAAAGCATGACTTTTAGTGACGTTAGTTCCTAAATATCAAAAATCAAGATACAATCATTTTCTTATGATTTCATAGCCCTATTACACTGTTTATTTGGTTTTTATCCCATAATACATGTTTTTAAATACTTTGATGCCTTTTAAAATTGTTCATTGATTCATTCCAAGAACATTTCACATCGGATGGAAATATTTTTAGTTCATGAACATCATAAAAAAATTATCATTGGTTTTTCCATGATTTCACATAAATCTATGGTCATTTCCTATGGTTTTTACCATTACATGCATGTTTTGGTGTTTTAAAATACTAAAAATATGTTTACATACATCCTAGGGAAACTATAACTCATATAGATGTAGATTTAGTTCTAAAATTTCAAAAATAAATTTATGGTCATCTTCTTATGATTTCATGGCCCTTTGACATCATTTTCTTGGTTTTAACCCCCTAACACATGTTTTTAAAGAGTTGGATATCGTTTAAAACTATGTATTGATTCATTCTGAGAACATCATGCAGCACATGGATGTAGTGTATTCTTTTACACATAGAGAAACAATTCAATGATGATTTTCCCATGATTTCACATCAATGTGAGGTTTTTTATATGGTTTTGACCATTAAATGCATGTTTTTTATTTTAAAACACTAAAAACACATTTAAAGGTATCCCATAAAATCATAATTTGGATTGACATAAAATCGATTAGTAAATTTTAAAAAATAAAGTCATTTTCAATGATTTCACTACCCAATAATGTCATTTTTTTTGTTTTGACCCCCTTACACATGTTTTTAAAAACATTGATATGTTTTAAAATTGCTAATTGAGGAATTCCGAACACACTATACATCAGATGGATGTTTTTCTCCTCACACACATCACAAATAATTCAGCATTGGTTTTCTCATGATTTCACATTAATCCTAGTTCATTACCTATGGTTTTGGTCATTACATGCACATTTTAGTGTTTTAAAACACTAAAAACATGTTTACAGGAATCCCAAAAAAAACTATAACTTGGATTGATGTGGTGTCAGTTTCTATATTTAAATAATAAATCTACGGTCATTTTAATATGATTTCATGACCACCCAATACCATTTTCTTGGTTCTGATGTAACAACCTAGTAATTTTTTTTCTAATTTTAAATACATTAAGTTATGAAAAATAATAATTTAAAATTAAGTGTTTTAATTAATAATACTTAAATTTTAAATTTATAGCTTTTGAATTAATTTTAAATTCATGTTATAAAAAATATATTATAATATAGTATTATTATGTGTCAAAGAATATTTTAATATATATATATATGATTATTTTTATTAAAAAATGTTTTTATCAATAGATTATTTAATTAAATATTTTAATAATAATATATATTGACTATTATAATTATTTTGTTAAATAATAAATTATGTTATAATTATGTTCACTATTAATATGGAACCCTAGTATTTTATGGTATGTTTCTTCAAAAATAATTTAAATTCATTAGATAGCATATATGCTCACAATACTGAGTCTGTGAAACAACCATTTTTTATAGTTATAACCTATCCATGAAACATAATTTTTCTACTTCTATGAATTGAATTTTGAAAAATGGATATACTCTGTTGTGATCATTATGTTTTTCAGAGTGTAATAGGATCAACTTAATTTTTTGGTGAATAGTTACTTGACCCTAATGAATAGTAATGTACCCTTATGAATATTAATTTTACCCTTATGAATAGTTACTTAATCCTTATAAATAGTATTATCACCCATGCAAGTGTAAATAAAATTTAGGCACCTTATAAATGAAAGTGAGTGTTTTAAAAATTAATAAATAAGTGTTGAAATTTTTATGAGTATTTAATATTACAATTTTAAATTAATAAATTCAATTAAAATAAAAATAATTTTCCTTAAATATATTCCTAAATAAATATTTTTTTGTCCTGTGATTTTAGGATAATTAAATGAGATCTTAGTTAATTTTTAAGGTGTTATAAAATCAGTTTTAATTTTATAAACTATATTTTCCAAGTAAATACTGATTATATTGAATTAATTTATTAATTTTTTTAAGGAAATTATTTGATAAAATGGAGTTCATTTTTGAATTGTACATGTTGAAAAATGGTTAAAGTGATTTTTTGGGATTTTTTTGTAATAATTGAATTTTGGTGAATAGTAAAATATGATAATTTATGGTATAAACACATTATAAGATAAATACACTATTACATGAATCATGTAAGATTTAATCACACTTGGCTCAAACTCACATGAACTTATTACTATTTTTTCACAAGAATCACCATTATTGGTTGCCTTGATCAAAATAATAAAATAATGAATAAGATATTCAAAAATCACTCCTCCCCTCTAGTATAATATCCATTGATCACTCCCTCTTATATTTACTCATATAATCCTTGAAGCTTCTCGATTTTCTTCCCAAATACACTTCCCTAGCCTCTTCTCACATCCAAGAGCACTTGTTCTTTCCAAAATTCCAAAACACATTCCCTTAAGGAGGTTCTCAAGGAAGATATTTCAAGAGGTAAAATTCTCTTCCATTTTCCATTTTATTTTTTTAAGTTGCTTATTTTTTTATTCTCCCCTAACCTCTCTTATCCAATTGATCTTTATAAATATATAAATATATAATTTTAATTTCATATCCATTATCAATCTCTTTACTCTCTCCCTATCTCTTATTTTATAAACGAAATCATCATCTGAGAGGTTCCAGTTTACAACCTTTAGGGATGAAAAAGTTTCATTATTCAATTTCTTATTCCAAGATGGTCATGAAACCATTTTTATGGATGAAACATATTTTAAAATTTCTATTATAAATAATGTATTTATTCTAGAACTATCATTATTACATGATATTAAATAATAGAACAAAACTATTTCGTTATGATCTATAACCACCGTAATAATCTAAATGATCATCACTAAATGTATTATCTATTGATTCATCCTCATAATATATAACCAAATGATATAATTAACCATTTACACTTATATATGTTCATTAATAACATTTAATTATAATTCTTGTTAAATTATATCCATTACACATGAATTCCATTACATATATTCAAGTGAACCAATCATGAAATCAAGGAACAAACACTCCAAAACAACAAAATTCAATCATATAGCTTATCAATAAGGCCATAAATGAACATAATAAATATATAATGAATCAAATAAATGTATATAATGTTATTAATTAATTAATAAATGGATTTAATTTGGTTATCCAGGAAGTTAAGTTCAAGTGAAGAACACATTCGGACATAAGGTAAGGGTTTTCTCATCTCACTTCCATTTTAGTGAGACATTACTTATTCACCACTATTTCTTGTGTATGGTGTATGGATACTGCCCATTTATATATCATATAATGAATATATTTACTCTCATGGTACTAAATGTATCATTTCATGATTATTAATTTTGGGGCATATGATTTGATTAATTATAAACTAGTAATGGATTCTACCAAAACCCCTTTTTCCTTCGGGTTACCCTTACTCTACCTTTACTCAAATTTAATACTTCTATATTTTAAAATATTTATCCTAAATTATTTATATATGTTACAAAATCATATATTCAAGTAAGATAATCCGTCTTTTATGGGTATATACATGTTTTAAAATGTCTTCCTTCTTAATTATTCCCGTTAAACTAGCCCAATTCAAGGGAATTTCTCAAATTCTTACCCATTTTCAAGTGCAATATATAATATCTTTTAAGCCGTCATTATTATTTTTAAATAAAAAATATTATCATGAAAAATTATCTTCGTTCAATTATTGTTTTATGAAATCAAACATGTCTTTCTGCTTTAAAATCTCTTTAATATTTTCCTTAAACAGCACTAAAATGTTTTACTTCTAAAGCTTCTTTAAAAACATTTTTTACATGATTTAACTTAAGAGGGAAATAATTTATGCCTAAAATATAATTTTAATGTACTTAACTATTCTTTTCTGGGATATATATTTTAAAAATATTATTTATGACAAATAAAAATGATTTTCCAAAATAATTCTTCTTTCCAAAGTAAAAAAATGTTTTTCTCATCTCACATTTACTTTTGTGAGATATATTCCTTGTTCACCACTTACTCCTTATGTGGGGTTTATGTAATTAACTTTAAAATTTAATATCAATAGTATCCTTGTTATCAATATATTATTAAGGGATTAGGATTTAAATGTTTCAAAGTGGTATGGGACACGTTGGAATGTTTAAGGCGTATTTCCTCAAGAATTTTTCAATGGTATCATTTAAAAATAACTTCATATATGTAAATATAATTTATTTAATATTGTAAATTATTGAGGTTTATCTATTATGATATCATATACTATATGTGGTTGAAGTTTTGATGATCAGTTTGACAATGTATGTTCTAATTTGATAGCATTCATGGATTATAGTAAAAGAATTCACATTTCGCATGCTAGTTTTTCAGTACGAATGTTTATGTTGTCCATGTATCACCCTTTTAATTTGAGGAATGTATTGAACTTAGTAATTTGTGGGAGGTTCCCCTTACATCCCCTCGATGCATCAGTAGATCTCATGAGACAAACTAGTGTCTTGGCACGAGGCCTTGACAGAATAGTTATTATGGTCTCAGCACGAGGCCTTGACATTGTGATTATGATGTCCAGAATTATGAATTACCACATTATGAAACTAAATATTGATAGTACATGCGGTTATTCGACTAGTAGAATACCCATGGTTTTTTTATTATGGTATCTTTTTTTCATCTCTTATTCTTTCATTATTATGTTCAAGTTTATTTTAATTTCATGTTTACTTTTAGTTATTCACCTTGACTTATTATTTATATTTCTACTAGATTTTTTACCCTTACGGAGAATCATAGCTCACCCCTTTCTTATGTTTCTTTTACATAGGTTATGAAGAAGAAAACTCTGAATAATATTTCAGGGATGTAGTTTATTTCATATTGTATCATGTTTTATTTTCTTTTTCCAATGTATTACGGGTATCATGACTATAATCTAGTCTTCCAAGACTACTAAATAGAATGGTAGTTTAGGATTTTATTCCTTGTAATCATTCCAATGTATTAAAATAATGCACCTAATCTGATCTTCTGTGGTTGGGGTATTACATTGGGTATCAAATTCAGTTTAGTAGCAACCTTGGAAACTGGATTTAGAAATCATAGATTAGGGAACATAACCCTAAAATAGAATTTAAGGATAAGAATACAAGAATATCCTATAATTTGGGTAAGGTAAAGATTATGTGGATCTTACTAGGAAATACATCCATTGTAAGAACAAGGCTTTTCACTCAGGTATGGATCCTTTAAATGTTCAGTCTAAATCATTTCTTTGGACATAATAAGGATTCCTAATGAGATAGTAAATGTTATAAGGGTGTATGGGGCTTGTTCAGAGCAGGAAACCCACCTTTTTTGAGAAATCAGACTCTATGCATGGTTTAGAGGAAACTGTTTTGTATTTCGGTAATGTTTTCCAAACTATATGGAAGGTTTTTTTACAGTGGCACCTCGCACGATTGGTGCATGGCCGTGCATCCAAACCGTGCGAACGCACCCTTTTTCCCAGGTAAATTTTCATGGGTGTTGCACAGTTTGATCAAACTATGTAGATGAAGACTTTTAAGGAAGAACTATCTCGCACGGTTTGCGCACGGTTTGAAAAACCATGTGGAAAAACTGTGTAGAGGCTAAAAATCTGTGTAAATGTCTAAAATTCCCTTAATGATCAATTAATCATCTTCCTTCATCATAATCTGAGAACCATCAATATTTTCCTCCTTTTTCACCCATTTGGATATTTTGAAGGCCAAAGCTAGGGATCAAGAGATCTCTTTCATCCGACATTCGATTGAGCTTCTGTTTGTCACGTTGGATGTGAATTGGTATGTAATCAAGTCCTCTTTAGCCATTCTTTATCTATTTCTATCCCGACATAGTTCTCTCCAAGTGTTTGTTTTTCACCTTTCCATAGATATAATTTGATCCGAGGAAAATAGAGGGCCTATACCAGAGGAGAAGGATCATACAACCCTAACGTTGGTGGTCAATAAATCATCCCTAAATTTTGTGATTTTGGGAATATTTTTGTCACACCCACCAATTTCATTAGAAACTATTTCTTGAATTAACATGCCATGATTATACTCGTTAGAATCATATGGTTATTCTCTTTCCCAATATGTGATAGTTGTTAGTGGTTACACCCACAACTCAATCCACCTCATATCAAAGGTTATTCCATATTTGTTTTTTTAGTGTTTCGGTATATTTGAGCCACCATTTGGGTGTGCCTTTACTTGACCTTTCTAAAGGTGAGTCTTCTTATCATAAATGGATTTGTTTCACTGATAATTTCATAATAGAATATACCATGTATTCTCACCACTTGACCCACCTAAGGTAAGTGCTTTCAAATAATTATTAATTATGAAATGTGAAATGGAAAATATAATAAGTATATAACTTGGCCTTAATAAAATAGATTGAATAAATTTTACATGCTTGTAGCACCCCTTTCCATTTTGATGGAAGGTAGTAGAGTGAGCCTCAATAATTGATTATTCCTTAATGGAAAACTAAGACTTTATTAAATTGTTGCAACTCTACTTGGCCTATCCACACTAATGGAAGATAAGGCTTGGACCAATAAATAAATGGTTTAAACTCTACTTGACCTATCCAAACTAATGGAAGGTAATACTTCAACCAAAAGAATTACTACATGATTACAATATCAAATAGGAATGGACTTTCTCAAGCTCACCTAGGATTCTGAGAGGAGAATACCTTGGGTCTCAGGAACCCCGTTCTGATTCAAGGATACAGTTTTCTTATGTTGATACCCACCTAGAATCTGGTTCTTTTCTATTCATTGGATGCTCAGTATACTACCATTGGGTACCTTTCTTTATTACAGGATACCTCAGATACACTCCTTGGATCCATCATTGATTAGTAGGTTCCACGGTGAAAGCCCATTTGGCGCTGTCTTTGCTTAGACCCATTTTACCTTGGTCGATCACCTTGGACTTGGTAGGCACCTTATTGTGGAATGCCTTGGATTGTGCTCCTTGTATTACACTCTTAACCCTTATCTAGAATCATATAATACTGAGTTAGCATTTCATGGGTTTATGTTACCTTGGTTTTTACCCTAGAACTCCCTCACTGGATATCATTGTTTGGTTTCCTTGTTACGTCTTGGGACCTTCACTACTTATACTATCACGAGGTGATGTCTTTGTTGGATATGCCTCATGTGACATTATAGAATTAAATGGTAATTGATTAATTAATGAACTGGTTACATGTACAGACACCAGCTGAGGGATGAAGCAGGTACTTTATTATTTAGTTATATTTTACTGCTTGCTTTACTTTATATATTCATGCATGCACACTCTTATATTCCATTAAACATGATGGATGTTATAGACTCCATTGGTGGTGACCCACTGGAATTTATCTGACACACTCTCCAAGCGTCGTTTGGTACCCAAAGTATATTACATGGTTGCAGGTATTGACAAAGGGAAGCATGCAGCTTCCAATACTTGATTGTGTGCTGATAGGATGGAGTTTGATAGTAGATGACCAAGTAGGATCTCAGGATTATTAGAGTATACTTTGTTTTCATTTACATTGTGGAACATGTTATGTATATTTTCTTGTATCCATGCTTTCTATTATTCCAGTGACATGAAATTATATCATCACTACTCTAGTTGATATCGTTATTGTTATTCTTTCTTATCTATTCCATCAGCTTGCTTCCACTATTTATTTATATTTCTTCGGTGGTTTACTATTCCTTTACATTCCTTACATTGTTCTACACTCTTCTAATGATATCATAGTATTCTCATGGACTCAACCTAGGCCCTCCCTGATAGTCGGAAGCCTCTGGCGTTCAAGAATATGTGCTTGAGGCCATGTGGCCCACCGGGCTCAGGGCACCGTTAAGTGGCATTCGGGTCTAGGTCGTCACATAGTGGTATCAAAGGGAGATTTCTTTTCTTCCTTAACTATTTGGAGAAAAAATATTGGAGTATAGTAACACTTGGGACTTGTTCATAAGTTGTGCATGGTCATCACGAACCCATGTTCGGGGTAAAAGGAAAGTTACCCATAATGCAATTTTTGTTCAATTTTTCCTATTAGAGATGTTATTATTTCACTATTGGGTGACTCACATGTTTTGTGGTGTTGTTTATTATTAATTTTTGTCAATTTATTTCACCCTTAGACCAATGATATGATGGCAATGAGTATTACTACATGCATCATCATAGGCACCTTTTATTCACATGTCATGCATATTGTCATGCCATATAGGTGTATTTCACTGCTTTTAATTGATTGAGATGCCTATGATAGTTGAGTGATGTACTGATAGTTACTTGTACTTGTATTAATTTGGCTTCAATTGAGTGACTGTCTGTCTCAGTTTATGAGGTGCATGGGCCCTCATGGTTTAGAGTGAGTAATTTCCTTATTCAATCCATTATGCTATAAGTAAATGGGTTTCATTTTTAGTGATAGGTTCATGAGAACTGATTCATCAGAAATGACTGTCCATTATAAAGAGAATCTTGAAAACTATAATGAATTGGTTGCTTATCCTTATCAAACTTTTTCATGTATATGAAAAGTAAAGGAGTGAACCAAGAAATGAACTGACAAATGACATGAAACTTATACTTGAGCACTTATTGATATCTGGTCGTCTAAGTGGGTAGTTTTGGTAGTATTCCTTGGTTAGTGAGTTTTCCTATGATCGTTTTTGCTAGTGATGTTATCTCCTTGATTATATTATTGTTCTGAGGCTTGTGCTTAGAATTTTTATACCAATGATGCCACGACGTCCTCGTGTCGTTCGCTAGGAGGGTAGTGATGATCATTCTCCCGACATGGTGGGCCATGAGCCACCAGTATTACTTATAAGAATTCCACTTGAGGCACCACCTAATGTACCTAATTCAGACACTGATTCCCAAGTCTGTGATAGTTTCATACATTCGATGTAGTCCATGAAAGGTGATCCACGGGTTGCACCTACGATGGCTGATCTGACCCACGAGTTCTAGCAACATCATCCTCATACTTTTTCAGGGGATGGCGGATCTCAATATGCTGAGTCTTGGATAGAGGCCATGTTGTCTATCTTTTAGCATCTAGAAATTCCTCCAAAGTGGATATTCAAGATTTCAACATACATGATTCAGGATTCGGCCAAGCGTTGGTGAGATATTGTTACCCAGGTTGAACATCATCAGGGAATGTTATGAGTTGACTTCCAGACTGCCTTCTATGATCAGTTCATTCCTCATTCATTGAGAGATGACAGAGCGATAGATTTCATGCATCTCAAGTAGGGTTCTATGTTAGTTATGGAATATTCAGCATGTTTCACTAATTTATAGTGCTTTGCACCACTTCTAGTCAGTGATGAGATTTTGCGTGCTAGAAGATTTGAGGATAGGCTCCAGTACGTCATCTGATCTCAGGTGAATGGTTTTTACCTTCATAACATCTCTATAATCGTTGATCAGACCCTTATCACTGAGGGTAACTAGAGGGATAGAGCGAGTACTGGGTTTATAGGATCAGTGTTGAGTCAGGAAAGTAGTTATTCATGTGGCAGGAAACATTCCCTTGAAGTTTTTAGTGAGGGAAGTGGTAGCCAGAGTATCCAGTTTGATAGCTATATAGTGTATCATAAGTGTGAAAAACTAGGGCATAAGAATCCTCAGTGTGATAGATACCCTATGAAGAGTTGGGCTTCCAGCCATATGGGTCATCTTTAGCACTTTTTTAGGACCTTTCCACCAACTTTGAATTGAAAAGGCTCAACTTCATATCCACTTTCAGAAGCGAGTTCTTTTTTGTCGCGTCAGGCAGGGAGTTGGACTAGCACCGGCTGGTCTGGCTGAGGAGGTCGTGGCCATGGTAGTCTGATCCCTGATCACCAGAAGTGCCAACATAACAATCATGATCATTTTAGTCCATTTATTGCATAGGTCTATGGATCAGGTCAATTTCATGCCTTACATCTGAAACCTGAGGATCAGGTTATGGGACCATCTACAGTATGAGGCACTATTACAGTAGCCTCTACTCTTGTCGCTACTTTTTTTGATACAGGTGCTTCAAACTCTTTTATTTACATATCTATCGTGGAAAGTCTCGGAATAGATATATAATATCATTATAGTGTAATGACCCTCAATACACCATTGGGAATATGGATGGATAGCATACGCCAGTGTAGGGATTGTCCCCTTGAGGTAGAAAGTTACCCTTTCTTGTGGAATCTCTGGGTCTCGAGATGAAGGTCTTCGATGAAATTCTCGGGATAGACTGGTTAGTCCACTATCACGCCTTTATAGAATTTTATCACTGAAGGGTTTCTTTTACAACACCATACGGCAACAATTATCTTTTCAAAGGCGAGTGGGATGTCTAGATTGGGAGAGTGGGACCAATGAATCATGGTTTAGGTGGAGTAACTGCCCAGATTGAAAATATTTACTTGGCGGATTATGTTTTTCTTTGAACTGATTTCCCTCCTGTAGTTGATCATTTCTGGGATGACTTTCCTGATTACAATTCTTGATTACCTCCTAAGAGAGAGGTAGAGTTTACAATTTATCTTATTCCAGGAGCTTCTCTAGTGTCCATTCCTCCATACAATATGACACCGAATAAGCTTCATGAGGTCAAACGGTAGATAGAGAACCTAGAGGCCAAAGTATTTATACGGCCTAATACATATTCTTTGGGTTCACCTGTGCTTTTCTCCCAAAAGGCGGATGGAAACATACGTCTATGCATGGATTATAGAAGTTTGAACCAGCTTACGATCAAGAACTGGTATCCACTTCCTCAAATAGATTATCTCTTTGACCAGCTCCGAGGATAAAAGGTTTTCTCTAAGATCGACCTGAGTTCTGGTTATCATCATGTGTGATTCATACCATCATACATATCTCGTACAGATTTCCGTAGTAGGTATGGTCTATATGAGTTTCTTATTATGTCATTCGGTCTTACGAACACACATTCCATTTTCATGTCTTTGATGAATAGGGTTTTCTATCCCTACATGGACTCTTTTTTCGTGGTATTTGTGGATGACATCTTTGTGTATTCACGCACTCATAACAACCATTCCAAACATCTTGGGATCATTCTGAGTACACTGAGAGAGCATCTAATTTATGCCAAGATTGATAAATGTGACTTCTAGAATGAAAAGGTCCACTTCTTAGGTCATATAATTTCAGAATCAAGAGTGTATGTTGACCCTAAAAATGTTAGAGTTGTAGTCTTCTGGGAGAATCCTAAGAATATGTTTGATATCAGGAGTTTCTTAAGGATCGATGGATATTACAGGTGTTTCATACAAAACTTTTCCAATCTTCTTTCACCTTTTACTGGTATTACAAATAACGGTGTCAAGTTCACATGGTCAGAAGCATATGAAAAATTATTTCAAGAGCTGAAATGGAGGCTTTTCATGGCACCTATTCTCATTCTTCCATAACCTAGTAAAGGTTATATCATCTTATATGATGCATCAGGCATTGGCCTAGGAGCTGTGTTGATGTAGGAAGACAAATTCAATGCGTACAGATCTCTGTAGTTGAGTCCTCACAGTAGTAATTATCTAATTCATGGCCTCGTTCTACAAGCATTTATCCATGACTTACGTTGCTGGAGACATTATCTCTTGGGTGAGTGCTTTGTGGTGTATATAGATCACAATGGCCTTAATTATATATTTTATCAGTTTGAACTGAACCTCTGATAGTGAAGGTGGGTCTAATATCTACAATCCTTTTATTTTGTGCTTGCCTATATGACGGGAAAAGGTAATATGTTTGTAGATGCACTGAGTCAAAAAACTAAAATTCATGTCATACAGGAAGCCAATGATGAATTGAAGTTAATGGATCTCTTTTCTGAACTTCCTCTGGTGTTTCACGAAAGTCATGAGGAGTCTTACCTTTCATCCTTAATAGTTACCACTTAACTCATTGAGAAGTTGAAGAGTATGAAGTTTTCATATCTTGAGCTTTTGGTTCTCTATGAGAGTATATCAAGAGATAACCCACCTCCGGATAGGTCTGTGGAAGGAGACAACGTCCTGCATCTACATGGATGTATATGGGTTTCTGCATATGTGAGAGAGGAGTTGATGAAAGAGTATCACTCTTCCTAGTGGGAAGTTCATCCAGGAATCTCGAATATGTATTGAGATATGCGATGCTAGTACTGGTGGTCTGGGATGAAACAATAGATTGCATGCTTCATCACTAGGTGTTCCAGCTGTCAGCAGGTGAAGACGGAGCACTAGAGACCTGAATTCTTATTACAGCCACTTCCAATTCTGGAATGGAAATGGGAAGATGTTGCTATGGTTTCCTAGTTAGATTACCTAGGTCTTCGAGGGCTAGCGATGCTATTTGGTAGTCATTGACCAACTAAATAAATCATCCCACATCATTCCTATTCGGGAGAATTTCTTAGTTGATGTGTTGGGAAGACTGTATATCCGTGAGATCATACGACTACACAGGGTTCCATGTACTATCATTTTCAGATATGGAAGCTCGTTTCACTTCATGATTCTGGTAGGGTTTTCATAAATCTATGGTGACTCAGGTGCTTCTAAGCACATATTTTCACCATCAGACCGATGGAAAAATAGAACAGACGATACCATTTTTAGAGGATATTCTATGAGCATATGCACTTGATTTTGGAGGTTCTTGGGAGAAACATATCCCTCTCATCTATTTCACCTATAACAACAATTTTCATGCGACGATTCAGATGGATCCTTTTGAGGCCTTATATGGTAGGCCATACAGTCCACCCTTGTGCTAGCTAGAGGCGGTGAGGCAGCCCTACTAGGTCCCCGTCTCATTCAGGAGACTTTAGAACCGGTCCATCTAATCTGGAAGTGTATTAATACTGCCCAGTCTAGACAGAAATATTTTTTTGATCCCCTTCAATGACCTCTTGATTTCGAGGTTGGGGATCCTGATTTTCTTCAAGTATCGCCCAGGTAAGGTCATAGGTGGTTAAGGAAACATGGAAAGTTGTCGCCTCGTTACGTTGGGCCATTCGAGATTCTAGAGAGAGTCAGGCCGGTAGATTATCAGTTGCTACTACTTCAGAGGTACCATTCCATGAACGATGTCTTTCATGTCTCATAGATTATCCAATATCATGTTGACCCATCTCATAACTTCGATACCAAGGAAGTTGAGTTAAAAGCTGATGCTACCTTTGAGGAGTATCTAGTACGCATCGTTGATCGAAGCACGAAGGCTCTATGAGGAAAGTATGTCCCTCTCGTATGGGTGCTATGGTAGAATGGCTGAGTACAGAATGAGGCTTGGGAGAGGGAAGATGACGTACATGTCTAATGTCCAGATCTATTCTCAGACAGTGTTTCCTTACCCTTGGAAGGAGAACTTGGGGGGGGCAAGTTCTTTTAAGAGGGAAATACTGTAAGAAACTAGTTTTTTCACTCTAGTATGGATCCTTTAAAAAAAATTTAAATCTTTACTTTGGACCTAAAAATGATGACTAATGTTATAGTAAAGGTTATGAGGGTGTTTGGGGCTTGTTCGGAGCTCAGAACCCACCTTTTTGGAGAAAACAGACTATGTGCCTAGTTTAGAGTAAATCGTGCGAGATTTCCACACGATTTTCCAAACCATGTGTAGTGTGTTTTTTTAGAAAGTGGAACCCCACAAGTTTGATGCATGTCTATGCAGCCAAACTGTGTGAATGACCCTTTTTCCAGGTAACCATGGATGGGTGGAGAACAGTTTGATCAAACCATGCGGAGGAAGACTTTTTGAGCAGAAACATCTCGCACGGTTTGCGCACTATTTCACAAACTGTGCAGGAAACCCATGTACATGCTAAAAACCTATATAAATGTCTAAAATTCCCTTAATGATCTATTAATACTCATCCTTCCCCCTAATCCAAGAACTAGTAGGATTTTTCTCCTTTTTCATCCATTTGGATATTTTTGAAGGCCAAAGATAGGGATCAAGAGATCTCCTTTATCCAGTATCTGATCAAGATTTTTTTCATCATGTTTGATGCATAACAGTAACTACTCAAGTCCTCTTTATCTTTTCTTATTTTCTTTTTCTCTTGGCCTATTTATCTCCATGGGAGAATTTTTCACCTTTTCTTATATATACTCTAATCCGAGGTAAATCAAGGGATGATACTGGAAGATAAGGATCATACAACCCTAAGGTGGGTGGTCTATAACTCATCCCTAAATTTTGTTGTTTTTGGAATGTTCATGTGGGGACCACATGTTTTGTTGGAAACCGTTTTCTGAATTAACATTCCATTATTATACTTGTTAGAATCATATAGTTATGCTATTTTCAAATATGTTATTAGTTGTCAGTTTACACCCACAACTCAATCAGCCTCATGTCAAAGGTTATGACATATTTGTTTTTTTAGTATTTTGGAATATCTGAGCCATATTTCAGGTGTGCCTTTACTTGACCCTTCTAAAGGTGAGTCTTCTTATTATAAATTTCTTGTTTTAACTGAGAATTACATAATGGAATGTACCATGTATGATCCCAACTTGACCCACCTAATGTAAGTGCTTTAAAATAATTATTAAATGTGAAATGTGAAATGGAAAGTATACTAAGTATATAACTTGTCCTTAATAAAAGAGATTGAAAAAAGGTTACATGCATGTAGCACCCATTTCCACGTTGGTGGAAGGTAGCAGAGTGAACCTCAATAACTAAATATGCCTTAATGGCTAACTAAGACTTGATTAAATGGATGCAATTATACTTGGCCAATCCACACTAATGGAAGAAAAGTCTTGGTCTAATAAATAAATGGTTTCAACTCTAATTGACCTATCCACACTAATGGAAGGAAAGACTTGAACCAAATGAATTACTACATGATTACAATATCAAATAGGAATGGACTAACTCAATCTCACCTTGGATTCTGAGAGGAGAATACCTTGGGTCTCAGGAACCCCATTTCGATTCATGGATATGGTTTTTGTTAGGTTGATACCCACCGAGACTCAGGTTCTTGTCTATTCATTGGATGCACAGTATACAACCATTGGGTCACTTTATTTATTATAGTATGCCTTAGATATACTCCTTGGATCCAGCATTGATTAGTAGGTTCCATGGTGAAATCCAATAGGGCCCTACCTTTGCTTAGCCCCTTTTTACCTTGGTTAGTCACCATGGACTCGGTAGGCACCTTATTTTGGAATACCTTGGATTATGCTCCTTGGATTACACTATCACCCCTAAGTTAGACTCAGATACTACTGAGTTAGCTTTCTGGGAATTTATGTTACCTTGGTTTTTACCCTGGAACTCCCTCACTGGATATCATTGTCTGGTTACCTTGTTACGTCTTGGGACCTTCACTACTTATACTATCATGAGGTGATATTAGTGTTGGATATTCCTCACTTGACCTAATAACATTAAATGGTAATTGATTAATTAATGAACTGCTTACATGTTCAGACACCAGCTTCGGGCTGAAGCAGGTACATGGTTATTTAGTTATATTTTACTTCTTTCTTTACTTTATATATTCCTGCATGCACACTGCTATATTCTCTTATATGGGCCAGATGTTAAAGACACCATTGGTGGTGGCCCACTGAGATTTATCTCACACCCTCTCCGAGCGTCGTTTGGTACCTGGAGTAGATTACATGGTTACAGGTATTGACAAATGGAAGCATGCAGCTTCCAATACTTGATTGTATTCTGATAGGATGGAACTTGATAGCAGATGACTGAGTATGATCTTGGGATGCTTGGAGTAGACTTTGTTTTATTTTACCTTGTTGAACATTTTATTCCTATTGTCTTGTATCCATGCCTTCCATTTTTTTACTGACATTACATTACATCATCACTTCTCCAGTTGATACAGTTATTATTAATCTTTCTTACCTATTACATCAGCTTGCTTCCACTATTTATTTATATTGATTTCCTTGTTTACTATTCCTTTACATTCATTCTATGTTGATACACTCTACTATTGAGGGAATAGTCTTCTCATAGACAAACACTATTCCCTAGCTGCTAGTCCACAGCCTCTGACATTCAGGAATATTTGTTTGAGGATATATGGCCCACTGGGCTCGAGGCACTATTAAGTGGAATTCGGGTCTGGGTTGTCACATCCTCATCTGGATATAATAAGTGTATGTGGTTTTGGGACATATGTGCCTCGGATTAACAACTCTGACAAGGTGTTCCGGTCCTGACTTGGGGTAACCAGGTAAATGACAACCATCCTTAATACCCACCTGTTTCGACACTCCTAGGGGATATTCTTAGGATAATTCACATTTTCATTATAAACCATTATAAAGGTTTTAAAAGTAAATGTACCTCTAATAAAACCATGTTTATTATTATGGGATTAGATATGTATTAATTTTTTAATTTATGTTAAGTATTTCAATATTATTGGGATTATAATTAATGTTCCATAATGATATGATCTAATCAAGTGTATGTACTTGTTTATAAATGGTGCCTAGAAAATGGAATGGGAATTGAATCAATGCACATAATTCAAAGAGTAAGAATGATTGTTTCTTTGATGGGTATAAGACAGTCTTTCGAAGGGAAATAGTCTATAAAAAATCAATTATATATACTAACATTGGGTAAATTCTTCCTAAGTGTCACCCAACCATGCTTCCATGTCACAAAAAATTGTCTATTCCTCCCTCTAAACCCTAAAAAACTACCTCTATCCTGCCTCGAATCAGGACTTTCCACCAATTCTCACTCCCCTCCATGAAACCCATCCTCTAATCCCCCCACTCTCTTCCCCAAATCCCCTACGGCTCCCACTCCCCTCCTTGAATCTCCTCTCCTACTACCCTTCTCGATTATCTCCTCCATCCCACACCACTCCCGCTTGTGATTTTCATCAACTACTCTTACGCTTCCTAGTGGATTTTGTCTCCTGAAAGCTCTACTAAGTGCAACGCCTCTGATTCATTCTACATCATCTAATATTCACAACTTCAGTTTTTGATGCCTAGCTTCGTCTCCATCCTCCACTACAAACTCGATGTCCTGAAGCTACTCATATGGATCCTCCGTGTCAGTCTCCTCTAATTATGGATCCTTGATGTATGTTTAATCATGTCTAACTCCACTACCTCGGGCTCCTTCACCTAGTGAGGAATTCACATTTCAAGTTACCATAATTTATTTATCATTTATGTGTAGATTCATATTTCAAAAGATCATCAAAATGTTGAGAATCATCCTGATAGTGAATCAGGTGCATCTTCTATCATAAATTTAAATATTATATTGTGGCCTCATGACCTATTTCCTCTTTTCTGGCCCAATAACTCCTCAATTCATGATGTTTCTAATTTTTCGATGCTCTTCAACCACTTTTAATGGTAAAAATTATAATTTTCCATAAGAACTTCTTTTTTACTATTTTTTTCTAAGGTTCTCTGTTTTCTTATTTGAACACATGTCCTGTATTAATTTTCTTCTACAATTTGATTTAGTTCAATTAATTTTTTTTAGTTTTAGATGACTTGATTTGGTATAGTTCTATGTTGTTTTATTAGATTAGGTTTTGTTTTGTTTTATTCAAGTAGTGTTAGATGAAGTTTATACATGACATTGATAATGCCTTTACTTATGTAATGTTTTTTTTCATTTTACAGTTGTGGAAATGAAGGTATTTAAATATGGTCCTGGAACACAATATGTAAGAGGATTATTAAGTGGGGTTTGAAAACAAGACCATGCTGGTTTGGTTAATTTATAAATTTTAATCTATTTTCCATTTTAAAATTTTCAATCATATATAGTTTTTAAACATCATTTCCCCCTTATGTTTTATTATTGACACATGTGAAGGTTTAGTTTTATTGACCTACATCACCTAAAAGGATTATTTCCAGATGCAGTGGGGAATGAATTTGAAAAAGGTTTATCTAGAAATGGATCGATAGGTGAATTGATGTAGACTTTATTTTAGCCTGGTGGTTTCTCTATATACAATACAATTCTGAAAAAAAGTACAGGTGTTGGGTTTTGAAGCATTGAAAATCCACAATATCTAGATGAACACTAAATGTGGTGATTTTGAATTTTTAAACATTGGATTAATATGAAAATTCACTTTTACTTATCTTAGTTAAAACTATACAAAATATTTAATTATAATATGCATTCCTGCATTTTCATTGGAAATTAATGTTCTATAAATTCTTTTAAATTCATATTTTTCCTAATTCTTCTATGATTTTGGGGTATGAAATTACGGCATTATATTTTAAATTATGGAATTTACAAAGTGTTTTGGATAGTTGTAATCAATCAAGGAAAATAATTGAGGCTTTGGGAAAAAAATTAATTCATTTTACAATTCATTATATTTTCTTTTATAACCATATCACTCCTTACACATAAGCACACACAGAATGATTTTCATATAACGACATGAGCTTAAAATTTTGAATTTTGTTTACACTATCAGATTAACTATTACATAGTAATATTGATTTTATTTATATCTTCTATTATATTCAAATTCCTCTTTAATTTATTTTTACAAAAGTATGAAAGTATTTCTAACCAAGATTCTATTATCTCTCAAGGCTTAAAAACACCCATGGCATATCCCATGGTGGAGGTGGATAAGTGCTGCTGGAATGGTGAGTTTGGTTTTTTTATAGATTCAATTTCTTTAAAAGGTTATTATTTTTTCTAATCTGATCATATTGTATTTCAATTAGGTCAATAGTTTTTTCCATACAAATTCATATTTTTTTGTTCCTACAGGTAACTATTTAAAAAAAATTTAAAATACTTTTTTTATAATTGATTCCAATTTAATATACAGGTTAATATTTTTAAAATTTGTTCATATTTTTTCCCCTTTCTATTAACTATAAAAAAATTTGATCATACGGGTTGGTGTTTCCTTAAATTAGGTTCATATTTATTCATATTTTTTCACACTGCATCATATTTATTTACAAACTAAAAAATTTCAATTCAATATGAAGGATTATATTTCTTCATTTTTATAATTAATATGAAGTCTTATATTTGATCATTATTAGATATATAGGCTTAGATTTATTATGAAATCTTAAATATGAAAGCTTAATGATTTCAATTCAATTTTCACTATCAGATTTAATATTACATGATTAGATTGATTTTATTTGTAGATTCTATTATATTTATATTCCTACCTATTTTATTGTTACAAAAGTATGAATGTATTTCTAACCATGATTTTGTTGTCTCTCTAGGATACAAAACACCAGTGGTGTATCCCATGGTGGAGGTTTTTAAGTGTTTCTAGAATGGTGAGTTTGGTTTTTTATAGATTCAAATTTTTTAACAGGTTCTTATTTTTTCTAATTTGTTCATATTTTTTCAATCCAGTCAATATTATTTTCCATACAAGTATGTACTTTATTGTTCTTATAGGTAACTATTTTTTTTAAAAAAATCCAATTACTTTTTTTCATATTTGATTTAAAATGAATATAAAGGTTCATATTTTTTCAATTTGTTCATATTTGTTATCCCCTTTCTGTTAACTTCAAACAAATTTGATCATACATGTAGATGTTTTCTTAAATTAGGTTCAGATTTATTAATATTTTTTCACAATGCTTCATATTTATTAACAAACTAATAATTTTCACTTATATATAAAGAATTATATTTCTTCATTATTATATTGAAAAAAGAGGCTTATATTTGTTCGTTATTAGATATACAGGCTTATATTGGATATTTTCTTAAATTAGGTTCATATTTTTTCATATTTTTTCACAATTATTCATATTTATTAACAAACTAAAAAATTTCATTTAAATATGAAGGATTATATTTCTTCATTATTATGTATAATATGAAGACTTATATTTGTTCATTATTAGATATTAAAGCTTATATTGAATATTAAAGCTTAAATATGCACACATGCATTTTAATATATACGATTATTGGAAATGTAGGCTTATTGAATATGAAGGATAATATTTTTTCTTTATTATATTGAATATGTAGGCTTATATTTGAGTATGTAAACTTATATTACACTTAAATATAGTCTTATTTTTTTCATTATTAGATTTCACTTAAATATGAATGTTTCTAATAGATTTCAGTCAAATTTCTTTGACAAAAATTGCACCATAAACAGTTTCATTACATATCATGAGTGGTTTGTATTGCATCAGTTAGACCAATATGTAGTTTTCTTTAGATATATTTAACCTTTTGATCCAAAATATATTCCATAGGAAATGTATTGAAATGTGAACCCCCATAACAATTATACCACTATGTTAACATCTATAATAGATCCGCACACATTAATGTGAATTGATCATTATTTGGGATAGAATGAGACCTTTTAACCGGTCTATAATTCAATTCAAACACACCAGTTTTCCTATGATGTTAGTTATCAATAATTGATTCATACTACCTTGGATCTATACTAGACTCAAAGATTTAGGAAATTAATATAATAAGATCACACCTATGTTTTATATTATTGTAGTCAACCCCTTCCCATGTAACCAACTATTTTAACATATATGTTAACATGTTGTATATGTGTTTTCCTTCACTGTTATTATGTATATTATTGTCTTACTTTATAATTCATCAAAAAAATTGTTATAATATTCAACTATGGTTTGAATAATGGTGGGGACTCGAAATATCTTTTTTTGTACTAACATTTTTCTGTTGTATTTTTTTCAACTATCCATTCAGGTTTTCCATGTTAAGTTTCTATCTGCACCGGGCCTAAACTTTTACTCTATGAATAGGTTTTCCCCATTGTGGAGTTTTTCTGATAATGGTTTTCAATTTGACATAATTTTTATTTAATTTTCATAAACATTTTAAAATTTCCTCTATGATGTTTTACTCCCTAGTTTAATACTATATCTATTTAAATTCATTCTTATTGACTTCTTTTGGGGTTTAACTGGGTTATTTTGTTTGAATTTAGAAAAACATGATGGGTAATAAAATTGGGCGTAGGTACTTATGAACCAGTATGCACAATATTAAAGTTTACTAAATACTTGGTGACATCAAAAAGCATAAATTGTATTATTTAAATCATTTAAGAGTGTTTATTTTCTATATATCCAAAGACAGTTCATTTTAGAAATGTACAAATTCATAAAACTCATTCAAAGTTGTATATATTTCATTAATCAGTATTCACATAAACATTTGAACAATTCATTAAACATTTTCACAGATTTAAGAAAAATAATCATGAATGTACACATTTGTCAAATTTTATATATTACAACCTCTATCAGAATTTTAAGTTTCTATATTGATTTGTACTATTCATTTATAAAATGTACAGACTTATACTATTCATTTATAGTTTTTATATAGTTAAATAAACATATTATGAGTACATATTTGTACACTTCATTAAAAAATTTCAATGTTTTAATGAATTTTATTCCTTTATATTTTTTAAGATGTATTGATAAATTTACTACAATTAAAAAACATAGACTTATGTGAAATACAACCTCATGTTAACAAACATTTTGTTATCTTTTCATTGTTTAGAACACGGAGGAGTTGGGTTTCCATTGAAAATAGTTATTTTTATGGGAATGAATCGGTTCAGAAGAAATTTTTACATGTAGGGACTTCCAATGCTTTCTATATCTTTCTTGTTCCATTGCAATACATCAATGGGTAGAAATATGATCATCACTAACACATCCATGACATTTGCGTTGCTCATAGGGTTTGTGTTGGGTGGCTTTGTCCTATCACGAGGTATAAGCAAAGATCTTTTTTTTGGATGAAACCTATAGGATTGTAAATCCTAAAAAAATTGATCTTTATACAGATGAAATCAAGGGTTAGTTGATATGGGGTGTTGGAGGTCTCCTATGATGTATGCTCAAAATGAAATCTTAGTAAATGAATTCATGGGTAATAATTTTACGAAGGTATTTTTTCCTCATAAATATTTCTTTTTTAAGTGTTTTCCTTGCAGATAAATTCTTTCCTGTTATAATTTTTTAATATATAGATGTTCTTTCGGGTGACAGGAAACATTTTCAGTTAATACCATAGTTTTATGGGTTCATCAGCAATTCATTATGGTATTGTAAGGGTTCATTATTGCATCTATATTTTACTACATTGTGTCCTTAGCTTTCTTCAATCGTTTCTCTATAATTTCAAATTTTAGAAAATGGATTTGATGAGAGCTTGATATGTGTTGATGTTTATGATCTATCATAGCATTTGAAAATCCCAAGGGTGCCATCCTAAAGAAATAATTGAACAGGGTGTACTTTCTATAAAATAAACCATGAAGATTTCATCTAATCAGGTATAGAAATATGTTCTTAATGGACTGATATTTGTAATGAAACTTTTGAATTAACAAATTATAATTATAATTACTAATCTATGGATATAATACAGTACTATTAGTTTTTCTGTTTAAGCTATAAATTCCTAGTATAAAAATCCATATTCAACTAACATATAATGCTAAACCTGTTCCATGAAAGTAGGAATTTGTCATAAACTTGGATATACATCTAATATATTAATGAATATCAGGTGTAATATGTTATTCATCATGCATCAACTTACTTACCTAGTTTATTTTACCCATTTTGAATTTTACTTAGACATTAGGAATTTTTTTGACATCATAAGAGATCTATTTTTTTGTAAATTTTATAAGTCCATGTATATTTTGACTACAAAAAATGGCGGGGACTAACATTATCAAGTCTAACAAATTAGGGGAACTATTACATTGCATATGAAATGAAATTCTAGATTCATTAATTTTACTTTTTATTCACCTTCATTTTCTCTTCCATGATAGCATATCAAATTAACATCATCAAACCATTTCCCATCTTTATAACACATACAAGCCACTTATATAATGAAACCCATGAACATGATCATTCTATATATAGATATCATGGGGAATTAAATTTTTTCATCCCTACCATTACAGACACCATAATATAGGTAGAAATAGCCTTTTGTAAATTAGTAGGTCTATTTAAGCTATAAAATTTTTTTGTGAAAAGGCACAATGTTGTAAAAAATAAATTTGTTGCCAATGGTTCTGAAATTGTTAGTAATGGAAGTGAATGTGATGAAGATGAAGAAGAGTATATTAGAGGATACCACACCCTAGTTTTGCAGGTTACCTTTTGTTTTGATCAATTCAACATTTTTTTAATTACATTTCAATCTAAATTATATCATTATTGTGTCACCATTGTGTTATCTAAATTGTTAACTATCTCTTTACTACTTCTATGTGCTTGAAAATTTTCACAAGGTTTCACATGAGGGATGTGTCAATCATATACATTCCATGACTCGAAGTCCCCATATATGCGCATCTTGGGCTGACACTGGTCATGTGCAGGTTTGTCTTGGTAAATTATATACTTTGGACATCCATTCATATCATGAAACTTCTTTTTTTCTCTTGTTGAGGAAACTATGGAGTATGTATCGCCTTGCACATTGCATTAGATTGTCTAAGTTATAGATTATCATGAATGTATAATTCAAGAAAATGAAAATAAATTGGATTTTCTTGGGTTTAGTGACCGGTAGAACCTTGATTTAATGAGGCATTCTTGGGACCTTAAATTGTTTCATTCTAATTACTGGTTATACAACTATAGGAGACTTTTATGTTTTCATGTTCATTTAAATAATTCAAATATAACATTTATATGGGATTGTGTCCTTTCAAAATGATGACGATTTTCATTTCACCATACTTCCATAGATATCTCGTAATAAACATAAAAATGGATGCCCTGCTATTTTTTGTGGTTTTAGGGAAAGGAATCAAGGAAAATTGAAGTTCCTTTTTAAAGATTGGTATATTAGTATCCATGTGAATTGAAGGATTAATGATTTTTCTCCTCAAACATACCATGTTTATTTCACTTTTCTGACAAGAGCATCTAGTTTTTCTTTAGGAGTAGATTTTTAGAAAGTCCAAAGTTGTTAACATGAGTCATGTCTTAAGTAATTTTAGTTCTATTTAAGGTAAATTTCCTTATATTAAATCTTATTTAGTTATTATTTTGATTAGTATCTATTATCAATATTTTGTTTTAGTTATATGTATTATATTATTACTATATACTATTAAGTTTTTCAATGTAATCATTTATTCTAAAGATTTTTTGTTTACATTTATATGGCCTACAACATTATTTAACATAATTATCATAATTTCAAATATCCATTTGAATGTTATTTTCATTCATGTATTTCAGTTCTCCATGTGAAAAATAATTTTTATTCGTTATAAATTATCTAATATATTTTAAAATTTATTTATCCAAAATGTTATCTAATATCATAATAATTACTTTGTATTTTATCTAATTTTATTCCAAAATTAAGTATCACTATTTTTTATTTCAAATAAAAAAATGGGTACAACTACGAAATAGACACATGACACGCCAAAGATAATACATAGAAACCATGGGCCCTTGGACTTAACCCTGTAACCATGACCTAAACCCCTCCCCACCCTTACCACCCCAATTGAGTGTGGGGGAAAATAGTATTCTCTTATTGAAAATAAGAAGGGTACGATTGTGTCATGTGAACGCACAGGTGAGTACTAGTTCACATCATATAAGGAGATAGTATCATGTCCTAACAAGAAGGAGAAATAGATTTCTAAGTAATATGGACTCAAAAGGAAGTAGGATAATAAGAGGACAACTAGAAAAAATATAGATAAAGGGAAGAAGGGAAAAAAGTATTTTCCCACATGTGATAATTGTGGAAGGAAATATCTTGGTGTATTATTAAGAGGAAAATGATTTTGTTTCAAGTGTGTAGAAAAAGGGCACTATTATCGTAATTGCAAGAGGAGGAAATAATTTTCCAATATCCAATTCTTCATCTATAAGGATATGGGGCACTACTCAAATGAATGTCTCGGGCATCAAGGAAATATATCTCTGAAAAAAGTAAAGGGATCATGGTCAGGATTATGATGTTACTATGGTCGGAGTAGAATAATAAATGTATTTGTGTTTTTGGATTAAAGAACTAAGTTCTGATATTCTTGTTATAATAATTATGAGATATATAAGGATTGTATTGTAGTACAATTTCATTAGGTTTTTGTGGTCTTATGTTCAATGGTACCAAGAAAAATGATTCGGTGGCAAGTTAAACATTGAAAAAAACATGGTTAGGGTAATTATAAACCTTAAAATGTTCCTAGTGGTGAGATAATGATGTTGGATGAATTGATGATTGATATGGATAAAGTGAATTGAATGGTATTAGCTACCATGGTAATGATTTGAAAGTGTTGTATCCTGATATTTTGGAATGTTTAACTATTTATGAAATGGTTTAAGTTGATCGTTGAATGAGGTTTTAGAGGTTAATGTATTACTTCACCACATGACACAACCTGTGCTAAGAGATGAAGTATAGATAGTTCAAGGTGAAATCAATGGATAAGATTGTTTTTTATATATAAAATTATATTTATACTCTTATAGAATGGAATAATTACTAAATTGAGGAAAAGAGTCATAAAAAATTATTTCCCTATTATCAGGATTTTTTATGATATCAATGAACTTTTTCATAACAGTAGTTTATGGTTTTGTGGTAATCAAATATCATATGAACATGATCTCTATCACTTTCCATCAGAACATTATGGTAACCTATTTGATTGTGTAGTTTTTTAGTAACCTATTCATTTTCCATTCTATCTTATTAAGAGGATATTTTGTTAACCATATTCCCAATGTGGGTTTCCCACAAGGGAATTTTCCAATATCAACCTTTAACTTTTAAAGTGAAATTTTGAATTTTGAGGACGCAATTCTGTTGAGGGGGGAATAATGTAACACCCCAGTAATTTGTTTTCTAACTTTAAATACAGTCATCTATGAAAAATAATAACTTAAGATTAACTGTTTTATTTAATAATACTTATTTTTCAAATTTATAGATTTTAAATTAATTTTAAATTAATATTCTAAAAACAAATAATATATTATAGTATTATTTTGTGTAAAAGAATATTTTAATATATGTATTTTATTATTTTTATTAAAAAATTTATTTTTATTGACATATTAATTAAATAATTATTTTAATGATAATATATACTCATTATTATAGTTATTTTTATAACTACTAAATTGTGTTACGAATATGATCACTATTAATATAACACCTTGATATTTTATCATATGTTTCTTCCTAAATAATTTCAATTCACAAGACAGCTTATATGTACAAAATACTAAGTCTCTATGAAACAACCCTTTGTTATAGTTATTACCAATCCATGAGACATAATTTTTTCACTTTTGTTATTTGAATTTCGAAAAACAGACATACACAGCTATGATCTGTATGTTTTTTAGAGTCTAATAGGATCAAATAAATTTTTTTGGTGAATAGTAGCTTGACCCTTATGAATAGTAATGTACGCTTATGAATAGTAAGGTTACCCTTACGAATTGTAACTTGACCCTTATAAATACTAGCCTCACCCATGAATGTATAACTAAAATTTAGGCACCTTATAAATGAGAGTGAATGTTTTAAAAATTAAAAAATAAATGTTGGTATTTTTGTGAGTAATAAATATTAAAATTTTAAATTAATAAATTTATTTTAAAAAAATTCATTTTCATAAAATTTATTCCTAAATAAATATGTGTTTACCTATTGTTTTAGGATAATTTAATGGGACCCTGTTTAATTTTAAGGGTGTTATAAAATCAATTTTAATTTTAAAGACTATATTTTTCAAGTAAATAATGATTTTACATAAAAATTAAATTTCTATTATTTAGAATATTATTTTGATAAAATGGAGTTCATATTTTAAATCTACAAAATGAAAAAAATTTGGGGTGAATTTTTTATATTTTTATAAAATAATTGAATTTTTGATGAATTGTAAAACACTGTAATTTATGGTATAAATATATTATAAGATAAATAAACTATTACTAGAATCATGGCTGATGTAAAAACACTTAGTTCGAACTTACATGAACTTATTACTATTTTTGGTAACAATAATCAACACTATTGGTTGTCTTGAGAAAAATATTAAAATAACGAATAAGATATTCAAAAATCACTCCTCTCCTCCACTATAAAATTCACCCATAAATCCCACTTCTCTTCACTCATATAAGCCTTAAAGATTCTAAAATTTATTCCAAAATACTCTTCATAGACAGCAAAGTTTCCTTCTTCAATTTGTTCTTAAAATGTTGTAATGAAACAATTTTTATGGTTGAAAAAGATTCTAAAATGTGTATTATAAATTATTTAATGATTTTAGAACCATAATGTTTACACGATATTAAATAATAGAACAAAACTAGTTTGTTTTGATCAATAACCACCGTAATAATCTAAACAATCGTCACTAAATGTCTTATCTAATGATTCATCCTCATAATATATAAAAATGATATAATTAACCATTTAAACTTTTGGATGTTCATTAATAACATTTAATTCCAATTATGTAGAATTATATCCCTTCCACATGAATTCCATTGTGTATAATTAGGTGAAATGAGCATGAAATCAAGGAACGAACTATCTGGAATAATGGAATTCAATCATATAACTTATCAATAAGGACATTAATGAACTTAATAAAACTATAATGAATAAAATCCATATAGATAAGTTTCTTAATTAATTAATTAATATATTTAATTTGGTTATCTAGGAATCCAGGAAGTCAAGGTCAAATGCAGAACACATTCGGACATAAGATAAGGGTTTTCTCATCTCACTACCATTTTTGTGTGACATTCCCGATTCACCACAATTTCTTATGTATGGTGTATGTATACTACCAATTGATGTATCATATAATTAATCTATTTATTCTCATGGTATTCATTTTTTCATTTGATTATTATTAATTTTTGGAAATATGATTCTATTGATTACAAACTGGTAAGGGATTCTACCCGAACCCCTGTTTTTTCCTTCGGGTTACCCTTACTCTACCTTTACTCAAATTTAATACTTATATAAATTAATATATTTCTCATACATTATATTCTTATGTAACAAACTCATATATCCAGATAATATCATTTATCTTTTATCAGGATATACATGTTTTAAAATGTTTTCATTCTTAATTATTCCCATTAAACAAGCCCAATTCAAGGGAACTTCTCAAATTCTTAACCACTTTCAAGTGCACTATATAATCTATTTCAAGAAATCATGATTTTTTTAAAATAAAAAATTTTATCTTGAAAAAATATCTTGTTTCATTTGTGGTTTTATAAAATCAAACATGCCTTTCTACTTTAAAACATTTTGAATATTTTCCTCAAACTACACTAAAATGTTTTACTTCTAAAGCTTCTTTAGAAACATTTTTTACATGATTTCACTATAGTGGGACTAAATTTATTCCTCAAATATAATTTCAATGTCCTTTCCTTTTATTTTCTTGGATATAAATGTTTACAATCTGAATTTATGACATATACAAATGATTTTCCAAAATAACTCTACTTTCTAAAGTAAAAAAGGGGTTTCATCATCTCACTTTTACTTCTGTGAGATATATGACTTGTTCGCCACTTACTCCTTCTGTATAGTGTATGTACTTACCTTTGAAATTTAATATAAAAAGTATCCTTATTCTCATTATATTATAAGGGATTATTATTTGAATGTTTCAAAGTGGTGTGGGACACTTTGGAATGTTTAATGATTATTTCCTCAAGATTTTTTCAATGGTCTCATTTAAAAATAAATTCTTATATATCAATATCATTTGTTTAATCTTGTACTTTATTGATTTTTATCTCTTATGATATCATCTACCATATTATTTGAAGGGTTGATGATTGGTTTGACTATGGATGTGCTAATTTGATACCATTCATCGGTTATAGTTAAAGAATTCACATTTCATATGCTAGTTTTTAAATATGAATGTTTATGTTTTATATGTATCGCCCTTTACATATGATAAATATATTGGAATTAGTAAGTAACATATGAGTCTAGGTATATCTCGTTGATTCATCGGTATGTCTCATAATACAAACTAGTGTCTTGGTATGAGGCCTTAATGGAATGGTTATTATGGTCTTGGAACGAGCCCTTGACGGTGTTATTTTGATGTCCAGAATTATGCATTCCCTCATTATGAAACTGAAGATTGATAGTCAATGTGGTTATTAGAATAGAAGAATACCCATGTTTATGTTTTATTATGGCATCTTTTATTCATCTCTTATTCCTGCCATATTATTTTCATGTTAATTTTAATGGCATGTGTACTTTTAGTTCTTCTCCTTGCCTTATTACTTATGTTTATACTGTATTGTATGCCCTTACTGATCATCTGAGAACACACCTTTATTATGTTTCCTTTCCCCAGGTTATGAAGAATAATACTTTGAATAAGCTTTCATGGATGCAGATTATTTCATATTGTATCATGTTTTATTTTATTTTTCTAATGTATTATGGGTATCACGACTATAATATAGTCTTCCAAGACTTCTAAATTAGTCAGTCATTTGGGATTTTATTCCTTTTAATCATGTCAATGTATTAAAATAATGCATAGGATTCGGGCTTCTAGGGTCGGGGCATTATATTTGACCCCCTGATGTATATTTTTAAAGACATTTATATCTTTTAAAACTTACCATTGAGCCATTTTGAGCACACTACACATCATATGAACATTGTTTCTACTCATGCATGTAACAAATAATTCAATTGTGGGTTTCCCATGATTTCATGTCAATATGAGGTTATTTTATATGGTTTTGACTGTTACACACACATTTTAGTGTTTTAAAACACTAAAAATGCATTTATGGGCATCCTAGAAAAACTGTAAATAAGATTTACAAAGATTCAATTCTTATATTTCATAAATAAATAAATAGTCATTGTCTTATGATTTAATGGCCCTCTTAATTCATTTTTTTGGTTTTGAACCCCTGATGCATGTTTTTAAAGAGTTTTCTATCTTTTAAAATTACTTCTTAAGTCATTCTAGGCACACCACACATCAGATGGATGTATTTTCTACTCATACACATCAAAAATAGTTCAATAGTGGTTATTCCATGATTTCATGTCAATGTGAGGTCATTCCTATGGTTTTTACCATTACATGAACCTTTAAGTGTTTTAAAATTCTAAAAACTCCTTTATGGGCATCTTAGACAAATTGTAACTCAAATTGACAGTGTGTAGGTTAATATATTTCAAAAATCAATCTATAGTCATTGTTTTATGATTTCATGTCCATCCAATTCGGTCTTCTTCATTTTGACCCCTAACACATTTTTTTGAATACTTTGATATCTTTTAGAACTTCTTATTTATTCATTCCAAGAAAAACACATTTCATATGGATTTTTTGTCATTCAAAGTTGGTTTTACCTTCATTTCACATCAATCTATGGTTTTTTATATGGTTTTGATTATTAAGTGCATGTTTTCATGTTTTAAATCACAAAAAATGTGTTTATGGACATCCCAGACAAACCATAACATGAATTAATGCAAAATTAGTACCTATGTTTCAAAAATAAATTTATAGTTATTTTACTATGATTTTATTTCCCTCTAATATTCTTTTTAGTTCTGACCCCCGACACATTTTTTAAAGGCTTTGATATATTTTAAAACTGCTTATTGAGTCATTCTGAGAACACCGCACGTCAAATAGACATTTTTTATACTCATAAACATAAAAAATAATTAAAGGATGGTTATCTCATGATTTCATTTTAATCTAAGGTTTCTTCATTTGGTTTTTATTGTTAGACACACATTTTAATTTTTTAAAACACTAAAAATACATTTACATGCCTCTCAAGAAATCCATAA
This sequence comes from Viscum album, assembly GCA_963277665.1. Classification (NCBI taxonomy): domain Eukaryota; kingdom Viridiplantae; phylum Streptophyta; class Magnoliopsida; order Santalales; family Viscaceae; genus Viscum; species Viscum album. The sequence goes on along the minus strand of OY728126.1, from coordinate 826,654,826 downwards.
CTCGAATTGGAATGGAGTCAGTTCCTATATTTAAAAAATCAATATATAGTCGTTTTACTTTTATTTCATGGCCCTTTAAGTCTATTTAATTGGTTTTGACCCCAAGACATATGTTTTAAAAGATTTTGATATCTTTTAAAACTATTTATTGATTCATTCTAAACATAGCACATGATGGATGGACATGTTTTCTACTTGTACACATCACAAATAATTCACCACAATTTTTCCATTATTTTACATCAATATGAGTTTTTATCATATGTTTTAGACCATTAAATGCACGTTTTAGTGTTTTAAAACACTAAAAATGCATTTATGGGCATCTCAAGAAAGCCATAACTTGAATTGATGTGGAAAAAATTCCTACATTTCAAAAATAAATCTACAGTCATTGTACTATTATTTAATGTCCCTATAATACTATTTTCTTATTTTTGACCCTATTATGCATGTTTTTTAAAACATTGATATCTTTTAAAACTGCTTATTGAGTAATGAATAGAGTTTATAATTTACCTTCACAGAATAAGGTATAAGAATAGAAATTTCATTAGGGATCATGCCCATCATCCTTTGTAATAAATAAAAAAAATAATTTCCCATTTATTATTGATATTAATCCCATGTTTTCCTATAAATTTCATGTTATTTTGATTTTTTATTTCAACCTTGAAATTTCTCTTTTTGCTTCTTGATCAACATAACTGTTTGAACTACCCCTAAGAGTAGCAATAAATGATGATGAGACCCAACTGAAAACAGTTGATGGTGTAGGCCATGAATCCATCCCTCATAAATAATTGGCATACTAACTCCCTATAATGATTTCAACCACATCATTCTAGGAAACTGATTATGATTGTGAAGGGTTAACATCCCAGGATTCTTGAATTTTAACCTATTAATACAAAAATATAAACAATGATTTTTTAAATTAACTAAAATTCATAAAATTATCTACCTAATAATTTGTTTTATTATTATTTAATGTTATTTAATTACTATAAAAATATAAAAAATTAAATTAAATTGTAACAACTAATAATCCTTATGCCTAATTAATTATGGTCGGCTACATAGATCAAATATGATCAATAGAGCTCATAGGAACCATTTGATCCATGTAGCCAAACCCATTTAACTATTATTAAGTGTTGTTTTTTGTTGTAATTTTTTTTAATTATTATGTTCTTTAGTAATGAAATAATGATAAATAGTAATGAAAAGTAATTTCTCTAATGTCTCCAGTATATTTATTCACAAAATTATCATCAATTTTACTATGAACTTTAATCCACATCTCTGTCAGACCAACCAGGTGACTAAATTCATGAGACTTTGTAAACTAATATATACAAGTTAGAAAAAATAACTTTTGTAATAATAAACTAATATAAATAATACTGGATAGAATACAACCAATAGTGTTCTTTTTATAGAAAGACTGTGTGACCCAACTATATGAGGAATGACTTGTTTTTCACAATTCACTATATTTTTTTAGATAATTACAACAAAAAATAGAAATATTAATAAAAATAATAATTTTATTGTGTTTATGTTATTAAGATACTATAAATATGAAATTACCACATGAGATGCATCCCTATTAATATCAAAAAACATCTTCCACGGATCATGAGACAATCCCTCAGACACTTTATGATACGTCTATCAAGATCTTAGATATGTCTCATTAAACTCATTCTATAATCTCCATTTAATGTATCTCTAATTATTTCCCAAATTTTTCAAGGTCCAGGTGTGTGAAATGGTGTATGGGACATCAAAATGAAAAAACATCTAGAAATAAAAAAACATAACAATGTATAAGTATGTTAATAATTTTACTCATGACTTTTAAATTAGTTAATAAATATTATTAAATTAATATGACCTTTACTTGATCATAAAATACCTCATTTTTTCCAAAATATATAAATATTCCTCCAATATTTATAATTAATGGGAAAGTTAACCATATCTCAAGAAAGATTCCCAAGAATCTATCCATGGATTTCAGCAGCATCATTGGCAGGCACCCTGGATTCATTAAATGGAATGATAATTTTCATGACTTTCAAGTCCTATACATTTTTTGTGTTCGTATTTATATATCTTCTATTGTTATCTTTATATATTTGAAAAATTAATTAAATAATTAATAAAGTGTATAGTTTTTTATATAATGAAATACATATCAATAATGATAAATCACCAATATACCTTGGATAGTGGGGTGACCAACAACTCTATGGTTAATGTTGCATCAAATAGTGGGATACCAACAACATCTGGGGAAGTTTCTAGATCACAAAAAGTTTTGGTATAACTGAATCACTTAGATCCACTGAAAATTGTGTTTGTACGGGTGTGCTCTAAGATGTTGATCAACTAAGATCTCAAGAATATTTAATTCTTGTAATTCCTATAATTAAATGGTTTAGAATATATTAAAAAAATCATAAGTAAAATATTTTTACAAAAAATGAAAAAATATAACAATGTATATATCTATGGAAAACTTATAAATGATACATTTTAATATAGTTTAATTATAAATTTATACATTCAATTATCTCCATCTGCATTGTATTCATTGTTTTCAACCTCCATTATGATCAGTGATTCATTTTCACCCTCTCTTATAAGTTTTATTATAATAATATTTTTAGGAAAAAAAGTATTATTTTTTTGTTGATAAAGTTCACTATCACAGAGTACCAATTGACCTTCATCGACCATATCATAAAAGTCTAACTATTTAAAGTGTACAATAACACTAATGCATTAATTTGTTTTATCATCCACATAATAAACCATCTTCTCTTGTAAGTCCAAGATAAATTTCTGATTCTCTATATTCTCACCAGTATGGATAAAGCAATAGAAGTTGAGTGAAGTAAAATATAATGAATATTTCATTAAACCCTATCAATATTGACCCCCTTTAATTTGAATATGACAAATAAAAATTGAATACGATCGATTATATTTCCATAGTATCTCACCTTTCCTAGTGTAAATACACCACAATTTTGAGTTTTCAAGCCTTCTTCAAAATAAATTTTATGAAACTTGAAGTAAATAATATTTTAGGCATAGAAGCTATAACATCCCGATTCCGGAAGTCCCCTAGAGATACCTCGTACCCGGTTGGTCACATGGCCTCAAGCGTGCCTCTCCATATGCCAGAGGCTACCAACTAACAGCGAGGGCCTAGGGTGTGATAGTGGGGGGACTATGCCCCCATACCAGAGTAAGAAAAAAGCAGAAATACCTAAGTATCATACACAGAGGAAAGTAAAAAGAGTGGGGAAGAAATAAACAACTAAAATAGAACAAGCTGTAATAGTAAAATGTTGTAAAAGCCCAAACAATTATGCAATACAATACTACATTGGTCACCCACTGGGCCGACCATACAGATACAAGTACAAAAGAAACTAAAAGTAAAAGTACATGGCTCTTCTACTAACTCCAAGCCAATCCACATACCCGATCTACAGACACTATCGAATTGCAGCATCCCGATCAGTAGAACCACTCAAGCAGCTCCGCTCGATCATGCAACACTGGGCCTCATCCCTATCCACCATGCAACTCGTGCTCATCCTGAAAAATAATACCTAAGGTATACACGTACACTGAGGTGCATGTTCAGGGGTGAGAAATAATCTCATAAGGTCACCCCGATAAGCAACCTATAACTATGCTGCTAAAAGATTATGCAAAATCAATGTGCTCAGACTAGCTGGAACATAACAAAAGGAAGTAAACCAAATGTGCAACCACAGTCGAACTCAGGGTATGTAATCCCTATCAACTGGGCAAGTGACACCATGTATGTCCATATCTATATACATACACATGTATAGTCCCATACCTATACACATATACATAAATATGAATATTCATGATTAGGTGAATGAAATAACGAGAAACCATATCAGCAGTCGATCCTTGGGACCATAAACCCAATCTCCTGGACATCCTGTGCAAGGGAATTGAGTTGGACATCATGCCACTCAAGATGTGTATCAATAAGTTGGTATCTGGGTTCATAATCCCATCGACATGTACCTGCTTCGTTCAATGCTGGAATTATATATCTGAGAAAGCTCATCAAAATCAAGTAACCATCTGGGAAAGCTCTCACGGTCTAACCCCTTCAATTAACAAGACATCAATCAAATACACATAACCACCTGGGCAGCTCTCACGGTCTGAACTCCAAGGGTCTAATGTATCATCATATAAATTATGAACAACCTCTGGGTAGTTCTCACAGTCAATAACACTTGGGTCCAACAGAGTATACGACCACCTAGGCAGATCTCACAGTCTGAACCTCATTGGTCTCATGTATACAAAGACTCTCTGAGGAAGCACTTATAGTCAATTCCCCTTATATTCAAAATTTATTAACGACTCTCTAAGGAAGTACTCACAGTCAATTAACCTTATAGTCAAAAGTGATTAACGACTCTCTGAGGAAGCACTCACAGTCAATTCCCCTTATAGTCAACTACACCAAGTTCTCACGGCCCTGTGTAAGTCAATCGAGCACAGAAATGCAATACGGTCAAGTAACCCACAAGACCTAATTGGCTAAATAGTATACAGCATATCTCAACATCTCAAATAAAACCACTCCATCCTAAAAATACTAAACATGGAAAACAAAGAGGCATAACAGGAAAAGGTAGACCAAATGGTAAATATCAAGAAACATGGGAAAACACATCCATAGTAAGTTAAACCCCAAATTTACAATCAAAACACCCCTACTCAGGCACACAAGCAATAGTAGGAATCCCAACAAACAAGAAAGACACGTCGCGTTAGGCTCAATAGCCACCACCCAGGAATCACCTATGGTAACCACTATTACATCAACAAACCAAGTTAGATATAAACAAATAGGTGAGGGTGGCCCGAACGCCCAACCCAAAAATAAATCCATAGCCCCAAGGGATCACTAGTTTTGCATGGGTTCTAGGTGACACCCGAACACTATCTCTACACAAAACTGACGTAACAACTTAGGGTCGGTCAAACAATGGGAACCCATTGGGTCCCTTAAGTTAAACACTGAGAAGGCATCACACTTAGAATCCTCCAAGTAAACACGAGTGAAGGTATCCTACACAGGATCCTTAGTGAAGATTAAGGGAGTAATCCAACATGGTATCGTAAAATTAAGGACAAAAACATGAGAGAGATCTTACAACGGACTCCCTATGTCAGCAAACAAGTAAAGCCATCCCTCTGGGGATCCTTGGAAGTGCCTGGTCTCACAACCTCATAGACCTGAAGGGAACATATCACAAGGGGAAAATCCTCTATAGAAAAGTTACTGGATATATCTTACAGATCATCTCATGTTAAAGGTCTCAACTAAGTAGGTCTGAACACCCAACCTATCACCCACACCAAGTCTTACTCCCAAGTGTCAACTGAACTCGATAACTGGAGGAAGAACCTCTCCATTTAGATAATACCCCCCAAAATCCCATTTAGATGACCTCTAAATGTAAAAAAGAATCCAAAATTGTGATCTATGTGAAAAAACACTCATAATGGACTACTCACACTCCCAATTCTGACTTCTAGGGCCCATGATATTCCAAAATTACTATGTTGAAGTAGTACATGGCCAGAACACATGGCCAGACCCATGGGGTCTATCTGTGTAATAGTAACGGCATGTACATTACTATACTCAGCGTTTAATTTTCACAATAAGTTAGTCATGTGTGCATTTTCACCCAAACACATTCCCATGTACCACTACACAGCGTGTACTTATAGTACACGGTGTGTGCTCCTTAAAAACCATTATTATGTGTTCTATTCCACATAGCCGGTCACACGGCCACCCACTACACGGTGTGTACTCAAAGTACAAGGTGTGTACATAAGAAAACTTCATCATCCCTAAACGGGAAGAACACATGGTGTGTACCCCTGGAACACATGCCGTGTATTCTGGGTTTTCCGACGGGAAATCCCTCAAAACGCCTGAAATGCATGTTTTCGCCCCCGAAACAATAGATTCATCCTTAAGAGACCACAAGAAAGAAATATAAAGATTTAAATACTTAAAACAAAAATTTTAAAAAGTATATATGGAGAAATCATAAACGACCCTACCTTCGGGCAGAAACCGCTGAAGCTTCAGTTGATTTCACGGCTCTCAGTTGTCACACGCCGACTGAGCGCGTCGAGAGCTTTGAATCGGTACCCATCTTTCCTCCCAACTCTCTCTATTTCTAAAACTATAATTTCTCCCATAGGACACATACAAGTAGGAGGTGTAGGGGACGTGCTCAAAGAGGAGGAGGAAGTAAGAAAAGGAAGAAAAGAAAAGAAAAGGAAAAGAAGAAAAAGCGGCTCGGGCTGGCCCCGGTGCCCGACATGAGTTTATGCCTTTCGTAGGATGAACTCCTCATTCTAGAACCAACGGCTTAGATAGAATCTCAATCCGACACTCTGTTTAAAATTTATTTCCAAATTAACTTTCATGAACAAATTAATATTTAATTTAATAATATTAAATATTAAATATTCTGCCAAAATTCGAACTGCTCATATTTCCACCAAACACCTATACTAGGGTAAACTCCCTATTCCAGGACCAACCGAGTTGTCAGAAAAAGTATCCAAGATCAGATGGTAGGGGAAAATGACCATTTTACCGCTCATGAGCATCCAACAGCAAAAAATTAAATTTCTGCTCAAAACGACAGTCAAGAAAAAAACAGGTTCTTACAAACTCCCCACCATAAACCATCTCATCCCCGAGAAGCCCAGTGAAAGGACCAGTAGCCATGCTTCCAACCCGAGCATCTGTACAACCAAGCTATCTAGATCATCCAACGACCATCCTTATAGCGTTAACAACCACCTTCTACATAGATGATATTCATCTACGACCAAACTGGTACTCCCCACCATAGGAATACCCTTGTCGTCGTCCTAAAAGAAACTCTGAGCCCAAAAGACCACTGGAAAACAACGTAGTTTAACCTAAACAATGAAAACCACCCTCAAAAGTCCAATGGTTCACTCCCCACCATATGTATTTTCTTACACTGCTCTGAGAGCACAACCAGAACAGGTTCCATCCTCAATAGGGATGAACATTAAGAAAGAAAAAGGAGCTTGATGTAGGGGAAAGCTCTCTCAGCATACTCAAGATGAATCAAGATATCACATGATCGTCTCTTATAGGAGTACACTAAGATTTCCCAGAAGGAATCTCTAGCTCCCTTTGAGCCACGCTAACATCCTGCAAAAACCCAACCAGTATTAAAGCAGGGTTCAACCATTTCACAGTAACCCGACATTTCACAAAGTCACCTCTATAACCTAGGGACATTCCAACACAACATACGAGGTCCCAACCCACAAAAGTCTTAAAATAATGGTCATTGGATCATCCCCATCCACTCTCTGGTTTATATTCAAATAATTCCACCCGTAACAAAAACATTAGAAACCGTAGTCGACCAGGCCAGGCACCCGAATAGTCATGCCCGTTGAAGCCAGTCGTAAAAAACAAACACTGAAAGAAGGCTTTGGAAAACACAGGCCAACCATTCTCACAAAAGTTTTCCTAGAACAGAACAAACATCGACCTACAAGGGTTCGAGTCAAAACAAAGGTTATCTAGGTCTTCCACCTAGCCCTACAAAAAAACCCTCACAACTGGGTCACAAGGTCTAACCACCTAGACCAAAAGATCCAAAACCTCTTAGAAGACGGTAAATATCACAACGACCAAAGAAAGTAAAAACCAAAACACAACCTACAAGGGCCCTGATCCTCTCTGAGCATCCTTAGAAGGAACTACTCTCTGGAGTTCACATCCCAAGCAGAAGAGAAACTGGACTGACACTCATCAGGTATTCATATGTGGAAATACCAGAAGGAGGTCTAGTTCACAAGAAAAGCCTTGGTATCTATCGACATCATACTCATAGATTCGACTAGATAATCATAGACCTGAGAAAAAAACCCAATAAAGGGGGTAAATAGAAAGGCATCATGTGCCACATCGACCAACTAGGGTCACTGCACCACTTATGCATGAGGAATGAGTCATCAACCTCACACCAATGCCTCAACGTAGATCCACATAACCTTCCATCAGAGTAAAAAGTATATGTAAGTAGACCCAAAGGTCTCAGTTGTCAGTAAAAACACACACTAGCAGGCCTATAAGCTATAGATCCTACATGCCTAGTATGATGCATGAGATACCTCTTTCATTTTCCAGCCAAGAGTCAAAATTCATCCCTGGAATATTTTTGATGGCCAAGAGACAGAGATCCATAGTAAATCAAAACACCACAAAACATGTGCGTCTCTCAAGGAAAAAATCATATACAAATGTAACATGAAAAATCAGAACAACAATCCCAAACCCAGGAAACCAGGACTTCTTACTGGAACAAGTGTTCTTGACGCACCATCCCGATATCCATCACAGGTTCCGACACATTCCTAATACTCATATATACCATATCCCAAATAGTAAATACCGGGAAATAAAACACCTCTGATACCACTTTGTAACGTCCCAGTTCTAGAAGTCGCCCAGAGACGCCCCGTACCCGGTTGGTCACATGGCCTCAAGCACGCCTCCCCGTACGCTAGAGGCTACCGACTAGCAGTGATGGCCTAGGGTGTGATAGTGGGGAGACTATGCCCTCATACTAGAGTAAGAAAATAGTGTAAATAACTAAGTATCATAAATAGTGGAAAGTAAACAGAGTGAGGAAGCAATAAACAACTGAAATAGAACAAGTTGTAATAGTAAAATGTTGTAAAATCCCGAACAACTATGCAATACAATACAACACTAGTCACCCACCGGTCCAACCATACAGATACAAGTACAAAAGAAACTAAAAGTAAAAGTATAGGGCTCTACTACTAACTCTGAGCCAATCCATGTACCCAATCTCCAGACATTGGTGAACTACAGTAGCCCGATCAGTAGAACCACTCGAGCAGCTCCGCTCAATCATGCAACACCGAGCCTCATCCCTACGCACCATGAAACTTGTGCTCAACAAGAAAGGCAGACATAAGGTCTACATGTACAACGAGGTGAACATATAGGGGTGAGAAATAATTTCAGTAGGTCACCCTTAAACGAAACCTATAACTGTGCTTCTAAAAGTGTATGCAACAACAATGTGGTCAGCCTAGCTTGAACACAATAAAAGGAAGTAAATCAAACGTTCAACCACAGTCGAACTCAGGGTATATAATCCCTTTCAACTGAGAAAGTTCCACCAGGGATGTCCATATATATATATGTACACATTTATATTCCCATACTTATACACATATACAAAAATGTGAATATTCATGATTAGGTAAATGAAATAACAAGAAACCACATCAACAATCGATCCTTTGGACCATAAGCCAGATCTCCTGGAAATCCTGTGCAATGGAATTGACTTGGACATCATGCTACTCAAGTTGTGTATCAATAAGTCAATATCTGGGTCTGTAATCCCATAGACATGTACCTGCTTCAGTCAATTCTGGAATTATATCTCTGAGCAAGATAATCAAAATCAAGTAACCATCTGGGAAAGCTCTCACGGTCTAACCCCTTGGATCAACAAGACATCAATCATATACACGTGACCACCTGGGAATCTATCGTGTTCTAAACCCCAAGGGTCTATAATATCATCATATAAATTATTAAATACCTCTGGGTAGCTTTCACAGTCAATACCCCTTGGGTCCAACATAGTATACTACCACCTAGGCAGCTCTCATGGTCTGAACCCCTTTGGTCTCATGTATACAAAGACTCTCTGAGGAAGAACTCATAGACAATTCCCCTTATAGTCAAAATTGATTAATGAATCTCTGAGGAATCACTCATAGTCAATTCCCCTTATAGTAAAAATTGATTAATGTCTCTCTAAGGAATCACTCATAGTCAATTCCCCTTATAGTCAACTACACCAAGTTCTCACGGCCCTCTGTAAGTAAATCGAGCATGAAAATGCAATATGGCCACGTAACCCTAAAGAACTAATTGGATAAATAGTCTACAAAATATCATAGCATCTCAGATAAAACCACTCCATCCTAATAATACTAGGCATGTAAAACAAAGTAGCATAACAGACAAAGTTAGAACAAACGGTCAATTTCCAGAAACATGGGAAAACACATCCACCGCAGGGTAAAACCCCTATTTACAATCAAAACAACCCTAATCAGGAAAAAAAGGCATATCATACATCCCAACAAACAATAAAGATGCCTCGTGTTAGGCTCAACATCCACCACCCAGGAAGCACCTCTGGTAACCACTACTGCATCAGCAAACCAAGTCAGATATAAACAAATAGGTGAGGGTGGCCCGAACGCCCAACCCAACAATAAATCCATATCCCCATGGGATCACCAGTTTGGAACGGGTTCTAGGTGACACCTGAACACCATCTCTACACAAAACTGACATAACAACTCAAGGTCAGTCAAACAACGGGCACCCACTGGGTCCCTCAAGTCAAAAAATGAGAAGGCATCACACTCAGAATCCTCCAGGTAAACACGAGTGAAGGAACCATACATGGGATCCTTAAATAAGATTAAGGTAGGAATCCTACATGGTATACTCAAATTAAAGAAAAAAACATGAGATAGATCCTACAAGGGACTCCCTAGGTCAGCACACAAGTAAAGGCATCCCTCAGGGGATCCTTGGAAGTGCCCAGTCTCATGGCATCATAGACCTGAAGGGAACATCTCACAAGGGGAACGTACTATATAGAAAATTTATTAAATATATCTCACAGATCATCTCAGGTTAAATGTCTCATCTATGTTGGTCTGAACACCCAACCTATCACCTACGCCAAGTCTCACTCCCAGGTGTCAACTGAACTCGATAACTGGAGGAAGAACCTATCCATTTAGATAAAAAACCCTAAAATCCCATTTATATGACCTATAAATGTCAAAAGGATTCCACCATTGTGATCTATGTGAAATAATTCTCATTATGGACTACTCACAAGCCCAATTTGGACTTCGAGGGCCCAAGATATTCTGAAATTACTAAGTTGAAATAGTACATGGCCAGAACACATGGCCAGACCCATGGGGTCTGCTTGTGTAATAGTACACATCATGTAATATTCAAAAAAAGTTACTCCATGTGCGTTTTCACCAGAACACATGCCCATGTACCACTACACGGCGTGTACTTATAGTACACAGTGTGTACTCCTTAAAACCCACTATTTTGTGTTATATTCCACACGGTCAGTCACACGACCACCCACTACACGGCGTGTACTCAAAGTACATGGTGGGTACATAAGAAAAAATTTTCTCCCCCAAATGTGAATAACACATGGCGTGTACCCCTAGAACACACACCATGTATTCTGGGTTTTCCGATGGGAAATCCCTCAAAATGCCCGAAACACTCGTTTTCGCCCCCGAAACAATAGATCCAGCCTTAAGAGGCCACAAGCAAGAAATATAATGCTTTAAATACTTAAAACAAGTATTTTAAAGGGTATCTATGGAAAAAACATAAACATCCTTACCTTCAGGCAGAAACCGCCGAAGCTTCGGTTGATTTCACGGCTCCCGATTGTTGTAAGCCGACTGAGCGCATCGAGAGCTTCGAATCGGTACCCCTCTTGCCTCCAAACTCTCTCTCTCTTTCTAAAACTCCAATTTCTCTCATAGTTCATAGCCAAGGTTGAGGAATAGGGGACATCCGCAAGGAGGAGGAGGAAGGAGGAGAAGGAAGAAAAGAAAAGAAAAGGAAAAGAAGAAAAGGGGGCCTGAGCCGGCCCCGACACCCGACATGAGTTTATACCTTGACTAGGATAAACTCCACATTCAGGACTCAACAGCGCAAATAGAATCTCAATCCAATGGTCTGTTTAAAAATTATATCCAAAAAAACGTGCACTAATAAATTAATATTTAATTTAATAATATTAAATATTAAATATTCCACAAAAAATCGAACAGCTCAGATTTCCACCAAACTCTTATCCTAGGGAAAAATCTTTATTCCAGGACCAACGGAGTTGTTAAAAAAAATTATCCAAGATCACATGGTTGGTTAAATGACCATTTTACCCCTCCCGAGCATCCAACAGCAAAAATTCAAATTTCTTCTCAAAATGATAGTCTAAAAAAGACGGGTTCTTAAAGAATCTATTAGTCTACCTAAGAGGAACTTGAGCCAAAAACTTAAAATCATATGATCTTTTAGCTTTATTCTTAACATTAATTATCTAGAAAATAATAAAAAAGGTTTTACTTTTAATATTGAAAAATTAACTAAATGTCAATAATATAAATTTGAGTATATACTTACACAATGTCCAAACCATTCGACAATATCCTTATTACCATTTTTTTTAATTCCATCTCATTTTGAGCTCAACCCCTTAGTCATCTATTTGTTTGAAATATCAATTCTTCAATAAATAGATGTACAATTAGACTATTGATTAGTACATAGATATGCTCTTGTAGTGACTCCAATTTAGTCATTATAAATTTGACCCCTTTCAAACTGGTCGTCCAATATTTAGAAAAACCAATGACATCTTTTATAATTAGAATTATTATATATTTCATCAACATGTCCAACATGATTGAATCTATTTTAAATTCCATACAAGTACCTATAATAGAAGTTCAAGAACTCTCTAGCTATGTATTTTTCAACACTAGAGCCTTATGTTTGAGATTTATTTATCACATATGATTTCAAATGACCTTAGTTCCTAATGAAAAAATAATAAGAAACATATTTAAAGAAATACACAATTATGTGATAAAATTGAATTCATAAATGAAAATAAAAAAATATTAACATACCCCTAGATTAGGTACTATAACAACATTTCTATTTATTTAAAATTAATACATGATTTATTACATAGGATTATAATTGATACAACCAAGAAGATCAAGAAGTCTAGTGTATTTGGAAATTAAATAAATTACATAACAACTTAAAACAACATATTTATTGAAAACTTCCTTAACATGATGACACATAAAACTACATGGGATAACCTAGGTATATACATAAAAAAGGGGTAATCTATAAAGCCCAGTAAGGGAATAAACAAGGCATAACATGCCTTTTATTGTATGAATATATTGCTCGGATTAGCCATCATTTCGGGGATGATAAGCTATGATGAAGTTCATCTCATTTTTTAGAACATGTTGGATACTTTTATAGAACTTAGAAGTGAATATTAGATCTCGATCGGATACAGTCAATAGTGGTACTTCATGCATCCTTACTAATTCTCTCATGTATGTCCGTTTAATTTGATCCAGTGGTAAATCCTCTCAAATTACAATAAAATGGGTTGTTTTTTTGTAAAATGATCCAAAACAACACATGTATAATTATTTATTTGGATTTATTTAGAGTTCCAGTGATGAAGTACATGGTGATGTTTTCCAATTTCCATTTTGGTATGTGTAATGGTTTAATCATCCCCTTAGAATTTTTTCTTTTAGCCTTCACTTTCTAATATACCAGGCACTTTGATGTATATTCAACAATCTCTTTCTTCATATTATCCCACCAATAGTTATCTAAGAGATATCGATACATATTTAGGCATCCTAAGTGGATGGAGAAAGTCAAAATATGTGAATTATCTAAAAGATCATTATTTATATTAGGGTTTTATGGTACACATAGTCGTCACCCAAATCCTACAACTCGTTATTTGTTAAAATTGAACTCTTAGGATGTCCCTTTTCTTATAGTTTCCACTTTCTTTTGAATTCCTACATCACCTCTTTGAGCATCCTTTAACATATCTATAAGGGATGGTTGAGAAATAATTTGTGAATAGATTGCTTATTTTCCTTCATTTATGATTCCCATGTCCATCCTTTTCAAATCCATGAAGATCGTATCCTTCTCAATTCTCATAAATGATGGAATTTCCATATCCTTTCTACATATAGCATCTTCCACTTTATTCTCTTTTCCAGGATGGTAGTGAATTGATCAATCATAGTCCTTGATTAGCTCTAACCATCTTCGTTGGTGCATATTCAACTCTTTTTTGTGTGAATATATACTTGAGGTTTTTTATGATCCATGTATATTTCACACTTCTCACCAAAGAGATAATGTTTCAATGTTTTCAAAGATAATGTCACTATAGCCAACTCTAGATCATTAATTGGGTAGTTCTATTCATGAATGTTCAACTACCTTGAAGAATATGTTATCACTTTTTCATTCTGCATTAACACACATCTCAAGCCCTTCTTTGAAGCATCGCTAAATGCCATGAGAATTTATCCACTAGTTAGTAGTGTGAGTATAAGTTCTGTGATAAGACTACTTTTCAAATCCTTAAATATCTCTTTATATTTATCATTCCAAGAAAACCGGGATCCCTTCTAAGTTAGCTTGTTAGGGGGGTCTGAAAATTGTGAGAATTTTATCACAAATCGATGATAATACCAAGCTAATCTAAGGAAACTATGGATATCTATCACAGATGTGGGCCTCACACATCCTTAAATTACTTTTTTCTTTTAAGGTTCCATATATATCTCATTGCTTGTGATGATATACCCCAATAAATATACTACCTTCAACCAGACCTCAAATTTGTTGTACTTGGCATAGTGCTTCTCCTTTCGTAAGGTATTTAGAACGATGCTTAGATGTTCCTCATGCACCTCCTTTATTTTTTTAGTATATTATAATATCATATATAAATACTACCACAAATATGTAGAGGTAATCACTAAAGACTCTATTCATCATGTTTGTAAATATTTATATAGCATTTTTTAGTCTGAATGGAATTACAAAAAACTTAGTGTCTGTACCTTGTATAAAAAGTAGTCTTTGGGATAACTTCATTTTTTCTGTTACATGATAATATCCCAACCAAATATCCACCTTGGAGAAGTATTGTTCTATACATATATAATAGAAAATGTCATAAATATTTATTATAGGATACTTTTTCTTTATTGTTATCTTATTGATTTCATGATAATCGATTAAAAGGCGCATTGACCCATCCTTCTTCTTGACAAAGAGTACGGGTGCACCTCCTGGTGAAGAACTTGGTTGTATGATCACTTTATCTTGATTCTCTTGTAGTAGTTTCTTCATATACTCAATTTCTACAACAACCATTCTATATAGAGTCTTGTATAATGGTAATTCTCCAAGTATAAGATCGATTGAAAATTCAACCTCTTGGATAGGAGGAAGACCAGGCAATTACTCAAGAAACACATAAGTGTATTCCCTCATACTGAGAATGTCTTCAAGGAAGATTATTTCCTTATACTCAATCATTTTATATGGATACTCTTTCTCATAGGGTAATAATATTCATTCTTGATATTTTGGTTCTAAATAAGATTCATCATCCTCCTTTTACTTATACAGAATCGGAGGACGATTCATGATAGGGAGAGTGATTTTCTTATCATGAAAATTTCTGTTGTCTCTATATAGGGAAAGCCAATTAATTCCCATAACTCATAAAATTACACCAAATAGAGTATGAAAAGTTTTTTTGGTAAGTTTATCCCATAAACTTTTACAATGTAGGAGTTGTATACTTGGGATGCAATAATTTCCTCATTTTTTATTTTTACCAACATCTCTACATCCATGATTTATGGCTGTGTATGAATAGTTATACTAAAAATTCATGATATAAATGAATCCATATAATAAAAATCAAAAAATAATTTCTCTATTCTTGAATGAATAACTAGCATACTTACCGTCACTTTATTATCAGGATCCACCTCGGCGGTTTTGATGGAAAAATATTACCCTTGTTGCCTTGGAGGTTTTCGGTTTTCTCTTAAAACCCTTGGCTTAGTGAATTGATTTGAAAAGTGAAATGGTTCCATATAGTTCATGAAATGAAAAATTCATTGAGGGTTGACAAGAGCATTAATTTCCTCCATTTCATTAGTGGGTTTCTCTTATTGGTAATCATTAGCTAGGCTCCCTTCCTTAATGAACCTAAATCATTTTCTCATCCCCCATAGGGAATTTATGAGGTTCTTCTTCCTGCACCTTTGACAAGTGTGGTGTTATAATTTATTTCACCATTAAATTTCACCACAAAATATACAGAATTGAACTCCACTTTCAACTTCTTATCCCCATCATACCCTTGAGATTCACCAACCTCCATTTTTACTTTGAGGTCACATTGAACAATTTCCTCATTTCTATCAAAGTCATGGATCACTAGGTATTTTTTTAGACTCGGTTTTAGTCCAAAAAATAAGTGGTCAACCTTGAATTTGGGGTTAATGAAAAAACTAGTGGCATATCATGAAAGTCTTGTGAGGTTTTCCTCATACTCTCTGATAGATTCATCATCTTTTTTTCTTTAGGGTGAGGAAATCTCTTTCTATTTCAAGTCAGGTAGTGTGAGGAAATTATTTATCTAAAAACGTTTTACGAAATTAATTTTACTCCATAACTTAGATCTCTTCCTCTTGATTCATATTCATGATCAATTTAGACCACTAATTATATTCTACTTCCCTATGATAAACACCCAATAGAACCTTTCCTTGTTCATAATTTTTAAGGATGGAGAATATATTCCAATGGAGTTGATCCATTGTTCTATGATTAACGGATTAGATTATCCATTTAATATATGAGGACTTTATTGAATGAAACTATTGATTACATATTTTTCTCTCTTAGGGGGATTTGTACACTCCTACTTATTCAAATTTCTATTCAAAACATCAGTTAGCTGAGAGTGTATTTTCATAAATTTCATGATTCTTGGTCCCATTAGGTTGGGAATATCATTGGGTAGTCATTGAATTTCCCATCACACTGATTGTTTACTAGATTCGTCCTATTTTTATTCATTTTATAGAATAAAAGGAAAATTAGGGATGTGTTTATTTTCAAACTATTAAACACATAAATGGGAATCCAATTACTTTAAAATAAGGACTTATAAATTATTTTTATTTCTTAACTTATGAATTTTTTGGATTCAATGTATGTTATCCATTATCTATTTCATAACATATAATCATATAGAAATTTTTTGTTCCCTTAATAATGGTTCATAATATGATTTTGAATTTACCAAAGAATATCCCCTAGGAGTTTCAAACTGGGGTCACAGTAAGGCCCATTTTCTTGTACCAGGTTACATCAAGTTTGGCTCGGAACACATTGTCAGAGTTGTTACCCCTATGTACATTTATGTACGGAGCATTTCCACTTTAGGATTCTAGAAATGGATTTATTTTCTTGATAAACCACATACTCTATATATACTAAAATTTAGGCATGTTTTTGTATACTTATTATTATCCCTAATGTTTTTGATATAGTTTTCTAATCTTAATCCAAAAAATAACTAAACTTTTACTTTGATACTAACTATAAAAACCATTCTCTTTATTTCAAAATAACACATGATTTATTACATAGTATTGCACTTGATTCAACATATAATATCAATAAATATAGTGTCTTTGGTAATTAGTTACATTACATAACAACTTTAAACAACAACTTTATTGAAAACTTCCTTAACATGCTCACACTTAAAACTACATAGGATAACCAGGGGATATACATAAGAAAGGGGTATGTTATAAAGCCCTGTAAGTGAATAAAAATAGAATAACATGATGAAATTAATGTATGTTATACAATAAGAATAAATGAGTGAGAATAATAAAAATGAACAATGATACGTGATATAGCATAATAATCATAAAGGCAATATGGAAAATGTGGAAACAACATGAAACACTACATCATAAACATAGGTCAAGGATAACTACCTAGACATCATGATGGAAAAGGTCCCATAAAATAATTAGGTTCACTATCCATCCCAACATGACATTTCATGAAACTAAAAATTAACCAATTCATTGTAGTGTTATATAATTTCAAGTGCACCCGTCACTTTCATTTCATTCTAATGCTTAAGTGTGCCACATAGATCATACAACAAGGATTCATTCATCATCATATTTTATTAAATTATTAATAAGTGTTTAATAAATACATTTAAGTCTAAAATAAAGTAATTATAAGTGTAAAAAGTGGAATACCCTTTATAAGAAATGGGTATGGTATTCACTACATAATTGTTTGGGAATGGAAAATCGCGCTGAAATTTTTGCAGCATAGTAGCATCACATAAAAGTTCATAAAATGGGTTGATGAGAGAAAAATGGGTCTCTAATAATTTTTAAATAAAATGAGAAGTAATATAGACATTTAAACACATATCAAATCATTAGGAATTGTAAATAGAAGGCATAAGATAATAAATAAACTTGAATAAAGAATAGAAGGTGGGGATCCCATACTTGAGTGTGTGACTCCAAATGCTTGGGAGAGGCTTCTTGAGAGCTTGGGGAGACTAAGAAGGAATATAGAGAGTGTAGGGAAGATTATTTATATTCTAAAAATATTTAAGGTGAAGATAAATGTAATATTGGGTGGTTTTATATAGGAAATGAGGGTGATTTCTTTAATTTTTAGGTTTTGGACTCTACAAAATAAAATAACCAAACCCACACACCATCCCATGATTTTTTCCCATGGTTTCTACCAAATGTGAGTGGTTATAATTTTTTTATAATTTCATGGGCCTAACATAATAAAATAATTCCCTTGATGATGTGGAGGTGAGTCATACTCTTAAATAAATGATTTTAAAACCTTAAAATATATTAATAGTTTTGGAGGATTCACAAAGTCTTTATAAAATAAACATAAAATCACATTATTTTAAATTAAAAAATATATTTTTTCTTTGATAACCTTTATAGTATTTATTATATCACTTTTGGGTTATTATAATTTCATAATACACAAATTATATTTATAATGTATTTAATTTTTTACCCAAAAATTTGACCGACACAGAAAATTATGAAAAATTCACCATTAGATAATTTTGATAATATAATTCAAAAATTAATATTAATTATATCTAAATATTTTTCTAAATATTTTTATTTTCACTTTTAAAATAAAAAACGGCATTTATTAAGAAGTGTTGGGTTTTTTGACAATAACAGTTTTCCTACCCTTAAAAAATTATATTTGACTTCATAAAATTTATATGATAAATTATATTTGATAAAAAAATATCTAATAATAATATTTTGATAAAATATTATTTATTTAAAAAATCCATTAATTAATCAATATAAATTCCTTAATTTAATTTCAATATTATACAAAAATATTATTTGTGCTTTATTGTATCAAAATAAAATTCCTTTTAAAAGTAGAAATAATAGAATGAAAATATATTCATTATTCTATAAAAAATAATCTACATACTCATATTTATAGGCTCCTCATATATATCCATTTAATGTACCTACAAACACCCTAATAGTAAGGTGCGTAGTGGTGAGACTTTCATAGGGTGGTTCGGTGTACATGGTTTGGGTCATAATCTCGATGAGCTTTTACTTATCCCATTAATGGTTTTTCTCATGCATAATTTGTTAGATATCATCTTGGTATTGGTCAAGATAATATCCTTGTGATGTTATCTCTCTTAGAATATCCGATAAATAGGATTCATAGGGTATGATCCAACAAGTTGAGGCAATCACATCCTTTGTCTGTGTCAATTGGATTTGTTTAACACTACATTTATACTAATCATGTGATCATTATTCAATGGATATATTATAAATGGTAAATATGATTAATGGTATTTTAAATTCAATTGGATATAATAAAACAAAATAAGTACATGTGTTTTCTATAACCATATTACTTAATAATACATTTAATTAAAACAAAAGCGGAATTTTATTTATAATAGTTCAAGTCATTTTAGATACATCCATTGATAGTGTATCAGTCCTCCATGTTTATCTTATTTAACCAAATGAACAATCAAATGAATCATGAATGTGTAAAATAAAGGGGGAAATAACATATCCAAATGAAAAAGTGTCAAAACAATATTTTCTTAAAGTTTATCATGATCATTTTGATTTAGAGTTTTTCTTCAAAACTCTTTGAAGAAGGTACACAACTCAAATAGAACTACAGTTACTTATTTTGGTAATGTAATATGTAATGAAAACAACAAAAAATGATCCATCAAAATATGTGATTCATGACTTTTCAATCCATTTAAATTTCAATGTTTTAATCTAATGCCTCGTGACCTAAACTCACAATAAGGATGTTTGAAAAATACTCATTTTCATCCACTATTGTGTTCCAGCATATTTATAAATTGTACCTCAAATCCTTTCCCCCTTCTTTCAATAAGACAAATTTTCCAAATTATGTAGTGATAGTTATTAATTATCTTAATATTTTTGAACCAAAAAACACCTTAAATGACTTTATCAATTCAATGACTCTATTGAGTTGTGTCTTTTAAAACATAAATTTGTGAGAAGCATCAGTAAATCTATGATTACACATAAAACACCTTACATGATATTTAATATTTTAGATTTATCATAGATCCATCATTGTTACTATACTGAGAATCCCACTTCATTTCATATGCAATCTTAGATGACATGAATAATATTTGCAAGCATGGTTTCATAGGAAATCAATGTAATACCTTTTTAAGAGTTTTATTATTATGTTTCTTTCTGGTGTTGCATTGATTTTTACTCTCATTTTTTCTCACTCGCTTTTATATACTTATATGAAATATTATTCGTTCTTCTTTATCATACTCTTTACCCCAATAAAGAATGAAATCTTAGGGCATGAATGTATCTTTTTACAATTAGGTCCAAGTTCGATGATTATTTTATTTTTCTCATAGAATGATGTAAAGATATTAGATTCACTAAATGCATCATGAAGTAGCTCTAAAATCATGGAAACTTCTTTGGTAGTAATTATAAAACTACACATGATATGATACACGTTAAGAAGAAAATAAAAATTCGAATACTTGGCACACCCTTTATACAGTTCTTATTTTTCATCTTCAAATAATTCATAAAATTCATTTTTTGTCACTAATTTTTTGAAAAATACTAACCTACTTGGGGTCAAATAAAGTTTATATAGATCTATTAAAATTGATGAAATTTAATCTAGTAAATCCAAATGTATCATTTATCATGTTTTAAACTTAATTCTCCTCTGGCGGGTTACTTTTTGTTTCATTGATAGGATGGTCGTTGTTTTGAATTTGAATAAAATTTGATTCACCTAGCCAAATCAAAAATAAATATCTAGAATGAAACTATTTAAATATCAAGTTATCATATAATTCATTTCTATTCAAACATAACTTTAATATACAATCAAGAAATGAACATTTTATTATACCATCCACTGATCCATTTGAAATTGCATAATCTCAAAATTATTCCAAACCCTTGGCATACTGGGGTGTGTTTAGAGGTAAATTAATACAAATTTTATCCAAAGATATTAGATTTACACTCTTTTCCCCATACATTGAAATATAACGATATAAATGGTTGATCAAACATGTACAATTAATTTTTAACATTACTCAACTTCATCTTTGATCGGGGTAAGGTCTTGATTCAATATAACAAAAATTCAACATGAAATTGATTCAATTTGACATGAAATTAATACATATTATCCCTCATAATAACAAGGTCATATGTTGTAGAATAAGTTCACCGAGGTTAGGAGAGGACAAAGTAAAGTATGGAGGTTAGGGATATGATCCCAACAACATCTTATTCATGCACGGATATGAGTAGGGAAATTTGAGTCAAGAAAAGGAGGAGGACATGTTTTTGGGGAATGAGTTAGATATCTACCACTATCGAAAGTGTTGGTCACCAGGAAATGAGAAATATGGGTTGTCAACATAGGTAGAAGAACCCTCAGGGGGCATTGTTGTGGTTAGGGTCGTGGGAGGGGTGTCAGGGGAAGTAATAATGGTAAATGGTCAGTGTTGAGTGATTGGGGTGGAGGTTGGACCTGTTGGTGTTGAAATATAGATGGGGGTTAATATGGTTGTTCTTAAATGATATAGAGGTGGTTTTAATAAACCTTCCCCTAAATAGAGAAGTATTTAATGAATAGTGGTGCTTTTGTGAAACCGCCGCTATATTTCAAATAATAATAAATAAGTTTTAATTAGTGATGCTTATAAAAAAAACTAATAATAAACCAATGTCAAGACCATGTTTTTTGTAGTGAATCTAACATGTTTCACTAGGTATTTTATACATGCACCCAAACTAACTTATGGTATGGTCTGGATGGTGTTACTCAATGATGTGTAAATGACTGAGTGGAACCTTTACTCTATGGTCTCTAACCCCGTCTATTCAGTATAAGAGAAGTGAATCCAATACAAGATTAGTATATGAGATTTAGGAAACCTAAAATTATAACTTGAATAGTAATCATAAATTTAGAAAACTATGTAAATTATTTATCATTATAATATCATATAAAATTAACAAAAAAATAATATGCATATATAAAAAATTATTGATTAACTTACATGAAAATCATCTGAAAACTGTTTACATTGTGCCTTGGGTATATATATAATGTTGAGTCTGACACCACCTGGTAATAAAATTAATATTCAGTTAGTAAAAATGATATTAATAAAATTATAAAACATCTCATTTTATTGATGTAAACGTACCAACATTCCCAAGGAAATTCCATTAAAAGTTTATGTGGAAGTGGGGTGAAAGAATATGTTGAATGGTACTAATAATGAATAAAAGTGATGTAGTGGTAAGGTGATATTTTTATAGAATAAATGAATAAGTTAAATATAACCCTTAATATATTTTTGAAGTTGAGTTAAAAATGTTTATATGGGATAAATAGAATATTTAAATTGAAGAAGAAAATGAGATAGTATTGGTGACCAGGGAAATGGTTAATGAATTGATGAAAAAGTAATACATTATATATTTTACTGCATTTTTTTATTTATATTTTATAAAATGATATTTTATCTAAGGAATAATGTGAGAGTTAATTATTATAAGTATACATGTTTTCATTAAGATTTTATAGTGATTCAAGTTATTAATTTGTTTTAAGAGAATATGTGTGAAATTAAGAGCTACTTTAAAATGGATTAATGATAATTTGATTTCAAAAATTTGGTGACCTTATTCTTAAATATTTGATTTTTAATATATTCATACACATTTTGGATGATTCTTAAGGTTGACTACTTATAGAATGGATTGTTTTGACCTTTGGATATTATTATTTGAGTTTAAAGTGTGATTTATCATTTTAAATAACCTTTGATAACCATTTTGGTTTTGGTAAATTTTCAATGGCCAACATAATTATTTATGAATCTTATTATTCATTAAAAGATTATTTCCTCTTATATAAAATAATCATCTCGAATATCCATTTCATGGCATAATAGATGAAGTGGAAATTTATAGAAGGAAAACTAAAGTGTGATATTGTGCTTAGGACATGAAAATAAATAAGGTATGTTTATTTTCTTGAGTGATTTATCTAAATATTAAAATAATCCCTTGACTTTATGAAAATGACGTTGAAATTAAAAAAACATTATCTATTTACTTTTCTTATTAAGAAATAAATTGTCTTTTAACCCATCACATTTTTTGAGTTTATTAATGTCTAAATTTCTCATGGCCATATTTTCTATCAATATATATTAAGATTTGGGTATTCATTTTCTATTACATACCCATATTTTCACTTGACACTCATGTTATCCTATTTGGAAACCTATTTTGGTGGTGACCTTCCAACTTCTTTTTCCCTCTTTTTAAAAAGAAATTTTATTAACCCTTTTTATAATGTAAGTTTTCAAAAAAGGTATTTTGAATGTAAAATCTTTGATTTAAAAAAGTTCAAATTGTGGGGGAGAAATTTATTCAGTGAGGAGAATGTAACATCCTAATATTTTATAAGAAAATTATATTCGATAGTGTATACGACACGCAACGCTGAGCCAAAACAAACCCCAAAATATTATTATTTAAAATATAGTCCTTATAAACTAGTCGTTATATTTGTGGGTATGAAAAGTATTAACTAAATTATTAAATATATATATAATACATTCTTAATACAATATCATATATTAATTAATAGTAAATAAGTACTCAATTTTTAGTAAGGTTTTTTATGCATTAGTGGATCATTTTCTTCAAAAGTTATTTTTATTACTTTTTGTGATAAAATATTAAAATTAATTTCTAGAAGTTATTTATTTTTTGTTTTTTAAAAATAATATAATTTTTTTAAATAAATATATAAAAATTATTTTTGGGTGAATTTTTTGTATTTTTTGAAAAAATTGATTTTCCTGTGAATAGTGAAAAATACTGACTTTATTAAAAACTATATTTTAGTTTCGATGATTTAAAATATTCCATTTTATTTTTAAATGGTTCAAATATAAAATTATTTTTATTATATTATTAATATCCAATTAAGTTCATTTGAATCAATTTTATGATTTAAATATTTGTAAAAACATTTTTAAATAAAAACATTATTTTTCTAAGAAGTGGTTTCATCGCATTTTGTGAACCTATTTTAAAATTAATTTTTGAAATTTATAGAGATTGAATTTGATAAAAAAATTTCAATATTTTGAAGTATGCTGCTCAATTTTTTTATATAGGTCCCTTTTATTTTTAGGCATTATACCATAGTAAAATGTATCACCATGGTAAAGGGTAAAATAGATTAATCTACGTTAAAACTAAGTGATAAGGCCAAAATTTATCATACTAATTCTTATTATATGAATATAATTTTACCCCTATAACTTTTTTTTATCAAAATTGACTTTTTTAATAGACAGTTGTCCATGAAAATTAACCTTATAATATTTAAAGAAAATAAAGTTACAAAATGCTACTCTCATAGTTTTAAATAACTATTATATGACCATGTAGGGAAAAAAATAAGTATTGAACAAATATCAATGTATATTTTGATCATAATAAACCTATTTTACTATTTTATATTTATTTATAATTTTAAGGTGTTATATAATTATCGTAAATTCATGTTCAATACTAATACATTATTTATTTATTTGACAAAAAAATAAATGATTTTAAAAATATTAAAAGTGATATAATTTGAATTAGTTAATATTTAAAAATAATTTTATAGATATATATGAAATATTATAGTGGTTTCAAATCATTATATTAGAATTCACACTTTGTCTTGGTGTATTTAAAGTCAAATTAAATAAGTAGTGTCAAAATTGACATTAATAAAATTTATCAAAATAATATTTATCAATTTATTTAAAATTTGTAAAAAAATAACTTAGGCCATGTAAATGGGATATTATTTAACTCAAAATACATGTTCCATTTATGAGTCACTTTTCCATTTATAGTAACATTATTATCCCTTTGTGATTTAAATTGTGGTTATCGTAGTTAAGGTCAAAAATGATTAACCAAGGGGTAATAAAAAAGATATGGATTAAAATGATATTGAAACATGTAGAAATTTAATTTTATGATTTTATTTCAACCCTATACACTTTTTATTATAATTTATTACCATTTAGAATCATTTTTATCTTGAATAGTTTTGTTTTAATTTAATTTTTTATGAAATTCCAAAGGTTCCCCTCACCTCAATTATAAATGGGAACCTCCTCCTTCACATATTAACATCATTTGAGCCTTCTAACTTGACCAAACCATATAAAAATATATTATCAACTTCCTTATACACATTTATAGGTTATTTTATCCTCAAAATGTCAACTCTAGGTAAACTTAGTTGACATCCAAAGGAGTTTTTCCAAAGAAGAGGTACTCGCATTAACCGTTCACTTTTTTTTACTTCTTCTAAATATTCTAAATATATGTTATTTATCATCAAATGATAATATATATATCTTAAATATACTTAAATTTTATCATGATTATAAAAACTACCATTATCAACCCTCTTTTACATCAAATGGGAAGACAAAGTATCGATCTTATGTACGTACAACTTACTATTTCCACGTAGTGATACAATTCCTTTTTCATCACCATATTTTATGGATGGGAATTACGATGGTTTTAATATTTATATCTGATATTTCAAACATAATTATAATTTTTCAATGATTATATCATACCTACCTTCTTACATTCCAATATGTTTATAAATGATAATGCAACTCATGTGTACATGTGGAATACCACCTCCATGAAGCGATTTGATTCATTGTTTAATTTATATTTTACTTGGATGGTAACGAGGAGTATTATGATTAATATAAATGAATTATATGATATAATAATGATTATATAATGGTAAATTATTATGTCAATTTCCTTCATTCCATCCATGGAAGAATGAAAATAGTGTTTATGTGTATGTACAATCTTCCATCTCCATGAACAGTGTAATTCATTTTCCTATCTCTAAATTTTATGGATTACTATTAAAAAAATTATAATTAATATATATGATATTTATATAATTATAAAAAATATATATATTATGAAACCACAATCAAATTATAAGTACTGAAACCACCAAACCAAAACATACATGAAAAACGAAGCAATTATCACCTGGAAAAAATATTTTGACAAAGAATTATTAATAAATTAGTGATAAAATATTATAAGTAAATCATTTATTCTATGATACATATGTGTATTTTTCTTTATGATATTTATAATAAATATATATTTATTATACAGGAGGTTTGAATATATTTTAAGGAAGTTGAACCTAAGGAAATGCTTTATTTCACAATCTCATCGTTATTCATTATTGTTTATATTTAATTCTCTACTAGGGAATATTTATCTTTCATATACATACATTATAAAAAAATTAAAAAAATACTATACTCCTATTATTTTTAAAATTCATTTTTACCATTTTTTCACTTTTTACAAAATGGTTTGAAATTAATCTTCTTATCATTTTCCAAATGAGGTACTTTTTATACTTTTTACAACAAAGTGAGATAAATGATTTTTATAAATTATACAAAATGAAAGGATTTTTCCACCATCATTACTAGTATTTTCTTTTAAGTCTCATTTAAAATTTTATATGGTTATTTTCAAAAAAAATGTCCTTTATAATTTCATATATTTTTTAAAATAAGTGATTTCAAAGTGAAAAGTGTATTTTTTTCAAACTTTTTAAATGATATTTCTAAATTATTTTTATCTATTTCAACATTATTTTTTGAATCTTATTATCTACTTAGTTTATTCTATTTTGATACCATCTATAATATTTTTTGGATGGTTATGATCAATTTTACTTGAGATGTACTATTTTGATATCATTCTCCATGTTACATTGGATGGTTTACAATTATGTTTATTAATTAGGGTAATTATTAACATTTTTCATGTTAGTTTCAAAATGAATATTGATTATGATTATGATTCACCCCTTTAATATGATGAATGAATTGGACCTATTATGTGATGGGTGGGGCATGATATATCCCCTCGATGCATCGGTAAGTCTCATAAAACAAACTAGTTTAGGTTTTGGCTAAGTCCTTACCCATTTATGTAGATGTTATAGAACAAGGCCTAGGATATATTTTCAAATGTCTTGTTTAAGTCCTACATGGAAATTTTTTGATGTCTCACATTATATATTCCATCATTATGAAATCAATTATTGATGTACATGTGATTATTTTATTAGTTGTGATATTCATGGATAAGTTTCCAACTCATGTGATTACTTATATAGAATTATTTAATCATCATTTATTCTTGTCATGTTATCCATGTATTATTTAGATTATTCAGTATGTATAACCTTACTGAGCATCTGAGATCACACCTTTCTTATGTTTACTTTCCTTATAATATTAGAAAGTGTTTTATAATTGATATGTGGATATTTTATAAGGGGAAAATGGTGTTCTCAAAGAAAATAATATGTTGTCTTTTAAATTTTTATATGTGATGTGAAATTAAAGTATGTGTCTAGTCCACCAAGACTACTACAATATTTAGTCCTTTGGGATGTGATTGCATGTATTTACAGCCAATGTAATAAAGTAACCACCAGCTCTGGGATACTAGATTTGGGATCCTTATACAAGCATTGAGATAAGGAGTGGGAGTGGATACTTTGTAGTAATCTATGGGAGAGGGGGTGGTAGTACCACCTGGGAAAGAAGTGAAATATTTTTCCATCTTTCTAGCCCGACATCCATTAATAATGTTCCTTGACCAATTAAAATCAACTGTAATAAGCCTTATCTCTAAGATAAGGCAGATATCAATAAAATGTTGGAATTCTAAGTAATACCATTGAGGATGTTAGAAAAAATCTTCTCCTTGGTATTAAGAACACATTTGAAATCTCTCAAAGGAGTCCAATTATGATCAACTTGGTTAGATAAAAAAATTGAGGTCCTCCCAAAGGTCCCTTATCTTGATATAACATTTAGATACATAGATAAGGGAGACAATATGAGATGAGTTACCAAAATCAATTTTGATATATATAAGGTGCTTCCCATCTTAAAGGATAGAGGTTTGAATATACTTCCTCTTGGGGACCAATAAAGTTTCCACTAGTTCAGATGTGATGTTGTGAGCCATCATGTCATAGCCAATCTTCATCTATTCAAAGAGCGTGATGCAATAAATTTTAAACTTCATTTCATCAATGCCAATCACCACTAGATTCTGTTGATAGATGATGTGTCTAAGGGATATAGAAGTATAAATATTTTGTATTTCTTGAAAATTTCATAATAATACATTCATTGGAGTTGGGATTTACCCTTAGTGTGGGGACCCTTTGATTATAACACCTCAGTGGGTACTTTATTGCTTTTTCTATTGCATTTTCCTCATTTTTTTAGGGCCAGAAAAGGAATCCATAGAGCTGTTGTCATGACTATGTAATAAATAATCAGTAGATTTTTCCTCCATAGGGAGAAGGGTTGCCTTCTAAACCTTGTCAACCTAGAATTGGACACTGATGGGTGAAAATTTGTTATTGGATAACACCTTTCTCGAGGAGGATTCCTCAATGGGCTTGTACGTAGTAGTGTTATTCGAGGACATAATAGTGAAGGGTTCTTTAACTTTTTTATCATATTGAATACCAATATCAAGTGGTTGTAAAGGACTAATGTTTGAGGAGGATACCCCCACCATGTTATCAGTCTATTTTCCAAATGTAGGCCTAGGCATAGGTGGGACTAAGACATGTATGGTCTGAGGATATTTATGATCCTTGGAGTTGTGTTCAAAGTTGGAGGAAGGATGTCAAGAAGATACCTCCTCAGATGAGGTGGTAGAGTCTTGAGGAACTTTTTTATAAGTCATATGATCAGGATACATGCGAACATTATTAGGACCCACCTCTTTAGTTTCTATATTAGAAACCAAAGGAGTCTTCTAATAAATAGTTTTCATTGAAGGAAAAATGGAAACATCAGTAGAGGCTAGAATATTTGGAGAGGGGGTCTTCACTAGATTAGTAAGATCCTTAAAAGGTCCTCCATTGAAGATAGGATTTTCCTCAAAAGGACTAGAAATAGGAATGGGTTCTTCAACACTAG
Organism: Viscum album; assembly: GCA_963277665.1. Classification (NCBI taxonomy): domain Eukaryota; kingdom Viridiplantae; phylum Streptophyta; class Magnoliopsida; order Santalales; family Viscaceae; genus Viscum; species Viscum album. The sequence goes on along the minus strand of OY728126.1, from coordinate 826,625,220 downwards.
TAAATGATAAGGTATTTCCTATATTCATCAACCTAGCTCACAACTTTCTACAATTAGTATCAATATGTCCCTTGATGTTTCAGAAGCTATAGGTGACCATAATCTTCCTACATTCACTAGAAACATGAAAAATGAGATTATAATCATCACAGAAGGGTGGACATCTCTCATAGGTAATATTCATGGTGATGTTATCCTATAAATTTTTTGGAATAACCTCCTTAATCATTATGGTAGATAGATCCACCTCCACCAAGATACATGCATGGGGAATATACCTGGACCATCTCATTTCACTATTCTTCCTGATGAGGGTTTCCACCAAATAAGAAATATCCCATACGATCTTCTGGTGAAAATAAAACCAACTAAGGCCATGGACATGTATCCAGACTTGTGCATGGGTGTTGGAAACATTGTCCACATCAAAATTGATGTCCCACTCTTGTATCTTCTAGAGTCCATGATTCATGTAGATGGTACTAAATACCCATGAATTACTTTTTAGATCATATTAGGGTAAGATGAAATGGAATTATCCACACCCTACATGATCATCCTTCAGTCTAAGAACCCCCATATCTTAGAAAGACACTTGACCAGATCTGAAAGCTTCCATGAGTCCTCGCCTTTTTGAAAAACCTATTGAGATATGATGGAGAACATTTAATGTTATATATATATATATATATATATATTCATTTATAGTATATGGGTTGGAATAAATATGTGCTACTGAACCCTTCTTGAAGATCCTTTTAGTATGGATTTCAACATTTGTAAAGGAATCCCTAAAATATGGAAACAATGAATAAATAGATTTGTTCTTGTTAGTTGTCCTTGGGATCTCATCAGACCAATTCCTTAAAATACTATAAGGATTAGGCATCCCTCCTTTACCTCCATATGAAACCAAGATGGAAGAATTAATATTCAAGATCCATGGATGTCGATATCCCACGTGATCATTGGTGATCACCTCCCTCTCATGCTCCTTCCTGTATTCCGTCACCAATAATATAATTAATAATTATTAATATTATTAATAATATTATCACACTATTAATTGGGTGAAAAGTAAAATAAAACTAATAAACACCCACACCCACAAGCTGAAAGGATAGTTCATAGGTCCCCCTAGAGATGACCCATTCATAAATCCATTATATTACATTTTTTATAGCTTTAATTCCATATTCATCATTACTTGAAGGACATTTATTTGAAATTTTTTGTACGAACATGTGACTAGCCCATAGTCCCATGATTGGAATAAACCCATATTACTAGGAGATAAATGGATCATAGGCATTGAACTAACTCATAGAACCACTTTGAAGGTCCCTAAAAATGAACTTGTAGCCCCTCTAGATCCAGCATGTAGGAACCCCTTTGGTTTTAACCGTGAACCCTACACCTTAATCATTTAAGGTCACCCTTCCCCACATGACCTATCATTCCACCTATAGTCCTCCAACCATAGCCGCAATGAAAACCAATATCCTTATTTGTACAAAGTTATAGCCCGTGATACTGATGTCTAAACACAGCATAATGCATTCACACCTCAGTCCCGCCATCTACTACCATACCCTCAACATAACACTACCTCAATACCCCCTACTGTTACGAGTTTGAAACTTGATAGGTCATCACAGTTTCCAATGAATGAATTACATCTTAATCATGACCCAAATCCCTTTTATATAACATCAATAGTATTCCCATGTGATCATCCCATAGGACCATGATTGGAATATTCCCATGTTCCCAAGAGACAAATGGATTGAAAGCCTTGAATTAGCATGTAGGCCCGCTCTAAAGGCACTCAAAGAATCATCATGTAGGACCCTATAGATCTATCCCATAGTCCCCCTTTAGTGCCAACCTATCACCCCGAACCTTCACCGTCGAATGATTCCATGCCTTTCCTGAACTCTCAGGCCATTGCTGGTCTTCGAGCCTCATTCTCACTGACCTCCAATGTCCTTGTTAAGTGTCCTCCTCTCATTTGGTACATCGATGGAATTTTTAAAAATGAAAAAAAGATATGAAATAGGGGTTGTGAGATATAGAAGTGGAAAATGTTTTTCTTTTTTGGAAAGGTTCAACATGGCTAGGTTTTTTTTAGTGCATCCATCTCTTCTCAACTTTAGGGTTGTTTGGTTAAGGTTATACCCAGTGGTTTTTATATTTAAAAATGGTTAAATTATCCAATAATGATTGACATTCACCTTCAGTGCTCTTAGATTAAATCCTAGTGTTTTTCATCTAAACCTTTTTTTCAGACAATGAACACCCACTCTACATGATAAGATCTATTTGGGGTTCTTCATCATGTTGTGTTCTTTATTTCACATTTCCTTTAAACTACATATTCTTTCTTCTTCTAATCCAATATTTTATTTGAGTATTAATTTTGATATCCCACTCATCTTTGGGAGTCTCTTACTTGTACTCTTGATTTTTAGTGGATCTTTATTTCAAGACTGGGTCATGTGTTTCATCCCTTTTTAGTTTTCCACGTTTGAAATTTTCAATTTCATCATTTATTTTTTGTACATATATTTGGTTGTTGTGTATCCACTTTTTTTCAGGCTTTTTTGAAGGGAATGAAAATTTATTTCTGTTACACATTCGGTTTGGTGTTCATTTTCACATCTTTTGCTTACCATCTTTCCCAACATTTGATATCAATGGGTTTCGTTTTTTATTAATTAAATTTTGGAATACAATTATAGTTGGATGATATTGTTTAATCATGAAAAATACCATACGTGGTGATTAAAAATGAAGGATCTTATTTTTTTAATTGAATTCATATTCCGGTGTTTTGTAGTCACAAGCTAGATAAAACGTATGATAAATAATAGAATTTTGAGAACGATATTGTTTGTGGTTGCATTCATTAGTGGTTCGAAGACAACATGATGAACCATAGTTTTAACATATCTCATGCCATAACTTTTTGGTATAATATTGATACTAACTATGATTCTAAGATAGGAGACAATAAGTTTTTTCTCATCAAACAGGTGATGAATTTGAGGTACAATGAAGGTAGGTCTATTTCTAACTATTTGAGTGAGTATTGGGAATTTTTTTGATAAATTTTATGGTATGAGTATTACTTTTGAATATGATTTTTTATCACATCTTTTTCTTAATACTTTAATTGACTCTTGGGAGAATTTGTGTGTTACTCTAACTGGTTCTACTCCTAATAGTACTATGAAATTCGGTTTTGTTTCCTCTATTGTCTTGAATGAATAGGTTAGGAGACATACTCAAGAGAGGTATTATTAAAATATTTTATTTATATAGAATGGGTGTATAAGTTAGGAAAAGAATCAAAAATAGATTAGTCTAAGTAAGAGTAAAGGTGTAATCAAATCTAGGCCGAAGTAGAGAGAATTTGAATTTCATAATTTTGGTAAGAAAGGACATGTTACGAAGTTTTTCTATCATATGAAAAGGGAAAATATAATGAAATAAAATCATAATAATAAAAATATTGATAGAGATGATTGTTTCACCATCACTTCAGTGGTGATCTTGGTATTATTTATGACTCCATCAATATTTCTTCTGATGAATCTTATTGGGTTGTTGAAAGTGGTGATAATTTCACGTGACATTAAATAAGGGGATATTTACATATTAATACTCAATTAATTTTTGGGATTTGTAATATGGTTATTTATGGTCATACTTATGTTGTAGATATCGAGACTGCTTGTTTAGATACTGGCATGGAATGTAAGCTAATTTTGAAGAATGTTTGATATGCACCTAAGGTTCATCTGAATATTATTTCTATAAGTTTTATTGATGATGATCTTTTTATTAGTACTTTTGGTGATGTGAAATGGAATATTTCAAAGTTATACTTGATTGTTCCACGATGTAAGAATCAGTCATGTTTGTAATAGACTAGAGCTTCAGTTTCATATGATACTTCTTGCATTGTTGAGTGAATTTTGTCTTCCATGTTATTGAATAAGAGGCTAAAAAAAATTATTGAGAGAGTTATTGGTTGTTTGGAAAATAAAACTATACTTCCATATTTTAAGAGTGTTAAATTGGACACATTCTATCACTGTATGGATGGAAAATGGAGTAGAGTGAGTTTCATCAGTCATCCTTTACACAGGAAGTCATAGGTACTTGAATTTTTTCATTCTAATGTTTTTTCCCCTTTGAAATCTAATAAAAATAGCGGAGGTATTTATTTTTTTAAAATTTATTTATGACTACACACGTAATCTTTTTGTTTATGTTTTGAATTTCAAAAGTCGGGTGATCATTTTTTTAAGCAATTTTAGGTTTCATTTGAGAGGGAATCTGGTAAAAAGTTGAAATGTATTCACACTTACAATGGGGGTGAGTATTGTGGTTTGTTTGATCAGTATTTAAGGAAGGAAGGTATTCAATATCAGAAGATGCCTCCTAATACCCCTTAGATAAATGGTGTAGTTGACTAGATGAACAATACTTTATTGTAAAGATTTTATTGTTTTCTTTTAGAAAAAAATTTGTCTGGAAATTTTTGGGTTGTGGTAGTATTTACCAGTACTTATATTATAAATTTATCACATGTGGTTGCTTTGCAGACATATACTCCTGAAAGGTTTTGGTATGGAAAATATATCAAGTATGATCATTTAGGTGGTTTTGGTTTCAAGGTTTTTGTTCTTGTTCCTAGAGATGAGAGATACAAGCTAGAAAGAAAGTCACAATAGTGTATTTTTATTGGATATAAACACTATGATTTTGAATACATATTTTATGATACTTCGTTGAAGAAACTTTTCATAATCCATGATTCAATGTTTAAGGAGGATTATACTATTATAGATATTGATATGGGGTAAAAATATACTTTTGTAAATTCTGATGGATTTTTCATTCTTGAGATAGGTTATGATTTACATTTACCTCGTATTGTTAATTTTGATGATCATGTTGATGTGTAGAATGATGTTCTAAATGAACGGGTTGGATTTGATGTTTTTGATTCACCTTTTGTTTCTAATGATCCGATTCCAATGGTTATTAATGAACCCTTAGTTCCACTCTAGAGGTTATCTCATCATCGTAACATTTATACATGGTATTCACTTAATGAGTATGTACTCCTCACTGAAGGGGAGAACCAAAAAATTTTGATTAGGTGATGGAATGTGATCATAAGTACATATGGGTTACGAAAATGGATGACAATATGAGATCATTGCATGATTACCATACTTTTGAGTTTGTGAAATAAACCACTGGTAAGAGATCTTTTTAAATTTGGTGGATTTATCATATTAAAATTGAATAATCCAATTCCTTTACATGATACAAGTCATGTTTAGATATTAAAGGGTTAAATTAGAAGAAATGTATTTATTTTGAGGATATTTTATCATCTCCCTTCAAAATTTATTTCATTCTAGTTGTTATTTTTTGGGATGCTAAATTGTAGATTGAGCATATGGATGTGCTGACAAATTTCCTCCCAAGATATTTAAAGGTGGATATTTATATGCAGTAGCCATAGGGTTTTGTTAAAATAGGTAAATATAATCATTTTTTTAGGTAAAATAAGAGTTTGAATAGTTTGAATCAAGCTCTGAGATAGTGGTATAATAATTTTGAAGCTATCATTTTTCATCATGGTTTTAGGAAGACATATTTTGGTCATTTTGTTTTTGTTCATAGATTTACTGAGGATGATATTATTATATCATTTCATTATATTTATGATATGATTATTTTTTCCATGATGAATCTATAATGTATAGATTGAAGAAGGATCTTTTTTAGTATTTTATAATGAAAGACTTGGTTCCAGCACAATTTATTCTTGTAATTTCGATATCCCGTGATAGAAAGTATAATAAAATATGGTAATATCAGGAGAGATATATTGAGGGGGTTCATTAATTATTTTTTCTGGATAGAGAAAAAGTGGTTAGTACTCCTCTTAATTTACATTTTAAGCTCAGTACTATTCAGTCACCTTTTACTAATGACGAGAGATAGTAGATAAAGCATATACCATATTCATCCATCCTTGGTTATTTGATGTATGTAATGGTATTTAGTAGACCTGATATATCCCATGAAGTTGGTGTGGTTGGTTTTTTTCTCTCTAATATAGGTATATAGAATTGGAGATTAGTAAAGTATATATTTTATTATCTTCATTGAAATTTTTATCTGATATTGTGTATTGGAAATGGGGAACTTATTCTTTATGACTTTAATAATTTAGACATTGAAGGTGATATGGATTCGAGGGATTATACTTTAGGATATTTGATCACTGTTGTATGGGGATTTTTATCTTGGTAGTCTATATTGTAGAGATGTGTGGCTTTATCTACCACTAAGTTAGAGTTTATTGTAGCTACCGAGGCATGAAAGGAATTATACTAGATGAAAACTTTTATTCAAGAGATCAATATTAATTAGGACAGGTATATTTTATTTTATTATAGTCAGAGTTCTATTTTCTTAGAAAATAATCTCACTTTTCATGGTAGGACAGAACATATTGATGTTCAAGATCATTGTAAATGTGACATTCTTGATTTGAGACAATTGAAGCTCAATAAGATCCACACAGATGACAATGGGTTAGACATGTTGACCAATAGTTTACCCATAGGTAAATTTGAGACTTTCCAACTAATTGCAGGGTTGGTGATAATCCCAACATGAGTTAGAGGGGGGTTTGTTCGGCATAATCCTCTCATGGGGATGTCATGTGATATTTAAAAAAATGGAAAAAAATATTTTAAAGAGGGGTTATGGGATATAGAGGACGAAAACAAGTTTTTTGGAAAGGTGAAGTACAACTAGGTTTCTGGTGTTGCGACCATGTCTTATCAACTTTACGGTAGTGCAGTTATGGTTATACCCAATGGTTTTTAGATTTGAAGTCCATGAAATTCTTCAGGTCTGATTAGCTTTCATCTACAATGCTTTTTAATTTGATCCTAGTGTCTTTCATATACACCGTTTATTCAGACAGTGAACACCTACTCTACATGATCAAATCTATTTAGTTTTCTTTATTAGGATATGTTCTTTGATTCAGGCTGCCTTCAGATTTCATCTACTTTCTGCCTTTGATCTGCTATTTTATCTGAGTATTATTTTTGAGATCCCGCTCATCTTGGGGTGTCTCTTCCATGAACTCTTGATTTTCAATGGATCCTTCTTTTTTGACTAGGTCATGTGGTTTTTCCCTTTTAGGTTTTCCATATTAAAAATTTATGGTTTTGTCATTTATTTTTTTCACATATATTTAGTCATTTGTCATTTAATTTTATTTTTTAGGCTTGTTCTAAAGGAAATAAAATTTATTTCCACTACACATTCTCTTTGGTTTTCTTTTGCACATTAATCACATATCATTTTTTCTAATACTTATCCAGACAAAGTCAAAGCCCATGTCACTGATGTCCTAGAACAGTGCTCGCTCACCTCAATCCATTCATCTACCATCATCACCTCACCATAATTTTTCCATATCTCTCCCAAATCCACCCATTATTTGGGGGTAATTTCATCCCTCATGTGAATTAATTTGGGGAAAGCTGGTGTCGGTAATGACCCCAGAATAGTTGATGTCATAGGCAGCCAACAATATGGTCAGTGTAGGCTATGACATGTAGGGAGAAGGGAACACTAACGGTTGGGTAAATGGTGTTGTTATAGGAGAGAAAAAATTAGGGGTGGGTCACAAATGAGGTGGTATAGGGATGTCTATGTGATAGCGAAAGCACTAACATAGATGGTGGGAGATGAGATGGGATTCTAGATGCGGTTGAGGGAGAGCACAAATGGGGGTGATTTTGGTAGTCGATTTGGATAAATTCAGGATGTGTGGTGACCTCCAATGGCTCTGATGCGGGTATAGGTGAGTGTAGGGGTCTTTGATCTAGTATATGGGGGCTTATGACCTAGGATATATGTTTTTATAGACCATTATGAAATGTGGTCTTACAGGGCATGCTAAAGAGAGCCTTCGAGACATTAAAATGTTTGGGCCTTCAAATCAACAAATTTGTAATGTAAAGGGGATAGAATGATGGGTTATCCCTTAGGGGGCTATGAAATGTCCTTCTGAACTATGGGTGTGTGCATGTGTTTCCTTGTATTGTTCTCCCAATAAAAAATATTGAATTATATTATTAGATATATTATACTATAAGTTATACTATTAATTTAATTTTTATTTATTAATTATTAATTATTAATTATCAAATATATTATTAATTATTAATTATATTATTAATTATATTATTAATTATTAATTGTATTATTAATTATTAATTATTCATAGAAGGTCCTGAAGGTTAAAGAAAAAGAAAAAACGCACAATCATGGACCTACAAAGATAGGACCGCCCCATAGGTTGACACACTCCATAGAAAGAACATTTGATTTATTGACTCGAAGGGCCAATGACCCAAATGATATTACATGATTCTACATCTCTTCTTTGTCACTACTACATCACCACCATTCATTTCTATGGCTACATCTCTACGGGATATTGGGCTTGATATTTTAATCAAATGAGATCTTTTTGGTCTGATAGTGGATTCTGGTTCATCTAGAAAAGATGATGGGTTCTCAAATAAAGATTTAGCGCATGAGTTAGGGTTTTTATTTTGAGATAATCATAAAAGGTTCTTTGATTCATTTATATAATGGTATAGAGATCATATTATAAAGAAATGTGACATTGCACACGTTACTTCCAATCAAGATGAAATTTTAGATAGATTTAAAATTTATAGATTCTCAATTGCTTATCAGTTGATTATGGCTTCTGGAAGTAATCCTTATAAGGATGAAGATTTGGGGAGTATATTTTAAACTTAATAGGGGTTTAACCATTTTAAATACATCCCTTTAGGTTGTGGTTTTTTTCATTTTTTCCCTCTAATGAACTTAAGACAAGGGTGTGGAAAAGCATGATTTTCCTACAATAATGGGATTATTGGTTTAAAACCTTTGATTCTAAGAGATCTAGGGTTAAGATTTGAATTTTAATTCTTGGTATCGGTTAGATTTTATGGAATCTGTGAATTTTATTTGATATAACTACTCCATTAGGTGTTCCTATTAGAATTTATGGGGTCACTGAGGAAGCTTGGTTTGGGTATTATGCCAAGGTTCTTGTGGAAGCTTATTTGTCTTACACTTTGATTAAAGAAATTTCCTTGACACTTTGTATGATGATATATGTTTTATATTGGAATATGAGAATATTACATATTATTTTTCTAACTAACAATCAATTGGGGAATGTTAAGGAACATTTTCATAAAAATATTGTGCGCTCATCATGTTTTTTGGGACAACATTGAGGCATATTCCCCATAAGAAATATCCCATGATCTATGGTTATTAATTGGGTTCAATTAACTATTTATAACCAAATCAATTTTGGTGGTTTAAATTATTAATGTTTCATGTTATTGCAAATAAAGGTGATTTTTTACGATTTACGAATTATTTTGAAAAAAATTATGCCAAAAAAATTTAAGATTCAAAAATATAAATATAATCTGATATATTGAATCATGTTTGAGCTATAAAAAACCTAAATTAAGTTTCAAAAATTATACAAATTGAATCGAACATAAAATAATATTAACAGAATCATAATGGATTTAACCTACTTCACTAATTTTTTACCTACATGAATGTAAAGAACACCACCCAGACAAACTTTTTATTTAACAATGAAAAAGAATTACAATATACAACAGGTTATTATAGAAATATTTATTTTATAGAAAACATAAAGGAATTAAAGAAATTACAACATAGGACAGTGAAAACTATCTGACTATCGAGATCCCTTACAAATAGATTTGATGAACATGATCCAAATGAATGAAAATTGGATCTGACCTAATGTTTCAAGATCTAATATGTTTATTTTTCTCTAATAATTTTGTAATAGGGATAGGACACACTTCTTCAGCACTAGAAGGGGGCCATCATGCTCCACCAAGAACATTACAACACCAACACCAAAGGAGGATGAAAAATGATCCTATCTCGCAAGATAAAGAAAAGAGAACTCTGGGAAACAAGGAGTTTACCGAATAGAACAAGAGAAATTCAAAATCATAGAATGAGATGAAATATAAAGGAGATAGACTATATGGGTGATCAAACCCCCTAACATGGTGCATTCCCTCGAAATAGACCATCCCAATCAGAATGTGTTATACATGAAGGAGTTGAGCTTCTGAAAAAACCAAGAACCCAAAAATTGAATGTATGAAAGTCTATGATCAAATGTGTGGTGGAAATATCAAGGGAAACACTCAATACCATTTCATATTGATTACATGGTAAGGTGAATGAGGTAGGATCCAACGAAACGGAGCTCGAAGCAAGCTAAGCATAAGGCCTTAGTCAATAGCCTTGGTGGATGTCTAGACCAAAAAAAAATGCACCAAGAATGTTTTTTTAGCATTAAAAAAATAAATCAACCAATTTTTCATGCATGAATAAAAATACCCACAAATGTAAGAATTAAAATGAGGCACTTTCCGACATGAAAACACCAAATTCACAAATCTACAACATTTTCATTTGAAATTGGTGATTCTCTTGCACCTATAACTATTGAATGGGAACCAAATTCATCCTATATTTATAGTTATTGAATTTTGATAATACCATAACTTTAGTCAAACTATCGACTAGGTTATTACCAGTATGTATCATCTTAAAGCATGCAATTCCAAATTCAACAAAAACTCTAATAAAGTGAATCCCAATGTCTATGTGCTTTAACATAACATGGAATATTTAGTTTTTAGAAAAATATAAAGTTGATTGACTATCACAAAAAAATAGTAATAACAAAATTGTACAAGTTCAGTTCACAAAAAAATAGTAATAACTGAATTGTACAAGTTGAGATTAGGAAGTGAACCCTTTAACAATAAAACATCCTTGAAAACCTCAGTGAAGGTTATATATTCAGCCTATGTGGTTGATAAATCCATAATAGATTGCATATTACACTTATAAGACATGGGACATCCATAAGAAGTGAAGAAATATCCAGTAAGGGATTTTTTTGAATCAACATTTCCTATATAGTCCTAGCCTACAAATATAGAAACAAGATCATTAGTATCTAGATTTCTACCATAAAAAATGCATGATAGATAAATGTGATATATATATATATATAAGAATTCATTTTATATCTTTACAATGAGTCTTTCCTAGACTATACATAAATTTTCTAAGGGTGTAGATTCAAAAACTAAGTCAAACATAGTACATATCATTGAATATATAATACTTCCAATAACATTGGAATAAGGTATTTTAGACTAGTATTTAACATTAGGATTAATAGTAGGGTCTTAAATTACATACAATTTAAAATGTTAATAAAATAAAACATTAATGGGTTTTAACGACTCAAGATAATATATGTTATGTAATTTCAAAATATAATAATTTTGGGAAAGGTATAGAAATTTCTTAGGTTTTTCACTAACAGTTTCCATACATAGAATTTGTTTTATTTCACCTAATATTTTCATTTCAAATACACTTTTCAACTAGAAATTAATATATTTAATGAGATTAAAATTATTGATCATAATAAACATATCATGCACATAAAGTCATAGGTAAAGCATATTGGTCTTAATAGGCTTGACATAAACACATGTATCATGTTGACTCCTACTGAAATGGTTTTCAAGCATAAAAGAATCAAATTTCATATACCATTGTCTAGAGGCTTGATTTAAATTCTATGATTGAAGGAACCAAGGGTTTTCATAGCTAAAAACTGATTTTATTTTTTGTTTTTTGTCAATCCACAATAGGTTGATCAATGAGTTTTCAATACAAGTGATATTATAGTGCAAGTGGTTTCGTTTCCCAATGTTTTCCAAATTTTTTGGACCAAAATTTAGAGGATGGAGAAAGTTTTTTTAAAGGATTGATTGTAATAAATACAATAGTTTCATAAATGGATAATGGAGGATTCCAGAGTTTCACTCAAGGGAATATTTGGGGTCATCACATCAAAATATGACCTTAAAGTTAGAGGATTTTATTAACCAAAAATAAACACCAAAACAACCAGGGAGGGAGAACGGCCAAGGAGGCCTAAAGTCATGAATTTTAAGCACATTATCCCTAAAAACGTGATACATTAAAGGGAGAGGGAGCCTATACTAGAGAAATAATAGTGGGGTAATCCTGATTACACTTGATGCTAAGACGGTTAGCCACAAATTTTCCTTCATTCGAGGTATAGATCGCATTTTCCCTATCCAATGAGGCTTATTCATCTTTAAACAAGGTTGATAATGGATCAAAAGGATTCAAAACTTCCTTTGAGATAATTGTAGTTAAATGACGTGTCAGTTTTGATTTCTGTAATGAAAATACTGTAGGAAATGAAAATTTTGAGACCATTGAGCGTAGTGTGAGCCTCTTCTATAAGGGAGATTCCATGGACATATAAGATACTAAATTCTATGATTACTGGTTTTTTGGAGTCTCAAACAACACATCAACCATTCATGCAATCTAAACTACAGGATCCATAAATATTAAGTTTGAACCCATTGCATGGGGGGCTCCAGGGAACCCATCTTCCCAATAGATACACTCATTGAAGGGAAGGAGTATCTTTACTACCACTCATGAAAATCATCAAGGTATGGGAGGAATCCCAATTATTTATGACTGGACCCAAATCAACAGAAAGGCACCTAGACCAGATCTTGATGGCAATGTGTTATCTAGGGAAGCCCTCCACCCATGCCTTGTTCCCAGCATTCCAGATGCACCATCATACGGTTAGAAGGTTTTCCCTCACCTTCTATTCTAGACCCCTCAAATCCAAACCTTATAACCATGAATGATCAAATGAGTTTCCATTTCCCACCAGAAGTGAGATACCAATGAGGTTACCAAAGCTAATCCACATGTCTCTTACCCATTCTCTCTTAAAGAAAATAAGATTCATCAATTCCTCATTGGGAAAAATTCAACATAATCACTTGGATATGAGAGAAGTCCCATTATGTTTGATCTCCTCATCTGTTGGGATCTCATGGTGATAGATATTATATAATAGAAAATATAATTTTATCAGAATTTCCTTTCACCAAATAAGAACACTCTTGTAATTGACAGAGTCTTATTTAAGGATCCTCCTATAGTGTTGGACAAGAAGTAACCCGACACACTCCCTATGAACATCATATGATTAGGTTTGGTCAAGATTTGAATGACATAGAAGATGTCATGTTGAGAATCACTTAGGGTGGCTTGAAGGAATGTTATATAGGCACAGGCTTGGGAAAAGGTGATACTAGGATCATGATAGAATGGGAAGCAAAGAGGAGTACCCACCCAGTTATCGTTCTAGTAATTAATGTTCATGTGTTCAACAATCCATTGTGAGTGACTTTGAAGAACTAGAATGTACTCCCAAAGTGACTCCAAACAAATCAAGATATTTCCCCTTGGGTTGGTTAAATCACCACCATACTTGAATATAATAAATCATACCAACAGTTATTTCTCATCCATGGAATACCATGAAAATTTGGCTTGAAGGCTATGAATGGTGGAAAACAATCTTCTAAGCCTGATTCCTGCTGACTCAATTGGATTGGGTAACCTATCCCAAGATGCCCAGAAATAGTGGTTGTATGAGTGGGAATCTCAAATAGAGGAATTCATGATCTTTTCAATGTTTTTGATTGCATGTCTGGGGAATTTCAAGATAGAGATGGAATTCATCGGGATTGAAGTAAGGAAATAATTGATAAAAATTATCTAACCTCCAACGGATAAGAAGTGGAACTTCCAGTCATGAATATGCCCTATAATTTTAGAAAAAAGGGGTTCAAAGTGATTAATGTGGATCTTACTATGAGAAATCATCACTCCCAGTTAGTCTATATGGAATGATTTCCTCTTAATTATCATAAGGTCTTTAACAATCATAGTTTTCTTATCTGAGAAGGAGTTAAAATGTACACAGTACTCTTCTCATAAATGATGCATTATCCACTCCAATTATAATATTCCTACACATATTTTCTTATCACCTGAATTTTCCTTCTAATACCATTGGTGAAAATTGGGATGTCATCATGGAAAAGAAGGTGAGAAATTCCATGGAAGTTTCCCTTGCCTCTGAAGGGGAAGATATTCCTATTCAAGATGAAGTTGGATATAATCCTACTAAAGGAGTCTTGTAACATAATTAAGAGACTCGAGGAGAGAGGGTCTTCCAGTCTTAGGACTCACAAATATTTATTTAAAATTCATAATTGGTCAGGTTTTAAGTTTTTAGAATAACCATACAGAGGTTTCATTTACGATTTTTCTTTAAGGTTTCCATGGGGAGAAGTAGTTTTCTCATCCAATTGTTCAATGTAAAATCATAGAAGTAAGTAAAAGAAATAAGTAGATGAATTTAAGAGTTTATAACAATGGGGGAAAATATGATATTGGGGAATGTTATCCCCAAGGATCTTGAGTATTCATTAATGAAGGTAACAGTCCTTATTTATTATGTTCCTCAAGACCCTTGGAGATAACATGCCACAATTTCCTATTTCATACAAATGTATTATCTATATCAGTATAATAAAAAATTCCAAATGGACTAGAATGTGTTTTTTTCATTCAAAATATAAATACCATTTACTAGAGAATCATATATAACTATCCTAGAGCCTTTAGATATTTTTTGTCATTTTGAATCAAACATGAAAACAAAACTATTCTAGATAAGAACCCATGGGGAGATCTGATTTATTTGAAGATTAAGGACCCACATAACATCTATAAAAGTGATTATATGATGGTCATCAAGTTATATTAAAATATAACCTATTATTAGTATCTTAAAAATCTTATTTTATCCTCATATGACTTCTCATTTTAACCTTTCAGATAGCTCAAGGAATTCATCCCGATTTGGACACATATGAAATGAACATCCAAAATCTATGAACCACTCACCAATGAGTAATTTCATATACAAATTCAGGAGTTCAACATTATCATAACCAAAATCACCTAATAGGGATTGGTTAACATGTTCTTTATCCTCAGGATTTTATTTTGCTTTTCTACACCTGGGCTTTATATGCCCAAGATTACCATAGTTGAAACACACAACTTACCTATCATTATACTTCGACCTTGATTTGGGTTTCCTATTTTTTACCCTTATATTTATTAGTTTATTTATTTTTACCCTTATATGGTGGTCTACCTATAGTAAAATGACTTTCAGCCTCACCTTTAACCGTAGGTTTAGAATGTAACTCTTTAGAATGTAGAGATGATTTGACTTCTTCTAAAGTCAATGTTTATCATCTATAAATCATAGTTTCTACCAATATTCTATAGTAATTGTCAATATAAATCAAAAGGATCTTTTTTTGATCCTCATCATCTATGTCAACATATATATTGAATAGGTCAAGCATGATTTTATTAAATTCATCCAAATGTGATCTAATAGAAACACCAAGGTGCATTTTAAAGGTAGACATGTGATGTATTTCATATCATGTTTTAATGAGAGATGTGATGATGAAAAATTTATCTAATTTAAGCCAAATTCATGAAATAGTAGATTTGTATGCTACTTATCTAAGAACCTTATCACCTAAAGAAAGTAGTAAATAACTATGTGCCTTAACCATAATGAAACCATGGATATATTGGTATGTATTAGAGGTTTTTCCATCATTGGTATAGGTTATTATAAGTTTCTTGGGTCCATTAAATGTATATAGAAGGCCCCAATGAACTAGAAATTTCCCCATCTTAATTCTCTTCAAATTAAAATCATCATAAAGATCAAATGTTTTTGATTTCATACTTAGTTGAATCCATTACTAAATGTGTATCTCTGATACTAGTTTGTTGGGGAAAACATTGAAGAGTATACCCCAAAGAAATATACCAGGATCTAAGGTTAGAAATAAGATTCGATTAACTATGTATAAATGAATCAATTTTGGTGGTTTAAATGAGTAATATTTAAAGTGATGGAAAACAGAGGTGATTTTTGACGATTTAAGAATGAATTCGAACAAATTTATGAAAAATAGATTTATGATTTAAAAACAGAAACAAAATATGATATATTCAATAAATTTCAAGAGGTAATAGAAAACCAAAACCTATTTCTAATAATGATACAAATTTTATTGATCATATAAATAAAACAGTAATAGAGGCATAGTGGATTTAATGTGATTTAGTCCTTTTTAGACCAACATGCATGGAAATAACACCACCCACACATGATTTTTATTTAAAACTCAAAACAAAAGAAATTAAATGATAGAATAGTTTCTTAAAGAAATATTTATTCGATATAAAACATAAATTAATTCAATAACATGAAATGTCAGACAATAAAAACTTTCCGACTATCCAGATATCTTGTAAGAAGATTTGAGGAACATAATCCAAAAACATGATGACTATATCTGGAATAATGTGTCCAGATCTAATATGGTTCTTCTTTTATGGGACTTATGGAATAGGTCCAAACTTCTTCACCACTGAAAGAGGGTTGTCAGGTTTCACCAATGATGGTGCAACATCGACACCAATAGAGGACAACAATCACTAATCTTGTTTCCTATACATGTCAGGACAAGTGAGAAAGAAACCAATGGAAGATAACACAAAGTATATTTCAAGTGTGTATTGAACATATTTTTTGGAATACAATTGCCAATAATTTATAGGAATTTACAAATAAATTAAACCGACACATTAAAAAAATGAAATAGATAAATTAAATGGAAACATTAAATAAATAAAAATAACACATTAAAAAGACACATTAAAGAAATGAAATCGCCACATTAAACAGACACATCAATGAAATGAAACAGCCACATGAGGAAGAACCTTTGAATTTTGACCAGATGTATTTGTTTTCCTATTCCAATACTCCCCCTCAAACCAAAACAGGCTTCATTCTGAGCATCATTCTTAGCTATATGAATGCATATGTCGGTAATTCCTTTGTGAAAATATCATCCACCAGTTCTGTAGTATGTAAATACTCTAATTTTATTTTCTTCTGCTTCACATGATATCTCAACAAATGATATTGGGTATCGATGTGTTTACTTGTTCCATGATGTACTATATTTTTGGATAGTTCGATTACCAAATTATTATCCACATATATGATTGTGGATCCATCTTGCAGATGATTCAACTCCATTAGAAGTTTTCTCAACAAAATTACTTCAAAAATAATGGATGATGTTTCTACATACTCTATTTCACATGTGGATAGAGAGAACACACATTGTTTCTTCAAATTCTATGTGAAATCAGTCATTCCATGAAAGAATATATGTCTAGTGGTGCTTATCGTTTCATCTTGGTCACCTATCCATTCACTATCTGAGTATCCATATAGCCTTACTTCATCATTATATGGATATAAAGTACCAAAATTCATTGGCTTTGACGTACCTGAGGATTTTTTGGCGGCTAGCCAATGTGATTCTTTTAGTTCTTCTATGTACCTACTTAGAATCCCAACACTATGAATATATATGGCCTTATTATTGTCAGGTACCTTTGGATTCCAATCAAACTCTTGAAAAAATTTGAGTCAACGTGTTTTCCTTATCTGTCTTTTTTTAGTTTTAATCTCATTGCTATAGGAGTTATTACGGCGTTGCAATTGGCCATCTTGAACTTTTCAATAAATTCATTGTCATACTTATTCTAAGATATATAGATGCTTCCATGTTGTTTCTTTACTAATATTCCCATAAAAATGGACATAAGACCACCATCAGTCATCTAGAACTCATTAAATGTGGCCTTATTGAATTCATCGTACATCGGTCGGTTGTTCCCTGTAAACAAAAAATAATCAACATAAATGAATGCTATAACAATATCTCTAGATGAATTTTTCTTGATGTAAACTGAATTATCATATAGACCTTGGGATAATCCATTATCTTAAATGTAGTTTTTGATGTGTTCATTCCAAGAACATGGATCTTGCTTCAACCCATTGAGGGATTTCTTCAGATGATACACCCTGTCTTCTTCCCCTTGTATAAAAAATCCTTCAGGCTAGTCAACATAGACCTCTTCTTCTTGAATTCTATTCAGGAATGCACACTTCACATACAGTTGGTAGATCATCAAATTGTGATGGAAATCAAGGGAGATAATCATCCTCACAGTGTCACAGTGAGAAATAGGAGCAAAGACATATTTATAGTTCAAACCATACTTTTATTTATATCCCTTTTCTATGAGACTTTCCTTGTAGTGATCGATCTCTCCATCAACATTTCACTTGATCTTGTACACCCATTTGACACCAATGGTTTTCTAGATATTAAGAAGTGTAGTTAGCTCCCATGTTTCATTTTTCTCTATGTAATTAATTTCTTATTCTATATAAATTCTCCATAATTCTTCCTTTATGGATTCCTGAAATGATAGAGGCTCATGATCTTCATACACAAAAAATACTTACCTCTTTGGCTTGCTCATAGATGTATCTTATTTTTTTCATCTTCATAGGCACCATATGTGAGAATGAGTTGGAAAATTTTTAACTTGATGGAGTGATTTTCGAAGTGATGGAATGTACTTGTGTACTCTTGTGTACTGACGATGTGTCTGAAGAATGTGTTGCGGGTGTTGGTTCCTGATGATCATGCCTTTATTCAGGATCTTCTCTTTCAGCTAGAAAATATTTGTTTGATTCTTCATCCTTCCATTTCCACGCTTTATCCTCACTAAATACCATATCTTTACTCGCCATTACATTTTTTATTAGTGGATTGTAGAGATTTTAGGCTTTAGATGCTTCACTATAGCCAATTAAGATACACTTCTCTCCACGATCATCAAGATTCCATCTTCTTGCTTCTGAAACATGAGCATAGGAAACACACCCAATGATTCTTAGGTGTTCCACACTAGGTTTTTAACCACTCCACACCTCTTGTGGTGTCAAATATATGACGCTCTTGGTTGGACATCGATTGAGAAGATATGAAGTACTTGCAACTACCTCATCCCAGAAGATCATTGGCATCCCTTTATTTTTCATCATAGCCCTCATCATGTCGAGGATGGTACGGTTCTTTCATTATTCAATGATTTTCTATTGTGGCATGTAGGCTATAGTGTATTGCTGCTTGATGCCTTGTTCCCTGAAAAAATCTTGAAATTCATTTGAAGTGTATTCTCCACCTCTATCAGATCTGAGTACTTTGATCTTGTGACCACTTTTTTCTTCAATATAGACTTTTAAAATTTTAAAAATAGTAAATGAAAAATATTTTTCTTGGATGCAATACACCCAAGTATTATGATGAAATCACCAATGAGGGTAATAAAGTACCTATTACCTACATGTGAGGGTATTTCAAGTGATCTTCAAATATCAGTGTGAACCAACTGAAGTGGTTCCTTTTCTCTTCTAGACACTCCACTTGGGAAGAATTTCCTTTGTTGCTTATTGAGTGTACATGCCTAACACAGATGATTTAGAACATCAATATCTAACAAGACACACTCCATGCTTAAGGAGGATAAAATTTTAAGGCTACTAAAATGGATATGGCCAAAGCACAAATTCCATATCCATGATTCATTATTCATGAGTCCAAAGAGACACTCCTCATCCTTTGTGTTAATACACATTAGAGATTTAATTTGACTCACCATTCTTCTAATATATTTTTGTTTTACATTTTCCAATCACATGTACCTTTGATGAGTGGTCTAAACTCACATCACCATGAACTTATTCTGTGAGTCACTCAAACAATTATTTATTACCACTCATATAGTTGATTCCACTCGTGTTGAGATACCACACAACTGGTCATTCACATGCCTTTAATTGTGCAAGGAGGAGTGTGGTGACTTCTTTAAGGAGAGATGCTTCAGCATGGTTGTATCATTCATCATGATCTATTTTTCTCCAACGCTCAGAGGCATAATTTCCAAATTTCTTACAATTGTGGCATTAAACATTCTTTGTGATTTCATAACCATGTGGGAATCTTCCTCCACCATTTCCTCTTACACCGAAGCTGGTAAATTTTTGATTCTTTTTTTGATCGCTTGGATGATATCCACACCCTCTACCTCTTGCACGATGACTGCATCATTGTTTTTTTTTCTATTATTTTGTTCTTGTAGAGTCAAATTAGACTCTAATTCATGATAAATCATTGAACCCGCATTCTTTTTCATTAATTGCTTATATACTTACAATTATCTCATCAGTTCTTTAATGGATAGTTTTTGAAAATCCTTTGATTCTTCGATTTCCACAACAACATGCTCAAATTTGGTTCTGAGAAATCGATGTGATTTTTCAATGAAATGAATGTCCTAACCTTTTTCACCTTCTATTTTCAAATTATTAACAATAAAAATTAATTATGAGAAGTAATCATAGATACTCTCATCGCCCTTCATGTGTGCCGCTTCGAACTCCACTCTTTGTATTTGAATACGAACCCACTTCAATCGATCAACACCCTTGAAGATGGTGTCAAGGGTATCCCAAGATTTCTTCCATGATATTTCCTATAAGTATTTTCAAAATATGATTCATCCAACCATTGATAAAGGATGAATGGAACCTTTTTGTCTTTCTTCCTTCGATTATTGAGATCCTTCTTTTCTTTATTTTTGAAGGTGTCTTCTTCCTCTATAGTGGGTACTATATACCCATCGGTGATGATCTCCCATAATTCTTGTGATCCGAACAATGCCTTCATTTAGATGCACCACCTTTCATATTTTTCCTTATAAAACTTCATCACTAACATTTGAATTACGGTGGCCATCTTCAGAAAATTAAGGATGCCTTGGAACTGGCCTCTTATACTAGTTTTTTGTCTATACATGCCGAGACAAGTAAGAAAGAAAAAATGGAAGATAACTCAAAGGAGCTTTCAAGATTGTATTGCACATATTTTTTGGACTAAAATTACAAACAATTTATAGAAATTTACAATGAAATGAAACTAACACATTAAAGAAATGAAACATCCAAAATAAATGGACACAATAAATTAATAAAACAAACTCATTAAATAAATGAAATAGTCACATTAAATGGACACATTAAACAAATGAAATTCCCACATGGGGAAGACTCTTTGAATTTTCACTGGATGTATTTAGTTTTAAATTCCAACATATCTAGGCTCTCATGAGAAAGAGAATAGAACTCCAGGAAATGAAGAGTTTGTCATATGAAATAAGAGAAAAACCAGAAGTGATGAATTGTAATGCCCCAAACATTTTATGGTATGCTTCTCTTGAATACATTATATTCACAGCCTATTCATCACTGTGTTCCTTTGAAATAATACTAGGATATTTAGGAGATAGTAAAACCTAGCCATTAAATATAAATTTTCCACTTCTATGTTTTGAATTTTGAAAAATGGTCATCTAGAATTGTGATCAGTAAATCATTTGGAGTCTGATAGAACAAACTTGATTTTTGGTGAATAGTAACATACCTTTATGAATAGTAATATGACCCTTATGAATAGTAAATAATTATTTTATTTTATTTTCTTAAGGCAATATGATAATTGGATCTTAATTAATTCTTCAATGTCACATAAAACTAACTGCACTTCAAGATTGTTATTTTTCGAATTAACTATGACCTTATTTAAGAATTAAATTAATAATATTTATAAAATTAGTTTTCAAAAATGGATTTCACTTTTGAATTATACATGTCGAAAAATGGTAGGGGTGAATTTTTGGGCTTTTTCTGAATTTCTTGAATTTTTTATGAATAGTGAAATACGATAAAATACCGTATATTCAATTTATCAGTAAAATACAATATTTATGACATCATAAGTGATTCAAGGACACTTGGTTCGAACTCACATGCCATTATTACTATTAGTGGTCACATTAAACAATACTATTGGTTTTCTTGATGGAAATAATAAAATAATGAAATTAAATATTCAAAATTTACCCCTCTCCTTCACTATAAAAACCCCCCACCACCACCTCTTCTATTCACTCCTCTAAGCCTTGAAGCTCCTCAAAGTTCTGCCCAATAATCCTCCCAAGTCTCTTCCCCACTTCCTAGATCTTCTGGTCTCACCAAAAGACCAAAACCAAAGCATTTAAAAAGGATCTCAAGGAGAAGAGATCAAGAGGTAAACAACCTCTTTTATTTTCTTTCTTTTCTTTCATTTTATGTTATTCTCTTCCATTCCCTTTGGATTGTGTTGGGATATTTCATTAAATATTCCCCCCTTAATGACCATATTATGTATTAATGATTAGATATTCCATTTCTCTCATCAAACTATTTTTATGAAATTTTAAGAGACGTCATTAAGCTGCCGAATTTTATTGAGAAATTTATCAGGTTTTCATTCATTTTAAGATTACTTTATTTTCATATTATTTACTCACCTCATCTTAACCAAGAAGAATGTATGCTCCATAATCTTGTATTTTCTAGATATTCTCATATTTATGGAAAATTCATCATCATTATTCATCTCCTCTCCCACTTATTTAAGGAATAAAAACATTGTCTGCGATGTGTCCAATTACTGACATCGTGGACGATGTAATTTCAATTTCCAATAATTATTTCTAGTCTAGTCATGAAACCAAATATATGGTTGAACCAGATCATAATATATGTATTTTATCTTGATTTATGTTCTTGAATCTTTACACATTCATAATATGGAATAAAAATACAAAACAATTTTATTTATCACAAAACTACCAAGCCAAATTCAAGCATTTATCTTTAACTCATCGAATGAGTCATCATCATAGTATATAACCAGAATCATTATAAGATCATTTATGTATCTTTAATATCACTAATAATGTATATTAACAATTCTGGATGTTTAACCATATTTCAAACCAACTTCCATTCATGAAAACAAGTAAACAAAGCATGAAACCAAGTAAGAAAATGCTTCCAAAACAATAAAATTGAATCTCTTAAATCCATAAAAAAGGCCATTAATGAACTAAATATGTAAAGACCAGTATCTCGACATACACTGAAATTAAATTACATTTGCGGAATACTTAGTACATAACAAAAAAAAAACAAACACACAAGGATCGTAATAGTTTAGTGTCTTTGGAAACTCGGAACGTAATCTGCTAATCGTGGTGAAAGATCTTCAATATCTCCCATAAAGATCTTCCCTTTTTTTAACTAAAACCTTTCTTTATATCCTGGGGAAAAGAAAACAAAAAAGGGTGAGCTCAAATGCTCAGTAGGGGTAAACAATAGAAAAATCAATCACATCATATTCATAAGAACATAACTTTTGGAAATCTTAACCTGCAAAAGAGAGCATAATTTCATAACATGGGATAAATCATGGCAGTGAAATGTAATCACAATAATCATAACTTAAAACATGAAACTTTGCGGCATACACACATAATCATAGAGAATCATATCTTATTAGTCAAGACTCATTTCCAAGACTATCGTAGTGGACAAAGTCCATTTCTGAATCGAGTAACCCTCGTTTTAGTCTTATTTCACTAAACCGGTATAACCTACCGTTCCAGCCATGTCTATCTCATGAGATATAAAATCTTTACCCAATGTATTGGAGGGAGATATAGGTCCCACCCATATTATAATGAATCCTTTCTTATGTGTTCCACATAATCATAAATCATACATCATCGCATAACACATGTAACAAAAATGAGATTCTTGAAACATCATGACATCATAAAACAAATAATATAAGGTAAATGACTTCATAAAAATAATTCCCTCAAAACATAATCAAGTCAATGTAATAATAGGGATAAAAACAGAACCCTATATTATGTTAGATGGAAAATAATTTTGACAAAACATTTGAACTCCATTCTTGAGGAAAATATCCTTTCTACTTCAAAAACACTTTTCTTTTCTTAACAAGTCATACAATCATAAACTAAAATAAGTTGATTAAAAATAAACTTTAAAAATTATAAAGGAAGATTCTTGGAAAAATGTTTTAAAAATCCATTCTTGCCGTATAAGTTAAAAAAACATTCTTCGTACTTTTGTCGGAAAAGTCAAAAAGTACCTCGTACGAGAAACGACAAAAGATTCCTTTCATATTCTTTACTAAAAACTCACCGAAGGGTAAAATTGGATTTAAAAAATTGTAGGTGGATGGAAATAATATTAAATATTGAGGGAACATGGATGTGGATGATAAAATACACCCCAGTAAATGACAAAGTAAGAACAATCTCTGATAAAAATGAGATTGTGATATTTTCCCTTACCTTAGGTCCGATTTGCTTCGTAAGTGTCCGAACCTCCTGTATAATGATTTAAATAATGTCATTGACTTATTAAAGAATCATATTTATTGTTATTATATCATATACGGTTCACTTATGACTTTATATTACCCGTTCTTTTGTAAATTCATGTTAAAGTAGTGTTTTGGGTAAAATCGTCTCATTTGTCGTTCGTGTTTTAACTTGTAATTATTCATATGATTAATTAGATAATTATTACTTAATTATAGAATATAAAACATGATTTATATATAATATATATTCATAATATACATATATATAATGGATCGATAAATGGAAAGAAATACACCGTTCATGGAGACGGTAGGCCGTACGTACGCATGAACGCTGTTTTCTTTTCGTTATTGAATTGAGTGGAATTATGTATATGACATACATATATATAAACATAAATCCAGTAGCTTTATAATGTCATATATTTCATTATTATTACTTATATATACTTTATAATCATTCTTAAATGGTTAACATGGAGAATGAATCTCATCGCGTCGTGGAGACGGTAGTCCGTATGTACGCACGAGCGATGATATCATTTCCATAATTATTGAATTGAATTGGAGTGGATGATACAATATATCAGAATCAATATGATGTTATAATAACTATGTATAGTTATTCTTTACACCATTATACCCATCCATGTAAGGTGGTGGTGGAAAATAGATTACACCACGGCGTGGAGACAGTATTCCGTACGTACGCACGCGCGGTGATTTCTTTTTCCGTAGGATGGATAGATGGTGAAATAGGGTTGTTTCATACTTATAATAACATATCACTATATGAGTGATACTGATGTTATTACTTCATAATGAAACAACCTAAGAAGAAGAAGTAGAAGAAGAAATAAAGACGAAAGAATCGGTAACGGACATTACCTCTTCTTTGAAGTGCTTCTTTGAGACCTCCTTTTAGGGCACTAAAATGGGTCTTTGAAGAATACCAGAACCTCTAAGATGATACTAGGGAAGTGGAGAATATATTTTGGCAGGGGTTGGCCGAGCTTGAATGCTCAAATTGGTGTGAGGAGGAGAGGGAGGAGGTGCCCTTTTATAAGGGAGGAGAGGGGCACCTTAGGAATATCTAAAAATATTATTTTATATTAAAGTCAAAATCAGTTTATAATGGTTCCAAAGGGTCTTATTTCGAATCTAAAGTTGGGATGGGTCGAAATAATATCAACCAATAGGATTTAGACATGTTTGGGTTATTATTTTAACCTTATCAATTAGATTTAACTCTAAGTTAAATAATTTATCTTTTACCGTGTCTTTTTATTTTCTTACACTATATGGTTAATACACTTACTATAACATGCCAAACGAACCCCAAATTGTTTATTATTAATATATATAACCTTATCTAAGTCATTTGGACGATCTTTATATTTTTAGGAATAAAATAACAATTAATAATATAATATTTGTTTTAAAAACTATTTTATGTCAATTTTGACACTATTTAGTAATTGATTTTTGTGAAAATCATAACAGAATGATAAGTTCGAAAAAAGTTAATAAAATCAATAATAACATGTCATATTAACCTATTAAATTATTGTAATTTATAAAAAAGTCTCAAATTACATTTATTTTGGGGTTTATAACATCAATTATGTCAATATTTCATTAATAAAATAATTACTGCATCATCATTGTGTCATAAATAAATTAAATTATTTAATGTCTAAAAATTAAAAATAAAATACCATTATGTTAGAAATCCCTTTAGATTTCTAATGAATATTTATAGTCGAATTTATCTTATGTATAACCCCATATTAAAAATGGTTTAGTAAATAAACTTTGATTTTAACTCTTTTAACCCTTCTTTAAATAAATTAATAATAAATGTCCTAATCTAATCCAAGTGGGCCTAAATGGTCATATTTTATTCCTAAGTTTTTATTGGTCGAATTTCACTTATAAAATAGAATTATTACATGTTTTAGGGTAATAATAATATCATCTTTACCCTTAATTACACTATTTACTTTTAACCGTGGTAAAAAAAAGTAAAATGTTACTATTCACCAAAAATTATTTTCATCTCATTGAACCACATTTTAGTCCTTGATATTAACCGTGTATCTTGTATTTTCAAAATTCCATTCACAGAAGCGGTAAAATTATGTTTTATGAAAAATTCAGTTTTTTAACTACCACTTAGTGGTTTCACTATTCATCAAAAATTGAAAGTTTTCAGAAAAATTAAAAAAATTAGGCCTAAGCTATATTTGATATTATGAACTCAAAAATGATGTCTATTTTACCAAATTCAAAACATATCAGTTTCATTAACTAATTTAAAAATTAATTCCCGTCGTCAAAACAAATAGCGTGTTCTTAAGAGATAATAACTATCAAAAGATTGACACTTGTTTTTGTCTGGTTTAAATGTGAAATTACATCCAATGACCAAAATTGTATTAAATTGCAAAAATATATTCTAAATATACTTTAAAACCACTCAAATTAATAATTTATCACTATTAATTATTTTGATTGAAAAAGTTGTTTTTAATTAAAATTTAGTAATTTTCACTATTCATCAAAATATGAAAGTTATCCGAAAATCACCAAAATTTCACCCTAAGCTAATTTCGATATTCCAAATCCAAAAATGAAGTCCATTTTGAAAAATAAAATTTACAAAATTTCAAAAAGTGGTTATTACTATTCATAACGGCTAGTTTTAACAATATTTTAATAGCATATCGGTGTTTAGTGAAACTCGGTATTGCGTACCACACAAGCTATCAAGGAAGGTCGCTATTGCGTGTAATGAAAGGCAAGTCAAGGATGCGTGTTGTGAAAGCTCCTTTTGGTGTAGCGTACAACACAAGACATTAATAAAATTAAAAAGAATATTTTTCATAAAATCTCGGGCTGTTACATTCTACCCCCCTTAAAATGAATTTCGCCCTCGAAATTCGTCTGGGTTATAAATGGTTTACTATTCGAAAGTTTCTTTAATAGAAACCCACATCGTAAAAAGGAATACCAAAACCAATCTTTAAAAACAATGGTATGAAACGTAATGGTTACCCCAAATAAACTAATCACTGGGTTTCCACATAGTTGAAAATATGGATATGGAAGAGAAATCTAACCATCATGTTCTGATGGAGAGTGGTAGAGAACATGGCTATGGAAAAGCCAGTAATCAAAAATCCATATATTTGTGATGATATAAGGTACCATCTGATTCATCAGGTATAAGATCACTAGGAAAACATTTTTGGTTTTCAAGATCGTTTCCCTAAAGTTGAAGAATTTGAATAAATACATACTTTATTTTGGTACAATCTCACTGTTGTTCATGCATTGAACAATTTCCACTTCATCTCTTAAATAAATGAAGTTGAATTTTTTATTCGTGAAGTGTTAGAAGATCATGTGATAGAATGACAGGTCATTCCATCTGTCTCAAACAAAAGGTTAGCAAAAGTTATTAAATATACATAATTCATTCTATAGTGAGATTAATCATATATGGTTCCTAAAATGGACTTATACTTCATATATCATACTGATTAATATAATAAAACTAGTTTCTACTAAACAGGGACTTCCTGTAGGCCAGTGGTAGGCGATAAAGGCCAGTCACATGTTGGTTCTGGGTTCGATTGCCATAGCCTTGGCCGACGCGATGGGCTGTCGCTTGTCCTGCAGGTTGTCCTTTTTCTAAAACTACATTACTATAAAATCCCATTAGTAATATCGAAAAAAGTTCTATCCTTAAACGATACTTATAATATGTACAACATAATCCATTCCAATATTTAGGCTTATCTAAAATACTTCGGTCCAAATTCATTTATCCCCCATATATATATATTGCTGGTCACATTCAAATCATGTGAATACCTTAATCATGTATTCTCTTGAAAAATGAATACCCGTTGAACCATAGTGAAAACATGAATGCAGTTAAAAGTTAACACTTTCCACATACCAAAATCCTCAAAATTCTATATACTCAAACCATGATATCACTTAGTCCTTATATCAATCATGATCTCATGAATACTGTTAAACATTTCATTTTCTCGTTTTCCCTTCATTATGCGCATATCATCTTATTTCCAAAAAAAATATCTCAATCACTTTGAATACCACATTAGACCAACACATAAATATTCCAATACTTTATGATACCACATTATTTTGGAATCCCATTTCATAAACACTTAATCATTCCACCACATCGTTGTCATATTCAACATCGCCAATAGTGATCGCATGTGACTTCCCTTTGTCCTTTTCCTTCAGTGGTTGCTCATGTTGATCATCACTAACCCTTGGATTAGGACATTTATTAGCATAATGCCCCATTTCCTTGCACTTGAAGCGTTGAAGTGTTGGTGGTGCGTTCTCTGCAGTGTTTGCTTTATTCACATCATTAGAATCCCTTTTTCCATTACTTCGACACTCAGCTGCTCGATGACCTTCTTTTCCACACTTAAAACATTTTCTAGTCCCTTTAAGACAATCTCCACCATGCTTCTTTCCACACTTTTTGCATAAGGAAACATTCATCTTCTTTTCACCATTATTTTGAGATTTCTCCTTGAACTCCATCTTTCGTTTATTGTCAAAACCATGAGATTGATATGTAACACCAATTTCCATTTCTACCTTTATAGCACAACGCACAATTTCTTCATAGCTTCTGAAGTCTCTTGTAGCTAATTCCCTTCGAAGACTTGGTTTTAAGCCACTGAAAAATCGATCAACCTTACTTTCAGGTTGGATGATAATGCCAGATGCATACCTTGCAAGTCTTGTAAAATTCGCTTCGTATATACCAACAGATTCATCATCCTTTTACTTTAGTTCAAGAAACTCCTTCTCTATATTTGTTCGAAGAATACGAGGGAAATACTTATTGAAAAATATGTTCTTGAACTCGTCCCATTCCATGGACTCAATTTCATCTCTTTTCCTCATATTCTTGATAATATTCCACCATTGATCAGCTTCAACTTCCAAACGATATACTGCTAAGATGATTTTATCATGTTCAGAACATTGAAGAACTGAAAATATCTTTTCAGTGGTACTGATCCATTGTTCAGCAACAAGTGGATCAGAAGACCCACTAAAAGAAGGTGTACGTTGCCTCATGAAGGACTCAATAGAATATTGTTCCCTTCTCTACTCATTTGGAAGTCCAGAATGATTCATAGCTTGTGTAAGTATAGCAATAAGATTTTTCACTCCATCTCCCATAACATTTGTTTGTTCAGGAGGAAAATCATTGCATTTTCCATTGCATTGATCAACACGGTTCCTTCAGGTTCCAACCATCATCTAAACCCCAAAAAGAATAGTGTGAGAGGAAAAAATCATGCTAGGGAAAACAACATAATAAAGGGGGAGTACCCTCAATATCTAACATCTTAGGTTAAATTCTAAGATCTTTAGCGCAATTCTAGGACTATAACCTATACGTATACCTAACCTAAGAGACATCCCTAGACATACCTTAGAAATATCTCTAGGGACCTCACTAAAGTTCTCACATCCTAGTTTCCAAAGGTTGACCAAACTTTTCCTCTGATACCAACTGTAAAGACCCGTATCTTGACGTACACTGACATTACATTACATTTGCGGAATACTTAGTACATAACAAAAAAAAACAAACACACAAGGATCGTAATAGTTTAGTGTCTTTGGAAACTCGGAACGTAATCTTCTAATCGTGGTGAAAGATCTTCAATATCTCCCATAAAGATATTCCCTTTTTTTACCTAAAACCTTTCTTTATATCCTGGGGAAAACAAAACAAAAAAGTGTGAGCTCAAATGCTCAGTAAGGGTAAACAAAAGAAAAATCAATCACATCATATTCATAAGAACATAAATTTTGGAAATATTAACCTGCAAAAGAGAGCATAATTTCATAACATGGGATAAATCATGGCAGTGAAATGTAATCACAATAATCATAACTTAAAACATGAAACATTGCGGCATACACACATAATCATAGAGAATCATATCTTATTAGTCAAGACTCATTACCAAGACTATCTTAGTGGACAAAGTCCATTTCTGAATCGAGTAACCCTCGTTTCAGTCCTGTTTCACTGAACCGGTATAACCTACCATTCCAGCCGTGTCTATCTCATGAGATATAAAATCTTTACCCAATGTATTGGAGGTAGATATAGGTCCCACCCATCTTATAATGAATCATTTCTTATGTGTGCCACATAATCATAAATCATACATCATCGCATAACACATGTAACAAAAATGGGATTCTTGAAACATCATGACATCATAAAACAAATCATATAAGGTAAATGACTTCATAAAAATAATTCCCTCAAAACATAATCAAGTCAATGTAATAATAGGGATAAAAACAGAACCCTATATTATCTTAGAAGGAAAATAATTTTGACAAAACATTTGAACTCCATTCTTGAGGAAAATATCCTTTCTACTTCAAAAACACTTTTCTTTTCTTAACAAGTCATACAATTATAAACTAAAAGAAGTTGATTAAAAATAAACTTGAAAACTTATAAAGGAAGATTCTTGGAAATATGTTTTAAAAATCCATTCTTGATGTATAAGTTAAAAAAACATTCTTCGTACTTTTGTCGGAAAAGTCAAAAAGTACCTCGTACGAGAAACGACAAAAGATTCCTTTCATATTCTTTACTAAAAACTCACCGAAGGGTAAAATTGGATTTAAAAAATTGTAGGTGGATGGAAATAATATTACATATTGAGGGAACATGGATGTGGATGATAAAATACACCCCAGTAAATGCCAAAGTAAAAACAATCTCGGATAAAAATGAGATTGTGATATTTTCCCTTACCTTAGGACCGATTTTCTTCGTAAGTGTCCGAACCTCCTATATAATGATTTAAATAATGTCATTGACTTATTACAGAATCATATTCATTGTTATTATATCATATACGTTTCACTTATGACTTTATATTACCCGTTCTTTTGTAAATTCATGTTAAAGTAGCGTTTTGGGTAAAATCGTCTCATTTGTCGTTCGTGTTTTAACTTGTAATTATTCATATGATTACTTAGATCATTATTACTTAATTATAGAATACAAAACATGATTTATATAAAATATATATTCAGAATATACATATATATAATGGATCGATAAATGGAAAGAAATACACCGTTCATGGAGACGGTAGGCCGTACGTACGCATGAACACTGTTTTCTTTTCATTATTGAATTGAGTGGAATTAAGTATATGACATACATATATATAAACATAAATACAGTAGCTTTATAATGTCATATATTTCATTATTATTACTTATATATACTTTATAATCATTCTTAAATGGTTAACATGGAGAATGAATCTCATCGCGTCGTGGAGACGGTAGTCCGTACGTACGCACGAGCGATGATATCATTTCCATAATTATTGAATTGAATTGGAGTGGATGATAAAATATATCAGAATCAATATTATGTTATAATAACTATGTATAGTTATTCTTTACACCATTATACCCATCCATGTAAGGTGGTGGTGGAAAATAGATTACACCACGACGTGGAGACGGTATTCGGTACGTACGCACGCGCAGTGATTTCTTTTTCCGTAGGATGGATAGATGGTGAAATAGGGTTGTTTAATACTTATAATAACATATCAGTATATGAGTGATACTGATGTTATTATTTCATAATGAAACAACCTAATAAGAAGAAGTGGAAGAAAAAATAAAGATGAAAGAATCGGTAACGGACATTACCTCTTCTTTGAAGTGCTTCTTTGAGACCTCCTTTTAGGGCACTAAAATGGGTCTTTGAAGAAGACCAGAACATCTAATATGATACTAGAAAAGTGGAGAATAGATTTTTGCAGGGGTTGGCCGAGCTTGAATGCTCAAATTGGTGTGAGGAGGAGAGGGGCACCTTAGGAATATCTCAAAATATTATTTTATATTAAAGTCAAAATCGGTTTATAATGGTTCCAAAGGGTCTTATTTCGAAGCTAAAGTGGGGATGGGTCGAAATAATATCAACCAAAAGGATTTAGACAAGTTTAGGTTATTATTTTAACCTTATCAATTAGATTTAACTCTAAGTTAAATAATTTATCTTTTACCGTGTCTTTTTGTTTTCTTACACTATATGGTTAATACACTTACTATAACATGCCAAAAGAACCCCAAATTGTTTATTATTAATATATATAACCTTATCTAAGTCATTTGGCCGATCCTTATATTTTTAGGAATAAAATAACAATTAATAATATAATATTTGTTTTAAAAACTATTTTATGTCAATTTTGACACTATTTAGTAATTGATTTTTGTGAAAATCATAACAGAATGATAAGTTAGAATAAAGTTAATTAAATCAATAATAAAATGTCATATTAACCTATAAAATTGGTGTAATTTATAAAAAGTCTCAAATTACATTTATTTTTTTGTTTATAACATCAATTATGTCAATATTTCATTAATAAAATAATTACTCCATCATCATTGTGTCATAAATAAATTAAATTATTTAATGTCTAAAAATTAAAAATAAAATACCATTATTTAGGAAATCTCTTTATATTTCTAATGAATATTTATAGTCGAATTTATCTTATGTATAACCCCATATTAAAAATGTTTTAGTAAATAAACTTTGATTTTAACTCTTTTAACCCTTCTTTAAATAAATTAATAATAAATGTCCTAATCAAATCCAAGTGGGCCTAAATGGTCATATTTTATTCCTAAGTTTGTTTTTTGGTCGAATTTCACTTATACAATAGAATTATTACATGTGTTAGGGTAATAATAATATCATCTTTACCCTTAATTACCCTATTTATTTTTAACCATGGTAAAAAAAGTAAAAAGTTACTATTCACCAAAAATTATTTTCATCTCATTTAACCACATTTTAGTCCTTGATATTAACCGTGTATCTCGGATTTTTGAAATTCCATTCACAGAAGTGGTAAAATTAAGTTTTATGAAAAATTCAGTTTTTTTAACTACCACTTAGTGGTTTCACTATTCATCAAAAATTGAAAGTTTTCAGAAAAATTAAAAAAATTAGGCCTAAGCTATATTTGATATTACGAAATAAAAAATGATGTCTATTTTACCAAATTCAAAACATATCTGTTGCATTAACTAATTTAAAAATTAATTTCTGTCGTCAAAACAAATAGCGTGTTCTTAAGAGATAATAACTATCAAAAGATTGACACTTGTTTATGTCTGGTTTAAATGTGAAATTACATCCAATGACCAATATTGAATTAAATTGAAAAAATATATTCTAAATATACTTTAAAACCACTCAAATTAATAATTTATCACTATTAATTATTTTGATTGAAAAAGTTGTTTTTAATTAAAATTTAGTAATTTTCACTATTCATCAAAATATGAAAGTTATCCGAAAATCACCAAAATTTCACTCTAAGCTAATTTCGATATTCCAAATCCAAAAATGAAGTCCATTTTGAAAAATAAAATTTACAAAATTTCAAAAAGTGGTTATTACTATTCATAATGGCTAGTTTTAATAATATTTTAATAGCATATCGTTGTTTAGTGAAACTCGGTATTGCGTACTACACACGCTATCAAGGAAGGTCGTGATTGCGTGTAATGAAAGGCAAGTCAAGGATGCGTGTTGTGCAAGCTCCTTTTGGTGTAGCGTACAATACAAGACATTAATAAAATTAAAAATAATATTTTTCATAAAATCTCGGGCTGTTACAAAATAAGATTATACAATATCAATTAAACATTAAATAGGTTCTGGAATTATGAATAAATAAACCTAATTTGTTTATTCAGGTCTTTAAAAACAATACAAGAACACCTTCAAGCATAAGGTAAGGGATCCTCTCTCTCACTTTTATTCAAGAATCCACCCTATCTTGTGTGCTCTTGTTTTTCAATTTATAAATATGGGGTATGTTTTTGAACCTCCCCCATACTGCCCTTATGATATATAAATAATGGTATAACCTTTTATCTCTCATTAATCCCTCGCAAGAACACTCGTTACCGTGTCGAAATGTTTGTAAGGGGTTTTTCTCATCTCACCTTCAATTCTATGGGATTTTCATTGTTCACCTCTTATTTCTTATATGTGGTATAGGTGTACTTACATTTGACATATTTTATCATATTTCTTATTGTATTCATTGTATTCTGTGACTCTTTTGGTGGTTATTAACTTTTTTTCATACGACTCAATTGAATACAACACGGTAATGAGCTTTGTCTCAATTTTCACTTCATTATGACTTGCTTAGTAATTGTGCACATACACATTCTTATGTGGTGTACCTACTGCCCATTTGAGATCGATATTCAATTGAAATTATATTCCATTTAAATATCCATATTCTCATATCATGGATATTATTATTATCTAAGTCGTATACCATTTTACATACGGTATTTATTTTGAATGTTGTTTTGACTGTGGAAATGTTGATGAATCTGTATCCTCTATTCTATAGGGATAATGTAAATAAATATTTCTCTTGTATTGAATCTATTTACAATGAATGATCTAGATGTAGAGGTGGGTGGGGACCACTACAGCCCCTTGATGCATTGGTAGGTCTCATGAGATAAAACAGTCTGGCGACAGACCCTTCGAGTTTGTTTTCAAAAAAAAAAACAGACGGGTTTCTACCCACAGCAGTAAACCATTTTTACGGTACTATGGTTTCATGTGACAGATACATGATATCCAATTAATAAGCATTCTCTTTATTCATTATCAGTTATTATTATTATCCATGGGATTTTTACTATGAAAAAATCTATGGATGCAGTTTCATTCTCAGTTTATATATGGAATTAGTTTTTCATTTATTCACTATGACATGTTGTTTATGTCAGATTGATTATGATTCAAGATTTATTATACTCATGATTCCGCTTTTTTTAACCTTTACTGAGCATTTGAGCTCACCCCTTTCATTTTTTATCTTCAACAGGTGATGAAGAGAAGGCCTTTTATTGAGTTCCTGTGGATGCAGTTTTTAGTTTTTATTTTGTATTGTATTTTGTAACCTATCCCAATGTAATTGGAGTTACATCTATATATATAGTTTCTTCAAGACAACTAAACTTATTGTTCCTTTGGGATTTTAATTCCTTCGAACCATGTCAATATCACAAGTAATGCACCGGTTCCATCCTAGTGGGGTCGGGGTGTTACAGTTTGTATGAGAGGAAGTTTAGTAGAAGACTTGGAAACTAGACTAGTAAATTTATAGTATGGAACAAAGCCCTAAGGTAGTATTTGAGGATAAACAAACAAGAACATCCATGTATTTTGGTAAGGAATATATTATGTGGATTTTTCAAGCAATGCATCCATGTCTGGATACGAGCAGGTATAGGCGGCTCTGGCACAGATGTATCTTGGGGTAAAAACTGAAAACACCGCTTTGAGCTAGACTCAAATGGGAACTGGTGCACAAAAACGGGCCTTGCTGCACTCTTGGTTACGAAACTCCCAGGGGATATGCTTAGGATAATTCATGTTTTCTTTACAAGCCATTATGAAGAAGTTAATGTAAATTTTTTCTTAGAGGAACCATGTTTATAAGATTAGCTATGCATAGAATTTCAATCTATGTTGAGTGATTTTCTATTTGAGATTCATAAAATAATCTAGTGTATCCCATTATTTAGAAATGGAGTCTAATGGAATAAGGGGAATCAATACTCGTGGGCAAGGTGGGGATCTCCCTACTGAGCAAGTCAACACAGTCAACGTTGGAGCAGATCAGATCATGACCATATTGGAACAACTTACTCAAGTTGTAACGAATAACCATTAAAAACCTGTGTTGGATCATTTCATGCAATAGAAGCCCCCATATTTCAGGTGGACTACTAATCCTGTGGTTGCTGAGCAGTGGATCAAGTACCTTGAAAAGATATTCATGGTGTTAAGATGCAATGAAAATGAAAAGGTAGTACTGGCAGTATATTGTCTCAAGGGTGACACTGATCAATGGTGGTCCTTGATTCAAAATACCATGGAGAAAGAAGAGATAGAGGATATGTAATAGAGGACTTTTGAGGAAATATTCTATGAAAAATATTTCCCTCGTGAGCAACGAACTGAAATGAAGAGGAAATTACTTGGCTTGAAACAAAGGGAAGAAGACAGCATTGCAGATTATGAGGCTACCTTCACAAGGCTAGCCAGGTATGTCGTGGATTACGTTCGTGACTCAGTGGACAAGATTTATCATTTATTTGAAGGTCTTAAGCCAACTCTTAGAAGGGAACTAGCTTCTCAATCATTTTCATCATATGATGAAATTTTATCAAGTGCCATCAAAACAGAGAAGGAATTTTCTAGATCATGTTTTTTCAAACTAAACCAATATAAGAAGCGACAATCTGATAACAAAGGAAAAGCATAATCACCAAAGAAGAGCAAGGGAATGAATAGTTTCCCATTATACAAGAACTGTGGAAAGAATCATCCCAGGAAATGCTTCAAAGGCAATGGAGTTTGCTATAACTGTGGAGAAAAGGGTCATCGATCTGATGAATGCAAGGGGAAGAAACAATTCAACGATGTTCAATGCTTCAATTTTAGGGATATGGGACACTATTCAAATGAGTTTCCTAAGAGCCAAAGAAACATGCCTCAGAAAAATACAAGATATCAAGGGAGAGCCTATGCGATTACAACCGCGGAGGTTGAAGTTCCTAGTGACGTGGTGGCAGGTACTTTAATTGTTTCCTCAAACATAGACAACACTTTATTTGATTCTGGATCATTGCATTAATTTATATCCTCTCATTTTTCCAAGAAAATTAGATATGTCCAATTTTATATTTCTATAGGATTTACCTGGATATCCTCCAGAGCGGGAAATTGAGTTCTCTATCGATTTAATTCCTCATGAAAGACCTATATGAAAGACTCCCTATAGAATGGACACTATGGAATTAGTAGATCTAAAGAAAAAACTAAAGTATTTGAGTGAAAAGGGATTTATTCAACCTAGTGTTTCTCCATGGGGAGCCCCTGACCTCTTTGTCAAGAACAAAGATGGATCCATGAGGCTTTGCGTTGATTATAGGGAAATAAATGATATTATAATAAAGAATAAGTATCCTCTTTCTCCGAATTGATGATTTATTTGATCAACTTCATGGATCTCAGTACTTTTCGAAAATTGATCTTCGGTCTGGATATCATCAGATGTGTGTGAGTAAGGAAGATATTCTGAAGACATCATTTTGAACCAGGTATGGGCATTATGAGTTTATAGTGATGCCTTTCGGACTGACAAATGCACCCTCTTTTTTCATGGATTTAATGAATAGAGTTTTAAAAGAATATCTTGATAAATTTTTTGTGGTATTCATCGATGATATCATGGTATACTCAAAAAGCTATGAAGACTATGTGGATCATTTGCGAACTATTCTGAAAACTCTTAGAAGAGATCAATTATATGGAAAGTTTAGCAAGTGAGAATTCTAGCTTCAGTCATTTCCTTTTCTAGGTCATATTGTCTCTAAGGATGAAATCCTAGTTGACCCTGGGAAGATAAAGGCAATCCAAGGTTGGCCCACACCAACAAACATAACCGAGGTACGCAGTTTTATTGGATTAGCAGGTTACTATCTGCATTTTGTTCAGAACTTTTCTCGATTGGATAACCCTCTAACGAAGCTCACACGTAAAGGGGTTAAATTTTTTTGGACAAAAGATTGTGAATAATGTTTTGAAGAACTAAATAGAAGATTAGTCAATGCTCCTATATTGACTCTACCATCGGGGAATGTCGGGTTTGTTAATTATAGTGATGCTTCAAAGAAAGGACTTGGTTGTTTCCTTATGAAAAATGATATGGTTATTGCTTATGCATCACAACAGCTAAAAGTTTATGAGTAAAACTATCCTACTCATGATCTTCAGTCAGCTGCTATAATCTTTGCCTTGAAGATATGGAGACATTATCTCTATGGTGAAAAATGTGAGATTTATAGTGATCACAAGAGTTTGAAATATATTTTCTCACAAAAATAACTCAACATGAGGCAAAGGAGATGGCTTGAACTACTCAAGGATTATGATTGCATGATACACTACCACATGCGGAAGGAAAATAAGGTGTTAGATGCTTTGAGCAGAAAGGATCATGGATTTTTGAACAAGATGAGAGTTGAAAGGGGTCCTATTTTCATGGATCTAGTAAATATGGATATGGGAATAACCATGGAAGGTGAAACATCAATGCTTTTTCAAATGGTTTCCAAACCATCTTTACTAGAAAGGATAAAAAGTTATCAAGATGATGATGAGGAGTTTCAAAAGAAGATTAAAGCTGTGAATGATGGGAGATTGACTGACTTCGTATATGAAGATGGAATTTTGAAATTTGGGAAGAGAATTTGTGTTCCCAATATACCTGATCTAAAAAGGGAATTTTTGGATGATGATCATAGTTCCAATTTCTCTATACACCCTGGTAGCACTAAGATGTATAGAGATTTGAAGGAATGTTTTTGGTGGGACAGCATAAAGAGGCAGATTGCTGATTTTGTGTCAAGATGTATTGTTTGTCAACAAGTGAAAGCTGGAAGGCAATGACCGGGAGGATTATTGCAACCTCTTCCCATACCTGAGTGGAAATGAGATAATATCACGATGGAATTTTTCATGGGACTACCAAATACTCCTAGAAGGAACGATGCAATATGGGTCATTGTTGATCGTCTTACCAAGTCAGTACATTTTCTTGTTATAAGAGAAGATCTACCACTTGAATGTCTAGCAAGACTATATATTAATGAAGTTATGAGACTTCATGGAGTACCCCTATCGATTGTTTCTGATTGTGATCCATGTTTTACATCAGGATTCTACAAAAGTATTCAGAAGGCCCTAGATATTGGTCTTCATTTGAGCACTTCCTACCACCCACAAACTAATGGACAATCATAATGGACTATTCAAACATTTTAAGACATGTTGAGGTCTTGTTCACTTGATTTTCAAGGCATGTGGGATCAGTATTTACCTCTCGTGGAATTTTCCTACAACAATAGCTTCCATTCAAGTATTCAGATGGCACCATATGAAGCATTATATGGGAGGAGATGTCATACAACAACTTACTGGGATGAAGTTGGTGAAAGAAAACTCGTGGGCCCAGAACTTGTTGAAGAAACAACGGAAAATGTGAAGATTATCTAGAACAATACCAAAATAGCTCAAAGTAGGCAATAGAGTTATGCAGATAATCGAAGGAAGGATTTGGAGTTTCAATTAGGTGATCAAGTTTTCTTAAAGGTATCTCCATGGAAGGGAATTATACGATTCGGTAAGAAGGGAAAGTTAAGTCCCAGGTACATCGGACCTTTTGAAATTCTGGACCGAATTGGAGTTATAGCTTACCGTTTGGCAATACTACCAAGTCTCTCCAAGGTTCACAACATGTTCCATGTTTCTATGTTAAGAAGGTACATGCCAGACCCAACACATGTACTCACTTATGAATAAGTAGAACTTGATCCCGAAATATCTTATTGTGAAGAGCCTATCAAGATTCTTGATACTAGAGAACAGGTATTGAGAAATCATACGACTCGTCTGGTAAAGGTTCTTTGGAGGAACCATAACATGGAGGAAGCAATGTGGGATCCTGAAGATGTTATTAAGAAGAACCACCCACATCTTTTTGGTGGTCTTTATACATGAAATTTCGAGGAAGAAATTTCCGAAGGAGGGAATAATGTAATTCCCCAAACATTTTATGGTATGCTTCTCTTGAATACATTCTATTCACAACCTATTCATCACTGTGTTCTATTGAAACAACACTAGTATATTTAGGAGATAGTCAAAACCTAACCATTAAATATAAATTTTCCACTTCTATGTTTTGAATTTTGAAAAATGATCATCTAGAGTTCTGATCAGTAAGTCATTTGGAGTCTGATAGAATAAACTTGATTTTTGGTGAAAAGTAACATAACCTTATGAATAGTATATGAATAGTAATATGGCCCTT
Source organism: Viscum album (assembly GCA_963277665.1). Taxonomy (NCBI): domain Eukaryota; kingdom Viridiplantae; phylum Streptophyta; class Magnoliopsida; order Santalales; family Viscaceae; genus Viscum; species Viscum album. Next base: position 826,584,746 of record OY728126.1, on the reverse strand, counting down.
ATGAATAGTAAATAATATTTTTATTTTATTTTCTTAAGGAAATATGATAATGGGATCTTAATTAATTTTTCAATGTCACATAAAACTAACTGCACTTCAAGATTGTTATTTTTCGAATTAACTATGACCTTATTTAAAAATTAAATTAATAATATTAAGAAAATTACTTTTGAAAAATGGATTTCACTTTTTAATTCTACATGTCGAAAAATGGTAGGGGTGAATTTTTGGGATTTTTCTGAAATTCTTGAATTTTTTATGAATAGTGAAATACGATAAAATACCGTATATTCAATTTATCAGTAAAATACACTATTTATGACATCATAAGTGATGAAAGGCCACTTGTTTTGAACTCACATGTCATTATTAATATTAGGGGTCACATGAAACAATACTATTGGTTGTCTTGATGGAAATAATAAAATAATGAAATTAAATATTCAAAATTTACCCCTCTCCTCCACTATAAAAACCCCCCACCACCACCTCTTTTCTTCACTCCTCTATGCCTTGACGCTCCTCAAAGTTGTGCCCAATAATCCTCTCAAGTCTCTTCCCCACGTCCTATATCTACTGGTCTTACCAAAAGACCAAAACCAAAGCCCTTAAGAAGGATCTCAAGGAGAAGAGATCAAGAGGTAAACAACCTCTTTTATTTTCTTTCTTTTCTTTCATTTTATGTTATTCTATGACATTCCCTTTAGATTTTGTTGAGATATTTCATTAAATATTCCCCCATAATATCCATATTATTTATCAATTATGAGATATTACATTTATCTCATCAAACTATTTTTATGAAATTTTAAGAGATGTCGTTTGGCTGCTGAATTTTCGTGAGAAATTTATCAAGTTTTCATTCATTTTAAGATTCCTTTATTTTCTTCTTCTTTCCTCACCTAATCTTAACCAATAGGCATGTATTCTCCAGAATCCTGTATATTCTGGATATTCTCATATTTATGGAAAATTCATCATTATTATTCATCTCCTCTCCCACTTATTTAAGGAATAAAAACATTGATCGTGATGTGTCCAATTACCGACATCGTGGACGATGTAATTTAAATTTCCATTAATTATTTCTAGTCTGGTCATGAAACCAAATATATGGTTGAAACATATCATAATATATTTATTTTATCTTGATTAATGTTCTGTAATCTTTACACATTCATAATATGGAATAAAAATACAAAACAATTTTATTTAGCACAAAACTGCCAAGCCAAATTCAAGCGTTTATCTTTAACTCATCGAATGAGTCATCATCATAGTATATAAACAGAATCATTATAAGATCATTTATGTCTCTTTAATTTCAATAATAATTTATATTAACAATTATGGATGTTTAACCATATTTCAAACCAACTTCCATTCATGAATACAAGTAAACAAAGCATGAAACCAAGTAAGAAAATGCTTCAAAAACAATAAAATTGAATCTCTTAAATCCATAAAAATGGAAATTAATGAACTAAATAAGGTTATAACATATCAATTAAACATAAAAGAGGTTATGTAATTATTAATTAATAATCCTAATTTGTTTATTCAGTTCTTTAAAAACAAGACAAGAACACCTTCAAGCATAAGGTAATGGATCCTCTCTCTCACTTTTATTCAAGAATCCACCCTATCTTGTGTGCTCTTGTTTTTAAATTTATAATGATGGGTTATGTTTTTGAACCTCCCCCATACTGACCTTATGATATATAAATAATGGGATAACCTTTTATCACTCATTAAGCCCTCGCAAGATCACTTGTTACCGTGCCGAAATGTTTGTAAGGGGTTTTTCTCATCTCACCTTCAATTCTGTGGGATTTTCATTGTTCGCCTCTTATTTCTTATATGTGGTATGGGTGTACTTCCATTTTACATATGTTATCATATTTCTCATTGTATTCATTGTATTCTGTGACTCTTTTGGGGTTTATTAACTTTTTGTCATACGACTCAATTGAATACAACACGGTAACGAGGTTTTTCTCAATTTTCACTTCATTGTGACTTACTTAGTAATTGTGCACCTACACTCTCTTATGTGGTGTAACTACTGCCCATTTGAGATCGATATTAAATTGAAAATATATTCCATTTAAATATCTATATTCTCATATCATGGATATTATTATTGTCTAATCGGTATACCATTTTACATACGGTATTTATTTAGAATGTTGTTTTGACTGTGGAAATGTTGATGAATCTGTATCCTCTATTCTATACGGATAATGTAAATACATATCGCTCTTGTATTGAATATATTTATAAATAATGATTTGTATGTAGAGTTGTGTGGGGCCCACTACAGCCCCTCGATGCATCGGTAGGTCTCATGAGACAAAACAGTTTGGCGACAGACTCTTCGAGTTTGTTTTCAAAAAAATCAGACGGGTTTCTACCCACAGCAGTAAACCATTTTTACAGTATTATGGTTTCATGTGCTAGATACATGACGTCCAATTAATAATCATTCTCTTTATTCAGTGTCATTTATAATTATTATCCATGGGATTTTCACTATGACAAAATCTATGGATGCAGTTTCATTCTCAGTTTATATATGGCATTAGTTTGTCATTTATTCACTATGCCATGTTGTTTATGTGAGATTGATTATGATTCAAGATTTATTGTACTCATGCTTCCGCTTTTTTTAACCCTTACTGAGTGTTTGAGCTCACCCCTTTCATTGTCTATCTTCAACAGGTGATGAAGAGAAGGTCTTTTATTGAGTTCCTATGGATGCAGTTTTTAGTGGTTGTTTTGTATTGTATTTTGTAACCTTTCCCAATGTAATTTGAGTTACATCTATGTATCTAGTTTCTTCAAGACTACTAAACTGATCATTCCTTCAGGATTTTCATTCCTTCCAACCATTCTAATATCACAAGTAATGCACCGGCTCCAGTTTAGTGGGGTCAGGGTGTTACATGAATCATCCAAAATCATAAGGGGAGATCCAGAAGGGGTGATCAAACCCACTAACACAACATAGTCCCTCGAAATAGACCAACCCAATCATAAGATTCCATGCATGAAGGGGATGAATCATCGAATATACCAATCACCCAAGCACCAAATTCATTGAAGGTAGGGATAAAATGGGTCATGGTAAGATCAAGGGATATAATCAATCCCACCATGTATTTATAACCTGGAAAGGAAAATGGGGCATGGACCAATGAAAAGGAGCTTGAATGAGGCTAAAGAAGAAGGCCAAGCATAAGGCACAAGTTAATAGCCCAGGCGAAGGTCTAAGGTAGAAAACCCACCAAACCAAGACAATTATTTTGAGAATTGATAAAATAAATCAAAAAAAATTTCCTGAGGGTATAAAAATAAACATGGAAGGTATAATTAAAATTAGACAATTTACAAAATGAAAACACCAAATTCACACATGATCTAGGAAGGATTATGATTTGCAGCATTGTAGGTAGCAATGATCCAAGAAATCTTGATCTGACTCTCAAGATCATAGAAAACACTGTAGGTCTGATGCTAATAATAAAGGATAAATTCCCAGTGGTACTAATCAGAAGGAGAAGGGGAATAATCATAAAGGTGATGGATTTACCTAGGTATAACTTGGTACCTCTCATGGGATAGTCCAAGATCTAGTGTAGGGTGTTCTGCAACAATGGGGAATTACTGGCCCTCAGCACCAGGGTTATACCAATAGATATGATTGATCTTGTGAAAGGTTATTGAAAGAGGAAATTCATTCAATGTGTTACTCACCAAGGTAATTGAAATTAAGGATTGTACTGACTGTGAGTTAGATGTACAAGTTGATATAGGTAACTAGTTGAGATAGGGGAATCGTTTTTATCAATTTTAGCGATAGACAAAGGAAATAAAATGATCAATTTTGATTATATATTGTAGAGAAAATCTATTAAAGGAACTGGTATGAGAAATATGGATGATTTTATGGTTCATATCAGTAGTAAACCCAACACTATTACCAAGGGTCGGGGAAGGGACCATGCCCATGATTCCTCCAAATTGATTTATAATCTGGTTGTTGAATATACTTCTTATATTGGGGGATATTTAATCACTATTGGGGATGCTAGGAACAAATATGACATAATGGTTATGTCCTACTTGGATGTGATGGGTGCTTCTAGTACCCCTGTTATGGAGTTGGTTAGAATCAGTTCAGATGAACATAAGGAATTTGAACCTGATAATGAATTTTATTCTTAGGATGTTTATTGACATCAAGACAAGGTGTATTTCTTTCATGATTCTTCTAGGAAATAGAAGAAACCGTAGGAGGTGAGCTCCCTCTCCTTTTCTCAAATCAAACCGAAATCCATCAAGGGCGTCATGAATTCGTCTTCTAGGGAAATAAGTGTTGCAGATCACACTAAGTCTTCTATATCACCTACTAGAATGATGGGATATTTTAGTGATATGGTAGTGGATGTTGGTTCCAGTAGAGTCAATATGAAGCGCAGGAACTTGGAAACCCATTTGGAACATGATTTCCTGGACTTGGTTCCTCAAAAGAGTCTGTTTTGGAGTCTATTTTTAGGGAAGCATTTGTGATTCCATCACCTTATGCAGCAAGTAAGAAATATCAACTAGGCCTAACTCACATGGGTATGGGAAAAAAGAGTATCTTTAGTTTGATTAGCATCCTAGATAGAGAAAATAGTAAGGATTCAGAAAACAAAGAGGAAAATACATAGGGTCTTATTAAGACTCTTGAAATAGATGTTGGTCCTTTAGTTGATGATGACACAACATGGAAATAGCCCAAAACATAGAGGAGAAGGAGTCACTCTAGGGGTCAGGGTGGTGGTCGAAGATGATCATTATAATTCATATGGATTTGAGAGGATTCTTCTTTAGGTGTGTTTCTCCCATTTTGGTAAGCCGTGTTCATTTATCTGGTGGCAATAGATTTTCACTTTTTTCACTATTTTTCTATATTGGGAATTTTATTGTTGGGCTTTTGTGGTAGCGTCTTGTCACCATTTCTCACATGATATTATTTCTTTTACATCTAATATTTAATTTCAATAATAGATCCATGGGTTTCCAAACTCGTGGCTCTAAGACATTTTTGAATTATAATATTAATTATATTTTTGGTTATTAGGGATACAATACACCAAACAACTCACACTACCCAAAATGTGCAGTTATACTAGGTGTTTCATTGCCCCCCCACAATTGATGATAACCCATTGTAGGTACTTGATATATAGATTACATTCTTGAAAGATCCATATATTTTTAATTTTCCCTAAAATCCCCCTAAAATATAGCCATTAGGCCCACTTATAACTTTCCCGAAGGCCCATGACAGCCTGTAGGGCTCATCCAACACTGGCTCTGCTAATCTAGGGCACCGTCGTATCCTACCAACAACATCAGCCCACCCCTACCTCATCATTGTCAGAGTATGTCTATTCTCATGATTGCATCTATTGAGACCAATCGACCATCCCCCATCATCAAGTGAGAGTCTATCATTCACCACCACCCGCGCCTGCTGGCACGGGTTTCCCATCATGCTGGCATCGAATGAAGTTAACCCAACAGAGCATCATCCCCAATTTAATTCAGGGGGACGACAAATCGTGATGAATGAAATTTGAACACCAGTTGCACACATGCAATGTAGGGTGTTGTGCACCACTCGACTTCTTCCCCATATGTGATTTATTGTTTATATTATTAATTTAATTTTTAACTATTAATTATATTATTTCTTATTTCTTATTTATTTTTAATAATTATATTATTAATTATTAATTGTATTATTAATTGTTATTTATTTATTTATTATTAATTATAATATTAATTAATATTTATATTGATGATATTTTATTTTAATTACTTATATTTTTAATTATAAATTATTTATTTATTATTATTATTATATTATTATTATTGTAATGGTGATGAAGTGAAACCCAAATCTACATGAAAAATCAATAAGAGATGTAATGGTCCCATCCCTTATAGATTGGAGTCTTGTGTGAGGGTTTTTATGATATTTTTAAATAACTTAAATACTGGTAATTTTGAATAAAAACGGTATTTTGAATACAATTTAATATATACACATATATATATATATAACAAAAAAACTAAATAAAAAATAATTTTTTAAAATAAAAATAGTATTTTAATTACAGTAAATATATATATATATATATATATAGTATTTTAAATACATGGTGTGTGCATGTGTGTGTGTGTGTAATAGGTTTAAAAATAAAATAAAAATGTAAAAGGGGAAATAGCTCTAGATTATTTGGTGGTCCTTCCCCCATATTGCAAAACAAAATCTTAAATTTTTTTAATTAAAAAATAAAAAATACTATATTTATAGTTTTTCCTATGAAAACCTAGTTGGGTGAGGATGATAATTTAGAACAACATTGTTTCTCAGTGAAATTTTAAAAATAGGATATTTTATTTTAAAAAATTATTCACGTGTAGGTTTTTTATTAAGAATCTAGGTGTCCAAAATTCCAAATGATTTAGCGCATTCCCCCCCCCCCCATTTTTTATTTTTTATTTTTTAGTTTTTTATATTAAATTAATATAATTATAAATATATTTATATCATATTTATACTATATATTTATTTATTTATTTATTCAAGACATCCCAGACATGGATTTGGGGATCCAAATCCAAGACGTGAAAATTTGAAAAAAAAGAGAGAAAGTGTACAAGGGAAAATAAAGATAAACGATATAAATACCCAAAAAAATGCATGCCCAAATGCCACCAAGAGTAGCTGCAAAGTCAGGTCGAATTAGGAGCCCCTCAAGGCCCATTGATCACCAGCCAAATGCCAACTTCATTGTAGTCTGTAGTCCCATGTTTTCTCCCAACCACATCTTGGTCGCGCCCATTGCCTAATGAAAATATCAATCCTTTTAGACTTCACCTCCAATGCAACAACATCCATCCCATATTCTGAGGTTATCACAACCTAGGTCATCACCAATTATCACCAACCTGCCTCCTGCATCGTCTTGAGGTCGTCACATGCCACGCGCCCCAAGGTCATTCCCCACTCCTTGACGTCATCACTAATCTTCACCCATGGTCATCACTAGTTATAAATAAATTTATATAAATATAATTACAAATATAATTATAATTATATAATTACATTTATTTTGATATACATATTTATAAATATATTTTTATATTTATAAATATATCTATATAATTACATATATATATACATTATATAATTATATATACCAATATATATCAATATGTTTATTTTTATAATTATAAATACACACACAAAAACACAAAGAAATATGAATATTTATAGATTTAATATAGTATATATATTAAAAAAAATATATTTATTATAATAGATATATTTATAATTTTGAGAAATAAATTATATATATATAATGTTAAAAATGATATAATAAAAATAAATACTTTTGGGTTTTTTATATTCTATAATAGTTATTTGAACCTACCATGAATAATAAGCAGGTAATATTTTTAAATCTTGAATTGTCCTCAAACATAATTTTGGGGTTCCTAAACCCGATTTCGGAGTTCTCGAACCCCAAAACATATTTATAAATATTAATTTATTAATATATTTATAAAAATATATTTATAAATAAATATTTATATACATATATAACATTATTATTAATTTGGGAGGGTTCAGATTACTATTACAGGACACCCAAAACCCAAAACATTTTATCTTTTTTATTTGAATTATATCCTTCTTAACATTATAAATATATATATATATATTATCTTTTAAAATTATATATATTTATTATAATAAATATTCTTATTATAATATATATATATATATATTATATTTAAAGGAAATATATTTTGTAAAACTATAAATATATAATCATATATATTTATCTATAAATATATTTTTGAATACATATTTATAATTTTATAGGAAAGTGGTCAGGGATAAATATACTTATATAAATCTCATGGAACGTAGGTACTATAGCAGAAATGTAGTAGCGGCGAGCGACACTGTATCAATGATAAGTAACGTACAAGTACTATTCCTAGAATGGGCCTTGGGCCAACATTTTGGGCCGACAGTTCATGTGATATGCTTCATGTCTACTAATATTTTGGGCCGAAATATATATAATGTAATAAAGCGGTTGGTTGGGTGGGATATCAGTTGGGGGTTATGACCTTCCTTTCAGTACTATGTGTGCAGTGTGTGTGTGTGTGTGTGTTTAATGTAATTATACCCCCAAGAACCTATATATATATATAATTATAAATATATATATATATAAATATATTTAAATAATTTTAAGTGTGTATTTATAAATAAAATTATAAATATATAATTATAAATATATTTATATATAAATATATTTATAAATAAATATGTATTTCTAAATATATCTATATATTTTTAAATCTATTTTTATAATTATATATATATATTTATATATTCTATATTTAAATATAAAATATATTTACGAAAAATTCTTGTAGTCGAAGCGTTATTTTTATTAAGGAAATAAACTCCTCTTTTTTGGGGTTAAGAGGCAACTCATTACATGGCTCCAAAGCCCAGTGGAAAATGGGCCATTATAATTTAGGGGCCCAAATCCCTGGCCCAAGACACATTCTTTTCTAGATGACTTTCCCCCGTGCACCCCATGACCTGAGCACTAGTCGCCTCTATCCTCAGTCGATCGTTCGTCTGTAGCTTTCCTCACTGATCACACTACACCAGCACTTTCATGTGCCTGCTCCATCGTTATCATCATCCTGCCGCCCAAAAGTCTTGCCCCATACCATGGTCAGCCACCCACCGTCTTTCCTGCCGCCTGAGTCTGCCACAACCGTCCATCACTGCCCCTACCAACCCCCCCCCACCCCCGCTATCACCTCACTGCCCCAACAGCCACCCGCCTTCATCGTACTCGCCCCTATTGTAGAGCAGGGGTCCGTGTCACATACCACACTTCTACACGACCTCATAATCCATGTTGCAAATCGTAGATATACAAAAATACTATAACTTGAGGTAGTCAGTTTAGGATGTAAATGGGAAGCTTGGTTCCAACTAAACCTATGCTTATTTGAAAATAATATATATATATATATTATAATTATAAATGAATATATTTCTAAACATATTTATGAATTTATATATATAATTATATATATATATAATTGTATAAATATATTTACTTATTTATAAATATATTTATTTTAAATTATAATAAAATATATATATTTAGAAATACATATTTACAATTATTTAAATATATTTATAATTAAGAAAATATAAATGTATTTATATATAGAAATATAGAAATATATTTATAAATATATATTAATAACTACAATAATATAATTATAATTACAATTATAAAATTATAAATAAATATTTATATTTATATTTATATAATATTAACAAGATAAAATATAAAAATTAAAGGGGGAGCAAGAGTGCTAAATCATGTTTTCACTCTGGACACCCAGATCCAAAACCTACAACTATATAATTAAAAAATCCTATATTTTTCCCCCATTTCTTCATTGCCACACATAAATATTTTTTTAAACATGACTCATACTCTAGAATCCAACATTAAATTTTTATTTTTTCTAGATCTTGGTTAATAATGTGGTGTAATCCAGTGCTATAGTGTAGTTCTCTTTCTCGTGTCGACAAAAGCTAGGATCTCTTCCCCCATTGTCGGAGTTCCAACCTTTACCTTTAATTGGATTCTTCATCCATATTTTTGTCACTTAAAAAATCATTTTATCTTTCTATTTCACTACTAAAAATACAGGATTTGTCAATTCTAGAAATGGAATTCATCAGTTTTAAAATGACACTGATGTTGTAAGAACTTTTAAAAGTCGATGGTGTTTATCAGCACTGAAAATAGCACTGATAAAATATACATTCATCAGCACTAAAAAAATACTGATAAAGTGGGTCATTTGTCATTAAACTTTTTGGCACTGATAAAGGTGCTTCTTCATTAGTTTTTTTTATAATTGATGAGTGAAGATTTTATCAACTTTATTTATAGCATGAATAAAATCTTACTTACTCCTATGTGTTGCTTTAATTTCTGACACACTATAGCAAAAAATAGTGGAATATGATTTTAATAACATTTATATCACAATATAACAAAAAACTCTATGTAATTATTACAAACATTCCAAACATTCATATGCACAATTACATTGGTATGTATAATTTATTACAAACATCAACAAATTAAAAAAAACTATTTCATTATCTTCAGACCCCCTTCCAAAAGAGACAAATCATGATACATGTTGAAAAAAAATCACCCTCACTTGAATAAGAGTGTACCTATATAAAAAAATACTTATATTAGTAATATTATAAATAAATAAATTAAACAAAAATATGACATAATGCATTAATAAAGTGTCACTTTTAAACTGAAAACATGAACTTCGAGTCATACCGGGAACATTGTGTGTCAAATTAATATGTGGTTGATTTATTCACATCAAAAATGATTTATGAATCATTTTTAAAAATTATCAAGACAATATAAGTTAATTTTATCGATTTTGAGTACATGACTTGAGTTTTAAACTGAATTGTCAATTTAAAAAAAACATTCACTTTGGTTCAGACCAGCCACACCTTGTGTGAACTTGATTTATTTCTAATTCCAACACATAATAATTGATTTATGGATCATTATCCTAAATTATCCAGACAATCTGAGCATGTTTTCTTGGTTTTTAGGGAGTGACACACATAATTAACTAAAATGTAATTTCTAAACTAAAAACATGCACTTTGAGTCATGTAGGTCACACCGTGTATTGGATTAATGTGAAATTAATTCATACACATAAAAAATGACTTATGGATAATTCTGCTAAATTATTAAGAACATATGAGTGTGTTTTATTGGTTTTTAGGGAGTGACATGTTTTTAACTAAAATTTAACTTTTAAACTGAAAACATGCAATTATAGTCATACCAGTCACACCATGTGTCAGATTAATGTGTGAATGATTCTTATACATCACTGATGTCTTATAGATCATTTTCCTAAATTATCAAGACAAATGTGAGCCCATTTTTTTATTTTCAGTAAGTGATGAATGTTTTCAACTAAAATGTAAATTTTAAAGTAAAACGCGTACTTTGAGATATATTGGGTGCATCGTGTTTTAGATTGATGTGTGGATGATTTATACATGTTAAAAATGAATTATGAATTAATTCCATAAATTATCGAGATAATTTGTGTGTGTTTTCATGGTTTTCCGTCAATGTCACAAGTTTTGAACTAAAATGTTGCTTTTAAACTGAAAACACCTACTTTGAGTCATACGAGGAACACAATGTATTGTATTGACATGTGCATGATTATTATATGTCCCAAATGATTTATATATCATTATCCTAAATTATAAATACAATCATAGTGGGTTTTGTCGATTTCTAATTGGTGTTGCATATTTTGAACTAAAATGCCACTTTTAAACAGAAAACATACACTTTGAGCCATCTCGGGAACAATGTGTATTGTATTGATATGTACTTAATTTTTAGATGTTCCAAATGACTTATTCATCACTTTCTGAAAGTATCAAGATAATCCAAGTATTTTTTTAGTTTTGAGCATATTAAGTATGTTTTTTTCTAAAATGACACTTTTGAAATAAAAACATACACTTCAAGTCATATCAAGCACACTTGGTGTTGGAATCATGTGTGGTTGATTCCTACACATAAGAAAATGATTTATATATTGTTTCCATATAGTATCAAGTGTTGAAAAAGGGTTACCTAGACCCGACTTATGTGTGTACTCTGATTATTGTTACATGTATACAGCTTGACATATATATGTGCTTATCCTACCAGAATAGTGTTAATACTTTTGTGACTACTATATTTATGGTAATTTCCTTAGATTACATGTTATATCAAATGGTTATAATTGTTATCAGGCTATAATTAGAACCTAGAAGATACCATGATTGTAATATTGAAGTAATATCCTATGGTCCAGATACATCATACTGATAGGACACATGTGATGTGTGACCATCAGGAGTTGGGGGATCATGAGAATTGAGACTTTTTCTCATTAAGTTCCCTCTTGGTGACCTGGATAAGATGAGATCATGAGGATATACCTGCCAATATGAACACCACATGTTTGGAGTGTCATTGGTTGTTCCTATCTATTAACATGTGCATTAGTCTCCTAACTTGATATCATTATCAATGTCTATCATTTGATCGCATACATTGATGTAATGAAAAAAATATGACATAGAAACCATGGCAAGACAGATTGTATTGGGTGTATATTTTGTGATATAGAATTGGTTGAATGGTCAAGATAGAATTTTTGGCTTTAGAGTTATAGAAGTGAAATCTTAGTCCTGGTTGATCAGGATGGTAGTGAATTCATGAAATCCATGGTCATGGTAGTTGAAGAAAATTTTTTCAGGTAAGGTCAACAAATAATAAAGATGGAATGGATGATGAAACAAGTTGTCCATATTGCTTTATGAGATATCATATGACAAAGAGATTGTATTATATAGTGCATGCTCATAGGATGGTTGTCATTTCTTTGACTATTCCTCATCTCTTTAGGGGTCTTGATGAGTTACTAGACTCTGCTCCTAGTTTGTGAATGGTATTTACTACCATTGAGATAAGGGCCTATGGGGTCACACATAATAGTGTATTCAATGGTCTTCCCTTTTCTGTTTAATAGGTTTATAGGACATGGTGGCCCCCACTATGGGGTCTGAGTGTTGTTCAAGTATTAACGATCACCAATGAATAAATAAATTCATTATAGTTCGAGTCTAGAATAGTTCGATTGAATTTATTTATTAACAGTATTTACATGTATTTAAGTAAATACATGAAAAGTATTATATGGACAAATGTTATTTTAATATTCAATATTTGTTTAATATTGCAGGAATTACGAGTTGAGTTAATGGCTCAGTTTTATCACATAATATATTTAATATATATTACAAGTATGTGATAAAAATATTTATGACATTATAACGTAGTTAGTTTGTCATAAAATGTCATTTATAGCTTATTTAGTGGGTATTGGATATATAGGGGTTGCGGAACCCTTTCGGGTATTTCATCTCCCACTATATAATTAGAGGAGGAACTATTATCTAAAAGAAACTCATTCCAATGGATTGAGAGATCCTCTCTCCTCTTCTCTCACCTAAGAGAGAGAATACCCCCATACGAGCTTTTGAGCATCGATCTCCATCACAGATTGAAGGGATGAGATCGTGGTTATTATCTTGTCATTGAAGGAATCATCATAGCTCCACAGAATCACCCATAATTTGATGATCGATGTCTGTATAGATTCTTGAAGCATGTGTGGATGATCTAGAGGGGTTCAAACTCAAATGTTTTACGCAACGATCCCCAGTGATAATCGATAGTCTAAAATGTCTTCGATTCAAATGAGGTATTTGTTCTTTTGATTTTGTGTTTATTAAATTCTCATGATATCCTTTGACCACTATCGTGGCTCGGATCATTAGAGATGATGAAGTAACATTGCTATGATGATGAAAATTTTTTAAATCGTCATCCCACTAGCTTCCACTGTGTGTCTTGATATCTTCAATTGGTATCATAGAATCATGTGATTTTTTTAGCTAATAAAAATTAATTTTCATTAAATTAATTAAACAGATTTAATTTGGTCCCAACAGAACAGGCCACATGTCAATTTGATTTCAGATAGCCAAGTTATGGTCATTTGAAATTTTTAATACGGATTGAAAATGCTGCTGTTACAGTTTAAAATTTGAAGAATGATATAAATACATATTTCTTCGTGTTTTTATTTTCCAACGATCTAGTTCTGGCATGGTTTCGATCAGATCAATTTTTCCTGGCTAGTTCTCATTCCACCATTTATAAAATCAATCAAAAATAAAAAAAAGGTGGGGAGGTTTTCTTCCCACCGAAGATTTAACAATTTTTATAAAAAAAATCTATTTGGTAGGGTTTTCAAAAAATGAGAAAAACAACAAGAAGGGGTGGGGTGGCTATAACTTAGGTGATGCACATAAGTCTTCATTAACAAAATCTAAGAAAATAAAAAATAAAAAATAAAATAAAAAATATTCCATAGGAAGCTTTTCTCCCACGGTCACCTCCTCCCTCTCACGGTCGGCCTCACCGACAACTCCTCCCTGGCCAACCCTTTACCACCTCCCTCCCAACCTTGAGCCGTCGTCACCTCCTCATGGTCAATGTGGACGCTGTGCAGTTCCCGGTCGAATCCCCTTGAGCCGCTACCGTTGAATCTGCTCGATCGCACCGACCTCACTGTCGCCGCCAGCTCCAACCATGAGCCTCACTACTGAATTCCCACTAGTTGTGTCGGACGTCCGTTGCACCGTCAGATCCTACACCGACGACCCTCCTTCACAGCACCACGGTGACAGGAGATCCCTCCTTGTCACAATCCGCTGACCCGCGGGTCTACCCGGGTTATGCCCAACCCGAAACCCCTATACCGGGTTCTACCCAACCTGAGTGGGTCTTCCCAACTCAAAACCCCCTTATTTCCGTCTTCCCAACCCAGAACTGCCCTGCATGGGGCCTTCTAGGCCCAGAAATGGGACTGCGTGGATTCGACCCGACCCGTAACAGGTCATGGAGGGGTTCTGGGGCCTCAGATAATATTAAATATAATCAAAACTAATTTATTATTTTTTTGGTTTAAATAATAATAATAATTTTATTATTTCAAAAAATAAATTTAATTTTCTATAAATTAAATTAATTGATTCATTTAATTTTTTAATAAAAAATTAAATTAATTTCTGGATCGAACAAAATAAATTATTTGAATTACATAATTCGTTTAATTTATATTTATTCCCTTGAATTTAAATTTATTGTATTTTAATTAGATCGTGCATTTAATTTTCTCACTGAATGGTCTTCAGTAGTGACCGGCTGGATTTTTTTTATTTAATTATTTGTTACCTATGTGCGATGCTTGAAATATGGATTATTTTTTATTAATAGTCGGCACATCATGCTTGTTTATTCAATATGTATAAGGGCATGCGAGTCCATTATTATCTATATGGGCATTGCATTTCCCAATACCCCCTCACTTGCATGTGAGTGCATTTGTACGATTGATGATGATGATATAATATGTGGACCATGTTGAGATGATGTGGTATCCCAGACAAGAAGTTAAAACACTGAACTGAGGATAAGCTGCGATATGAGTCAAGATCTGAATTAGGTATGACACCCCTAGGTCATGGTTGATCCATTGAGTTTAAATGGATCAACCATTAGTATATTATCAATAGCAGTTGAATAATTTATTTCTTTTATGCATTGTTTATTATGTTATGCATTTGCATGTTTGTAGAAACACATAAATCAATAAATAGAAAAAAATCATAAAGACGTGATCAATGTGTTCTATTAATGCATGTTCAGTTGTGAGCACAACAACATAGAATAAATATATTTAATAGAAAAATATTCTTATTATAATATATATATATATTATCTCTTACAATTATATATATATTTATTATAATAAATATTCTTATTATATTATATATATATATATATTATATTTTAAGAAAATATACTTTGGTAAAACTATAAATATATAATCATAAATATATTTATCTATAAATATATTTTTGAATACATATTTATAATTTTATAAAAAAGTGGCCAGGGATAAATATACTTATACAAATCTCATGAAACGTAGGTACTGTAGCAGCAATGTAGCAGCGACGAGCGACACTGTAGCAGTGATGAGTAATGTACAAGTACTATTCCTAGAATGGGCCTTGGGCCAACATTTTGGGCCGACGGTTCATGTGATAGGCTTCACGTCTCCTAAGATTTTGGGCTAAAATACATAAAATGTAATAAAGCGGCTGATTGGGTGGGTTATCCATTGGGGGTTATGACCTGTCTTTCAGTCCTATGTGTGCGGTGTGTGTGTGTGTGTGTTTAATGTAATTATACCACCCAAGAACATAATAATATATATATATATAATTATAAATATATATATTTAAATATATTTAAATAATTTTAAGTGTGTATTTATAAATAAAATTATAAATATAAAATTATAAATATATTTATATATAAATAAATTTATATATAAATAAATTTATAAATAAATATGTATTTCTAAATATATCTATATATTTTTAAATCTATTTTTATAATTATATATATATTTATATATACTATATTTAAATATAAAATATATTTATGGAAAAGGCCTGTAGTCGAAGCGTCATTTTTATTAAGGAAATAAACTCCTCTTTTTCGGGGTTAAGAGGAAACTCATTACATGGCTCCAAAGCCCAGTGGAAAATAGGACATTATAATTTAGGGGCCCAAATCTCTGGCCCAAGAAACATTCTTTTGTAGACGACTTTCCCCTGTGCGCCCCTTGACCTGAGCAGTAGTCGCCTCTATCCTCACTCAATCGTCCATCTGCAGCTTTCCTCACCGATCACACTGCACCATCACTTTCATGTGCCTGCTCCATTGTTATCGTCATCCCGCCACCCAATAGTCTCGCCCCGTACCATGGTCAGCCACCCACTGTCTTCCCTGACACCTACATCTTCCACAACCATCCATCACCGCCCCCACCACCCCCCATCATCACCTCACTTCCCCAGCGGCCACCCGCCTTCATCGTACTCACCCCTGTGGTAGAGCAGGGGGCGTTGTCACTGACCACACTACTACACGAGCTCATAATCCATGTTGCAAATTGTAGACAAACAGAAATACTATAACATGAGGTAGTCAGTTTAGGATGTAAATGGGAAGCTTGGTTCCAACTAAACCTGAGCTTATTTGCAAATATAAATATATATATATATATATATATATAATAATTATAAATGAATATATTTCTAAACATATTTATGAATGTATATATATAATTATATATATATAATTGTTTAAATATATTTACATATTTTTAAATATATTTATTTTAAATTATAATAAAATATATATATTCATCAATACATATTTACAATTATTTAAATATATATATAACTAAGTAAATATAAATGTATTAATATATAGAAATATAGAAATATATTTATAAATATATATTAATAACTACATAAATATAAATATAAATATAATTATTAAATTATAAATAAATATTTATATATATATTTATATAATATTAACAAGATAAAATATAAAAATTAAATGGGGGAGCAAGAGTGCTAAATCATTTTTTCGCTCTGGACACCCAGATCGAAAACCTACACCTATATAATTAAAAAATCCTATATTTTTCCCCATTTCTAAATTTCAAAGCATAAATAATTTTTTAAAAATGACTTGTACTCAAGAATCCCACATTAAATTTTTAGTTTTTCTAGATCTTGGTTAATAAGGCACTGTAATCCAGCTATAGTGTAGTTCTCTTTGTCGTGTCGACACACGCTAGGATCTCTTCCCCCATTGTTGGAGTGCAAACCTTTACCTTCAATTTGATTCTTCATCCATATTTTTGTCACTTCAAAAAAGTATTTTATCTTTCTATTTCACTACTAAAAATAAAAGATTTATCAATTCTAGAAATGGCATTCATCAGTTTTAAAATGACACAGATGTTGTAAGAACTATTAAAATTCGATGGTGTTTATCAGTACTAAAAATAGCACTAATAAAAGATACCTTCATCAGCACTAAAAAACACTGATAAAGTGGGTCATTTGTCATTGAACTTTTTGGCACTAATAAAGGTGGCCCTTCATTAGTTTTTTAGCGTTGATAAGTGAAGCTTTTATCAACATTATTTCTAGCATGAATAAAAGCTTACTTACACCTGTGTGTTACTATAATTTATGACACACTATAGCAGAAAATGGTGGAATATGATTTTAATAACATTTATATCACAGTATAACAAAAAAACTCTATGTAATGCTTGAAAATATTCCAAACATTCGTATGCACAATTACATTGGTATGTATAATTTATTACAAACATCAAAAAATTCAAAAAAAACTACTTCATTATCTTTGGACCCACATCCAAAAGAGATAAATCATGCTACCTATTGAAAAAAATCACCCTCACTTGAATAAGAGTGTACCTGTATAAAAAATGCTTATATTATTAATATTATATAGAAATAAATTTAATAAAAACATGACACAATTCATTAATAAAATGTCACTTTTAAACTGAAAACATGCACTTCGAGTCAAACCGGTAACATTGTGTGTCGAATTAATATGTGGTTGATTTATGAACATAACAAATGATTTATGAATCATTTTTCAAAATTATCAAGACAATCTAAGTGAGTTTTATCAGTTTTGAGTATGTGACATGAGTTTTAAACTAAATTGTCAATTTTAAATAAAAACATTCACTTTGAGTCATAACAGCCACATCGTGTGTGAACTTGATGTGTTTTTAATTCCAACACATAAAAAATGATTTATGGATCATTATCCCAAATTATACAAAAAATCTGAGCATGTTTTCTGGGTTTTCAGTGAGTGACACACATAATTAACTAAAATGTCATTTCTAAACTAAAAACATGCACTTTGAGTCATGTAGGTCACACCGTGTATTGGATTAATGTGAAATTAATTCATACACATCAAAAATGATTTATGGATAATTTGCCTAAAGTATTAAGACCATCTGAGTGTGTTTTATTGGTTTTTCAGGGAGTGACATGTTTTAAACTAAAATTTCACTTTTAAACTGAAAACATGCAATTAGATTCATATCAGTCACACCATGTGTCAAATTAATGTGCGACTGATTCTTTTATATCACTGATGTCTTATAGATCATTTTCCTAAATTATCAAGACAAATGTGAGTTCATTTTCATTTTTTTTCAGTAAGTGATGAATGTTTTGAACTAAAATGTGAATTTTAAAGTAAAACACGTACTTTGAGTTATATTGGGGGCATCATGTTTTAGATTGATGTGTGGATGATTTATACATGTTAAAAATGAATTATGAATTAATTTCCTAAAGTATCAAGATAATTTGTGTGTGTTTTCATGGTTTTCAGTCAATGACACATGTTTTGAACTTAAATGATGCTTTTAAACTGAAAACACAGACTTTGAGTCATACGAAGAACACCATGTATTGTATTGACATGTGAAGGATTCTTATATGTCCCAAATGATTTATAGATATTTTTCCTACATTATAAATACAATCATAGTGAGTTTTTTCAATTTCCAATTGGTGTTGCATATTTTGAACTAAAATGTCACTTTTAAACAGAAAACATACACGTTGAGCCATACGGGGAACACTGTGCATTGTATTGATGTGTACATAATTTTTAAATGTTTCCAAATGACTTATTCCTCACTTTCCTAAAGTATCAAGATAATCCAAGTATTTTTTTTATTTTTGATCATATGAAGTATGTTTTGTTCTAAAATGACACTTTTAAAATTAAAACACACACTTTCAAGTCATATCAAGCACACTTGGTGTTGGATTCATGTGTGGTTGATTACTACACATAAAAAATGATTTATATATTGTTTCCATATAATATCAAGTGTTAAAAAAGGATTACCTATACCCAACTTATGTGTGTACTCTGATTATTGTTACATGTATACAACTTGACATATATATGTGCTTATCTTACCATAATAATGTTGATACTTTTGAGACTATTATATTTATGGTAATTTCCTTAGATTACATGTTATATCAAATGTTTATAATAGTTATCAGGCTATAATGAGAACCAAGAAGATACCATGACAGTAATCTTAAAGTAATATCAAATGGTCCAGATACATCATACTAACATGACACATGTGATGTGTGACCATCAGGAGTTGGGGGCTCATGAGAATTGAGACTTTTTATCATTAAATTCCCTCTTGGTGTCCTGGAGAAGATGAGATCATGAGGATAGACCTTCCAATAGGAACACCACATTTTTCGAGTGTCATTGGTTGTTCTTATCTATTAAAATGTGCATTGGTCTCCTAACTTGATATCATTATCAATGTCTATAATTTGATCGCATACTTTGATGCAAGGAAAAAAACATGACATAAAAATAATGGTGATGCAGATTGTATTGGCTGTATCTTTGGTGATATGGAATTTGTTGAATGGTCAATATAGAATTTTTCACTTCAGAGTTAAGGAAGTGAAATCTCAGTCCTAGTTGATCAGGATGGTAGTACATTCATGTAATCCATGGTCATGGTAGTTGAAGAAAAGTTTTTCAAGTAAGGTCAACAAATAATAAAGATGGAATGGGTGATGAAACAACTTGTCCATCTGGCTTTATGAGATATCATATGACAAGGAGATTATATTATATAGTGCATTCTCATAGGATGGTTGTCATTTCTTTGACTATTCCTCATCTCTTTAGGGGCCTTGATGAGTTTCTAGAATCTGCTCCTAGTCTGTGAATGATATTCACTACTGTTGAGATAAGGGCCTATAGGGTCACATGTAATAGTGTATTCAATGGTCTTCCCTTTTTTGTTTAATATGTGTATAGGACATAGTTCCCCCCACCATGGGTTCTGAGTGTTGTCCAATTATTAACGATCACCAACGAATAAAGAAATTCATTATAGTTTGAGTATAGAATAGTTGGATTGGATTTATTTATTCAAAGTATTTACAAGTATTTAAGTAACTACATGAAAAGTATTATATGAACAAATATTATTTTAATATTCAAGATTCGTTTAATATTGCAGGAATTATGAGTAGAGTTAATGGCTCAGTTTTATCACGTAATATATTTAATATATATTACTATTATGTGATAAAAATATTTATGATATTATAATGTAGTTATTTTGTCATAAAATTTCATTTATAGCTTATTTAGTGGGCATTAGATATATGGGGGTTGCAGAACCCTTTTGGGTATTTCATCTCCCACTATATAAGTAGAGGATGAACTATTTTCTAAAAGAAACGGATTCCAATGGATTGAGAGATCCTCTCCCCTCTTCTCACACCTAAGAGAGAGAATACCCCCATACAAGATTTTGATCATAGATCTCCTTCACGGATTGAAGGGACGAGATATTGTTTATTGTATTTTCATTTAAGGAATCATCAGAGCTCCACATAATCACCCATAATTTGATGATCGATGTCTATATAGATTCTTAAAGCATGTGTGGATGATCTTGAGGGGTTCAAGCTTAGATGTTTTAGGCAACGATCCCCAATGATAATCGATAGTCGAAAATGTCTTCGATTCAAATAAGGTATTTATTCTTTTGATTTTGTGTTTATTAAATTCTCATGATATCCTTTGACCACTATCGTGGCTCAGATCACTAGAGACGACGATGTTACATTGCTATGATGATGAAAAAATTTTAAATCGTCATCCCTCTGGCTTCCACCATATGTTTCGGTATCTTTAATTGGTATCATAGAATCACATGAATTTTTTAAGCTAATAAAAATTAATTTCCCTTAAATTTATTGAATGGATTTAATTTGGTCCCAATAGAATTGACCACATGTCAATTTGATTTCAGATAGCCAATTTATGGTCATTTAAAATTTTAATATGGATTGAAAATGCTGCTGTTATGGGTTAAAATTTGAAGAATGATATAAATACATATTTCTTCATGTTTTTTATTTTCCAACGATCCATTTTTGGCATCGTTCCGATCAGATCAATTTTTCCTGGCTAGTTATCATTCCACCATTTATAAAATCAATCAAAAATAAAAAAAAGGGTGGTGAGGTTTTCTTCCCACTGAAGACTTAACAATTTTTTTAAAAAATCTTATTTGGTAGGGTTTTCAATAAATGAGAAAAACAATAAGATGGGGTGGGGTGGATATAACTTAGGTACACATAAGTCTTCACTAACAAAATCTAAAAAAATAAAAATGAAAAATAAAAGATTCCATAGGAAGCTTTTCTCCCGTGGTCGCCTCCTCACTCTCACGGTCGGCCTCACCGGAAGCTCCTCCCGGGCCAACCCTTTAGCACCTCCCACCCAACCATGCGATTTCTTCACCTCCTCATGGTCACTGTGGACGTTGTGCAGTTCCTGGTCGAATCCCCTTAACCCGCAGGTCTACCCGGGTTATGCCCAACCTGAAACCCCTATAGCGGGTTCTACCCAACCTGAAACCCCCTACAGTGGGTCTTCCCACTCAAAAACCCCTTATTTCGGTCTTCCCAACCCAGAGCTACCCTGCATGGGGCCTTCTAGGCCCAAAATGGGTCTGTGTGGATTCGACTCGACCCGCAATAGGTCATGGAGGGGTTATGGGGCCTTGGATAATTTTAAATATAATCAAAACTAATTTATTATTTTTTGGTTTAAATAATAATAATGATTTTATTATTTCAAAAAATAAATTTAATTTTATATAAATTAAATTAATTGATTAATTTAATTTTATAATAAAAATTTAAATTAATTTCTGGACTGAACAAAATAAATTATTTGAATTACATAATTCATTTAATTTCTATTTATTCCATTGAATTTAAATTTATTGTGTTTTAATTTGATCATATATTTAATTTTCTCACTCACTAGTCTTTATTAGTGACAGACCCCTTACATGTCTGGATTGTTTTATTTAATTATTTGTTACCTATGTGTGATGCTTGAAATATTGATTATTTTTTATTAATAGTCGGCACATCATGCTTTTCTATTCAATATGTATAAGGGCATGCGAGTCCATTATTATCTATATGTATATTGAATTTTCCAATACCCCCTCACTTGTGTGTGAGTGAATTTGTACAATTGACGATGATGATATAATATGTGGACCGTGTTGAGATGAGTTGGTATCCCATACAAGAAGTGAAAACACCAGACTGGGGACGAGCTGTGATATGAGTCACGATCTGAATTTTGTATGACACCCCTAGGTCATAGTTGATCCATTGAGTTTGAATGGATCATCCATTAGTATATTCTCAATAACAGTCGGATACTTTATTTCTTTTATGCATTGTTTATTATGTTATGCATTTGCATGTTTGTAGAAAACACATAAATTAATAAATAGAAAAAAAATCACAAAGACTTGATGAATGTGTTCTATTAATGCATGTTCAGTTGTGAGCACAACAACATATCATAAACATATTTAATAGAAAAATATTACATTTATTGAAAATATTAAAATCCCTCAAATAAATATTAAGTCATGAACACATTTCATCAATAAAATTTGAACAAAATCAGGTGTGTGGGGTTATCGTCAACCAAAGTTGAGGATGAATCCTACTATCTAGGGGTTCTTGTGAGAGTGATGAGTTGAATTAACTAAATTTGGTAATAAACAATTATTGATTTCCAGTTTTTTATAAATTTAGAGTCAAAGTGTTGTGGGATCAAGATTAAAATTCTGATAAGCTAGAACTTTACTCAACAGATCATGGAACCAAAAGTTAATATAGTTGTCCAGTCTAGTTCCTACCTTTGAACTCTATGAGTAGTGGTATAATCATAGTTTTTATATTATAACAGGATTTTTTCAATGATCCTTGCCACTATAATACTCAAGCGATTAATTATTCTGATTCTATTAGTGAGGGATGCTAGAGTTTGATAAAACAGGGGGAGAAATTCAATGATTTAATTAAATAATTAATAATATCTTAAAGGTACTTAATTTAAAGTACTAACTAATAAGGTGTAATTTTTGTAGATAAAAATGGAAATCACCAACACCACCAGTACATTATCACTATAATAAATTATAGATAATGAAAATATCATGACTGTCCATAACTTCTAAAAGTGGTACAAGTGCTTGTGCATAGTACTACGCCAAAAAAGAAAGCTTTATACACTAGATTTCTCACATCCTACTGAACCTCCTCATGAAAAAATAAAGGAGGATAAAAACAAGTTTAAAGAGTGTTTAGATGATGCACTATATGTACAGTGTATCATACTATCATCTATGTCCAATTAATTGTAGAAAATTCATGAGGAAGAAGATTCCTAAAAGATGTTAACTCATATCCAAAAGTCATAGTAATAGAGATCTAGTCAAGAATGGTATGAGACATCCAACACGCTGTATAGTTGTAGTATAGAAAAAGGGAATCTAGTGGCACCTTATATACTCAAGATGATAGGGTGCATTGAGAGACTTGAATCTGTATGGTTCGTGATGAACCAAGAACTGGAGGTTTATCTCATTCTTGCCTCTTTAACACCATGTTTCTCGACTTTTATTGTTAACTATAATATGAATAGCATGAAAAAGTCACTCCAAAATCTTTTTCCTTTAGTTAAAAAATAATATAAGGATATGAAGAATACCAATTCTTCAGTCCTTATGGTGAAAAAGAAGATGAAGGGAAAGGATAAGTACAAGTTGAAGACACCTAAGAACCCAACAAATGCAAATGGTGCAAGTCTAGTAGCATTGGAAGTGGATGATTATCACCCGAATTTTCCTAGTGGTTTTGTTCTTGTATTTTAAAATTGTTATTATGTTCCTTCAGTTACCAGAAACCCAATCTTAGTGTCATTTTTTGACAAAAAGGGATTTAATTTGATGTTTGTAAATAATTTTTTCTCTTTTATAAGGATAACATGTGTCATGGTATGATGCATATTAAAAATGGATTATATAAACTTGAACTCTGAAACCCTATAATGGAAATCAATGATAAAACCAGGGAACATGACTCATATAACACCAATCTATGGAACTTTAGTCTTGGTCATGTAAATGAGAAGAATTTAAATAAATTTTAATAAGCATAGTATTTTGACTCAACTAAGTTAAAACACTTGGATGTATGTCATGCTTGTTTACAAGGAAAAATAACTAAAGCGACCTTCTTTTTGAAGGGAGTAAGAGACACAAAATTACTAGAACTGATTCATACTAACATATGTGGTCTATTTATAGTAGAGGAATGGTGTGGGTTTTAATACCTAATTACTTTTACTGATGACTATAATAGGATTGGGTATATCAAATTAATAAGGAATAAGTCAGATTACTTTCAGATATTTAAGGAATATCAACATGAAGTAGAAAAACAGATTTTTAAGAAGATTAAAGCAGTCAACTCTAAATGAGGTGGATAATATCTTAACCAATATTTCATTGATCACTTAAAGAAGTGTGGGATAGTATCCCAACTCATTCCTCATTATACACTATAGTGGAATGGTGTTAGTGAAAGGAATAATCGTACCTTTCTTCACATGGTCAGATCAATGATGAGTCGGGAAACCATTTCATCATCCTTCTGGGGATATGAATTAAATAAAACAGTATATACCCTTAACCAAGTACCAAATAAAGTGAAAATATGGGATTCCATATGATTTATAGTATGGAATGAAACTCATTTTGTCACACCTATGTGTATAGGGATGAGAGAATTTTTTTCAATACTATTCCTAGTGAAAAATTAACATCCCAAAAAACAAAGTGAATCTTTATAGGTTATCCTAAAGAAACTAAAGGATATTGCATATATAAACCTTTATATAAGAAAGAGATTGCGGCAATAAATGTCATATATCTAGAAATGGAACACATTTCTAATGGAAATGGTGGGATCAAGATTAACTTCGATGAATTTTCTACTCTAGATGCACAAGATTTGGTATAAGAACCATCTCCACAAGACTCGATGGGAGATGATGATGTTCCTGAGACACAAGTATTGTGTAGGTCAACATGACAGGTTAGTGAACTAGAGTGTTATGGTTTTCTTGTCACCGAGTAAGGTGACACATTACTCCTAGATAACAATGAACCTATAACCTACATAGAAGCAGTAGAAGGTAAGGATGGTGTTAAATGGAAAGAATCTATGCATTCTGATATGGATTCCACATACCAAAAGTAAGTTTGTATTTTAGTAGACTTTCTAGATGATGTAAAACCCATTGAGTGAAAATGGGTACTCAAGAAAAAGTTGAACATAGATGGTAAAGTAAATACCTATAAGGCACGACTAGTAGCGAAGGGCTTCAGGAAACATCAAGGCATATACTTTGACCAAAACTTCTCACCAGTAGTTTTAATTCATTAGAATATTACTTTAAATAACACCCTTACATGATTATTTTATTTGGAATATGGATGTAAAAACTAATTTTATAAATGTTAATTTTGTTGAAGTCATCTATATGACTCAATCCGAATGGTTTTTTAAGTCAAATAATGCTAATAAATTGTGAAATCTGTATAGATACGTTTTTGGTTGAATCATACATCATAATCATGCAATGTTCATTTTGATGAGGCCATAAGAGAATTTGGTTTTTGAAAAAATAAAATAGAACCATGTTCCTATAAGAAGGTAATGGGAATGAAATTATTTTCCTTAAAGGGCTAAGTCAGATTACGTATATTGAAAAGGTGCTCAAAAGGTACAAAAGGGAATAATCCAAGAATGGATTGTTGCCAATGTCAAATGGTATAAATATCTCTAATAAAATGTGTCCACAAACACAAGAGTATATATAAAGAATGAGTATAATCTATTATGCTTCATTAGTGGGACCTATAATGTATTTCATTATATGTACTAGGTCGGATGTTTCTTTTACTTTAATAATGGTGGGGAGATATCAAGCTAATCTAGGATAGCTACATTGGGTATCCATGGAAACTATCTTGAAGTACTTGAGATGTACAAAGGATATGTTCCATACATATAAATAAAATAAGGAACTAGTGGTGATGGAATACACTAATTCTAGTTTCCAGATAGGTCAGGAAGATATGAAATCAAAATTAAGCTATGTATTTTTATTGAATGGTGGTGTAGTGAACTGGAGAAGCTCAAGGAAGCATGTAGTCACCAACTCTACAATAGAATCAAAGTATATAGTGAAATATGATACAACTAAGGAGGCGGTTTTGATACACATCTTTGTCTCATACATTGGTGTTGTTCCTATAAGGGAAAACCATATTCCAGTTTATTGTGATAATACTACGAAAGTGGTGATTTCCATGGAGCCCAGGTCAAACCAGAGTACAAAGAATATACTTCAAAAGTCTCATATCTTGAGAGATTTTACCCAGAGAGGTGAATTAATAGTTAGAAAATTAACCACATAGGATAACGTGGTATACCCCTTGGTTAAATCTATACCTCAAAGGAATCATGATTCTCATGTGGGAGCTAGCAGGTTGACACATGTTACCAGTTGGATCTAGTGAAAGTAGGAGTGTTGAAAGTGGGTTCCCTAGACTCAACTTACATATATAATTTGATTACCGTTACATGTATAACATTTTATATATACATGTGTTTATCTTACTAGAATAGTTTTTATACTTTTGAATCCACTCTATTTATGTTAATGTCCTTAGATTACATGTCATATCAAAATGTTATAAATGTTCCCCAGCTATATTGAGAACCTAGAAGATACCATGATAGTAATCTTAATATAATTTTCTATGGTCTAGATACATCATAATGACAATACATAGACAATGTTCGGCCATCAAATGATAGTGGATCATAAGCATTGAGACTTCTTCTCATGAATTTCACAGTTGGTGATCTCAAAAAAATGACATCATGAAGACATACTATCCAATAGGAACATCACATGTTTTGGGTATCATTACATGTTCCTATATATGATCATGTGTATTGGTATTCTGACTTGAGATCATTATCAGTGTGTTCCATTTAATCATGTACTTTGATGGAAGGAAAAAATCATGACATTGAATTCAAGGCAAGGTAGCTTGTGTTGTGTCCATATTTTGTGGTATAGCATTAGATAAAGGGTCAAGATAGAATTTTTCACTTTTTAGTTTAGGAAGTTATATGTTGGTCCTATTTGATCCATATGGTAGTAGCTTAATTAAATCTATGGTCATGGTATTAAAAGGTAATTCTATCCAGTAATTTCAACAAATAATAAAGAAAGAATGGATGATGACATAATTTGTGCATCCTTCTTTATGAGATATTGTAAGAAAAAAATTATATTACACAGTGTGTGTTCATAGGATGGTTGTCATTGCTATGACTATTACATATCTTTTTAGAGGCCTTGATGAGTTTCTAGGATCCACTCTTGGTCTATGAATTGTACTTACTGCTACCGAGATAATGGCCTATAGGATCATACACAATAGAGTATTCAAGAGTCTTCCATATTTTGTTGAATAGGTGTATAGAAGTATATAAGTAAATACATGAAAAATATTATAAGAACGAATATCATTTTAATATTCATCATATTGGAATATCCAATTATCATATTAAGATTTCACACAACTGTTCTGTGTATGCATGCATGATCGGGGTCTCCTTGTGACCTCAATTTTAATTTCATCCTCAACATTTTGTGTCTCTCCATTGCGTTCCATCTAAGTAGTGGTGTTTTCAATCGCATGCAGGCATCATCCTCACCATGCACTTAGTCTTCAAGTTCCAGGTGATCATTTTGTCCACGTAGACAATAGTGTGAGTCCCACATAGTAGTTTAAAGAAGATATAACCAGATCTATGTAGACTACTAAGAAACATTGCCGACACACTCATCTTGAATTATTTTATGCCCAATCTTACTGTGGAAATTATGCATGTTTATACTTACCTTGTGATTTTTTTATTTTTTTATTGTTATAAGTATATTTCAATAATTGGTTTTTTCTAGATATTTTATATAATTGTTTTTAAATAATAATTCATAAAATATACTTATGTTAAATTTTTAAAAAATAATACAGAAATATGATTAAGTGTAAATGTTATGTTTTTAAGTGATAAAGTTTGTGACATGTAAATTGGATTTTTTTATTATATTTATAAAAAAATATTTTCATTTATTTTTTATATATTGAGCGAGTTTATCAAATTTAATTTAGATTGTATTTAAACTTTATAATTTATAGACTTTTGAAGTTACCCATATGAAACATAATAATGTTTCAAGTGGGTGACTTTCAAAGTCTATAAATAATAAAGTATAAATTATAATCTAAATGAAATTTGAAACACATATAGAACATATAAAAATAATTGAAAATAACAAGAATTTACTAAAAAATTAATTAAAAGTAATTTCATTGGCACGATAAATTGTTTTTTTAAAATTACAATTTATTTATAAATTTTTTTGACATTCCTTTTATTTGAAATTATATTTTATATGTTTATTCAATGTGGTAAATTTCATTCATATTTTAGTTATACTATAATTTATGTACATATATTTTTTAATTTGTAAATATTTTGTTTTTAATAAATATTGTTTGTGTCATGTAAATTAATTTTGGTTTATTATACCGATGAAATTATTTTTATTTTAAACAAAAAGATGTTTACGTATTTTTTAATTTTTAATTAGATTTATTATAATAAATATTTTATAATATTATAAATTTACCTACTTAAAATTTAATAATTTTTCCTATATTTCAAGTATTCAACATTGAAGGATTATAAAATTTAAAATATACGTAAAATATAAATGAAAATTTAAACAAGGGAAAACATGTAAAAAATAGTGGAAATTAAAAAGAATTTAATTTATTTAAAAGATAGAAAAAATATAGAGTAGAGAATAAATTGTTCCTTCAAATCCATAATTAAATAAAAAACATATAAATGGAGGAGTAAAATCTTTTTCTATGATGAGTTTCTCTCCCAAAATTTGGTGTGCAAATGGGATGCCCGTATCAAGATCACCATCCTCTATTCTGGGGTGGAGTATCATGAGCTAGAGAGTGGTCTTCTTTAAGTGATAGAACCTTGAATGTTTGATGCTCTACATGTGACCCATCAGGTGGGGGTGTAATCTAGATGTAGTGATGTGTAGCTATTCATTATCACACTAAATAAGTGAAATGACCTTCTATCTACTATTTGGGGAACCATAAGGTCTGTGAAGGCCCAGTCATGAAAGGTGGAGCATGGGAAATAACCCCTGATATGAGCTTGGATTGTATGTACCTAGTGAAAACTATGGATATCCTAAAAACATAAATGGATCTCATTCCTCCTGGTGCAAATCTACAATTGGTTGTGTCTAGAATGATAAAGGTATGATATCTTCCTATAGAATAGGTGAGGCCTTGCGTGCAGCATGACATAGTCTATGTCATCGTAGTTTTGGATCCTCAACATCAACAACTGTCAGAGGAGGTTTCTATGTAAAGACCTCCTCACCCTATGTCACGACATCATCTTCTTGAGGTTGAAAATCAAAGAAAATATCATATAGAACATGATATACTGGAATCATTTCCTTTGTTTCATCATGGTACATTTTATGGATAAAAATCTCACCCTCCTCCAAATAAAATTTGAAAATAAAATGTTTTAGTCGAGTATGCTATAAATATATTCAAAATGAATTAAAAAAGTAAAGTAACCAAACTAATGTAAATTGATTGAATTAATAAATACTAAATCCCTTTTCATGTGGAGTAAGATAAAATATAGAATCCAGTCTACACCATGTCTCATACTTTAGCTATTGTGATAGATGGAATTGCATCATACACATGTGCTCAATAAAAAATGATGCACATCTTTCCCAGAGGTTGAGATACTCTGCATGTTTTCTACTTTAGTCGACATCCTATCTCCCTATTAACTTCACTGAATGAAGTGATGGGTGAAACTAGAATATGTTGAATAAATCCAAACTGACATGTTACTCAATCAGGATGGTTCTACTAAAAAATATAAAAGTGAATGAGAGGCACTATAACTTTTTCATCATGAATCTCATTAGTGTAATATATGGGAATATTATCTTATATAACCCAGTATAACATCCATGAAATCTGAAATTTCATGTTACATTTATTAAAATATTTTGTTACTAATTTCTAAAAATGATAATATTATGAAATTGATTAATTGGAAGAAGAATGTATATACTTACATTAGTAGGTATTAAACTATCCAACATGAGATGGTATACACCCAAATCGTGTCTTAGAGTCCAGATGAAGCGGTGTTCCAGATTCCACCTATAACATACAACATTTAAAGTGTTAAATAACAAGAAATATATTATAATAACTCATATTATCAAAAAAATGAGTGATCGTACCAACATCCACATGGAGAGTCACACAACACATCCATATGAAGCTCCAGACTAACAATAATAGGGTATAGGGTAGGGGTTTACTCCCATTCCCACATCTAAATGAGGATGACACATCCCCTATATCACTGTGATCTGATCAACATACCATGAATAATTCCTTGTACATGGATCCTTGGAATATAGAAGCCCAGTTGTATCTAACAACCTAATCAAAGTCCTATAGTATCCCAAAATACATAATGTGGACATGTAAACTATAGTGATCAACAAAAAATTTCCCTCTAACAAGTCACAAGTTATATACCCGGTCATGATGCATGATATTTTTCTTATTATAGTCAACGAGTAAATGTACTAAGTGCATGTTCAACCAGCTCATATATAAAGAACCTCTATCCGTAGAAGTACCATATCCCACAATTCCATGAATAAGAAATCAATGTATAAGCTTAGAACAGTCTCCATGGATGGGTCCTATAACTATATCACCATGTATAGGAAGATATAACACAACTGCCACATCCTCAAGGGTGATGGTCATCAATCCCTCAGACAAGTGGAATGTGTAAGTCTCATATCTCCATCTCTCGTTGAGGGTGGTAAGGAGGTGATGATAAATGAATGTATAATAAGATACAATGATGATGTAGAATACATCACGACATAGGTATGGTATAATATTATCTAGAGGTGGAATGTGATGATAATGGTGTTCTCTGCACACACTAATATGTCGAACCTCATGGCCCGCTAGCACCTCACGTGAAACATGTCTATACTACTCAGTGAGTAGATTATTATCCTCCTTCCATATGTATAGAAAATAAAATATATATTATGTAAGTGTACAATATAAATATAATCTTATGGTTAGCATAATTTTATGACTAGTTCAATGTATCATATAATATGAATATTCCCATTGTTTTATGAAATTTTTTTACCAAAAGAAAAGGTCATTTCTTCATGTTTCTCAAATCATATTTCTAATGATTTTAGAAAAATATTTTTCATCCATGTCAACATACATTGATGAATTTCATCTTTCACTAAGGATATGATCGAATTATACGATCCACCTTCTTTCTTTGGATGTATTCTAATGATGTTTTAATGAAATTTTTAGGAAACACATTTATTTTCCATGGGGTAATTATGGTTTGAAGGAATGATATATGCTCGTATGTTCCTAGGAAATATATAAATATGGTTTATCATTATGTGATGTGTGGGTTCTTATATAACCATCCAATATAGTGGTTAATGTTTTATATCTCATAGGTATGATTTAATTTGAACTTCGTTTTTCATTGAGGTCATTCTAGAGGTTTATGAGGATTTACCTTTGTTCTTGACAGATCTATCAAGGTATGTTCTATTTCTAGTGTGGTTTCCTCTTATTTTCTTAGATCCTTTCTAGATATCTTCTCCTCTTGTCATGTTAGAACCCAATTTGGTAGTGGATGTCAGATCTAAGTGATTTGGAAGATGATTGATTTTGTTTCTTATGGATCTAGGATCACGAGGACCCGATATACTCCTTCCAGATATCCATTATCAAAGGTGACTGGTTTTTCCTCCATCATTGCTTGATGAGTCATGATATTAAAGGGATTTTACTTAAAAAATGGATTTTTACACACATATGTTATATTGGTTTGATCCACCTTATGGAATTGGGGTTTCTTTCATGTCTAACATTTATACCCATAGGTTAGAGTCAAAATGGTGTGATTTGTCATTTATATATTATTTCTAACATGATTGAATATATTATGGTTATTTACTCACATTCTTACTTTAAGGTGTATTTATTGTTAGTTTGATTATGATTTCATTTCATATCACATGTACTTGTCATATTCCTTTTTATGTGAATATTAAAGACTTGCTATGAAAACGAAAGGATGATTTAAAAAATGATTTTATCATGTGAAATGATTT
This sequence comes from Viscum album, assembly GCA_963277665.1. Lineage (NCBI taxonomy): Eukaryota > Viridiplantae > Streptophyta > Magnoliopsida > Santalales > Viscaceae > Viscum > Viscum album. The sequence goes on along the minus strand of OY728126.1, from coordinate 826,551,654 downwards.
GTAAACTAGATTTGTTTTAAAGATAGAGATAAAAATCTCTTAATATTAGAATTTTTATGGATTATTTGATAAAATACATCTTGGATTTTTCCTCACGCCCTAATTTTTCTTTTGAGAAGTCGTAGATGTTGTTTTGTAGGACTGAGGTTAAGGGAGGGGAATTTTGTAGCATGTCGGTTTTTCTTATTGTTGTTTCCTTTTAATTGAGATGATTTAGTGGTGATGTATGGTCACATGGAGACTTGTTTTATCTTCTTTTAATATTTATTAATCCTTTTAATTGGATTTTTCTCATTCATATGTGATCTCTCATGATTATGATCTAACCCTTTATGACTCATTGTTATGTTTTCCCTTATATATCTTTTGATCCCACTCTATTTGTTTTCTCACATACCTTAGAAATTATATAATGTATTATGAGTAGAATAAAGTTGTATTTATTTAAATGATGTAATATTTATGCATGTTTATCTTGTGTGTGATTTATGTAAATGGTTGTATAATTTATGATCTATTGATTATTTGATAATAAATATATTTGGAAATGTCACAAAATTCCATAAAATGGGGGGAGGTATATTAAAACCATGTAATTGATAATATGAAAATTTTACATTGGAGACAATACATCATCATGGATAAGTGTGTGAAATCATTCCAGCAATTTTAGGGCATCATTTCTTGTTACGACCATCCCAATGAAATATGTTGCATCTAAAATGTTTCCCTTGTTCTTGAAGCCAATACATATCATTCTATATCCTACTTGAATTCAGTATCCATCACTTTCACATCCTATTAATGTCCGGTATCAAAGATGAATAGTCTCCATACATTGGGAAATGTCAAAACTCACCAATAGGCATTCATGGCACACCATAATAGTTATAAATGGTGTCAAGCTTGTACAATGGATAAATATATGGTTCTTAATATATGATCACAGGGGAACATGCCACAATGGATTGTGGGCATTGAAACAACAATGCCTGGATGTTTCCACACTAACACTACCTCACGTACAGTAGTACCACTAGTACTTAACCACTGATACCTATGATGGGGTCCTGATACTCTGGTTTTAACACCATGTTACCTATTATTAGGTTTTTTACCCGTTGATTTGAGTATCTAATGATTGGATCTATTCTAAGGCTATTTCTAGTGTTTTTTCATACTTTTTTTGAAGGTTTCTAGGCTTGTGCATGGTTGGCCCATAGTTTGAAAAACCATGCATCCAAAGCGTGAAACATTTCCTGTAGCTCATGTAGGGGGTCACGATTTCTGTATAGTTATATAAAACATATAGGCAAACCATGAAACTTGGAAAAAAGTGGTCACATGATTGGGGCATGGTTAAACTAGCCATGAAACCTAAGAAAAAATATCTTCTAGTGGATCTGTTTTGGTTGCATGATTAAGAACATGGTTAGTACTAATTGTGCGACCTAACCCAAGACACTATGCATATGGTAATTAAAGACCCTAAAATATTAATTAAAATCCAAAACCCCCTAATTAACCTAAAACTTCTCCTACTTGAACCTAATTTTATCAATTGGATTTTGAGATCCCTCTAGAGGTGTTTTGGATCTCTTAACCTCTTCTCTTGGTGAATCGAATATCTTGTCGAAGAGGTGATACACTTCTGGTGAGTTATTTTCTTATTGACCATCAATCTTTCTTCTTATTTTGATTCTTTCTTCATAGAGGTAATGATGGATTTTAGTTTCATTATTCCATGGATTTTTGATGTGGAATTTTGGATTTAGGGTCTCTTCTCACCTCAATCAGGATCTCTCTTCCTATATCCAGTGATCACCATTTAAGGTGACACATCTTATATTCATTGAAGTTGGATTTTGGGTTTCCCATGTAAGCGTTTTTATGATTTTCCTTCATCTTGTAATTCATTGTTGATTTAAAATTCATAGATACAGATTTCTTAATTTTTAACACATGTTCTATGAAATTTATTCTTGAAATTCCTTGTGAAATAATCTTTTTACCTCTTATATTTTAATTGAACATGGTATGATTTAAATTGATATGATCTCAATATCTCTTAATATTTTGTAAATTATTTAATTCCATGATTTTTTGAATTTATTTTCATAAAAAAAAATTAGTATGTTTTGGTGAAATTGAGGGCTTTGTCCTGGGTTTTGATTTCTAAATTAAAATGGACTGATTTGAATGAAATAAGGAGAACAATTTTATGTTTTATAAATAGTTTCAAATGATTTAATTTTTGAAATGACCAATAAACCTATTTGAATGATTTTAGATTTGTTTTGAAATAAGCGTTCTTATGTTATTTAAATGAGTGATTTAAAATTATAATAATTACATTGAATGATTTATGGTTTATTTGAAATAAATGATTTTTTAAAGGCTCATTTGGAATTATTACTATAATTTTTTAAAGGAAGAAGGTATGATTACCCTTTTAAATTTTGAATTGTATAAAAGGTTTTGAATTGAAATTGATGATGGTTGATAGCCCATTTGAAAATTCATGATAATTATATCATGTAACAATCCCTTATTGTAACTTATTTAATTCTTATACTTTCCATTTTTCGGTATTGACAATGGATTATTTACTTTAAGGGAGTTTAGGGGAGAGAGTGAGATGTGATTTGAGGGCATGTTCCCATTATTGAAATGTTGAGGGCTTGAGCCCATGATTAATATTGATAAGTATCCCCATGTGATCCTCATAACTTGATTATCACACTCTCTACTTTTTACTAGATATATGCCTTATTAGTAGACTCACACCCCATCAATTGTATCTGTAGAGAACATAAAAGGTTTATGCTTCAGATGTACCTCCAGGAAAGTGGGTGTGTGTGCGAATGGTTTGCTTGAGACCTCTAAGACTAGATGTAAGCCTGAGGATTAGTCATGATGATTTTTTATTATCTATTCTATGGTGGAATCACTATCATACCTAGGTCATACCCATGACCTATATACACATGATACTCGATACATGATAGTGTTTGTTGTCACTGATTGGCACTAGAGTTTCCTTCCATTCTTGATTACTAATCTTGATTGATCTATTTCTTGTTATTATTCACCTGGAATCTATTGTATATAATCTTGGACAACTTTTTATATCATGTTCATATTATCATATTTTATTTATTATATTAATCTATCCATTGAAATTATTTTCAAAGTTTTTTTCAAGAATGTTTTAGTTTTTTAATGGTGAATGGAATGATTTACAAGTTTGGTTTGATAAATTATTTTTAAACTAAGATTCATACTCTATTTATTATACACCTCTCTTAGCATATATGACTCGCCTTATAAAGTAATTTCATATAATCTTTGGTGAAATCCTATTGGGATCTACATCTCACACCTTGCTTGTACCATTTGGTGTTTGCAACCCTTTATGATCTTATAGATGGTGATCATGATTTCATACAACATTGTGGATTATATCTTGGGTAACCAAGAGATGGTGACTTAAGACATGGTGGGTGGTCATAGACCACTAAGATATGGGTTTTGGCATCTTTTTTTATTTCCAATTTTGTATTATCTCTTAGTACATGATATGATTATGATATTGTATATAGATGATGATGTTTCTATAGTGTACTATATTTATTGTAATATTTTGTGTGATAAATCATTCCCATTTTTTATTTATTGATGCCCAAGTAATTTTCGTCAGCCCATGGGGATTGGGAATGATCTTCAGATTAGTGGAGAATTTCCTTAAATATTGATTTAGATGTTATTTCAAGCAAGTTCATCACAAATGATATCAGAGGAGGAATTTCCGTGAAGGTAATCACTTCTCCTGGAAAAACCTTGTGTTATTTGTGTGAGTCATGGTATAAAAGAGATTAAGAATGTTTCAGGGCTCAATAGGTTGTTTGTGAGCGGGTTCTTGATCACCACCTCCACACGAAGAGACTTGAGTTACCAGAGTTGTGGGGACTTGGGTCTTTCTTTTGAGTTATTGGTTTTCTGATGAAAAATGATATTTATATTCCCAATGATACTATCTTTTATTTAGGGAATGTATTATGAGTTTTGGATCCAAAATGAATGGATAAACACAATTGAACCATGTTTTTATGGTCTGGTAAAACGCGAGGAATTGATGTGATAGATATGGAAAACCATCCATGAATAATTGGTAGGTTTGTGTGTGGTTTTCCAGCCCATATTACCAAGACATGCATAGTTATAACCTGATTATAAACACAACCCCTTATCCATTTTCTTCTTATGTGACTTCACTTGTGTGGGGTCAGTTGGAATGGTTATGGATGTGGTTTGTTTCATGCTATTGATCGGTTTTTTCTACTTTAATCCCTTTTTTATTTCAAATACTTTGTAAAAACCAAAATTATGAATTAATTTTTTTGAATGAGTTAATTGAAAAGTTTTATCAATTACCAAAAGTTGTGTTCTTATGAAATTTTTGGTTTGGGAAAACTAATTTTCAAATACTATTGTGTGATGTGGTAAATAATGTTTTAAGAATAAATTTGGTTAGTAATGGGTTTGAAATATAAATGTTTTTGATAATTGGAAAAAGTGGTTAATGTTTTTGAAACCATGAAATAATTTCCATGAGCTGGTACCAGATTTCTGAAAACAGTTATGGATTTATAAAAGGATTTATCATTTTGAAAGGAAAGTGTAATGTTTTATAAATGGTGAAATATTGTGTATTTTGAAATCAATAATTCTTTAATAAAATTGGTTTGTTACTTTGTTTAAAAAATTTTGTGCTCTTTTTGAGTTTTATTTGATTCTTAAGTTGATATTATTGTGTTTTTTGATGTCTAGAAATGTACCTCAGTAAGTTTTACTTGATAGACAGAATGTTCATTCATCAGTCCAGTTTTCAGAGTCGTTCTTCACATTTTTTAGTAGTGGAATCTCTTGTTAATGGCTCTACCCAGACTCCACATCGAGTGGTGGGTCTAGATATGTTCCATACTTTGAACCCCATCAATTAATCCTTGGATTGGTATCTACATTATTATAAGGGAAAAAATGTTTTCTTAAGGTAGTAAAGTGGATTGAAGAAGTCAATGGGATATTTGATTCTCTAAATACTCCAAATGCTCTGATGGTCTATTCTATCAATTCTTTGTTTGAGGGACCTGGACTAGAGTGGTGGGAAGTAGTGATTCTCTCTTTTATGTAAGAAATAATTTCTTGGTAATTCTTCAAGTTAGACTTCATTCAATGGAAGTGTCCTAATAATGTAAAGAAGAAGAAAGTTATAAAGTTCATGTGTTTTGGTCAAGATAAGCTATCAGTTGCTGAGTATACCAAGCAATTCATAAGTTTGATATGTTTCTTACCTAATATTATTTGTAATTAATTTCATAAGGATACCAATTTTATAAAGGGTCTTCAGTCATACCTTTTAACTGGAATGCCTGCGTCCCAGATGATATCCTATCGGAAGACACTTGATAGGGCTTTTTCAGCTAAAGTAGGGCAAGTGAAATGACATGTATGGAAGAATGCCTCATTCATGGTTGAGAAAGGATAGTCATATCAGGGAAAGAAGAGGCATGTTTTGTGCTCCTGGTGTAGAGAACCTAGTCATCCTAATAGGTTGGGTTCTATAGATCTAAGATTTAGGGTTTGGGATATTCTTCTACATCCGTACATGTATTGATCCAAAATTTTGATAGGGGATCGAAAACCCAATTTTTCACATAGTATTCTTCTAGAAGGAAGATAATTCATGCATTTTTGTGGTCAAGAAGGAATTTGAAGTGGGATTAAAATATTTGGTAGAATCTCCTCATTCACACTTGAAACCACTTTTAACCTAGTCTCCCCCCCCACTCCAGAAATATGTATTTTTTATCATTTGGAAGGGGTGGTACATGAATTAGGATATTGAAGGTAGATGATAATTGGTTTCACCCAAATTCTCCAACCATTGTAAGAGGGGTTTCTCTTGAAGCAAGGATCCCCTCATCGAAGCCTTCTTCTCTTCTTGATGTTGTAATGTTTTCATTTGTGTACTAAAATTCTTTGTTATTCTTTTATTTATTATATTTTATTCTATTTTGTTCAATTATATTATTCTTTACTCATTCTATTTGGGTTGTAATCAAGAATAGAGACGAGATTGGGTTATACCCTTTCAATCCTTCGCTCATGAAAAACGACTCCACGATAACCACACCACCCATGGAAGAGTAGTTCTCTTAGTGATCGATCTATCTTCTAACATCTTCATTTGATTATTTTGAATCATTTAGATACTAAAATTCACATAATATGATCAATGAATTGAGTTGTTATATTATAATAAACTAAGCATGCAATTGAACAATTAACACAAAAACACACGAGGTTGAGTATTGTGTAAATTGTGAGAGGCAAACTTAATCATTAAAACAAGGCCACACAAGATAAATTTGTAGAGTTCAAATATAATCCTTAAGATAAATTCATCCTCATTTTCCATAATGGACATGTTCCTTAATTTACCACTTACCATAAGCTATCCTTAGAACATCAATCAAAGCAGGGTGCTGTGATTTCATGTTCCGAAGATAGCCAAGGGTTTAATTTTCTTCATATTTATGGTAAAGTTAATTCTCATAGGGTTTGGGGGTTAAAAAATTAGAGGATAATAATTAAGTGGATATTAATTTAAATGATAATTATTAATAAGTAAATTAGTAGGTAGAGTTAGATCAGTAATTTCTTTTAAAATATCTTCTAAAAAACATCTTCTTGTTGCGTCGAATTTCATTTCAAAATTGAAAACAAAAAAATGAAGTATTCTTCCAAAAAACTTATTATAGTTTTATAAATGATAAACACCCCCATACTTTAAAGTAGTGTTTTTATTCTCTTTTGTTTGATTTTTAGAATACCTTTAAGAAGTTTTTTTAATTTACTTCCTCCTTTGAGAGATGACCTTGGTCTGCCACTCTGCTGCACGTAAGTAACCTGAAACCGAACATCATTTGAAAGTGACCATGACAACACCTTTCAAATTGGTGCCATTTCCGGGGAGGCAAGTAATTAATTCAACCAATTATAGGTATTTATTTTATTTTTCATTTAATTATTTTCTTCTCCTCTTTCATTATTTTTCCCCTTTATAAAGTTTTTTTCTCTTATCTTACTCTCTTATTTTATTTTTATCGGGCCAACTCAAACTTATTTTCTTTTTATTATGGTATACTTTTCTCCATTTTTTTATATTTCTTTGATTTATGACACTAAATAATCCTAAATATCTCTTAGATCTTGACCCTGAGATTGAACGTATCCTTAGGGATCGAATCAGACATTCTCAGTCTACGGGAAGTTTCAACATTCAACCAGTTGGAGAATTCTTCCACTTTCAGAACATTAAAATTGGAAGCAATTCAAATTCAACAATAAAACAAGAACCAATGGCTGAAAATAATGTAAATTAACTCAATATAACTATTTGATAGTTGGTTGCACCACACATTAACTATCAACCAAATTGTATTTCATACCCAAATCTCGAATCAGACTTTGAACTGTAATCTGGGTTAATTAATCATTTTCTAAAGTTTCATGGATTATATGGTGAGGATCCAAATGAACATTTGAAAGAATTTAATGTGGTTTGATCAACCTTAAAACCAAGAAATGTTTATGAAGATCAAATCAAACTAAGAGCAATCCTATTTTCACTTGATGGAGCTTCAAAAGACTAGATGTATTATTTACAACCTGAAGATGTAACATGTTAGAATGATTTGTAACATCTTTTCTTGCAGAGATTTTTCTAGCATCAAGGACCACATCCATTCTAAAAGAGATCTCTGGGATCAAGAAAGCACAAGGGGAGTCGATGTATGAGTAATAGGAGCGATTCAAGAAGTTGCATAAAAGATGACCACATCACCAAATCAGTGAAAAACTCCTCATACAATACTTCTATGAAGGACTTGCACCTATGGAGAGAAGAATGGTTGATGTTGCGGTTGGAGAAGAATTGGTGGACAAGACACCAGTAGCTGCACGTGCATTAATTGACAATATAGCCCAAAACTCCCAAAAATTTGGTGATCGAGGTACACCACATGTCTGGGGAGTACATCAGGTAAGTCCTTCTTCTCTTGAAATTCATTTGATTGATACTAAGTTAGAAGAATTGACCACTATGGTGAGGCAGATTTAATTGGCTCAAAAAGCATCCCAACCCACTCCTATGAGGCCATATGGCATTTTCACTGAAACTGACCACCCAACTGACTGTTGCCCCCAGTTACAAGAGTCAGAGGATTGTGTAGTGGTATTCCCTGGGAGACCATATCAACAGTAACAACAGCCACATCCCCAAAAAAAATTTGATTCCTTTGCACCAGCATACAACCAAGGGTGGAAGGATTAAATGGACATGAGGAATGGCTCTAGACAACAACAAAGTCCCCCCTTTCAACAAAACTTCTAATATCCTCCACCTTACAAATAGGGTTTCCAACAACCCCAAAGGCAATTTGAATCTCAAACATCAAAATTTCAATAATAAGGGAATCCACAAAACAAGGTAGATTCTAACATTGATGATCTTTTGAGACAAAATTGTCTTAATCAATAGAATGATCTGAAGAGTTATGGTTCACAGCTGAGAGAGATACAGACTCAAATGAGCCAGATTTCTACCTCCCTCCATGAATTAGTAAGTAATAATTATGGAAATATACCATCCCAACCTACTCCTAATCCTAAATGGAATGTCAGTGCCATCACATTGAGAAGTGGGAAGAAAACAACTGACACATCAGCAACTATCATTCCACCGGGATTCACCTCAACTCTGGAGAAGCCTCATTAAAAACCAACTGATGAGCAACCCAAGGAGAATGATAAAGGTAAGAAAAATATTGATGATGTTCCTCCTAAACCCATTTCATTTCTAAATAGGGTTTTACAAACCAAGAAAATGGTTGATGAGGCAATGAAAAAAGAGGTTTTGGACACATTCAACCATGTGGAGATCAACATCCCTTTACATGAATCCATTAAAAAAATACCAAGGTATACCATATTCTTAAAATAACTTTGTACCAATCGAAGAGGGATCAAGGGAAATGAAAGGATCAAACTTGGAAGGAATGTGTCAGCACTCATTACACTAACTCTAGAAATGCCAACAAAGTTCAAGGATCTAGGGACATTCACTATCCCATGCACCATAGGGGGTTTTCACTTTTATAATGCTCTTTTGATTTGGGATCATCCTTATATGTGAGGCCTCACTCTGAATTATCTTCTTTACAGGTTGGTGAGTTGAAGATGGTGAGAGTAGTGGTGCCTTTGGTGAATAGAGTTATGGAATATCTAGTGGGAGTCCTTGAAGATGTACTTGTTCGGGTAAGAGACATGATCTTTCTAGCATATCTCTACATTCTTAACATGGTGTACAATCAGGTAAGTTCTAATGCTCCCATTATCTTAGGTAGACCCTTCCTTAAAACTGTAAAAGCTATCATAAATGTCAATAGGGGTACACCTTCCATGGAGTTTGGAGATGATGTTGTAATATTTAATGTTATGGACTCTATGAAGTTCCCCTCAGAGGACCATTCTACTTTTGTTATCTCCCATTTTGAACCACCAAGTAAAAACCCCAAGAATTTTTATTGTCATATGCTTAGAGAGATTATGAGCATTGGTTCTAGTTTGATGTATAAGAGTACTTCCAAACCTATTTATAATGCACAAGACACTTTTATATTTTATTTTGAAATGGAATCATATTCTAATTTTGATCATGTGAACTCTGATGATGACATGGCTGTTGAGTATGATAATGGATTTGATGCTTTATTCTCTAATTTTGATGATGTATATTCTGATACTGATGTTCATTGTGCCCATATTTTAGTTCCTTCAATTTCTCCATCCATACACCACCTCCCTACACTAGAACTCAAGCCATTGCCACCAAATCTCAAATACTCATACTTTTTGAGGGGTGAGAAATTACCTTTTATCATTGCTAACAATATTTCTTTTGAACAAGAAGAAAAACTTTTGAATCTTTTAAGGGAGAAAATTAAGGCAATAAGGTGGACCTTGGATGACATATCAGGTATTATCCCGTCCACTTGCATGCATAGGATTATTTTGGAGGATAGGGGTAAATAGGTTAGGTAGCCACAATGGAGACTGAATCCAAATATTTTGGAGGTTGTTAAAAAAGAAGTTGAGAAATTTATCAAGGCAGGTATAATATTTACCAATTCATATTTTCAATGGATAAGTCCTATTCAGGCTGTGCCTAAGAAAAGTGGTGTTACAGTTGTTAAAAATGAGAAACATGAGTTAGTTCCAATGAGGGTTCAAAGCAGTTGGTGTGTGTGAATTAATTATAGGAAACTAAATCAGTCCACTCACAAGGACCATGTCCCCTCCCATTTATTGATCCAATGCTTGAGAGACTAGATGGGAAAACACACTACTGTTTCTTGGATGGATTTTTCTGGATATTTGCAGGTTCCTATAGCTCCGAAGGATCAGGATAAGACTATATTCACCTATTACTTCAGCACATTTTCCTACTGGAGGATGCCATTTGGACTTTGCAATGCCCCAGGTACCTTCTAGAGATGCATGGTGAGTATTTTTTCTGATTTTATTGAAACCTGCATGGAGGTATTTATGGATGATTTTATAGTGTATGGATCCTCATTTGATGAATGCCTAACTAGTTTTGGAAATGAATTGAATTGTTGTATTGAGAATAATCTAGTCTTGAACTTTGAAAAGTGTCATTTCATGGTAGAGCATGGAATTTTATTAGGGAATGTAGTGTCAAAAAATGAGATAGAGGTTGATAGATCTAAGATAGACATTATTTCATCCTTATCCTATCCTTCAGGTGTGCGTGATATTAGATCTTTCCTAGGGCATGCAGAATTTTATCGGTTCTTCATCAATGATTTTAGTAAGATTGCCCTTCCTTTGTTGCAATTACATCAAGATGATTATGATTTTGTGTTTGATGATTCATGAATAGTAGAATTTGATGAGATGAAGATGTTTTTGAACACTCCACCAATCATACAACCCCCACAATGGGACATTCCTCTGGAGCTTATTTGGGATGCCTCTAACTTCGTGGTTGGTGATGTCTTATCTCATAGGGTGGAGGGACGTTCACATGTGATTGCCTATGAATTTAGGACACTAGATTCATCCCAATAAAACTAAACAACCACAAAAAAGTAGTTTCTTACAGTAATATTCACTTTAGATAAATTCTATTCATATTTATTGGGCACTGAAGTAGTTTTTTTTTTCTGACCATGCAGCTCTGAGGTATCTCTTGAAGAAGCCAGACGCAAAGCCCAGACTTATACGATGGATTCTCCTTCTTTAAGAATTTGATATTGAGATAAAGGACAAGAAGGGGTAAGAAAACTTGGTGGCAGACCACATGATTAGGCTTAATCACACACTAGAGGATGACACATTGGGCCAAGTACCACTTCGGGACACTTTCCCCAATGAGCATCTTTATTCCATCTCAGGTATGCATCCTTGGTATGCAGATTTAGTTAACTACCTTGTGACCTCTAAAATCCCTTAAAATTTAAAGAAACGTCAAGTCAAAAAGTTAAAGAGTGATTCAGGATTTTATGTTTGGGATGATCCATACCTATGCCATATGTGTAGTGATGAAGTTATTAGGATGTGTGTTCCTGATCATGAGTTAGTGTATGTTTTACATTTTATCATACACTTGCTTATGGTGGACACTTTTGACCCCAATAGAAAACTTCGAAAGTCTTGGACTTTGGATTATATTGTCCGAGATTATTCCATGATGCCTATGTGTTTTGTAAATTATGATCTCATTTCCAACACACGATAAACATTTCTAAGAGACATGAGATGCCCCAACAACCCATACTATTCTGTGATATTTTTGATGTATGGGGAATTGATTTTATGGTCCCTTTTCCAAGTTTATTTTTTTTTGTATATTTTGGTTTATGTTGATTATGTGAGTAAATGGGTGGAGGCTAAGGCCACCAGGATTGATGATTCTTATATTGTAGTGGACTTTGTCAAGACACAATTTTTTTGTAGGTTTGGAGTACCAAAGGCCATCATCAATGACCAAGGGACACACTTCTGCAATCAGAATTTTTCTTCCCTCCTTCGGAAGTATGGAGTGACACACAAAATATCAAAACCATACCACCCCCAAACAAATGGTTTGGATGAGGTTTCAAATAGGGAGTTAAAACAAATTTTGGAGAAAAATGTGAAGCCAAATAGAAAGGATTGGAGAAAGTGCTTGGATGATGCATTGTGGGCTTATAAGAAAATATATAAGACACCCATTGGTATGTCCCCATTTCGGATTGTTTTTGGGAAAGCATGTCATCTCCCCTTGGAAGTTGAGCATCGAGCTTATTGGGATATAAAGAAATGCAACATGGATTTGGCCCAAGATGGAATCCAAAGAAAGATGCAAATTCAGGAGCTTGAGGAGATTCAATTGTCTTCATACGAGAACACAAGGCACTACAATGAAATATCCAAAGCATCTCATGACAGAATGATCCAAGAAAGGGAATTTCAAGTTGGAGAGAAAGTCTTGCTCTATATTTCATAACTGAAGATAATGCCTGGTAAGTTACGTTCTAGGTGGTTAGGTCCTTATGTTGTGACTAATTTTTTTCTTTGTGGTGCAGTGGAGATTACACAAGAGGAAACATGAAGGATCTTTACGGTCAATGGGAAACATTTGAATAAATACATTGAGGTACTTCCTACTGATGTAGTGGATTTCATCAAACTGTATGACCCCATCATCACTTGAGCATATCAGGCTGTTTCTAACCCTTTCACTTTTATATTCTTTGTCCTAATTAAAATTTCATGTGTATATATCATATCATATGTTCACATTGAGTACAATGATATATTTTAAGTGTGGGGGAGGGGACAACATTTTGGGGTAGATATTTAGGATTTTCATTTGTGTGTTTTATGTGTTTTTTCTATTATGTTTTTGGTTAAAATTTTCCAAAAAAAATTATAAAAAAAGAAACAAATATATCAAGAAACATTCTCATGTGGAACATATAGAAAATTAAAGTTTTCAAAATTCATTGGTAGAAATATAAGCATGAGTAATATTTCATCATCGAGGGTTTAGTTTTATAAAAAAAGTTTTCAATGATATAAATGGTTGTGTCATTATAAAAACTTTTATATTTTGACATCATTATTTGTGATATTTTTTCATGGTAAATTATTTCATTGATTTCTCCACACAATTTTTCACAAAATCATGACTTGGGAGTTTTACTTACCCAATTGAATGTATATTCGGGCTATGTAATCCTTTCTAGCTTATAACATGGTCTTTCCACATGTCCGTTTCTCTTCTGATCATTTCCATCATTGTATTATATTTACCTATTCATGTATACCTAATATATGACTATTGTACTCCCTATAAAAGAATTCAAAAAAAATTAAAAAATCAAAAAAAACAATCAATAAAGAGGGGAGTGAAGCAATGTACAACATGTGGGGATATTTAGGTCGGGATCTCACGGTTTTACTTCTAGGAATGATTAAATGAGTGGATTTCAAAATTTTATTGAAAAATATGTTGAATAGGTTATATGTAATAGAATAAGCTAAGATGAAAAGTTTTTTACTTGACCTAGATATACTTAATAAAGAGTTTATTTTTGAGCTTGTAATGGTTGGCACACACACGTGGAGAATTAATGGCATGGTAGACCCATGACTTGTTTCGCTATGATTAGTGTTATGAATATAATTGGATTTTGTTTTGACACAATTTGTGAGACAATTAATTTAAAATTTATTGATATTGACTCTTTATGAGATTCTTACTTTGCCTATATTTTCAATGTGGATTGAGAAATTTGAATATGCATATCTTGTCACAATTTTTTCGAATACATGATATGAGGTTTTTCCCAGGAGTGCAAAAGGGTAAGTGTGGGGGAGTTGATAAAACAAATTTTTATTGAATATTTTATTGATAATAAATTATATAATTTCCTCTAATTATGTTAAATATGTTTATTTATAAAATATTTGGGATTAGATCATTAATTTTAAAATATGGTGAAAATTTCAGTTTCACCCTTTTAAAATTTACTATAGTATTTTGATAATAAATATTTTAATATGACTTATTTGAACTTAAAATTTTGTAAACTTGTTTATAAATTAATTTTATACAACATCTATTCATGCCTATGGAGCTAAAGAGTGCATTTGGATGGAGTAAATGGACCATTAATTCATTGGTGGGCTGGACATGTGATATTGGTAATCACTTTAGTATTTGGGCCATATCTTCTACATCCATACATGGATTGAGCCCAAATTTTGATATGTGATGTAAACAACATTTTTGAACATATTATCTTTATGTAAGGACAGATAATTCACGAGTTTTGGTGGTCAAGAAGGCAGTTCAAATGGGGTTAACATATTTGGAAGAATCTCCCCATTCATACTTGAAACCACTTTTAACTTAGCCTCCCCTCCACTCTATAAATATGTATTTTTTCTCATTTGGAAGGGGTGGGGAGTTAATTAGTAGATTAAAGGCAGATTAGAATTGGTTTCACCCAAATTCCACAACCATTTTAATAGGGGTATCTCTTGAAGCAAGGATCACCTCATCGAAGCTTTCTTCTCTTCTTCATGTTGTAATGTTTTCATTTGTGTAATAAACTTATGTGTTAGTCTTTTATTTCTTCTATTTTCTTCTATTTTGTTCAATTATATTCTTCTTTACTCATCCTATTCAGGTTTTAATTAAGATTGGAGATGATATTGGGTTTTACCCTTTCAATCCTTTGCTCATGCAAAACCTCTCCACGATGACCACACCACCCATGGAAGAGTTGTTCTCTTAGTGATCGATCTATCTTCTAATATATTCATTTAATTATTTTGAATCATTTAGATACTTTAATTAACATAATATGATCCATTAATTGAGTTTTTAAATTATAAGAAACCAATAAATCAATTGAACAATTAACACAAAAACACACGAGGTCGAGTATTGTGTAAATTGTGAGAGTGGAAACTTAATTAGTAAAACAAGACCACACGGGATAACTTTTTAGAGTTAAAATATAATTCCTAAGATAAATTCATCATAATTTTCAAGAATTGACATGTTTCTTAATTTACCACTTACCATAAGATATCCTTATAACATCAATCAAAGTAGGGTATTGCAATTGCATGTTCCGAAGATAACCTAGGGTTTAATTATCTTCATATTTGTGGTAAAGTTAATTCTCATAGGGTTAGGGGGTTAACAAATTAGGGGATCATAATTAAGTGGATATTAATTTAAATGATACTGATTAATAAATAAATGAATATGTATAGTTATATCAATTGTTTCTTTTATAATATTTTCTAAAAAACATCTTCTTGTTGCGTCGAATTTCATTTCAAAATTAAAAACAAAAAAAAAATGAAATCTCTTTCCAGCAAAATTATTCTAGTTTTATAAATGATAAACAACCCAAAATCCTTTCAATTAGTGTTTTTATTCTATTTTATTTTATTTTTATAATACCTTTAATAATTTTTTTTAATTTATTTCCTCATTTGAGAGACGGCCTTGGTCAGCCACTCTGCTGCACCAAAGTAACCCGAAACCAAACATCATTTGAAAGCGCCCATGACAGTGCCTTTTAGCCTCAAAGTAAAGCTTTTTACATAGTGGAGGATATGTTATCAGCTAGTTTATATATGTATTTGATGTTTATCCAACTTGTTGCTTCCGACATTGAAGTGAAAACTGCTAAATTAATTCCTTTTTGTGGATTTTAAATTTTGTAAAGCTTTTGTTTTAGGATCATTGAGAATTAATTCTTGTGGACTTTGTTTTGGTTCATTTTTTGATTGATGATGTCAGAATGGTTTTTTTTCTTTATATCTCATTGTTTTTCCTTTTATATGTACACACTTGAATGCTTAGCCTTCTTTTCAAAGTGATTTAGTTACTTGATGTCTGTTGTGCTCCTAGGGATGGAGTGGAATCTTATGTTGAGAATCGTTGAGATGTTTAGTGGTTATTACTCTATGGGATTCTCTTGTTTTTTCTTGGTGGTTAGAGCTCAATTTTGATGTGATGGATAATCTCCCTTATCAGAGGGCATTGCCCTATAGTGCACTGACCTTGATATTTGATCTCTTTTTGGATATACATGGATAGACCTTGGAAAGGTACTATGGTAACTAGGATGATGTGATTACTTGATGGACCAAACACCCAGAGGAGCTAGAGTGTGATTTTATGGTATCATTGATGGGTGAGGTTCAGTGATGAAAATCAAAGGTTACCTTCAAGTACTTACCTGGGGTTGTAATCATTGTCACTTATTTACCTTTCTTGTGAGATTTTGATCATAAATAGACCATGAGATTTTTATTTCATATGGAAATAATGATTTGTTTTGAGTCGTTGTTCCTTTATGGTTTTCAAAGTCATCCCTTAAATTTTCTCCTTGGTTCGTGGTTTAAGTATATTCATTAGGTCAAAGGGATGTGTTTTTCTTATGATACACCATTTTGATGAATCTTTAAATAGTGGGGAGACCTAGCAAGATATCTAGTCTTTCTCATCTTTTAAATCTTATGATGATCTGGGTGTGTTGATCTTTGATTGTGTGTGTGTTATTATCCTTTGGTGAATCTCTCTTATGGACCGTGGACCATCCACTTAAAAAGATGAGTGAGGGAGTTATTCTTGTGTCATCATGTAATATATTTCAGACCAGAATCTTTATGGGGATAGAAAGTACTATGGTGGGGAGTTTTTAACACAATGATACATTTTAGGTGTTTTGACCCATTTATTTAAGTATCCAATGATCAGATCTCTTCACGAGTTGTTTCTAGTGTGTTTTCAGATTTTTTTAATGTTTCTCGGAAAATGCATAGTTGGTGCACAGTTTGAAAAACCATGCATCCAAATCGTGCAATAGTTTTAGTATCCTGGGTAGGGGCGCATGGTTTTCACATGGTTAGACAAACCATATAGTCTGGAAATAAGGGGTCGCACAATTAGCGCACAGTTAGGCACATGGTTAGTACTAACCATGTGACCTAACCTAGGAAACAATGCAGATAGTAATTAAAGACCAAAAAAACATAATTAAAATCTAAAACCCCTCCTAATTGACCCCAAACGTATCCTACTCAAAACCAATTCAATCTATTGGATTTCTTTATCCCTTTAGAGGTGTTGTGGTTCTCCAAACCTCATCTCTTGGCATATTGAAGCTCCAATCAAAGCGACGATCGTCTTTTGGTGAGTTCTTTTCTTAACAACCTTCATTATCTCTTCTTCTACTGATTATTTCTTCCTAGAAGTTATGATGGCCTTGTTTTTCATTATTCTAAGGATGGTTGATGTGGAATTGTGGATCTAGGATCTCTTCTCACCACAACCAGGATCTCTCTTCCTAGATTTGGTGATCGTCATAAAATGTGACACATCTTAGATTCATTGCATTTGGATTCCATATTTTTCAAGTATGTGTTTCTATAATTTTTCTTCATCTTTTAATTCATTATTTCTTGAAAATTCATAGTTACATGTTTCCTAATTTTTAACGCACATTCTATGAAATTTGTTCTTGAAATTACTCATGAAATATTCTTTGACCCTATTCTCTCTGACTTGAACATGGTATGATTTAAATGGATAGGATCTTGATCTCTCACAACATTTTGTGAAAATTTTAATGTAATTTTTGTTTGTATTTATTTTCAAAGATCTTTTAAAGGTTTTTTTGGACAAATTAAGGGATTTGGACCAAGATTTTATTTATAAAGAAAAATTATTTGATTTTAATGAAATGAGTTGAATTATTTGATGCTTTCCAAATACTTTTATATGATTGAATTTTTTAAATGACCAAGAACCATATTTTAATTATTTTATCTTTTTTTTAAATTTTTATTCTTGGTTTATTTGAAATGAGTGATTTATTCACATAGAAAGAGGGGGTAAACCCATGTTTTAAAATGTATTCAAACCTTTTAAAATTATAATAATTACTTTGAATGATCTAGGGTTTCTTTAAAGGAAATGATTATTTTAAATTCTTGATTGGAATTATTATTATAATTTGTGAAAGTAAGTGGGTATGATTACCCTTTTGAATGTTTAATTGTATAAAAGGTTTTGAATTAAAATTTATGAGTCTTGACAACCTAGTTGGCACTTTATGATAATTATATCATGTAATAATCTATTATTGTAACTTGTTTCATTTTTATACTTCTCATTGTTGGGTATTTAAAAATGGATTATTTACTTTGAGGGAGGTCTGGGTGAGATTGGTATGTGATTTTAGGGTATGTTCCCATGATTCAAATGTTGAGGGCTTGAACCAATGATTGATATTGATAAAGATCTTTGTGTGACCCTCGTAACTCGATTATCTCACTCACCTTTTTTTGAATAGTAATAGGAGCCTTAATTGATAGATGGGATGACCTAAATAAATGCATCATTATAAGATTGAAACCCCGTCTAAAGGATCTGTTGAGAACATAAAAGGTTAAGTCCACAGATGTGTAACCAGGAAAGTAGGTGTGTAGGGAATGAGTTTTCTTATGGCATGTGAGACTAGATTTAAGCACAAAGATTAGTCATGATGAATTTTTATTAGTAATTATATGGTGGATTCACTATATTACCTAGGTTCTACCCTTGGAATCCATATACATGATACTTGATATATGACAGCATTCACTGTCACTACTTGGAACTAGAGTTTCCTTGCTTGAATTATTATTTCTCTTGATTGATATATTTATTATTATTATTATGCAACTTGACTCTATTTTATTAAAACACGTGTATATTTTGATATGTGGTAAATATTCTCATCTTTTCCTGATTATATGACTCTATCCTTTGAAATGATTTTCAATGTTTTTTTCAATAAAATGTTTTTTATCAAATGGTGAAATGACATGTTTCATAGGTTTGGTTTGATAAATAAATTTTTAAACTAAGATCCATACTCTCTTTACACGAACCTATATTATCATAATTAACTTTCCTTAGGATGTAATTTCATATAATATTTGGTGGAATCTAATGGGGCTCTATAGCTCACAACCTTCTTGTACCGTTTATTCTTTTTAGACCTTTATGATCTTATAGAAGGTTCTCCTGCTTCCATATACCTTTTTGGGTTTGAGCTAGGTTGACCAAGGGAAGGTGTATTGGGACATAGTAGGTGGTTGTGGACCACCAGGATATGGGTTTTTGGAATTTTTGTTTCATTTTCAATTTTGTGTCGTCTCCTTGTACATGATATGATTATACAAATGTATGTTTCTGATGATGTTTCCACATTTTACATTGTGTATTATTATTTTAAGTGGGTGAAATCATTCCCAATGGTTATTTCTTTATGCCTAGGTTCTTTTAGTATCCCCTTGTATATTCATAAAACTCTTCAGAATAGTGGCTAATTGGCCCAGATACCAGTTTAAATGGTATTTTGGGTTGGTTTGTTATAAATGGTAGCATAAGAGGTCTTTCCTTGAAAGGATGAACTTCTCCTTGAAACCCTTATGTTATTTGAGGTGAGTCATGGTCAAAATGAGATTAAGAATGTTTTGGGACTCAAGAGGTAGTCTGTGAGTGGGTTCTAGATCACCACCTCCTCATGGTGAGACTTTAGTTACCATGGATGTGGGCACTTGAGTATTTCTTTTGAGTTATTGGTTTCCTAATGAAAAATGAGTTTTAGATTCCTAATGAGACTATCATTGATTTGGGTAATTTCTTATAATTTTTGGAACCATAATTCAAGGATGACCATAGTCGCACCATGTTTTCATGATTTGGTAAATTATGATGAATCTATGTGATTGATATAGAAATACATCCATGAATAGTTGTGATGTTAGTGTGTGGTTTACCTACCCATATGAACATTCCATGCATAGTTATAACTTGTTTCTAAACATGAATCCTTATCCATTTTTTTCTAGGTGACTTCAGTTGTGTGGGTTTAGTTGGAAATGTTATGGATGTGGTTTTTTCTATGCTCTTGTTTGATCATTTCATATTTAATCCTTGTTATTGATTTCAAATCCTTTGTGAAAACCAAAATTGTGGTTTGAATAAAGTTTTGATTGATTTTTTGAAAAGTGTTTTCAATTACCAAAAGGTGTCTTCATAGGAAATGTTTGGTTTGGGAAAACTGATTTTCAAATACTCTTGTTTGATGCGCTAAAGAATGTTTTAGGAAGAAATTTGGTTAGTAATGGGTTTCAAATATTAATGGTTTTGATAATTGAGAAATGGGATTGATATTTTTTAATCCATGGAAGAATTTTTATCTATTGGTAATAGATTTATAAAAACTATGTTGTATTTATAACATGGTTTTTCATTTTGAAAGGAAATAGTAATGTTTTAAAATGGTGAAATCTTGTGTATTTTGAAATCAATGATACTTTGATAAAAGTGGGTTATGGCTTTGTTTAAAAACTTGTGTACTCTATTTGACTGTTATTTTATGCTTGAGTTGACATGCATGTGTTTTGTGATGTCCAAAAATGTACCCTAATAATTTTTCCTTGAAAGATAGAATGTTCATTCATCGGCCCAGTTTTTGGAGTGGTCCTTCGCATTTTCTTGAAGTGGTATCTCTTGTTGACGACTCTACCCAAAATCCAAATCAAGTGGGGGCCATATACCTTCCATACTTTGAACCTCATCCTTGAATTCTTGGATTCTTATCCACCTTATTATAAGGGAAAACAAGGTTATTTTGAGGTAACAAAGTGGATTGAAGAAGTTGATGGGGTCATTAATTCTCTTAAGACTCTAGATGCTCTGAAGGTAAACTCTATCAATTCTTAATTTGAGGGACCTGGCAAAAAATGATGAGAAGTAGCGATCCTATCTTGTATATATGAAATAATGTCTTGTGAATTCTTCAAGTTAGTATTCATTTAGTGGAAGTATCATTTTAATTTGAAGATGGAGAAAGTCTCCATGTTCTTAGGTTTCGGTCAAGATGAGTTATTAGTTATGGAGCATGACAATAAATTCTCAAGTTTGATATGTTTCATACAAGAGATTTTTGGTAATGAATTTTGTAAGGCTACCTATTTTATTAAGGGTCTTAACCCAAACCTTTTAACTACCACACATGTGGCATGGATAATTTCTTATCAGGAGACACTTGATAGGGATTTTTCAGCTGAAGCATAGCTAGTGAAATGAAATAAAAAAATAATACCTCATTAATGGTTGAGAAATAATAGTCATCTCATAGAAATTTGAGGCATGTTGTCTGATTCTAGTATGGAGAACCTGGTTATACTAAGAGGTTGTATTGAAAAGCTCCGAGAGTTTGTAATTGATGTTTCTGCTTGGGTTACCTTAAGATGTTTTGTAAGTTGGGTGACTAGAAAGGGAATATTTGATCAGGATCATCAGATCCTCATTATGGGTTAGTAGATGCATCAAGATAATAGGGATCCAACTATAAGACTTGGAGTGAAACTTTCTACACAGTGGATGATCTATCAGTTACTGGTTACTGTATGTGGTTGATGTTGATCCACCTTTTTTCGGTGTTAAAGTGAAAACTAATTGAGTTTTTCCTTTTTGTGGATTGTTGGTTTTGGAAACCTTTTCTTATGGGTTATTTTTGATTGAAATATTTTGGACCTTGGTTTGGATCATTTTTCGATTGAGTATGTCAGAATGGTTTTCATTACTTTATATCGGAGTGGTTGTGACCTATGTATGTACACACTTGAATCCTTAGCCTTCATTTTGAAATGAATTTAGTTCCTTGATTTTCATTGTTCTCTTGGTGATGGAGTGGAATCTTGTTCTAAGAATCATTTAGATGTTTGGTGGTTGTTTCTCCATGGGATTCTCTTAGTTTTTTCCATGGTGGTCATAGATCAATTTTGATGTGATGGACGATCTCCATTGTGAGAGTGTAGTTCCCTATAGTGCATTGAACTTGACATTTGAGATATTTTTAGATGTAATTTTATAGATCTTAGTAAGGTACTTGGGTTACTAGTATGATGTGATTTCTTAATGGAATATACAATCGGAGGTGCTGGAGTGTGATATGATGAGCTCATCGAGGGGTGAGGCTCGATGTTGAAAATACAAGGTTACCTTTGAGTACTTTTCTGGGGTAGAAATCCATTTTGGTTCTTTTCCTTGCTTGTGTAAATTTGATCACAGATGGACTATGATATTTTTGTTTCATATGGAAATCTTGATTTGTTTTGATTCATTGTTCCTTTAAGATTTTTGGAGTTGGCATGTAGATGTTCTCCTCAACGAGTGGTTGAAGTCTCTTCTTTGAGTCGAAGTGACGTGATTTTCTTATGTTACATCATTTTGATGAATCTTTAAATGGGAGGGAGACCTATGCTCGGTCACCAACCTTTTCCTTATTTTAAAGATTATGATGATCTTGGTGCGTTGATCTTGGTGATTGTTTGTGTCTGTGTGTTGTTAAACTTTAAGTGAGTCTCTCTTCTGGACTATTGACCATCCACCTCATAAGATGAGTGAGGGGGGTTGTAACACCCTATTACTTGATTTAAGGTGTTTTGACCCATTGATTTTCATATTCAATGATTAGATCCCTTCAAACGTTTTTCTGGTGTTTTTTTGGAATATTTTGAAGCTTTCTGTGCTTCTACATGGTTGGTGATAGGTTTGAAAAACAATGCATCTAAATTGTGCAACGTTTCTAGTAGCCCAGGTAGGGGTGCATGGTTTTCACATGGTTAGAAAAAATATGTATCCAAACCATGAAATCTGGATAGAAGGGGTTTCATGGTTGGTACATGGTTAAACTAACAGTGAGGTCCAACCATGCAGCTCTTCTGGTGGCTCTGTTTGGGGCACATGATTAGGTTCATGGTCAAAACTAACTATGCAACCAAATGCAAGAAACCATACAGATGGTAATTAAAGCCCTTGAAACCCAAATTAAAATCCCAAATACTACTAATTAATGCCAAAATTATACCACTCAAACCTAAATCAATCCATTGGATTTTGGGAGCCCTTTAGAGGTGTTTTAGCACTCCCAACCTCATCTCTTGGCAGGTCAAATCTCCAATCAAAGTGGTGATCCTCTTCTGGTGAGTTATTTTCTTATCAACCTTTGATCTCTCTTATTATTTTAATTTCTTCTTCATAGAGTTTATTATGGACTTGTGTTTCCTTATACAATGGATGTTTGATGTGGAATTTTGGATCTTGGATCTCTCTTTACCATAATCTGGATCACTCTTCTTAGATTTGAAGATCTTCGTCTAATGTGATACATCTTAGATTAATTGTAGTTGGATTCAATATTTTCCAAGTAGTTATTTCTATTATTTTTCCATTATCTTACAATTTATTATTTCATAAAATTTTATAGAAACATGTTTCTTAAATTTTAATGCATTTTCTATGAAATGTTTTCTTGAAATTATTTTGAAAGCTTGTTTGTACCCCTTCTCTTTCAAAATAAATCCAAAAAAACATGAAAATAAATAATTCAAAAAATATTGAGAGAGATCAAGATCATATCCATTTAAAAAATGTAATAATCCCTTATTGTAACATGTTTTATTCTAATACTTCCCATTGTTATTTGTTGAAAAATAAATTATTTTATTTTAAGGAGTTCGAAGGTGAGAGTGAGATGTGATTTGAGGGAATGTTCCCATGATTGAAATGTTGACGGCTTGATCCCATGATTGATATTTATAAGGATCCCCATGCGATCCTCGTAACTTGATTATCTCACTCACTTCTTTTGACTAGTCATGGGAACCATAGTGGATAGATGTGATAACCTATATATATGATTCATTAGTGGACTCACACCCTGTCTCATGGACTCAAAGAGAACATGAAAGGTTCAGGCTATGGATGTGCGACCAAGAAAGTGGGTGTGTGTGGAACTGGTTTTCCTAAGACTCATGAGTCTAGATGTAATCCTAATGATTAGTCATGGTGATTTTTTAGCTATTCCATGATGGAATCACTATCATACTAAGGTTTTACCCTTAACATCCATATACATGACACTCAATACATGACATCATTTTTTGTGACTACTTGGCACCAGAGTTGTCTTGCTTGATTAGTCACTACTCTTGATTTATCTATTTATTGTTATTATGTACCTTGACTCTATTGTATTGAATCTTGTGATACTTTTTATATCAATTGCATATTTTCGTCTTTTCTTGATTATATAAATA
This sequence comes from Viscum album, assembly GCA_963277665.1. Taxonomy (NCBI): domain Eukaryota; kingdom Viridiplantae; phylum Streptophyta; class Magnoliopsida; order Santalales; family Viscaceae; genus Viscum; species Viscum album. Next base: position 826,527,330 of record OY728126.1, on the reverse strand, counting down.
GAATTTAAAATGGTTTTCAAAGTTTTATTCATGGAAATGTTTAGTTTTTAAAAGGTGAAATGGCAAGTTTTATAGGATTGTTTTGATAAATTATTTTTAAACTAAGCTTCATATTCTCTTTATTGTACACATATCTTTGTATATTTGACTTACCTTATGAAGTAATTGCATGGAATATTTATTACAATCTTACTCGTATCTATAGCTCACACTCTACTTGTACCGTTTGGTGATTGCATCCATTAATTATATTATAGAATGAGATCATGCTTTCATCTATCTTTGTGGGTTCAAGTTGAGGTGACCAAGGGAATGTGCCTTTGGACATGGTGGGTGGTCGTGCACTATTAGGATATGGGTTTTTGGAAGCTTTTTTTTACTTCTAGTTTTATATAATCAACTTTAACATTATATGATTATACTAATGTATGTATATGATGATGTTTCCACATTGTACTATGTGTATTATAATATTTCTTGGGAGAAATCATTCCCAACAGTTATTTTTTGACACCTAAGTGCTTGTTGTCAGACTGTGGAGATCAGGAATGTTCTTCGAGTTAGTGGAAAATTGGCTCGGATACCAGTTTAGATGATATTTTAGGCTAGTTCATTACACTTTTACTTCAAATTGACTATCTTCTTGGATGATAATATGAACTTGATAAGTATAATGTTCTTCAATGTTCTTGTCAATCTCTCATTGAAAGTTTCATCCATACCGCATCCCCTACTGAATCACATCAACAATTTATTTTCCTCTTTCTTTGAAGTGATTTACATAATGATAAAATGTCTCCTAAATTAGGTCAGTTATAGGTGACTTGTAATGCCCCAAAAAGATGTCATTGATGCATGCCAAAATATTTATGATCATGTTTCTGTACCTATACCCCCATCATATGCTAATGTCTATTTATCTTTTAGAATATGCATCATTTATCATACACTCACTGATTATCCCTACGAATTACCTCCAATCATTTCTCAAACATTTGCTGATTTGGATCATATCCTACATGAAAGTTATCATACTTCACAAAAATTGATTTTATCATTAAATTGACATAATAAAAAATAATAATGATATTTCATATTAAGCTTCCTGATAGCCTACTTCATAGGTTCACCATGAAAAGTCTTTCGTAGATTGTTGGAAATGTGTCTGATATAGTATCGATGATTTACATTTAGGGATTTATATATAATAAGATCTGCATTGATTACCTCCTGGATTTCCCAATGATGAACAAATACCAAACATACACCCTAAATGTGGGTGAAATGGTTGTTAATACATTCTAAAAACCAACTCCATAATTAATAATTTTCTTAACCCACAATAGAAATTTTAAGTGGAAGAGGTAAATAGTTTCCAACTTAGGTTGCTTAAATCCAAAATACACCCATTTACTTTTCATATAAAAATTTTTCATCAATTTTTTATAAACTGTTTTAAAAAATTAAATGTGGGAATATATGGAATGAAAGTACATCTAGGTCCTTGTGTATGTTGTCGGTAACTTGTCATCTAAGTCTCAGCTCTAGTGTTCCCACTATCAACACTAAATATCTACATCTTCTTAGCTAGGAAACTCTCAGACTAACAAATAATGCTATAACACCCTAGAATAGGTTGGAATTCATAGAGGTATCATGTTGTCTTGGATTTCTCTGCACAGTCCCCGCTCGAAGGTTTGATCCCATAAGAACTGATCACGTACCATATTCGTCGAGTATCAAGAGAGGTTGGTGAACCATGATGAATACTCAACCATAGGTGTATTTTCCTACGAAAGCTATAGAAACTCTTAGATGTGCACAAAACTCAACGTAGATGTAGAAAAATCTTCTATAAAAAGACACTCGAACTATGACCATACAAGAGTCATCTCATCGTACAATTGGGTCCCTAAGCCCCACCACTGTCCTGTAGATCCATGGAGAAGGCTCTCTACCAGGACCACCATTTTGTCTATATGTGTATTGACAAGATGGAAGACTCATGTCACCACCTCAAGCTAGTCCTCAACCAAAAATGGGTTGAGCACACCTCATAAATTGAGAGGTCATTGTCACTGAAACTCATGAAGAGCACTCATCCTATGCACCACATCTATTAGTACTACCTATACCATCTGCTGCTTGAAAGGTGGTGGTAATACTAGTGCTCAACCTGGAGGTAACCCATCCTAAACATGTCCCTATATCAAAGCATCATCACTAAGGGTATCATCCTTGTGATCCAACTACTGAATCCTAACTAGAAAATGTCATAGAGGCATCCTGAAATAGAAAATATATACCACGATCAATGAGTATATCTGGAGATCTGACTCAGGTAAATGGAAACCATAACCTATTCCTATATGATCCTTACACCAATGTTTTCTATATAATCAGTTTTTACATGTACTGAGTAAAAATCAGGTTATCAGAGTCCTCATGTATGGATATATCGGTTATCGCACTAACACTAGAGTCTCAGACCTGATATCTAAACTCAAAACACTTAACATTGTTTCCCCAAACCAATCTCACAAACACTGGTCCTAAGACAAAACATACTACTCTGATACCACTCTGTCATGACCTATCCCAACAGGGCTCAGGATGCAAGTACCCCAATCCCACCTCCAATAGGCCAGGGGCAGGAAAATAGCACCGATTAAGTACATCACATAGATGGGAGGTCTTTTCCTAATTTAACTTTACACACACACACATCACCAAACCCATACAATTATAAAATATAAAATAACTGATAACCATACTTGCGTACATCTAAAATTTCACCATTGAAATACGACAAGAAGTACTGGAAAGAAAAAGGGTCAAATACAAGCCCACCCAAGAAACTGAAAATAAGTCCAACCTGTAAAGTGTTTGAGGACTGCTATTAAGGTAACTGTAGGAACAAACCTTGGTCTTTCAGGATCACTAAGATCCTCCTGGTCCTGGTCCATCTAGGACTTCATCAAAAGGTAAATTGTCTGCATAATACATGACATGTGTAGGAAAATCCCATGCAAGGGTGAGTATAACAATACTCGATAGGACACCCTAAAATCACTAAGAATATATCACCAAGAATAATTGTAGCCAGATCATAACGTGTATATGACAACAATATATATAAAAATAACATACAAATATACTCGAAGTAGACACAAAGTCTCAGGTAAGATCACAATAATATTACAAGAGTAAGATTCCTGCTTAAAGGTTCTATATAACACTCGTCCGAGAGAACACACTCCCAAATTTGGATAGCACTGATGGAGTTTGTATGAGATGTCATGATCATCAGGGGTCACCATTATGGATACACTCTAAAAATTTGGAGAGAACAACACAAGGATGGGGATCACACCCAAGACCACGAGGTATACCAACAAATCAATCTATAATAAGTCGATAACTAGGGTATCAATGCTTGTATAGTGTCGATCACTATGATACCAAGAGTCCCACCTAGGGAAATGATGATGAAAGAGGATCTCACTCTGGATCACATGGAGGGATTCCCAAAACTCTATTCAATAATGAAGTTCTTCAGAGGGGATCACAACCCTATGCATAGGATGTGACTCTATACTAAACTATAAAGGAATGGATCAAGGGGACATACCCTAACAAAACATTTCTATGATGAACAGAACAAGGGATCCAAGCCATCTTTGAAGGAGTACACGATGTGTACTGGAAGTGCACAGTGTGTCCCTTCAGCACTGGGTTCTCTTCATGTATCACGGCCCATGCCCGTGTCCATGTTCGAGTACATGGTGTGTTCGAGCCCGTGTACTCCAGACCATGTCCATGTATAGATGGTCATGTTTGTGTATGACTAGTTGTGTCTATTTTCGGGTACCTCCTTGAGTACATGCTGAGCCTCTAGGAAAGGGTCACATGTCATGTGATATCTATCTTCTCCATGAAACCCTAACACCGTACAAGGGGTCTCTCATGGAGTTTAATTTTGGGTTACACACTGTGTGACCTAAGATTTCAATAAACCCATGGTTGTTACTCCATGTATTCCCATTCCACCATTGCCTCTGATTCTTCCTCTGATCACACCCAGAGATCATAGATCTATTCTGACCGAGCCTCATCATCTCCTAGTCATCAGAAATCAGGCCTCAATCCTATCAGATACGAATCGTCTGGTCGGAAAGTCATCACACGATGGAAACACATAGAACAAGTATCTCCAAATCTATCCCCAATAAACCATTCATCAAATCTATTTGATCACATCATCGATCCAAACCAAGATTTTTGGAATTAATCCCTTATGCCCAGAAATGAGTGCATAACGATTGGTTTCTCAGGTATTCATCGAATCATCAGTCAAACAAGACACTAGTGATGAGTGTATTAAGAACGTTGGTAAAAACAATAAAGAAGAAAGTGGAATGGAAATTAATTGTGTTCAGATTGGCCTCAATTCGTTTCCATTAAAATGATGAACAAATATCCAAAACAAATAGACAATTTCTCCCAAAAATCCCCACAAAAAACAAGCATTCATCCCCAATATGATTGAATCATGAACTAAAAATTTCGTTAATTTATTTGCGTTCATTATAGGAGAAATAGAATGGTCATAAATCCAAATAAAACAATATCCTACTGTGATTTTGGATCAATTGTTGGTGAAGAACAATCACACATCACTGTCGTTGGAGAGATCCACGCATTCCATTGGCACACCAATCCTCAATCTTGATCTAATCTGGCATTATCTGCCAAGAATTTATCCAACAATCTCTCAATTCACAGGGTTATTCTCCAACCCTGAGATTTGGTCATAAGTTTGTTTAAATAGATAAAATAATTAGCTCACTACATCACCTAATAAAATAAATAAATAAATTTATTTATTATATTATTTATGTCTGTGAAGACTTTTAAGAAAACACCTGACGCTGATAAAGTTTATTTCATGTTTAGGATAAGGATCACATTGTAATCTCAATAGAGAACTCAAATTTCTAACCAAACCTTCGTTTAAGAGGTATTCCACTTTTTCAGGAAAACTACTCATGAATGATATTTAATATATTTAATATATTTAAAAAATTAATTTTGGGATCACCGAGCTTTAGAATATCATGACATCTCAGTGCATAGTTCCAAAAATAATCCATAAAATATTCCAAATTAATATATGTAAAATCATATTTGTCACAAATTTGAGATCATTTACTATGGTTTTGAACGTTGCATGCACGTTTTAGTGTTTTAAAACTTTAAAAATTTGTTTTTGGGCATCTCAAGAAACCTGTAACTCAAATTGACATGGATTTGATTCCTTTATTTCAAAAATCAATCTAGAACCATTATGATATGATTTCACAGCTCTTTGATGTTATTTTATTGGTTTTAGCCCTCCAACACACGTTTAAAGAACTTTGATATCTTTAAAAACTACTTATTGATTCATTATAAGAGCACCACACATTGGATGGACACGTTTTCCACTTATACATGTCAATAATAATTTATAAATGGTTTTCCGATGATTTAACATCAATCTGAGGTCGTTTTCTATGGTTTTGATTGCTACAAGCATGTTTTAGTCTTTTAAAACACTAAAAATGCATTTATAGTAATCCCTAGAAAACTAAAATAAGGATTGAAGTAGAATTAGTTCCTATATTTGAAAAATCAACCCGTGATCATTTTCCTATGACTTCATATCCCTTCAATTCAATTTTTTTGTTTTTACCCCCCTCCCCCCCGTGCACATTTTTAAACACTTTGATATATTTTAAAACTTCTTATTGAGTCATTACAAGAACACTAGACATCAGATGAACATTTTTTCAGCTCATACACATCAATCATAATTCAATAGTAGTTTTATCATGATTTAACATTAATCCAATGTCATTTCTTATGGTTTTTATCGTTACACGTATGTTTTGGTGTTTTAAAACACTAAAATGGTGTTTACATGCATCCCAGGGAAATCGTAACTTGGATTGATGTCGATTCAGTTTTCAAGTTTTAAATATCAACCTATAGTAATTTTCATATTATTTAATGTCTATTTAACATAGTTTTCTTGGTTTTGACCCCCTAATAAACATTTTTAAAAACATTGATATCTTTTAAAACCTCTTACTTAGTCATTTCGAGCATACTGCACATTATATGGACATTTGGTTCAGTCATACACATAAAAAAATAATTAAATGGTGGTTTTACCATGATTTCATATTAATAAAAGGTAACTTTCTATGATTTTTACCATTACATGCATGTTTTAGTGTTTTAAAACACTAAAAACACGTCTAGAGGCATCCCAGACAAACCATAACTCAAATTCACATAGTGTTGATTTCTACATTCCACAAATAAATCTACAGATATTTTTCTATGATTTCACCTCCATATGATGTCAATTTTTTGGGTTTTGATCCCCTAACATATGCTTTTAAAGACTTTTCTATTTTTAAAATAGTTAATTGAGTCATTCCGAGCACACCACACATCAGATAGAAATTTTGTCTCCATGTACACATCACAAATAATTTAATAGTGATTTTATCATGATTCCACCTCAATCCTAGATCATTTCCTATGGTTTTCATCATTACATGCATATTTTATCATTTTAAAACACTATAAACGTATTTACGGGCATCATAGAAAAACCATAACTTGGATTGACATGGTGTCATATCCTACATTTCAAAAATCAACATACAATAATTTTACTACAATTTTATAGTCATCTGATACCATTTTATTGGTTTATACACCTTGTCGCATGTTTTTAAAGACATTGATTTCTTTTAAAACTTCATATTGAGTCATTTTGAGCACACCACATATAAGATTAACATGTTGTCTACTCAAACATTTCATAAATAATTCAATGGTGTTTTTTTCCATGATTTCATATCAATTAGAGGTCATTTTCTTGTTATTTACTATTACACACACATTTTATTATTTTAAAACACTTAAAATTCATCTGCTAACATCCAAGAAAAACTATAACTCAGATTTACAAGGCATTAATTCATACATTCCAAAAATAAATTAGTAGTCTTTTTCCTGTGATTTAATGACCCTACAATATCATTTTTTGGTTTTGACCCCATTATGCACATTTTTAAAGACTTTGATATCTTTTAAAACTACTTATTGAGTCATTTTAAGCACATCTCATGTCAAATAAACATGTTCTATGTTCATACACATCAAAAATAACTCAACAATGGTTCCATGATTTAATGTCAATATGAGATCATTTATGATGGTTTTGACTATTACATGCACATTTTAGTGTTTTAAAATAATAAAAAATCATTTATGGGAATATTGAACAAAACATAACTCAGATTGATGTGATTTTAATTCCTAAATTTTAAAAATCAACATGTAGTCATTGTATTATGATTTCAAAGCCATCTAATTCTGTTTTCTTAGTTTTGACCCCCTAACACATGTTTTTAAAGCCTTTGATATCTTTTAAAACTTTTTATTGAGTTTATCCAAGAAAACCACATGTAATATAGATTTTTTATCATTAAAATATGGGTTTCCCTTTGATTTCACATAAACCTGAGGTTGTTTCCTATATTTTTGATTGTTACAAATACATTTTAGTGCTTTAAAACACTTAAAATGCATTTACAAACAACCCAAACAAACCGTACCTCAGATTGACACAACATCAGTTCCTATATATCAAAAAATAGTATAGAATCATTTCCCTTTTATTACATGGTTATATGACAATGTTTGTTTGGTCTTGACCCTCTGATGCACGTTTTTAAATATTTTGATATCATTTAAATCTGTTTATTGATTCATTTGGAGCACACCACACATTAAATGGACATGTTTCCTACACATGCACATCAAAAATAATTCAACGCTTGTCATCACATGATTTAATTTTAATACGATTTCATTTCCTATGGTTTTGATAGTTATACACACGTTTTGGTGTTCTAGAGCACTAAAAAACACATTTATATGTATCTTAAGAAAACCATCACTTGAATTGACATGGAGTCTGTTTGTACATTTCAAAAATAATTATATAGTCATTTTCCCATGATTTCATTTCCTTTTTAAAGTCATTTAGTTGGTTATGACCCCATGATTCATGTTTTTAAAGTCATTCAAATATTTTAAAACTTCTTATTGAGTCATTCTAATCACACCACACATCGGATGGACGTGTTTTCTACTCATACGCAACATAAAAAATTCAACAAAAATTTTACCATAAATTCACATCAATTTTAGTTTTTTTAGGGTTTTGGCTATTACATGCACGTTTTAATGTTTTAAAACACTAAAAAAATATTTATGGTCATCATGAGAAAACGATAACTTGGATTGATGTAGAAACAATTTATACATTTCAAAAATCAATCTATAGTCATTGCACTATTATTTAATGGAACTATGGTGTCATTTTATTTGTTTTAAACCACTGACATATGTTTTTAAAAACATTTATATCTTTTAAAACCACTTATTGAGTCGTGGATTGAGTTTAGAATTTAAATTGGCATGATGAGCTATTAGACTATAAATTTATGCAAGGATGATGAACATCATCTTATAAAGTAAATAAACTAAGGAATTTTCCATTTTTAATCACTGATAATCTTGCGTTTTCTTGTAAGAGTCATGTTCTTTCACTTTTTCTTTCAGCTTTGAATTTTCTCTCTGTGCTTACCGATCAATAGCACTACGTGAATCCCCACCATGTGTAGCAGTAAATGATGACGATTCTCTACCAAAGATAGCTGATGGAGTAGGCCCAAAACTAATCCCTTATATACTCTTGGTATTCTCTTTCCTTAAAATTTTTGCAACTACATCGTTCTGGGAAACTGGATATGGTTTTGAATATTTCACATCCCATGCATCTTTAATTTTAACTTGTTAATATAACAATATTAATAATGATTTTTTAAATAATCTTAACATCATAATATTATCTAATTAATAAAATTTCCATTATTATTTAATGTTATTTCATTAATATAAAAAAATGTTTAAAAAAAATAAATTATAATAAGTAGGAATTGAACCTAATTAATTATGGATGGCTAAATGGATCAAATGGTGCCAATAGATCTAATTAACACTATTTGATTTATAAACCTGACCCCATTTAATTGGGATTAATGCTTGTTTTTTGTTTTAATTTTTTTTCATTATTATGTGTTTATAGTATCGAAATAACATTAAATAGTAATGAAAAGTACTAACTCTAATGTCTTTGGTAGGTTCATTCACAAAACTATTGTCTAGTTTCATATAAACATTAAGCTACATCTCTGTCTGACCAACCAGGTGACCTAATTCATGAACATTTGTAAAAAATACATACAAGTTAGAAAAAAACTTTAGAATTAATAAAATAATATAAATATTAATAGAAAGAATTCAACCAAGATTATTATTTTTATAGAAAAACTCTATGACTCAATGATACAAGTAATGACTTGTTTTTTCATGATTCACTGTATTTTTTTAGATAATTCCTACAATAAAAAGAAACATTAATAAAAATATAATTATATTATGTTTATGTTATTAAGATGCTATAAAATATGAAATTATGTCATGATATGCATCTATGTTAATATCTAAAAACATTTTCCACTGCTCATGAGATATGTCTTTAGACACTTTCTCATACATCTATCAAGAGATTAGACATGTGTCATTAAACTCATGTCATAATCTCTATTGAATGTCTCTTCATTTCTTACCCAAATTATTCATGACCATGGTCATGAAATGAAGTCAAGGATATCAAAATAAAAAAACATCTAGAAATAAAAATCCTAACACTTCTAAGTATATTAATAAATTTACTCATTCCTTTTAAATTAGTTATTAATGAATATTAAATTACTATTACATTTACTTGTTCATAAATCACCTAATTTTTTAATCTATAGGAATAATCCTATAATCATTATAATTAATGAAAAATTTCACCATCTCTCAGGAAATATTCCCATGAATCTGTTCGGAAACATCATTAATAGGCACCTCAAAATCATCAAATGGAATGTTAATTTTTAAGTCTTTCAGGTCATATACATCTATTGTATTCATATTTATATCTCTTCTATTGTTATATTTATCTATTTGACAAATGAATTAAACAATTAATAAAATATATAGTTTTTTTATAATGACATACATTCTAGTAATGAAAACTCATCAAAATCCCCTAGATGGATGGGTGACTAGCTGCTCAATGGTCAGAGGTTCATCGGATGGTGGGTCACCAACAACATATGGGGAAGCTTCTGGATCACTAAAAGTCTCCAGTATAGTGGATTTAATTGAATACACTAAATCTAACAGCAGTGGTGGTGTGCTCTGAGATGTTGATTGGATATGATCGTGATTTTTTTATTCTTAGAATTCCTTCAATTCAAATGGTTTAGATTATATCCAATGTATAAAAAATCAAAAGTAAAATATTTTTACAAAATGAAAAAATATAACAATGTATATGTGTATGAAACACTTATAGATGAGAAATTGTAATATAGTTTCATTATCAATTTATGCATTTAATTATCTTCATCTTCATTTTCTTCATTGTTATCAACCTCTATTATGACAAGTACATTATTTTCACCCTCTCTTGAAAGTTCTATTATTTCAATATTGTTAAGAAAAAAATACTGAATTTTGTTGGGTTGATGAGATTCACTGTCACAAAGTACCAACGGAAATTCATCACCCATATCATACAAGTCACTATATATTATGTTTACAAAAATACCAAAGCCTTAATTTATTTTATCATCCACATAATAAACCATCTTCTCTGGTGAATCCAAGATAAATTTATCATGCTCTGCATGCTCATCGGTATGGTTCAAGCAATAGAATTTGATAGAAGTAAAATGTAATGAATCATTGATTATAAACCTATCAATAATGACTCACATACATTTAAATAAGACCTCTAAAAATTTAATACAATAGTTTACTTCAATTATATCAATCAGTTTTCCATAGTATCCTACGTCTATAAGTGTAAATACACCACTATTTAGAGTTTTCAAGCATTCTTCATGATAAATTGTATTAAACTTGAAGCCATAAATATTTTAATCAATGAATATATCAGCCTCCCTTAGAGGAACTAAATCCAAAAACTTCAAATCATTTGATATTTTAGCTCGATTCTCAAGATTCATTAACTCGAAAAGAAGATAATTTTTTTTACTTTTAACATTAAAAAATAACTACACATCAATAACATGAATATGATTATATACTTACATGATAGGAAAACCATTCAAAAATATCCTTATTAATAAATTTTTTATTTTCATATCATTTAAAGATCGACCCCTTTGTTATCTCTTTTTTTCAGTTTCATTATTCAATAAATGGATCTATAATAAGTCTATTGAGTAGCACATAACTATACGTATGTAGTAACTCCAATCTAGTCTGTGTAAAATTTGAACCATTTTTAAGTGGTCATCCAATAGTTGGAAATAACAATAACTATTTTTCAGAATGAGAATTATTGGATATGTCATCAACATTTCCAACATGATTGAATCTATTATAAATCTCAAACAAGTACCTATAATAGAAGTTCAAGCACACTTCGACTCTGTAATCTTCATCAATAGAGCCATATGGTTTAAAATTATTCCTCACATATCAAATAACCATAATACCATATGAAAAAAATAAGAAACATATTAAAAAAAATTACATAATGATATAATAAATCAAATTCATTAATGAAAATTATCAAATTTTAACGCACCTCTTGATTAGATGTATCCATCGATAGTGTACCGGTCCACTAAGTTTATATTATTCAACCAAATGAACATTAAAATGAATCAAGATTTAAAATGAAGGGGGAAATAACATCTCCAAATGAAAATTGTCAAAATAATTCTTTCTTGAAGTATATCATGCATGATTATATTTAGAGTACTTCCAAAAATCTCTCTGAAAAGGGTACAAAACTCAACTTGTACTACAATCACTTCTTTAGTTAACGTATTATGAAATGTCAAAAACAAAAACACACCATTAGAATATGTGATTCATTACTTTTCAATCCATATAACTTTCAATGTTTTAAGTCAACACACCACGAAATGTTACTTTAATATCTATATGTCACTTCTACATTTTTATAAAGCTTGAAGGAATACATATTTCTCATGATTTTTCATTGTAAAAATATCATAATGATACTTTTAATTATCATTATCCCATAGAACATGATTTATATTCATTGATTCCAAATACTTTCAGTCATTAATGTTATCTCTCGATTTACCCTACTCAATACGAAATTAAAAAATTACATTGTCATAGAAGTTCTTCTCAATATACATTCTGTCAAGATTATGATGTATCAAATTAAACTCTCAATAAGTAAGTTTGAAAAATATACTAATTTTCATCCACTATTATGTCCCATATTCTTCAGATATTACCCCACAAACCATTTTCCCCCTTCTTTAACTGATTACATTTTCCAAATTCTAAAATTCCAACCATTAATTGTCTCAATATTTCTAAATCAAATAACACCATTAGTGACTTTCTCAATTCAGTATACATTGAATTGTGTCATGTTAAAATTGAATTTATGATAAGAATTAATAAATCAATGATGAAAAAAATCAATTTTCTATTATGAGGTAATCATTGAGTTTCCAAATCAAAATTACAAACTAGACAAGCCAAACCAGTATGAGTGTTCTAACCAGATAATTTTTCTAGTCCAGAAAAGTCACTAAATCTTATGATTCATTGATTAGAGGTTGAAGGTATACATCAATATCATTTACAGGAATAATTATTGAAATAAATAAATAATCCTTTTTCATACACATCCATAGAGGTAGATTATAGGGGATGAAAACAACTGGTCATATGCTATAATTATTACTTAAAGTACCAAAAGGGTTAAAACCATCAAAAGACAATCCCAAATGTGCATTCCTAAAATATGAAGAAAAATATGAATATAATGAATCGAATGCATTTTATGATGTTAAATATTTTGGATGTCACATCAAGCCATCATTTTTACTATACTAATAATTCCACTTCATGTCATGTGTAGTCTTAGATGACATGAATAATCTTTTCAAGTGTGGTTTAAGAGAAAATTAATTTAATTCATTTTCAAGAGTTTTCTTCTTATGCTTCTTGGTTTGACATTGAATTTTACTCTCACCGTTTCTCATTGAATTCCATATAATTATATGACATATTATGTGTTATTCTTTATCAGAATCTTATACCCAATAAATCATGAAATTCTTAGGGCATGCATGTATCTTTGTATAATCAAGTCCAAGTTTGTTTGATTTTAATTAGCTCATAAAATGAGGAAAGGATATTAGCTTTACTAAATTACTAATAAAGAAACTATAAAATCATATACATTTCTTTGATAGTAATTCCATATAGATAATTGATATGATACAACTTAATTAGAAAATACAACATTGAATACTTATCACACACTTCATAGAGTTGTTGTTTTCCATATTCAACTAATTCATAAAAATCATTTTTTTCACTGATGTTTTGAGAAAAATTAACATGTTCATGATAAAATTAATGTTTTTTGATCTATTAAAATATTTTACATTGTATCTTGTAAATCTAAATGTGTCATTTATCATGTTTAAAATTTAATTATTTTTTAGAGAGTCACTTTGTGTTTCATTGATAGGATGATCATTTTTTTACTTTGTATAAAATTTGATTTTCCTTGCCATATATAACATACATATCAAGCATGAAAATATTTCAATATCAAGTGCTCATATACTTTGTTTCTATTTTACCATCTCTTGAATTTACAATCACGAAATGAACATTTTATTCTACCATCCAGTCATCGGTTTGCAATTGCATAATCTAAAAATTCTTCCAAACTCTTGGTATGATGAGGTGTTTTAGAGGTAAATTAATCCAACTATTATCCATAGGCATTGGATTTTTTCTCTTCTACTTATACATTAAAATATAAATAAATAATTTTTTTAATCAAGGTACAATTAATTTTTAACATTACTCAACGTTTTCATTGACTAGGATAGGGTCTTGATTCAACATAACACTAATTCAACATGAAAATGATTCAACATGACATGAAAAACATAAAAACGTAAATGAATATATATTACCACTCACATTATCAATGTCAGATGTCATGGAAAAAGGTCCCAGAGGTGAGAATAAGGCAATAGACTGTGTGGAGGTCAGGGATATGAGACCAGTGATGCATGGCTCATGCACGGATAGGATTAGGGAAAGTTGGGACGAGACATGGAGGGGTAGGGTCGTGGGGAAGGGGTTAGGGATCTGTCACCATCAATGGTGGTGGTCACCGAGAAACGAGGTTGAGGGTTCATTTTCATGGGTATAAGAACCCTCAGGGGCATTTCCACAATCAGCAGTCAATATCGAGGGAGGGGGTCAGGGGGAGTCTTCATGTTCATCTATCAGTGTTTAGGAGGGGGTTGGGAGGTTAGGGCCTCTAAGTCAACATGGGGGTGGGGGATGGTTTAATTTGGTTGTTTTAAAAGGATATGATAGTGTTTTTAATAAAACCATCCCTAAATAAAGAAGTATTTGATGAATGGTGGTGGTTTTATGAAACCACTACTATATTTTAAATAATAATCAGAATTTTTAATTAGTGGTGGTTATAAAAAATACTGCCAATTAACCACTATTATGACCACATTTTTTGTTGTGAATCTAGCGTGGTTCACTAGGGATGTACTACATGCATCTAAATTGTCTCATGTCATGGTATGGCTGGTGTCACTCAATGATGTGTAAATGAATGAGTGGCACCACTGATCTATGGTCTCTAACCCCATATGTTCATTATAAGAGAAGTGACACCAATACGAGCTCAATATATGGGATCCAAGAAACCTAAAATGATAAATAAAAAATTATTCATAAATTGAGACAAAAATATAACTAATTAATCATTATAATATAATAAAATAATAATAACACATATATATATAAATAAAATGATTGATCAAAATACATCAAAATCATATGAAAATTATGTACACAATGTCCCAAGGTATGTATATAACACTCCACCAGGAAATAAAAGTAATATCTGATTAGTTAGTAAAAATATTATTAATAAAATTATAAAACCAAATTTAATGGTGTAACATACCAGCATCCTTGGGGACCATCCAGTAAGAGGTGATGGGTAAGTGGCGTGAAATCATATGTTGGATGGTATTGATATTGAAGAAAAGTCATTTAGTGATAAGGTGATATTTTTAGAGAATAATTGTAATGAACCATCCTTTTTTAAAGGTACTAATCATTTGTTTTCTAGTTCAATTCCTTGGTCTTGAACTAATGTGAATTCATAGTAAGTCTATAGAGAAAATGAGGGTGTCTGGGGCTTATTCAGATCCAGTGCCCCTGCTTTTTGGATAAACAGTTGGGTCACATGGTTAGTAGAAATCATGATTCTCAGGGAACACAGTTTAAGTAAACCATGTGGGATGCTTCAGTACATCATAGAGGGTTGCACGGTTTTTCCTAACTATGCGACCCAGGTTTCATGGTCGTGCAACTTGTCTCAGACATGAGATAGGGGGTTTCGCTCGGGCTCTACACGGTTAGTCAAAATGTGTGGCCAGCCCACGTGATGGGTCTCTTCAGACAGAGTTGGGTGCATGGTTGGCACATTGTTTGAACAACCGTATGACCCTTAAATGAAGTTTAAATGACCATTTTTTCATAAGGTATTTATATGTTTAAACATGCTTCCTTCTCCTCTAGTGACCAGCCCTTCCCCCTCACATTGACAGATCCCATGGAATCCTAACCTAGTATTTGCGATGTCTCTCTAACCTGGTCTCAGAATCAAGAGTCAATATTCTTGCTGGATAGCCATCGGTGAGTTATTTATTCCTCTGGATTCTTTTTTCATTTGTCTTTCTATCAACTATTTTATTTTGGTTCAATCTAAAATTCCATATTTTCAAGGTGTTCATTGGTTCATCTATTTTCTTCTAATCTGGACCAAAGTAGAGGATGAGACTGGATGGGTACTCTTCTATAGGATTAAGGTAGGTGGTATATACCATTCCCTTATAGAACAATTGTTTATAACCTATTTTTATTGTGTCTCACACTAGACTTTCCAAGCGTTACTTCCAAAATTAATAAACCATTGAGTTAAATAATAAATTCATGTTTTAGACACATCGTGGATCCTTTATATAAGGTTATAGGTTGTTAACCTCAACCTGAACCATCCATGGTGTGGGTTCTTCCCTTTTAATGTGACTATTCCACTCTTGGGATGTGTTGAGATCACATTATATTATTTTAAATTGATTATTGTAATAAAATAGATTGTTAAAGGTTGTAAGAACCTTATAACACGATGTCATTTGTATATGAAATGTATGAAATGGATAATCTCGTGGCTTTTATATGATTATGAAGGGATTAATGAAAGGATTAATGAAATGTTTTATTAAATGATGATTGAATTGGTTATGATGATAATGTAGGGTTCACAATATGTCACTGGTGACCCACATGGGTGTCATGAACATTTCTACTCCATGGATCTTGGTTATTATGATTTATTAGACATTTCTACTACTTGGATCCAACAACTTATTAGGATGTCTTGGAAATTACTACTCCTTGGATCTGATGTCCTATTGAGATGCCTTGGACATTTCTACTTTTTGGATCTAATGACCTATTAGGATGCCTTGAAAATTTCTACTCCTTGGATTTTATGACCTATTAGGATGTCTTGGACATTTATACTCCTTGGATCTAACAACATATTAGGATTATGTGGACAATTCTACTCCTTAGTTCTGGTTACTTGACCCACAATGATATCATGGACATCTTTACACCTTATATTAGGATTACTTGGATGCCTTGGAAATTTCTACTCATTGGATCCTGACCATGTTTGTATCATGTTTGATTACACTACATAGACCGTTGATGGTGCTTACCATGCATTATGGTTATCCTTATTATATGGTTCGTGGTACACAATATCTTTGGAAAACTGGATAGTATCATTTCTACTTTTATTTCTTTTACTCATGTTATCTCTGCACGCTGTTTCAACATATATGCACAGACTAATCTTATTATAGACATAATTGGATGTTTCCTAATGAGTGTTATCGCAGACTATGTTAGGGCCACCATTGGGTATCTGGGCAGACTTCATGGATGATGATAGGGATAGGGGAAGATCAAACATGGTGACACTTGATTTATTATTACACAAGAGCATATGAGCATAGTGTCAGGTGACACGTCCGCACACGTTGTTTAATTCGCAGAGGCTGTGGTCAGATTAGATTATTGTTTCTCACACTACACATGTTACTAAATCATAGTATAGTGATACTTTGGGGTTGATCCCACGAGAATTGAAATGGATGAAAGGAACCAAGAATTTGAACCCTCTGTGTAGGAGTCCTCACAAATTGGTTGAGTTTGGGAGTAAAATAATGCTAAGATATTTGAGATTAAGATCAGAGAGAGAAAAGAATCATGATTAATTTTAGGGTTTAGGTAAAAGGATAATCTTAATCCTAACATGGTATAGTCCTAAGGTTGAGGCTGCGAAACAAACAAAGGTCACTATTTTACTATAGCCAAACCAACTAGATCTATCTAGGAGGCATCTATTCCTTGGTCTGGATATAGCTAAAACCTAGATTCATTAAGCCACACTTATACGACAGAAAGTATCAAAGGATATTGGTCATAACTTATTCCACTCAATCAGGTCAAGGTCATTCATTCAAACTCCCCATGGTTAGGGTTTCTTAAATAAATTGGATAATTTTTTTTATAACCCTATTAATATCCTTAAGTTTACCAAGTTGATAATTAAAGATTTATTAAGTTCAAACACCCCTACTCTCGACCCCTACTCTGGATCCCTACTCTAAGCGGTTTAGCCACTCGTGGTATAATCAATCATAAGTAAGTAAAGAATTGAAAACATGATTATCATAATAATAACAATTGAAATCAAGAAGTTAAGGATCATTCATTCAAGAAAAATCAGTTTAAAATTGATTCATTCACAACTTCAACCAAACACAAAATTGAAACAAGGAACAGGAAAGAATGTTTCAAGGGTTCATCGTCGATCGATGATTGAAATAAAGAACAAATGAAAATTGATATTTGTGACGTAAAAGAATAGATAATGTTTATAATTTGATAAATGGTGCTTGAATAGATGTAAAACAATAAAAGAAATTGATTCAAGTTAAGTTGAGAGAGAAGGGAGAACATGAGAAGAAGAAAGAACGAGAGAAAAAATGATAAAATCAAAGTGTGTTGTGTATTCTATCGTTGTTGTGTGCGGTTGAGATGTAAATAATGAAGGTTTTACCCAATGTGTAAACATGTCACATCGTGTAATTCCATTCAAATATTTTCTCCGTGAATTTTAAATCATGGGAAAATATCGTGCGAATCTCATCCTGAATATTCAAGATTTTGGAAGATTGACTCTTCTCACGACGTGTAACTAGTCTTCACAGCGTGTTTCTTCCTTCATCTAGATCTTTAAAGTGGTAATTGAATTTCTAACATTACATGATATTTATTTAAGATTCATGTTGTTTAACTGTTTCATGGCTTGTAATACCTTCACAACATGCTTCATGACTTGTGATACGCTGTGAATGATGCCTACACGGCGTGTAATTGACTTTCACGATGTGTAATGATATTTTTTGGCCTTTTCTTCATATTTTCCTTTTAAAACTTGGAATATTATTCCTTGAAAAAATCAACACATACACAATGAATTATCGAGTTAAATAATAGTAATCATAATAAAAATGAATCCAGAATGTATATGATTTTAGCTTATCAAAATCCCCCACACCTGAACAATTGCTTGTCATCAAGAAAAAAGCATCTCAACATGATGGCCAAAAGGAAGAAATTTTTGATATAAAAAACATTCATTAAGACATAAAAAACTAAGTGTAAGTAGAAAAAATCAGTCTCCAGATTCAATCCTACCTATAAAATTAGTCATTCCTCATAGTTCAGTTCTTCATACAAATTATTCATATTTTAGTTATAATTTCTTAATGGTTCCTTAAATTCTATAACCATTTTTCAATTTACTTCACAATGAATATTCTCTCATCACTCAGGGTAAAATGAAACTAGATTTATGCTCATAACCTGAATACATGCTCTTATCCATAGGATTTCATTGGTTCGTCTATCTCCACTTCATAAATACAAATACAAAATTAATCATTAGGGATTCTACAAATAAGGATCAAATGACTCTAAGGATAAGGGAATATGGGTAAGAACTGAAAATAAGGATAAAAGGAAGGTATTACCTAATGTTTAATGCATGATAAGAAAAAAAGGTGCAATGATGTGGTTCTTTCAAGATCAAACTATGTACATGCTCCAATTAGCTCAAACAGAATCCATAAGTGCATCAAGTATGTGTCGAAAATATACCCTCTTACTTTATTTTTATTTCTATTCAATTTATTTTTTAAAAGTTATGTTTAGTTCGGATCACACATTCTTCCCCTATCCATGTATTATCATTTGGGGGATTCATCGGTCAGAGAATAGTGATTTTTGACCTTCCTATTATACAACCCAAAATCTTTTTATTTTTATTTTTATAGTTTTCTAAGGAACATGATAGGCAAAAAATACCAAAAATTACACATGGATCACAATAAAACAATCTGGTAAGCATCAGAATACATCTCCTCGGTCAAAAAATCCCATTTATATTAGATAAAAGACTCTCCCATACTTTTTCTAAGTATAATCATGCATAAAATTAAAAGTAGGACAAGAAGGGAAAATCATAATGGAATAATTGTATACTAAATAGGCCATTCATGGAAACTATGGGATGAATAAAGGAAAAATGTAAGGTGAGTCTCAGGAAAAAGTGGATCAAAAAATATTGTATCAATCATATTAAAATTGTATTTGTTCAGTCATAACCTCAACAAGATCTCAATCCAAGTTCTGATAGGTTTACATGTCCCAGGTGTCACTCAAGAAATATGTTTTGAAAAGAATATGAAATTTTAGGCTCAGAATCTTATCAGGGGTGGCAGTAAATAAGAAAAATTAAAAATTACTAAGGGTATAAAATCAAGTATTAAGTTAATCAACTAAAATTTCAAAAATGTTGAATTTGAGTTAAATTACTAAACTCATCAGTCATTCTAAAAATATAAATAATAGGAAAACATGGATTTCCAACAATTGTCAACTTAAAATTTTCTTTTATTTAAATGAGTGTAATGAGTTTCAAGTTTAAAGCATGAATTCAATGAAAAATTTCTCCTAGATAAATAAGAATAATAAATAATCCTAGTATATTGATATTAAAACTCAAGAAAGACTCCCCCATACTTAAAATAAGACAGTGTCTGCACTATTCATAAAAGTACCATGGGATAGGTATGATAGATAAAGTGAATAAAATTGAAATTATTTTTTTGAAAAGTTATTATAAGGAATCGAGAGATACCTATAATGAGTGGAATTTCAAGGGACAACTTGAGAAATCTGTATTTTGGAATTAGGATAACTACATAATTGGTTAGAAAGACAAATCCTGCACTTAATAAAACATTAGTCAAAAGGGTTTAAACATTTGATAAGTACTAGGATGGACAAGTGAACACAATGAATTGTAAATAATAGTGGATCAGATATATGCATAAATATGATTACAGTATAGTTCTAGCTTACCTATGAAAAATACAAAATCAAACTGCAAACAAAATAGAAAGACTAGCACTTGATTAAGAATCTGGAAAACAAATGAAAAATGGGTTGCCTCCCATTAAGAGCTAACAATGAGGTCATCACGGAGACAGATGGACTAGTGTATTATTCAGAAGTGGTTCATCTTCTCAAAAGTCTTATGTTTCCTATAAGAAGTGGTGGTCGTGTCATCAAGCTCTCGTGGTCACTTGGTGGGATTGACCACCTCTAGAGAAAACTGAGCATTACCCTTGTGCAAAAGGGAAGGTATATATGCTCTTCATGGTGGTGCTGACTGCTGAGCCTATATCTCTAGTGATAACTCCTCAAAATTCCACTTGACATCATCCAAATTCTAAGTCACTCATAGAACAAGGAAAGATGGTGACGACATATGCGCATCAATGACCATATAAGAGGAAGAAGAGCTAGAAATGACTACTATAATAGTGTAATAATTTGAAAAATAATCCAAGTAAATAAATAAAAAGAAGTATCCTATATAAATATAAAGTTAAATGATGAAATGATGAAAATTAATGTAAATGGTAAAAAAGAATGATCATCCAGACAACGAACAAAAATAGGGGAGTGGACTGGGGTATATTAAGAGTAATCAAATCCAAGTAGATCATCTATAGTCTGCTCCCGAACAGAGAGTGGATACAAATAGACAACCTAGTTGATAATTTCAATGGAATACAAGACTGGTGGATCAACTACTGAAGTTGGTGTTGTGGTAATAGCAACTATCTCAGTGGTAGGTGGTGGGGAGGTACTAATCGTAGTGTGGTCATGGATCTGGAAACTGGATCAACAAAGGGAACCTCAGTAGATGGGGTTACTGCTGGGACCATGCCTCTTAGGAATTTATCTGTCATAAACTCTAACTAGATAGAAGGGACTATCAGCTTAGATTGAATTTCAGCCAGGGTGGTGGTTGGGGTAGGAGTGGTATATGATTAAGGGTTGGCAGATGCTGGTGGAGGCTGAGAGGCTGCATTGGATGGTGGCGGTGGAGGGGTAGTGAACTGAGAGACCTCTGAAAATGGGATGTGTGGGTACTAGGTAATCCTATGCAGATTCTCTAATATGCAAAGGTACATATTCTAGAGATCTTCTAGATATGATGGGGTGTGTGGAGCCAGTGGAGGCTGAGAGCCTGCATAGGATGGTTGTGGCGGATGGGTAGTGAACCGTGAGAGCTCTGCAAATGGGTTGTGCAGATGCTAGGTATTCCGATGTAGATTCTATAGAATATAGAGGTTAGTAGCCCATATATCTTCCAGATATTATGGGGTGGATAGAGTCAGTGGAGGCTGAGAGGCTTCACAGGATGATGGTGGTGGAGGGGTAGTGAACTGAGAGATCTGTGCAAATGGGATGTGTATGTGATGAGTAATCTGATGCAGATTCTCTAGGAGGAAGAGGTGCATAGCCCAAAAATCTACTGTATATGATGGGGTGGGTGAAAAAATAGGGTAGGTGGTGGTGGTAGATGTAAGAATGTGGATGGGATCATGGGTGGGTATGGATGCTGCTGGGGTTGTCCCAAAAGTGGTGGCTAGATCTGATGTGGCAAGAGCTAGTGCAGGGTCGGCTGCATGGTCTCTAGGTTCCTTATCAGCAACCTCAAAGACTCTTGATTCCCATAGGTATATTTCGCCATCCTTAGTCATCAATTTCATCTTAATCCCAGTGAAAAAACCATTTAAAACTTGGAATGAGTACAAAAAACTCAATAAGGGACATAAAAAGAAAGAAAGAAATCGTCAGTCTATTAACACTTATAAACATATGGAATCATTTTTAAAAAGAAATACTTCTCACTAAGAGTCATTTAACAATTAATATAATCAAAATTGATTTCTCAAATAATCATATCATTACAAAATCAATGAACTAGAAGGTTATCCCAAGGAATAGAAATTGGGTTAGGAATTCCCTTACCTTGGGACTCTTGTTACTTCAAGCATGTTCAAACCTTATATATGACAACTTTCCATCCATTTATTAATAATAATTTTTTATTTAAATTGTTTCAAGTTTTTTCTTTTCATAGTTTTTATGGTTTGTTTGTAATGGATTTTCTTGTATAATGGAAGAAAAAACTCTAGAAATGAAAATAAATGGTAATAATATGTTTCACGAATTTTTAATGATAAAATATAGTTTTTTTGTTTCTGGATATGATGATGAATCATTAGATAAAACATTAATAAAAATGATTTAATTTATTTTGGAGGTTTTTATGACCGTCACAAACTTATATAATTTTAACTTATATCCACTTCTTGAAAACCTCTATAAGGCACTTGGTTTTGACCTTTTCATGAGACCGGTAGGTCTTGGGCTTGGATAAGAGGCTTGGGAAGGGAATCAAACATAAATTAATCAAGACATAAGGATTTGAGTTGGGAGAAGAAGATGTGGTGTGACGTGTAGAAGAGGTTTGGGAAGGTAATTGAACAGAAATTAAACAAGTTATAAGGTTTTGAGATGTGAGAAGTGGAGGTGGTGATAGGTGGTATTTATAATGAAGAGGAGATGTATTTTTTTTATTATATTCATTAGTTTATTATTTTGGCCCAAAACTATAAATAGTTTGAACATTATCACTAAATATATTAAAATAATGAAAGAGAGTTCAAGATTATAGGCTTACATCAGCAATATATCATCTTTGACTCAATAAATCTTGTATTTATTAAATACCGTAAATTACCAAATTTTATTATTAACAAAAAATTGAACTATTTTAGAAAAATACCAAAAATTCACCAAAATAATTTTCAGCATTTAGAATTTAAAATTGAACTTCATTTTATGAAAATAATTTTCAAAATAAGAAATTTTTAATTTTTAATTAAAATCACAATTTATTCGAAAAATACCAATTTTAAAACTATAACTAATTTTATAACACTTTGAAAAATTAATTAAGAAATCATAAAATTGTTTTATAATTATAACATAATAAAATATTAATTTATGAATCTATTTTATAATTTTTTTTAAATTAATAAATTAATTATAAAATTTTAAATAAATATTTACATTTAAAAAAATATCAACACTTAGTTTATCATTTTCAAAATATTTATTCACATATTCCATGATATAAATATATTATACTTTCACTTTTAAGATACATGAATTCTATTTATACTTTCATAGAAGAGGTTACAATTATATCGACTGGATTACTATTCTTAATGGTTATTTTACTATTACTAAGGTCAAGTTACTATTTCGTCGGTATAGATTCATTAAAATACCACTTATTTTATTATACATTCATAATGAATTTAACTATTTAATTTGAAAATGAGAAAAAATTATTTTATAATCACCTGGGGTGTTATATTCATTGTATGTCATTTCCTCTGCTTCAACATCATCAATATGTTGTTTATATGGATTGATGGCATCAACATGTGTAGAAGGTTGTTGTTCCTCTGCATTAGAAGTACAAGAAAGTTGAGAAACTTATTATTCCTCGAAATGAAGAGCATCGACATGTGTAGAAGTCATTATCAGCAAAATTGGTTTAAACATTTAATTTAGATTATGTCAATAAAATAATGAACTATAATAATATGAGGTAGCACAATGTATATTACAAAAAAATACAACCTGATTATTGAAGTATTTTTTTTACAAAAAGGTGAAGGGATTTGACCTCTATATTGAGTATCCAAATCACTTCATTATGGTCTTCTCTGACATACAAGACATCATCAACATGGGGACCATTGTGAAATGATTGGGACATCCCAATGGAAGGTTCATCCTCAGTTCAATTGACATCTGACCCTTCAATAGTTTTGGTCGATAAAAGAATAATTTACCATTTTCAATTTGTGGGATCTTGAACATAAAATACATATACTACCTATAATGTCAGTATAAATGATTTTTTTGTACCCTTTCTAACTGAAATCCACTTTCACGAATCTCAATTCATCTATATGTTTTAATGATCTTCTATTATAAACGTATTGTATTAAAAAAATGTCACTTGGAATGTTGTATAATCCAACTCTCATATTTATTTAATAATATCAAAGTATGAAATATTCATATAAATGGGATTTTTATCCTTGATAGTAGATATATGCATCGCTTCATCCATAAGTGTAACTCCACTATTTTTCTTGATGTCACGTTCATCATGTTCATTTTTATATAACACATAATAATTAATTACATAAACATTATAAGAAAATACATTGCACACTTGGTCCTCTGGATAGCCATCAAAATCGTTCTGAAATTTAATCCAGATTTTCAATTGACTCCTTAAAAATATGGTCCCAAAATCATCCAATAATGTGTTTATTATGTGTCTTTGATATCCACCTTTCAACCCTTTATGGATTCAAATGCCTAATAGTTACTTTTTGGGTCTCAACACAACCTATAAATGTTTATGGAAGACATAAAAGTGGTCCCATTTCCGCTCTGTAATAGTAATTCTGACAACATCTATCCCAAAAATTCCTTCACCCATAATCTTCTCGATATGATGAGATTTTGGTAGACAAATGCTTTCTTTATGGGACAGGTTGTCAGTATAGAATTTAACATCTTCCTCAACAACATATCTATATACAATACATACTTTTGACTGAATTATATTTTTAACATACTCATTCAAAAATATTTATATACCATTCAATGGGGTACATCCATCTATAATTTATAGGACCACATGGTCAAATATATCTTACCAAGTAAATCACCAAGTGAACCATTATATAAAAAAATTTTGCTTGGAAGAAAATCTCCAATTCACATAATATGTCAGTAATTTCTTTTTCCATAGTTGGAAATTTCATCGAGTCTATAACTTTACTACATATATATTTGAAAAAGAAACATAGCTTGGTTAATACATGACACACATTCTTGGTCAAAATTCAATGTAAACTTGCAAGCATTAGATCTTGCATCAAAACATGACTGCCATTTGATTTCAGACCCTTTAACTTTAAATTAATCATTGACATGATATTCTGGATATTTGATGAATACCTCCCTAGACCCTTTACATTATTCAAGAAGTTTCAAAAATGATACCTCTCTTTCCCTGTAAAGAGTGTAAGAATTTGGAATAAGAAAATTTGTTTTTCACTCTTCACTTTGGCCAAGTCTTCCTATATTCTCATTTCAATCATGAGAACCTAACCTTAATTTCATCCTTTTTTTCTGGGTTCATTTAGTAAGATGTCAATGACACTATCACGTCCATTTTTTAACAGGCATAACATTAATAAAATGTCTGACACAAAAAATTCAAGTATGGTAAATAAAAAAATACTCTTTTAAACTAATTTGTGTAAAGTTTTTCAAAAATAGTTTACGAAAAGTAGTGTTTATATTTTTTTACTTTCTAAAATATTTTATCACCTGTTAGTAGAGGTGGTGTTATGCGTTCTTTATGAACTCCATCAAATTATTTCATCCAAGATTAGTACTTATGTCTTCGGTATAGAAATCTGTGATGTCTTAGAAACACTATCTTCGATGAATTTTATATCCTAAAAAATTTACATATGCAAGAAAGTCATTTATAGTCTCTTATAACATGTCTTTCAACATGAAATATTCATTTCTGTAACCAAAATACAATGTAATACCCAAATCCCATAATAATTTCAAATCTTCGATCAAGGGAACCAAATAAACATCAATATCATTACCCAATTTCTTTGATCCTAAAATAAGCAGGGATAACATAAAGTATATTAATTTCAAGCATATACACTATGAAAAGTAATCATTTACCATCCTAAGTGGTCATGTATAGTGAGTGATGCTTTGAAAACCAAAAGTATTCTCTCTATTTGTAGATAGCGCAAGACGAAAGTTTCTTGGATCATTTCCAAATTCAGGATACTCGTGATCAATTCCACTAAGGAGAGTCATCATGGTGACAAAGTTTCATATCATTATTTCTTGTATCTGTGTGGAACGTTAATTATATTAAGATATTCTCATTTCCATATAGGCTCCTAAACCATGGATTCATTGGAAGGTACCATACATCTTCCATAGGACCCGATTCATCTTTCTTGTATCGAGAATCACCACACATTGGGAATTTTTTAAGTGATTTTTGGTCCTTACAAAATAGTATAAGATCATTTAAACAAGAATGTATTATTTAAAATATCATACCCATTGAACGTAGCATACATTTACTATCATATGTTCGATAAGTAAACTCATTATGTTTTGGGAGAATATCATCCAAGAGAGCAAGTAGTTCAGTAAAATGGACATCACTCCATCCATTTGAAGCTTTTATATTATACAGGTTTAGTATGACTGAAAATTCTATATATTTAGTATAACTAGCATACGATGACATTTTTCACATCCCTTTTAACTTCTCTACATGGTCATGCCCTTAAATAATACATATTCTAGTTATTTCAACTAGATTTCACTTCCGTATATTCCCAAAGATATTTTTTGTTTAGAGTTTTAGAAAACTAAGAAATAAATCATACATATCAATCCACAAGCATACAAAGTTTGTACCATTAAAACCATATCAATTTCTTACAAAACATAATATTTTAAACATAAAACAACAACAAGATTTCATTGAAAAATCTTCATAACATTTAACTTGACTTTCTTCTTTCTCTTACACATCCTTATAACTCGTGAAAATAATTTAAAAAAATAGGATGATCATAAAAAGATCAGTAAGGGATATAAAAAGGAAAGAACCCAGTAGCCCATGAGTATATATAAACATAATAAATCTTTTTCAAAAAGACATACTTCTCAGACATATATTCTTCCTTTTGTAAAATATGAGACATCTATAAAACATTAAATAAATTATATAAAACCATAAAGTTATCTTGGGTAATTACTTACTTATAGTGTAACCCTCGCGGCTACTTTATGATTTGTAACTCTCGTGGAAATCTTACAATGTAACTCTCACAACAACCTTATAGTGTAACCATCACAGTTACACTTGGAGTAAACATATATACAACTTCCAATATACACATACCCAATACATTGGAGGGAGATATAGGTCTCAAACTTCATTATAAATAATTCCCATGAACCAGAACATATTCAAAAAACATGAATAATTTCATAAAAACATTGCTTTTTAATTTCATAAAATAGAATTTTAAAAGATGTTTTTTAAAAGAAAACCCCTTACAAATATAACATAATTGATGCGAGAAATTGATATAATGAAAGGAATATACATATACACTGTAAATATGGATAATAAAACATGATATATAAAAAATTAATCACCCAAATAATCTTATTACCCCATAACGAATAATGTAGAAGGTTAACCCAAAAAATTGAAAATTGGGTTAAGAATTCCCTTACCTCGAGTTTTTATTACTTGAAAAATTATTTAAACCTACTTTATAATGGATAAAAATGTGTTATTAATATTTTATAGAAACATATTGACGTTTATAACACCTTATATGATCATTTTATATCATCATTTGACCCATTTATTAATAACATTTTGTTATTTCCATTGTTTTGGTTGCGTGCTTTACATGATGTCTGTGGTCGGTTCGTAAAGGATTTTATTTTCAAATGGAATTGAAACTCTAGAAGTGGAATGAAATGGTGTTAATATTCTTCCATAATTTTAAATTATTCCATAAATAATTTTGGTTGTGTGGTAAGAGTATGAATCATTAGATAAATAATTAGTGATATTTGTTTATATCATTTTAGTAGTTCTTTGATAATCACAACCCTGTTTTATCATAAATCATTAATATTATGCATATAAGTTAATTCCAGAACATAAGAAGGGTCATATAATACACATTACAATCTATTTAATCCATTAAAATGGTTTTACAGCTATATTTTAAGGAAGTAAATTAAATTAAATACACATCATCCAAGATGTCGGTAAATCAACACATCACAGAGGATGTTTTTATTTTTAGAATAAGAGGAATGGGAGATGAATAATGAGGATGAATTTTTACATAAACATGATAAAAATCCAGAATATATATAATAATGAATCTTTTATTCCTCTTGGATAAGAGAAGGAGAATAGAGTATAAGTAAATAAAATAATTGAAAAGAAAACACAAGAAAATGAAAGAGGATCTTTACCACTTGATCTCTTCTCCTTAAGATCCTCCTTAAAGCCTTTTGTTTTAGCCTTTTAGTGATACCAATAGGTATTGGATGTGGGGAGGAGCCTTGGGAAGGGTATTCTATATAACATAGGCAATTCACAAAGTTTTATATGTGTGAGAGGAAGAGGGGGTGAGGGTGGTATTTATAGTGGAGGAGATGAGTTTTCCATTATTTTAATAATTAGTTTAATATTTTTTCTGAAGATTATGAATAGAATTGATTAATGTGACCCAAAATAGTAATAAGTTCATGTGGGTTTGAAAAAATGTCCATTTCCATAATCCTTGACTCAAGCATGATGCAAAAATTCATTTATTTATCATTTTTCGTAAATTAACAAATTTAACTATTCACCAAAAATTCAATTATTTCAGAAAAATCCCAAAAAACCCCCTTACCATTTTTTGATGTGTATAATTAGAAAATTAAATCTATTTTTTGAAAATAATTTTTTAAATATAATTAATTTAATTTTTAAATAAAATCATATTTTATTCCAAAATTAACAATTTTAAAACTATGACTGATTTTATATCACCTTGAAAAATTAATCAAGATCTCATTATCTTATAAACTTAAGAAAATAAAATAATAATATGATTTACAATTCATAAGGGTCATATTAATATTCATTTTAATATTCATAAGGGTCTGTTACTCTTAAACAAAAAACAAGTTGGTTCTATCAGACTCCAATCATCTTACTGATCACAACCATAGATGCCTGTTTTTTGAAATTCAAATCATAAAAGAGGAAAATTTATGATTAACGACTAGTTTATAATTATCTACTTGAAACAAAGTTTCATTATGTAGAGACTCATTATTTCATGCATTTCAATTTATTTTTAAAACCTTGGGGTGTTATATTCTCTCCACCTTATGAAAATTGTATCCTTGTAATTTTATTTACTTATTAAACAAGTGAATGTACATTTCCCTCATAGAATTTTCAGATTCTCATGTTGCTTCTTCAACCATGTGGTTTCTCCACAAAACATTTACCTGATAGATTACCTTATTCCACAATACATATTCTCTTAAATTAAGAATCTAAACAAAGATTATTTTCATATGAAAGATTCTCTTCCAGTTAAATTGTTTCTGGGCTTAAAACATGAGATGAATCTGGAACATGTTTTATCAACATCGAAATATGAAAAACATTGTGTACCTAAGATAAAATTAGAGTCAAAGCTACTCGATAGGAAACTGGTTCAACATTCTCCATGATTTCATAGGGTCTAATGAACTGTTGACTTAGATTTCGTTTCTTACCTAAATTAATAACATTTTTTCGTGGTAAGATTCTAAGAAAAACATGATCACCTACTTCAAAAGAAAATCCTTTCCTCCTTTAATTTGCATAAAATTTCTTCCTGCTTTGAGCTATCCCATGTGTTTCTAGATCATCTTCACTTTCTCAACCACTTATTCTACTAATTCTGATCTCATCAACTTATTTTCCCCGACATCACTCCAAAAATATAGAGTTCGACACCACTTATCATATAATACCACAAAAGTTGTCATCTGTATACTGGAATGAAAATTTTTATTATAAGAAAATTCCACTAAATAAATATGATGAACTCAACATACATGGTAATCCATTGAATAATCTTGAAGTAAATCATCTAATGTCTGAATTGTCTGTTATGACTGGCCATCAATGTAAGAACCTGATTCTTCTTGAGAGGTATGGATTTATTCTTTTACTTTTCCTTTGAGTTGTTTTTGAGGAAACAAGGAAAACTGAAAAAATGTTAAGTTTTAGTAAAACATTCCATGTAATCCTATGTACACTCCATGTAGTCTGGATGTGTAGGATGGGGATACACAGTGTGTGCCTTTGTTGTCTAGGAAGAGAAGAAAAGGCCACTACACGATGTGTACTTCCTAGTACACACCATGTAGTCATGTCGGTAAGGTCAGTGTGGGACAGTAAAGTAAGTAAGTGAAGTTATGAACAATAAAATGATATACAAACCGTATATATAAATGTACACATCGTGTAATACTAATTTTCAGCTTAAAACGGGTAGTATCCCCATTTTCTCTACTTCTAGATAGAAGAGATGCCGAGTGAAGAAGAAAGAGCCACGAGAATGTTTCCTTCTCCCATTTTTTTGTCCAAAACATAATTCAAGTGTTGTGAGTCTCATTAGATGCCAATTGGTAAGAGATTTCTTCTCCTTGGGCAATTCTTGTTGATTTCTGCTCTTGAGAAAGTTATTGAAGGTTGAATAATTTAACTCTTTTCTTAAATCGATGTCATTCTAGGTTGATTCAAGGGCCAACGTTAGTTTATATCAGTTATACGACATCAATATAGGTGGTCTTGTGCCTTTAGTTAAATGTAGAGTTGATTATATATACCAGAATTGTATGAGACTATCTTTAGGATTTTTTTATCTAGAATTAAAACCTGTTGATACCTAATGATGTTTAGGTATTTGATTATATGAAATTGAAGCATGTGGTTGTTGATTGTTGATTTAGGAACACCCTATGGGTGCATTTTCTGTGGTTATCTATTTTGAAAGAATGCCTTAAAGGCTTGTGAATTTTTTCCCTTTTTTGGGTTTTTTAGAATGATATATATATATATTTTTGTGATTAAAACTATGAAATAGTTTAATTTTCCTGTGTTTTCTACTATGTGAATTGACCACGTGAGTTGTTATGATTAAAGACATGTGATAGTTTAATTCACATGTGTTGTTTTTTAAATGAAATGATAAATGATTAAAAGAGGTAATTATCAATGGGAGAGCCATAATATTGGTTAAAAGAAATGTTTAGGCTCATGTGACTAATTACACCTTGATTACCTTGGGTGAACCATTGTCTCGGTTAAAAGGCAATGGGCAGATTCAAGAGGTTAATTACTTAAGGACTGTGAGCGAGCGACAATTTTGGTGGTCAGGATTACTGAGTCTTCTTTTTAAATGTCGAGAGAATCCTTTTTCCATTGAGGGATACCGAGGATGGTCTCTATTGGAAATAGAAAAATGATTAAATGCTGATATAATTAAATGTGAAATGGTAATGTCACAAGTTGACGATTACTTTGGTACGGGGGGTCGACAAGCCTAGGTCGGACTTCAATAACTTTGTTCAAAGAACTTGTTAAATGAAATGAAATGCCTTTTTACGTGTCTACCAATCCAAATCACAAGATTGGATTCGGTCTTCACTTATTTATCTAGATGATCTTTAGAGACATCTACTGTGTTTACTTCTATATGGGGGATTGGCAGGCTAAGGATGAATCTCGAAATAGTTCTACATAAATGAAATTGATCTGCTAAGAACATAAATAGAGTAAATGGATAGTTTAATCGAGTACTTACTAGTTACTATTTTTTTACTTATAGCTTTTACATATATTCACTGATTGTTGGGCATAGATCTTTTTTGGTTGCCTACTAGGATTAGTCTCACACCCAGTTTGGACCATGATTTTAGGACCAAACAGATTAAGTGGTTGTAGGTGTAGAAAAGAGAAAACGACCTTATAAAGGTATTTGACTGATGATAAGGAGTATGAGAGCATGGGACCAAGCCGTGGATTGCGATGATTCTTAGGATTATTTTTGTTTTTGTACTTGTATTGTATTTGTATCTGATTATAGTGTTTCATATTTTGGATATTTTCTTAGAACACATAACATGATGCATTATAATTTTTATGGTTTGAGACTCGTATATTTATCTATCATACTTTGGTAGTTTTGTTTTAGTTGTATATTGTTTTATACTTACACAATTTTATTGTTTTATATTCTGTTGTGTTATACTTTTCCTATGAGAGTATTGTTTCCCCACTATCACACCCAAGGCCCTCGATGTTAGTTAGAAGCCTCTGGAATTTAGAGAAATGCTCTTGAGTCCATGTGGACAACCGGTTATGGGGCACCTTTTAGTGTCATACGAATCTGGGATTTTACAAAGTTGTATCAAAGGGATTTATTTATTCTTTGACTTATTATTTGGAGCCTATAGACTAGAGAGAAAGGAAAAATGGATTTGTTAATTAGCTGTGATCAGGAGTAGCTACCCCACATACATGGAAAAGCTGAATTACTTCGAATGAATTTTGATTTTATGGTTTTACATTTGTACGAATTCCACCATTGGGTTACGCAATTGATTTCTGTTATTACTATTCATGCAATTGTGGGTTCTATTTTAGTTACAACCAGATGAGATGAGGGTATTACATCTCATGCATCATATAGAAACTTGTTAGAATCATATGCCATGACTTATGCCATGTCATCTAGGATGCATTAGTTATCGCATGATATTGTGATAGATGATATGATGGCTATGCCTACTATTATGATAGGTGTATTGGTACATGCAATGGTTTGGATGGAATAAATGCCAAACTTTGGTTCCTGATGCGTGTGGGCCCTCTTGGATCGGAATTTGGTGGATCATGATTTAGTTCTTATCAATAATTATATTTTGATATGTTCTTTTTGGGATCCAAACATTGACTTGTGGGGTGTATGGGCCCTCAATGATCAGAATTTGGCATCTTGCTGGTTGATTTTCTATAGAATAGGGGTTTTCTAGTCAATCTGGAATTTCTGTCCTAAAAAACTCAGTTTATACGACATGTAGTCTTGCCTAAAACACTGTGTGTTATTCCTGTTCAAGGAAGAATGTGTTCCAATGTTTCAATAAGAACACACCATGTACCCAGTTTACACGACATGCATTCCTTGACCGTGTAACTTGCTGTGTGATAAGGTAACATGGGTTATTGAGCTTTGAGTATGACACACCATGTAATGTGAGTACATGTTTTATAGAAGTCGATTGTGTATCCGACCATGTGACTAATGACATTGGTGGATGAAATTTTTTGATGTACATGCCGTGTCTAGGGTGAAACACACCATGTACTCCTACACTAGAAGAACTGTGTAGTTCCAAATGTTTGGAAGTATCTGGGCTGGAAGGGAAATCCAAGTACACATTGTGCCTCTTGGGGAACACAACTTGTACATGGGGGGCTACACGACCATGTTGGGAAGAAGTACATGCCCATGTTGAGGCCTAGGAGAACACACTGTGTAAGGATTTATACATGTCATGTACTCCTATTTTGAAAAACTTGAGTGTTTTTCCTTATCTGTCCCATTTTCACTTCTAAATTTTAGTTTTATTTTTGTTAAACTTGTGTTGAGGTGTGTGGGAAGGACATTACAAGAAAATTATATCACGAAGACCTCAAGAAGTACGCCAAGAGAGTGTCGGTGAGTATACACCGAAGGTGGTAGGCCATGTGCTACCAATGGACCCTCCGATTGTGCCTGCTGAGGCACCTGCCGTTATATCGTACGTGGGTGCAGACACATAGTTCTGAGAAGGTTTTGTGAGGTTCATACATACCTTTCAGGGAGCACCACAAGCTGTCACATCTATGGAAGAACTAACGTGTATATTCCAGTAGTAGCATCCGCTTATTTTTTTAGGGGATGGCGGACCACAGGCTGCGGTTTTGGGGCTGGAATCAGTGTTGACTATCTTTGAGCATCTTAAGATGCCTCCTTAGAGGAGGTTCAAGATTGAAACTTATATGCTATGTGACTCTACCAAGAGTTGGTGGGATGTTATCACATAGATAGAGAGCCATCAGGACATGTCATGAGGAGACTTCCAGATAGACTTCTATGACTACTTCTTTCCTAAGACCCTCAAGGCTGATCAAGATCAGGAGTTCATGAATCTAGAGAAGGGTCCTATGTCAGTGATGGAATATTCTTCCCACTTTATAGGGCTTCAGCGATTCACACCTATTTTGATGGGTAACAAGGAATTGAGAGCTAGGATCCTTGAGAATGGTATTCGATATGAAATCCGAGATCAGGTGAACATTTTCAGGTTTCATTTTATACATTCCATTGTGAATCAGGCACTGATTATCAAGTGCAACCTATGGGAATCTGGGGGTGTGAGCCGGGTGGTTCGGAACCAAGATCTGGTATTGTCTCGACCGGAAGAAAGAAGAATCATATGGATTTTTCTCATTGAAGTATGAGAGGTCATGATATATCTTCTGGTATCTAGGTGAGGTGCTATCAGCGTGGTAGAGTTGGGAATACTAGACTGTAGTGACTGAAGGACCTAGTTGAGTGCCGAGCTTGTGGAAAGATGGGTCATCTACAACACTTCTGTAGGATGTTTCTACCAGTGGCTAGTGAGAGAGGTTATGTACAGACTCCACATACAGGAGTAGGGTCAGAAGCTTCCCACTAGTCTGGAAACTGGAATACGTCGGGACATGAAGGTCAAGGCGGTGGGCATGGCCATGGTAGCTAGAACCTAGGATCTTAGTGGCAGCAGGGTGGGTCAGCTCATGGTAGCCAAACTATGTCACAGGGTCATGGTACAGGTCAAACATATGCAGTGCAACATACCCAATAGGAGTAGGATCTCAGAACTTCTATTATCAAAGGTACTATTCTAGTTGCCTATGTTATATCTTCTGCAATTTCTGATACTGTATCTTCTCATAGTTTTATATCTGTGCCTGTTGTGGAGATCCTTGGGCTTTGTGTTTATACATTTGAGAATTTTATGATGCTAGACACTTCATTAGGGATTATAACAACAGGTGTGCGTATGTGCAAAGAGTTCCCAAGTGAGATTGGTGGATGTCACTTCTTTTAGGATCTCTACGTCTTAGAGATGAAGGGGTTTGTTGTCATCTTCAGAATGGATTGGTTTATATCCTATCAGTCCTTCATTTACATCTATTTCCACATGTTGATTTTTACATCACCAGAGGGTGGATCGTTTCTATATAAGGTTGAATGGGATGTCTAGGTGGGTCAAGCTAGACTTGAGCATTGTGGGCTAGGAGGGATGATTGCCCATATTGAAAGTTTATATCTGGATGATCAGGGAACATTTCTGGAAGATTTTCCTCAAGTGGTTGATTGTTTTAAGGATGTTTTCCCAGAATACTTCTCAAGATTACCTCTGATTAGAGAGGTAGAGTTCACTATAAAGCTAGTTCTAGAAGCTAAATCGGTATCTATTCCTCCTTACATGATGGATACGATGGAATTTCAAGAGCTCAAGAGGCAATTGGAAGATCTGGAAGATAAGGGTTTTATCTGACCCAGTACTTCACCTTGGGGTTCACCGATCCTTTTCACGAAAAAGGAGGACGATACTCTTAGACTTTACCTGGAATATCAAAAACTAAACCAGTTAATGGTTCAAAAATGATATCCCTTACCCTAGGTTGATGTCCTGTTTGATTAGCTTTGAGGAGATCGAGTGTTTTCAAAGATTGACTTGAGGTCAGGATATCACTAGGTACGTGTTCGACCTGCAGACATACCATATACAACCTTTCATAGTAGTTATGGTCTCTATGAGTACTTGGTTGTTCTTTTTGGGCTCACAAATGTACCAGTTTTCATGACATTGATTAACCAAGTGTTCCATCCTTACCTAGATTCCATTGTGGTGGTCTTTGTGGATGATATCTCGGTGTATTCTTACAATCGACACGACCATTCCAAACACCTTGAGATCATTTTTAACACATTAATAGAGCATAATTTATATGCTAATCTTGAAAAATGACACATCTGGATTGATTAGATTCACTTCCTGGGTCACATCATCTTAGAGACTGGAGTTTCAGTGGAACCATAGAAAGTGAGAGTAATAGTTACCTGGGAGTATCCCAAGATCTTTTTTTGGTACATAGTTTCTTGGGGATTACTAGATACTACAATCATTTTATATAGGACTTATCACTCTTAAAAGAACCTATGAAAGGCTTGACTATGAATGGTAAAAAGATTGAATGGTTAGATTCTTTTGATGTAGCCTTTCAGGATTTGAAGGGATTTTTTACTTCAGCACCGATACTGATATTTTCAAATCTAGGCAAGAGTTACACTGTGTACTATTATGCATCATGTATTGGTCTGGGAGTAGTGCTTATGTAGGGAGATCGAGTATTTACGTATGGGTCTCGGAATTTGAGGACACATGAGATAAATTAACCAATGCATGATCTCAAGTTACCTGCAGTTGTTCATGCTTTGCACTGCTGGAAACATTATATGTTGGGAGAGCGTTTTGTGGTGTACACAGACCCCAAAAGTCTCAAATACATCTTCACTCAGCTTGATTTGAATCTATGATAGTGACGGTGGGTGGAATACATTCATTCATTTGACTTTGATCTTTCCTATACACCTGAAAAAGGGCAGTGTCCAATGCACTGAGAAGGAGGACTCAGATACATGTAGTACATGAGGCCAGTGGTGATTTGATGATTATGGATTTATTCCCTGAGATTCATTTATAGGTGCACAATAGTCAGGGAAAAACTTATATTTCATATTTTTTTTGTTACCTCTACCCTACTAGATAGAGTGAAGATGAGGCAGTTATCAGATTCTGAGGGCTTAGTTCTACGGGATAGTGTGACAGGTGAGGACCTTCCTTCTAGATGGACGATAGGAGTGGATTAAGTTTTGCATATCCATGGACGTGGGTGGGTTCCAAGGTATATACATGAGGAGTTGATGCGAAAATTTCATGGTTTATCTTGGGCAGTACATCCCATCATCACCAAGATGTATCGTGACTTGCGCTGTCAATATTGGTCATCGAGAATGAAGTGAGAAGTAGCCGGTTTTGTTACGAGGTGTTCCACCTGTCAGCAGGTGAAGATGGAACATTTTCGGACAAATGGAATTTTACAGAAGCTATCCATTCCTGAGTGTAAATGGGATGATATCATAAGGAATTTTATGACAGGGTTACTGGGGTCACCTAGAGGTAACGATGTTGTGTGGGTTTTAGTTGACAGGCTTACGAAGGTCACTCACTTCTTTCCAATAAAGGAGACCTTTGGTTTAGATGATCTTGAAATAATGTATATCCAAG
Source organism: Viscum album (assembly GCA_963277665.1). NCBI lineage: Eukaryota > Viridiplantae > Streptophyta > Magnoliopsida > Santalales > Viscaceae > Viscum > Viscum album. The sequence continues at coordinate 826,489,383 of OY728126.1, read as the reverse complement.
AGGTGGTATGACTTCATGGGGTCCACCATTCTATAATTTCAAATATGTACGCTCGCTTTACATCTTGTTTCTGGCATATTATCTAGAGGGTGTTGGGTACACAGGTGCTTCTGAGCACTACCTACCACCCTCAGACAGATTGCTCGTTAGAGAACACGATTTAGGTGTTGGAGAACATGTTGCGGGCATGCATCCAGAATTTTAGGGGTTCTTCGGAGAACCATATACCCCTATTTGAGTTCTTATATAATAATAGCTTCTAGGATACTATTTAGATGGCTCCATATGAGGCTTTGTATAGTACGCCATGCCGATCATCCTTGTGTTGGCTGGAATCAGGAGAGGCAGCTCTGCTGTGACCTCGTCCTATCTAGGAGACTACTGAGCAAGTTCACTTGATTTAGAGATGGATGGATACTATGTAGTCTTTTCAGAAATCTTATGCCAATGTCCATAGATGACCTTTGGAGTTTGAAGTTGGGGATCGAGTTTTCTTATGTGTCGCACCGAGATTTGGACACAAGAGGATCATGAGACAGGGTAAGCTTTCACCACGATATGTCATACTGTTTGAGATCCTAGAACGATTTGGGTCGGTTTCCTATCAGTTACAGTTTACTAACAGGTACATTCCATGCATGACATCTTCCACGTATCTCATATGTTCCACTACCACTCAGAACCATCTCACATTTTTCAGCTCGAGGAGGTTAATCTTTAGGTTGATTCATCCATTGAGGAGAATCTGATTCATGTAATTGATATGATCATGAAGGTTCTATAAGGCTGGTCAGTTCATCTTGTATAGTTGGAATGGAAGCATGACTGAGTATAGGACGAGACTTGGGAGAGGGAGGCCGAAGTACGCGCTCAATGGCCAAAGTTATTCTCATATATTCCCTCACCACACTTGGAAGGGAGATTCAAGGAATAATTTCTTTAAGGGGGAATTTTGTAAGAACATGGTTCTTAGTGATAGGTATGGGTTTCTTCTTTTTCTGTTCCTTTGATTTGTTTTTGAGAAAACAAGGAAAAGTTGAAAAATTTAAGTTTTAGTAGAACATGTTGTGTAATCTTATATACACACCATTTAGTTTGGACATGTAGGATGGGGATACATGGTGTGTGATTCTGTTGTCCAGGAAGAGAAGAAAATGCCACTACATGTAGTTTACTTCCTAGTACACACCATGTAGTCATTTCAGCAAGGTCGGTGTGGGAAGAGTAATGTATGTCAGTGAAGTTATGAATAGTAAAATGATATACAGGCCATGTATATGAATGTACACACTGTGTACTACTAATTTTCGACTTGAATCAGGAAGTAGCCTCTTTTTTGCTTCTTCTGGCAGAGGAGCTACCGAGTGAAGAAGAAGGAGCCGCGAGAATGTTTCCTTCTCCCATTTTATCATCCAGAACCCAATTTAAGTGGCTTTGGTCTCATTAGATTCCTCTCAGTAAGAGATTTCTTCTCTTTAAGCCATTCTTGTTGATTTCTGATATTGACAAAGTTATTCAAGGTTGAATAATTTACCTCTTTTTTTAGATCTACACCATTCTAGGTCAATTTAAGGGTCGTCGTCGGTTTATATTAGTTATACAACATCGAGGTAGGTGGTCTTGTGCCTTCCGTTAAATGTCGAGTTGATTATATGTGCCAGAATTTTATGAGAATATCTTTGGGTTTTGTTTTCCTCTAGAATTAAAACATGTTTATGCCTAATGATGTTTAGGTATTTGATTATATGAAATTGAAGCATGTGGTTGTTGATTATTGATTTAGGAACACCCCATGGGTGTGTTTTCCGTGGTTAGTTATTTGGAAAGAATGCCTTTGAGGCTTGTGAATGTTTACCCTTTTTGGGGTTGTTTAGAATGATATATATATATATATATTATTGTGATTAAAACAATGCAATAGATTAAGTTTCATGTGTTTGTTGCTATGTGAATTACCCATGTGAGTTGTTATGATTAAAGCCATGTGATATTTTAATTCACATGTGTTGTTTTTGAAATTTAATAATAAATGATTAAAAGAGGTAATTAACCATGGGAGATCCATAGTCTTGGTTAAAAGAAATGTTCAGTCTCATGTGACTAATTACACCTTGCTTACCTTGGGTGAACCATTGTATTGGTTAAAAGTCAATGGACGAACTCAAGTGGTTAATTACTTAAGGGTCATGAGCGAGCCAGAATTTTGTATTAGAAACTAAAAAAATGATTAAATGATGAAATGATGATATGCTTAAATACGAAATGGTTATGTCACAAGTTTATGGAAACTTTGGTATGAGGGGTCGACATGCCTAGGTTGGACTTTGATACCTTTGTTCATAGAACTTGTTAAATGAAATGGAATGACTTTTGACGTGTCTTCCAAGCCAAAACACAAGGTTTGATTCAGTCTTCACTTATTTATCTAGATGTTATTTTGAGACATCTACTGTGTTCAATTCTGTACGAGGGATTGGCAGGATAAGGCCAAATCTCGAGATAGTTTTAAAATGAAATTGAACTACTAATAACATAAACAAAACAAATGGATAGTTTACTTGAGTAATTCTTAGTTACTGTTTTTTTACTTACTGTTGTTGCATATATTCACTGACTATTAGGTACAGATATTTGGTGGTTGCCTACTCGGATTAGTCTCACACTCTATTTGGGACATGATTTTGGGCCCAAACATATTATGTGATTGTAGGTGTAGACAAGGGAAAACACCATTATATAGGTATTTGACTGCTTCTTGGGAGCATGAGAGAATGGGACCAAGCCGAGGATTGCGATGATTCTGAGTTTTATTTTTGTTTATGCACTTGTATTTTATATGTATCTGATTGCATTGTATCCTATTTTGGATATTTTATTAGAACATATAACATGCTGCATTTTTTTATGGTTTGAAACATGGATATTTATCTATCAAACTTCTGCAGTTTTTTTCAGTAATATACTATTTACTACTTCAACTACTATAATGTTTTGTATTACGTTGTGTTATACTATACTAATGAGGGAATAGTTTCCCCACTATCACACCCAAGGCCCTCGTTTCTAGTCGAAAGCCTCTAGAGTTTGGGGAAATGTGCTTGAGTCCATGTAGCCAACTGGGTATTGGAAACCTTTTTTTGGCATCTAAATCCAGAATGTTACAATCTGATTGAGGATGAGAAGTTGTACTGAATTTTAATTCTATTCTCAATGGCTTATAAAGGCCTTTCTAAAAGTTAAAAGTGAACCTGGGATCACGTTAAGATACAATGGAAAGAGGAACTCTATGCAACTTGACAATATCTTTGAGGTAAATTCGAGAAAGCTGATCTAAAGACATAGCATCTCAAATAGAAATAAAATGAGCAGATTTAGTCAGTAGATCAACAATAATCCAGATTGCATTATTACCTTGAGAAGTATTTGGTAGTCCCAAAAAAAATTCCATGTATATATTTTCCCATTTCCACTTTGGAACTGGTAAAGGCTAAAGCATACCCTTTGGTAACTGTCTCTCTTCTCTAACCTGTTGACAAGTCAAACATTTCATTGTAAAATCGGCACTATTTCCTTTAATTCCATCCCACTAGTAATACTTCTGAAGGTCTCTGTACATCTTTTTGATGCTAATATAAATTGAAAATGGAGAACTATGAGCTTTTCACAATAATTTTTTTCTTCAAATGAGAATATCAAGACACACAAAATCTTTTTCCAAATATCAATACACAATCTTTATCAATGTGAAATTCTGGAAACTTACCCACTTTAACCATTCCTACCTTTTTATACATCTCCATGTCTTCTTTATGCACTTTCCTAATTATGTCTGACAAATATGACTTCACTGAAAGCTGAAAAAAATAGAGGAATTTCTTGCACCAGAAATTTCTAATCCAAAATTCATCAAAACATTAATTAAAGAGTCATGTTCCAATCTTAACATGGTTAATGATTCATGATATTTTGGACTCAAGTCATCCACAAATTTGTTTGTTTTTCCAGTGGTAATTGATCATGAAATCATAATCCTTTATCAATTCAATCCATCTTCTTTGCCCCATGTTTATTTCCTTCAGAGTTAAAGTATATACTTCAGACTTTTATGGTCAGTATATATTTCACATTTATCTCTGTATAAATGATGCCTCCAAATTTTCAAAGAAAAAACACCGTTTTAATTACAAATCATGTGTTGGATAATTTAACTCATAAGGTTTTAGTTGTCTTGAAGCAATAGTAATTACCAGATCATTCTATATCAGAACACAACCAAGTCTATTTAACGAATTAACATTATAGAAGACAAACATTCCATTTATGGAAGTTAGGGTCAGAACTGAATCATTCCCCAATTTTCTTTTCAATTCCTAAAAAAAACATCATATTTTTATATCTAAACAAATTTAACCCCTTTTCATGTTAACTTAGTTAGAGAGATATATAACCGTGCAATTTTTTTAACAACTAGTAAATAATAACCTTTTAATCTAAGAAAACTAAAAATATATGTAACATTAGTAGGTCTTGGACATTAATCAACCACTTTTTTTTTGGCAGGATCAACTATTATTCCATATTTATTTATAACATATTCAAAAAAGGAAATCTGTTGCCACCAAAATTCACACTTGCTGAATTTTCCATACAGTTTATTTTCTTTTAAGGTATGAGAAACAAACCTTGTCTGTTATTCATGATCCTATTTAATTTTAGAATATACAAGAATGTCATCAATAAACACAACCACAAACATATCCATAAACTCATGAAATATTCTATTCATAAGATCCATGAATACATCATATCAATTAGTTGACCCAAATAGCATGATAACAAATTCATAATGCTTATATCTAGTATGGAAAGCAGTCTTTAGGATGTCTGCTTCCTTTACATTCAACTAATGTTAGCCTGACTTTAGGTTAGCCTTTGAAAAATATTGTTCTCCTTGGAGATTAACAATCAAATCATCAATATGAGGCAAAGGATACTTGTGTTTAATAGTGATTTTATTCAAGGATCTATAAGTAATAAAATGTATCATTGAACCATCTTTTTTATTAACAAACAAGACAGGATCACCCCATTTTGAAGTGATAGGTCGGATGAATCCTTTATCTAATAATTCTTGCAACTACGTATTCAAATCTAAAAGTTCCATTTGATCCATTCAATAAGGGGGTTTTAAAATGGGATTAGCATCAGAAACTAAGTCATTAGTAAATTCAACTTCACGGTCAGGTATTGTAAGAGTTTGTGTCCTAGAACCAACTGGTTGTACTTTGATTACATGGATATTTAATGTAATTAAATATTAAACATATTGTTACATATTTTTCATTGTTCTGCATGAATATGATGTAATAATTTCCTAGAGTATTTTGATCAGGTCATGGCAGTTCCCCGCTATGATGAGAACCTTGAAATTCTATAACAATATTATTAAATATAGTTCTACGGTTGGATGACATACTATGATGGGAAACATAGAATGTAGACCATTAGGTGCAAGTACTCATAAGAAGATGATACTTCCTCTCATGAATTTCTCACATGGTAATCTCGAAGACAGGAGATTATGAGAACATACCCACCAGTAAGAATTCCACATGTTTTGGTGTCCTCAGATATTTCTATCAGCAAGTGTGTGTAATGATCCATAAACATTAATATTATCATTAATAAATGTCATGACTTGAACACTTTGATTTACTGATGAAAATCATCACGCAGACAGTTGGTGGGAAGTAGGGTACGTTGGGTGCATCTCGAGTGGCATGATATTAATGGAGAAGTTGATAAAGGATTTGTCCCTTTAATTTAAGGAAGTTGATATCCTGGACCTTTTTTGGAAATAGAACCATCGTGCGAAATTCCATGTCCATGGTGTAATGATGAGTTTATTTTAGGTAGTCAAAAAATGACGCATCAAGCATAAAATTTGATGACACTATCATAAAACCTTCTTGATGAGATATTGCAACAAAGGGATTATATTACACAGTGAGCATTCATATGTGGGTGTTGTTTTTGTGACTTTACATTCTTTCTCTTGGGTGCCTTGAACCATTACTAGATAGTACTCTTGAACAATAGGAAATCCCACCTAATGACAATGAGAAAGAATCCTAGAGGGCCACACACTAAGTGTTTTTTGGTGGTGTCAATTAAATTATTTTTGAATTTTATTAATGAAATAAATATTATTCTCAAGACTGTGGAATAATTTTATTCAAGTTAAGATGATCTCATAAATTAAATTAAATATATATATATTTATTTTATTGAACATTTAATAAATATTTATTTAGTTTTTTTTAAATAAAATATTTGTTTAAGAGAATAAATTATTTATTTATTTATTCGTGTGTTCAATAAATGGAAGTGAAGTTAGAGCGGACCAAGGACAGTCCAGTAGTAAAATAATTATTTTCAAGATGGTAAATAATTATTAGTTGAGACAAGTTAAGATAATAATGACATTGTTATTATTTTTTGGCTCATAGTTTTATTCATAATTTCATTTTTCACAAGTTGGTGCACCATAAATAATTATGCGGTATTATTATTATGACTGTGGGTTTTCTCTAAGTTCATGAATATATTTAATTGTTGTTATGCAATTAAATATTTTAACTGAAGTTCCATGCATATAAATAGACAGGTACCTATGTTGTGCTATAGATAACACACCGCACGCTTGGTGAATTGAGAATTTTTTAGCTAAACAATTTCTCTCTTGAATTCTCTTCCTACCCCTCTCAATAACGAGAGACGTTCTTCAAGGCCGAAGAACAAGTGATCAAGAATGACTGACATAAGACACTTGCTTCACCGTGCTAGCACCTAGAGAACAAGTGGTGTCAATCAGAGGCTGTTGGAGCATGTGTGGATCACTGCTAGAGGGAATCTAATTTGGATCCTTGAAAGTGAAACAAAATAATATGAAAGGGCCATTAAGAATGATCAACATCATCAATGAAGAAAATACTAAAGATCCAGGTATTATTTTCTTTATTAAATTCATTAAATTAATTATAAAAATGATGTGAATGATCCTCTCTATTGGTTTCAGGACTCTTACTTCTTTATCTAAATCATTGATTCTATTCCATGGAGACTGGAGTTCATCGTCGTATCGATCCCAAAATAATTATTGATCATGGTAAATATTAAAGTCGGGTGTTGGCCCAACCACGGTTCCACTGCGCCCGGAACCTAAAAGTTGTATCAGAGCAGTTACATCATAGTTTATAGATATTTAAATATTTCATTGATTATTTATGCATTTAATAATTTACTTGTTTCAATTCAAGTTAATCATTATTCAAATATGAATCTCTAGATTTTTCATCCTCTTTCGTTTCCCATTAACCTTACAAAAAAGATCTTTTCTTTTAATTTTGATTAAAATAAAATATAGGATCTCATCTTGAGGTGCCAAAGATTCCTGGTCATACAACACCAGAACACACGACATGTATTTGGTAGTACACGTCGTGTAGTCAAGATTCAATGCATCATACCGATTCACCAAACCATGCCATGTGTTGGAGTCTTTCTGAGTCTTAAATGACATTGTGTGTTGACTAGGAATAGGTGGCCCGTGGTTCCTGGATTACACATAGTGTAGTCCACTAGACACGGTGTGTAGTCCCTTTGGGTTAGGGTTGGACTGTGTACCCCATACATGGCTTTCCCAATTGGAAAGTCTGTAACATGGATACTACACAGTGTGTGGCCCACTGAACATGCCGTGTACTCCGATGATTTTTGAAGTACATCCACACACCATGTCCCCAAGTGTGTACATTGGATGGACAGAGAACAATAGTACACACCGTTTAGTCAGAACTATATGCCATGTACTCATCCAAATTACCCAAATTTATTAAAATTTATTATTAAATTATACAAACCCTTGATACGTGTACCATAGTGTGGGCGTAAAGTTGAGGCACAACATGTGATAGGTGTTTTATATATACGTGTTTAATTTTGCATCTATGTAATGTTTATTTCTACTCATTGGTCAGTTATGAATGAGAATTCATTGAGTTTCTTCCAAGGTACAAGTTAATTACAAATATAATTTTAAATGAATTTATTTGTTCAAAATTATGATAGATTATAATCTCAAGGAAATTCATAAAATGGTTTAAGATAAAATGATTGATTAATTAAAGATGATAATTAATTGATTCGAGCATGATTTATCTTAAACAAGAATGATTAAATAATTGAATGATAGTTTTATTTATGCATAAATATCATTGCATGTATGGATGATCATGAGATAGACCAAAACATTTGTATGTGGATGTTTTCTTTTAAATTATTTATTTAAATTAAATTTTTTGGCCTACGAGTCTTTTCATCATTAATATGTAGGGCATGTGTACCCAAGGATTCTTTTATATAAAACCCCCCTTTTTTACCCCTCACTTGCATTTGAGTTAAAAAAAAGGCATATGTAATGGATAGAACTACCAAGCTAGTGCAGGTGGTTCAAGATAGAGCCGAGATGAAACCAATCCCAAGAGATACAGAGGTGGACATGTGGAAAGCTATAAACATGAACCCAAAAGGATCAATATGTTTCTCCCCCGGGTCAAGGTTAGTTTATTAACCGCTAGATAAACTAACCATTATAAAAGATCATGATCATGCCCTTTATTTTATTTCTGTCAGTTTCATGGTTTATCATTATGGATGTGTTGTCACGGTCACATAATTAATGAATTAAACAAGCATGCAAGATGGAACTAAAATAAACAAGAATTATGCATAAATATTATCAATACATGGTTAATCACTTAAATAAGTTCCACTTAATATTAACTAGTATGTGATAACGAGAACAAGAAATTCACACACAAGAGATAAAAATTACTCAATTAAAATATTAATTCAGAAGATGCCTTCTGTTACTTGATTAAGGGAAAAACTCTATAAAACTATGTGTTTGACCAACCCTTTTTGGGACACTTACTTTTATACAGGAATCCCTTATGAAAGGTTTTAGGTTAACTTAACCATATTACATGAAGAGGAGTATCCCTTACTAGACTTGGTGTAATATTGGAGGCAAGAGTTGAGGAAATCCAAAAGTCACGATTTCCAGATTGGGGAGTCCACTCAAGAGATCAAGGAGCTGAAATACCACAGTTGGAAAAGACCTTCCTACCTAAATACCTTCTTATAGCTTGACCAACCCTTTTTGGGGTTATGAGAAGGGGAATATGTAACCTTACCACTATAATATCATGCCAACTGGTCATTCTGAGTTCAATGGTGAGGGCCATTGGGACTTGATAAAATAGTGGGAGACTTAATAAAAATTTATTATATATCATAAAATCTAATCAATAAATTACTAATGATCTTCTCTTTTAATTGTTGAATAAAAATTACAAGCTTGTCAACTAAACTATCCATGCGATCAATTCTTGATAAAGAAAACATCCTCACTGGTAGTAACTTTCGGGAATAGTTTAGACTCCTTCAGTTTATCCTATGACATGAATGGAAGTCTTACGTGCTAGAGTCAGCATTATCTGATCGTCCTTCCAAAGAGGAAAGTGATGAGAATTTTCTGGTCTATGAGAAACATATGAATGATGCAGTCAACATTCATTGTTTGATGCTATCATCAATTTCTAGTGATCTCATGATGTCTCATGAAAATATGGATTCTTATATCATGAATGAGCACCTCCATGGTCTTTACCAGGAGAGAGAAAGACATGAAAGGTTTGATATCTCTAAGGAACTCTTTCTGAGTAATCTTGGAGAAGGTTCCCTAGTTGGGCCTCATGTAGTCAATATCATTAGCTACATTGAGAACCTAAAGGTTCTAGGGTTTAAACTCCCAGAAGAACTAGGATCCGATCTCATTCTCACATCACTTCCTTAGAGATTCTCTAACTTTGTTGTCAATTTCAATATGAAAAACATTGAGAAGTCTCTATCTGATCTTCTAATCCTCATTTTCCAAGTGGACAAATATATGAAGAATGAAAATCCTTCTATCCTTGTGGTGAATAAGAGGTAAGGGAAGCCAAAAGACTTTAAGTGAAAAGATTTTTTATGAACTTCCAAGAAAAGGAGTATCAAAGGGGAGGCAAAGGGACATGAGGTTGTTTGTTTCACATGCGGAAAGAAGGGCCACTAGAAGAAGAACTGAACCCAGCCTAAGAATCAAGGGGAGGCTTCAGGTGCATTTTTTATTGAATGAAATCTGTATGTTTCTTCAAATTGGGCATTATATATAGATTTTGGTGCGGACATATGTATCCAAATATAGGAACCAAGTAGATTTAGGAAGATTGATCGACGTGAGGTAGATCTATGAGCATCCAATGGATCCATACTTACTGTTATAGTTATTGGGGACTACCACCTCACATTTCCAATTGGGATGATCTTGGTGTTAAAGAGTTGTTATTATGCGCCTTCTGTTACTAAAAACATTATTTTTGTATCTAGATTAGATACATATGGATTTTTTTCAATTTCGGAAATGGATGTTGCTTCTTTTACAAATATAGAATTTGTTTTGGTAGGGTACATTTATACAATGATCTTTACATGTTGGATTACACAAACCAAGTAATGAGAATCAATAACAAAGATTCTTCCCATGACTCATACCACACCCAACTTTAGCATCACAGTATAGTTCATGTAAATGAGAAATGCTTGAAAAAGTTACATCAAGATGGATATTTAGATTCTTTCGAACTAAAACCACATGGCGTATGTCATTCATGTTTACAAGGAAAAATGGCCAAAGCCCCATTTAGTGGGAAAGGTGAAAGGGCTAAAGAAATTCTTGAATTGGTTCATAACAATGTGTGTAGACCATTTCTAGTTGAAGCAAGGGGAGGGTACTCATACTTTATAACTTTTACTGATGATTTTAGTATATATGGATATATCTACTTAATGAGGTATAATTCAGATTCTTTTGATAAGTTCAAATAATACAATAATGAAGTTGAGAACCATCTTGGTAAGAAGATTAAGAAAATCCACTTAGACCGAGGTGGAAAATATCTTAATCAAGACTTCTTTGATTACTTACGGGAGTTTGGGATCCTATCCCAACTCACTAATCCATACACACCCTAGTGGAATAGTGGGAGAGAAAGGGGTAACCGCACCCAGTTGGACATGGTGAGATCAATGATGAGTCATGTAAGTATTACATTATCCTTTTAGGGATATTCATTACAAATAGAGGCACACATACTAAACCAAGTACCCACTAAATTGATAAATGGTATTCCATATGAGTTCTAGAGTGGAAGAAAAGCATTGTTATCGAATTTACATGTGTGGGGTAGTGAAGCGTTGGTTATGGACTCTTTAGGTAACAAACTCTCACCCTAAGGCACAAAGTGTACCTTTATAGGACACCCCAAGGAAACAAGGAGATATTACCTATAAAACCCCTCTAAAAAAAGTTTATAGTGGAAAGCCATTCCATATTCCTTGAGAGGGATCACATTTACAAAAGAGATAGTGGGAGTGAGATAGAATTCGATGATGTCGAGGCTCAAGCTACACAATAATTGGTACAAGAATAGATTCCACAAAGCCTCATGGAAGAAAAATCTATTCCATAGATACAAGTACTTATAGGAGTATAAGAGAGTTTAGAGAACTAGAACGGTATAGTTTTATAGTTACCGAGGATGGTGACTCATTATTAATTGATAATAATGATCCTCTAACCTACAAGAAATCATTGAGTGGAATAGATGTTTCCAAGTGGCAAAAACCCATGAATTCTGAAATGGATTCCATGTATTAAAACCAAGTTTGGATTTTGGTAGATCCTCCATTTGATGTAAATCCTGTTGGTTGCAAATTGGTATTCAAGAAGAATCTGGACATGGAAGGACAATTCAGTACTTATAAGGCATGACTAGTTGAAAAATGGTTTAAACAGAATCAAGGAATTGACTATGATGAAACCTTTTCCCTAGTTTCAATGCTAAAATCCATTAGAATTATAATTTCCATTGTGCATTACCATGACTATGAGATTTGTAAAATGGATTTCAAAACAGCCTTCCTTAATAGGAACCTTCTGAAAGATGTCTACATGACACAACCTGAAGGTTTTGTGATTCCAAAGTATGAAAATAATGTATGCAAGTTGCAGAAATCCATTTATGGATTAAAGAAAACATCTAGGTCATGGAACATTCATTTTGATGAAGCAATATTTTTTTTGGGTTTTTTCAAGAATGAATGCGATCCTTGTGTCTACAGAAGGTTTAGTGGGAGTGCAGTCGTTTTCCTAATAGTATATGTTGATGACATATTACTTATTAGAAATGAGATACTAGTCTTACAGTCTATTAAGGCATGGTTGAAACAATTTTTATCCATGAAGTACTTGGGTGAGGCAACATATATTCTTGGGATCAAGATTCATCGTGATAGATCCAAGAGATTTTTCAGCCTAAGTCAAAGTACATACATTGATAATATACTGAAGAGATTAAGTATGGAATAATCCAACAGGGTATTGTTTCCAACATCACATGGCATTAATATTTCCAAGAAAATGTGTCATCAGACACATTAGGAAAGAAAGATAATGGAAAGGACTCCATATACATCAACGATTGGGTCAATCATGTATGCCATGCTATGTACTGGGCTTGATGTCACCTATACATTAAGTGTGGTAGGGAGATATCAATATGAACAAGGTGACCACCATTGGATGGCAGTCAATACTATCCTAAAGTATCTAAGGCGTACTAAGGATATATTCCTAGTTTATGGAGGATATAAGGAACTAATTATCAGAGGATATTAAGATGCTAGTTTCCAGACTGATCAAAATGACATGAAGTTTTAAACGGGATACATATTCACTTTGAATAGAGGTGCAGTGAGATAGAATAGATCAAAGCATAGTGTGGTTGCAGATTCAATAGTAGAGTCCGAATATATCACAGCTTATGAGGTAGTTAAAGAAGCAGTCTGGATGTGAAGCTTTATCTAGGAGTTTGATGTGATACCTAGCAGTAAATATCCCATCACATTGTACTGTGATAATATTGCAGTAGTGGATCTCACAAAAGATCCTAGGTTACATCAGTGGACGAAGCACATACTTTGGAAGTATCATATCTTGAGGGATTTTTCTCAAAGAGGTGAAGTTGCAGTGAGAAGTATTTCCATGGAAGACAACATGGCACACCCATTGACTAAATCATTGACTCAGTAGAAATATGGTCACCATGTGAGGTCTAGAAGACTGAAATTCGTAGGCAGTTGGCTCTAGACCAAGTTGGAGTTTGTAAGAGTTGGTTTCCTAGAACCAACTGGTTGTACATTGATTACATGGTTATTTAATGTATTTAAATATCAAACATATTATTACATATTTTTCATTGTTTAACATGACTATGATGTAATAATGTGCTAGAGTATTTATTTTATTGATAAGGTCATGGCAGTTCCCCGCTACGATGAGAACCTTGACATGCTATAACAATATTCTTAAATATAGTTATACAGTTGGATGCCATACTATGATGGGACACATATCTTGCAGAACGTCAGGAGCGAGTACTCATAAGCAAATGAGACTTCCTATCAAGAAGTTTGCACTTGGTAATCTCTAAGATACGATATTATGAGAACAAACTCTCCATTAAGAATTCCGAATGTTTTGGTTTCATCAAATATTTCTTTTTGCGAGAATGTGTACTGATCATTAGACATTAAAATTATCATTAATACATGTCACGACTTGTACACATTGATTACTGACAAAACCTTTCATGTAGACAGTTGGCGGTAGGTAGGGTATGCTGGGTGTTTCATGAGTGTCATGATATTAATGGACAAGTAGAGAAAGGATTTTTCCCTTCCATTTATGGAAGTTGATATCTCAGAACATTGATTGAAAAATAACCTTCTCACAAAATTCCATGGCCATGGTGTAATGAAAAGTTTATTTTAGGTAGTCAAAGAATTATGTATCAAGCATAAAAGTTGATGACACTATCATGAAACCTGCTTGATAAGATATTGCGGCAAAAGGATTATATTACATAGTGAGTGTTTGTATGTGGATGTCATTGTTGCGACGTTACGTTCTTTCTCTTGGGTGCCTTGACCCGTTGCTAGACACTACTCTTGGACTTTAGTTAAGACCGCCTAATGACGACGAGAAAGAATCCAAGAGAGTCACACACTAAGTGTTTTTTGGTGGTCATGGTTAAATTATATTTGAATTTAATTAATGAAATAAATATTATTCTCAAGACCATGGAATAATTTTATTCAAGTTAACATGATCACATAAATTAAATAAAATATATTTATTTATTTTATTGAGCATTTAATAAATATTTATTTAATAGTTTGTAAATAAAATATTTATTTAAGAGAATAAATTATTTATTTATTTATTCTGGTGTTCAATAAATGGAAGTGGAGTTCGAGCGGACCAAGGCTGGTCTGGTAGTAAAATAATTATTTTCAAGGTGATAAATAATTACTAGCTGACACAAGTTAAAATAATAATGACACTGCTATTATTTTGTGATGTGGAATTTTATTAATAATATCGTTTTGTTCAAGTTGGTGCACCATAAATAATGACCTGGTATTTTTATTATAAGCAAGGGTTTTCTCTAAGTTCATGAATGTATTTAATTACTATTATGAAATTAAATATTGTAACTGAATTTCCATGCATATAAATAGACAAGTACATCTTTTGTGCCATAGAGAACACATCGCATGCTTGGTGAATTGAGAATTGTTGAGATAACAATTTCCCTCTCGAATCCTCTTCCCAAACCTCTCAAGAACGAGAGACATTATTCAAGGCCAAAGAACAAGCGATCAAGAACAACTAAAGCAAGACACTCGCTTCACCGTGTTAGCACCCGGAGAAAAAGTGGTGTCGATCGGAGGCCATCAGAGCACATGTGGATCACCTCTAGAGGGATTATAGTTTGGATCCCCGCAAACTCAATGGGATAATCTAAAAGGGTCATTCTGAATGATCAAAATCATCATTGAAGAAAATAACAAAGATCTAAGTATTATTTTCTTTATAAAATAAATTAAATTATTTATAAACATGATGTGTAAGATCCTCTCTAAAGGTTCTGGGTGTCTTCCTTATTTATCTAAATCTTTGATTTTATTCTGTGGAGACTAATGTTCATCGTTGTATTGATCCTAGAATGACCATTTATTATGGTAAAAATTAATGTTGGGTGCCAGCCCAACCATGCTTCAGCTTCTCTTGGAACCTACAGGTATAACACCGGGTGACTTATCAGGAAAAACATAAAGGTATTCATTTACCACTGACATGTCATTAATCTGAATAGTTCCCTTATTTTCAACAATATGAGAAAAATAAATTTCATTTCCATCTTTCAATAGTTTCTTAGCTTCCCGATATGTTATCAATTGTATGGGTTCATTCTTGTATACAAACCAAAAATCTTTATAAAAAACACCTTCTTTTTCTTTACAATCAATCTTAGAATGATAAATAGAAAGTCAATTCATACCCATAATAACATCATACTCAAATAAGGAAAAAACAACAAGGTTTTCAGGTAAATTCTTTCTACAGAACACAATATAAAGATTCTTATAATTCCTATTTTTTTAATACTTCCCCATCATGTTTTAATAATAAGTTTTTATCACATTTTTTGTGGTGATATTTCTAATTTACCAGAATTTTTCTCAGAAATGAAGAAATTTGTAGACCCTACATCAAACAAAAATTTAGAAAAATATGAGTATACAAATAATATACCTGATAAAACTTCATTGAATAGCCCGAAATCTGCTGACATATTCACAAATGATCTCACTACACCTTTCTGCTTATAGTATGGCTTCTTTGAATCCTTCAGATCTCTCTTTGTGAAGATATTTTCTTAATGACTCATCTCACCATATTTAAAACACTTTATAGTTTTCTTATCAGGATTAGTCTTGGTATCATTTTCATTACAATCTTGGTCCATATGTACAAACTTACCACATCAAAAACACTTTTGGTTTTGGTAAGGTATTCCCCAGGTTTCTTTTTACCACACTTATCACAAACTAAAAAAATTGAACTTTCTTACCATCATATTTCTTTGATTGATTCTTATACATCTCTTGTCATCTAAACATTTTAATCTATTTTTTGTCAAGGTACATGTGGTCTTCAAAAAACTCAATTTCTACCCTCTCCACACACCAAAAAAACTTCACATAACATTTAAACTCAGGGGATTCTAATGCCCTTTGATATCTTTGCTTTAACTTTGAGTAAAACTGTCTGATTTTTCTATCAAGATCTAGAATAAGATTTGGATCATATCTCACAAGTCGGGTGAATTTCTCTTCATACCCAGCCACTTAATAATCTTTCCACTTCAACTCAAGGATTTTATTCTCCATATTATATCGAACCACCTTTGGAAAATAGTTTTAAAGGAAAAGACTTTTAAATTCATCCAACTCCAAGGCATCAATATCCTCTTTATCTCTAATATTCTTGACCATTGACCACCACAGATCAGCTTCACCATGAAAAAGATAAATAGAAATACTTACCTTTTAATTATCTGAACATCTCATAACATAAAATATCTTTTCAAGGTATTTAATCCATCCTTTAAACGCTATTGGGTCAGAAGATACAATAAATGAAGGAGGGTGTTCCGTCATAAAATAATACACTATAGTCATGTTCATTTGTGGAATCTACGGTTATTATCATGCACGGATTCCACCACCATTTATTGTCTATGACAGCTAATACATTACTGTTACAAACTACTCGGTTCCAATTGCCACCCTTCCTAGTTGTAGATTTAGAAAGATATCGACCTCTCGGTTTCTTCCAACTTTAGCTTCCCTAATTATTCTATGAAAAACCATTCTGAACAGACATATCTTAGATGAAGCGACATGGTAATCTTTAAATGTTATACCATTTCGACATAAAAATAAGGTAATAATTATTTACCGTATTTTGATAACATCATACTCACTCCTACAATTATCTAAACCATGCTCTGATACCAACTATAAGATACCTCCCTTAAACATTACATATTCTAGTTTTTTCAACTGTATTTAACTTCTTTACATTTCCAACCACCTTTTTGGTTTATAGTTTTATAAAATTAGGACTTAACACACATATATCAACTCATAAGCATACAAAGTGGGTACCATTAAAAAAATATCCATTTCTTCCAAAAACTAAAATTTAAACACAAAACAACATGATTTCTTTAACAAATCTTCATAACATTTAACTTGAATTCCTCATTTTTCTTATACACACTTATAACCTTTAAAATCATTTAAAAAATGGGATAAACATAAAATTCTTAGTAAGGGATATAAAAATAAAGAATGAAACCATTAGTCCATGAGTTCTTATAAACCTAAGAAATCATTTTCACAAAGACATAATTCTCACCAATATATACTTACTTTTGTGAAACATGAGATTTCCATAAAACATTAAAACAATTTATATAAAACCATAAATGTATCTTGGGGAATTAATTATATTTTTAGCCTCATGGACATCTTATTATTTGTAACCCTCAAGGAACCCTTACAATATAACCATCATGGCTATCTGATGGTGTAACCATCACAGTTACACTTGTAGTAACCTTATGGCCGACCTCAAAATTACACATACCCAATGAATTGTAATAAGATATAGGTATCAAAATTCATAATAAAAAATTCCCAAGAACCAAAACATATTCACAAAACATGAATAATTTCATAAAAACATTACTTTTGAATTTTGTGAAATAGAATTTTAAAAGATGATTTTTAAAGAAAAGTCTTTACAAATACCATATAATTGATGTGATAAATTAATAGAATGAAATAAATATGGGTCTACACTTTAAATAAAAATAATAAAACAAAATATAAACAAAAAATAATCACAAAAATAATCTTATTACCACATAATGAATATTGTTGAAGGTTAACACAAAGAATGGAAATGGGATTAGGAATTCTCTTACCTTGGGTGTTTCTTACTTGAATCATGTTTAAACATCCTATATAATGGTTAAAAAAATATTAAAATTTTATAGAAACATATTTATGTTTATAAAACATTATATGATCATTTTATAATACTATTCGACCCATTTATTAATAACATTTTGTTATTTCCATTATTTTTGGTGTGTGCTTTACATGATGTCCATGGTTGGTTTGTAAAAAATTTTCTTGTTAAATGGAATTGAAAGTATAGAAGGGGAATTAAATGGTGTTAATATATTTCCAAAATATTAAATTATTCCATAAATAATTTTGGTTATATGGTAAGGGGATGAATCATTAGTTATATTATTTAAGATTATTTTAGAGGTTCTTCGATAATAACAAACTTGTTTCATCATATACCTATAATATTATGCGTATAAGTTAATTCCATAACATAAGAGAGGTAATATAAAACAATTTAAAATATGTTTCATCCATTAAAATGGTTTTACAACTATATTTGAAGGAAGTAAAGGAAATTGAAGACACGTCTTCCACGATGTCGGTAAATTGAAACATCACTGACGATGTTTTTATTTTTAGAATAAGAGAAAGAGGAAAGGAAGAATGATGAGAAATTTTTCCATAAATATTATAACAATCCAAAATATATATAATAATAAAGCTTTCATACCTCTTGGAGAAGGGAAGTAGAAGAGATTATATGTAATGAAAAAAATGGAAAAAAATGAAAGAGGATCTTTACTACTTGATCCCTTCTCCCTGAGATCCTCCTTAAGGCCTTTGGTTTTGGCCTTTTGGTGAGACCAGAAGGTCTTGATCGTGTAGGAAGGGTATTGGGCAGAACATAAAAAATGAAAAAAAATTAGAGGTTTGATAGGAAGAGGGGGTGAGGGTGGTATTTATATTGGAGGAGAGGAGGGGTTTTCCATTATTTTAATCATTAGTTTAATATTTTTTCTCAAGACTATGAATAGTATTGATTCATGTGGCCCAATACAGTAATAAGTTCACGTGAGTTTGAAAAAATGGCTATTTACATCATTCAAGACTCAAGCATGATGTATAAATTCATTTATTTTTCATTTTTCATAAATTATCGAATTTAACTATTCACAAAAAAAATCAAGTATTTTAGAAAAATCCCAAAAAAACACCCTTACAATTTTTTAACATGTAGAATCCAAAAATGAACTCCATTTTTGAAAATAATATTCTAATATGATTAATTTAATTTTTAAATAAAATCATATTTTATTCCAAAAATAAAATTTTTAAAACTATAACTGATTTTATATCATCTTGAAAATTTAATCAAGATCTCCTTATCTTATAACATTAAGAAAATAAAATAATAATATGATTTAATTTTCATAAGGGTTGTATTTATATTCATTTTACTATTCATAAGGGTGTGTTTCTATTCACCAAAAACACATTGGTTCTATCAGACTCCAAACATCTTACTGATCACAACCGTAAATGTATGCTTTTAAAAATTTAAATAATAAAAGTGGTAAAATTATGATCAATGGATATTTTATAACTATATACTTTAAAAAAAAGTTTCATTCTATAGAGACTCAATGTTTCATGCATTTCAATTTATTTTTAAAACCTTGGGGTGTTACATTCTCAGATAATTTTGGACAATCGTGAAGTTCATCATCAATTATCATTTCCACAATGTAATCTTCGTCATTGTTCACACTTTTAATCACATTATTGATATAGTATTCATAATTATCCACACTTGTAATCATATTATATGATCCATAAAATTATATCTTATCCTAGTCACTAGCTACATTTAGTTTTTCCCACATTATAAATGTCGGACTAAACATATGAAAAAATTGAATGTAGCTAGTGACTGAGATAAGACTACATTTAATGGATAATATGATATGATTATAGGTGGGAGAAGTGATGAATATCGTATCAATAATTTTATTACATGTGTGAACGATGGTGAAGTTCATAGTTAGGAAATGACAATGACAGTTGAATGTAAACTTTACGATTGTCTACAATTGTTTGAGAAGTTCAAGAGTTGTGCAAAGAAATCATTGTATACTGGTTATAAGAAATAAATATACAAAATTTCTAGACATACTGAAATTGAATATTTTTAAATCTATAAATGGATGGAGTGACTCCATATTTACTGAACTATTTTCTCTGTTGAATGATATGTGCTCAAAAGATAATTAGATTATTTTCAAAAAATATGATTTTAAACAAATGATACATTAAATGGATATGATCTATGAAATAATGATTACTTATCCAAATGTGTGTATACTATTTCTCAAGAAACACAAATCACTTTAAACATTCCCAAACCGTGGTCCTTCTTGATATAAAAAAGACGAATCAGGTCCTACAAAAGTTGTATGGTACCTTCCAATCATTCCAGATTTTAGGTGCCTATATGGAAGTAAGGAGACCTTAAGATAATTGAAATGACACACAGATACATGAAATAATGATGAGAAACTTAATCACCTAGAAAATTCTCCTAATTGGAAGAGAAGTGTTCATTAATATCCTGAATTTTGAAATGAGTTGAGAAACCTTTGTCTTATGCTACCTACAGATAGAATGAATCCTTTTGGTTTTCAAAGCACCACTCAGAGTACATGGTTGGTCATATTAGTAAATTATAATTTTTCATAGTGGTTATACATGAAATAAAAATACATTATGTTATCTATTCTTATATTAGGACCAAAACAACTGAGTAATGATATTGATGTTTATTTGGCTCGATTTATTAAATATTTGAAATTATTTTTGGATTCAGGTGTTGTGTTATATGATACTCGAAGAAATAAAGATTTCACGTTGAAATTGATGTTGTAAAGGAATATAAATGAATTTCCTACATAACTTTTTTTAGGATATAGAATTAAAGGAACTCAAGGATGTTTCATTTGTGAACAATGTACATAGTCTATTAGGTCAAAACATTCATAAAAGAATATTTCTAAGACAACACATATTTCTACCCAAGAAAAATAAATACTGATCTTGAATGACATCATTCTATAAGAGTTTATAATAACATACAACACTATCTCCACTAACAAGTGATCAACTATTTGAGAAATTAAAATATATAAACACTACTTTTAGTAAACCTTTTTTGAAAAACCTTACAAAAACCGACTGAAAAAAGAGATCATGTTTTTATGAATTGGCATACTAGAATTGTTGGTATGTCAGACATTTTTTTGATGTTATATGTGTTGATAAAAATGTATATGATAGTGTCATTGAAAATTTAATAAATAAGCCCAAAAAAACAAAGTATGGAATTAAGGTTATGTTAGGCATGATTGATATGGGAATAAAGAAGAGTTGGCATCATTAAAGAATGAAAAACATTATTTTCTTCTTTTTATTGCTTACACTCTTTTCAAGAAAAGGAGATACCAATTTTTCAACTAATTAAATAATGTAAATGTTCCTAGGGGGTATTCATTAGATATCAAAACAATTTTTTCAATGACTGATTTAAATTTAAAGGGTGTAAAATAAAATGAATGTCTTATTTTATTTCATGGTCTAATGTTTGTAGATTTACATTGCATTTTCCCTAAGATTATATTTCATACATTAACCAAAATCCATTTCTTTTTCAAAGATATATGCAGAAGATTTATAGACCTGACAGAATTTACAACTATAGAAAAATAAATTTTTTTCATATTATGTGAATTGGAAATGTTTTATCCAACAAAATTCTTTGATATGATGGTTCACTTAATGGAACACTTGGTAAGAGAGACTCAACTATGTGATCTTGTACGTTATAGATGGATATACCCCATTGAATGATATGTGAATATTTTGAAAGGGTATGTAAAAAATTAATGACAATGGGAAGAGTTTATTGTAGATATATATATTTTAAAGGAAGTCATTGAATTTTATTGAGACAACCTTTCCCATATGGAAATATCATCTACCGAAATCTCATCACATCGTGATTCTTGTGGGTGAAGGGATTTTCAGAATATCTGTTGTCACAGTTACTGTTACAAAGAAGGAGCATGCACACCTTTAAATTGTGAATAACAGTTCAGAGGGTGAACCATATGTTGGAAATCACAAAGTAAATCTAATTCATTTGAATACATCAAGGGTTGAAATCTGAATATCAAACACACATAATCAATAATTTATAGGATGGTTTTGGGACCATATTTTTAAGAAGTCAACTGAAAATCCAAATTCAGTTTCAGAAAAACATTGATGGATTGACAGAGGACCAAGTGTGAATGTATTATCTTATAAAGATTATATAATTAATGATTATATTCTCTATACAAAGAAACATGATGAAAAAAAAAATAGTGGAGTTGCAGTTGTGGCTAAAGTGATGCATATATCTGGGGACAAGGACAAAAATATAATTAATGTGAGTATATCATACTTTGGCATCATCAATAAAATATGGGGGTTGGATTATAAAATATTCGAAGA
Source organism: Viscum album (assembly GCA_963277665.1). Classification (NCBI taxonomy): domain Eukaryota; kingdom Viridiplantae; phylum Streptophyta; class Magnoliopsida; order Santalales; family Viscaceae; genus Viscum; species Viscum album. The sequence continues at coordinate 826,466,838 of OY728126.1, read as the reverse complement.
GATAATTTTTCAATTCAAGTATGTTAATAACATGATAATAGTTAGAATAAATGAATCAGGATCTGTGAAAATATATTTCAGTAAGGAAGGGTATAAATATGAACCATTTATAATGTCATCATAGGTAGTAGAATTATTTTATGTTATAGATCTTACGAACTGAAAGTGTTCAATTACTCCATTATCAACTAAAACCATTGATGGGTCATATGTAAATTCATGTGAGGATGACCCTTTCATTGGGATTTCACAATCATTTTACAGTTATCCTAATGTAGATGATGTCGTGTACATTGGATGAATCCATAATGAAGAGATTCAGATACTCGATACAAGAATCGAATCCATTCAAACTTTTTTAAGAAAGTTCAATAATTTGGTTATATTTTTTTGTAATATACATTGTATTACCTCATATTATTATCTGTTCAGTATTTCATTTATGTAATCTAAATTAATTGTTCAACAAATTCTTCAGATATTTTAGAATAATGATCTTTAAGTCATTTGTGACGTGTAGGGGTCATCATAACATCAATCTGATGCACGGTGTGACCAGTATGACTCCAAGTGTATCCTTTTATTTAAAATTGAAACTTTACTAATGAAATATTTCATATTTAAATTAAATTTATTTTATATAGTATTACTAACATAATAATTATTTTCTTATATAGTTGGATTCTTTTTCTCAAGTTGTGGTGGTTGGTTCGACAACTGATACTATGATATGTATTTTTTTAGAGGGTGTCGAGTGCCAATGGTAGTGAAACAATTTATTTTTTTGAATTTTTGGGATAATAATTGTTAATGTAATGGAAACAAAACAATTTTTAAATGTCTATAATATATTTTATTTTTCTTATATTTTTAATATGAATTTTATTAAATTAAATTGTGAATTTTTCATATATAGATATATGTGTTGCTGCAATGTGTTGAAATTGTAAAAGAACAATGAAGTAGTATAGACTTTATCAATGCTTATTTCATCACTGATAATGGGGACCTTTTTTTAGTGTTAAACTAGTGTGGATAGAGAATAACCATTATCATTGATTTTTTAAGCATTGATAAAAGGTCCCACTTTCAACAACGCTTAAATCAAGAGTGTTTTTTAGAGTTGATAAATGTTTTTTCTACCACTTTTAAAAGCCACATATAAAGTACTGTCGTAGATCTACCTATTTTTGGGGGTACATTCTTCCAATGTGTGAACGCATATGGGGTGGGTTGGTGTTAGCAATGATGCTAGAATGGTAGACAACACATGTGGCCAGCAATGTGGTCGACACAGGTAGTGATATGAATAGAGGCGAGCACATGATGAGTGATGCACATGATGGGTGAGGAAGAAAATATTGGTGTAGGTGAGAAGAAATAGGGGTGGGTCACATGTAGGGGCCACAAAGACATGGGCTCAATGATTACATAACTAATACTGGTGGTGGGAGATTAGATGGGTCACATGATTGAGTTGAGGGTGAGCACGAGTGGGGGCGATGTCAACAATCGCTTTGGATGAAACCGACCTAGGTGGTGACCTCTAGTGGCTCTGATATGGGCATAGGCAAGCATAGGGGCCTTCAAGATAGTATATGGGGGGGCTATGGGCTAGGATTTATGGTCTTACAAACCATTATTAATGGTGGTATTACAAACCATTATGAATTACGGTCTTACAAGCCATGTTGAAGAGAGACTTTAGGCCATTGACTAAAGATTCTTATATATAAATGTCATACATCATTTAGATATTTTTAGGCAGCTTGATTCAAACCCGAAAACAAAATATTTCTAATCAACAACCCCTAGGGAGAACTAATTTATTTAAAGGTTATATATCCACTAACATTTAACAAAGTGATGATATAATTGTCATCAAGTTCTATTAAAATGTAACCTCTTCTTAAGGACTTAAAACTCTTATTATGTCATCATCTAACTTCTCTTTTTACCGTTTCAGTTATCTCAAAGAATAAATATTGGTTATGATACATGAAATGAACATCCAAAATCTATAACCCACTCATCAATGAGTACTTTCCTAGACACATTCAAGAGTTCAACAGTATCATATCCATAATCAAATAAGAGTGCTACACTTGGCCTTATATGGAAAAGCATACCACGATTGTAACAAATTTTTCTTCCTATAATTAGATTTAGACTTTGATTTGGGTTGCTTATTGTTTTTATCCTTACCAATATTACTTTATTTTTATCTAACCCTTATATAGTGGTGTACCTCTAGTAAATAGACCCTCACACTCACCCTTAATCTTAGGTTCAGAGTGTAACTCTTTAAAAGGAAGGGATGATTTGACTTCTAAAGTTGATGAGTCTCAACCATGCATCATAGATTCTATTAATGTGTTATAGGAATTGTCAATATAAATAAAGAGGGTCATTGTTTGATCCTCATAATTTACATCAGCATATATATTTGAAAGGTCAAGCATTATTTTATTAAATTCAGCCAAATGTTCTCTAATAAAAAGACCAAAGTGAATTTTAAAGGTAAATATGTGATTTTATTCATATAATCTCCCAAAAAGAGATGTGATCATGTAAAATTTATCTAATTTAATCCAAATTTCAACATCAGTTTATTTAGATTCTACTTCTTTAAGAACTGTATTGCCTAAAGAAAGCAATAAAAACCTATAGGGAATAACCATAATCTCAATAGGGATATCTTGGTATAGAGTATAGGTTTTCCCATCATGAGAACATGTTATTATAGGTTTATTAGGTCCATGCAAAGCATCTTTAAGACCCATATAAACTAATAATGTCCCATCTTAATTTAGTTGAAATTAAAATCATTATCACCACCAATTTTTTTTTGATTTCATACTTACTTGAACAATTGATAAACAAGTGGATCTTAGAAGATTTTTTGGGGGGAAACGCTGGGTATTCCCAAGAGAAATTTCCTAGGATCTATGTTTAGTAATCAGATTCAATTAAACAAGTATAAATGAATCATTTTTGGTGGTTTAAATGAGTAAGGTTGCATTTGATTGCAAAAAGAGGCAATTTGTGTTGATTTAAGAATGAATTTGAACAAATTTTTGAAAAAAAGATTCAAGACTCAACCACAGAAAAAAAATATGATATATTAATTAAAATTCATCTAGTAATAAAAACAAAGAATAACAAAGTTCGAATAATGATACAAATTGAATCAAACAAAAAAAATAGTAATAGATGTATAATGGATTTTAATGTGCTTTGGTCCTTTTTAGACCTAGGAAAGAACACCACTCACACATGGTTTTTATTTAACACTGAATATAAAAGAAATTACAAGATAAAATAGGTTCATAAAGCATGATTTTTTTGACATAAAACATAAAGTAATTTAAGAACTTACACAATTAGACAATGAATACTGACCGACTGTGCAGATCTCTTACAAGTATCTTTGATAAGAATGATCCAAATGCATTCCGACTAGATCTGGCCTAATGTGTAGAGATTTGATATGGTTCTTCTTCTCTGGGACTTCTGGAATAGGGATAGGCCACACTTTTTCACCACTAGAAGGGGATCCTCAAAGTTCACCAAGGATGGTGAAACAACGACACCAATGGAGGAAGACAAATGCTGATTGAAGAATGCACAATGTAGAAAAGTGAACTCCAGGAAACTGCGAGATTATCAGATGAAGTAAGACTGTGTTTGGTAATATTTTAGTGAAAGAAAATAAATGATTTTATAGTTTATAAAATAAAACAAAATAAAAGAAATGATTGTGATTTCTATCCTTGTGTTTGGATCAATAACTTAATAAAAGAAAAGAAATGATTTGGATTTATCTCCATCATGTCTGGTTACAATTTTTAAAGGAAAAGACTATAAACTATTTTGGTCCAAATGACACAAATAACATTTCTTATAAAATAACACATACACACAACATTAAACGGTATATCTTCTCAATATAAAAAAACTATATCGATTAGATCTACAGAGACACCACAACTACCACCTTGTCTGTCCAACATCAACAATTTATGTTAAATGACATAAATAACATTTTAAAAAAATGTATATTTATTACCTTTTTTATAAAAAATCAAAAAATAATAATTTACATTTAAAAAAATCATTATCTTTCATATCACCAAAATTAAGAAAACATTAAACTAGATACATATATTAATACAAATTATAAAATTTAGAAAATTAATTAAATATAATCAAAATTAATTATATAATTTATTAATTCAAAATTATTAATTATAGGTAATAAAAATTATACAATTCAAATTATTAATTAAAAAAATTATTAATTAAAAAAATTATTAATTAAAAATCATTACTAATTCAAAATAGTTATTAATTAAAAATTATTAATTCAAAATATTTATTAATTCCAAATTACTTATAAATTATTTATATAAACTATTAATTGAATATAATCATAATTATTTATATTCAAAATTATCTATAATCAGAATTACTTATAAATTATTTATGATTATTTATATACATATAATTGGTTATAATCAAAATTATTTATAAACAAATTAACAAAATTATATATATTTTATTGTTGTTATTATTTAAAAATTATGAAGAACTTAGAAAAAATCATTATTTATAAATTACATTGAACAAAATATTTACATACACTGGAAAATATTGATTTTTTTTATTATTAATAATGAAAAATATGTTCATTTATATAAATATTAATTCAAGAAAATAGTATATCCATGAATAATACAAACATTTATCTTTTTTTATAAAATTCAACGCACCATATCTTTGAATTTATCAAACAAATATATTTTATTTCTAATTATAATGAGTGCGTATAAATTTTCAAGGAAAATATTATAACCATGCATGTACTCCACAAGATATTTCATAAGTGCCTCAAACAGTTTTAAAAATTAAACAAGAATAATGAAACAATTCAACAGGGTCGTATAACATTCAAACCGAAAACATAAAATAATCATAACACAAAAAATTAAATGATAAGAAATGAAAACATACAAGTATCTAATAAATGATACCATTATTCTATATTTTCAAAAAAAATTAACCAAAACATATTTCATTGAAAACACAAAACAACATAACTCGAATAAATTACATTGTTTGAAACTAACAATTACTAATGATTTTGAGGTTCATGAATCATAGCATCTAAAGTCACCATCCTAAACTCCACTGGACAATTTAAGATTTGACTTGTCCTCTCTGGATTCTTGGTAAGAAACTTACATGCCATAATAATAAATTTTGAAGAAATTCCTATTTCTCGTAGTGCTTGATGCACCTCTCCATTTGGTAACCATCCTTGAGGTATGGTGATATATGAATTTCCCTCCCTCATGATAGATACAAATTCATGTAGTGTTGTCCTTAGTATTTTAATGCCTTTTTAATTACCATACGTGCTCTTTCATTTCCTTTTTTTCAAAATATTTTCACCTGGAGAAGGCACTTCATCTAAATCTACATCTGGCGAGTTGAAATTTTGAATGTTTACTACATTTTGAAACAACATTTCATCAATATCTTAAATTGTATCTTCATTGGTGTTATTATATGAGTATTCCCACTCTTACACTTTTTCTTTAGCGGTTTAAGCGTCTTCCCCTATTACTCTATCTTTTCCAAAAAATTCTGAAAGTTTCCAATAATTACCGATGGGAGTATGCTTCCATTTCTCATCATAAGGTTTTACCTTTTATGGGAATATATATACACTAATAAGAAAAAAAATTTATAATTGTGCATAGTTATAATTATTAGGAAAAAGCATAAATTAAATTAAATTACAATGCATACCTCAATCAATGTCTTCTATACTTCAGGTTATACAGTAAAAATTTTCAAGATTTGACTCCATGAAAAACCAATAGTATGCTTAAATAAATCATAACATTATGAAAAATGTTATTTAAATATCTTTAGTTGATTATTTATCTTAGCCTTATCGGAATATAAATTAAACTTCTCTCATAGTTCTTTAACAATATTATCATACAGAGAAGTAGTGAAGGTACCATTGACCCTATTCCCTTCAACATGTTGATGATATAAAGCTTCAATTAGTCCATCGTTCATCAAATTTTTCCATGAAAACTTTTTCCCTTTTACAATCCTCACACACTTACACTTTTTTACTCATTTCAATAACCTACATTAAAAATAATTAATACAAAAGTAGTCATAACCAATAAAAATTTAAAAATATTTGATATCTCCAACAATCTATCAAGATGAAATAAAATCATCAAGACTAAAAATTAAAAACAAGGAATACCATAATTGAATAATGAAACTATGTTGGTAAAATAAATACATGACATGAGACAAACATGGTTTGTCTTTAATTATTAACATAATCAAACCACATATGAGCTGCAATTTCAAATTTATTTTTCTCTCCTTTTTTTGCATCTTCATCATTGTCTATTCACTCGCGAACTGCATGTTCAACATCATAGTGATTTTTAAGGGCATTATCCACCCCAATAAGTTTATTTTCATTTGGATATACACCCATTAAAAAGTTGTGTAGTATGGAAAAAACATTTATTATATTTGATTGTGTCTTCACCGAGTACATAGAGTCAATTTTAATTGATATAATTGGGAATCATTTCTTTAAAATTCCAAAATCTCTCTCAATAACATTGTGCAAAGAAGCATGTTGATTATTAAATAACTCTCAAGAATTTTTTGGAGGATGTTTGGAGTTCTCTTTCATATGATAACGTACACATCTATAGGGTGGTATAGGGACACTCTTTAACATATATCCTATATCAATGAGATAAAATTTCCTATTTCAAATAAATAATTATGTTACAAAAAATAATTAAATTTACATATTTTAACAAGAAAAGTTAAGTTGAGTAGAAATTATCGATCGATAGTCTCAATTTTTCTTCTCTAGATAATAATTGTTTAAAAACTTCTGGAGTCTGGTGCCGTTCCCTCCCATCCTAGAAATACATAGGTAAACTCTTGATCAAATGTACATGAAAATAGTACATTCATTGTGGGATAACCTTTTATACCATGATATCTTGGTGCATCATTATTAGAAAATTTGACACGAACATGTATTCTATCCAATGCTCCAATACAATCCTATCAGTCAATATATTTTATGATATTTTTTTTAAATATAATGATAAAAATAATTTTAAATTGAAATAATTATTGAATTATGTAAAATGTACCTTAAAATATGGGTGAAATCTTCCATTATTGAGTATAATGGGAGAAACTTCATATCCATCAGGTTGGAATAGAAATTTATCTTCTAATGAAATAATTTCTCTCAAAAAATCATGAAAATATCTACTTTTTATTTCACTAGATTGCAAAAAAAAAAGAAAACATTTATAATTTTTATGTTCTGTGAAAAGATATAAAGAAATTTTACAACCTGTTCATCAATTGTTGAAAATGTTTTTGGTCTCATAACACCATGTATTTCAAGCATAGAAGAAAAATTTGAAAACTCATGTGGCCCCATATGAATTATGTTACAATAATCATTGTCACATTTAAGTTGTTTCATGAGTTTAACTCAAACATTTTGATATTTCACATAATCAGTGGATTAGTTTATTTGTTTTTTATGATGATATATTTTACAGGAATACCAAAATACCACTACAAGACATATAAGTTCAAAAACTTCTTTCTTTCTACTAACATCTCAATTAATCAAATGATTATTCAATGCTTCATCTTATTGATCCATAAGGCCTACAATTTTTTTAACAAATGATTCAATATGATTTATTTAATGAAACCATGTAAATATAGATATATATAATTGAAAATTAAAATATAATGGAATATGACATGTAGAAAATAAACAATTAATATTTTATATAAAATTAACCTTATAGTTTTTTAAATATAATTTATAAAAGTATATTTATAATATTAATATTCTATATTAAATAAAAATATATTTTTTTCTATATATTTGATTAATAATATTCATAATTTTACTTATTTGTATAAATAATAAATTTTATAATACAACTTAATAATAAATCTGTATAATACATTATAAACTATATAAATCATAGATTTTGTAATATAAAAAAATAATAAATCTATGATAAACCTATGATAAACCTATATAAAATTATGATAAACTTGTAGTAAAAATATAAAATATAACTGAAAATTAATTTATGATAAACAATAAATTTTGTAATATAAAGAAATAAAATAAAAAAATAAATTTTGTAATATTGAAAAATAAAATTGACAATAATTAATAAAATAAATTTAACAAAATAAATTTTGTAAAAAAATAAAATAATGTATCAAAATAAAATAATGTAACAAAAAATACTTTAAATAATAAATTTTGTAATATGAAAAAATAATAAATCCATGATAGAAAAAAATATGAAATATAATAGACAATAATTTATAAAAATTTGGTCTTGTGAAATTTTCAATAATATATAATCTAATATGACCCATATACCAATAAATAATCACAAGTTATTGATTGTAATCCATTGTTTTTTCTTATACTTATTTCAATATGTATGAGCATTTGTATTTTCATTACATAAATCTCTAAAGAAATAATATATTCATAATTTAAATATTAATCATATACTGCAAACAAAAATAAAAAAATTGAAAGTATAAATCATTAATTTAAAAAACAACCAATTTTAAATGAATATATCATTAAAAAAATATAATAATTGTAACAAATTAATTACATACAACAATACAGAAGACGAAATACGTGAATGGGTGAAGATGAAGTGGAATATCTAAAAACTAGATGCTGAAAAATTGTTTCTTGATGATGGAAGGAATTAAATTTAGGGTAATAATAGTAGACTTGAAGGAGAAAATATGGTATGCTACACTGGTGGAAGAGGGACGACGTTGATGGGGATGGAGCAATATTACACTGGCAGAAGAGGGACAAGGTTGGAGGGGGTGGAGCAGAAGTGTTAGTCTGGCTTTTTATATAGATACCTTAGGAAAATATAAAAAATTTACAAAATATTTCAACAGGATAGAATATTTCCATCCAAAACATCCCTATTTTGGGATAATTATAAATTCGATGAAATCTCATCTAGGAGAGAAATCAGTTTCTCTCCCTTATGACACCTATTGTTTCTCTACTTCAACTTGAGATGGCTAAATGGGAGATATAGGTTTCTATCCTTCCAAATATTTTCATTTCTGCCCATATCTTCCCTACCAAATAAAGCCTAATAGGAAAACAAAAAATGTGGAATGAGCATGGAAGGTCATGATAAAATGGGAGGTGGGGAGATCAAGGGATACAATCAATACAACTATATATTAATGACATGGAAAGGAAAATGAGGCATGAATAAAAGAAAAGGAGCATGAAGATAGATGAAAGAAGGCCAAGCACAGGGCCTGAGATAGCATCCCAGGTTAAGGTCCAAGCCAGTAAACCAAAAAAACCAAGAAAATTATTTTCAGAATTTATAAAATAAATTGATTTTTTTTCATGAATGCATAAAAATAAATACAAAAGGTAGAATTTAAACAGGGAAATTTCCAACATGAAATCACCAAATTCACACATGCTTTGGGAAGGGTTATGATTTGAAGAATTGTAGGAACCAGAGGTCCAAGAAAACTTCAACTGGCTCTCAATGTTAGGGAAAACATGGCAGGTATGATTCTAATCATAAATAATCAATTCTGAGTTGTACTCATGTGAATGAGTAGGGGAATAATCATAGAGGTGTTGGATGCACCCAACTAAAACATGGTACCTCTCATGGGATAATCCATTATCTGGTGTAGGGTGTCCTACATGAAGGAGAAATTACTGGTCCTCAGCTCTATGGGCATTCCAAAAAAGATGATTTCTCTTGGTATAAGGTTGTTGAAAGAGTAAATTCATTCAATGATACACTCACCAAGGGAATTGTGATTAATGGTCGTATTAAATGTGAGTTAGATGCATAAGTCGATGAAGATATTTTTGGAGACAAGAGATGATTTTTCTAAATTTTGGTGATAGAAAAGTAAATAAAAAGGTTGATACTAATTCTATATTGGATAGAAAATATATGAAAGGATATATAAAGAGAAACATGGATGATGTTATGGTCTTTGTTGGTATTAAAACCATCACTATTGGTAAGGACCAGGGCAGGGACCATGCTCGTGATTCATCTAATTTGATTGATAATCTATTTGTTAAAAATGATTCCTATCTGGGAGTAGATTTCATCATGATTAGGGATGTTGGGAACAACACTAATATAATGGTTATGTCCTCATTGTATGTTATGGATATTTCTAGTACCCTTGTTATGGAATATGTTAGAATGTGTTCAGATGAACATAAGGAATTTGAACGTGAGAATGAATTTACTTCTTTTCATATTGATTCACAGCATGACTAGAAGGATAGATTTATTGATTCAGCCATGAAATGGAAGAAATCATAGGAGGTGACCTCCCTCGCCTTTTAACAACTCAAACCGAAATACATAAAGGGTATCATGAAGTCATCTTCCATAAAAATAAGTGTTGCAGATAAATCAAAGTCTCATGCATCACTTACTAGGCCAATGGGTTGTGTTGGTGTTGTGATGGTGGATTTTTGTTCCTATAGACTGAATATAATGTCCTTGAACTTGGAACACAAGTTAGAACATCCTATCAAGGCATTATTTCTCAAAATAGTATGTTTTTAGGCTAAAAGGGGCTAGATTTGGGAAACATAGCTGATGGAGACCACTCAAGGGATGGTACTCACACTACAACTGATGGACTATCATCAGAGGTAAACTCAAAAAGTGCTAATACTAAAATTTAATCCAATCTTATTGATGCAGGGTTTAACTGTACTATAGCATAGGTCCATCTAAAATCTTGTGTAAAGGCACCATAAGAACCTTGGAAGTCCCCTCTCATGGTTTTCACCTTTGGTAGGGATTCAGTTTTGATGAAATCACCTTATAAAGTAAGTAAGGAGCCATGACTAGGCCCATCTCACATGGGTACTGACACTACAAAAAAACATACATTAACGTCAGTTATTTATTCAATTATAAGTGGTTTAAACCACTGTCTAATTTTTTAGTAGTGGTTATTAAAACCTCTATATATTTCATAGTCATCGGTCATTTCACAATAGTTTTTTTCATTTAACTTCTTTTTCTATATGTTCGGTTTTTTTGAGTATTTAACGATGGTTATGGTTTTATTTAATAGTGTTGTTTTAAATAACTCAAAAATAAAATAATTAATATTAACATAACCTCCAATAATATGGATTTTCATTAATTTATTTATTAGTTTTTTAAGAAATTGATTCTAAATATTTGTTAACAAGCCAAACTTTTTGAATGATATTTGTCTCCTTAGAAAATATGTGTTATATTATTTTTTACTCAAAAAATATATCTCATTAATAATGAATTGAGTATAATTTGAAATTTGACCATCAGGTTTCGACTATTATATGACAGTTGTTCAATTGTGACCATTGGTCAATATAACTATTGGAAACAATACTCTTGATAAAAATTTTAACATTATAATTAGTGTTTATAAGTATAGATAACAAAGGATAATTAATGCAAAAAAGAGAAATGATGACCTCAACCAGTAAAGTAATTCCATATGAATCTCATTTTTTATAACTTGGGATGGAGGTAGCGTCACTGGGATTTTCTCTAGACCAATCCCAAGACGATCATCAATAAGTGAAGCTTGGCCAAAATCACCTACGGTAGAAGTTCAAGTTAGTAGAAATTATAACTCGGATGATCTTAGCAGAGCTACCCCATGAATTTATCATTATCACACACCTTACTCTTAAGTAGTATATGAGTGTTATAAGGGGTTATGTGTCGATTCCCTAGTCACCTAAAGTGTAATTCCATTGTTTTAAAAAATATTTCATCAATTATGTTTTAAGAATAGATTTGCTTAATAAAATTGAGATGGAATTTGATGAATTGATTTCTCAGACAAGAATTGTACTTTTCAAAAAAGATATAAATTATTATAATAAACTAAGGTATTATAAATTATATTTTTAATGAAATAGCATGATAAAATGCTCTTATTCAAATATAAAGGATAAAAGAATTTTATTTTTTCCAAGTGTGAAATTTCATTATGCATTTTCAATCAGCTATTATTTTTAATAAATAAGGATTTTTATAATTAAAAAATAAAATTATCACATTTATAGAATTATTATGATAAAATAAATACCATTTTTAAAACCATTAGGTAAAAATTATGTAAGGGTTAATTTATGAGATTTTTCTAAAATACTTTTTCTCCTGAATAGTGAAAATAGAGTTTTAGATTTTTGGTATGTTTAATGAAATCTCAATTATGTCATAATGATGTAATTACTAATTAAACAAAACTGATGACTTGAAATATTTTATTTTATTAATATCAAGTATTTTAATATATTTTAATCAATTTTTAAATATATAATTTACTTTCCAAATTTTAAAATGGAAACTTTAACTTTTAAAATGTTATTTTGTGAAAACATTAATTTTCCTTGAAAAATAACTAATATAAAATTATGGTTGAATATTGTGTATTAAAATAACATAAAATGAGTCCCAATTGACCAATACCATGGGAAAGCGCATTTTTTTTCATTTACCACCACCTCGGTGCCCAAGGCCTAAATTTAGAAATTAATAAACAAATCCCCCAATTTTGCTAAAAATACCCACCCATTTATCCATTTACTTTCACATAAAATTATTATTCCACAAAGATATGATGTTTTTACCTCCCAATGAGTCCTACCAAGGTTTTCTTAATCCCCCAAGGTCCTGATCCTCAAGTTTTAGGCACTACTCTTCAAGGTAAGAAAAATATCCTTATTTTCTCTTTGTTTTAAGAACCTCTTTTTGTATATGTCTTTGGTATGTTATGGTAAATGTATCTTATTATCTTGTTATTCATTCCCTTAATGAGAAAATTATTTTTTATCAATGGGATACCCATGTCCCCTCTATTTTTACCCATTTTTAAACCATGTTTTATACATATTATGCTATCGATTTTACTTCTTAAAATTCCTCTCTTATCCTAAAAAAATTACCTTTTATTTTATTTTTGTGAATACACAAACCTCTTTATTTTCCAAGGGTATAAAAAAAGAAATAAAAATTATTATTTTTATTCTGGTATTGACATACATAAAATCGACATTCCTTTTCCAAGGGTTAAAAATGACATAATTATCCCGTTTTTAGGCAATTTTTAAAACACCGTGATTTCAATATGAAACACGTTTATTTTATTCTCGATAGGTTATTTATGAAATGTTTGATTATGATCTATGTGAAGAAAATTAATTGAAATATATTAAGGGGTTTCCCTAATAGTTATCCAATTCATTGGGTAAATAATTTAATCTCTACAGGTGACATGTTTTACGATACCTGGGTGAATAACCTTGGTATTTTTTTACAAAACCTCGGTGACAAACCTTGGTGATATGATTATGAATGTAACATTTAAATGTTTTATCCTCATTTACATGTTATTATTCATGTTATTATTATTCTTATATGCCTTTTTTTCATGTCTTTATGATAATTCTCATATTCTTATTGATATTTCTCTAGATCACATGTAAATTATTTCCCTTGATTCCCCTTACTTGGCCTTACGATCACCCTTTCCTTTGATGTATGTCCCTGGATTATGAGATACAGTAAATGTACTTAGGATAAACCTATGATGATCCTTTTCAAGTGGATTAAAATAATGTTTGTATGTTTTAATGTATTATGTACATTTTTCCATGAAACTAAACTTTAAAAGATTCTCTATTTGTATAATGTAAATGAAAAGTTATGTTTTAAAAATAGTAGGATTCCATAGTTGGTATCAAAGAACAGTTTAGTTATTTTTGGAAATTTGGATTTTAAAACTATAGGAAGAATACTAAAGAAAGGTTAAATATAGAAAAACATCCTGTTATTTTAGTTAAATATTAATATTAGTGGTTTCTAAACAAAAAATCATTTTCTAGATATGAACATGTGGATGTGGATCTAGTAAAAATGTATCTAGGGGTAAAACCCAAAAACACTACTTCGAGTTAGACTACAATGAGAACTGGTGAATGAAAATGGGCCTTGTTTGACTTCTGGTTTGACACTCCCAGAGTATTTTTTTAGTTAATCACAAGATTTTTACAAACCATTATGAAGTATTAATAGAAAATGTAATTGTTTTTAAAGAATAACATATTTAAAAATGTTGTTTTAATACATAAAATTACTTTAGAGTTAAAAGATTCTATAAAGAAACATTTTTCTTACTAAGATTTTATTCTTTTAGAAAATGAAATGAAATAAGGAGGAACTGTATAAATAGTGAGTGCAATGGACCATATGTTGATGGCCCTCCAATGTAAGTCGGAATGGAAGACATCATGAGAATGATGAATCAAATGACTCGAGTTATGAGTTATTACTTGAATCAAGATGAGATACTAGATTCAACTTGAAAGGAAAAACTTTACATTGATCCCTTTATGCTTCAATGACCACCTTATTTTAGTAGATCTACTAACCCATTTATTATTTAACAATGGATAAGCTCTATCAAAAAGATCATTTCTATACTTTATTGTTCAGAATAAGAGAATGTCACCCTAGATGTTTACCGCTTATAGGGGGAAGATGATCAGTGGTGGGAACTAATTAAAAACATGAATCCAAGATGGGGGATTTATTCTATGGAGTGGTAAGAGATTAGGGGAATATTTTTCAATAAATATTTTCCCTGATCGATGTGAACAAAAATGGAGAAATAACTTTGAGAGATGAAGAATAAGGAAAATGAATATACAGGAAGCTATGAGATTAACATTACAAGATTTTCTCACTACACATCTAGCTTTGTTATGGATCTTAATGTAAAGTTTTATAGATTCTTTGGTGGACTAAGACCCCATATATTGAAGAATAATTCTAATCAAGGCAATGATAGTTACGAGGATATAATGTGAAGTGATATGAAGGTTTAAGTGGAGTTCTGAGAGATGCAGTGGTCCCATATATCTAATGAATAGAAGAGATCAATAGAGCCATGATTAGGGAATAATTTTGACCATAGAATAAGAGGAAAGTTAGTGAAACTTCCCACATGTAAAAAATATGGGAAGAATCGTTCAGGGAACTTCTTTCTGAGGAGTGAAAATTGTTACAAGTGTGGAAGAGACGGATATATTGCTCGGAACTATCATAGTGAGGTGAACCCTCAAATTATCAACACTAACTAAGAAGGGAATATGGTGCAAGCCTTTCCTAAAGTCTAATGATATAAGTGTGGTCATCTTGGGAAATTTTGTAACCATTTTCCAAATTAGAAGATAATGGAGTGGAATCACCATCAACCTCATCATAGGAAAAAAGGGAATGGTAGGGCTATTTCTATCATGATGGATGAAGTTGATGTTCCAAATTATGTGGTGTCAGGTACTGTTATTGTTCTCTCAAATCTAGAAAGTACTTTGATTGATTCTGGTTCAATGCATTCCTTTATTTCCTCTATGTTTTCAAATAATATAGAATCAGTCCCTAAACTGTAGGAAGTAGAGTTATCAATCAAGAGTCCTTAAGGGATTATCTAAGAATCAATAGTGTATATAAACTATAGTATTCAATTTTGGTAAGAACAATCTCATCGAAAATAAAGAATTAATTCCCATGCTGGAATTCGGCACTATTCTAGGGATGAAATGGATCTCAAAGTATAATTCTAACATCAAATATAGAAGTAAGGAAATATCAGTAGTCTTGAATAGACAAGTTATAGTTATCTTCAAAACGGATATATCTCGACCAAAGATTTGTCTAGAATCACCTCCCATAGCCTTATTTATGAAAATGACTGGTGAAGATAAAGAAGAAAATGAATGTATATGAATAGAAAATTTCTACATCATTCAAGAATACATTGATGTATTTCTTGAGGAGTTACCTAGACCTCCCACAGAAAGAGTGGTATATTTCTCCATTAAACCCATGAATGAATCCAAGCTGATATCAAATACTCTGTATAGAATAGAAAATGTGGAGCTAGATAAATCAAATAAACAACATCAAGATATTTTTGATAAATAGTTTATTCAACCAAGAGTGTCTCCTTGGGGAGAACATGTTATCTTTTTGAAGAATAAGGGTAGATCAATGCAGCTACGTATTGATTATATAGAACTTAACAAGATCAGAGTAAAGAACAAGTACCCTCTTCCAAGGATCGATGATTTATTTGACTTGATTTATGGGGCACAATCATTCTCCAAGATTGATCTTTGATATGATTATCATAAATTGAGGGTGGAGAAATAGAATATTATAAAGACCACCTCCAATTAAGATACGAGCATTATAATTTTTTTGTTATTCCCTTCATTTAGACTAATTCTCCTAAACTTTTATTGATTTGATGAATAGAGTCTTTAAGGACTACCTTTATAACATTGAGGTAGTTTTTATTGAAGATATTCGGATAAATTCTAAAAGTTACGAGGAGTATGAGGATCATCTAAGGTTTATATTGAAAATAATGAGGAAGGAGAGGCTATTTGGAATGTTCATAAAATTTGAATTTTGGTTGTAACGAGTTGCTATATTGGGGCTAATCGTGACCAATGAAGAAATACCAATTGACCCTACCAAGAAAATGATTTTGGAAGAGTGGCCTCATACTACAATAGTAACTGAGATTCCTAGTTTCCTTGGATTAGAGGGATATTATAGAAGGTTTGTTAATTTTTTTTATAACTTTATAATCTACTAATCAAGTTAACTCAAAAAGGGGCCAACTTCACCTAGATAATGGAGTGTAAAGAAATTTTCCAAGATCTAAAGAAGAGATTGGTTATTTCACCCTTATTAAATCTACCCTATATCAAAGAAGGATTCATTCTATTTAATGATTCATCACTGAAAGGTATTGGGTGATTCCCCATGAAAAATAATAAGGTAATTGCTTATTCATCTTGATAGTTGAAGCCTCGTGAATAGAATTATCCTACACATGATCCGAAGCCAGTTATAGTTGTTTTTTCTCATAAGATATTCCTAAATTATCTTTATGGGGAGAAATGTGATATATGGACAGAACACCAATGTTTGGAGTATATTTTCACACAAAAGTAATTGAACATGAGACAGAGGAGATGGTTGTAACTTCTTAAAGATTGTGATTGTTCAATTCATTATCACCCTGGAAGAGAAAAAAAAGTCTTTGATGTATTAAGTAAGAAAAACCATATTGTTTTGTAAATGATGAGGATTCAAGGGAATATATTGATCAAGTACTAGTAAGTTTGGACATAGGAATCATGAGGGAAGGGACATCGTTAACTCTATCACAAATGATCTCTCAGCCATCATTACTAGAGAAGATTAAGAATGTTCAAAGAGAAGCTATTTTTTTACTGAAGAAGATAGAGGATATGAATAATTGGAAGTTTGATATGTTAAATATTGATAAAGAAGGTGTACTGAAATTTTGTACAAGGATATGTGTTCCATCTATTCCGAAAATAAAGGAGCTTATGGATAAAGCTCATAGATCAACATTCTCTATAAATCCTGAAATCACTAAAATGTTTAGGGACCTTCGTGATCATTATTAGTGTGATAACATAAATAGAGATATTTTAAACTACACTATAAGGTTCTTGGTGAGTCAATAAGTGAAGGTAGAGAGACAACTTCTTAAAGGGGTATTACAACCACTACCTAAACCAACATGGAAGTGTGACAATATCACAAAGGACTTTGTCACTAGTATCTCAATAACATCCAAATGAAACAATGCAATATGGGTTATATTAGACCTTATCACCAAGACTTCCCATTTTATCTCTATCCAGGAAGACTTATCTCTTGACCAACTTACTGTGATTTTGGTGAAGGAAGTGGTGAGGTTTCATGGAGTTCACTTTAAATAATTTCTAATCATGATCCAAGGTTCATATCAAAATTTTGGAGAAGTCTTCAACATGTTCTAAATACTGAATTGAATTTCAGTACAACCTATCACCCCAAAACTAATTGAAAATATTAAAGGACTATTCAGACACTTAAGGACATGCTAAGAACATGCTCAATTGAATTTAAAGGTGGGTGAGATCAATATCTTCCATTAGTTGAGTTATCATATAATAATAGATTTCATTATAGTTTTCAAATGAAACCCTAAAAATATGTGTATGGAAATTGATGTAGAACTCTTACGTGTCGAGATGATGTTGGTGAGGGAAATCCTCTTAGGCCTGATCTTGTATAAGGTATGATAAAAAAGTTTATTCCATCCAATAACACATAAATACTAATCAAAGATGGAAAAAGATCTATGTTTAAAACCATCAAAGGGACTTGGATTTTGATATTGGTGACAAAGTATTCCTTTTATTTTCACCTTGGAAGAGATTCATTCAGTTTGGTTAGAAAGAGAAGCTTAGCCCTAGGTACAACGGCTTCTATGAAATCCTTGATCACATAAGAGCAGTGGACTATCAACTTTCACTTTCACAAAATATTTCTCAAGTTCATGATGTTTTCCATATATCTCTCCTGAGGAAGTGCATACCTTACCATTCGTATGTAATAAATTCATATATGGTATAATTGGAACATAACCACTCTTATGTAGAATATTTGGTGTAGATATTGGACTATAGAGACAAGGTTTTACATAATAAGACTACCCACCTCATCAAAGTGTTGTAGAGGAACCATAAATATAAAGAAGCTACCTGAGAACCAAAGGAATCAATGAGGCAGAAGTACCTACAAATTTTATCAATCGAGGGAACTAATTGAAATTTTAGGGATGAAATTTCATAGGGGGGGGGGAAGAATGTAATGACCTAGGCTTTTTTAATGATATTTTTTTCATGGAAAAATATGTGTTATATTATTTTTTACTAAACAAACTATATTTCATTAATAAGGAAGTGATTAAAATTTTTAATGTGACCATTAGGTTTGTAATGTGATATGAATTTTGGTTAATATGACAGTTTGCAACTATACTCTCGATAAATATTTTAACATTATAATTAGTGTTTATAAGTGGAAATGATAAATGATAATTAATGTAGAAAAGAGAAATGATGACCTCAATCAGTAGAGTCACGTTGAACGAAACACATTTTTCAGAACATGGGAGGGAGGTAGGATCACTGGGATTCACTCCTGACCAATCCCAATTTGAGCTTCAACAAGTGAATCTTGATCAAAATTGCTTACGGGTTAAGTTCAAGTTAGTGGAACTGACATTCAGGTGATGTTAGCTAAGCCGCCCAATGAATCTATCACCATCACACACCTTACCCTTAGGTCATATGCGGGTGTTATAAGTGGTTATGTGTCAATACCTAGTTACCTAAAGTGTAATTCCATTGTTTAATTAAATTTTTTAATTCATCAATTCTTTTTTAATAATATTTTTTCTTAATAAAATTGAGATGGAATTTGATAAATTTATTTCTAAGACCAAAATTGTACTTTTCAGAAAATATATAAATTATTAGAATAAAATATATTATTATAAATAATGTTTATTTTAATTAAATAGTATGATAAAAACACTCTTATTTAAATACAAAGGATAAAATAATTTTATTTTTTCCATGTGTATGAAATTTCACTATGTATTTTCAATCCACTATTATTTTTAATAAGTAAGGTTTTTTAAATTTAAAAGTTAAAATTCACATATTTAGAGAATTACTGTAATAAAATAAATATCATTTTTTAAATTATCATGTCAAAATTAGTTTATGGTGAATTTATGAGAATTTTCTAATATTCTTTTTTTAATGAATAGAAAAAATATAGTTTGAGATTTTTTTCTATGTTTAATGAAATCATAATTATGTCATAATGATTTAATAACTAATTAAAAAAATAAATGACTTCAAATATGTTATTTTATTAATATAAAGTATTTTAATATATTTTAATCATTTTCTAAATATATAATTTACTCTCTTGATTATAAAATGGAAACATTAACTTTAAAAATTTTATTTTATGAAAACTTTATTATTCCTTTCAAAAATAAGTAATATAAAATTATGGTAGACTCTTATGGATTAATATAACATAAAAGGTGTCCCAAGTGTCCAATAAAATGTTCAAATACCATGGTTAATCCCTTGGTTTTTCATTTACCACTACATAGGTATCCAAGGCCTAAATTTAGAAATCAATAAACAAATCCCCCATGTTTTCTATAAATACTCACCCATTTCTCATTTTACATTCACTAATAATTATTCCTCTAAGAATATATGATATTTTTACCTCCCCTAGAGTCCTCCCAAGTTGTTCTAATTTCCCCATGGTCCTGATCCTTATGTTTTAGGAATTTCTCTCCAAGGTAAGGAAAATATCCTTCTTTTCACTTCATTTCAAGAACATCTTCTTGTATGTGTATTCAGAATGTTATGGTAACTCTATATTATTTCATTTTTATTCATTTAATTACTTCCAATTTATGTTTTATCAATGTGATAATCCCCCCCCCTTTTTACCCCTTTCTAAAACCATGTTTTATACCTGTTATGTTGATGATTTTGCTTCCTAAAATTTATCTCTTCTCATCAAGAAATTCCCTTTTATTTTACTTTTGTGAATACCTATAACTCTTTCTTTTCTAGGGGTATTCAACAATATGTAAAAATTAATTATTTTATTCTGGTATTGAAATACATAAAACCTGAATTCCCATTTTGTGGGTTAAAAATGGCATAGTGATAATGTTTTTAAGGCACTTTTTAAAACGTAATGATTTTATTATGAAACTGGTTTCTTTTATTCTCCATGGGTTATTTATAAAATATTTGATTATGATATATGTGTCTGAAATTGATTATAACTTATTAATTATGTTCCCTAATAGTTCTATAATTCATTTCTAAGTAATTTAATCTCTAGAGATGACATGTTTTACGATACCTTGGGGAATGACCTTGGTATGTTTTATGACACCAGGATGATAAACCTTAGTGATATGCTTTTGAATGTCTCATTTAAATGTTTTATCCAAATTTACATATTATTATTAATGTTATTATTATTATTATTATTATTATTATATGACTCGTTTTCATTTCTTTATGATAATTATCATGTTCTTATTGATATTTCTCAAGATCACATGTAAACACTTTCCCTTGCTTTAATTTACTGAGCCTTATACTCACCCTTTCCTTTGATGTATGTGCCCAGGTTATGAGATGAAGTAAATGTACTTAGGATGAATGTATTATGAATCCTTTCTTGTGGATTAGAATAATATTTTATGTTTTTATATATTATTTTCCTTTTTTCTAAGAAATGAAACTTTAATAGAACCTCT
Source organism: Viscum album (assembly GCA_963277665.1). Classification (NCBI taxonomy): domain Eukaryota; kingdom Viridiplantae; phylum Streptophyta; class Magnoliopsida; order Santalales; family Viscaceae; genus Viscum; species Viscum album. The sequence continues at coordinate 826,445,427 of OY728126.1, read as the reverse complement.
GTTTGTACAATGTAAATGAAAAGTTATGTAATACAAAGGTGGAATGCCATATATTTCCTTTAATTTTTTTAAAAATTATTAATCAAAATATATAAATATAAAAACTCTGACATATAATAAACTAAAAAATAAATTCATTACAAAACCATCCTACATACATCATACATCCATATTAATATATACATACATCCATAGTTAACATAACCTCATTCACCACAATCTTAGTCAAACTATACATTAGTCATCAATATATACATATAAAATATGTACAAAAACAACCCATGCCAAATATACATCCACCCTATGAACTCAAATGCATCCATCTACCTTCACATCATATCATCAACTGTAACAAAAAAGAAGATGTAAGTTAAAACTAAAATTAATAAATCATAATTATAGTAGAATCGTTAATAAAATATAAACATACCATGAAAACTAAGAACTATCTTGACTAAATTCTAAATAATTTTATGGATCATAATAATCAAACTCCTACCTACTACCAATATCTATTACCAATAATAAAAACCAAAACATTTATAGAAAGAAATTCGAAATAGAAAAGAGAGAGAATATATTCAGAATGTTGCACATAAAGTTTTTTATGTTGTTAATAAAATAGAATATATTTTAACATGAAAAATAATATATCATGAAAAACACTTTGAAAACATAAAATTACCTATTTGAAATATGATTCAACACTTGAAATAAAAAAGAAATAAGTATATAACATTCTAATTAATTTTTAAATTGGTATGCAATGTGATTAAAATTTACTTAATAAATAGATTTTAAATACTTTGATATGAAAGAATGTCATATATTTAAAAAGTAACTCAAAAGTGGTTGACCCATGATTTCATGTCAATATGAGGTTATTTTCTATGGTTTGGACCATTACACACATGTTTTAGTGTTTTCAAACACTAAAAAAGAATTTATGGAAATTCCAAGAAAACTGTAACTCAGAATAATGTGTTTTCAGTTCCTAAATTTTAAAAATAAATAAACAGTCATTTTCATCTTATTTCTTATCAATCTAGCATATTTTTCTTGGACGGGATCCCCCAACACATGTTTTTAAAAACAATATATTGATTCATTCCGACCACACTAGACATCATATTGATGTCTTTTATATGTTGATATGTAAAAAATAACTCAAATGTAGTTTCCCCACAATTTTTCATCAATATGAGGTCATTTTCTTTAGTTTGGACCATTACACACACATTTATGTGTTTTAAAACACTAAAAACATATTTACAGGAATCCTGATAAAAATGTAACTCTAAATGATATGTCATCGATTCCTATATTTCAAAAATAAATCAATTGTCATTTTATTGCGATTTCATGTTAATGTTATGTTGTTTTCCTAGTTTTGACCAACCGATACACATTTTTAAAGACTTTGGTACTTTTAAAAACTATTTAACAATTCATTATAACCACATTGAAAGTTATATTGACATGTTGTCTATATAAAAATGTCAAAAATAACTCAAAAATGGTTTTCCCATTATTTCAAATCAATCTAAGTTCTTTTCTATTATTTGGACCATTATACACACATTTATGTGTTTTAAAACACAAAAAACACATTTAAGGGAATCCTAGGAAAACTATAACTTGGAATAATGTGTATTTGGCTCCTCCATTTCATAAAATAGTCTATGTTCAAATTTCTATGATTTGATCTCAATATAATGTGATATTACTAGTTTTGACCCCCCAACAAAAGTTTTTAAATGCTTCAATACCTTTAAAAAAAATTTATTGAGTCATTTCAACCACAATGCACGTAATATTTATGTGTTCACTACTACAAATACGGGCATTAACAGCGCTAAAAACGGGCTTTAACAGTGCTAAAAAAGTGTTGTAAATCCTGGCGCTGATAAAACAACCCTTTATCAGCATTAAACTAGCGCTTCTTTAGCGCTAATAAATGATTGTTTTATCAACGCTCCTTTAGCATTGATAAACTTATCTTTTACCAGAACTTTTTTAGTGCTGATAAAGGTGGAGTTTATCAGCACTTTTTTAGCACTGATAAAAGCACGATTTATCAGCGCTAAAAGAGCGCTGATAAATTCCCTCTCTGCTGATCCGATAAATCTGCAGCAGCACACCTGAACACCTGCAAAAAAAACCAGCATCTCAATAAGCCAATTAAAGCAAGTATACCCATAAAAAATTAACTCATAAATCATAATCAAATTAAACCAAGTATACCCATACAACAATTATACTCGTACACCATTAACACATAATTTATAAGTTAATCAAGTACTTAAAGAAATCAATTCAGAATTCAGGGGGTTTGGGGGCTGTTCAAGGGTTTGGGGTGGCTGTCTAAGGGGGGGGGGGGGTAGGGGGTGTCCGGGGGGATTTCCAGTTCAATCCTAAGGCTCCACATGGGTGTGTTTTATCAATACATAAATCTTTTGACTTTTCTCTATCCACTATGCATCATGTTCTCAACCTCAAAGAAGTTATAAGGTTTGTACACACACTGAGGTTCACATACTTGGGGGGGGGATGAATCTCATTAATAAACCCCCAATATTAAACCTGCAATAGGATATTGTAAGTGCATGATCAGGCAATATGCACAACCTAGTTGAGAAAGAACTGGAATAAAACAAATAAAAAAATCATCATTGATCCTCAAATCTATGACCATGATTAAACCCAAATTAATTTTCCAAGTGCCAAACTTTTACCAAGCATTTCACAAGGATCGTGTCGAAATTATAAAAATATAGTTTGACCAAGTCCTACCCCATCTACATCAGGACACATTGATTCTCAAGTATTAAAGCTTGATCAACCATGCCTACTTCATCCAATGTTAGGATTTCTCTGAGTACATCATAGGAACCACACAAAACATATAACATTCCATGGTCTCCCCACTATATAAATAATTATAATTGACCTCCAATATGTGAGTTTTATTTATACTCCATCATGGAAATCCACTGATGGGAGTTTTCTCATCCAGGGAATACCCTCAACAGTATCTCAGACCACCCATATGTGTTCTTCCAATTCCGAGGCATAAGACCTACAAGGATCTCATCCCTATACTATGGGAGTACCCTTATTTAGGAAATAATACTAATAATCATATATTATTTACCATATGGGAGTATTAGCATCCAAATAATAATCCATAAAAGCATATCATCCCTCCAATATGGGTGTATTCTCATTTGAGGCATAATCTATATAATCATCTCAGCCCTCCCCTAAGGGATTATTTTCATTTAGTGAATATTCCCGATAATAATCTTATCATACTCCTATGGTTGTATTCTCATTTGGGGAATAATACCTATATACATCTCATCCCTACCCTATGAGAGTATTATCATTTAAGGAATAAGAACCATAAGCATATCCACCCTCCCAAATGGGAGTATTTTCATCCAGATATAAGCCCCTAAGTATCATTGACCCAAACACATGATCACCCTAGTATACCAGTCCAAACATGACTTGATATATATGAGGCCCCTGATAGATCACATACCATGACCCCCATTTAAAAGATCAATTCAATCCGAATGCGTTTGGTCGGATTTCCGTAGGTCAGTTGTTGTTTTCAATTAAAATCGTGTCCATTTTAAACAAAATAGAGACCCTTTCAGTGCTATCAGCCACACCGTGCCTCGGATTGAGGTAGGGTTGACTCTTACACGTCACCAGGGACCCTTGTATCGTTCTTATGAAAGATCAATGCAATCCGAATGCGTTTGGTCGGATTTCCGTAGGTCAGTTGTTGTTTTCACTTAAAATCGTGTCCATTTTAAACAAAATAGAGACCCTTTGAGTGCTAGCGGACACACCGTGCCTCATATTGAGGTGGGGTTGACTTTTAAACATCTCCAATGACCCTTGTATTGTCCTTATAAAAGATCAATGCAATCTGAATGCGTTGTTCAGATTTCTGTAGGTCAGTTGTTGTTTTCACTTAAAATCTTGTCCATTTTAAACAAAATAGAGACCATTTGAGTGATAGCGGCCACACCGTGCCTCGGATTGAGGCAGGGTTGAATCTTACATGTCACCAAGGACCCTTGGATCGTTCTAATAAAAGATCAATGCAATCCGAATGCGTTTGGTCAGATTTCAGTAGGTCAGTTGTTGTTTTCAATTAAAATCGTGTCCATTTTAAACAAAATAGAGACCCTTTGGGTACTAGCGGCCACACCGTGTCTCAGATTGAGGCAGAGTTTACTCATACACGTCACCAAGAACCCTTGTATCATTCTTATAAAAGATCAATGCAATCAAAATGCGTTTGGTCGGATTTCTGTAGGTCAGTTGTTGTTTTCAATTAAAATCGTGTCCATTTTAAACAAAATAGAGACCCTTTGAGTGCTAGTGGACACACCGTGCCTCGAATTGAGGCAGTGTTGACTCTTACAAATCCCCAAGGACCCTTGTATCATTCTTATAAATGATCAACGCATTCCGAATGTTTTTGGTTGGATTTTCGTAGGTCAGTTGTTGTTTTCACTTAAAATTGTGTCCACATTAAACAAGAGAGACCCTTTGAGTGCTAGCGGCCACACCGTGCCTTGGATTGAGTCATGGTTGACTCTTATACATCACCAAGGACCCTTTTATCATTATTATAAAATATCAATGCAATCCTAATGCGTTTGGTTGGATTTCTGTAGGTCAGTTGTTGTTTTCAATTAAAATCGTGTCCATTTTAAAAAAAATAGAGACCCTTTGAGTGCTAGCGGCCACACCGTTCCTCTGATTGAGGCGGGGTTGACTCATACACATCACCAAGGACCCTTTGATCGTTCTTATAAAATATCAATGCAATCCTAATGCGTTTGGTCAGATTTCCGTAGGTCAGTTGTTGTTTTCAATTAAAATCGTGTCCACTTTAAACAAGAGAGACCCTTTGAGTGCTAGCGGCCACACCATGCCTCGGATTGAGGTGGGGTTGACTCATACACGTCACCAAGGTCCCTTGTATCGTTCTTATAAAATATCCATGCAATACGAATGCGTTTGGTCAGATTTCCATAGGTTAGTTCATGTTTTCACTTAAAATCTTGTCCATTTTAAACAAAATAAAGATCCTTTGAGTGATAGCAGCCACACCGTCCCTCGGATTGAGGCGGGGTTGACTTTTACATGTCACCAAGGACCCTTGGATCATTCTTATAAAAGATCAAGGCAATCCGAATGCATTTGGTTGGATTTACATAGGTCAGTTGTTCTTTTCACTTAAAATCGTGTCCATTTTAAACAAAATAGAGACCCTTTTAGTGGTTCAGCATCCTTGCATGTTGCTGGTGCATATCATCTGTCAAAATAGGAAAATGACTCATTAGATAAAGGCTGTTTTATTTAATTACAATTACATTTTTCTTAAAAAACTTTACATACAACAATGTTTCATCTTTTGATCCCCTTAACCCCTCTCAAAAATGACCACAAATTGTACATGTCCCCAAGTCAGATCTTCATTGTATTTGTGTACAATCTTCCATCAGGTATGAGGCCCACTCACTTCTGAACACATCTATATCGTCTTGTGAGTATGATTCTTTTCGTAATTCATATTAGTACTACAAAATAAAAAAATAAATAATTAATAAATAACTTAAACGAACTAGTAGTTGTTTTTAAAAATACATCTTTAGGGATCCTAGTTTGCTGATGAAAAACGATCTCTTTCATAAATTTACAAACATAATAACCACAATCATTATCGTTTGTTTGTTTTGGACACTGCAAAAAAATTGATCATTAGGAGAATAATTAACTTGTGTTGAGATTTGTTTGGATAGTGAAATTTTATTATATATACCCTGATATTTGTCAAGACGTAGTACTTGCTCGCCTCCTTATGCTTAGCCACTGTCCTCATTCCTTTTTTTAGACGATAATGATACACCACCCTATCATAACAGAATCCTCAGTAAAAGATAATATAAATTATATTACATGATCTTTAGACCTAAAACATAAGATGTAGTGTCTTACATATTCACAAACTCCATCATGTGTGGTCAGTTTGATGGATATCCTTGCTTTGAATCCAGAAAATAAATATTCGGAGTATCCAAGTTCACCGAAATTAGCAAACAATGTTTCCTAAAAACACAAAAAGGAATAAGTAATAAAAGAAGTGAAAATATAATTGATATGCTTTAATCGTAGAGTATTACCCCTGCATGGTTGGTATTAGGAAAAGTCCGTCATCTGTAATCTTGCGTTCAAATGTTTTCAGCAAGCCGTTCACTATTGCATCCCTTTTTGATGGCTCTATTTCTGTTATGTGTGTTGATGTGATATGAGGACTAACCAGTCCAAATCTTGGCTCATGGGAAAATTCCTTCAATTGTTTTTCATAAATATGTCTGTCAATAATATAAAATGCATTTAGTCATAATTTTCATGCTAGATCAGCTTTTGGAAAATCAATTCATGGAAACATACCTCATATATACATTTACAACTATGATGCCTAGCCAACCGTTTTCAAGGATTTCATTTACATTTTCAGCAGCAACGAAATCTTGACTTTCCTCTCTGTATATATTCTCATCGAAAACCACTATATGACTATTACCATATTTTAGCTTCGTATCCACATGAGTATTCAATGATAGTAAATGTGGATAGAGAACATGTGGTGTTATTGTGCTTTCAGTATCTCCTTGGGAGCAGTTGGTTGATACTTTAGATGGTTTTGAACCGATGTTTGTCACCCCCTTCCCTTTCTCCGTCTATAACAACAATCATTGGTTCAGACCCTTTTTTCATTAATTGTTAAGGGTTTATCTTGAAAATAAAAGGAAATAAATACCTCTTTGTATGAATGTACTCTTACAAGTTGTGACAAACATGCAATGAATGTCCCAATAGCCTTTCCGACCATATGAATATCAGCGTCATCAAGTGTAATAGGTAGCTCTGCATTTGGATCATGAGCTACAATAATCGTCACTTTCAGATTATCTTTCGAAAGTGTTCTATTATGCAGTGTGGCATCTGGGATATTGAACCTTATAGCCCTCGCTACAAGGTTATAGGTGGGTGTTGACAGATATAAATCACAATCATTATCACCCTGTAGAAGATCAGTACAGAAAACTTATCAGTGCTTGTCTGATTCACATTTCATGGGAAAGATTATTAGAATATTGATTACCATGGCTACGAAAGTTCTTTGAGGTGAATGTCTCACCTCAAAGCTAGTGGGGGGTGGGGCGGGATGTTCATGCGGTGGTTGTTCTTGAATTGTGGCTTCCCTTTGCTTCCCACCCATAAAAGTTTCTAGAAACTCTCCCTGCCATTGCAATTGTTCTTCAAGGGTTGCTATTTTTTTCGCTCATTTGTTCCAATTTTTCATCTGTATCATCCATTTTTTTATTCTTCTCAAAATATACTCAGGGTGTCACCCCAAACCCTGCACCTCTGACACGACTGTATTTTCTTGGCTGCTTCAAAGCCGTCGATAATAGGTCTGTATCAGCTACAGGAGTAGCTGATTCCTGTGACTGTCGGATATAGTAAAATAACTAATTATTTTTATGTAATAGCAATTTTAAACAAATTATTTTATCGTCATGTCATACTTACACATATTTCCCACACTTTCTATGTGTTCTCATCTACTAACTTCCCTTATTTGTTCACACGTGCCTCCTTCCATAGCACATGACGTGGGATGGAAGTGCATTTGGTTTTAGACTCATCAATATACATATAAACATAGAAAAATAATTATGATGTTGTTTATTGGAACCTAGCAATATTATTGTAAATTTAAAATACGTACCATTTTCTTTTCTAATGAAGCTTACCCCTTCCTTGATTTACGATAAGGGTATGTTGGTTTTGAAGAATGTTCCTTATTTTCAGTACAGAGTTTCTATTTCATAAATAAAATATTGACAGTCAAAGTGATGAATACAGGTATCCTCAAACAACGTATTATCACTCACAATGTACCTGAAACTTCTCATCCCCACGATGGACAATAAATTCATCCCATGCTTCTTGGGATATCAGGTGAGCGTAGACAATGGGTGGGTGTGGGTTTATTTTACCTTTAGAATCTTTGAGGTTACATCTTGTTAAAATAGTGTGAAAACCTCGATGAATCTTTCCTGCAAGCCTTAGTACATAATCCTTGTGTGAATCATCTACTATAAATGTACTCTACAAGATATTGAGAAGAGTAATACATTGTTTCATTATTTTATTTTCTTGTAAATTAAAGAAATAAATTCATAATGTTACCGTAATTTCTTCCCAGATCACATCCTTAAGCCCGGACACAACATGGTGCCATGAATCTATTTCAATGGGCACGCATTGCCGAGTGACAACTCCAATGTAGCTGCTAAACATAGCCTTGTTGGGATTCACCTGTTGTCCTCGTGCATTCCACCCGACTTCAAATTTGATGCCTTTGCTTTTCACCTTAAGAATTTTGGCTAACACCGTCAAACTACGACACACCTGTGATTTTTGCGATGCTCGTCCTTCATTCCCGACCATTTCATCGATATCAACATAATCTATATGTTCATATAGAATGGCATCAATGACATGTGTTGATGGTTGTTGGACCTCAATACTAAGAGCAGCAGGAGCCACAACAGCAGGAGGAGCAGCAGGAGGAGCAGCAGCAGCGGGAGCCGCAGCAGGAGGAGCAGCAGGAGCAACCGGAGCCGCAACAGGAGCAACAACAGTAGCAGCATGAGCTGCAGGTGCAGTAGGAGCAGTAGTAGGAGCAACAGCAGCAACAACATGAGCTGTAGGAGCAGCAGCTGCAGCAGCAGCTACTTGAGAGACTTGTTCATCCTCAAGGTTAGGAGCATCAGAATGTGCAGAAGTCATTATCTGCAAAAGTGGTTGAATAGTTAATTCAAATTACATAAATTTAGTAATGATAAGATAATAACATGAGATAACAAGATCTATATTACAAAAAAATATAAACTGATTACTGAACTCTCTTTCTTTTTTTCAGAGGTTGAAGGGATTTGACACCTCTATCGACTATCCAAATCCTTTCATTGTGGTCTCCTCTAACATACAAAACATCATCTGCATTGGGACCGCTCCGAAATTATTGCAACATACCACTAAAAGGATTGTCCTCAACTTAATTTTCATCGGAACCTTCAGTAGTTTTGGACGATAACAGAAAAATCAACCACTTTCAGTTTGCGGGATCTGGAACATAAAAAACTTGTACCACTTGTGATGCCATTTTAAACTGTTCGTCTTTGTACCCTTCTTTACTAAAATCAACTTTCAAAAATCCTAATTCATCTATTTTAACACCACTGTTGTTATCAATCCATTTGGATTGAAAAATTGGCAATTGGAATGTCGTTTAATCCAACTCCCATATTAGTTTGATAATGCCAAAATATGACATAATTGCATAAATTGGATTTCTGTCCTTACTACCAGAGACATGCATCGCTTCAGCCACTAGTGTAACTCCACTATTTTTCATGGTACTATCTTCATAATATTCATCTGTATAGAATGTATAACCATTAATTACATAACCAATGTAAGATAATACATACACACTTAGTCTAGCGGCTAGCCATCGAAGACGTTCTGAAATTGAATTCAGATTTTCATCCAACTGCTTAAAAATATGGTCCTGAAACCATCCTATAAACTGGTGACTATGTGTATCTGATATACATTTTTCAGCCCTCGATGGATTCAACAGCCTAAGAATTTCATTGTGAGTTTCAATATATAGAAAAACCTCCCAACTGTTATGAAAAACATAAAGATGAGCCTGCTCCAGATCTGTAATACTGATTATCACAACTTCCCTTCCAGAAATTCCCTCACCCTCAATGCGTCCAGTGTGACGAGATTTTGGGAGACTAATGCTTTCCGCATCAGATAGGTATTCAGTACAAAATTCAATGGCTTCCTCCACAATATATCGCTCCACTATACAACCCTCTGGCCGACTTCGATTTTTTACATACCCTTTCAAAATCTTCATATACCGTTCAATAGGATACATCCATCTATAGTGGACAGGAGCACAAAGTCAAATCTCTCTCACCAAGTGAATCATCAAATGAACCATCATATCAAAGAATGTTGGAAGAAAGAACATTTATAATTTACATAATATGATGACAATTTCTTTTTCCATAGTCGGTAATTTCCCTAGGTCTAAAATTTTGCTACATATAGCTTTGAAAAAGAAACAAAGTTTGGTTAACGTATGACGAACATTCTTAGGAAAAATACCACATAAAGATATAAGAATTATATCTTGCATAAAAACATGGAAATCATGTGATTTCAAACCTTTTAACATCAAATCATTCATTGACACAATGTTCTTGATATTTGATGAGTACCCCTCTAGAACCTTTACATCAATTAAGAAGTTGCAAAACTGATATCTCTCTGCCCTAGAAAGAGTATAAGCAGTTGGAGGAAGAAACATTCGATTTTCACCCTTCACGGGAGCCAACACTTCTCATATTCCCATGTCAACCATGTCCAAACTTGCCTTAATTCCATCTTTTGTTTGACCAGGGGCATTTAGCAATGTTCCGATAACACTGTCACATACATTTTTTTTCCACATACATCACATCACGAAAATGTCTGATGTACAAACAATTCCAGTATGGTAATTCAAAAAAAAAACAGATCTATTTTTTCAAATGATTTTCGTAAGGTTTTTTGAAAATGGTTTACCAAAAATAGTGTTTAGATATTTTACTTTCTCAAACAGCTGCTCACCTGTTAGTGGAGACGGGGTTGCGTGTTTTTCTGAACTTTCATTGAATGATGTCGTCCAAGATCGGTACTTATACCGACGAGGTAGAAATCTACGATGTCCTAGAAATGCAGATTTTGATAAATGTTTCAACCTAATTGATTCTGTATCTTCTTCGCACATAGGACACCCTTGAGTTCCTTTACTGCTATAGCCTGAAAAATTTCCATATGTAGGGAAATCATTTTTTGTCACATACAACAACACTCTCAACGTGAAGTATTCACTTTTATAAGCATCATTCATAATTACATCTGAGTCCCACAATAACTTCAAATCCTCGATCAAAGGATCCAGATAAACATCAATATTGTTACCTGGTTGTTTTGGTCCTGATATAAGCATAGATAACATGATGAATTTCCGCTTCATGCATAACTAGGGTGGCAAGTTATAATTTACCAACATAACAGGCCATGTACTATGAGTGATGGTTTGAAAACCAAAAGGATTCACTCTATCTATAGATAATACAAGACGAAAGTTTCTCAGCTCTTTTAAAAATTCAGGATAATCATGGTCAATTTTCTTCCATTGAGGAGATTCGGCAGGATGATGTAATAACCCATCTTTATTTCTTTTATCTGCATGCCATGACAATTGTCTTGCAGTTTCTTCACTTCCATATAGACGCCTAAACCTTGGAATGATTGGAAAGTACCATTAAACTTTCATAGGATTGGATTTATCTTTCTTGTATCGACAAGCACCACACTTTGGGCATTCTGTAAGTGATTTTTTCTCTTTGTGAAACAATATACAGTCTTTCGGGCAGGCATGTATTCTTTCAGAAATCATTCCCATTGAGCATAACATTTGTATAACTTAATATGTCTGGCTTGGGAGCTCATTATCTTCTGGGAGCATGTCATTCAAGAGAGCAAGTAGTTCCATAAAACTAACATCACTCCATCCGTTTCCTGCTTTCAATTTATAAAACTTCAGTATAGCTGACAATGTTGTATACTTAGTGCAAGCAGCATACAATGACATCTTTGCACAACTCTTTAACTTCTCAAACAATTTTGGGCAATCACAGAGTTCATATTGAATTGTCTTTGTCATTTCCTCAATACGATCTTCATCATCATTGACATCTGTAATCACATCCTCCATACGGTCTTCTTCATTATCCATATTTTTATTCATATCTGATGATCCATAAAACGCAGTTTTATCCCATCCAGTAGCTACATTCTCTTTTTCTTCGTGTTTATTCTAACATTTATAACTCCGATCTATTCTGTGACATATCAAATGTTCTTCCAACTCCTCTGGAGTAAGTAGTATAGAATAACAACATCGTAAACACAGACAAAAGATTTGAGAAGGATCCTTTGCGTGATCCTTTGCAAACTCGATGAACTCTTTCACTCCGTTCTCAGACTCGATTGTTAAACGATTAGCATCCATACAATATTTATTCATATCCATCCTATTTGAATCTCAAATATTATTATTTATGGTTCAGTTATAAAAAACAAGAATTCCAAATATAGTAGAAGAGAACCACTTCTTTATAAAAATAGAGATTAATATAGCCTAACCATTAATATTTATTCATCATGCCTAAATACTCACTGCTAGTGGAAGTGAAGTCGTTCCTGATGATCATGCCAAGAAGAAATGGAAACCAAAAGGGGGGAGTGAATCAAAATACCCCAAATAAGATGAAAAAACATGGTATTTTAGAATAGGTTAGTGGATTTCATGTTGGCTAGACACCTATCCAATAGACTCCACAAGCGGTGATGGCCCCTATAGTTGTTGCACCAGGTGAAACTATCACCTAAGAAGCTGAGATCAATGAGGCCCTTCCCATCCATGAACTGAACAAACTCCATGATGACATTCCTCTATAATGGGCTTCTACCTTTCCTTTCCTTTGGGTTGGAAATGACATTAAAGTCACCCCCAAAAAACAAAGGATGGTGGTCGGGATCAAAGGTATTTTGTTCAAAAGGACAATCAATCACCCTCAATTTTTTAAAATACCAATACCATAAACCATTTAAAAACAAGACATTTTAATTTATTTTGGAAATCATTCCCAAAAAAATTCAATAAAAAAACACATGCCAAACCATTTGGAATTTTATTTAAAAAATCAACTTATCTTTATTTTAAACCATGATTTTCATTTATAATATCAAATCCACCAACAGTAGAAGGAAACCTAATTTATTTCAATGAAAAAGGTTATTTCAAAACAAGATACCATCCATTCCATGTATTATTTTCATTAATAGGGTTATTTTGTGCTTCAAAATGATCAAAACATGTCTAATCAACTTCAAATGGATAAAATATTAATTCATGAAACACATGAATCCCAAAAAGAAGATATAGTATAGAAACACCCACTTGGAATCTGAATGAGTCTACTCAAATGAAGAACATCAATCATCTCCAACTACATCGATGCTTTCTCATATACAACGACACCACTAGCTAGATAGTGGCCCTCACCAAGAACATCATACATCTCCAAATAAGAGACTACAACCACTAACCATGAAGAAAATCATATGATGGAAATATACTAAGAACACATCCCTTCACCCAAATAAGAGACTACAACCACTAACCATGAAGAACCACTAAGAGCATAATCTGAAACCTAAGGAAAGGTACACCCAAAACATACAAATTAATTCAAATTAAATACTTTCTAAATCAATCCATTAAAATCCTCAAATGTTGCTAACATAAAACCCCATCATATATCCTAATAAAATTCTTTGATAACACTATTTCATGGTCTATACCCATTTATACCCCTCTATTGGTTAGTAGATTATAGTCTAGTGATCCCCTAAAACCATCCTCCAACATGTCACGGGTTAGTGAATGCACCGAGGGTATTTATCACAACCATGTGCAATGTACTTATAATAATAAATAATTGATATAGTTTAACATCAAGTTGTATAGAAGATTTTTAGAATGATACCAAGTGAATGTTAGTATGGTAAATATGTGTGATAAGAATTTTTTGGTCTAACTAAAAGGGGATATATCCTAATGAGTGTATTTTGGATTCACAAAAAATATGGCTCTATGTGGTATAGGGTTTTTTCAACTAGTAAGAGTATAGACCACTTAGTGAATATGGTCCTATATGTGTGGGAATGTTTTCATTTAGAGTATGGCCTAATATGTATGGTTCCCATAGAATAAGGCCCATTTGAATTGGATATTTGGGCTCATGGGTAATTTTTTGATGCCTCTACTGGGGAAATCACTCAGTCTTGAATCTGTTTCCTTGGGATAGCCACAATCATCATAACCTACCTTACCTATTTACAAAGGTTGAAAGAGTCCACCTCCATGGTTGATAATATTGTCCCCTTGATTGGAATGGGAATATGGGATGTTAGATATTCCTTCTATTGTTTCCTTCTTGGAGTATGATTCCTATTCTGGGTCTCTGTTCCAGATATAAGACATGTTTCTGAATCTAGTTTTTGGTTCTACTCTCAAGTGGACACAAGTTAATTACAATTATTATTCTAGTTACAGGGAATATAATTTTAGTTGAATATAATAATGGTGATGAGTGTATTGATAAACTATAAAATTCATCTAAAATTGAGGTTATTAATTTTTAATTAGCTCATGACATGAGGTGTATTATCTGTAATACATGAGTCATACCATGATTGATAATTGGTAACTTATTCTTATTGCAGAAGGAATTCAAGTCTTATAACCTCTATAATTTTATGCTCATTACACAAGGTGGATCACATTTTTCATGTGAGGAATCTACACCAATTTGGTTCATAAAAAATATTCATAGCACATAAGGATTTCTATATTCATCAACTAATGAATCGTGTTCTTATCACACCAGGTAAGAACATAAGATCATCTACTAAGGGAATTGTTTAGAGATCGTATGCTCACCACATATGGGATTCTTTGGCACATCGCCTAAGGAATCTCATGATCCTCATGTGAGGTATAATCCTAAGATCATTACCTAGGAGATGAATAAGAGATCTTATGATCATCACTTAGGGGATTCTTAGGAATATCCCATAATGAATCTATTTATAATCTCATGAGGTATAATCAAGGGAACATTATTTGGGAGATAAAGAAGATCTCATATTCCCATAACATAGGGACTTCATATTCTCGTCACCTAAGGAAACCTAGGATTATCACCTAGAGTTGGATGTTTCCTGAATTAAGAGTGTTCATAGGTTTATATCTTGGTAAAGGAACTCATATATTTGAATTTTAGAAGAGGGAACCACCTGATACACTCATCATGTAGGGGGTGAGCATAGTTTTATAGCCACCATTTCATTTTTATCCATGAAGTTATTCAATTCCCACCAAACCATTTTCAATTTCGTCATTAAAAACTATATTCTATGTCACTGGGAAACTAAAAGGAAAACCCATATCAACTAATGATGTCATCTCCCACAATAACCCACTCATTACATCTTTTTAACAATGGAAAGGTTGATGCTTCCCCACTATACGATTTACCACCTCAACCATCTCACATTTTCCCCCAATGGAATCTATCAAAACCTAACAAACAAAAAACTTCTCAAACAACCCCACTAAAAAACAATGATGATTTTCAACAATAAAAGTAAACAAACACCATGTTCTTGAGAAATATAATGAAAATTAGTAAACACATGTGAATAATCCCCTTTACATCATTTTCCATCAAGTTTGGTTCATTTTCTTCAATCGTTGAATCCATAATACTCACCCATATAATAAAAAAGAATGTTAAAAATGATATACAAATGGGAGAGGAGAACAATATTGAAAAAAGATTTGGAAAACATGCCTTAAAGGAGGTCTGGAAAACCGAAGCTTGAAAGCGTTGCAGGCGGCAGAGGTCTGGAAAACTGAAGCTCGAGGGCGGTGAAGGTCCGGCAAAGCGAACTCAGTGGGAGACAGAGGTCTGGCAACGAGAAGAGAGGGTGGCGGAGGTCGAGAAATGTGATCTCAGTGGGCGACAGAGGGGAGTCGCAGGTTCCAGTACTGCGAGAGCTTTAGGTCACAATAAAACTAGGGCACTGTGCGACCAACTTTATAATAAAAAATGCACTAAGGTTTTATGAGCCCTAAAAAAGCGCTGATAAATACTACCTTTATGAGCGCTAACATTTTAGCGCTGATAAAGGTGTCATTTATCAGCGCTTTTTTAGCGCTGATATAAGGGGGAACTTCCCTTGCCCATTTTTTAGTAGTGGTTGTTTGTGCATACATGTCAAAAATAACTCAAAGGTGGTTATACCATGATTTAACATCAGTATGATGTTGTTTTATATAGTTTAGATAATTACATGCACAATTATATGTTTTAAAACACTTAAAATCCTTTATGGACATCCAAGGAAATTTTAACTCAAAATTATGTTGATCTGGTTCCTATATTTCAAAAATAAATTGATGGTCATTTTACTCTGATTTGATGGAAATCTTACACAATTTTCCATGTTTTGACCCCCAAAAACGTTTTAAAGGCTTTGGTACCTTTAAAAACAATTTACTGAGTCATTCTGACCACAACACACACCATATTGATGTATTTTCTATGAATACACATAACAAATAACTCAATGGTGGTTTTACCATTATTTTATGTCAATATAAGTTTGTTTTATATGGTTTTTATTATCACATGCATGTTTTAGTGTTTTAGAACACTAAAAATTATTTATCGGAATTCTGAGAAAACTATAGCTCAAAGTGACGTTTTATCAGTTCATACATTTGAAAAATAATCCAATGATCACTTTTCTATGATTTTATGTCAATCTAACATATTTTTTCTAGTTTTGACCCCTCAACACATGTTTTTAGAGGCTTCAGTACCTTTAAAAATGATTTACTAAGTCATTCTGACCACACCACATGTCAGATTGACATGTTGTATATGCGTACATGTCACAAAAAACTCAGCAGTGATTATACCATGATTTAATGTTATTCTATGATTTTTTTTCTATAGTTTTTACATTTACATGGAAGTTAGTGTATTTCAAGACACTAAAAAAATATTTAAGGGAATCCAAGAAAAATCATAACTCGGAATGATGTGTCATCAATTCCTATATTTCAAAAATCTATCGACGACCATTGTACTAAGAGTTTTTGAAAATATGGCATCCTTTTACTTGTTTTGACCCCTTGAAACATATTTTTAAAGGATTTGATACATTTGAAAACTATTTACCGAGTCATTTAGACCACAACACACATCATATTGATATATTTTCTATGTGTACACTTCAAAAATAACTTAGAGGTGGTTGTATAATGATTTAACATAAATATTAGGTTGTTTTCAATGGTTTTGACTTTTACATGCATGTTTTAGTGTTTTAAATCTCTAAAAACATGTTTAGGGGCATCCCAAAAAACCAAAACTTAGAATTAATTGTCTTCAGTTCCTATGTTTTAAAAATCAATCGATGGTCATTTTCATCTGATTTAATGTCAATATGATGTTTTTTCTTTATTTTGAACCCCCGACACACATTTTTGAAGGCTTTTATGCCTTTAAAAACTATTTACCAAGTCATTATGACCACGACACACATCAGATTGACATGATGTCTGCGCACACACACACTACAAAAAAGCACTACTTACAGCTGGTTTATTAGTGGTGGTTCTAATAACCATTGTGAAATAAATTTGATTAAATAAATATAATATAGTTGTGTTTTAATTAAACAACTGATATTTTTTTAATAATTAGTAGTAGTTTCAATTAATCTGTCGATAAATTTTTTTAAAAAAATTATTTCCTCTCCCTCCCTCGCTCCCTCTACATGACTCCAAACCCTATCCCCCTACCCTAACCTACTCCTATCCCCTTCTTGGCCAAACCATAAATCCTCCCCCACCACCTTATCGACTACCCCCATTCCCCCACCCCTTCGACCTACCGCCTCTATCCTCGGTGGTGACCCCGACCTCTATGACCCCCCTCTGACCAACCTCTCTCTGGAGGCGATGCCCCCCCCTCAGACCTACCTCTCTCCGACAGTTCCCCTCCACAGTGGTGATGCAGACCCCCTCCAACCTCCCTCTCCTAAGTTTGGTTCCCCATCTCAATGGCTCATATCCCCTCCTCAATGATAAGGCAGACCCCCTTAATGGTTGAATCATCCTCCCTATAATCACACCTAATATATTATTGAGTAGCATTAGATGGACAATCTTGTGTGATAAAAAGAGTATATATTTTTTATTCATTCAACATTAATATATTTATGTAATTTCTTTAATAATGTGTTTTTTGGTTTTTTCAGTTATTTATTTAGAGTTATAAAAATCATTAATGTGGGTTATGTTGTTTTAAACTAAAAAACTAACTATATTCATGATATAAGCCGATTATAAAATCTAGATCATTCATAATTTCGTAGTTTTTATTTGATATTAATGAATTACACTTTGTTCTATATATTTTAATACCTCTAATTTTTATACATATACTTAGTTGTGACTGCATCCCAACTCATGACCAATTGTTGGTAGGGTTTGGGTGCATACATGGTTCCATCACCAACCCTGGAAAGGTATCTACGGATAAATACCTTGAAAATTAGATATTATACCCTTTTAAAATTTATTTGAATGCTTCATGTTTTATGAATATTCTAGGAATCATTTATTTTAATTAATTCTATTGAAAAATGATAGAGTAGTTAGGGTTTTGTTTTACAAGCATGCTAATCAATTATTGGTTATGGTAATAGGATCATCTAACATAGTTTTATTGATTTTATTTTAATTAACATGATTTTAAAGAGAACTAATTATAGTATATAGTTTTTTTTGAGTCAAATGACTAATTTTTTGTTATTTTATATGAATCAGACACTCCATAGTATTTTTCCAAATATATGATAATGTTTCCCCTCATCATAAAACAATTTATTTTTTATATCCTCTCAAAGTAAAAAAACTGACTCAACACATTTAATTGTGGACCTTAAATGTTATAATGATGTATAAGAACATATAAGGACATAAAAATTCTGTGTTTATTAGTTTTATATATCTAATAATGTGTGATATTTAAATAAAGTATAATTTACATTCATATTTTTTAAGGGGTGATCTTGGTCTTAGTTAGACCATGAGAAATGGTTCGTACATTGCTTAATGCAGTTAAATTTTCAATGGAATGAACCCTCTTTAGTTAAAAAAATAGGGTATAATACACCATTATCTTTTTCTCCCCTAAAAATAATATCATCTATTTATAAAATATCAAAAATTGATGCATCTTTATCGTCTTTAATGTAGATGATATTTTCCACACTTACATCATTAAATATTAATCATTTCATGCATGTATATAACTACATATACCGTGATCACAAGTCTTATTTTAACCCGTATAGATCCTTATTTAACCTAAAAATAATAATTTTATCTTTACCGAAAAAGACACTTCATCTTCCAACTATCAATTTAGGAAGACATTTTAGATATCTTTTAGAATGTTCATGTGTTTCCTTTGTTCTAAAATGTGGTGTTCATATAATTTATTTAATTATTCATCTATGTTTGTGAGAAATAATAATTTATTTGATTCATGTTTTTATATTATAATTTTAGTATGAAAATTTTCATTATTTGATTCATCACATTTTCCTTTATAGTTGTTATGAAAGAGTCAATGGCGAAGATAGGTGACAATTAATTTTGATTGTACCTATTTGATTAAAAATTTATATCTTCATATATAGATTTATAGGGACAATACAATCCAATAAATATGAATAAAAGTTTGATTAATTTACCACAAAACACACCTCAATTTGCTAATGGTTGGGAAGAATTTTTAGATTATGTAATTACAAACCAATCAGTGGATGGTAAAATAAAATATTTTTGTCATGATTGTAAATTAAAATGATGGTTGAATAGAAGTAAAGTATATGAGTATTTGATATTGAAATTGTTTCCCGCTCTATATGTATGTTGGATTTGTCATAGTGATTCAAATGTTATATAAAGTCAAAAAAATGACAATACTATCAATAAAATACAAAGTGACCCAGCAGAGGATAATTCAATTTGAAATTTTCTAAATGATGCATTTATTTTTACAGAATAAAATGTCTAATATTTTAATTGATCAACAAATCATTCAATTGATCCAAAGTAGGTAAACCTTTCCCAAAACACCAGTGATGAAAAAAATTGTTTCTATTAATTGGTCAAAGATGAAAAAAAAGAACTATATGAAGGGTGATCCAAGTATTCCAAGTTGTTTTTTTACTTAAGTTGTACCATATCATGTGTGTCTTTGGAATTAATGATAAATAAATATCCATGGTTTTAGGGTTTATTCATGATTCATTTAGTAAACCTAGTATCCCTAAATCATTCTATGAGATGGAGAAACACATAAAAAAACTGGACATGATTATATAAAGATATATGCATACCCTAACGATTTCATTCTTTACCTGGGAGAAGATTTCGACAAAGAAGAATGAACATGATTTCACACAAGAAGATGGAAGTTAGTGAACAATAATGAGAGTATAAATCAATTCAACCCCATAAATAATCATAATAAGAAAACTCTTGCACATTTATTATGTTACATTACTCTGAAACCACGCCTGTAAAGGTTATTCATATTATCTAAGATTGCATACGATATGAAGTGAAATTCTCAGTATAGTAACGATGGCTTGATGATACATCCAAAAGTTTCAATATCATGAAAGATGTTTGATTCTCTATATCCATATTTTTTTAGATCTTAGGAACATAAGTTTGGGATTGGCTTATGATGGTTTTAACCCTTTTGGTACTTTAAGTACTAATTATAGCATTTGGATAGTTATTTTGACCCTCAATAATATACCTCAATGGATGTGTATGAAGAAGAATTATTTCATTATTTCGGTGATTATTCCTGTAAATAAAATTCCTAGAAATTACATTGATGTATACCTTCAACCTCTAATCAATGAATTGTGAGAATTATGGGATGATGGCATGGAAACATATGATGCTTCAATGATACAACTATTCAAAATGCATGCTTCTTTAATTTGGAAACTTAGTGACTTTCCTATTCTAGGAAATTTATCTATTTGGAATACTCATACTAGTTTGGCTTGTCCAGTTTATTATTTTTATTTTGAAACTCAATGATTACCTCATATAGAAAATGGGTTTTTATGTGTCATCATTGATTTCTTGATGCTTAAAATAAATTCAGGTTTAACAAGACATGATTAAATGGAGATATTGAAATGAGAAATTTACTAAAGGTGTTATTTGATTCATAAATCATTATAAAATTAATGAATGTCACTGAAGAATTTGGAAAATTCCATTTTTTTAAAGAAAGGAGGAAAAGGGTACGAGGTACAATATATGAAGAAGATAAAACACAAAAATGGAAGAAAAAGAGTATATTTTTCAAACTTCTTTATGGTGAGTTTAATTTAATATGTCATAATCTTGATGTAATGCATATTGAGTAGAACATCTATGACAATGTAATTTTACAGTGCATAATGAGAAGGATAAATCAAATGATAACCTTAATGCTCGTAAGGATTTTAAGTCAATGAATATAAATCATGGTTTGTGGGAAAATGAGAATGAAAAGTATCCTTTAACAATTTTTTCAATTACAAATAATGAGAAAGACGTATTACTTAAAACTTTAAACAATAGAAAAGTTTAATATGGATATTTAAGTAATATATCAAGGTGTGTTGACTTAAAACATCTAAAGTAACATGAATTGAAAATTCATGGCTCTCATATTTTGATAGAGCAGTTGTTGTCATTGGATTTTTGTAATACTTTACCTGAAAAAGTAACTTTGGTTCTAGTTGAGTTTTGTACCTTTTTCAAAGAGATTTTTGGAAAAACTCAAAATCCATGTAATGTTTTTAAACATCAAGAAATATTTTTTTGACACTATTTCATTTGGATATGTTATTTCCCCCTTCATTCTTCATAAACACGATTCATTTGAATGTTCATTTTGTTGAAGAAGCTAAACTTGATGGACCGGTACACTATCGATGGATGTATCCAATTGAGAGGTACATTGATATTATTTTTATTTTCATTGGTGAATTATATATTTTCAAATCATTTTGTAATTTTTTTAAATATGTTTCTTTTTTTAACCAGGTACTTAAGTCATTTGAAATCACATGTAAGGAATAAAGCTCAACCAGAAGGCTTTATTACTAAAGGTTACATAGTATAGGATATATTGGCCTTCTTTTCTAAGTATTTGTATAGTATTGAGACTAGATTAAATCTTACTGAACATACTAAAGACATCTACACTAATTCACATTTATAAAACCTATCATCGGTATTTACAACTATTGGATGACCAATTGAAAATGGGTCAAATTTAACACTGATTGAGTTGGATTTACTACATGCACATAGATATGTGTTACTCAATAGTGTCATTATAGATCCATTTATTGATGAATTTTGACTATAAACAAAGGGATGACTAAGTGGTTGAGATTGAAATGAGATTGAATTAACAAAATATAATAATAAGGATCTGTCGAATGGTTCTCCCATCAGGTAAGTATATACCCATATTCTTATTATTGACATTTAATTATTTTTTCATTTATAAATTAACACCTTATATATTTTTATCTACATAATTAATGTTGAAAATCAATCCAAAGTATCAAATGATTTTTTTTCTTGAGGTACTCTATGTAAGGATAATAGATTTGATGCTTAAAATATTCACGGATTTAGGTTTCATATATTTTTTCATGAAATAGACTTGAAAACTAAAAATAGTTGTGTATTCACACTTGCAGAGGAGGGATACTATTGGAATCTGAATGATATAATTTAATTAAACAATAATGGACATTTTTGAATTTTTGTATTCAAATGAAAGTGGTTCAACATTTATAGGGGTATAATGAATGATTTGTTACATTTTACTTCTATCAACTTCTCCTTCTTGATTGATACTGATGAGCATGTAGAGCACAATCTATTTATCCTACCTTCACATGTGAATATGGTTTATTATGTGGATTATGAAATACATGAATGTTGTAGTGTTTTTTAAACATAAAATATAGAGAGTTATATGATATTTTCAATGAAGATCAATTGGTTATTTGTGACAGTGAACCTCATCAACCACAAAACATTGAACAGTTTTCTCATGACAATATCAAAACAGTAGAAATTTCAAGAGAGGGTGAAAATGAAGGAGTCGTCAAAATGGAGGTTGATAAAAAGAGAAATAATGAAGATGAAGATAATTGAATGTATAAATTGGTAATGAAAATATATTACATTTTCTCATTGATAAGTGTTTCATACATATATACATTATTCTAGTTTTTATTTTCTTTTTTATAAGGTCTTTAGTTTTTAATTTTTATAAATTTAATGTAACTTTACCATTTTAAATGTAGGAATACTAAGAAAAAAATTCAGGAACCTAGACGATCAGTATCTCGAAGAACACCACCACTATCATCATCTTCTGTGGATACTAGTGATTTCATTATACCTGATACTAAAAGTGAACCATCCATTTCCCTAGATTTTGTTGGTATCTTGCTACCTAATTCACCTTTGGTGACAGAGTAGTTAGTCACCCCTCCATCTTGGGGGTATTAGTGAGTTACCATTACTAGTATATGTGCCTTTTTTCAAAAAAAAACATTATATTTTTTAATTATTTAATGCATTTTTAAAATAAATAAAGACCACCATAGAAGGGATAAAAATATGAACACGATAGATGTATGGGACTTGAAGAAATTTAAGATTATAATTCCATTTGATGATTTTGATGTTCCTAATTGTGATGCAGATGAAATATATGGGAAGATTCGTGGGAAACTTGCTTATGATACGGTGAGATTTCCAATTAATTATAACGATTAGAGGCATATTTCTATATCTTATAAAAATGGAGAATTTGATATTCAAGTAAAGGTAATATTAATTTATTATTCCTTAATAACTAATTTAAAATATATAATTAAAATTTTCTAATGTACTTATAAAGTGTTATGTTTTTTATTTAAAAATTGTTTTTCATTTTGATGTCCCCGACTCTATTTCATGCCCAAGGAATTTGAAAAATTTGGGCAAGAAATGGAGATATTTTAAATGGGGATTATGGAATGAGTTTAATGATGCTTCTATGAGCTCGCGATATATGTAAGAGAAAGTGCTTGAAACCATTTCACATGAGAATTAGAAGCTCTTTTTCGATATCAATAGAGACACATCTCATGAGCTAATTACATATTCTACTGTATCTTAATAACCTAAACACAATAAAATTATAATTTTTATTAGTGTTGCTATTTTTTTAGGAAATATTAAAAAAATATTGTGAATCATGAGAATCCAGACATTCCTCACATCATTGGGTCTCAGAGTTTTTCCTGAAAATGAATTATTTTGGTTGGTATTTTATTCATTATTATTTATATCATTTAATTATAACTGAAGGTTTTTTTATAACATGTTTATATTTTCTTATAAAGGCTAATGAATTAGGTCACTATATTAGACGAACATATATGTGGTTTAAAGTGAATAAGAAACCCAATTGCAGTTTTGTAAATGATCTAACCAAATAAATTGGAGTATGTACTTTTCATTACCATGTCATATTATTTCCTTACCAAAAAAAACATAATAATAATAAAAATATTATAAAAACTGACAAGCCTGAAACCCAATTAAATTGGTCTAGCTAAATGGATCAAATGATTACAATTTAGCATTATTTGATACATCTAGCCAACAAAAATTAATTGGGTTTAAGGCTTATTTATTTTTATAATATAATTTTCATTATTATGTTTTCATAGTTTTGAAATAACAATAAATAATAATGAATGGGTTATTAATTAGAAAATATTATGATGTTTAGATATTTTAAAAAATCATAATTAATATTTTTGTTTTGATAGGTTAAAATTCAAGAAGTATGGGATGAAAACCCTTCAAAATCATCATCGGTTTCCCGAAACAATGAAGTTTGAATAGTTTTAGGGAAGGAGAATCCTGAACGTGTATGAGGAATGAGTTCTGGGCCTACTCCATCAGCTACCTTTGGTAGGGTAGTGTCATCAATTGGTGCTAAAACTAGTGGGAGATGGAGTAGTGTCATTGATCTAGAATCAAAAGGAGAAAATTAATGATTTAAGTAAAAAGTAAAACAACAGGACTATTATAGGAAAAAACGGGATCAATAGCAGTTGGAAATGGAAAATGTTTCAATTTCTATATTTTAGGGGATGACTAATAGGGTCTTGGAGGAAATTTCTAGCCTTATAGATCATCTTGATGAGGTAAATTCTAAATTCCATAGACCATTCACACATTTTCAAAGAACACATACAACATCCATAAATAAAACTAAAATGACACATTTATATAGTAAGCATGCATTTCGAGGCATACTGACCACATCTTATGCCAAATTGATGTTTGGTTGATTAATACATATCAAAAATAAATTATAAATCATTTTCCATAAGTTTGAAAATAATACGACCTTTTTTTCTTAGGTTTTACTTGGTAAACACTTCTTTAAGGCACAAATGCCTTTAAAGACAAGTATTAGGGGGTAAAAAACCAGAAAAAGTTATTGGGTTGCCCTAAAATTATGGGAAATCAACCATATATTTAATTTTTAAATGTAGTAATTGATGGAACATCATGTTAAATGATGGTTTTCCTGTAATGGTCGTAAATGAATATTTAGTGTTTTAAAACACTAAAACATACATCCAATAGTCAAAAACATAGAAAAATACCTCATATTAATTTGAAATCATGTGAAAACCACTACTGTGTAATTTTTGTAGTGTATCTGTAGACAACACATCAATCCAACATGAATTGTGGTTAAAAATACCCAATAAACACTACTTAAATGTAAAAAATCCTTTAAAAGCAATTTTTGGGGGGTGGGGGTAAAAACTAGAAAAATGATGTTAGATTTACCTAAAATCCTAGTAAAATAAGCATATATTGAATTCTGAAATGTAGGAATTGAAAACACTTCATTCTAAATTACGGTTTTTCTGTTATGATTGTAAACATGTTTTTAGTGTTTTAAAATACTAAAACATACATAGAATGGTAAAAATAATAGAAAACAACCCTATATTGATGTGAAATAATGTGAAAACTACCACTGAGTAATTTTTTATGAGTATGTATAGACAAAAAGTCATTTTGATGTGCGTTGTTGTCTGAATTACTCAGTAAACACTTCTTTAAGGTACAAAAGAATATAAAAACAAGTGTTAAGGGGTTAAAACTATGAAAATGATATCGGATTGCCCCAAATTCTGAATAAATTGATTGTAGATTGAATTGTGAAATTTAGGAACTAAGGTAACACCATTCATAATTCCAGTTTTCCCATTATGTATGTAAACATGTTTTTGGTGTTTTAAAACACTAAAACATTCATGTAATGGTAAAAACCATAGAAAAGGACCTCAAATTGATGTGAAATCATGGTAAAACCACCTTTCAGTTATTTATGATTTGTACTCATAGACAACATGTCAATCTAGCGTGTGTTGTAGTTAGAATTATTCGGTTAACACTTCTTAAAGTTACAAAGTCCATTAAAAACATGTGTCAGGGGGGTCAAAACCAAGAAAAATACATTGTATTGTCCTAAAATCAGGGGAAAAGGACCCTATATTGAATTATAAAATTTAGAAACTGACGACGCATAATTCCAAATTTTGGTATTCTTGTTATGGCTATAAATGTGTTTTTAGTGTTTTATAACACTAAAACGTGTGTGGAACGGTCAAAAACATATACAATGACCTCATATTGATGTGAAATCATGTTAAAACCACCAATGAGGTATTTTTATTTGTTTTTTCAGAAAAATCATCAATATGACGTGAAGTGTGGTTATAATTACTTAGTAAACACTTCTTAAAGGTACAAAAGCCTTTAAAAACAGGTGTCATAGGGCGGGGGGCGGGGCGGGGGGGGGGGGGGGGGGGGGGGAAACTGGGAAGACGGTGTCAGATTGACCTAAAATCAAAAAAAATGACCTTATAATGAATTTTAAAATGTAAGAAATTACAACACATCATTCGGAATGACGACTTGTCTGTTATGGTTGTAAAAACGTTTTTAGTGTTTTAAAACACTAAAATGTGTGTGGAATAGTCAAAACCATAGAAAGAGGACCTCAAATTACTGTGAAATCATGGTAAAACCATCATTGAGTTATTTTTTATGTGTACATGTTGACAAAAATTCAATATGATGTGTGGTGTGGTTATAATTACTTGGTAAACACTTCTTAAAGGTACAAAATCCTTTAAAAACAAGTGTTAGGGGGTCAAAACCTGAAAAATGATGTCAGATTGCTTTGAAATCAAAGGATAGTTACCATAGATTTAATTTTGAAATTTAGTAACTGAAGGTATGTTATTACAAATTATGATTTTCCCAATATGGATATATTTTTTTCCAATGTTTTGAAACACTAAAACTTGCGTGGAACAATCAAGAGCAAAACAGACAACCTTAGATTGATGTGAAATCACATGAAAACCACTGTAGAGTTATTGTTGACATGTACGTGTAGAAAACAAATCAATCTGATGTGTGTTGTGGTCTTAATTACTCAGTAAACACTTATTAAAGGTATAAAATCCTTTGAAAAAAGTGTCGAGGTCAAAACCAACCAAATGATGTCAGATTTCCCTAAAATCAGGGTAAAACAATTGTATATTGATGTTTGAAATGTAGGAACTGACAACATGTCATTCTGAATTACAGTTTTCCTGAGACGCCTATAAACGCATTTTTAGTGTTTTAAAACACTAAAACATGCGTGGAATAATAAAAAGAATAGAAAACAACCTTAGATTAATGTGAAATTTTGGGAAAACCACTGATGAGTTATTTTTGATGTGTATATATAGACAAAATGTCAATATGACGTGCGTTGTGATTGAAATTACTCAGTAAACAATTCTTTAGGGTATATAAGCCTTTAAAAATAAGTATCGGGGGGATAAAACCTGGAAAATGATGTTTTATATTCTTAAAATTATAGGACAATGCCCATAAATTTAATTTTAAAATTCTGGAACCAATGAAAAGTCATTTTGAATTACGGTTTTCCCGTTATGGATGTAAATTCATTTTCAGTGTTTTAAAACACTAAAACATGCGTGAAATGGTCAAATCCATAGAAAATGACACCATGTTGATGTGAAATCATTGGAAACCACCTCCAAGTTATTTTTAAAATATAAAACATGTTGTGATATCGAATTCTTTAAAATTTGTTTATTAATGAAATTTTAAGCACACCATACACCGCATTAAAAATAAATTAGAATATTTACTATCTCTTTTCAGATTCAAGTTTTGAATCATATCTTAAATAGGTATTTTTATGTTTTTAAATTGGTTTTCATTTTATATTATTTGTTTTATTTTAAAATTTCTTTTGTTTGATTATAAAAATAACAAATTTTATGTGTAGCATTCTGAATATATTATGTGTCTTTTATCTTTCACATTTATTTTCTTAAATTTTATGGTTTTCATTGTAGGTTGAAGATGTTGGTGGTTGGCAGGAGGTTGATAATTTTGATCCACAACATTATTTAGAAGGTAGTCATGATGGTTCTCAGTTTCTATGATGTTTAAATTTTATCAATTATTCTACTATAATTATAATTTATTATGTTTAGTTTTAATTGTAGTTTTCCTTTTTTGTTATAGTTGATGAGATGATGAGGTTGGTTTTAGTTGATGAGATGATGTGGAAGTGGAAAGATGTAGTTGAGGTTGTGTCATGGATGAATAATTTGCTTGGGTTGATGTTGGACATATTTTAAATGTATATATTGATGACCAAGGTATTGGTTGAATGATGTATGGGTTGACTGAGATTGAGGTTATTATGAATGTGGATGTCTGACGTATGTATGATGGGTTTATCATATATTTATGTTTTAGTTTATTGTATGTCATATTTTTTATATTTTTAGTTTTTTATTAAATATTTTAAAAAAAATCAAATTTAGCCGTAGTTAGGATAAACCACCTCTAAAACAAACTGCTACTAATATATTCAGCAATAGTTAGTTTGATTTTATTTATATTTTTACCAGATATGTTTTTATAAACGAACCAACACTAAATTAAAAATAAACTTCATCTAAATTCTCAAAAAATTAAACATAACAAAACCGCTGGAAAATTAAAGAAACTGCCACTGAATGACTAGTGACTGTGTAATACATGATGATTTTAATAATCACCACTATATGATTAGGTGGCGGTTTAAACCGCCATTAGTACATGAAAAAACTGCCTCTAATGAAATATTTTTATAGTGAAATCACAAATAACTCAATGGAGTTTATCCCATGATTTCAAATCAATATGAGTCTATTTTCTATGTTTTGGACTGTTGCACGCACGTTTATGTGTTTTAAAACACAAAAACATGTTTACGGGCATCCCTAGAAAACCACAACTTTAAATGAAGTGTATTCAGTTCCCACATTTTGAAAATAAATCAACAGTTTTTCCTTATGATTTCATGGTTACCTGACATAGTTTTCTTGGTTTTATCCCCCAACACATGTTTTTAAAGACTTCGTTTCATTTAAAAACTACTTACCAAGTAATTCTGACAAGGTCTCACATCATATTGTTGTTTTGTCTATGAGTACACAAAAAATAACTCTAAAGTGGTTATACCATGATTTCTTGTCAATATTAGGTTGTTTTTTATGTTTTGGACTGTTACACACACGTTATTCTATTTAAAACACTAATAACTTGTTTGCGGGAATCCTGGTCAAATTGTTACTCAGAATGATGTTTTATTAGTTTCAACATTTAAAAAATAAATCAAAAGTTGTTGTAATTTGATTTCATGGAAATCCTATACCGTTTTCCTAGTTTGACCCCTCAATACGCATTTTTAAAGGCTTAGGTGTCTTGAAAAACTGTTTACCAAGTCATTCCAACCACACCACAAATCAGATTAATGTGTTGTCTCTGCATACACATAAAAAATGACTCAACGGTTGTAATTTCATGAGTTCACATCAATTTAAGGTAATTTTCTATGATTTTGACCATTACATGCATGTTTATGAGTTTTAAAATATTAAAAATGCATTTACGAGAATCCTAAGAAAACTATAACTCAGAATGAAGGGGCATCAATTCCTACATTTCAAAATTCAATCAACGACTTTTTTTCTCTGATTTCATATCAATATTATGTCATTTTCCTTATTTTTACCCCCTCGACACACATTTTTAAAGGCATTGGTAGCTTTAAAAACTATCTACCGAGTTATAACTGAGCAAACAAACACAAATTGTTTTCCAACTTAAGGATAATGATATATAATTATATTTTAATGTTTAGGAATCAACCACATGTCAATATAGAAAACTTTGTGGTTGGTATGGATTGAAGTGTGTGTTTTAATCTAAAAGTGTCATTTTTGTTTTATTTATGGAAGTTTTATGGGTTCTTTGAAAATTTGTGAATGATCTATGAAATTTAGAATTTACCTCTACAGGATGATCTATAAGGTTGGAAATTTCCTCCAGGACCGTGACAGTCATTCGTAGAAATATATAAATGGAATCATTTTCTATTACGAACCACCACTTGTCTTGTTTTTTCCTATAATAGTTTTGTTATGGTACTTTTTATTTCAACCTTACAATTTCTCTATGTGATTCCTGATCAACAACACTACTCGAACCCCCATTGAATATAGGAGTAATTGAGGAAAATGACCTACCAAATACAACTGATGGAGTAGGGCCAGAACCCATCCCCCACACATTCTTGAGATGCTCTTTCCCTAAAATTACTACATCTACATCGTTCTAGAAAACTGATGATGATTGTGAAGTGTTCACATCCCAAATTTTTTGAATTTTAACATTTTAGTAGAAAAATATTAACAATTATTTTTTAAAATATATGAAATTCATAATATTATCCAATGAATAAATATTTAATTATTATTTATAGTGATTTCATTACTATGAATACCTGATATTGAAAGATATATTATATAACAACAAACAATACTTAAACCCAATTAACTATGACTGGCTAGATATATCAAACGATGCCAAATTGGAATCATTTGAACCATGTAGCTAGCCCAATTCAATTAGGTTTTAGGATTTTTTATTGTTATAATATATTTTTCATTATTATTTTGTATAGTAATGAAATAACATGAGATTTTAATGAAAATTACTTACTCCAACATCTTTGGTAGGGAATTTACATAACTTCCATCAGGTTTCCTATGCACTTTAAACCACATCTCTGTTCACCCAATAGAGTGACCTAATTCATTAGCCTTTTTAGAAAATGTAAACAAGTTATAAAAAAACATTGAATTTTAAGAAATAATACAAATATTAACGAATTAAACAAAAACCAATTTGTTTCCCGAAATAATTTGAGACCCAGTAATGTGAGGAATGACTTATTTATCATGATTCACTGTATTTTTTAGATAATTCCTAAAAAATATAAACATTAATAAAAATTATAATTTTTTTGTTTTAATATTATTAATATACTATAAAATATGCAATTACCTCATGTGATTCATCTCTGTTAATATCGACAAACAATTTTCATTTCTCATGAGAAATTCCTTCAGGAACATTCACATACATCTATCATTTTCTCAAATATGTTTCATTACTCTCTTGTCATAATCTCCATTTAAAATATCTTTATCTCTTGCCCAAATTTTTCAAAGTCCATGGGTGTGAAATAGAGTTAGGGACATAAAAATGAAAAAACATGTAGAAATAAAAAACATAAAACTTTATAAGTATATTACAAATTTTACTCATGTATTTTAAATTATTTATCAAGGAATATTAAATTAATATTACCTTTACTTGAGTGTTAAAGACCTCATTTTTACAAGCTATAGGAATATTCTTCTAATCTTAATAATTAATGGGAAAGCTCACTCTCTTGTAAGACAGATTCCCAGTAATATGGCCCTAGATTTCGGAAGCGTAATGGGTAAGCACCATGAACTCATCAAAAGAAATGATAATATTGAAGTATTTCAGGTCCCATACATCTAATGTGTTCATATTCATATCTTTTCTATTGTTATCTTTATCTGTTTGAAAAATGAATTAAACAATTCATAAAATATATAGTTTTTTGTACAATGACATAAATACCTATAATAGTAACTCACCAATATCCCCTAGATAAAGGGGTGAACAATTTCTCCATCGTCTAAGGTGATTTGAACAGTAGGATACCAACAATATTTGAAAAAATAGCTGTTTCTCTAATAGTATTGGGTATAATGGAATCACATAGATCAAATAAAGCTAACAGTAATGGTGGAATTCTCTGAGATTCCTATTGGCTAAGATCATGAATTTTTTTGTTCAGGTAATTCTTGTAATTCAAATGGTTTTGATATATTAAATGTATAAAAATGAAAAAAAATTAAAAAAAATAAAACTAGAACAATGAATATATGTACGAAACACTTATCAATGAGGAATGGTAATATATTTTCATTACCAATTTATATATTGAATTATATTCATCTTTATTTTCTTCATTGTTATAAACCTCTATTGCGAAAAGTGCGTTATTTTTAGCCTCTATTTAAAGTTATATTGTATCAATATTGTCTGGAAAGAACTGTTCAATGTTTTTTTGGATGATGAGGTTCACTTTCACAAAGTGACAATTGATCTTCAACACCCATATCATATAATTCTATCTGTATTAAGTGTACAGAAACACTCATTCCTTTATTTATTTCATCATCCATATAATAAACCATATTCAATTGTGAATCCAAGATAAATGGATCATGCTCTACATGCTCACTAGTATGGATCAAGCAATAGAAGTTGAAAGAAGTAAAATGTAACATATATTCCATTATACCCCTAACAATGTTTTCCAACATGTATTTTAATAAGATAAGTTAAAACTAACCCTAATAGTAAGGGTGTAATTTTGGATCGGCCTAGCTCGGACCGGGTCGAGTCATGCCGGTCCTTCCCTCCAAAAAACTGGGTTGTAAACAACTATTGTGGTAGGGTCAGCCCGACCCGAACAACCCCATTAGGCGGGCCAAGCCCAACCTCTGGCTAGCCCAGACCTTTGGGCTGGGATGGGCTTTTTGGTCCAAGCCATAGTCCGACCCTTGCGGTCCGACCTTTATGGGATTTTATTATTTTTAAAATAAAATATATAATAAATTAAAAATATTTTTATATTTTTTTAACATTTTTTAAATGTTTTATTAATTTTTTTATCTAAAATGTTTTTTTAAAAGAGTTCATAACAATGTTTTTTTAAAACCTATTTTTGAACATATTTTTTAAACAAATTTTAAATGTTTTTTTAATATTTTGTTAAAAATAGTTTTTTTGTTTTCTTAAAAATTTAACATTTTTAAAAAAAAATTTTTTTATTCTTTATCAATAGTTTCATTTTATAGCATAATCCTTTTTAAATAGATTTAACGAGAGGTTGGGGTGCGCAACATTGGGTGGGTGTTAATTTTTTTAATAAGTAGATTTAAATTTTTGGAAATATTGATTTAAATAATTTTTTTGAACATTAATTTTCTAAACGTTATTTTAAAATGTTTTCAAACATATTTTTTAAATTTTTAATGTTTTAAAATAGATTTATATAGGTTAATATATATATAATATTTCAAATTTATACAAAAATTAATGATGGGTTGGGGGTTCATAGAAGTGGGTTGGTGTGTTATTTTTTTTTTCTAAATAGATTGATGTTTTTTATAAATTTTTTATTTTAATAATTTTTTTTTAAACATTAATTTTTGAAATTTTATATTAAAAAATTATTTTAAAATGGTTTTTGAATTTTTTTAAACATTTTTTAAATCATTTTTTTTTAAATTCCTTAATTTTTTAAAATAGATTTTTATATATTAATATATATATAATATGTGCAAGTTATAAAAAAAATTAACGAGGTGTTGGGAGTGCACACCAGTGGGTGGGTGTGTTAATTTTTTTTATAAATAAGTTTATACATTTGAATATATATATATATGTAATGTGTGAAAGTTATAAAAAATTAAATGATGGATTCCCATGAGTGGGTGAGTTAATTTTTTTTCTAAATTGATATATATATATATATATATATATATATATAATGTAAGTTGAAACGTACATAAAAAAATAATGTATAGGGGGTGGAAAAACATTAGTGGGTGAGTGTGTTTTTTTGTTAATATATAATGAGTTATTATATATATATATATATCATGTTACATTGTTTATTTTAAATTCTTTTGTAAATATTTTAATTTTTTTTTAAAATATTTATTTATATAATATATGCAAGTTGTAAAAAAATGAATGAGGGTTGCACAATAGTGAGTGTGTTATTTTTTTCTAAATAGGTTCATACATGTTAATATATATATATATATATAATATGTGCAATTTGTAAAATAAAATAATTTTGGGGTGTACATCAATGGTCAAGTTAATTTTTTTTCTAAATAGATTTATTGTAATGACCCGAAGCCTGACGTACATGGACATTACATTACTTTTGCGGAATACTTAGTACATAACAAAAAAACACACACAAGGATCATAATAGTTTAGTGTCTTTGGAAACTCAGAACGTAATCTTCTAATCGTGGTGAAAGATCTTCAATATCTCCCATAAAGATCTTCCCTTTTTTTACCTAATACCTTTCTTTATATCCTGGGGAAAAGAAAACATAAAAGGGTGAGCTCAAATGCTCAGTAAGGGTAAACAAAAGAAATATCAATCACATCATATACATAAGAACATAGCTTTTGGAAATCTTAACCTGCAAAAGAGATCATAATATCATAACATGGGATAAATCATAGAAGTGAAATGTAATCCCAATAATCATAACTTAAAACATGAAACTTTGTGGCATACACACATAATCATAGAGAATCATTTCTTGTTAGTCAAGACTCATTGCCAAGACTATCTTAGTGGACAAAGTCCCTTTCTGAATCGAGTAACCCTCGTTTCAGTCCTGTTTCACTGAACCGGTATAACCTACCATTTCATCCATGTCTATCTCATGAGATATAAAATCTTTACCCAATGCATTGGAGGGAGATATAGGTCCCACCCATCTTATAATGAATCCTTTCTTATGTGGGCCACATAATCATAAATCATACATCATCGCATAACACATGTAACAAAAATGGGATTCTTGAAACATCATGACATCATAAAACAAACCATATAAGGTAAATGACTTCATAAAAATAATTCCCTCAAAACATAATCAAATCAATGTAATAATAGGAATAAAAACAGAACCCCTTATTATCTTAGATGGAAAATAATTTTGATAAAACACTTGAACTCCATTCTTGAGGAAAATATCCTTTCTTCTTCAAAAACATTTTTCCTTTCTTAACATGTCATAAAAATTTAAACTAAAATAAGTTGATTAGAAATAAACTTGAAAACTTGTAAAGGAAGCTTCTTGGAAATAATTTTTTAAAAATCCATTCATACCGTATAAGTAAAAAAAAACATTATTCTCGTACTTTTGTCGGAAAAGTCAAAAAACTACCTCGTACGAAAAATGACAAAAGATTCCTTTCATATCTTTTACTAAAAACTCACCGAAGGGTAAAATTGGATTTAAACAATTGTAGGTGGATGGAAATAATATTACATATTTAGTAAACATGGATGTGGATGATAAAATACACCCCAGTAAATACCAAAGTATAAACAATCTCGGATAAAAATGAGATTGTGATATTTCCCTTACCTTAGGTCTTATTTGCTTTGTACATGTCCGAAGCTCATGTATAATGGTTTAAATAATGTTATTGACTTATTCCAGAATCATACATATTGATATGATATCATATATGGTCATATTCTTAGCTTCTTGTTAGTAATATTTCATTGTTACTTGTTACTCGGGTCCTTATTGCCTTTTGTTCTTATGTGTGTTTTGCCGAATAAATTCTTATTCTTCTTTTAAGGTTATAGATACCTTATATCCAGAATGTTATTAGTGTAACATATATCATATTTATTCATTCAATTCATTTATATAATTACTATGTAATGATGATCATGTAGAACGAGTCGCATCACATCGTGGAGACGGTATTCTGTACGTACACACGAGTGATGATATCATTCCTATGATCGTGGAATTGTATTGGAGTATATATATATTATTTCAGTATCAATATTACTTTATAATAATCATAAATAGTTACTCATTACACCATTATACCCATCCTTGTAAGGTGGTGGTGGAAAATAGATTACACCACGGCGTGGAGACGGTATTCTGTACGTACGCACGCGCGGTGATTTCATTTTTATGTAGGATGGATAGAAGGTGAATTAGGGTTGTTTCATATTTATAATAACATATCAGTATGTAAGTAATACTGATGTTATTACTTTATAATGAAACAACTAAAGAAGAAGAAGTTGAAGAAGAAAGAAATTGAAAAGATCGGTAATGGATATTACCTCTTCTTTGGAACGCCTCTTTGAATCCTCCACTTAGGGAACTATGATTGGTCTTTGAAGAAGACCAGGACCTCTAGGATTATTCTATGGAAGTGGAGAAGATATTTTGGCAGGGGTTGGCCGAGCTTGAATGCTCAAATTGGTGTGAGGAGGAGAGGGAGGAGGTGGCCTTTTATAAGGGAGGAGAGGGGCACCTTAGGAATATCTCAAAATATTATTTTATATTAAAGTCAAAATCGGTTTATAATGGTTCCAAAGGGTCTTATTTCGAAGCTAAAGTGGGGATGGGTCGCAATCCTATCAACCAATAGGATTTAGACAAGTTTAGCTTATTATTTTAACCTTATCAATTAGATTTAACTCTAAGTTAAATAATTTAACTTTTACCGTGTCTTTTTGTTTTCTTAAACTATATGGTTAATAAACTTACTATAACATGGAAAAAGAACCCCAAATTGTTTATTATTAATATATATATCCTTATCTAAGTCATTTGGCCGAACCTTAGATTTTTAGGAAAAAAATAACAATTAATTATATAATATTTGATTTAAAAACTATTTTGTGTCAATTTTGACACTATTTGATATATGATTTTTGTGAAAGTCATAAAAGAATTATATGTTCGAAACAAGTTGATTAAATCAACACTAATATATCATAGTAACCTAGAAAATTAGTGGAATTCATAAAAAGTCTAAAATTACATTTATTTTGGTATCAATTATGTCAATATTTCATTAATAAGATAATTACTGCATCATCTTTGTGTCATAAATAAATTAAATTATTTGTTGTCTAAAAATTACAAATAAAATACCATTATGTAGGAAATCTTTTTAGCTTTCTAATGAACATTTACAATCGAATTTATCTTATGTATAACCCTATATTAAATTTTTTTTAGTAAATAAACATTGATTTTAACTCTTTTATCTCTTCTTTGAATTAAATAATAATAAATGTCCTAATCTAATCCAAGTGGGCCTAAATGATAATATTTTACACTTAAGGTTGTTTTTGGTCTAGATAAACTTGTCAAATAGGATTACTACATGTGTTAGGGTAATATTAATATCATTTTTACCCTTAATTACCCTATTTACTTTTAACCGTGGTAAATAAAAGTAAAAAGTTACTATTCACCAAAAATTATTTTCATCTCATTGAACCACATTTTACTTACTGACATCAACCGTGTCTCTCGGATTTTTGAAATTCCATTCACAGAAGCGGTAAAATTATGTTTTATGAAAAATTCAGTTTTTTAACTACCACTTAGTAGTTTCACTATTCATCAAAAATTGAAGGTTTTCAGAAAAATGCCAAAATTTCATCCTAAGCTATATTTGATATTCCGAATTCAAAAATGATTTCTATTTTACAAAATTCCCAACATATTAGTTGCATTAATTAATTTTATAATTAATTTCTGCTGTCACAACAAATAGCGTGTTTTTAAGAGATAATAACTATCAAAAGATTAACACTTGTTTATGTCTGGTGTAAATGTGAAATTACATCCAATGACCAATATTGTATTGAATTGTAAAAATATATTTTAAATATACTTTAAAACCACTCGAATTAATAATTTATCACTATTAATTATTTCGATTAAAAAAGTTGTTTTTAATTAAAATTTAGTAATTTTCACTATTCATCAGAATATGAAAGTTATCCGAAAAGTACCAAAATTTCACCTTAGGCTAAATTTGATACTCCGAATCCAAAAATGAAGTCCATTTTGAGAGCTAAAATTTCTAAAA
This sequence comes from Viscum album, assembly GCA_963277665.1. Classification (NCBI taxonomy): domain Eukaryota; kingdom Viridiplantae; phylum Streptophyta; class Magnoliopsida; order Santalales; family Viscaceae; genus Viscum; species Viscum album. The sequence continues at coordinate 826,407,206 of OY728126.1, read as the reverse complement.
TTTTAAATAGTGGTTATTACTATTCATAATTGCTAGTTTTAATAATATTTTAATAGCATATCGTTGTTTCGTGAAACTCAGTATTGCATACTACACACGCTATTGAGGAAGGTTGCGATTACGTGTAATGCAAGGAAAGTCAAGGATCCGTGTTGTGCAAGATCCTTTTGGTGTAGCGTACAACACAAGAAATTAATAAAATTAAAAAGAATAGTTTTCATAAAATCTCAGGCTGTTACATTCTACCCCCCTTAAAATGAATTTCGCCCTCGAAATTCGTCGGGGTTATAAATAGTTTACTATTCGAAAGTTTCTTTAATAGAAACCCACATCGTAAAAAGGAATACCAAAACATGTCTTTAAAAACTAAAGTATGAAATGTAACTATAAAGACCCATACTTTACATACATTATTAATACTTCAAAATTGAAGCACACTTATTACAACATATGACAAAACCACAAAGGACCGTATAGGTATAGTGTCTTTAGAAACTGGGAAACATAAACAACTGGTTCATAAATCTTCTACAGTGTCTCCCATTTATTTCATCATATCTAGGGTCCCTTTTATCATATTCTACTTAATATCCATCTTCCTGACCTGGGGAAAAGAAAACATAAAAGGGTGAGCTCAAATGCTCAGCAAGGGCAAATAAAGGAAATAAAAATCATATCATATCTTTTTGAAAATCAAAACCTGCAAAAGAGATCATAATATCTTAACATGGAATAAATCACATAAGTGAAAATGAGATCCCCATAATCATAACATAAAACTTGAAACTTTGTGGCATGCACACATAATCATGGAAAATCATTTCTTGTTAGTCATGACTCATTGCCAAGACTATCTTAGTGGACAAAGTCCCTTTCTGAACCGAGTTCACTCCTCGTTTCAGTCCTGTATCACTGAACCGAAATAACCTTCCGTTCCAGCCATGTCTATCTCATGAGATATAAATCTTTACCCAATGCATTGGAGGGAGATATAGGTCCCACCCATCTTATAATGAATCCTTTCTTATGTGTGCCACATAATCATAAATCATACATCATCGCATAACACATGTAACAAAAATGGGATTCTTGAAACATCATGACATCATAAAAAAAATCATATAAGGAAAATGACTTCATAAAAATAATTCCCTCACAACATAATCAAATCAATGTAATTAAAGGGATAAAAACAGAACCCTTTATTATCTTATATGGAAAATAATTTTGATAAAACACTTGAACTCCATTCTTGAGGAAAATATCCTTTCTTTTTCAAAAACACTTTTCTTTTCTTAACATGTCATACAATTATAAACTAAAAGAAGTTGATTAAAAATAAACTTGAAAACTTGTAAAGGAAGCTTCTTGGAAATAATGTTTTAAAAATCCATTCATGCCGTATAAGTTAAAAAAAACATTCTTCTCGTACTTTTGTCGGAAAAGTCAAAAAGTACCTCGTACGGAAAAACGACAAAAGATTCCTTTCATATTCTTTACTAAAAACTCACCTAAGGGTAAAATTGGATTTAAACTATTGCAAGTGGATGGAAACAATATTACATATTGAGGGAACATGGATGTGGATGATAAAATACACCCCAGTAAATACTTACGAATAAACAATCTCGGATAAAAATGAGATTGTGATATTTCCCTTACCTTAGGTCAGATTTGCTTTGTTCGTGTCCGAAGCTCCTGTATAATGGTTTAAATAATGTTATTGACTTATTCCATAATCATACATATTGATATGAGATCATATATGGTCATATTATTAGCTTCTTGTTAGTAATATTTCATTGTTACTTGTTACTCGGGTCTTTATAACTTTTTGTTCTTATGCGTGTTTTGTCGAATAAATTCTTATTCTTATCTTTAGGTTATAGATAATTCATTTCCAGAATGGTATTAGTGTAGTATATACCATATTCATTCATTCAATTCATTTATATAATCATTATGAAATGAAGATCATGTAGAACGAGTCACATCACATCGTGGAGACGGTATTCCGTACGTACGCACGAGTGATGATATCGTTCCTATGATCGTGGAATTGTATTGGAGTATATATATATTATTTCAGTATCAATATTACTTCATAATAATCATATATAGTTACTCATTACACCATTATACCCATCCTTGTAAGGTGATGGTGGAAAATAGATTACACCACGGCGTGGAGACGGTATTCCGTACGTACGCACGCGCGGTGATTTCATTTTTCCGTAGGATGGATAGAAGGTGAATTTGGGTTGTTTCGTATTTATAATAACATATCCGTATGTAAGTAATACTGATTTTATTACTTTATCATGAAACAACTAAAGAAGAAGAAGTTGAAGAAGAAAGAAATTGAAAAGATCGGTAATGGATATTACCTCTTCTTTGGAACGCCTCTTTGAATCCCCCACTTAAGGAACTAAGATTGGTCTTTGGAGAAGACCAGGACCTATAGGATTATTCTTAGGGAAGTGGAGAGGAGAAAATGGCAGGGGTTGGCCGAACTTGAGTGCTCAAATTGGTGTGAGGAGGAGGAGGAGGAGGTGCCCTTTTATAAGGGAGGAGAGGGGCACCTTAGGAATATCTCAAAATATTATTTTATATTAATGTCAAAATCGGTTTATAATGGTTCCAAAGGGTCTTATTTCGAAGATAAAGTGGGGAAGGGTCGAAATCCTATCAACCAATAGGATTTAGACAAGTTTAGGGTATTATTTTAACCTTATCAATTAGATTTAACTCTAAGTTAATTAATTTAACTTTTACCGTGTCTTTTTGTTTTCTTCCAGTATATGGATAATACACTTACTATAACATGCCAAACGAACCCCAAATTGTTTATTATTAATATATATATCTTTATCTAAGTCATTTGGCCGAACCTTAGATTTTTAAGAATAAAATAACAATTAATAATATAATATTTTATTTAAAAACTATTTTGTGTCAATTTTGACACTATTTGATATATGATTTTTGTGAAAGTCATAACAGAATTATATGTTCGAACTAAGTTGATTAAATCAACACTAATATATCATAGTAACCTAGAAAATTAGTGGAATTCATAAAAAGTCTCAAATTACATTCATTTGAGCATTTATAACATCAATTAGGTTAATATTTCCTTAAAAGGGTAATTACTGCATCATCGTTGTGTCATAAATAAATTAATTTATTTAAAGTCTAAAAATTATAAATAAACTATCATTATGTAGGAAATCTTTTTATCTTTCTAATGAGTATTTATAGTCGAATTTATCTTATGTATAACCCCATATTAAAAATGGTTTACTTATTAAACTTTGATTTTAACTATTTTAACCCTTCTTTAAATAAATTAATAATAAATGTCCTAATCTAACCCAAGTGGGCCTAAATGGTCATATTTTATTCATAAGGTTGTTTTTGGTCGAATTACACTTATCCAATAGAATTAGGACATGTGTTAGGGTAATAGTAATATCATATTTACCCTTAGTTACCCTATTTACTATTAACCGCGGTAAAAATAGTAAAAAGTTACTATTCACCAAAAAATTATTTTCATCTCATTGAACCACATTTTAGTCCTTGATATTAACCGTGTCTCTCAGATTTTTGAAATTCCATTCACAGAAGCGGTAAAATTAAGTTTTATGCAAAATTCAGTTTTTAACCTACCACTTAGTGGTTTCACTATTCATCAAAAATTGAAAGTTTTCAGAAAAATACCAAAATTTCACCCTAGGCTAATTTCGATATTCTGAGTCCAAAAATGAAGTCCATTTTGAAAAATAAAATTTATAAATTTTCAAAAAGTGGTTATTACTATTTATAATGACTAGTTTTAATAGCATATTGTTGTTTAGTGAAACTCGGTATTGCGTACGACGCAAGCTATCGAGGAAGGTCGCGATTGCGTGTAAAGCAAGCCAAGCAAGTGTTGTGTAGAAAAAAAAATTCCTTTGATGGTTTATATAACATAAAAGTCTCGGGTGTTACATTCTACCCTCCTTAAAAAGAATTTCGCCCTCGAAATTCGTCACTTTGTAACAAACAAATGAGGATACTTCTCCCTCATCATATCCTCAAGCTCCCATGTAGCTTCTTCAAGTTGGTGGTTCCTCCATAAAACTTTCACCAAGCGAGTGGTCTTGTTTCGTAGGACTTTTTCGCTACGATCCAGAATCTCTATCGGCTGTTCTTCATAAGAAAGATCTTGCTCCAGCGGTACAACTTCTGAGCTGAGTACATGTGAAGGATCTGGTATGTACTTTCTCAGGAGAGATACGTGGAACACATCGTGAACTTGAGAGAGATTCGGTGGAAGCGCCAATCAGTAAGCTACCTTCCCAACACGATCCAGTATTTCAAAAGGACCGATATATCTAGGGCTCAACTTCCCCTTCTTTCCAAATCTCATAACCCTCTTCCAGGGAGCTATTCGTAAGAACACTTTATCACCCACTTCAAACTCTAGGTCTTTTCTTCGGTTGTCGGCATAACTTTTCTGTCGACTCTGAGCTGCTCTTATGTGTTGTTGAATAGATCTAACCTTTTCTGCCATTTCATCAACGAGATCAGGTCCTAATAGCTTTCTTTCCCCAACTTCATCCCAGCAAGTTGGAGTCCTGCATTTCTTTCCATAGAGAGCTTCATAAAAAGCCATCTGAATACTGGAGTGAAAGCTATTATTATAAGAAAATTCCACCAAAGGTAGGTGTTGATCCCAACCTCCTTTGAAATCCATAGAGCAAGCTCTCAACATATCTTCTAGGGTTTGAATTGTTCTCTCAGACTGACCGTCTGTCTGGGGATGATAAGCAGTGCTGAAACTCAACTCTGTATCCAGAGTATGCTGAAGACTTCGCCAGAACTTCGAGGTAAATCTCGGATCTCGATCAGATATAATAGAAAGTGGTACTCCATGCAATCTTACCACTTCCTTTACATATATCCTGGCAAGCTGATCTAGAGAGAAATCCTCTCTAATAGAAATGAAGTGTGCAGACTTTGTAAGACGATCAACTATGACCCAGATAGCATTATTTCCTTTGGATGTTTTAGGAAGTCCTGTGACAAAGTCCATAGTGATGTTTTCCCATTTCCATTCGGGTATGGGTAATGGTTGTAACATCCCCTTAGACTTCTGTCTCTCAGCTTTAACTTGTTGACAAACCAAGCATCGAGAGACATATTCAGCAACATCTCTTTTCATGCCATCCCACCATAAGTATTCTTTCAGGTCCCTATACATCTTCGTGCTTCCAGGATGAATAGAGAATGATGAACTATGAGCCTCATCCAGCAGCTCATTCTTTAATTCGGGGATGGGAGGAACACAAACCCGATTCCTGAACTTTATTATCCCATCACTATCAAGGTTGAATTCAGGAACATTTCTCACCTTCTTTTGTAACTCGACATCTTCTTTCTGTGCCTCTTTAATCTTCACATGTATAGATGGTTGAACATTCATTTGAGAAAGATAAGATTTTTCCCCTTCCATTATAATTCCAAGATCCATCCTTTGTAAATCCATAAATATTGGATCTTTTGTGATCCTCATCATGGATAAACTAGCATGGTCTTGTCGACTTAATGCATCTGCCACCTTGTTTGCTTTCCCAGGGTGGTAATGGATTGAGCAGTCATAATCCTTAATCAGCTCCAACCATCTTCTTTGGCGCATATTCAGCTCCTTTTGTGTGAAAATATACTTTAAACTTTTATGATCAGTATAATTATCACACCTTTCACCATAAAGGTAATGCCTCCAAATCTTTAATGCAAAGATTACCGCAGCCAACTCCAAATCATGTGTTGGGTAATTTTGCTCATGGATTTTCAACTGTCGTGAGGCATAAGCTATCACCATATCATTTTGCATAAGAACACACCCCAATCCCTTCTTGGATGCATCACTGTAGATCACAAACCTTTCTCCACTACAAGGCAGTGTGAGCACAGGTGCACTGGATAACCTTCTTTTCAACTCCTTGAAATTCTCTTCACATTCCTCTGTCCAGACAAACTTAACTCCCTTCCGAGTCAACTTGGTGATTGGATTAGATAATCGTGAAAAATCTTTTACAAAACGTCGATAATATCCAGCCAAACCAAGAAAACTTCGGATCTCAGTTACTGTTGTTGGTCTTGACCATCTTTCGATAACCTCTGTTTTTGCTGGATCCACAGATATCCCCTCTTTTGAGATTATGTGACCCAAAAATGCAACTTTTTGAAGCCAAAATTCACACTTGGTAAATTTGGAATAAAGCTTCTCCTTTCTCAGGGTCTTCAATATAATTCTCAAGTGATCTTCATGCTCTTCCTTGCTCTTTGAATAGACAAGAATATCGTCTATAAAGACTACCACAAATTGATCAAGATAGTCTCTAAAGACTCTATTCATTAGATCCATGAAGATAGCAGGGGCATTAGTAAGACCAAATGGCATCACTATAAATTCATAGTGTCCATACCTTGTACGGAAAGCCGTCTTTGGTATATCCTCCCTTTTGACCCTTAATTGATGATACCCTGAACGAAGATCAATCTTGGAAAAGTATTGAGCTCCGCGTAGTTGGTCAAATAAGTCATCAATGCGTGGGAGAGGATATTTGTTCTTGATAGTGATCTTGTTAAGTTCTCGATAATCAATGCAAAGTCTCATTGATCCATCTTTCTTCTTAACAAATAGAACAGGTGCTCCCCAAGGTGACGCACTAGGGCGTATGAATCCCTTATCAAGATTCTCTTGGAGTTGCTTCTTCAATTCCTGCAACTCAATTGGGGCCATTCTATAAGGTGTCTTTGAAATAGGCAAAGCACCCGGTACGAGCTCTATTGAAAACTCAACTTCACGATTTGGTGGATGACCTGGCAATTCCTCCGGAAAGACATCATCAAACTCCCGTACAATGGGCATATTCTTAATCGTGAGTTTCTCACCAACCATTTGAGATAAATAACCTTCATTTAGTGGAATCAATACCCATAAGATGGAAGAAATTTCCACTGGAAGGTTATGTTGATCCTTGCATTGGTAGACGATCGTAGATTGATCTGGAATATGAAATGTGACTTCCCTTCTTTGGCAATTGATATGAGCTCCATGTAGAGAAAGCCAATCCATGCCAAGAATCACATCAAATTCCACTAAAGGAAGGATCACAAGATTTGCAGGAAGCACTTTCCCACAAACATCGATCGGAGAAGAATTATAAACTTTTGATGCGATTGATGTGCCATTAGGTGTTGTCACAACTAACTCAACATCTAATTGTTGAGGTAATACAGTGATACCCTTAGAAAATTTTTCAGAAATAAAAGAGTGGGTGGATCCAGAATCAAATAAAACATTTGCTACTTTAGAGTGGATGGTAAGTGTACCTTTCACCACATCGTTATCGTACTCCACATCGCTGATAGAAATTGTATGTGACTTTCCTTTGTCTTTAGCCTTAAGATTTTGTTGACGTCGACCATCATCATCAACCCTTGGATTTGGGAATTGATTGGCATAATGCCCCATCTCCTTGCACTTGAAACATTGATGTGTAGTAGGTTCATTCTGTGTATCCCTTCCTTTGTTTTCATCATTAGACATCTTCTTCCCATTATCACGGCATTCAAATGCCCGATGACCTTCCTTTACACATTTAAAACATTTACTTGTCCCTTTAAGACAACTCCCTCCATGTTTCTTTCCACACTTTGAGCATAAGGAAAAGCTCATCTTCTTTTCCGTGTGCTCTTTAGATTTTTCTTTGAATTCCATCTTCCTCTTCTTATCAAACCCATGTGACTGATGGGTTACTCCAATCTCCATCTCGACTTTGAGAGCACATCGAACGATTTCCTCGTAGCTATTGAAGTCCCTTATGGATAACGCCCTTCGAAGACTTGGTTTTAAGCCACTAAAGAATCAATCGATCTTACTCTCAGGTTGGATAATAATACCAGAAGCGTACCTTGCAAGTCTTGTAAAATTTGCTTCACAGGTACCAACAGATTCATCATCCCTTTGCTTCAGTTCAAGAAACTCTTTCTCCATCTTTGTTCGGAGAATACGAGGGAAGTACTTATTGAAAAATAAGTTCTTGAACTCGTCCCATTCCATAGACTCAATTTCATCCCTTTGCCTCGTATTCTTAACAAGATTCCACCATTGATCAGCATCTCCTTCCAAACGATACACTGCTAGGATGACTTTATCATGCTCAGAACATTGAAGAACTGGAAATATCTTTTCAGTAGTACTAATCCATTGTTCAGCAACTAATGGATCAGTAGACCCACTGAAAGAAGGTGGACGCTGCCTCATGAAGGATTCAACAGAATGTTTCTCCCTCCTTTGCTCATTTGGAAATCCTGCATGATTCATAGCTTGAGAAAGTTGTGTGAGCATGGCTACAAGATTTTGCATTCCAGCTCCCATATCGTTTGGTTGCTCAGGAGGACAATCATTGCATTGCCCATCGCATTCCACATTAACACGGTTCCTTCGAGTTCCAGCCATTGACTAAAACCAAGAAGAATAGTGTGAGCAACACTAATTATAATAGGAAACCACATAATTCAAGAATAAAATTTTCATGGTTATGGTCTTATCCTAGGTTATTCATGGCCATTTCTAAGATTGTGTTCTATGCTTAGACTTATCCTTAGGGTTCTTACTAAGGCTTTCACATCCTAGTTTCCAAAGGTTGACTATAACCTCCCTCTGATACCAACTATAACGACCCATACTTTACATACATTATTAATACTTCAAAATTGAAGCACACTTATTACAACATATGACAAAACCACAAAGGACCGTATAGGTATAGTGTCTTTAGAAACTGGGAAACATAAACAACTGGTTCATAAATCTTCTACAGTGTCTCCTATTTATTTCATCATATCTAGGGTCCCTTTTAGCATATTCTACTTAATATCCATCTTCCTGACCTGGGGAAAAGAAAACATAAAAGGGTGAGCTCAAATGCTCAGCAAGGGCAACTAAAGGAAATAAAAATCATATCATATCTTTATGAAAATCAAAACCTGCAAAAGAGATCATAATATCTTAACATGGAATAAATCATAGAAGTGAAAATGAGATCCCCATAATCATAACATAAAACTTGAAACTTTGTGGCATGCACACATAATCATGGAAAATCATTTCTTGTTAGTCATGACTCATTGCCAAGACTATCTTAGTAGACAAAGTCCCTTTCTGAACCGAGTTCACTCCTCGTTTCAGTGTAGAGACCCAAAGCCTAACGTACATGAACATTACATTACTTTTGCGGAATACTTAGTACATAACAAAAACACACACACAAGGATCGTAATAGTTTAGTGTCTTTGGAAACTCGGAACGTAATCTTCTAATCGTGGTGAAAGATCTTCAATATCTCCCATAAAGATCTTCCCTTTTTTTTACCTAAAAAACTTTCTTTATATCCTGGGGAAAAGAAAACATAAAAGGGTGATCTCAAATGCTCAGTAAGGGTAAACAACAGAAATATCAATCACATCATATACATAAGAACATAGCTTTTGGAAATCTTAACCTGCAAAAGAGAGCATAATATCTTAACATGGAACAAATCATAGAAGTGAAAATGAGATCCCCATAATCATATCATAAAACTTGAAACTTTGTGGCATGCACACATAATCATGGAAAATCATTTCTTGTTAGTCATGACTCATTGCCAAGACTATCTTAGTGGACAAAGTCCCTTTCTGAACTGAGTTCACTCCTCGTTTCAGTCCTGTATCACTGAACCGAAATAACCTTCCGTTCCAGCCATGTCTATCTCATGAGATATAAAATCATTACCCAATGCATTGGAGGGAGATATAGGTCCCACCCATCTTATAATGAATCCTTTCTTATGTGTGCCACATAATCATAAAACATACATCATCGCATAACACATGTAACAAAAATGGGATTCTTGAAACATCATGACATCATAAATCAATTCATATAAGATAAAGTAATTCATAAACATAATTCCATCACAACATAGTCAAATCAATGTAAAAATATGGATAGAAATAGAACCCTTTATTATCTTATATGGAAAATAATTTTGATAAAACACTTGAATTGAATTCTTGAGGAAAATATCCTTTCTTCTTCAAAATCAATTTCTTTTCACAAAACATCATGCAATTTTAAAAGAAAGAGATTTTATTGAAAATAGTCATGAAAACATTTAGAGGAAGCTTCATGAAAATAAGGCTTTATAAAACAGTATAAATCTGTTCGTGCCGTATAAGTTAAAAAAACATTCTTCGTACTTTTGTCGGAAAAGTCAAAGAGTACCTCGTACGAAAAACAAAAAAAGATTCCTTTCATATCCTTTACTAAAAACTCATAGAAGGGTAAAATTGGATTTAAACAATTGTAGGTGGATGGAAATAATATTACATATTGAGGGAACATGGATGTGGATGATAAAATACACCCCAGTAAATACTTACGAATAAACAATCTCGGATAAAAATGAGATTGTGATATTTCCCTTACCTTAGGTCCGACTTGCTTTGTAAGTGTCCGAACCTCCTGTAGAATGATTTAAATCATGTTATTTACTTATTACAGAATCATATTCATTGTTATGATATCATATATGGTTCACTTATGACATTATATTACCCGTTCTTTTGTAAATTCCATGTTAAAGAAGCGTTTTGGGTAAAATCGTTTCATTTATCGTAGGTGTTTTGACTTGTTGTTCTTGACATCATTATTACTTATATCATGATTTACTTAATTCCAGAATATAAAATATTATTTATATATCATATATATTCAGTATATATATATATAATAGGTAGATAAATAAAGTGAAAAACACCGTTCATGGAGACGGTAGTCCGTACGTACGCATGAACGCTGTTTTCCTTTCCTTATTGTCTTGAAATGGAAGTAAGTAGATGACATACATATGTATATATATACATAAATCCAGTAGCTTTATAATGTCATATATTTCATTATTATTTCTTATATATACATTATAATCATTCTTAAATGGTTAACATGTAGAATGAATCTCATCGCGTCGTGGAGACGGTATTTCGTACGTACGCACGAGCGATGATATCATTTCTATAAATATTGAATTGAATTAGAGTGGATTATACAATATATAAGAATCAATATTATGTTGTAATAACTATGTATAGTTATTCTTTACACCATTATACCCATCCATGTGAGGTGGTGGTGGAAAATAGATTACACCACGGCGTGGAGACGGTATTCCGTACGTACGCACGCGCGGTGATTTCTTTTTCCGTAGGATGGATAGATGGTGAAATAGGGTTGTTTCATACTTATAATAACATATCAGTATATGAGTGATACTGGTGTTATTACTTCATAATGAAACAACCTAAGAAGAAGAAGTGGAAGAAGAAATAAAGATGAAAGAATTGGTAACGGTAATTACCTCTCCTTTGAAGTGCCTCTTTGAGACCTCCTCTTAGGGCACTAAAATTGGTCTTTGAGGAAGACCAGAACCTCTAGGATGTTGCTAGGGAAGTGGAGAGGATAAATTGGCAGGGGTTGGCCGAGCTTGAGTGCTCAAATTGGTGTGAGGAGGAGGGGGAGGAGGTGTCCTTTTATAGGGGAGGAGAGGGGCACCTTAGGAATATCTCAAAATATTATTTTATATTAAAGTCAAAATCGGTTTATAATGGTTCCAAAGGGTCTTATTTCGAAGCTAAAGTGGGGATGGGTCGAAATCCTATCAACCAATAGGATTTAGACAAGTTTAGGGTATTATTTTAACCTTATCAATTAGATTTAACTCTAAGTTAAATAATTTAACTTTTACCGTGTCTTTTTGTTTTCTTTCACTATATGGTTAATAAACTTACTATAACATGCCAAACAAACCCCAAATTGTATATTATTAATACATATATCCTTATCTAAGTCATTTGGCCGAACCTTAGATTTTTAGGAATAAAATAACAATTAATAATATAATATTTGATTTAAAAACTATTTTGTGTCAATTTTGACACTATTTGATATATGATTTTTGTGAAAGTCATAACAGAATTATATGTTCGAACCAAGTTAATTAAATCAACATTAATATATCATAGTAACCTAGAAAATTAGTGGAATTCATAAAAAGTCTTAAATTACATTTATTTTGGTATTTATATTATCAATTATGTCAATATTTCATTAATAAGATAATTACTGCATCATTTTTGTGTCATAAATAAATTAAATTACTTGATGTCTAAAAATTAAAAATAAAATACCATCATGTAGGAAAGCTTTTTAGCTTTCTAATGAATATTTATAGTCGAATTTATCTTATGTATAACCCCATATTAAAAATGATTTACTTATTAAACTTTGATTTTAACTATTTTAACTCTTCTTTAAATAAATTAATAATAAATGTCCTAATCTAATCCAAGTGGGCCTAAATGGTCATATTTTATTCCTAAGTTTGTTTTTGGTCGAATTACACTTGTCCAATAGAATTAGGACATGTGTTAGGGTAATATTAATATCATATTTACCCTTAGTTACCTTATTTACTATTAACCGTGGTAAAAAAGTAAAAAGTTACTATTCACCAAAAAATTATTTTCATCTCATTGAACCACATTTTAGTCCTTGATATTAACCGTGTCTCTCGGATTTTCGAAATTCCATTCACAGAAGCGGTAAAATTAAGTTTTATGCAAAAATTCAGTTTTTAACCTACCACTTAGTAGTTTCACTATTCATCAAAAATTGATGTTTTTCAGAACAATGCCAAAATTTCATCCCAAGCTATATTTCATATTCCGAATTCAAAAATGAAGTCTATTTTTCCAAATTCATAACATAAAAGTTTCATTAATTAATTTTATAATTAAATCCCGCTGTTAAAACAAATAGCGTGTTTTTAAGAAACAATATCTATCAAAAGATTGACACTTGTTTATGTCTAGTTTAAATGTGAAATTACATCCAATGACCAACATTGTATTAAATTTTAAAAATATATTCTAAATATACTTTAAAACCACTCAAATTAATGATTTATCACTATTAATTATTTCGATTAAAAAGGTTGTTTTTAATTATAATTTAGTAATTTTCACTATTCATCAGAATATGAAAGTTATCCGAAAAGTACCAAAATTTCACCTTAGGCTAAATTCGATACTCCGAATCCAAAAATAAAGTTCATTTTGAAAAATAAGATTTACTGGATTTCAAAAAGTGGTTATTACTATTCATTACGGCTAGTTTTAATAATATTTTTATAGCATATCGTTGTTTAGTGAAACTCGGTATTGCGTACTACACACGCTATCGAGGAAGGTCGTGATTGCGTGTAATGCAAGGCAAGTCAAGGATGTGTGTTGTGCAAGCTCCTTTTGGTGTAGCGTAAAACACAAGACATTAATAAAATTAAAAAGAATATATTTTTTTATAAAATCTTGGGCTGTTACATTCTACCCCCCTTAAAATGAATTTCGCCCTCGAAATTCGTCGGGGTTATAAATGGTTTACTATTTGAAAGTTTCTTTAATAGAAACCCACATCGTAAAAGGGAATACCAAAACTTGGCTTTAAAAACTAAAGTATGAAATGTAACGATTACCCAAATAAACTAATCACTGGGTTTCCACATAGGTGAAAATATGGATATGGAAGAGAAATGTAACCATCATGTTCTGATGGAGAGTGGTAGAGAACATGGCTATGGAAAATCCAGTAATCACAAATCCATAAATTTGTGACGATCTAAGGTACCATCTGATTCATCAGGTATAAGATCACTAGGACAACATTTTTGGCTTTCAAGATCATTTCCCTAAAGTTGAAAATTTGAATTAGAATAAATACTTACTTTATTTTGATACAATATCAATGTTGTTCGTGCCTTGAACAATTTCCACTTCATCTCTTAAATAAATGAAGTTGAATTTGTTATTCGTGAAGTGTTAGCAGATCATGTGATAGAATGACGGGTCATTCCATCTGTCTCAAACAAAAGGTAAGCAAAAGTTATTAAATATACATAAGTCATTCTATAGTGAGATTAATCATATATAGTTCCTAAAATGGACTTATACTTCATATATCATACTGCTTAATATAATAAAACTAGTTTCTACTAAACAGGGACTTCCTGTAGGTCAGTGGTAGGCGATAAAGGCCAGTCGCACCTCGGTTGTGGGTTCGATTCCTACAGCCTTGTCCGAAGCGATGGGCTGTCGCCCGTCCTGCAGGTTGTCCCTTTTTCTAAAACTACATTACTATAACATCCCATCAATAATATCGAAAAAAAACTTCTATCCTTAAATAATACTAACTTATGTCCGACATAATCCATTCCAATCTTTAGGCTTATCCATAATACTGCAGTCCATTCTCATAACATAGTGAAAACGATTACCAGAGATCCCCATATATCATAAGATATGTCTTGTTGGTCACATTCCAAACATTCAAAGTCCTTAATCATGTATTCTCTTGAATACCCTAGTGAAAACATGAATGCAGTTTAAATTTAACACCTTCCACATACCAAAATCCTCAAAATTCTATATACTCAAACCATGATATCACTTAGTCCTTATATCAATCATGAGCTCATGAATACTATCAAACATTTAATTTTCTCCTTATCCCTTCATTATGCGCATATCATCTACATTCCAAAAATAACCTTTCATGGATACTGGTAACATTAATCAGACAATAGTGTAACAATCCTTACATGTCTCTTTATTCTACAGTATCATGAGATTACTTATACAACATTACACATGATAAACATGTAATCATTCCACTACATTCTTAAACCATTGACCGAGCTTCAAAAATTCTTTCGTCTCACATATCATTTGTAGTCTCTTCATCATCATCCACATAAATACTACCCATATGACCATACTGATTCTCTTCATGAGTCTTTCCCTTAGGGCATTTGTTTGCATAATGCCCATACATTCCACATTTAAAACACTTAACCATTTTTGATTTCGTAGCAATACCATTATCCTCATCCATGGTGTTGACCGACCCTTTTCCTTTGCACTTACTTGCTTTGTGTCCTTCTTTTCCACACCCAAAGCATCTTCCAGTTCCTTTGAAACATTCTCCTTGATGCCTCTTCCCACATGATTTACATAGGGGAAATTGAACTTTCGTTCCTCTATGATCATCATGGAACTCCATCTTTCTCTTATTAGTCGAGTCAGGAAACTTACCAAATTTTACTTTATTGATCATGTTGTGAGATTGCTGATTCGGCATAATAATGATGTTTGGACATCCAAATCCCATTTCATTTGGTTGCTCATGAAGAATATCATTCCATTGTCCATCATATCCTCCATTATTGTGAATCATCTTGTTTCCAGCCATTTTCTAAAACCCAAACAGAATAGTGTTAGATGCAAAAATCGTAATAAAGGGGGAGTAACTTAAATATTTATCATCTTTGGTTTAATCTAATATCGTTACCATAGTTCTATAACTATATCCTATACGTATATTTATCCTTAGGGGCATCCCTAGACATACCTTAGAAATATCTCTAGGGATCTTACTAACGTTTTCGCGTCCTAGTTTCCAAAGGTTGACTAAACCTTTCCTCTGATACCAACTGTAGAGACCCGAAGCCTAACGTACATGAACATTACATTACTTTTGCGGAATACTTAGTACATAACAAAAACACACACACAAGGATCGTAATAGTTTAGTGTCTTTGGAAACTCGGAACGTAATCTTCTAATCGTGGTGAAAGATCTTCAATATCTCCCATAAAGATCTTCCCTTTTTTTTACCTAAAAACCTTTCTTTATATCCTGGGGAAAAGAAAACATAAAAGGGTGATCTCAAATGCTCAGTAAGGGTAAACAACAGAAATATCAATCACATCATATACATAAGAACATAGCTTTTGGAAATCTTAACCTGCAAAAGAGAGCATAATATCTTAACATGGAACAAATCATAGAAGTGAAAATGAGATCCCCATAATCATATCATAAAACTTGAAACTTTGTGGCATGCATACATAATCATGGAAAATCATTTCTTGTTAGTCATGACTCATTACCAAGACTATCTTAGTGGACAAAGTCCCTTTCTGAACCGAGTTCACTCCTCGTTTCAGTCCTGTATCACTGAACCGAAATAACCTTCCGTTCCAGCCATGTCTATCTCATGAGATATAAAATCATTACCCAATGCATTGGAGGGAGATATAGGTCCCACCCATCTTATAATGAATCCTTTCTTATGTGTGCCACATAATCATAAAACATACATCATCGCATAACACATGTAACAAAAATGGGATTCTTGAAACATCATGACATCATAAATCAATTCATATAAGATAAAGTAATTCATAAACATAATTCCATCACAACATAGTCAAATCAATGTAAAAATATGGATAGAAACAGAACCCTTTATTATCTTATATGGAAAATAATTTTGATAAAACACTTGAATTGAATTCTTGAGGAAAATATCCTTTCTTCTTCAAAATCAATTTCTTTTCACAAAACATCATGCAATTTTAAAAGAAAGAGATTTTATTGAAAATAGTCATGAAAACATTTAGAGGAAGCTTCATGAAAATAAGGCTTTATAAAACAGTATAAATCTGTTCGTGCCGTATAAGTTAAAAAAAACATTCTTCGTACTTTTGTCGGAAAAGTCAAAGAGTACCTCGTACGAAAAACAAAAAAAGATTCCTTTCATATCCTTTACTAAAAACTCATAGAAGGGTAAAATTGGATTTAAACAATTGTAGGTGGATGGAAATAATATTACATATTGAGGGAACATGGATGTGGATGATAAAATACACCCCAGTAAATACTTACGAATAAACAATCTCGGATAAAAATGAGATTGTGATATTTCCCTTACCTTAGGTCCGACTTGCTTTGTAAGTGTCCGAACCTCCTGTATAATGATTTAAATCATGTTATTGACTTATTACAGAATCATATTCATTGTTATGATATCATATATGGTTCACTTATGACATTATATTACCCGTTCTTTTGTAAATTCCATGTTAAAGAAGCGTTTTGGGTAAAATCGTTTCATTTATCGTAGGTGTTTTGACTTGTTGTTCTTGACATCATTATTACTTATATCATGATTTACTTAATTCCAGAATATAAAATATTATTTATATATCATATATATTCAGTATATATATATATATAATAGGTAGATAAATAAAATGAAAAACACCGTTCATGGAGACGGTAGTCCGTACGTACGCATGAACGCTGTTTTCCTTTCCTTATTGTCTTGAAATGGAAGTAAGTAGATGACATACATATGTATATATATACATAAATCCAGTAGCTTTATAATGTAATATATTTCATTATTATTTCTTATATATACATTATAATCATTCTTAAATGGTTAACATGTAGAATGAATCTCATCGCGTCGTGGAGACGGTATTCCGTACGTACGCACGAGCGATGATATCAATTCTATAAATATTGAATTGAATTAGAGTGGATTATACAATATATCAGAATCAATATTATGTTGTAATAACTATGTATAGTTATTCTTTACACCATTATACCCATCCATGTGAGGTGGTGGTGGAAAATAGATTACACCACGGCGTGGAGACGGTATTCCGTACGTACGCACGCGCGGTGATTTCTTTTTCCGTAGGATGGATAGATGGTGAAATAGGGTTGTTTCATACTTATAATAACATATCAGTATATGAGTGATACTGGTGTTATTACTTCATAATGAAACAACCTAAGAAGAAGAAGTGGAAGAAGAAATAAAGATGAAAGAATTGGTAACGGTAATTACCTCTCCTTTGAAGTGCCTCTTTGAGACCTCCTCTTAGGGCACTAAAATTGGTCTTTGAGGAAGACCAGAACCTCTAGGATGTTGCTAGGGAAGTGGAGAGGATAAATTGGCAGGGGTTGGCCGAGCTTGAGTGCTCAAATTGGTGTGAGGAGGAGGGGGAAGAGGTGTCCTTTTATAGGGGAGGAGAGGGGCACCTTAGGAATATCTCAAAATATTATTTTATATTAAAGTCAAAATCGGTTTATAATGGTTCCAAAGGGTCTTATTTCGAAGCTAAAGTGGGGATGGGTCGAAATCCTATCAACCAATAGGATTTAGACAAGTTTAGGGTATTATTTTAACCTTATCAATTAGATTTAACTCTAAGTTAAATAATTTAACTTTTACCGTGTCTTTTTGTTTTCTTTCACTATATGGTTAATAAACTTACTATAACATGCCAAAAAAACCCCAAATTGTATATTATTAATACATATATCCTTATCTAAGTCATTTGGCCGAACCTTAGATTTTTAGGATTAAAATAACAATTAATAATATAATATTTTATTTAAAAACTATTTTGTGTCAATTTTGACACTATTTGATATATGATTTTTGTGAAAGTCATAACAGAATTATATGTTCGAACCAAGTTGATTAAATCAACATTAATATATCATAGTAACCTAGAAAATTAGTGGAATTCATAAAAAGTCTTAAATTACATTTATTTTGGTATTTATATTATCAATTATGTCAATATTTCATTAATAAGATAATTACTGCATCATTTTTGTGTCATAAATAAATTAAATTACTTGATGTCTAAAAATTAAAAATAAAATACCATCATGTAGGAAAGCTTTTTATCTTTCTAATGAATATTTATAGTCGAATTTATCTTATGTATAACCCCATATTAAAAATGATTTACTTATTAAACTTTGATTTTAACTATTTTAACCCTTCTTTAAATAAATTAATAATAAATGTCCTAATCTAATCCAAGTGGGCCTAAATGGTCATATTTTATTCCTAAGTTTGTTTTTGGTCGAATTACACTTGTCCAATAGAATTAGGACATGTGTTAGGGTAATATTAATATCATATTTACCCTTAGTTACCTTATTTACTATTAACCGTGGTAAAAAAGTAAAAAGTTACTATTCACCAAAAAATTATTTTCATCTCATTGAACCACATTTTAGTCCTTGATATTAACCGTGTCTCTCGGATTTTCGAAATTCCATTCACAGAAGCGGTAAAATTAAGTTTTATGCAAAAATTCAGTTTTTAACCTACCACTTAGTAGTTTCACTATTCATCAAAAATTGATGTTTTTCAGAACAATGCCAAAATTTCATCCCAAGCTATATTTCATATTCCGAATTCAAAAATGAAGTCTATTTTACCAAATTCATAACATAAAAGTTTCATTAATTAATTTTATAATTAAATCCCGCTGTTAAAACAAATAGCGTGTTTTTAAGAAACAATATCTATCAAAAGATTGACACTTGTTTATGTCTAGTTTAAATGTGAAATTACATCCAATGACCAACATTGTATTAAATTTTAAAAATATATTCTAAATATACTTTAAAACCACTCAAATTAATGATTTATCACTATTAATTATTTCGATTAAAAAGGTTGTTTTTAATTATAATTTAGTAATTTTCACTATTCATCAGAATATGAAAGTTACCCGAAAAGTACCAAAATTTCACCTTAGGCTAAATTCGATACTCCGAATCCAAAAATAAAGTTCATTTTGAAAAATAAGATTTACTGGATTTCAAAAAGTGGTTATTACTATTCATTACGGCTAGTTTTAATAATATTTTTATAGCATATCGTTGTTTAGTGAAACTCGGTATTGCGTACTACACACGCTATCGAGGAAGGTCGTGATTGCGTGTAATGCAAGGCAAGTCAAGGATGTGTGTTGTGCAAGCTCCTTTTGGTGTAGCGTAAAACACAAGACATTAATAAAATTAAAAAGAATATATTTTTTTATAAAATCTTGGGCTGTTACATTCAGTCCTGTATCACTGAACCGAAATAACCTTCCGTTCCAGCCATGTCTATCTCATGAGATATAAATCTTTACCCAATGCATTGGAGGGAGATATAGGTCCCACCCATCTTATAATGAATCCTTTCTTATGTGTGCCACATAATCATAAATCATACATCATCGCATAACACATGTAACAAAAATGGGATTCTTGAAACATCATGACATCATAAAAAAAATCATATAAGGCAAATGAATTCATAAAAATAATTCCCTCACAACATAATCAAATCAATGTAATTAAAGGGATAAAAACAGAACCCTTTATTATCTTAGATGGAAAATAATTTTGATAAAACACTTGAACTCCATTCTTGAGGAAAATATCCTTTCTTTTTCAAAAAAACTTTTCTTTTCTTAACATGTCATACAATTATAAACTAAAAGAAGTTGATTAAAAATAAACTTGAAAACTTGTAAAGGAAGCTTCTTGGAAATAATGTTTTAAAAATCCATTCATGCCGTATAAGTTAAAAAAAACATTCTTCTCGTACTTTTGTCGGAAAAGTCAAAAAGTACCTCGTACGGAAAAACGACAAAAGATTCCTTTCATATTCTTTACTAAAAACTCACATAAGGGTAAAATTGGATTTAAACTATTTCAAGTGGATGGAAACAATATTACATATTTAGGGAACATGGATGTGGATGATAAAATACACCCCAGTAAATACTTACGAATAAACAATCTCGGATAAAAATGAGATTGTGATATTTCCCTTACCTTAGGTCCAATTTGCTTTGTTCGTGTCCGAAGCTCCTGTATAATGGTTTAAATAATGTTATTGACTTATTCCATAATCATAAATATTGATATGAGATCATATATGGTCATATTATTAGCTTCTTGTTAGTAATATTTCATTGTTACTTGTTACTCGGGTCTTTATAACTTTTTGTTCTTATGCGTGTTTTGTCGAATAAATTCTTATTCTTATCTTTAGGTTATAGATAATTCATTTCCAGAATGGTATTAGTGTAGTATATACCATATTCATTCATTCAATTCATTTATATAATCATTATGAAATGAAGATCATGTAGAACGAGTCGCATCACATCGTGGAGACTGTATTCCGTACGTACGCACGAGTGATGATATAGTTCCGATGATCGTGGAATTGTATTGGAGTATATATATATTATTTAAGTATCAATATTACTTCATAATAATCATATATAGTTACTCATTACACCATTATACCCATCCTTGTAAGGTGATGGTGGAAAATAGATTACACCACGGCGTGGAGACGGTATTCTGTACGTACGCACGCGCGGTGATTTCATTTTTCCGTAGGATGGATAGAAGGTGAATTAGGGTTGTTTCATATTTATAATAACATATCAGTATGTAAGTAATAATTATGTTATTACTTTATCATGAAACAACTAAAGAAGAAGAAGTTGAAGAAGAAAGAAATTGAAAAGATCGGTAATGGATATTACCTCTTCTTTGGAACGCCTCTTTGAATCCTCCACTTAAGGAACTAAGATTGGTCTTTGGAGAAGACCAGGACCTCTAGGATTATTCTTAGGGAAGTGGAGAGGAGAAAATGGCAGGGGTTGGCCGAACTTGAGTGCTCAAATTGGTGTGAGGAGGAGGGGGAGGAGGTGCCCTTTTATAAGGGAGGAGAGGGGCACCTTAGGAATATCTCAAAATATTATTTTATATTAAAGTCAAAATCGGTTTATAATGGTTCCAAAGGGTCTTATTTCGAAGCTAAAGTGGGGAAGGGTCGAAATCCTATCAACCAATAGGATTTAGACAAGTTTAGGGTATTATTTTAACCTTATCAGTTAGATTTAACTCTAAGTTAATTAATTTAACTTTTACCGTGTCTTTTTGTTTTCTTCCACTATATGGATAATACACTTACTATAACATGTCAAACGAACCCCAAATTGTTTATTATTAATATATATATCTTTATCTAAGTCATTTGGCCGAACCTTAGATTTTGAGGAATAAAATAACAATTAATAATATAATATTTGATTTAAAAACTATTTTGTGTCAATTTTGACACTATTTGATATATGATTTTTGTGAAAGTCATAACAGAATTATATGTTTGAACTAAGTTGATTAAATCAACACTAATATATCATAGTAACCTAGAAAATTAGTGTAATTCATAAAAAGTCTCAAATTACATTCATTTGAGCATTTATAACATCAATTAGGTTAATATTTCCTTAAAAGGGTAATTACTGCATCATCGTTGTGTCATAAATAAATTAATTCATTTAAAGTCTAAAAATTATAAATAAAATATCATTATGTAGGAAATCGTTTTAGCTTTCTAATGAGTATTTATAGTCGAATTTAGCCTATGTATAACCCCATATTAAAAATGGTTTACTTAATAAACTTTGATTTTAACTATTTTAACCCTTCTTTAAATAAATTAATAATAAATGTCCTAATCTAACCCAAGTGGGCCTAAATGGTCATATTTTATTCATAAGGTTGTTTTTGGTCGAATTACACTTATCCAATAGAATTAGGACATGTGTTAGGGTAATAGTAATATCATATTTACCCTTAGTTACCCTATTTACTATTAACCGCGGTAAAAATAGTAAAAAGTTACTATTCACCAAAAAATTATTTTCATCTCATTGAACCACATTTTAGTCCTTGATATTAACCGTGTCTCTCGGATTTTTGAAATTCCATTCACAGAAGCGGTAAAATTATGTTTTATGCAAAATTCAGTTTTTAACCTACCACTTAGTGGTTTCACTATTCATCAAAAATTGAAATTTTTCAGAAAAATACCAAAATTTCACCCTAGGCTAATTTCGATATTCTGAGTCCAAAAATGAAGTCCATTTTGAAAAATAAAATTTATAAAATTTCAAAAAGTGGTTATTACTATTTATAATGGCTAGTTTTAATAGCATATTGTTGTTTAGTGAAACTCGGTATTGCGTACGACGCAAGCTATCGAGGAAGGTCGCGATTGCGTGTAAAGCAAGCCAAGCAAGTGTTGTGTAGAAAAAAAAATTCCTTTTATGGTTTATATAACATAAACGTCTCGGGTGTTACAGTAACGATTATCCAAATAAACTAATCACTGGGTTTCCACATAGGAGAAAATATGGATATGGAAGACAAATCTAACCATTATGTTCTGATAGAGAGTGGTAGAGAACATGGCTATGAAATAGCCAACAATCACAAAGCCATAGATTTGTGACGATCTAAGGTACCATCTGATTTATCAGATATAAGAGCACTAGGACAACGTTTTTGGTTTTCAAGATCGTTTCCCTAAAGTTAAAGAATTTGAATTAGAATAAATACTTACTTTATTTTGGTACAATCTCACTGTTGTTCGTGCCTTTAACAATTTCCACTTCATCTCTTAAATAAATGAAGTTTAATTTGTTATTCATGAAGTGTTAGCAGATCATGTGATAGAATTACGGGTCATTCCATCTGTCTCAAAAGGTTAGCAAAATTTATATACATAAGTCGATCTATAGTGGGATTAATCATATATGGTTCCTAAAATGGGCTTATACTTCATATATCATACTGCTTAATATAATAAAACTAGTTTCTAATAAACAGGGACTTCCTGTAGGCCAGTGGTAGGAAATAAAGGCCAGTCACACTTTGGTTGTGGGTTCGATTCCCACAACCTTGTCTGACGCGATGGGCTGTCGCCCGTCCTGTAGGTTGTCCTTTTTCTAATACTATATTACTATAACATCCCATCAATAATATCGAAAAAAAACTTCTATCCTTAAACAATACTAACTTATGTCCAACATAATCCATTGTAATCTTTACGCTTATCCATAATACTGCAGTCCACTCTCATAATATAGTGAAAACAATTACCATAGATTTAATACTATCGTTGATCCCCATATATCATAAGATATGTCTTGTTGGTCACATTCCAAACATTCAAAGGCCTTAATCATGTATTCTCTTGAATAATGAATACCCATTGAACCTTAGTGAAATCATGAATACTGTTAAAAGTTAACACTTTCCACATACCAAAATCCAAAAACTCTATATACTCAAACCATGATATAACCTTCTCCTTATATCAGTCATGATCTCATGAATACTATCAAACATTTAATTTTCTCCTTATCCCTACATTATGCGCATATCATCTACATTCCAAAAATATCTGAATAACCTTCCATGGATACTGGTAAAATTAATCATACACTTTTAAAACTCAAGGAAAGACGATAGTGTAACAATCCTTAGATGTCTCGTTATTCCAACATTACACATGATAAACATGTAATCATTCCACTACATTCTTAAACCATTGTCCAAGATTCAATAATTCTTTCATCTCACATATCATTTGTAGTCTCTTCATCATCATCAACATAAATACTTCCCATACGACCATACTGATTCTCTTCATAAGACTTTCCCTTAGGGCATTGGTTTTCATAATGCCCGTACATTCCACATTTAAAACATTTAACCATTGTTGATGTCGTAGCAATACCATTATCCTCATCCCTGGTGTTAACTGAACATTTTCCTTTGCACTTACTGGCTTTGTGTCCTTCTTTTCCACACCCAAAGCATCTTCTAGTTCCTTTGAAACATTCTCCTTGATCCCTCTTCCCACATGAATTACATAGGGGAAATTGAACTTTATTTCCTCTATGATCATCATGAAACTCCATCTTTCTCTTATTAGCCGAGTCAGGAAACTTACCGAATTTTACTTTATTGATCATATTATGAGATTGCTGATTCGGCATAATAATTATGTTTGGACTTCTAAATCCCATTTCATTATGAAGAATATCATTCCATTGTCCATCATATCGTCCATTATCGTGAATCATCTTGTTTCCAGCCATTTTCTAAAACCCAAAAAGAATAGTGTTAGAGGAAAAAATCATAATAAAGGGGGAGTAACTTCAATATCTATCATCTTAGGTTTAATCTAATATCGTTACCATAGTTATAGGACTATATCCTATATGTATACTTATCATTAGGGACATCCCTAGACATACCTTAGAGATATCTCTAGGGATCTCACTAACGTTTTCGCATCCTAGTTTCCAAAGGTTGACTAAACCATTCCTCTGATACCAACTGTAATGACCCGAAGTCTGACGTACATGGACATTACATTACTTTTGCGGAATACTTAGTACATAACAAAAACACACACACAAGGATCGTAATAGTTTAGTGTCTTTGGAAACTCGGAACGTAATCTTCTAATCATGGTGAAAGATCTTCAATATCTCCCATAAAGATCTTCCCTTTTTTTTACCTAAAACCTTTCTTTATATCCTGGGGAAAAGAAAACATAAAAGGGTGAGATCAAATGCTCAGTAAGGGTAAACAAAAGAAATATCAATCACATCATATACATAAGAACATATCTTTTGGAAATCTTAACCTACAAAAGAGATCATAATATCATAACATGGGATAAATCATAGAAGTGAAATGTAATCCCAATAATAATAACTTAAAACATGAAACATTGTGGCATACTCAAATAATCATAGAGAATCATTTCTTGTTAGTCAAGACTCATTGCCAAGACTATCTTAGTGGACAAAGTCCCTTTCTGAATCGAGTAACCCTCGTTTTAGTCCTGTTTCACTGAACCGGTATAACCTACCATTTCATCCATGTCTATCTCATGAGATATAAAATCTTTACCCAATTCATTGGAGGGAGATATAGGTCCCACCCATCTTATAATGAATCCTTTATTATGTGTGCCACATAATCATAAATCATACATCAACGCATAATACATGTAACAAAAATGGGATTCTTGAAACATCATGACATCATAAAACAAATCATATAAGGTAAATGACTTCATAAAAATAATTCCCTCAAAACATAATCAAATCAATGTAATAATAGGGATAAAAACAGAACCCCTTATTATCTTAGATGGAAAATAATTTTGATAAAACACCTGAACTCCATTCTTGAGGAAAATATCCTTTCTTCTTCAAATTTTTTTTCCTTTCTTAACATGTCATACAAATTTAAACTAAAAGAAGTTGATTAAAAATAAACTTGAAAACTTGTAAAGGAAGATTCTTGGAAATAATGTTTTAAAAATCCATTCATACCGTATAAGTTAAAAAAACATTATTCTCGTACTTTTGTCGGAAAAGTCAAAAAACTACCTCGTACGAAAAATGACAAAAGATTCCTTTCATATCTTTTACTAAAAACTCACCGAAGGGTAAAATTGGATTTAAACAATTGTAGGTGGATGAAAATAATATTACATATTGAGTAAACATGGATGTGGATGATAAAATACACCCCAGTAAATACCAAAGTATAAACAATCTCGGATAAAAATGAGATTGTGATATTTCCCTAACCTTAGGTCCGATTTGCTTGGTACATGTCCGAAGCTCCTGTATAATGGTTTAAATAATGTTATTGACTTATTCCAGAATCATACATATTTATATGATATCATATATGGTCATATTCTTAGCTTCTTGTTAGTAATATTTCATTGTTATTTGTTACTCGGGTCCTTATTGCCTTTTGTTCTTATGCGTGTTTTGCCGAAAAAATTATTATTCTTCTTTTAAGGTTATAGATACCTTATATCCAGAATGTTATTAGTGTAACATATATCATATTTATTCATTCAATTCATTTATATAATTACTATGTAATGATGATCATGTAGAACGAGTCGCATCACATCGTGGAGACGGTATTCCGTACATACGCACGAGTGATGATATCGTTCCTATGATCGTGGAATTGTATTGGAGTACATATATATTATTTCAGTATCAATATTACTTTATAATAATCATAAATAGTTACTCATTACACCATTATACCCATACTTGTAAGGTGGTGGTGGAAAATAGATTGCACCACAGCGTGGAAACGGTATTCCGTACGTACGCACGCGCGGTGATTTCATTTTTCCGTAGGATGGATAGAAGGTGAATTAGGGTTGTTTCATATTTATAATATCATATTAGTATGTAAGTAATACTGATGTTATTACTTTATAATGAAACAACTAAATAAGAAGAAGTTGAAGAAAAAGAAATTGAAAAGATCGGTAATGGATATTACCTCTTCTTTGGAACGCATCTTTGAATCCTCCACTTAGGGAACTAATATTGGTCTTTGAAGTAGCCCAGTACCTCTAGGATTATTCTAGGGAAGTGGAGAAGAGATTTTGGCAGGGGTTTGCCGAGCTTGAATGCTTAAATTGGTGTGAGGAGGAGAGGGAGGAGGTGCCCTTTTATAAGGGAGGAGAGGGGCACCTTAGGAATATCTCAAAATATTATTTTATATTAAAGTCAGAATCGGTTTATAATG
Organism: Viscum album; assembly: GCA_963277665.1. Classification (NCBI taxonomy): domain Eukaryota; kingdom Viridiplantae; phylum Streptophyta; class Magnoliopsida; order Santalales; family Viscaceae; genus Viscum; species Viscum album. The sequence continues at coordinate 826,379,945 of OY728126.1, read as the reverse complement.
GTTCCAAAGGGTCGTATTTCGAAGCTAAAGTGGGGATGGGTCGAGATCCTATCAACCAATAGGATTTAGACAAGTTTAGGTTATTATTTTAACCTTATCAATTAGATTTAACTCTAAGTTAAATAATTTAACTTTTACCGTGTCTTTTTGTTTTCTTACACTATATGGTTAATAAACTTACTATAACATATCAAACGAACCCCAAATTGTTTATTATTAATATATATATCCTTATCTAAGTCATTTTTCCGAACCTTAGATTTTTAGGAATAAAATAACAATTAATTATATAATATTTGATTTAAAAACTATTTTGTGTCACTTTTGACACTATTTGATATATGATTTTTGTGAAAGTAATAACAGAATTATATGTTCAAAACAAGTTGATTAAATCAATACTAATATATCATAGTAACCTAGAAAATTAGTGGAATTCATAAAAAGTATAAAATTACATTTATTTTGGTATCAATTATGTCAATATTTCATTAATTAGATAATTACTGCATCATCTTTGTGTCATAAATAAATTAAATTTTTTGATGTCTAAAAATTACAAATAAAATACCATTATGTAGGAAATCATTTTAGATTTCTAATGAATATTTACAATTGAATTTATCTTACGTATAACCTTATATTAAAAATGTTTTAGTAAATAAACATTGATTCTAACTCTTTTAACTCTTCTTTGAATTAAATAATAATAAATGTCCTAATCTAATCCAAGTGGGCCTAAATGATAATATTTTACACTTAAGGTTGTTTTTGGTCGAGATAAACTTGTACAATAGGATTAGGACATGTGTTAGGGTAATATTAATATCATTTTTACCCTTAATTACCCTATTTACTTTTAACCGTGGTAAATAAAAGTAAAAAGTTACTATTCACCAAAAAATATTTTCATCTCATTGAACCACATTTTACTTACTGACATCAACCGTGTCTCTCAGATTTTTGAAATTCCATTCACAGAAGCGGTAAAATTAAGTTTTATGAAAAATTCAGTTTTTTAACTACCACTTAGTAGTTTCACTATTCATAAAAAATTGAAGGTTTTCAGAAAAATGCCAAAATTTCATCCTAAGCTATATTTGATATTCCGAATTCAAAAATGATTTCTATTTTACAAAATTCCCAACATATTAGTTGCATTAATTAATTTTATAATTAATTTCTGCTGTCACAACAAATAGCGTGTTTTTAAGAGATAATAACTATCAAAAGATTAACACTTGTTTATATCTGGTGTAAATGTGAAATTACATCCAATGACAAATATTGTATTGAATTGTAAAAATATATTCTAAATATACTTTAAAACCACTCAAATTAATAATTTATCACTATAAATTATTTCGATTAAAAAAGTTGTTTTTAATTAAAATTTAGTAATTTTCACTATTCATCAGAATATGAAAGTTATCCGAAAAGTACCAAAATTTCACCTTAGGCTAAATTCGATACTCCGAATCCAAAAATTAAGTCCATTTTGAGAGCTAAAATTTCAAACATTTTACAAAGTGGTTATTACTATTTATAACGGCTAGTTTTAATAATATTTTAATAGCATATCGTTGTTTCGTGAAACTCAGTATTGCATACTACACACGCTATCGAGGAAGGTTGCGATTGCGTGTAATGCAAGGCAAGTCAAGGATGCGTGTTGTGCAAGCTCCTTTTGGTGTAGCGTAAAACACAAGACATTAATAAAATTAAAAAGAATAGTTTTCATAAAATCTCGGGCTGTTACATTTATATATGTATATATAATATGTACAAGTTGAAACATAATTAAAAAAATTAGGTGGGAGGGGGGAATGCGTGAACATTAGTGAGTGACTATTTTTTTGTTAATATATAATGAGTTCTTATATATATATATATATATAGTTTGGTAATTTTAAACTAGTAGGGAGTGAGTGTGTTAATTTTTTTCTAAATATATTTATACATGTGAATATATATATATATATATTTAATATGTGGAAGTTATAAAATAAAATTTTTTAGGGGTGCACAATTGTGGTCTAGTTAATTTTTTTCTAAATAGATTTATATATATATATATAATATAAGAAAGTTGCAACATAATTAAAAAAAATAAGATGGGATGGGATGTGTGCGAACATTAGTGGGTGAGAGTTTTTTAATTAATATATAATGAGTTATTATATATATATAGTCGAATGTAATTTTATCCCAGGAGCACTTGTTGGACCAATTGGTCCAGACGCAACCTTTGAAATATGTGGTAGGGGGTTCGAATCTCCCTACCGGCAGTTTCCCAATATTTTTTAGACCGGGTGAGCTTTTTTGGGCCGGCTCAGCCCAATCTGCGGGCTTGGTTGCATATGCGCATCCCAATGAGCCATTGACCCGAGCTTATTCCGACCCAACTCAGGCTTTACCAGGCTGGGCCTCTTGGCCTTTTGGGCTAGGATGGTCTGGCTCTCGGGCCGTTAGGCCAGAATTACACCCTTACATGATAGGTTAATTTAATTATATCATTCATATTTCCATAGTATCCCACCTTTTCAAGAGTAAATACACCACTATTTTTGGTTTGAAATCTTCTTTATGATAAATTGTATGAAACCTGAAGCTGTAAATATTGTAGATATTGAATCTATTAGTTTTCTTTAGAGGACATTGAGATAAAAACATCAAATCATTTCATATTTTAGCTAAATTTTCAATATCCATTTTCTATAAAAAATATATAAGGTGTTACTTTTAACAAAGGAAAAATTACTACATGTCAATAATATGAATATGAGTATATACTTTCACAATGGGAGAAATATTCTAAAATCTTCTTATTAACATATTTTGTTAATTCTAACTCATTTAGAGCTCGAACCCTTAGTCACGTCTTTGTTTTCAATTTTAATTCTTCAATAAATGGATCTATAATAAGATTGTTGAGTAGCACATATGTATGTTCTTATAGAAACTCCAATTTAGTCAGAGTAAAAGTTGACCCATTTCCAACTGGTCGTACAATAGTTGGAAACACTAATGGCCAGTTTTCAGAATGAGAAATAGTGGAGATTTATTCAACACATCCAACATGATTGAATATAGTCTCAATCCCATCTAAATACCTAGAAAAATAGTTCATTTACTCTTCATCTATATAACCTTTAGCAAAAGAGGCTTTTGGTTAAGATTTATTCATCACATATGATTTAAAAGGACTTAGGTAGCTGATGAAAAAAAACATATTAAAAAAATTTACACAATGATTTGATAAAATTGAATTCACTAATTAAAATACAAAAAATATTAATATACCTATCAATTTAATAAATCCATCAATAGTGTACCGGTCCACCAAGTTTTTCTTCTTCAACCAAATGAACAATCAAATGAATCGTGAATGTGAATAATGAAGGGGGAAATAACATCTCTAAATGAAAAAGTGTCAAAAAAATTATTTATTTAAGTTTATCAAGATTAGTTGGATTTATAGTTTTTCCAAAAAACTCTCAAAAAAATGTACAAAACTAAACTAGAACCACAATTACTTATTTAGGAAATGTATTACACAATGCCAACAGACAAAACTTCTCCATTACAATATGCATGTCATGAATTTTTAATCAATGAAAATTTTAATGTTTTAAGTCAATGCACGTTGATATGTTATTTTAATATCTATATCACACTTTTATATTAATTAATGCTCAAAGGAATATGACATTATCATTATTTTTTATTGTAAAAATAGTTGAAGGATACTTTCCATTTTAATTTCTCCACAAACCATGATTTATATTCATGGACTCCAAATTCTTATGGGAATTAAGGCGATCCTTCAATTTACCCTTCTCGTTAAGAAATGTGAAAATTTAATTATTGTAGATGTTATTCTCAATATGAATTATGTCAAGATTATGACATATCAAATTATACTCCTAATAATGATGTTTGAAAAGTATACTTTTTTTCTTCCATTATTGTGTTCCAACTGCTTTAGATACTTACCTCATACCTGTTTCTCCCTTCTTTTAAACTGATTACATTTTCAAAATTCTTTAATGAAATCCACTAATTTTCCAAATATTTCTAAGACTAATAACACCTTCGGTGTCTTTACCAATTAAATATCTCCATTGAATAATGTCTTGTTAAAATCAAATTTATGAGAAGCATTAAGAAATTTATGATGATACATAAAAATCCATTTTCTAATATGAGGTAATCAATGAGGTCCAAAATAAAAATTACAAATTAGGCAAGCCCAACTAGTATGAGTGTTCCAACCAGATAAATTTACTTGTTTAGGAAAGTCACTAATTTTTTACCTTAAAACAATATGCATTTTGAATAGTTTTCTCACTTAATCACCAAATGTTTCAATGCCACCATCCCGTAATTGTTGAAATTATTTCATTATAGGTTGAAATTATACATAAATTTCATTTACAGACATTTTCATTCCAGTAATAATCATCAAAATAATTAAATAAGTCTTATTTATACACATCTATAGAGGTAGATTATAGGGGATCAAAACAACTGACCAAATTCTATAATTAGTACTCAAAGTACCATAAGGGTTAAAACCATCACACACCAAGCCCAAATGTATATTCCTAGGATCTATAGAAAAACTTGTATATAATTAATCAAATGTCTTCCATGATGTTTAATATTTTGGATGTATAATCAAGACATCGTTACTATCCTGAGTTTTCTACTTCATATCATATGTAGTCTTAAACGACATGAATAATCTTTACAATCATGGTTTTAGAGGAAAGTAACACAATACCTTTTCATGAGTTTTATTCTTCTGTTTCTTCCTAGGGTTTCATTGATTTATACTCTCATTTTTTTCATTGACTTACATATTCTTGTATGAAATTTTATGCATTCTTTATTATCGAACTCTTCTCCCCAGTAAAGCATTCATTCGTTAGGGAATGTATGAATCATTTTTTAATCAAGTCCAAGTTTGTTGATGAATTTATCAATCACATAGAATGATGCATGGATCATAGATTTACTAAAATAATCATGAATAAACACTAATATCATGGACATTACTTTTTAAATAATTCCACGGAGACATTTGGTATAATACAACTTAAGTAGAAAAAGAAAACTCTAAACACTTGACACACCCTTCATACAATTCGTATTGCTTGTCTTCAACTAATTCATAAAACTCATTTTTTAGTCATTGATGTTTTAATAAAGATTAACCTACTTAGGATCAATTGAAGGTTATGCTGATCTATTAAAATCATGTAAATTATATCCTATTAATAAAAATTTTCCATTTACAAAATTTTGAACTGAATTCTCCTCTTAGGAGTTACTTTTTTTTCATTGACAGGATTTTCATTGTTTCGACTTCTCTTAACATTAAATTTTCCATTCCAAATCCAAAATACATATCGAGTAGGAAACGATTTCAATATCAATTTCTCATATTCATTGTTTCTATTTAACCATCGTTTGAATTTTTAATTAAGACATTAATATTTTATTCTACCATCCACTGATCAGTTTTTAATTTCATAGTCTAAAAATTATTCCAAACCCTTGGAATAATGAGGTGTGTTTCAAGGTAAATTAATCCAATTTTTATCCAAAGGTATTGGATTGTCACTCTTCTCCCTGTATATTTAGATATAAAGATATAAATGGTTAATCAAACAAGTATAATTAAAATTAAACTTCACCCATATTTTTCTATATTTATCACTAGATCTATTCAATCATTCTATAAATATAGTATATAAAGTCACGGTAAACATACAAGTATACAATTGTTTGGTCTAGAATAAAATATCTTCCATTACCTTCTAAATATTGAATATTTTACAAATATATCATTTAAATATATAAAAAATAATAGTAATATATAACTTTAAACACATATCAACACTACTAAATTGAAAAAACAAACCAAATTTATAAATAAAAATCATGATTATAAATTATATATAGAAAAAACTCAAATATATAATATTAAAAATAAGAAATAATAAATTACAATACATTTCATAATTATGATACAAAAATTATCAGATCACACAAAAAATATGTTTAATTTTAAATACACACAACATATACCATTAATTTTTTGTGGGAAAAAAATTATAAATCATAATCATAATTATAAATTAGATAAAAAAAATTATAAATTTTGAAACTTATGTTAACAGTTTGATTAAAATTAATTTATCTGTAATTTTTTTATATTTTTGAATATTTAATAATAAAATATTTTGAGAAAATGAAGAATATCACAAGTTAAGCTAAAATGAATCATTTACAATAACTATATTCTTTGTATAATGAAACCCTTCGCTTCATGTTTAAATAATTATAACTCTACTCTAAATTTAAAAGGATTATATAAACACAGTGACCCAATTAAAACTCTACTGTAAAATGATATAGTCAAACCAATCATACAATATTAAAAATTGTACCTTATGACTGGGGATCAAAATCATTGGGTAAAGGGGAAGATAGCCCAATATTAGGGATTACCATCAAGGAGCAAGGGTGTCACTATGGGGTAGTTGTTGGTCATCAAGTGGGGGCAGGTTTAGGAGGATTAGAGGTGACATTGGGGTTAGGGGTGGTCATCTTCTGGGTTGATGGGAGATTCATTAGGGGGGAGGGGGATTAGGGGGAGGGAAGAGATATCAGAGATAATGGTGATCGTTGTCAAGGAGTGGTAGGTCTGAGTGGGAGGGGCAATCACCAGCATTGGGGAGAGGTGCAACTGAGGGGGAAGGGTGATCACTTGTGTCGAGGAGAGGCTAGATCAAGTGGGGGAAGGGGGATTAGGGGGAGGGAAGAGATATCAGAGATAATGGTGATCGTTGTCAAGGAGAGGTAGGTCTGAGTGGGAGGGGAAATCACCAGCATTGGGGAGAGGTCCAACTGAGGGGGAAGGGTGATCACTAGTGTCGAGGAGAGGCTAGATCAAGTGGGGGAAGGGAGGTCACTACTATTGGGAAGAGGTGTATCCAATGGGTAGGGGAGGTTTCTTGTGTTAGGGAGAGACCCAACTAAGGGAGAGGGCCAATCTCTGGCATTAGTGAGAGGAAGGGTCAATGATTGGTCATTGAGTGGTCGGGGGTTAGGGGGATGGGCTAAGGCATCGGTTGGGGGGAGATGGGGTTGAATATGGGTTAATATTTTAAGATAAGTGGTGGTTAAAACAAAAACTCCTCTAGATATTAAAAAAAATTATCAGTGGTTCCAATGAAACCATCATGAATTATAAATTATATTTAATATGGTTTGTTTAGTATAAGTTATTAGAACCACTTCCAAGGCCTCTTTTTTTGTAGTGTGAGAAAAATAATATCTTTAGTTTTATTAAAATTCTAAACATAGACAATAACATGGATTCATTCATGGTATAAAACCAAAAGGAAAATACTTAGGGGATTGTTAAGACTCTTTGAATAGATTTTGGTCATCTAGTTGATGGTGAAACAACATGTAAATAGCCTAAAACATGGAGGAGGATGAGTCACTCGATTCGTCGGGGTGTTGGTCAAAGATGATCATTCTGATTTAGCTAGATTAGGGAGGGTTCTTCTTTAGGCACATTTCTACTTTTTTGGAAGCTATATTATTTTCTGTTAGTGGAAATAGATTTCCATTTTTTCACCTTTTTTATGTTTTGGGAATTTTTTTTGGGATTTTTGTGGCAGCAGATTGTCATTGTTTCTCATGTGCCATTTTATTTTTTTACTTATTTTATTTAGTTTCAATAAAGTAGCCATGGGTTTTCAAATCCATGGCTCTAGGAAATATTTGAATTATAACTTTTACTCTCACATGAATTCATATGATTCTATAGGTCAATGATTATATTCAATAAGAGAATACTAGTTTTCAAAGTTAATAATGAACTTTAATATTGAATATATTTAAATCACAAATAAGTGGTATATGATATTGGAATATGTGCAGAAAAACTATTGAGACATCATGAATATAGTAGAAAACATTAAGGTTAAATTTATAGGATTGAATTTTTTTTAGCATGGAGAATTCAATTACATGAATGAACCTACATTTCAAATAGCATTCACAAAAACATTGGTTTTTACAGTGAAATAAAAAGTGATGAAAACTAAAATAAAATAAAGTGGTTTTAATAATCAATATGAGAAAAGATAAAATGACAAATTTTAGTAGATAATGATAAAAATTCATCCAATAATTCCATCATAAATATTGAGGTTTTTATTTGTAGAAGTTTATTGATCATTGATAGCAGAACCCAAATCTGTAGCACATGGGGGTGAAACTTCATCAATAAAATGGTAATAGATATTAACCTGTTCAAAAAATAAATAATGTCAATAGTACATAAAACATGACATTCATGGAAATTTTATCTTGAAATATCTGAAAATAGAAGATGTGATTTTGGACACATAAATCTATGATGGAATTGTTTAAGATATAATTGATTTGACATGAATTTTACCTCCCAACCTACTAACTGTAATCCTGGTATACCATACTATAATATTGAAACATGAAAATTTAAACGTCATCTTTAATTAAAAAAGTTATATCACATGTTATATAGAAAAAAAGTCTCCAACATGTTATGAAGACACGTTAGAATACCAAAATAGAAAAAATTTCAGTATAAAAACATTTAATTTCTATTGTAAATGCAGTTTTTGATGCATATGTAATTGATTATGGCTTATAACTGACACAAAAAACCTGTAATGCAATATATAAATAGTTACACCATAGAAACCTTAATATAACAACATTTTACTAATAAAAAATAGTAAATCATATCAACTAATAGAGAAGAAAAGGAGGAACGAGTTGAACCAAAATTGTTTTATCACTATGAAAAATTTAAATCTCATTGAAAATAGGGTATACCCCTTTTTATTTATGTTATAATATTAATTTTTAGAGATATGTTTTACATTACATATTAAAAAAATATTAAAATAATAGTTGTTATAAATGTGAATCTATAAGGCTCTATTTGACAAAACTTAATGAAAAGTGATTATAAAACATATCATTTCAAAAATTGGTTATAACACTTATTGAAAACTGCTTCTACACATATTAATTATAATAAATCTTAATATAGATCTACTGATATATTGTATTGAAAGTTACCTATAATAGTTTCCAATATAAAACAAGTTTATACCACTTATTCAAAATTATTTATATCACTTGAGGATGGTGGACCAACCCACTCTCCCTTTTTGTGTAATTGGTAATCTAATGAATGAAAACTAAAAGTGTCTGTCACAATCCATGGTGTATGTGTTTTTACCAAAGAAGATGATGTATGAATTTAAAAATAATTAATGTTAAATATCGATGTTAAATATTCCTATACGTTATATTATGTTCACTTCATGATAAAGTGGGATCTCAAGGCATGCAGAGATGCTTTAAGAAGTTAGAAATGCAGAAACTTGTTTGGGGAAGAAGAATGCGGTCAAAAACTGAAAATTCATTTTAGTTCATGGAAAATATGGTACATATATAACTATAAAATTCTCATTAATAGTTATATCTACCACCCTGAAGTATGATGTTAATGTGATTTTATTTAAATGAATGGAGAAAAAATCTAGTAAGCAACTAGTACATGAAGAGACAAGTGGAGGATCAATGGTAATAAAAGTTTGATGTAATGTGAAATTATATAATTGAATCAATTTATGCATAGCCAATTGTTAAAATATGATGTAGAATACAGAAATATGTTTCTTTTTAAAGAATCTACAAAACCAATGCATATGGGTGGTTGGTTTGCAAGTAGTGACATGTTTTATACATGATCTAAAAAGTGATCCATGTATATGTACTTATACACCCCATAATATTTTTATATTTCATGTACATAAAAACTATTGAAATAAAATATGGGTCAACTGAAATTTGTATAGTGGATATGAAATACATATGCCAAACTAATTTTTTTTTGAGAAAAACATTGAAATAAAAGCTTGGTAAACTCAAATGTATTTTATTGTGTGTAAAAAAATATAAAATATATTTCTTCTAATCCAAAAAAAATTGATTCCATTATTTATAAAAACAATTATCTTAGTTGGAGCATACCTTAAAACATCTCAAACACATAAACTGGTGATTTTTTAGTTTTATAAATCATGAATTCATAAAATGGTAAACCTTAGCATCTCCCCCATACAACCCTTAAGTATGTGATTTAGCTCTCTTAAGATTCTCTCTCATCTCCCTGATCTATTTATTTGATCTATTATGGGATGCCAAGTCTTATGTAGTCCGGAAAGGCATAACCCCTCCAAATTCTGTGTACCTTTCAAAAAATAGAATATGATGAAAGGGATAATGGGATGAGATATGAAGGGAAAAAACTAAAGAAAACGAATTGTATGAAAATTTACATAGCTCACGAATTTAAAATGTTATTAACATAACATCCACTCTAGGATTCAATCCATATCTTAGGGTTGTAACCATTGTTTGGGGAAAAGTTATCACAACAGAAACCATTATAATTGTTAATCTATAATCACATAAATGAAAAAACATACGGAAAAAAAGCAATAGAAAACACATTTCTCATAGAAATAAAATGAACCAGAACACTAACAATGGGATCAGGGGATTCATCTTGCCTACACATGACCTAGAGGACATCATTTTTCAGACCCACAACTATTTGAGCAATCCATTTTGTGTAAGATTGGATAGGAGTACCAATTTCATACTCCATTGGTCCATATTCATTTAGTAGCTATGATAGTTTATGGAATGACACTATTCAGATTTTGTGACATACATTTTCTACTAGTGTTGATAAAATATACCCATTTTAAAATGGAAATAATTTCCTTCTATTATTATTGATATATGAAAATATAATCAATATATACCAGTAAAAATATACAAAATCAATGTACATGTAATAGAAAAATAGAAATCCTGAAACTCATCAGATGAAAACACACCATGGGTGAATAGAAATTAGATTAGAAGATCTATTTTTAAGAGAGAAAAATTCAAATAATAGCATCACCTTGAAATTATAGTCCATCACCCATGCAGAATAAAAATGAATACAAAAAATTATGAATGTAAAAAAATTCATTCCAAAGTATATAATAAAAATAAAATGATGAGCTAAGAAATATTTACATTTCATATAGATTATGTTTTCAATTGATGATTTTTATAATAAAATGATTATAATAAGTTTTGAAATTTCATAGAAATTATTAATTTTATCTAAGAGTATATTTGAACAAATACATGTCATTATAGGATATAAGAAATATATCACACAGAAGGAAACCACAAAACTCATTTGAAAATTTGATGAGTAGGAGAAAAACATGAATTAGAAAAATTGTCATTAATGAGGAATGTAATTAGTTTATAAGAGAATAAATAATTACAAAAGAGTTGATGGATGTCATTTCAGAAAAACATTACATGAATAGAACATAATAACAATTATAAATATGTAAAAATACCCAAATACATAAATTATAAAAGGAATAATTTCCTAAATAATTGATGTTACAAGTATTCATTTTGTGTATCCATGCATAATATTAAACAATATATTTATAACTAAATTTTTAAAATCAAAATATTAATGGAAAAATTAATACCTAAATATAAAAAATAAAAAATTTAATGGAATAATAATTAATAATAATAAAATTCATATAAAAAAATACTAACCTTCAACCGGTGGTATGCTTCACCCATTTTTATGGCTTCTTTATACAATGAAACTCCCATAGAAAAATACATAATGTTGGTTAAAATATATCATATAGAAAACGAAATAGAAAGTGGACAACAGTAATAAAAATTAGAATATTTAAGAATACTATTACTAAAAATTGATCATGGAACATAGATGTTATCTGAAAAAATAGACATAGTTCACTAAGACTGATCAAGAAAGAATACTATATCCTTATTTATAATATAGAATCTTATGGCCTGTATTGGCACATACAACATCACAATAAAATTAGGCCTATAACCATAGAATTTGAATCATTAATAAATAATAGTTAGAGAAGAGGAATAGTCGCATAACTTAGAAAAGAAACCTTTGAACCAAGGGGAAAGAACAATAGTGGGAAGAATAAAAATATAATTAGGTATATATGGATTGGAAAATAACCTATCACCAAGGAGGAGTGGTAGGTTTCTACAGAAAAATATAAATCAATCAAAGTGAAATCAATAAGCATATGAAACAAACATTATGTGGTTAACCAAATGTTTATAATAATATGATTAAAATAAATTTTTAAATTTCATAGAAATTTTTAATTCTAACTGAGTATAATTGAAAAAATATATGTCATTGTAGGATATAACTGATTTATGGCATGGAAAGAAACCACGAAAATCCTATGAAAATTTGATTATTATAAAAAACATGAATTAGAAAAAATATCATTAATTAGGTATGTAATCGGTTTAGAAGAACTGAAATCAGTTTAAAAGAGATGATTCATGTCCTTGAAGGAAAAACTACATGAATAATAAAGAAAAAAAATTAGAAATATGTAAAAATACCAAAATATATAAATTAGAATTGGAATAATTACCTAAATAATATGCTTCCTAATGAACAATTAGTGAGGAAACTAATCAGTTTGTGTATACATGTATAATATGATTCCATTAAAGTATTGATTTTTTAAATTTAATTATTCATTTTTTTCATTAATATTTTGATTTTATAAATTTAGTTTTAAATATAGAACATTTTTAGAACTTAGAAAAGAAACATATGAATAAAGGGGGGACAATAATAGAAGAAGGAATAAAAATAAAATTAGGTACATAGGGATTTGGAAAGAGCCTATCACCAAGGATGATCAGTAGGTTTCTACTGAAAATGATAAAGAAATAAAAGTGAAATCAATAAGACTATAAATAAAAAAATATGTGGTTAAAAAATGTTTACAATAAAATGGTTATAATAAGTTTTTCATATTTCGTAGAAATTAATAATTTTAACTTGGTATAATTGAACAAATACATGTCATTGTGCGATAAAATAGATTTATAACATGGAAAGAAACCACAAAACTCCTATAAAAATCTTATGAGTTGGAAAGAAAACATGAATTTGAGAAAATATCATTAATGAGGAATGAAATGAGTTTATAAGAACTGAAATTAGTTTAAAAGAGATGATGTATGTCATTGTAGGAAAAAATACATGAATAGAAAAGAACAAAAATTAGTAATATGTAAAAATATGAAAATACATAAATTAAAATATGAATATTAACCTAAATACTTAGCTACGTGATGAACAATTGATGAAAATACTAATCAGTTTGTGTATGCATGCATAATATGAAACAATATAATTATAATTAAAATTTTAAAATAGAAAGATTAATGAAAAAAATGAATAACTAAATTTAAAAAATAAAATATTTAATGGAATCATTATCATAAAAAATAAAACGAATATAAAAAAAACTAACCTTCAAGTGGTGGCACACTTCACCCATTTTCATTGCCGCTTTATATAATGAATCTCCCATAACAAAATATGTAATGATGGTTAATATATATCAAATAAAAAGTGAATTAGTAAGTGGAAAAAATAATAAAAATAAGAATATAAGAAAATTAACATTACTGAAAATTGATCATGGAATATTGATGGGATCTAAGAAAATGGTCATAGTTCACTATGAATGAGTAGGCAAGAATAATTTTTCCTCCTTAATAATGGATAAACCTATGACCACCACTAGCACATACAACATCAAAATAAAATTAGGGCTACAAACATAGAACATAGAATCATAATAAAAGAAGAGTTACAAAAGTGGAACAACTGCAAAACTTAAAAAATAAACCTATGTAGGAAGGGGGGAGGACAATATAAGGAAGAATCAAATAAATTTAGGTATGTAGAGATTTTAAAAGAACATATCATGGAGTAGTGTATGTTTATGGTCTATGAAGATAGAAAGTGGTAAATAAACATTGGATGATTGTGAAGAGCATACCTTTTTAGGAGCAGTGTATGTAAATGCTCTTTGAAGACATAAAGTGGTAAATAAATGTTGGTTAAATGCCTAATGTGGATCCCTAATTCCTAAATCATGAAATCAGATGTATTCTAATACATTATGGAATATTCATATAAATAGAGTAAAATAAAATGGCGAATAGAGGAGAAATGTTTTACAGATGAGATAAGGAGACACACTTATTGTATGTGTGATGCGTTTGGTAATGGGATGAAGCTATTAAAAGGGGAAATACTGACCTATATATGAGATCTACAAAGGAACATGAATATATACTTTTGAAGAATATAGGTGGTGTTGGAGATGGTGAAGATATTTGTGAAGCAGTTGCAGGGCTTGCAACATAATGGTTGAAAGTTAGTTTAGGAGGAATATAGGATGAGTGGAGGTTTTAGATAAGCTCGTTGATGGTGAAGAAACTATCTAAGGGTTTGGGGGATGTGGAGCATGAAGACGACAATGTGAATCGGTAACCAAAGTAGGAGGATATGAAACTAGTGAGCGAGAGAGATGGGTAATGAAGGGAGTGAAAATCGTGTGAAGAGTAGGGGGAGATAGGTAGAAGGAAGACCAGAGGTGTTAGAGAACCTTGTTGATAGTGATGAAATAGTCAGATTGGTTGTGGGATGTGGAGAAGGGAGATGATACAATATAGTAGGAACCCTAGGAGGCGGCGATGACAGTCACGAGTGGGAGTGGTAGAGATAAGAAGGAATGAAAGTGGTGGGAGGGGTAAGAGGGAAGAGGAGTAAGTAGAGTGAAACATGTGTACTTGAGTACACCCAACTTTAGTATCGATATAGATACAGATATTAATTATATTTATTAATTATATTTTTTTTATTTGGGGTACAAAATGACCAAACAACTCGCAAAACCCAAACCGTGCCCTTATACATGGTGTTTCATTACCTCCAAGGGATGAGAACCCAATAAAGGTACTTAATTTTTCTAGTGTAGGCCTGCAAGCTCCATGAATTTTTAATAGCCCGTATTCCCACGTATAACTGGCTTGTATGACCTTGATAGCCCGTTTCCCTCATCCAACATTGGCCCTACTGATCTAGGGCATCTCCGCATCCTGCTGACACCACCTGCTCCCTATCTCGACCCCCTATGTCATCGCCTCTTTCCCTGTCTATGTTGGGCCCACATCATCCCCACTAGAGACTTTCTTCCCCCATAATCCTATGCTCTCCCGCACATACTTCGTCACAGTAGGAGGATTCTCATCCTCATGACGGTTTTTGTTGAAACCGACCGACAATATTCACCCCCATCATCGAGTGGGGGTCTAGCATGCACTCTCGCCTATGGGTTTCCTATCATGTTGGCGTGGAATGACGCTAATCGACCAAAGTTTCACCCCTAATTCAAATGGTTGGGGGGGATGAAAAATCACGACAATTTGGATTTGAACCCAAGCACCACACATAAAATGCAAGGGCGTGCTGCACCACTCGACTATTTCCTCACATGCAATTTATTAATTATAGTATTACATATATTTTTGATTATATCATTAATTTAATTATTAATTAATAATTATTAATTTATAATTATATTATTAATTATATTAGTAATTTTTTTATTGTCTTTAATAATTATATTAATTTTTTTATTTTTTATAATTATAATATTAATTATTATTCATATTAATGATATTTTATTTTAATTACTTATATTTTAATTTATATATTTATTATTATAATATTAATTATTATTATCCTTATTGATATATTATTATTATAATGTCGGCAAAGTGAAACCCAAATCCACATGAAAATCAATAAGAGATGTAAATGTGTATTCCCTTATAAAAGAGAGTTTTGTGTGAGGGTTTTTGTTATATTTTGGAATAACTTAAGTACTAGTAATTTCAAATAAAAAACCAGTATTTTGAATATAGTTTAGAATTTATATAAACATATATATACAACAAAACAAAACAAAATTATTATTATTATTTTTAAATAAAAATACTATTTTAAATACTATAAATATATATACATACATATATATATATATATATATTATTTCAAATATGGTGTGTGTGTGTAACATATTTAAAAATAAAAAAATGTAAAAGGGGGAAGGGTGCTAGATTATTTGATTCTCTTTCCCCCTTATTTCAAAAAAACACAATTTTTTTTAATTAAAAAAATAAAAAATCCTATATTTATAATTTTTCCCATGAAAACCTAGTTGTGTGGGGATGATAAGTTGGAACCAGATTTTTTCTCTGTAAAATTTTAAAAATATGTTATTTTATTTTTAAAAAAATTATTTAGGTGTAGGTTTTTTATTATGAATCTAGGTGTCCAAAGTGCCAAATTATTTAGCGTACTTCCCCCTCCCCCCCCTGTTTTATTTTTTTTTCTATTTTATAAATATAATCATAAATATGTTTATATCATATTCATATAATTATATTTATATAATATATACATATTTTATTCAAGACAGCTCAACCATGGATTTGGGGAACCAAATCCATGACCAAAATATTTATTAAAAAAACAGAAAGCATACATGGGATGTTAAATTTATATTCACCTCTTGCACAACAACATCTAACCCATATTCCAAGGTTATAACAGTTGAGGTCATCATCAGCCATCACCAGCCTTCCTCCTGCGTCATCCCAAGGTCATCACACGCCCTGCGTCCTAAGTTCACACCCCGCTCCCCGAGGTCATCACCAATCTTCATCCGAGGTCATCACCAATTATAAATGGATTTATATAATTATATATATTTTTTATAAATATATTTTTTATATTTATAAAAATGTGTGTGTGGGTGTGGGAATTCATATAATTATATTTATATCTATATATATCTATATATTTATTTATATAATTACAAATACACACACACAAAAAGTTATATATATATATATCTATCCATTAAATATAGTACATAGTAGGTCAATTACATCTGCCACCACGGAACAAACAAGGAAGAAAATTGCAGTAAATCACAGGCTCAGGGACTTGACCCTCCGACCTGCCCCTCACCCACCCAAACCCCTACCTCCCCACCACCAACGGTGGGGACATTAAATATAGTATATACATTTTATAAAAAATATATTTATTATGATAGATATATCTATAATTTTAATAAATAGAGTATATATATACATATATTCAATGTTAAAAATAATATAATAAAAATAAAAATAAAAACATTTGGGTTTTTTTGTATCCTACAATAGTTATCTGAACCTACATGGATTAATAATCATATAATATTTTTAAACCCCGAACCCTATCCAAACAAGATTTCGGGGTTCTCGAACCCAATTTTAGAGTTCCCAAAATCCAAAACATATTTCCAAATATTTATTTATGAATATATTTATAAATAAATATTTATATACATATATAACCTGATTGATAATTTGGTAGGGTTCATATAACTATTATAAAACACCCCAAACCCAAACAATTCTATTTTTTATTTTAATTATTTCCTTTTATTATTTCCTAAAATTTTAAGCATATTAATTATAATAAATATACATATTATAATATATATATATATACATATATATTTATATATTTACTATTTTAAGAAAACATTTTTATATAATTATAAATATATAATGATAAATATATTTATCTATAAATATATTTATGAATACATATTTATAATTTTATAAAAAAGAGGCTCAGAATACATATTTATATTATTATATATATATAATTACATAAATAAATTTATAAATATAAAAATATACTTTAAAAAATTTAATTATTTATGAATATATTTATAAATAATTGTTTATAAATATGCTTATTATATTAAATATATATTTTATAATAAATATATACTATATATATATAATTAAAAATATTTATTTATAAATATATTTAAATAATTGTAAATATGTATCTATAAATATAATTATAAATATTATATATATATATATATATATATATTTTATAAATATATATGTATTTGTAAATATATGTATATATTTATAAATATATTTATCTAATTATATATATTTATTTATATAATAAATTTAAATTTAATATCTATTTATTCAAATAGGCTTGTGGTCAAAGCCCCATTTTTATTAAGGAAAGAAACCCCCTTTTATCTTGGTTGAGAGGTAATTCATTACATGGCCTGAAGACCCAGTTACATTGGACCATTACAATTTAGTGGATCATATCCCTAGCCCAAGACACTTTCTTTTCCAGGTGGCTTGCTTCCGTGTACCCCTCGGCTTGAGTGCCAATTGCCTTTTCTCTCATTTGATCACCCCTCTATGGCCTTCCTTGCCAGTCATTATGCACAAGTGCTTTCACACACTCACTCCATCGTCATCATTGTCCTATCGCCCAGTAGCCCCACCCTGTACCATGGTCATCCACCTACTATCATCCCTTTCCATGCTGGTCTGCCATAATCAGCTATCTCCTCCCCTACCAACAGAGCCCCTGTCATCAGCTCACTACCCCAATGACCACCCACGTTCACCATACCCACCTCTACCATCGAGCAGGGGGCCTCATTACCGACCACACCGTTACACGGACTCATAATCCATGTAGCAAACTGCGACTAAAGGTAAATCCTCCAGCTGTAGGTAGTTGACTCATGATGCAAATCAAAAGCATGGTTCCAATTGAAAAGGGACTTGTTTTCAAATATAAAAAACATTTACAAAAATATATATACATATATTTATAAATTATAAATAATTATAAATAATTATAAATAATTATATATAAATATATTTCTAAATATACTCAAAATGGTGAAAACCATGGTGAACATGGCCCCAGAAATTTATATATAAATATATATATATAACTACACAAATATAAATATAAAAATAATTACATAATTATAAATATATATTTATAATTATATTTATATAATATTAAAAAAATATAAAATGAAAATTTTTGAAAATGGGAAAGAGTGCTAAATCATCTGGTTCTCTGCACACCCAAATCAAAAACCAACACCTAAATAAATAAATAAAAATCCTATTTTTAAAATTTTGCCTTATTTCTATTTTTCCATGCACAACTCATTTTTTAAACATTATTCATACTCTAGAATCCCACATCATTTTTTTGGGTTTTCTAGATAATTATTATTAAGGCTTTGTACTCCAATGATATAGTGCAGCTCTTTTTCCCGTGTTAACACATGCTTGGATCTCTTCCCCCATTGTCAAAGTCCCAACCCTTACCTTAAATATTCTTCTTCATGCATATTTTTACCACTTCAAAAAGTCTTTTTTATCATTATATTTCACTACTATAGATACAAAATTTATCAAAGCTAGAAATGGCCTTCATTAGTGTTAAAAATGAACCAACGTTGTAAGCACATTTAAAATCCAATGGAATTTATTAGTGCTAAAAATAGAATTGATAAAATCTACCTTCATCAACGCTAAAAAAAGCATTGATAAATCATGAAATTTATCATCAAACTATTTATCACTGATAAAGGTGTCCATTTATTGGTGTTTTTTTATCACTGATGAATGATGCTTTTATTAACATTATTTCTAGCATGGATAAAATCTCACTTACACCAGTGTGTTGCTACAATTTACAACACACTATAACAAAAAATTGTGGAATTTTATTTTATTAAAATTTATATCATAATACAATAAAAAATCAGTATGAAATTCTTAAAAAATTTCTGAAAATTGGTTTATACAATTTCATTGGTATGTACAATTTCATTGGTATGTACAATTACATTGGTATGTATAATTCATTACGAACATCAAATTTTAAAAAAAACTACTTCATTGTATTTGGACACCCTTCCAAAAGAACCCGATCATGATTCCAATTGACAAAAAAACCACCCTCACTTGAATAAAAGAGTTAACCCGTATAAAAAATAATGCTTATATTAGTAATAGTATAAAGAAATAAACTAAAAATAAATATGATAGAATGCATTTACAAAATTTCACCGTTAAACTGAAAACATGACCTTTGAGTCATTCTGGGAACACCATGTGTTGAATTAATGTGTAGTTGATTACTAAACATAACAAATAGATCATTGTTCTAAATTATCAAGACAATCTAAGTGCATTTTCATGGTTTTAAGTATGTGAAATGTGTTCTGAACTAAAATGTCAATTTAAAAAAACATGTACTTTGAGTTTTACCAGCTACACCACGTGTCAGATTGATGTGTGTCTAATTCCTACACATCACAATTTATTTATGGATCATTTTCCAAAAATATCAAGATAATATGTGTGTTTTTATTGGTTTTCAGTGAGTGACACACATTTTTAACTAAAATTTCATTTTAAACTAAAAACATGCACTTTGAGGCATATTGGTCACACTTTGTATTGGATTAATGGGAAATTAATTCCTACACATCAAAAATTACTTCTCCATCATTTCCCTAAAGTATTAATACCATCATTTGTTTTCTCGGTTTTTAGGGAGTGACATGTTTTTTACTAAAATGTTACTTTTAAACTGAAAACACAAACTTCAAGTCATACTAGTCACACCATGTGTAATATTAATGTGTGACTAGTTCCTATATGTCATAGATAACTTTTGGATCATTTTCCTAAATTATCATGACAATGTGATTGTGTTTTCTTTATTTTTAGTAAGCCATTAATGTTTTTGAACTAAAATGTGAATTTTAAACTGAAAACACTTACATTGAGTTATATTGGTCACATCGTGTTTCAAATTGATATGAGGTTGATTTCTACATGTCAAAAATGACTTATAAATTAATTTAATAAATTATCAAGATAATACGTGTGGGTTTTCATGGTTTCTAGTCACGGACATGCATATTGAACTAAAAAGTTACTTTTAAACTGAAAACACACACTTTCAGTCATACCAGGAACACCATGTGTTGTATTGAAATGTGAATGATTATTATATATTAGAAATGAATTTGGGATCATTTTCATAAATTATAAATATAATCAGAATGAGTTTGTTCGGTTTCCAGTCAGTGTTGTGTGTTTTGAACTCAAATGTCACGTTTAAACTAAAAACATGCACTTTTAGTCATACTGGGTACATCATGTGTTGTATTGACACGTTCTTAATTATTATACATTACAAATGACTAATTCATAAATTCTCCAAAAGTATCAATATAATGTGAGCATGTTTTATTAGTTTTGAACATGTGAAGTGTGTTTTCTACTAAAATGACACTTTTAAACTGAAAACACACACTTCAAGCCATATCAAGCACACTTTGTATTACATTCATGTGTGGTTTATTCCAATGCATAAAAATTATTTATATATTGTTTTATTTTTTATCAAGTGTTGAAAGTGGGTTCTCTAGACCCAACTTATTTATGTACTTTTATTATCATTACATGCATGTAGTTTGATATATACATGTGCTTATCTTATAAGAATAGTGTTGATAATTTATATTTACTATATTTGTGATAATTTTATTCAAATACGAGAGGTTATAGTACTTCGTAGGCTTTAATAAGAACCTAGAAGATACCATGATAGTAATCTTAAAGTAATTTCCTATGGTCTAGATACATGATACTGATAGGGCACAGATGATGTGCAACCATCAGGTGCTAGGGGCTCGTAATCCTTTAGGATTCTTCCCATGAGGTCTACACTTGGTGATCTCAAAAGATGAGATCTTGAGGAAAACCCCACTAAAAGGAATACCACATGTTTCAGGTGTCATTGGTTGTTCCTATCTATGAACATGTGTATTGGTCTCCTAACATGAGAACGTTATCAATGTGTGTCATTTAATCACATACTTTGATGCAAGTAAAAACCATGATATTGAATTTGTGGTGCGGTATCTTGTGTTGGGTGTATCTTTGGAGACATGACATTGTTTGAATGGTCAAGATAGAATTTGTTGCTTGTAAGTTAAGGAAGTGATATCTCGTGCCTAGTTAATCAAGATGGTATCAACTTCATTAAATCCATGTCCATGGTAGTCGAAGGCAATTCTATCCAGTAAGGTCAAAAATTAAAAAATCAAGAATGGATGATGACATAAGCTTTGTATCTTTCTTTATGAGAGATTGTATTATAAATAGATTATATTACACAATGTGTGTTCATAGGATGGTTGTCATTATTATGATTATTCATTATCTATTTAGGGGTCTTGATGAGTTTCTAGACTCCGCTCCTAGATTATGAATTGTATTCACTACTATCGAGATAAGGGCCCAGCAGGTCACACACAGTACTGTATTCAAGAGGGTGTTCTATTCTGTTGAATAAGTGTATAGGAAATAATTGGACCCACCATGAGGTTTGAGTGTTTTCCAAGTATTAATGATCATCAATGAATAAATACAATCATTATTATTCAAGTATAGAATAATTGGGTTGGATTTATTTATTAAATTTATTAATAATTATTTAATTGAATACAAGAAAAATATTATATGAACAAATATTATTTTAACATTCAAGGTTCGATTCATATTGCAAGAACCACGATCCAATTTAATGTCTCAAATGTATCATATAATGTATTTAATAAATATTACAAGTATTTGATAACAAAAATAATAAAATTACAATGCGGTTAGTTTTTCATAATGTGTCATTTATTTATTATTTAGTGGGAGATGGATATATAGGGGTTGGGGAACCCTTTTGGGTATTTCATATCCCACTATATAAGTAGAGGATTTGTTCTTTTCAAAAATAAATTCATTCTAATGGATTGAGATCTCTTATCTCCTCTACCTGCTTCCAAGAGAGAGAATACTCTCATATGATTTTTCGATCATCAATCTCCTTCAAATGTTGAAGGGAAAAGATCATGGCGATTTTCATGATGTCGAAGGAATCATCATAGCTCCACGCAACACTCAGAATTTGACGATCAGTACCTATGCATATTTTTAATGCATGTGTAGATGATCTAGAGGGGTCCAAGATCAGATCCTTCAAGAAAATCTCACCGATGATGATTGATAATCAATCGTTTGTCCAATTCAAGTGAGATATTCATTCTTTTGATTTTTTGTTTATTAAATTCTCATGAGGTCCTCAGACCACTACTGGGATTTGGATCATTGGAGATGATAAATTTACGTCTCTTCCATGAAGAAAAATTTTAAATCCTCATCCCATCGGCTTTCTATGTGCACCTCGATACCTTTAATTGGTGTCAAATAAATCACATAAATTTTTTAAGTCATTAAAAATTAATTTTAATTAAATGAATTAGAAGTATTTAATATAGTACCAATGGAACAAACCATGTGTCGATTTTAATTCGTATAACAAAGTTACGAACCTTCAAAAATTTTAATATGAATAAAAAATGAGGGTGGTGTTGGTTAAAATTTGAAGAAAAATATAAATACATATTTTTTATTTTTTATTTTTTGGTGATCTAGTTCTGGCTTTGTTTTGGTTGGAACAATTTTTCCTGGATATTTTTCATTCCACCATTTGTGGAATCAAACAAGAAGAAAAAAAAGGGTAGGGAGGATTTCTTCCCATGGAAGCAGTAACATTTTTAAAAAAACCCCATTTAAAAAATCCTATTTGTAATGCTTTTTGACAAAGGGAAAAAACAACAAGAAGGGGTGGGGTGATATTAGATTGGGCGGAACACATACGTCTTTTTTAACAAAACCTAAAAATAATAATAAACAAATAAATAAAAACATCAAGAGTGTTATGAAATGTTATTAATGGATCTCATAATTTTGACAACAATGATGACTCCTCAATTCCCAATTAATTCCCCTCTTAATGGACAACCTTTCATATTCTCACCATTGGATCAGATCTCATGTACTCTATAAATATGGAAACATGTTAATGAAATGGGATGGACTTTTGTCTCTACATTATGTTCTCTATTTCATGTATTTCTTTTGTATTTGGATTTCCATTTTTTATTATCATCTTCATATGAAAATTCTACATTCGCTTTCTCAACGATGAGCTTCGCCTACGATCGATCTTACATTTTTTGTTTCGAAATGCTTCGTGGTTTCAATCGATGTTCGATCAATTTCACAACACATTATTAGCACGATCATCCTCTCCATATTGCACATTGTGATGACGCTACCTTCATCCCCATCATTGGCATAAGAAAAAGTTTATTGGAAAAAGGTATGTCACATGTTTTTATAAACATTATTCTTTTGACATACTCTTTCCATTGCGCATCGACTCCACTCATTCGAAGTGTTGCATAAAAATGTTGAGTCTTATTTTACATGTAATATATTGTTATATTTCTCTTCCCCGCTTGATAAATCTGAAAATAATATATGTTTTTCTTAATCACTTATTGCAGGAAAAATAATGTGCTCTTGGAGAGCTGTAATGACTCATGGTTGAATGATGAACATCATGTACCCATCGTACGCCGAGACGAATTTTGATAAATATCACATACCTATCGTATGTCGAGCTGTTGAATGATGAATATCACGTACCTGTCGTACATCAAGCCATTGAATGATGAATATCGTGTACCTGTTTCACATCGAGTTGTTGAATGATGAAAATAGTGTACCCGTCGTATGTCGAGTCGTTGAATGATGAGCATCGCGTTCCCAGTGTACATCGATCTATTGAATGATGAACATCGCGTACCCGTTGTACGTCGAGTCGTTGAATGATGAACATCGTGTACCCATTGTACGTTGAGACAATGTTTGATGATCATCATGTACCTGTCCTACATCAATTCGAAATTTTCTAATCATTCCATGAACCATGAAATTTCATATCTTATATTTCTTGTTCCCCCTAAAGGTTTCAAGTTAGATTATACTATATAAAGGTTCATGATGGAGATGATGTTTACTTTAAGTAATTGTATATATTTATTTTATTTCTTTTCTCTTTCTTTTATTTCTTATAAAATGTTTTAGTGAAATTAAATATTCTTTATGAACAAGAATAAATATATTATATATATTTTAATCCCACGAAGTGGATAAAATTGATGAAATTGCTGAATTGAATATTCATGCAATTGTGTTGAAGAAAATATAAAACTCGAACAAATAATTTTATTATGTTCCCTAGAGTGAATGAGAATATTTCTTGAAAATGATTTATTTCATTTCCTAAAGTGAATGAAAATATACTTGATTCGAGGTGAATATGATGTTTTTCAAATGATCATTGTGTTGTATTTGTTTATAAAAAATAATAAAAATATAACCACCAGAATTGGTTTGATGAAAATAAATATTTAGAGAGAAAAATAAATTTTATGAATATATATAAAATAATACATCCCTGAAGGATGACATGAAAATAATGTCCTTTGAAATTATATTGAAGAATATATTCATTTATCATTTATTGTTCCAACATCAACAATATAAAGGAAAACATTATTATTTATCATATTCTTATGGATTATCAATATCATCTCATGTGATTTATCTATCCCTTGAAGTGGATGTTGTTGTTCATATAATTCATAAATGAGATGATTGAGTTGTATAGTTTTGATAATCTGATATATATTATGAAAATGATTTTACCACTTTAAGTGGTTAAAGAAATGATCATCCTAATCAATAAAATTTATATTTTATACAGATTGATCATTATTGATAAATAATAAATTATCATTCATGGATCATTAAATATGATGAATGAATGAATTCCCTGATGTGAATGTAGTATTAATTACTATATCTCATTCCTTGAAGTGAATGAAATGATTCATGTTTTTTTATGATTTATGATATCAGGAATATTTGAGAGCTGATGAGGTTTGATCAAATAATTTATCTGTCATTTGATAAAGTGAATGTTGTTTATGAATTATAATTTTCGATGGTGATAAGGTGTTTCGGGAATCCTGAAGATTATTCCATATTGGTTCTTGCTACCACATTCACCAGCTTTAAAAGACATGGGGGCTCCTATCCTAGGTAGATGTATTGTAAAATAATATTTGGACCTGAAGTTCCAAAATATTTTGGAAAGAAGTTCTAAATTATGCAATAACCCACTTGGTGATGAGCCAAACCCATTGTGATTATATTATGAATTCATCAACCACAATAAGTTGAAATTATAACAAAAAATATGAGTTTTTACAATGAAATATCCTAAAGATATTATATGTGTTGATCTTAAAGAAAAATATTATTTTGATTAAATGCTTCAAAAGAACTCATATATGCGTTAGTATATGCTTATATAAGTATATTTACCAGCAGTGAAAATTAATAAATGACTCTCAAAGAGAGAATATATTCCTACAAGGTAGTAAAAATTATTAATGTTTTTTATATCTAAAGTCTCAATGAGATATATGAATGTTATTCTTTAAAATGAATATCATATGGAGACAAAAGAGGTACCTCGATATATAACAAGAATTCATAAAAGTGATTATAAATAATTTTTTACGTACAATAGAATAAATAATGGTAAACAAGAAGTTTACTGATCCTGGTACCTCAAATATATGACATGATGATTTAGGCCTTTTGGGATCAATTATAATGAAAGATATTCATTCTAGTATACACAAGCATCGATTTATTGATAACATAGTACACGTCCATCAGGGGGAGAATGATGAATTTATTTAATAGATACATGTCTACAAAATTATCAATGAATTTATTATCATTAAGTAATTATTAATTCCCCCTATATGATAATTTTCCCTGAGGTACCCATTTTTGAGGTAAATTATTTATATCATTAGAAGCTATTATGGAAATAAATTTCTCATATGAAGAAGTATATATAGGCATGCCCACCACGTGATCCATCTATATGAAAGATGCATCCACTAAATGATCACATGTGTTATTTACTGATGGTGAGTATACATTGCATGCTATGCAAGTTGATTAAATGAAATATCAAGTATCATATATTATATGGTTCTGTAGAACCATCGAAATGATTCTTACAAAACATGCATGAATGTAAAGTGTTGGAAATCAATAGTCTAATTATACACACCTGATGTGTGGTTGAACTGATTATATAAAATCATTGTTCATCATGAGTAGAAATTAATAAATATATTTTCCCTTGAAGAAGAAAATGAATATATCAACAACATTATATCTTTTTAGATATTGTCCCTCAAGTGACATTGGTACCAAAAATAAATTACGAGATCTCAATAAAATGATTTTGATGATATATTTTCTTTGAATGATTTTAAAACTCATTGGTGATAATGGATTTTGACAGATGTCGACATCATATTAGTTGGCCAAAATTATTAAAGGAACTTATGAAATGTTCAGCATATGCAGTTCTAGATTGAGTATCCAAACTATCAAGACTATTGAATATCGATGATCTTTTTATAAGAAATATTCTTCCTTGTATATTTAGATATTTATATGAATCCCAGAAGGGTTCTAAATGCCTGAAGAATATTCAAAATTGTGGAAGTTTCACCCAATCTGATAAATTATGCGGTGAACTGAATAAGATTTATCCATATTAAGTCAAGGAAGAATATAAATTGAATTTATCATCACATGGTTTTTATGAATAATTATATTCATCATATTATTAAGGTGTTTTGAAAAACATCTAAACTCTTGAAGTTTTTTCTAAAATCAATGAATTATTTGATCATGAAATTACATGGGATGTCCATGTATTTTGATTAATCACCCTAAATATGAAATATTAAATTTTCGAATGGTTTTACCCTTAATGAATAATTAAATATCTTTCTTCCAAGAGTGATAGATTTCATACATAAGGGGTTGATGAAGAACATACTTATCCCAGAAGGATTAAATATAAATGAACATTTTATTTATCCCTAAATATATAGTTGTACATGTGCATATGTACCTTGAAAATGACAATAAATCATATTATAATCCAAGTTAATGCTCTTCCCTATTAATTAAAATCTAAAGGGTATGAATTATTATTATTCCAAAATTCAAAACTGAGTGTTTTGGTTATGAATTGATGATGGACATTCTATGAGTTAAATATAGTGATGATCACTATGAATGGGAGATGTAACAACTGTACTCTTTTTCCCTTAGTCATGTTTTTCCCACTGGATTTTCATGGTAAGTTTCTTAACGATGAAACACTCTGGGGACTTGATGTTATTGTACTCTTTTCCCTAATCAAGTGTTTTCCCATGAAGGGTTATTCCTTGATGAGTTTTTAATGAGATAATCATACATCATACAGATATCCAAGGGAATGTTATAAATTATTATGGATATCTTTAATTAATAGAAACTATTGGTCTTCCCCATGAGTTGTAATTTTTTAATGAGACCATTTTTTATTACCTATGATTTTCCTCCCATGTCCCGAAGACATAATTAAATAATAATATTAATTGATGTCCCAAAGACACAATTAAATAATATAATCAGCCGAAGTTGGGAACGCTGTTCTCTTTTTACCTTCATCAGGTTTTTTCCCACTGGGTTTTCCTGATAAGGTTTTTAATGAGGTAGCATGACATGGAATTCATTTATTTTGGCTTCACTTATTTTTCCTATAGGGTTTTTTTAAGTGAAGATTAAATAAGGTTATATTAAATTATGACATCCAAGGGGGAGTGTTACGAAATGTTATTAATGGATTCCATTATTATGAAAACAATGATGACTACTCAATTCCCAGTTAATTCTCCTCTTAATGGCCAACCTTTTATATTCTCAACGTTGGATCAGATCTCATGTACTCTATAAATATGGAAACATGTTAATGAAATGGGATAGAGTTTTGGCTCTACATTGTGTTCTCTATTTATTTTATTTCTTTTGTATTTGTATTTCCATTTGTTATTATCATCGTCATACGCAAATTTGACATTCGCTTTCTCAACAATGCGCTTCACCTACGATCCATCTTACATTTCCGATTTTGAAATGATTTGCGGTTTCAATCGGCGTTCGATCAATTTCACAACATAGAGGAATATTTTCTCCCATGTCCACCTCCTCCCTCTCATGGATGGACTCACCAACGACTCATCCCTAGCTAACCCTTCACCACCGTCCTCCCAATCATCATCCAAAATTTCCTCCCTATGGTCACCACGAATTCCGTATAGTTATTGATCGAATCCCATCATGATATCTCTACTGAATCTTTTTGGTCGCACCGACCTCACCACATCACCTGGTTTGTCAATCGCTAACTTCATGGTCACACTTCCTAGACCTCCCTTAACTTGATCACCACACCTCCTGGTGAACCAACCACCACTACCTCTAGATCTAGACACCTCATTCTACCACACAACCATGTGCCTCACTACTAGATCTCCTCTAGCCATGCTATTTTTGAAGTCGAACATTCACCGCGCCACGAGATCCGTCATCGACGACCCTCTTTCATTTTCCTATGTCGACCTAAGACCCACCACACCAACCTAGTCTTCCCCTATCACACATCATCTTGGTCTCTAGTGATCCCCCCCCCTGACCAGCAAACTCCCCTAGTCAGTGAACCCCCTAACACAATGGTAGGAGACCCCTCCTTATCGCGATCAGTCGACCCATGGGTAGATCCAGGTTCTTTCCAACCCAAAACCCCTTACACTGGGTTCTACCCAACCTGAAACCCCCTACAATGAGTCTTCCTAACCCGAAACCCTCTTTAGTGGGTCTATCCGACTCAGAACTAGCTTGAATGTGATTTTCTAGGCCTGGAATGGGCTGGTGTGGGTTCTCTCTGACCCACAATTGTCTTGGGCGGGGGTTTGAGGCCTAAGATTATTTTAAATATAATCAAAATTAATTTATTAAGTTTTTGTTTAAAAAAATTAAAAATTTTATTATTTTTAAAAAATTAATATAATTTTTCTATAAATTAAATTATTTTATTAATTTTATTATGGAACACAAAATTAAATTAATTTTCAGACTGAACAAAATAAATTATTTGAATTTTATAATTCATTTATTTTATATTTATTCCCTTGAACATAATCTTATTTCATTTTAATTTTATCACACATTTAATTTTCTCACAGACTTTTCTTGAGCATTGATTGACCCTTAAATGTTTGGATTTTTTTTATTTAATTATTTATTACCTGTGTGTGATTCTTGTAATATTTAATTAGTTTTTATTGATTGTCTGTGTATCGTTCAGTTTTATTCAATATGTATATGGGTCAGCGAGTCCATTATTATTTGTATGTATATTTCATTCCCTGAGACCCCCTTGTCTGTGTGCAAGTAAATTTGTGCTATTGACGATGAAGATGAAAGATGTGGACCATGCTGGGAAAAGATGGTATCCTAGATAAGAAATGAAAACATTGGACCATTAGAGAGCTATGATATGAGTCAATATCCAACTCAAGTATGATATCCCTAGTTCGCGGTTGGTCCATTGAGTTTAAATAGATTTACTATTAGTAAATGCTCAAGAAGAGTTGGTTAATTTATTTTCTTTATGAATTGTTTATTATTTTATGCATTTGCATGTCTTTAAAGAACACATAAAATAATGAATAGAAAAAATTCATAAAGACCCGATGAATGTATTCTATTAATGCATGTTCAGTTGTGAGCACAACAAAATAGTATAAACATATTTAATTTAAAATTATGACATTTTTAAATAATATTAAAAATCCCCCAATGAAATATTATGTCATGGATTCCTTTCATCGCTCAAATTTGAACAAAATCTGGTGTATGGGGTTCTCATCAGCCAAAGTTGAGGGTCCCTCCTACCATCAAGGATTTCTTGTGCGAGTGATGGGTTGAATTATCTAAAGTGGATAGAAAATAAGTATCCAAATCTAGATTACTATCACATTATAGGAAAAGTATTGTCGCAATCAAGATTACGATTTTGATAAGTTAGTACTTTACTCAACAAATCAAGGAACCAAAATTTAATGTGTTTGGTCAATCTAGTTCTTACCTTGGGACTCTCTGAGTAGTGGCTTAGCCATAAATTGCGGACTATTTTGGGAGGTTTCATGGATCCGTTATACTTGAATACTCAAGATATAGATTATTCTGATTCTAGTAGTGAGGGATTCTAGAGTTTGATAAAATAGTGTGATAAATTCAATGATTTAATTAATTAATCAATAATGTCTAATGGTAATTAATACAAAGAAAAAAAAATGCAAAATTTTATTTATTGTAGATAAAAATGATAATAACCAACACCACTAGTAAATTGTCACTATGATAAATAATGGATAAATAAAATATCAATACCGTACATTATTTTCAAGAGTGGTATATACACTTGAACATAATACAATTCCAAGAAAGAAAGATTTATTTATTGGAGACCTCAGTTCCTACTGAGCCTCCTTAGGGATCAATAAAGGAGGTTAAAGAAATGTTTAACTATAATGTATAGGACACACTAGAGGTACAATGGATTATATTTTCATCTATGTCTTGTCAATTGTAAAAAATTAATGAGGCCAAATATGCCTACAAGATGTTAACTCATATCCAATAGTTATATTAGAAGAGAGATAGGCAAGAAAGGTACGAAATATCCAATGCACAATATCGGTCATGCTTCTATAAGGGAATGAAGAAACACCTCTTGAACTCAAGATGACTGGGTACATTAACAAACTTGAATCCCTTGGGTACAAGCTGAACCAATAACTAGAAACTGATCTCATTATTTTCTCTTTACTATCAACATTATCTAATTTTATTGTTAATTATGATATGAATAACATGAAAAAGTATCTCCCAAATATTTTGGCTTTATTTCTCAAAGTTGTTAAGGATATGAAGAATTCCAATTCATTAGTCCTGACGGTGAACAGTAGGGGTAAGGGAAAGGATAAGGCGTCTAAGTCTAAGTCCAAGTTGAAGACACCTAAGCATAGTCCTTCCAAAAGTCCAAATATAAAGTGCGAAGGCAATGAATAAGAGGTTATCTAGTTTTCATGTGGAAATAAATTCCACTGGAAGAAGAATTGTAGAGTTGGGAAGACAAAGCAGGGTGAAACTTATACTTCATGTATTATTATCATTGATTGAAATATATATTTATGTACAAGATGGTTATTGGATACAATGGGTGGCTCACATATTTGTATTCATATATTGGAACCAAGTAGATTCAAGAATATTTCAATGGGTGAGGTGGATCTTTGGGCTGTAAATGGTGTGAGTCTAGTATCCTGATAATGATTGATTATCATTTGAATTTTTCTAGTGGTTTAGTTCTTGTATTGAATAATTTTTATTATGTTTCTTCGATTACCAGAAACATAATATCAATGTCAAGTTGGGACAAAATGTGATTTTATTTCAAGTTTGGAAATAAATGTTGTCTTTTATAAGGATAACATGTGTTATGGTATGGCACTTCTTAAAAGTGGATTATTTATACTTGAACTCTAAAACCCTATAATATAAATCAATGAAAAAATAGAGAACATGACTCATATAATACCCACCTATGTTACTTTTGGATTTATCATGTAAATGATAAGACTTTATATAAATTACATCAAGTAGGGTATTTTGAATCAACTAATTAAAAACCCAGGGATGTATGTCATGATTTTTTACAATGAAAAATAAAAAAATCACCCTTCATTGGTAAGGGAGTATAAGTTCTAAAAAATTACTAGAATTGATTCGTACTAACGTTTGTGGTCTATTTACCATATAGGAAAGGGGTGGATTTTCATTCTTAATTTCTTTTACTCATGACTATAGTAAGGTATGGATATATCTAATTCGTGAGGTACAAATCATATTCCTTTCAGATGTTTATGTAATATCTACATGAAGTAGAAAACCATCTTGGTAAGAAGATTAAGGTACTTCACTCAGACTGAGGTGGAGAATATTTTAACCAACCTTTCATTGATCACTTAAAAGAGTGTGGGATAATATCGTAACTCACTCCTCCTTATACACTACAGTGGAATGGTGTTAGTTAAGGGGGGATTAGACCCTTCATAACATGTTTATATCAATGATGATTCAGGAAACTCTTCCATCATATTTTTGAGGATACACATTGTGGATAGTGACATATACCATTAACCGAGTACTAAAGTGACATATGTGATTCCATATGATTTGTGGTATGGAAAGAAACCTATTATATCACACATACATTCATGGGGATAAAAGTATTTTTTTCAAGACTATACCTAGTGAAAAATTATCATCTTGAATCATGAAGTGAATTGTTATAGGTTATACTAAAGAGAATAAAGGATATTACCAATATAACCCTTCAAATAAAAAAGTGATTGTGGGAATACATGATATATTTCTATAAAGGGAACAAATTTACAATTGAAATAGTGAAAGTAATATTTAAATCAACGAAGTTGATGCTCTAGATGCACTAGATTTGGTATGGGAACCATCTCCATAATACTCGGTGGGAGCTGAAGATGTTCCCGAGACATAATCATTATGCATGTCAACTTGAGATGTTAGATAAACAGAGTGTTATGGTTTTCTTGTAACTGAGTCAGGCGACACATTAATCCGAGATAATGACAAACCTATAACTAATAAGGAAGAAGTACAAGGAAACGATACTTCTAAATGGAAAGAATCTATGCATTCTAGGATGGAGTCTATGTAGCAAAAGAAAGTTCCTATTTTGGTAAACCCTCTAGATGTTGTGAAAACCATCGAGTGAAAATATGTATTCAATAAAAAGATGTACAAAGATGGTGAAGTCAATACCTATAGGTAACAAATGGTAGTTATGGTTTTCTAGAAACATAAAGGCATATACTACAATGAAACCATATCACCAGTAGAAATGATGAAATCAATCAGAATATTACTTCTAATAACAACCCTCTATTGTAACACCGCAATATTTCATAGAAAGTTATTTTCTTTAAACTAATTCAATAGCTTTCTCTACACGCAACACCGAGTTTTAGCACACCACAACTTACCAACCTAGCTGTTCAAAAAGCGGTTATGAGTAGTATTAACTGAATTTTGAATTTTATATACTCCATATAATTTTAGAATCCATATTATGTGTTTCTTAGACATAATATAAAAAAAAATTCATTTTTTCAAATAAAAGAAGTATTTTTCAAAAAATGCAATTTTACAACCGTTTAATGGAAAAACCTTTTTAAAACCAATATTTGACACTTTTATATAATAAATTTAATGAAATTTAATTCTTCTTTAGAATCGGGACATAAAAATTTATTTTGGATAAATTTTTGGTAATTTTCTGATAACTTTCGTATTTTAATGAATACTGAAAAATAATAAATTTTAATTGTAAACAACTTTTTTAATAGAAATAATTTATAGGGTTTAATTATGAATTTGAATGGTTTGGAAGTATAATTAGATTATATTTTTATCATTTAATACAATTCAGGTCATTATAAGTAATTTCACATTTAAATTTGACATAAACACATGCCAATCCTTTGATTATTTTTTCTTTTTAAAAACCCTCTTTTCTGTTTTGAAAACTGGAATTAATTTTAAATTAATTAATTCAAATTATATGTTTGGAATTTGGTAAAATATAATTCATTTCTGAATTCTTAATATGAAAATTAGGTCAGGGAAAATTTTTGGTATTTTTCTGAAAACATTAAGTTTTTGATGAATAGTTAAAAAACACAGCGTTATAGTTAAAAACCAAATTTTTATTTAAATAATTATTTATTTTATTTAAATTTATTTTAAGTAAAAATTTATATATAATACCTATATAATATCAATATAATTCATTGAAGTCATTTTATAATAAAATTAGATGTATAAAATTTTATTGAACTTTTTACCGTCTTTTACCCGCCTTCTAGGAATATTTGCAAATTTTCATAAAACATAATTTTACCACTTCTGTGAATTGAATTTTAAAAATAAGAGATACATGGATAATATCAGTAAGTAAAATTCGGTTCAATAAGATGAAAATAATTTTTGGTGAATAATAACTTTTGACGTTTATTTACCACGGTTAAAAGTAAATATGGTAATTAAAGGTAAAAATGATATTATAATTACCCTAAAACATGTCCTAATTCTATTGGATAAGTCTAATTCTAAGGTAATAAAACTTTGGAATAAAATATGATCATTTAGGTTCACTTGGATTAGATTAGGACATTTATTATTATTTTATTTAAAGAAGAGTTAAAAGTGTTAAATTTAACGTTTAATAACAAAAATATTTTTAATATAGGGTAATACATACGATAAATTAGACTATAAATATTCATTAGAAATATAAAAAAATTTCCTACATAATGGTATTTTATTTATAAATTTTAGACATTAAATAATTAAATTTATTTATGACACAATGTTGATGAAATAATTACCTTATTAATGACAGATTAAAATAATTGATATTATAAGTGTACAAATAAATTTAAATGGAGACTTTTGATGAATTAAAATAATTTTACAGGTTAATATGAAATGTTAGGCTTGATTAAATAATTATTTTTCGAAGTAATCATGTTGTTATGATTTTCACAAATACCAAATACAAAATAGTGTAAAAATTGACTTAAATGAATTTTTAAAAGAAATACTATATTATTGGTTGATATAATATTACTAAAAATATAAGGTTAAAAAAAAGGGATTAAATAATATTATATATGTCATTAATAAACCACTTGAGTTTCTCTTGGATGTTTAGAGTATGTTTATTAACCATATAGTATAAGTATACAAGAAGACATGGTAAAAGTTAAACTATTTAACAACTAGTTAAATATAAGAGATAAGGTTAATATGGTGAACTAAAATTGTCTAAAACCTATTGGTTGAGTTGTTTTCGACCCATAACCACCTTATTTTTGAAATAAATAATTTTTGAGGCATTATAAACCGAAAATAAATTTATTATAAAATAATATTTCAAGCTTTTCCTAAAGTGACCCTCACCTCTCTTATAAAAGGGTACTTCCCCTTATCTTAATTTCACACCTCCAAAGCCATTTGGCTCAGCCAAACCCTACCCAAATATCTTCCCAAATTCCCTTAATTTAACCTATAGTCTTTACTTTGATCATAAATCCAACCTAAGAAGCCCTTTTGATTAACTCAAAAGGAAACACCTGAAGAAGAGATAATAATTTCACCACCCTATTTGAAATTCTTTTCTTCTTCCACTTCCTCTTTATTTTTTGTTTCCATAACACAATATTAAATCTAGTACCTTCTAAATACTATTATGTTATTATAAAAATGGTACAACCATATTCATTATTATATCCATCCTATGAATGACAAAGTCACCATACGTGCGTACGTATGACTTACAGTCTCCACGTCGTGGTGTATTTGTAATTCAACACTACATTATTTGGATGGGTATAATAATGATGTATAATTGATGTAAATAATAAATATAACATATTATTTATTCTGTATATATTATATAAAATGTATTTATATATGATATCACCTTCAATTGAATGATATTTTCGCTCGTGCGTAGGTACGGATTACCATCTCTACAAACGTGATGAGATTAATTCCCCATCATAACCATTCAAGAATAATTTTAATTTTATGACTAAAAATAATGTTTAATAACTTAATATAATTCTGGATATGAATCAAATACATCCTATCCATAACAAATATGACTTACGTAACAAAACATATAAAGAAAAATGAATCAGTTAACACCTGAAACAATGATACTACTAAAATATTATTAAAAAAGAAATATAAGAAGATAATATATGATATCATATTTATGTATGTGGTTCTTTTATATTTTAATAACAATTATTTAACTATTATACAGGATTTTAACATACCCTTGACTAAGGAAAAGTACAAGGTAAGTGGTTTTCATCTCACTTCTTATTCCCGTGAGATTCACGCTATATTGCCACTATTTCCTTTTCTGTGGTGTATGTACTACCCATGATTGTATTATTTGTGTAATATAATTTAATTTATGGGTATTTACATCTTCATTGTATGAAAATTATTTCATGGGTTGTATGTTTCATAAGTTACCAAATCGGTAAGGGAATTTCGAATTTCAATTTCCACTCATTGGGCTTTACGAACACTTCATTGATTATTTTACTCCAGGATTATGTATGGAATAACTACTTATTATTTATGTAGTAATATCCACACCCCTTTCTATTGATATACCTTGGATACACATAATCACCCCATTGTTAAATTCACATTCCATTGATATGAACATTTTAAAGGTATTCTTAACTCAATTTTCATTCATTGAGTTAAATATCCAAGTCATTGGTATTGTTGTTACAAGAATGTGTGTGAATGTAACATGATTTATTTACACTGAATATCGAATTATATTGAGTGTATTTATATTTTTCACACATAATTATTTCATTTTTTTATCCTTAATCTATGTATACGGTCTTTATAATTTATTTCGTCTCAATTTACATTCCATT
Organism: Viscum album; assembly: GCA_963277665.1. Taxonomy (NCBI): domain Eukaryota; kingdom Viridiplantae; phylum Streptophyta; class Magnoliopsida; order Santalales; family Viscaceae; genus Viscum; species Viscum album. The sequence goes on along the minus strand of OY728126.1, from coordinate 826,342,500 downwards.
GAGACCTCTTTGTTGTTATGAACCAATTCACTTTTATATGGTGTATATACTGTCCATTGAAATATTATATCATTAATACCTTTATTCTCATGATATTATAATTTTTTGATTAATATTATTCTTTAATTACTTGTATTCAAGCATCTCTTATTTGGTTTGGAACTCTTTAACTAAAATATTGTTTTAAATGTTTTAAATATTTATTCTTCTAAATATTTCTCATTAATGTCCATTTTTTAAAAATGGTTTTAAGTATTTATTTATATGGACATAAATGTTTTGAAATCAAAATTCCTTTTAAAATATTCAAAGTGGTATGGGACACTTTGATTCAAAAATCTCTTTTAAATGACTTCTTTGATAAATAGTGCGACATTTAAATATTTTTAAGAAAAAGGGGATATTTCACTCAAATAATTTTAATGACTATTTTCATCTATGTCAATATCATTTAGTGTATTTTATTCTTGATTTTGTTTTATTTATTATAATAAAATCATCCATATTTTATTGAATTAGTTATGTTTGATTGTGGATGTGCTATTTTTATGCCATTCATGGTTTGTGGTTAAAATATTTACATTTTGTATGCTAGTTTTAATAAAAATGTATATATTATGTTTCAAAATTTTTATATGAGGAATTCATTGGACTTAGTAAGTGATGGGTGGAGCCCAATATAGCTCCTCGATGCATCGGTAGGTCTCATGAGACAAACTAGTGTCTTGTCATAAGGCCTTGACAAAATCTTATTTGTAGTCTTGGCACAATGCCTTGACTATGTGGTTATGAAGTCTGGAATTATGCATTCCATCATTATGAAATTGGATATTTATATTACATTTGTTTATTCGACTAGTAGAATATCCATGTGAATAATTAAATGGAATTATTTGATTTATCATTTCCATATTATGTTAAATTTTAAGTTTAAAAGTCTTGTGTTCTAGTCTTATAGATTGCCTTAAATGTTTATTCTAATTTATGACAGTTTCTGCTATACTGGTATCCTTATAGAGCATCTGAGCTCACCCATTTCTCATGTTTTATTTTTCCAAGGATGCAAAGAAGTATATTATGATTAACATTCTGGAATCGGCTAAGGGATATAAGAGTGTTCAAAGGGGACACAATGTTGTTTTTTTATTTCATGATGTCATGTAAAACTTATGTATGCATCTAGTAATTCCAAGGATACTAAGCTGATCAGTCTTTCGGGACATGATTCCATGTATCATGCCAATGTTATGTAATAATGCACATATTCTGGGTAACTCTGGTCAGGGCGTTATAGTTGGTATTAAATGAAGTTTAGTACAAGCCTTGGAAGCTAGATTTAGAAACAACTCTGATTAGGAAACACTACCCTAATATAGACATTGAGGATTAGTATAGAAGAAGATCCAAAAATTTTAGTAAGTAAATATTATTTGGTTTTTCCAAGAAATACATCCATGTCTAGATACGAGCATGTATAGGTGGCTCTAGCACCGATGTACCTAGGATTGAAAACTCCGACAAGGAGTTTCGAGCTTGACCCAAGGAATCATGGTACACGACAACGAGCCTTGATGCACTCTTGGTTATGACACTCCTGTGGGATATGCTTAGGATAATTCACATTTTCTTTACAAACCAATTTGAAGGATTTTAATATAAGATGAGAATAAAAAAACTTGGTTAATTATAAGGTGTTTTAGATTGAAAATAAAATGTTATGATATTCACTAAATGATTTTATGACTCACACTATGATTTCTTGTTATATTCAATGGTTAGATTCTAAGGAAGTCATAGTAACATTGAACATGATGTAAAAGGTGGGAACGATGGTGGAAATAAGCAACAAAATGGATTGTTGATAGGTGTAAAAAATATCGTGTTCATGCCGAATCGGTTTTCCAAAATATGATCAACAACATATATATTAACCAACTCCTGGAATCAATAAAGAAGATAAAGGAGGTGAATGATAAGATATCCAATACTAGAGACCATGGGGAAAAGAAATCTCAATTTACATCATGCAGGAAATGTGGAAGGAGACACCTAGAAAAGTGTCTCAATGGAACAAAGAAATGCTTTATGTGTGGGAAAAAAGGACATAAAGTAAATAATTGCTGAGGAAAAATGAACAGTACTATGGAAGAAAATAAAAATGATCCCAATAATTCATTTACAATCATTTTCTTTAAATGTAGGGGACCTGGGCATTACCCAAGTGAATTCCCTATTCCATAGGATAAGTCAAGGAAAAACCTATGTGGAAATAAATGGATGGAAAAATGTTTAAAAGTTTTAGTGCTCTTTGTTGATGGGATTACTTTGGAAAACTTTTCTCTTATATGTGTAACCCTACAGTTTGTTATGTGAAAATTATATTTGAGGAAGAATTATCTTTTCTTTTTTAGATATAATTATAAAGAACCAATTGGGTTTATATGATCATTGAATTTGAGGCAATTATAGGTAATTAATTTTTGGGATGAAAATGAGAGGTATGAGGTAACATTTGTGGTAAAATTATGTTATGGCTATTTTGAGGAATTTATCTCATTTTGGGAATTTTATAAAATATAGTTTTTAAAAAAGGACAACAAGCAGACCGTGTGACAACCCATCGCGTCGAACAAAGCTGCTGGAATCGAACCCACAACTAGAGTGCGATTGGGATTTATCGCCTACCACTGGACTACGTAAAGTCCCTGGTTAGTGTGACTAATTATTTTTAGTTAAATGAATTTATTGATCAATAATAGGTTGATTTGGGATCTTATGTATTGTCAAATGGATATCATTAGTATAGGAAAATAATTTGGTGATTAAGTGATAAATGTTATTTTAGAAGACGTTCGCTTTGCTGGGAACACTATATGCCTAAGGAAAATAAAATAATATGAGATTTACTTTGAGGAGTAATGGTGGATTTTTATCTATGTTTTTATCATGGATTTATAGTGATTTGGATTATTTATGGAAATGATTAACCTATCATAGAGAATATGTGATTAAATTAAGTATGTGACTTTAAGAGCAGTCGATGTTATTTGGATATACAATTTAACATGGAAGACTACATATTCAAATTCTTCCATGTTTTGGGTTTCAATATTAGTTTGGATTATATTAAAGGATTTTAAGGAGAATTACTTATTTAATGGTATTTATTAAACTTTGGGTATTGTTGTTTTAATTTTAGAAATTAAGATTATTATTTCTTTCCCAAAAGGATTATCATTTTTGGGGGTCATCTGATCTTGTACTAACCATTTTGGTTTTGGTTAATCTCTAAAGACAAGGTAAAAATATATTTTATCCTTTGTGGGTCATGTGATTCTCTAGAAGTTGATTCTAGCACTTCAGGTGTGACCAAGTCATCTTGAATACTCATTGTTTGAAAAAAAGATGAGTTACTGGTATAAATTTATTAAATGATGAAACTTTACTTAAAAATTAAGTACATCTCTTTATGTTCTTAGTCAATCTCATAAATAAATTCCTCAACTTTGTGGAATGAAACTTAAAATAAAAAAACATCGTTCGTTTACTTTTCCTATTAGGAAACAAATTACCATTTATCCCATCACCAGTTTGTGGGTTTCTTGTTGTTAACTTGCTCCTGATCATGTTTTCTATCACTCTCCATCAGAACCTAACACTTATTTTATCTTCCATATCCATGTTTTCCTACATGGAATCCTAGTATGGCTTATCTCAGATAACCTTTGTACTTCTCTTTCTTTCTTTTAACGTGATAGTTTTATTGACTCTTTTTATGATATTGGACATTAAATGATGTTCCCAAGCCCAATTTTAAAATTGCGAGGATAAAATATCCAAATGGGGTGAAGAATGTAACACCCCAAGATTTCATAGTAAGTTATTTTCTTTAAAGTAATTCAATAGCTTGCGCTACACGCAACACTGAGTTTGAGCGCACCACGACTTACCAAACTAGCCATTCAAAAAGTAGTTATGAATAGTATTAACTGGATTTTAAATTTTATATATTCCATATAATTTTAGAATCCATATTATGTGCTTCTTATACATAATAAAATAACAAATTCTTTTTTTCAGATAAAAGAAGTATTTTTTAAAAAATGAAATTTTGCCACCATTTAATGGAAAACCCTTTTTAAAACCAATATTTGACACTTTTATATATTCAATTTAATGAAATTAAATTATTATTTAAAATCAGGACATAAAAATTTATTTGGGATAAATTTGTGGTACTTTTCTGATAACTTTCATATTTTGATGAATACTGAAAAATACTAAATTTTAATTGAAAAAAAACTTTTTAATCGAAATAATTTATAGGGTTAAATTATAAATTTTAATGGTTTGGAAGTATAATTATATTATATTTTTATCATTTAATACAATTTAGGCCATTATAAGTAATTTCATATTTAAATTTGACATAAACACATGTCAATATTTTGATAGTTTTTACTTTTTAAAAACCTACTTTTCGGTTTTGACAATGGGAGTTAATTTTAAATTAATTAATGAAACTTCTATGTTTTGAATTTGTTAAATAGAATTAATTTTTGAATTCGGAATTTGAAAATTAGCTTAGGGTATATTTTTGGTATTTTTATGAAAACATTCAATTTTTGATGAATAGTGAAAAAACACAGCATTATAGTTAAAAACCGACTTTTTATTTAAATAAATATTTATTTTATTTAAATTTATTTTAATTAAAAAATATATATAATACCTATATAAGTTCAATATAATTCATTGGATTCATTTTATAATAAAATTAGATGTATACAATTTTATTTAACTTTTTACCGTCTTTTACCCACCTTCTAGGAGCATTTACAAATTTGCATAAAACTTAATTTTACCGCTTCTATGAATTGAATTTAAAAAATATGAGAGACATGGTTAATATTAGTAAATGTGGTTCAATAAGATGAAAATAATTTTCAGTGAATAGTAACTTTTGACTTATATTTACCACGGTTAAAAGTATATAGGGTAATTAAAGGTAAAAATGATATTATAATTACCCTAATGCATTTCCGAATTCTATTGGATAACTAAAATTCAAAAAAAAACAACCTTAAGAATAAAATATGATTCTTTAGGTCCACCTTGATTAGATTAGGACATTTATTATTATTTTATTTAAAGAAGAGTTAAAAGTGTAAAATTCAAAGTTTAATAACAAAACTATTTTTAATATAGGGTTATACATAAGATAAATTAAAATATAAATATTAATTAGAAATATAAAACTATTTCATACATAATGGTATTTTATTTATAATTTTAGAAATTAAATAATTAAATTTATTTATAACACAATGATGATGCAGTAATTACCTTATTAATGAAAGATTAAAATAATTGATATTATAAGTATCCAAATAAGTGTAATTTGAGACTTTTTATGAATTCAACTAATTTTCTAGGTTAATATGACATGTTAGGGTTTATTAAATAATATTTTTTATAAATAATCATGCTGTTATTATTTTCAAAAAAAAACAAATACTAAATAGTGTCAAAATTGACTTAAATGAGTTTTTAAAACAAATACTATATTATTGGTTGATATAATGTAACTAAAAATATAAGGTTTAGAAAAAGGTCTTAAATAATAATATATATGTCATTAATGAACCACTTGAGGTTCTCTTGAAATTTTAGAGTAGGTTTGTTAACCATATAGTGTAAGAATACAAGAAGACATGGTTAAAGGTAAAGTATTTAACTAATAGTTAAATCTAAAAGATAAGGTTAATTAGGTGACCTAAACTTGTCTAAAACCTATTAGTTGAGAGTTTTTCCTCCCATCCCCACCTTATCTTCAAAATAAATCATTTTGGATCCATTTGAAACCGAAAATTATTTTATTATAAAATAATATTTCAAGCTTTTCCTAAAGTGAACCTCACCTCTCTTATAAAAGGGTACTTCCCCTGCTCTTACTTTCACACCTCCAAAGCCATTTTTCTCATCCAAAACAAGTAGAAATATCTTTCCAACTTCCCTTAATTCAACCTAGAGGAATTACTTTGATAATAAATTCAACCTAAGGAGCCCTTTTGATCAACTCAAAAGAAAACACCCGAAGAAGAGGTATTGATTTCACCACCCTCTTTAAAGTTCTTTTCTTCTTCCACTTCCACTTCCTCTTTCTTTTTTGTTTCCATAAATAAATAATAAATATAGTACCTTTTACATAATATGATTTTATTAAAAATATGGTACAACCATATTCATTATTCTATCCATCCTATGAATGAAAAAGTCTCCATACGTGTGTATGTACGACTTATCATCTCCACGTCGTGGTGTATTTGTTATTCAACACTAAATTATTTGGATGGGTATAATAATGGTGTATAATTTATGTAAATAAAAAATATAACAAGTTAATTATTCTGTATATATTATATAAAATTTATTTATATATTATCTCACCTTCAATTGAATGATATTGTTGCCCATGCGTACGTACGGATTACCGTCTCCCCGAACGCGATGAGATTCATTCCTCATCGTAACCATTCAAGAATAACTTTCATTTAATGATTAAAAATAATGTTTAAGAACTTAATATAATTCTGTATATGAATTAAAACATCCTATCCATAACAAAAATGACTTACGTAACAAAACATATAAAGGAAAATGAATCAGTTAACACCCTAAACAATGATACTACTAAATTATTATTAACAAAGAAATATTGGAAGATCATATATGATATCATATTTATGTATGGGGTTCTTGTATAACTTAATAAAAATAATTTAACTATTATATAGGATGTTAACGTACCCTAGAATATGGAAAAGTACAAGGTAAGGGGTTTTCATCTCACTTCTTATTCCCGTGAGATTAACGCTATATTGACACTATTTCCTTTTGTGTGATGTGTGTACTACCCATGATTATATTATTTTTGTAATATAATTTGATTTATGGGTATTTAAATATTCATTGTATGGCACTTATTTCATGGATTGTATGTTTTATAAGTTACCAAATCGGTAAGGGAATTTCAAATTTTGATTTCCACGCATTAGGCTTTACGCATACTTCATTGATTATTTTTCTCCAAGATTGTGTGTGGAATCACTATTTAGTATTTATGTAGTAATCTCCACTCCCCTTTCTATGTATATAAGTTTGATACACAAAATCACTCCATTGATATATTCACATTCCAGTTATATGAACTTTTTAATGGTAATCTTAACTCAATTTTTCATTCATTGAGTTAAACATCCAAGTCATTGGTTTTATTTTTACAAGAATATGTGTGAATGTAACCTAATTTATTTACACTGAATATCCAATTATATTGAGTGTATTTATATTTTTCACACATAAGTATTTCATTTATTTATCCTTAATCTAAGGATATGGTCTTTATAAGGTATTTAGTCTCAATTTACATTCCATTGAGACCTCTTTGTCGTTATGCACCAATTTACTTTTATATGGTGTATATACTATCCATTGACATATTATATCATGAATCCCTTTATTCTCTGGATATTATAATGTTTTGATTAATTTTATTCCTCAATTACTTGTATTCAAGTGTCTCTTATTTGGTTATGAACTCTTTAACTAAAATATTATTTTAAATGTTTTAAATATTTATTCATCTAAATCTTTCTCATTAATGTACTTGTTTTAAAAATGGTTTTAAGTATTTGTTTATATGGACATTAATGTTTTGAAATAAAAATTCATTTTAAAATATTCAAATTGGTATGAGACACTTTAATTCAAAAATATCTTTTAAATGACTTCTTTGAGAATTGTGCGATATTTATATGTTTTCAAGAAAAAGGGGATATTTCAGACAAATAGTTTTAGTGACTATTTTCATCAATGTCAATATCCTTAAGTGTATTTTATTCTTGATTAAGGTTGAATATTATAATACAATCATCCATATTGTATTGAATGAGTTATGTTTGTCTTTGGATGCTCTATTTTTATGCCATTCATGGTTTGTGGTTAAAATATATATGTTTTGTATGCTAGTGTTAATATGAATGTTTAGATTATGTTTCAAACTTTTCATATGAGGAATGCATTGGACTTAATAAGTGACATGTGGATCCCACTATACCTCCTCGATGCATCGGTAGGTCTCATTAGACAAACTATTTTCTTGGCACAAGGCCTTGACAAAATCTTATTTATAGTCTTGGCACAATGCCTTGACTATGTGGTTATGAAGTCTGGAATTATGCATTTCATCATTATGAAATTGGCTATTGATATTACATGTGATTATTAAACTAGTAAAATATCCATTTGAATAAGTAAATGGAATTATTTGATTTATCTTTTCCATATTATGATGAAGCTTAAGTTTAAAAGGCTTGTGTTCTAGTATTATACATTGCCTTAAATGTTTATTCTTATTTACAAAAGTTTCCGATATATTGTTATCCTTACTGAGAATCTGAGCTCACCCCTTTCTTATGTTTTATTTTTCCTAGGATGCAAATAAGTATATTATGATTAACCTACAGGAATGTGCTAAGTGATATAATAGTGTTCAAAGGGGACACAATGTTTTTTTTTAATTTCACGATGTAATGTAAAACTGATGTATGCATCTAGTACTTCCAAGGATACTAAACGGATCGGTCTTTCAGGTAATGATTCTTTGTATCATGCCAATGTTAGGTAATAATGCACCGATTCTGGGTAATTGGGGTCGGGGTGTTACATCCATGATTATGAGATTTGACATATGGATATCAAAACTACTTTTCTATATTATAAGTTGGTCAATTTTTTATATATTACTCAATTTTAAGGTCTTGTAATGTTAAATAATTGCAATAAAGTGTGTAAGATATAAAGATCTATTTATGGGTTGAAGTAGGCATCAAAATCATGGAATGTTCATTTTGATGAGTCCATAAGAGAATTTGGTTTTTCCAAAAAGAAAAAAAAACATGTGACTATAAGAATTTTAATGGTAATGAAATTGTTTTCCTTTTATTATATGATGATGAAATATTAATTATATTAAATTAAGTGCAAGTCTTACAATCAGTTAAGACTTGGTTAAATGAATGATTCTCTATGAAAGAGTTAAGTGAAGTAGCGTATATTCTAGGGATAAAAATTTATCAAGATATATCTCAAAGGATTATTGGTGTAAGTTAGAGTATGCATATTAATAAGGTATTCAAATGGTATTAAATGGAATAATACAAGAGATGGTTATTGATAATGTCACATGGTATCGATCTCTTTGTGAAAATGTGTCCTAAAATATAGGATGGTATTTAAAGAATGAGTTCAGTAAATTATGCTTCATCAGTGGGATACATCATGCATGCCATGCTATGTAAAAGGTTTGATATTGAATTTTCTTTAAGCAAAGTGCAAAGATATCATGTTAATCCAAGAGAGATGAATTGAGAAGCTATGAAAACTATCATGAAGTACTTTAGAAACACAAAGGATACTTTCCTAGTATATAGAGGAGATGAGAAACTATTAGTGAGGGGACAAATTGAAGCAAGTTTCCAGATAGATCATAATGATCTAAAATCAAAGTTGGACCAAGTATTTTTTTTTCTGAATTGTGGTTTAGTGAGCTAGATAATCTTATAGAAACCTATGGTCACTGAATCTACAATAGAATCCAAGTATATAACAACTTCTGATGTAGATAATGAGGTCTTATAGATACACAACCATGTCCTATACATTATTGTTGCACCTAGAAGTACAAACCCTTTTCCAGTTTATTATGGTAATACTATATCAATGGTGCTTTCCAAGGAGCCCAGGTCACACTAGAGAATAAATCATATACCCCAGAAGTTTCATCTCTTGATAGGTTTTACCCAAAGTGGTGAATTCATAGTTAATAGAGTATTCACATAGGAAAATTTGGAATCCCCTTGACTAAATTCATATCTCAGCTAAATCATGATTCTCATGTGAGAGCTAGCGGGTTAATTCATGTTTTCAGTTGGCTCTAGTGAAAGTGGGAGTGTTGAAAGAGGGTTCCCTAGACCCAAATAACGTATGTAATTTTATTACATTTACATGTATACATTTTGATATATACATGTGATTATCTTACCAGAATAGTGTTGATACTTCTGTGTCCACTATATTTAAGTCACTTTCCTTCGATTACATGTCAAATTAAAAGGTTATAGAAGTTCCCAGGCTATAATGAGAACCTATAAGATACCATGATATAAATATTAAATTAATTTACTATGGTATAAATATATAATACTAAGAGTAAAAGAATGATTTACAATCATCAGATGTTGGGGGACCATAAGCATTGATACTTTTTATCAAGGAGTTCACACTTGGTGAATCGCAAAGATGAGATAATGAGGACAATATTTCCAATAGGAAGACCACATGTTTTGGGGGTTATTACCTATTACTATCAATAAACATGTGTATTAGTCTCCTAACATGATTTAATTATCAATTTGTTCCATTTGATTGTGTACTTTGATACAAAAAAACTAGGACATTGAATTCGTAGCGAGGAAGCTTGTGTTGTGTGCATCATTGGTGGTATTGCATTGGTTGAATGGTCAAGATAGAATTTTTTGTTTTTTGATTTAAGGAAGTAATATCTTAGGCATGGTTGATCAAAATGGTAGTACCTTCATTAAATCCATGTCCATGGTAGTCGAAGGTACGTCTTTCCAATAAGTTCAACAAATTAGAAAGCAAGAATGGATGATAAAGTATGATGTGCATCTTTCTTAATGAGATATTGTATAATAAAGAGATTATATTACAAAATGTGTGTTCATATGATGGTTTTCATTCTTATGACTATTAATTATCACTTTAGGTGACTTGATGGGTTGCTAGAATCACTACTGGTCTTTGAATGTTATTCAATGCTGTCAAGATAAGAGCCTAGAGGGTAACACACAATAACATATTCAAGAGTCTTCTATATTCTGTTGATTTGATGTATAGGCCATGGAGGGACCCACCATGGGGTTTGAGTTTTTCCCAATTATTAATGACCACTGATGAATAAATAAATTCATTATTATTCGAGTTTAGAATAATTGGGTTTAATTTATTTAATAAAAGCATTTACAAGTATTTAAGTACAAGAAAAATATTATATGAACTTATATTATTTTAATATTCAGGGTTCTTTTAATATTATAGGAATCATGAGTTGAGATTTTGAATTGGATTTATCAAGTAATATATTTAATATATATTATAAGTATGAGATAAAAGTTTAAATGATAATATAATGCAGTTAGTTCTTTATAATGTGTCGTTTATAACTTATTTAGTGGGTGTTGGATATACAGGGGTTGGGGAACCCTTTCTGGGTATTTCACTTCCCACTATATAATCAAAAGAGAATATATTTTCTAAAATAAATTAATTTCAATGGATTGAGATCTCCTTTATACTCTTTATTACATCCAAGAGATATAACATTCTCTCTAGGCTTTCGTTCATCAATCACCTTCACAGATTGAAGGGACAAGATTATAGTGATCATCATGACGTCAAAGGAATCATCAGAGCTCTATGCTAGCACCCAAAAATCCACATGGTCTAAAATCCACATGTATATTGATCGTAGAACACACTAATAATTCAAACTAGGTATTCATTATTTTGATTTTATGCTTATTAAATTCTCATAAGATCCTTAAACCACTATCAGGCTCATATCTCTAGAGATAACAAAGTTATGTCACTCCGATGAGGAAAAAATTTAAATCATCAGCCCACTGGCTACCTCTGTATGCCCTAATACATTCATCAAGGTATTCCAAGAATTTATTCTCAATTTTCAAAATGAGACATGTGTTTTGAACTAAAATGACAATTTTAAATTGAAATCATGCATGTTGAGTCATACCGGGCACACCATGTGTCAAATTAATATAAAGATGATTCATACACATCAAAAATGAATTATGGATCATTATCCGAATTTATCAAGACAATATGAGTGTGTTTTCTTAGTTTTGAGTATGTGAAGTGTGTTTTGTACTAAAATGTTGATTTTAAATAAAACAAGAACATTCAGTCATACCAGCCACACTATGTGTTAGATTTATTTGTGGCCAATTTCCATACATAAAAATTTACTTATGGATCATTTTACTAAATTATCAAGATAATTTGAGTGTGTTTTCATTTTTTTTATTAAATGATTTTTTTTAATTAAAATGTCACTTTTAAAGTGAAAATATGTACTTTGAGTTACACTAGGAAAACAATGTGTCAAATTAATGTGTGGATAATTCCTATATACTACAAATGGCTTATATGTAATTTTTATAATGTTTTTGGAAAATAAAATCTTGTTTTCATAGATTTGGGTATGTGAATTGTGTTTTTTACTAAAATGTTTATTTTAAATAAAAATACCGAATTTCAATCATACCGGACACACCATGTGTCAGATTGATGTGTAACCAATTCCTATATGTGGTAAATGACTTATGGATCATTTTAAAAAATTATCAATATAATATGAGTTATTTTGAATGGTTTTTAGTCAAGGATGTTCATTTTGAACTAATTTTTTTTATTTGAAAAAATTCCTTTTGAGTCATACTAGACACAACGTGTGTTAGATTAATGTGTGGTTTATTCCTAAACATAAAAAATTATTCATGGGTTTTTATACTAAATTATCAATACAATATGAATATTTTTTTTCAATTTTGAGTACATGAAATGTTTTTGGACTAAAATATCAATTTTCATAAAAAAAACATGCACTTTTAGTCATACAAGCCACACCGTGTTTCATATTGATGTGAATAAAATTATTATAAATCAAAAAATGGATTATGGATAATTATAATAAATTATCGAGATAATTAGAGTTTTTTTCTTAGTTTCAATAAGTGATTTTAATTTTGAACTAAAATATTACTTTTAAACTGAAAACACACACTTTCAGTTATACTAGGCATATCGCGTGTTAGATTAATGTGAGTATGATTCATACATGTAAAAAATTATTTATGGATCCTTTTAATAAATCATAAAGAAAAACCTTGCACATTTTATCGGTTTTGAGTATGCGATGCATGTTTAGAATTCAAATATCGATTTTAAATCAAAACACAAAATTTCAATCATAACGGGAACACTGTGTATTGGATTGATGCGTGGTTAATTTATATACTTAAAAATGACCTATGGATAATTTTACTAAATTATTAATACAATATGATATGTTTTTATTATTTTTGAGTATGCGAAGTGTGTTTTATGCTAAAATTTTGATTTTAAATAAAAACATACACTTTTAGTCATATAAGATACACTGTAAGTTAGATTTATGTGAGGATGATTCTTATACATCACAAATTACTTATGGATAATTTTCATAAATTATATTTAAAATTTTATTACCTTTTCTCTATTTTTAGTATGTGATGTGCATTTTGAACTAAAGTGTTACTTTCAAACTGAAAACATGAACTTTGAATCATACCGGGCACACCAAGTGTTATATTGATATAAGGTTGATTCGTACACTTAAAAATTGATTTACTGATATTTTTTCTAATGTATCAAGACAATCCAAGAATTTTTTCTCAGTTTTTAATATGAGAAGCATATTTTAAATTAAAATGTCAATTTTCAATCAAAACATGTTCTTTCAATCATTACATGAACATTGTGTATCAGATTGACATGTGGTTAATTCATGTACATAAATACGACCTATAGATCATTTTACTAAAGAAATTATAAAATTAGAGAACGTTTTATTAGTTTTGGGCATGTTAAGTGTTTTCTGTACTAAAATGACAATTTCAAATAAAAACACACACTTTTAATCAAATTAGACACACCATGTGTAATATTGATTTGTGACTGATTCTTATATGTTACAAATGGATTATTGAAAGTTTTACAAACTTATTAAGATTATTAAAGTGTGTTTTATAATTTTTCAGTAATCATAACATGTTTCAAAATTAAAGTTTACTTTTAAATCGAAAACATGCACTTTGAGTCATACCATTCCCACTGTGTGTCGGATTTATGAGTGGTGAATTCTATAGAAACTCAAAATCCATTAAACTAGAGAACGCATTACTTTTATTTAATTGTTACAATATATAAGGGATCTCGCCATGTGGAATTGATCAATTTATTAGTCTTAGAAAACTAAATACAAATATGATTCTATTATTTCATTAGAAATATAAAATACATAGCATTCTCTCATCCTTGATATTATTCATAATATATTTTCCCATATCCTAGGGAAAGGAAAAAAACAAATCTTGAGTTTATATTCTTATTAAGGGTTATATATAATGTAATCAATCATGAGTAAATAAGGTATAATATATATTTAAAGGTAAATAACTGAAAAAACATGCCATTTAATCAATAACTTGAGAAAAAAATGCATCCATAGAGAATATCCATGTACTAATCTAATGGATAATAATAACTAAATACCCAATGAAGAAATTTTTTAATTTTGGATGTAATAATATTAGATATCATGTTATCTTTATCATTACAACATTCTATTAAGATAGTTTAATTGATGGGTAGGTTTACACCAGAATCCTATTTAATATTTTTGCCTAGCTAGTTTGTCTCATGAGACCTATCGAGGAATTGAGGGGTTATCCATAACTAAGAACCGCCCAACACTAAATTTTTAATGCATTACTCATATATTTAATGATAAATTTAATTCATAACCAATATTCCTTATAAAAAATATCCATATTGAGTAAATGATATAAAAAATTAATATTTCCCTAGTCAATCAAATAACTTTCATAGTAAAACACCGTATATAGAAATCGTATACATTTTAGGAAATAATAATATCCATGATACAAATAATATGTATATTTAAGAGACATGTAATCTCCAATGAAAAAATTAACAAAAGAAAGTGAATGTTTCAAGAAAAGTTTACTGACCACAAAATTAATAAGAGACAGAAAATGACCATCAATTCCTTAGAAATATAGGTTTTTAATAAAATATTGTCCTTGGGAGAATAAAAGAAACAAGAAGTGAACCATTAAAATAATATTTCATTAAATATAAATATTTATAAAACCATTTAAATATAAATAGTATAAAATAGTTATGGAGGAGGGAAAACCTATTAACTCAGTATACATTAAAAACATTACTTTTGAATTTTTATAAAGAAAGTTGAAAACAAATGTTATGGGAAATATTAGAAAGATTGATTTAAAACCTTTTAAAAAGTCAAGTATAACATAATATGTCATTAATAAATAATTTTATTAAATTAAAAGTACTTTTATAAAACAAATTTGAAAAATATGGATATGGAATAAAAATATATCCGATCAAAAGAGAAATGAGATCAAATTTTCTTTTAAAATTTTATTTTTTTAATTAAAGTGTCATGGAGAGGAAATTTTGGAATAAATAATAGAAAACAATTAAATATCATGAGGATAATAAAATTATTTTATATTATTTAGGATATATTATAAGACTCCTTAAACGAAAATAAAATAAATTTCAAAAGAAAATGAGACTGTAAAATTAATTATTACCTCTTTGGTAACTTTTAAATAGTAACACCTTGAAAGAGTAAATTAAATTGAAACATTAATCATCACGAATAAATAAATATTAATTTTAAATAAATTAAAGAGGTATTATATACATTAAAAAAAATTAAATAGGTTTATAATACCAAATATCTCTCAATGGAGTGAAAATTGAGACGGAATCCCTTACAATGATCGTATCATTGAAGTGAGAATTAATCAATGAAGTCATTATGTGTAAAAAATAAAAATCCACAAAAAAGTTTAAATACAATAATAATATAATAAGATGTAATTTCACACATAAACATGGTATAACAAAGTCATTGAAGTAGAGGTATAACCCAATGAATGGAAATTGAGTAAATGGACCCTTTACCTCAAGTTTGACTTTCTTTTAAAGTGATATAACATCCTATATAATAAATTTAAATTTATTATAATTATATTCCATATTAATTAAAATAATCATAATATCATATATGATCCAATTATATAATTTCAATACCCATTTATTAATAATTTTGTATTATAATTGTTTTTTTTGGGTTTTAACTATTTCATTTTTCATGGATCTTTCTGTTCTACAATTCTAGAATTTATACATTGATAATGGTTCCATAATATATAGAATTTTATTTATGATATAAATATAATATATATTAATTATATACATATTTAAAATCATCCATAAATGGTATATATAGAAAAATAGTTTATACCGTTCATGGAGAAGGTAGGACATACTTATGCGTGAACATTGTTTTTTACTTTTTGATGGATGGAATGAAAGAAAGGTAAATAAAAAAGACAATTGTAGATTTATTTTTATATCATATATATAATATATATTAATTAAATATATAATTATTACTATACTTATAATGTGGAAATGAAAAATAAATCACATCTCTTCGTGGAGGTGGAAGTCCACACGTACACATGAATGATGTTATCATTTTCCAACGGATTGGAAAGTAAAAAAGGTAGATATTATATTATGATTAAAAATGAATAATTATTTCATAAATATCATATATATTCATTATTTACCTATTTATAACTATCAATTTAAAATGGTTATGCAAAAAAATCCCACCGCTACGTGGAGACAGAATGTCGTACGTACACATGAGTGATGTTTTCAATTTCATAGGATGAAGAAGAGATAAAAAATTGATGTAACATAATTATAATAAAATATAAGTAAATTTATGATACTATATTTTTTATTTTAGGATGGGTAAAATATATTCATAGGTTTTAGAAGAAAAAAACTCAAAATATTCGGTAAATATGATTACCTCTTCTTCGATATACTTCCTTTATATCCCTTCTTAATGACCCTTGAAATGGTTTTTAAGTAGAAAATAACATCTAATTAGTGGATAGTTATGTTTAAAAGATAATATATTTTTTTTGGTGGATATATGTTTCTCAATATGGTGTAAAGAAAAGATATAAGGGGTGTCCTTTTATAAGCGAGGGGAGGGAAACTTTTGGAAAGTCTTTAAATATCATAATATAATATGCATAAAAATAACGAAAAATGGTTCCAAAAGGACATAAAATTGAATATAAGTATGAAATGGTATTAATATAATCATCCAATAAAATTTTTATAGGTTTATATATGATTTTAAACAATATTTTTTGGATTAACTTGTTGGTAAAACAATTTTATCCTTAACCTTGATAATGAATTTTTTAATATTAAAAGGTTATAATTTTACTTATAAGTTTAAAATAGGATCATAAATGGAAAGGGATAAAACTTTAGACCATATATTATCCCCCATGTCCTATTTTAATTTTTTTATTATTTTTAAATAATTTAATAAAATATTATTTTTATAAAATATCATTAATGTCATTTTTGACCCTATTTACATAATTTGAAATTAAAGACACCAAGATAAAGATTTAATTAAAATATAATTCTTTAAAAAATTCCAAATATTATGTATTCATCAATAAAATTATTGGAACATAATAATTTATCTAAATTGTATTAATTTTAATATTTTTAAAACAATTTATTTCATTTTTAAATTTATTGAATAAATATTGTGGCTTAGTTGCATAAGAATTTAAGTTAATTATTAAATCACTAAAAATTAGTAATAAATTTGTGTGATAAAAAAATTAATACATCTATAAATATTTAAAACTGAAAATAACCGCTTTTTAACCTTATAAAAAATAGTAGAGTTATTAAATTAAAGAGAGTGACATTTTGTATTTATTCTTTTATTAAAATAATATAAAGTTCAATATTAAAAGAAAATAGCACCAAGTGGGAATATTTTTGAGAATTTTATGATAATGATCTAACTCCACTCATCCAACAGGATAAATGCAAGTGTTAGATAAATTTTAAAGCCTTATCCCAAAGTTTTAACCTCGTTTTACCTATTTTACCGTTATTGAGGTGAAAATTCTTACTAATATTACTATTCATAATGCTTAAATGTAATGGCTTGGAAATCCCCAGTCCATTAATTTTTAAAAATCTAGTGTTTGGGGATTTTGGGGAGGCAACGATATCTCATTTCAAGAGGTTTTCAAAATTCCATTGTTTCTATTGGTAGGTCAGGGCATCGGTAGGTCATAGTGTCATTTGGTGAGGGCATTCGTAGGTCAGGGTGTCGATAGGTCAGGGAGTTAGTTGGTGAGGGCATTGGTAGGTCATAGAATAAGTATTTCGGGTGTCGGTAGGATGGGCGTTGGTAGGTCGGGCATCAGTAGGTTGGGCTTTGGTAGGTCGAGTGTCGGTGAGTGGCATTGGAGAGTCACGTCAGTGACTCACTATTGGTGGGTCACATCGGTGACTCATGTTGGTGAGTTTCATTGGTGACTCACGTCAGTGAGTCAGGAATCAATCACTCACTTTTTGTGACTCGCATCAGTGACTCACCCATCGACGAGTCATTTTTAGCCTTTTTCCAGTCTTCCCTATTTCGACCCTCTTACATTTTCTTTGACATAAATGAAGTTTAAAACCTTTTTTGAGTGTTTATTAAGGTTGATTAAAATATATTAATTATATCTTTAATATCCCAACACTCATGGGACTTTTATAAAGTCAAACCACATAATCTTGATCATGATCCAACTTTATTGTCCCTTGAAACTGTTTACCTTCCGTTGATATAAGATATTTCTCTTCTAAAATAATATCTTTTCTTCCCCATATGTTTCCATTTTTTTATTGGTTAACCTAGATAATTTAATCCCCAAGGATTCTAGTGTTGTGTTGTGGCATTCAAATTTAGTTTCCCTTGGAGTCTCCTGCTACTTGCACAACCCTTTATTTTAGCGCAAGGAGGAGTTGCTGATCATCTATTTTCCAAGGTAGGGATTCCTTTGTCTCTATTTTAATTATGTATCATGCGGGGTGGGTAAAATCATGTCTCTTTGAGAATACTATCAAATACAAGTCTTAATTAATGTTGTTATAAATATGAATAGTCCTGTTATGATAATGGGTTTGGCTACCTTGGTAATAAATGAGGGTCAGGGAAGATGATGATGATGATCATTTGTTTTATCTGTTATATTTGATTCATGTTGTGAATTGCATGGGTTGTATCCTTATGAAAATCATGGTCATTGGTGGTCTATGCTTGCGCACCTTTATGGATTTTTAATCACTGCTATAAATTTGGAAATTTGATTAATCACGTAAACCCAGTTAAATAAATGGATACCCCAAGATTGGACTTGTTCTATGATCACCCCTGAATTATTAAAGTGTAATTAAATAACGAGTGCTTCTAAATCAGAATACACTCTATTTGATAGGCGTGGTTGTGTGTTGTGCATGGTTATGTTCTATTTTTGTGCCTTGTGAAGGTTGTATGGTGCTATTGTTGGAAGCACAGTTTTGGGTACAAGGGTGGACAAGGGGGTTGGTTCTCGGGGCATGGTGTGGTATGTTTTGTGCAGCAGAGTTCTGTCTTTGGTAATGGTTGTTGTGGGTTTCATGTATGGGGTGGTACATGTGGTGTAATTGAGTCCTTGGTTGAGATAATGATTTATTGTGTAATGGATGAAATTTTTATGCAGTGGGACTATATCTAGGTTGTGTTATGGTTGTTGGGTGTGGTGTTTGTGTAGTGGGGAAATAGAGTGGTGTATTGGATGAGTTATTGGCTGTTGTTTGTTTATACAGTGGGTCTTCCATGGATGGTTATGAAGTGTGTGTAGGTTATACTATTAATTGTGGTTTGGATTGGTTGGTAGATTCCCAGGTAGGGGTGGAATAACTAAATGAATGGTTTAATGCAGAATGACAGTTGGTTAAATGAAAAGGTTGGGGGTTATGAATTGGGTTCACAGTTGTTTGTGTGGTTGTGCATTTATAGGAAGCAACAAAGGAGGTTTTGTGTGGGATGGTTGTTTGTTTGAAAACCCATTTGTTGGACTGAGTGGTTTTAACTTATATATATACTTGTAGTTTCTTGTTATTTTTATACACACCCCACCCATGTTGAGAACTACGTGCCGAACACCCCCATTATTATGGGGGAGTGTTTCCTTTCCCAATATCCTAGTGGGAGGATGGATGGATGGTTATTGGATATTTTCTACTACCTCTTCTAGAAATTGTTATCCCAAGATTATTTGGTCATGTTATAGTGTAGTTGTGAGTCCTAGGTGTTTGTGGGCGAGGTGTTCATTCCTAGGTCTCTTCAGGATGAAGTGTGTTTTGCTTCGCAGGTTTCTTCATGATGTGGCTTAGGTATTTTCAGGTAGGATGATGTTGTGGTTGTGGCCCAAGTGTCTGCGGGTAGGATGTGGTGTGGCTTGTGGCCTAGGTGTCTGTGAGCAGAATGTGGCGTGGTTTTTATCCCTGCTGTGTGCGGGCAGGTTATGGCAGTGGGGATTGTGGAAGAGTGTGGTAGCATCAGGATGTTCTAAATTAGGGATGAGTAGTTAACCTATGGAAAGTGGTGTAGGGGTACCAAAATATCAACATGCTTAATATATTACTTGACTTGACTTGCGTTATTTGGTTATTCTGCCTTGGTGAGGCTGGGGTGGTTTATATTCCTCAATAGGTGTTGTTGGTTTCTACTGTCTTCTCATAGGGGAATTAGTATATCTCCCAACTTGTGCATGAGATACTTTGTCCTTTTCCCACTGATTATACGTGAATTCTCACCCTACACATATAAAATCATTTTCAATTTTTTATGAGGAATATGTAGACCATGCTAGACCTTACAAGATATGAACATTGGGATAGTTTTCATGTCACTGTTTAGATTTTTTTGGGTACTTACTTTGGAGTTTTATAATAATCGTAATATTTTACGTTATAAACATGCATGTGGGATGGATTTTGGATTTACTTTTATATTCAGTGCTTGGAGTTGTTTGGGGTTGACTATATTATCTTTGGATCTTGTTACTATAAAAGGGTAATGCCTAACATTTTGTGTGATTATATACCCTTGGTGCTGGTCACCACCCCAAGGAATACTAAAGGAGGGAATTAGGGGTCATTATCTCCCTTTTTCATTTCTATCCCATGAGGGGTATCTTTGGAGGTAGGGAATCTTGATAAAATGGTATTATAGGCTGATTTTTGAGAGATAGGATGGAGTTTAGAGTTAGGCATATTGAGGATTACATGAGTTGGTAGGGGAAATGTGTGAGGCGATATTGGTGCGTGACATAGGCTATGGAAGACCAGCTAGGACAGGGGATTTTAGGGCCCCCTATGATCCGATGTAAGGACCCTAAGATTACCGAAAAACCAAGTGAGGCTACACTATTTTTGGGGTAGGGACCCTAGGAAATGTACATGAATCCTGAAGAATTGTTTTATTGTTTATTTTGGGAATTTTTGGAAATTAAAATAAACAATGAGTTAAAATTAATACTAGATAAATTCCAAACAACTCTGGCTTAGGAGTTACTTATTTACCTTTCAGCTATGGCACCCGGTCACCGTCCGAATGTTGTATGAGTAATGGAGGCTCAAAAGGCTAGCCCAGTTGATCGACGAAGGGTTGACCCAGTGGAAGAGCATGATCAGTGGTAGAATAAACACTACTGGAAATGGGGCTTTTCCCAACGGTTCTGAACCGTTGGGAAAGGCTGTAGAACCGTTGGTATAACATATACCAACGGTTCTGCAAACCGTGGGGAAGTAAGCCATTGGGAAAACCTATCCCAATGGTTTAAAAAGAACCATTGGCATATGTTAGTAAAATTAACCTATTCCAATGGTTTGGTTAAACCGTTGTCATAAGTTTTACCAACATTTTACACCAAACCGTTGGTAAATCTAATGAAAATTCAGTCTTCCCCAACGATTCTAAACCATTGGGAATGGTTTTTACCAATGGTTATCTTTGAACTATTGGTAAAAAAATCCCTAGAAACCTTTCCCAATGGTTTTCAAACCGTTGGGAAAGGGTTATTATAATCCTATTCCAACAGTTTGAAACTGTTGGAATAGGCTATGCTGTGAAAATTTCACAGCAGCCTGCAATTTGCACAGCAGCCCCAAATTTTGCACAACAGCCTCCATTCCATTTTGCTAGCTACAATAACAACCTAATACATACATATAGAGAAAAAATTCATACACATTTAACATATAATTCATTCTTGAACTATACGCATCCAGATTTAAATCAAAATTCATAACGTAATTATAAACATATATAATTGATTTAGAATTCAATTTAAAATTTAGATGAAAATTGTATGTGGAATCTAGAATTCAATTCATAATTAAATACATACAAAATTTAATTATCAATTATCAATAAAATACATAAGAAACTGAATATGTATCAACAGAATCCGAATACGTTTGTTTATATTTTCCTATACCAGTTGTTTTTTACTAAAAATGATGTCCATTTTAAACAAAATAGATACACTTGGAGTGATACCGGCCACATCGTGGCTCTAATTGAGGCGGGGTTGACTCGTACATGTTACATATGACCCATGGATCGTTGTCCTACAGTATCAACATATTCTGAAAGCATTTGGTCAGTTTTCCGTATGCCAATTATTGTTTTCAATTAAAATTTTGTTCATTTTAAAAAAATGAGACACTTTGAGTGGTGCTGCTCACACCAGGCCTCAGATTGAGGAGGGGTTGACTGTTACACGTCACATATGACCCAAGGATCATTTTCCAAAAGTTTCAACGGAATCGGAATGCATTTGGTCGGTTTTCCGTACGTCATTTATTGTCTTCACGTAAAATGAAGTCTATTTTAAACAAAAGAGAGACAATTTGAGTGGTTCCAGACACACTGTGATTTGTATTGAGGCGGGGTTGACTCGTACACGTCACAAATGACCCATGGATCATTATGCTAAAGGTTCAACAGAATCTGAATGTATTTGGTCAGTTTTCTGTATGTCATTTGTTGTTTTCACTTAAAATGAAATCCTTTTTAAACTAAAGAGAGACACTTTGAGTGGTGTCATCCACACCATGCTTCGGATTGAGGCGGGGTACACTCATGCACGTCATATATTACCCATGGATAATTGTGCTAAAGCATCAACACAATCAGAATCCGTTTGGTCGGTTTTCCGTATGTACTTAAAATTTTGTCCATTTTAAACAAATGAGAGACACTTAGAGTTATCCCGGCTACATTGTGACTCGAATTGAAGCTCGGTTGACTCATACACGTCACATATGACCCATGTATCATTGTCCTAAATTAACAACAGAATCCAAATGCGTTTGGTTGGTTTACCGTATGCCAGTTGTTGTTTTCAATTAAAATGAAGTCCATTTTAAACTATAGAGAGACACTTTGAGTGGTGTTGAACACTCCACACCAAAGATTGGGGCTAGGTTGACACGTACACGTCACATATAACCCATTAATAATTTTCCTAATGTTTCAACTGAATCTGAATGTGTTTAGTCAGTTTTCTGTAGGTCAGTTGTTGTTTTCATTTAAAATGTTGTCTATTTCAATTAAACCTGAGACACTTTGAGTGGTGCCAGCCACACCTAGCCTCAGATTGAGGCAGGGTTGACTTGTACATGTCAAAAATGACTCATGGAATTTTTTCCTAAAGTCTTAACAGAATATGAATGCATTTGGTCGGTTTTACGTATGTCAGTTGTTGTTTTCAATTAAAATGATGTCCATTTTAAACTACAAGAGACACTTCGAGTGGTGCTGACCACTCCACGCCTTGGATTGAGGCTGGTTTGACTCGTACACATCAAAAATGACCCAAAGATCATTGTTCTAATGTATCAACACAATCTGAATGCGTTTGGTTGGTTTTCCGTATGTAAGTTGTAATTTTCACTTAAAATGTTATTCATTTCAAACAAAAGTGAGACACTTCGAATGGTGACGACCACACTGTGCCTCAGATTGAGGCAGGGTTGACTCATACACGTCACAAATGACCCATGTATCGTTTTCCTAAAGGTTCAATAGAATCCGAATGTGTTTGGTCGGTTTTCCGTATGTCAGTTGTTGTTTTCACTTAAAATGAAGTCCATTTTAAAATAAAGAGAGACGCTTTGAGTGGATCCAGCCACAACACACCTCGGATTGAGGTGGGGTTGACTCGTGCACATCATATATTACCCATAGATAGTTGTGCTAAAGTATCAACATAATCAGAATCCGTTTGGTCAGTTTTCCATATGTACTTAAAATGTTGTCCATTTTAAACAAAAGAGAGGCACTTAGAGTGATCTCGGCCACACTGCGACTTGGATTGAGGCACGGTTGACTCGTACACGTCACATATGATCCATGTATATTTGTCCTAATTTTTCAACAGAATCTGGAATTCAATTCATAATTTGATCGGTTTTTTGTATACCATTTGTTTTTACTAGAAATGATGTCCATTTTAAACAAAATACATACACCTTTAGTGATACAGGCCACACCGTGCCTCATATTGAGTCGAGGTTAACTCGTACACATCACAAATGACCCATGGATCTTTATCCTAAAGTATCAACATATTCCGAAAGATTTTGGTAAGTTTTCCGTATGTCAGCTATTGTTTTCACTTAAAATGAAGTGATTTTTAAATAAAAGAGAGACACTTTGAGTGGTGCCGGCCACACCATGCCCCAGATTGAGGCGGGGTTGACTCGTACATGTCACAAATGCCCCATGGATCATTGTGCTAAAATATCAACACAATCAGAATCCTTTTGGTCGGTTTTCCGTATGTACTTAAAATGTTGTCCATTTTAAACATAAGAGAGACACTTTGGGTGGTCCCGGCCACACTGCGACTTGGATTGTGGATCGGTTGACTTGTACCCGTAACATATGACCCATGGATCATTGTCCTTAAATTTCAACAGATTCTGAATGCTTTTGGTCAGTTTTTCGTATGCCAGTTGTTCTTTTCACTTATAATCCTGTCCATTTTAAACAAAAGAGACATAGTTAGAGTTGTACCGGCCACACCACATCTCGGATTTAGATGGGGTTCGCTTGTACACATCTTAAATGACCCATGGATCATTTCCAAAAGTATCAACACAATCCGAATGTGTTTGGTCGGTTTTCCATATTCCAGTTGATGTTTTCACTTAAAATGATGTCTTTTTAAAACAAAAGACAGACACTTTGAATGGTTTCTACCACACCGCATCTCAGATTGAGGTGGTGTTGATTCGTACACGTCACATATGACCCATGGATCGTTATAATAAAGTATCAACACAATCAGAATCTGTTTGGTCAGTTTTCCATATGCACTTAAAATGTTGTCCATTTTAAACAAAAGAGAGACACTTAGAGTGATCCCAGCCACACCGCAACTCGGATTGAGCCCGGGTTGGCTCATA
Organism: Viscum album; assembly: GCA_963277665.1. Classification (NCBI taxonomy): domain Eukaryota; kingdom Viridiplantae; phylum Streptophyta; class Magnoliopsida; order Santalales; family Viscaceae; genus Viscum; species Viscum album. Next base: position 826,317,105 of record OY728126.1, on the reverse strand, counting down.
CACATCACATATGACCCATGGATCGTTTTGATAAATTATCAACAGATTCCGAATGCGTTTGGTCAGTTTTTCGTATGCTAGTTGTTCTTTTCACTTATAATCCTGTCCATTTTAAACAAAAGAGACACAATTATAGTGGTACCGGCCACACCGCATCTCTGATTTAGATGGGGTTGACTCGTACACATCTCAAATGACCCATGGATCATTTTCCTAAAGTATCAACACAATCCAAATGTGTTTGGTTGGTTTTTCATATGTCAGTTAATGTTTTCACTTAAAATGATGTCCTTTTGAAACAAAAGACAAACACTTGATTGGTGCCGACCACACTGCATCTCATATTGAGGCGAGGTTGATTCTTACACATCACATATGACCCATGGATCATTGTTCTAAAGTATCAACACAATCAGAATCCGTTTGGTCAGTTTTCCGTATGTACTTAAAATGTTGTCCATTTTAAACAAAAGAGAAGAACTTAGAGTGATCCCGGCCACACCGTGCCTCGGATTGAGGCGGGGTTGACTCGTACACATCATATATTCCCCATGGATCATTATCCTAAATCATAAAAACATTTCTAATGCGTTTGGTCAGTTTTTCGTATGTCAGTTTTTGTTTTCACTTAAAATGATGTCCATTTTAAACAAAAGAAAGACACTATGAATGGTGTCGACCACACCGCGCCTCATATTGAGGCGGGGTGGACTCATACACATCACATATGACCCATGGATTTTTGTGCTAAAGTATCGACACAATCATAATCCGTTTGGTCGGTTTTCTGTATGCAAATTGTTGTTTTCACTTAAACTAAAGTCCATTTTAAACAAAAGAGAGAATCTTTGAGTGGTGTCGGCTACACTGCGCCTCAGATTGAGGCGAGGTTGACTCGTACATGTCACATATTACCCATGGATCAATCTCCTAAAGTTTCAATGGAAACCGAATGCATTTGGTCAGTTTTCTATATGTACTTAAAATATTGTCCATTTTAAACAAAAGAGAGACACTTAGAGTGATCTTGACCACAACGAGGCTCGGATTGAGCCCAGGTTGGATCATACATGTCACATATGACCCATGGATCATTGTGATAAATTATCAACAGAATACGAATGCGTTTGTTCAGTTTTCTGTATGCAAGTTGTTCTTTTCACTTATAATCATGTCCATTTTAAACAAAAGAGACACAGTTAGAGTGGTACCGGCCACACTGCTTCTCAGATTTATATGGGGTTGACTCGTACACGTCTCAAATGACCCATGGATCATTTTAATAAAGTATCAACACAATCCATAGGTGTTTGGTTGGTTTTCTGTAAGCCAGTTGATGTTTTCACTTAAAATGATGTCCTTTGGAAATAATATACAGACACTTTGAGTGGTGCCGGCCACACTGCGTTTCAGATTGAGGAAGGGTTGATTTTTACACGTCACATATGACCCATGGATCGTTGTTCTAAATTATCAACAGAATAAAAATCCATTTGCTCACTTTTCTGTATGTACTTAAAATGTTGTCCATTTTAAACAAAAGAGATGCACTTAGAGTGATCTTGGCCACACTGTGCCTCGGATTGAGGCGGGGTTGACTAATACACCTCACATATGACCCATTTATCATTATCCTAAAGCATCAACACATGTAAAATGCGTTTGGTCAGTTTTTCTTATGTCATTTGTTGTTTTCACTTAAAATGATGTCCATTTTAAACAAAAGAGAGACACTATGAATGGTGTCGGCCACACCGCGCCTCAGATTGAGGCAAGGATGACTTTTACACGTCACATATGACCCATGGATCATTTTTCAAAAGTATTGACACAATCAGAATCCGTTTGGTCAGTTTTCCGTATGCTAGTTGTTGTTTTCACTTAAAATGAAGTCCATTTTAAACAAAAGAGAGACACTATGAGTGGTGGCGGCCACACCGCGCCTCAGATTGAGCCCCGATTGGCTCGTACATGTCACATATGAACCATGGATTGTTGTGATAAATTATGTTAGTTGTTTATTCACATTATTCAAATGCACTATTTGAAACATTTCAGAGCTAACAATGCCATGCCCAATGAATACATCCCTTTTATAACATACCAAGAATCTATGATATTGATTAGATGTGTAAGTGTGATTTACATTTATTATCATGATGAAAATAAATAAAATATATATTATAGATTTTCTATTAGTAAATGAAATCAAGGAGGGTGGGGGGGCTGTCCGGGGGGCTGTCTGGTGGGTGTTCGGGGGGCTGTCCGGGGGGTTGTCTGGGGTCCAAGGAGGAGGGTGGGGGGCTGTCTAGGGGGATGTCTGGGGGGATGTCCAAGGTTCAGGGAGAAGGGTGGGGGGGCTGTCCGGAGGGCTATCTGGGGGGTGTCAGGGGGGCTATCCGGGGACCAAGGAGGATGTGGGGGGTTGTCCGGGGTCAAAGGAGGATGGTGGGGGGTTGTCCAGGGTCCATGAAGGTGGGGGGTTATCCAAAGAGTTCCCAAACACACACCCACTAAAAGACAATAACATCCATAAAAACAGACAATATATAAAAATTACTCAACTCCAATACTACACTACATGTCTGGATGAAACCAACAACTAGAATAGATAAAACATAAAATATCAGTAATATTAGTCAAAAATGTAATGGATCAATTTGTCCCACATCACCATCACCATCATCACCATCATCATCACCCTCATCCTCGTCCCCATTATCATCCTCATCCTCCTCCTCTCCCTTGGCCTCCTCCTCGGCCTCGCCATCCACCTCGCCCTCATCCTCTCCCTCCTCTTCCACATCAGACTCCTCACCGTCATAATCGTCAAGATGGACATCATCCTAACCACCACTAGAACTACCACCTGGTGCACCATATATAGAACGTATTGATGACATATATTCATCAAAAGCTGGGATGGCCTCTGCTTGAAGTGTTGGACATAGAACTTCAATAAATTTCATAAATGCACTGTTTTCCCTATCAGACTCTTCTGCCGTCTCTGTGGCCCTTTTCTCAGCCTGTTATACCTGTGCTCTAACTTTATGCAGCTTAGTGGCACTACAAATCGTACCTGAGGAGGGCCAATACCTCTTCGGGGATATCCTAGGTCGGCAGCGTACTCTGCCAGGATGCTCCTCTCCCAAAACCTGATGTAAGTGATCAGTTGGCCCAAAATTGTCTGGTTCTTGGGCATCTAGGGCCTCTAAAGCAGCCTGTTACAAATATAAATATATTATTAAGTTAAAAAATAGATATTAAAATATAAAATCAATAGATTATAATTTACAATCTGCTGCTGAGTCGCTTCGTTGACAACACTTCCATTCTTTTTCAGTCTACTCGAGTAAAACAGTTTTTCTCGAGGCACAGGTCCTTCAATATTCTGTATTTTCCTCTACAATGACATTGAAAACTAAATTTATATGAAAACATTAGAAAACGATTAAATAATTGAGAAAACAAAAGAAAATGTAAGTTGTAAAAAAAACATATAAACAATTTTCATACTTGCTTCCTCTCATGATCTGGAATCAAAGTATGTCCTAGTGTGTGGTGGTATTTTTTTGCATCAATGTTTTTTTATTTTTTCTAGATGATTACTAAATAAAATTAGATAATTCAAAGGATGATATTAATGAAAAACATGAAAGTTATTATTTAAATACCTCAAATGTAATTCATACCTTAAACTGGGTACTCGTCCAATGAGTAATCATCCGACGATACTGCTCTATAGGACAATCATCCACGACTGGTACAACCTCTAACTGAGTGCCAACTCTAGAACGCCAGCCAATACACAACTCATGCTTGTAGGCTCTCCAAATATTTCCTAAATCCTTTATACATTCCCTTCGTGCACCCTCACCATCAGGAAAATTAAATCGAAGATGACATCAAAATATTAATTCATATAAATAAAAAAATAATTCATCGAATTAAATACAACAGATTTTTTTACCCATATCTCTTCCCAATCTCTATCCTTGACCTCATGTGGAAAATGTCTCCATGATAGTGGGCTGATGTGAATGATGTCGGAGTATTTGGAAAGCGTCACCAAAAAAACTCTGACATTGCTGCCCTGTTTTCTCAACCATTTGGTTGTCTTCATTGTTATCCACCATAACCTGTGTGTGACGGTTCCACAGCGAAGGCATGCGTGTACACCCCCGCCCCCACCTCCTGTCAGTATATGTATATGTCATGAAATAAAAACAAATATTTTATCATAACATGTTATAATGAAAATAAATATTGCTATAAAAATTTGTTAGGGTTCTATAAATATACCTACGCCAGTCTGATCGCTGAGCATCGATGGATCCACAAAAACCGATGAATCACCTTGTGGTGCAACAAGAGTCAAAGATGATGGAATATAGAAGCTCGGAGAGACAGAAGTATAAGGAAAAGAAGATGGGACAGCTGTATGATCAGATTCTGACTGGGGAGTGGGAATCATCATGGGATGTGAAAATGATGGGCCAGAAGATACAAAAGGTGGCGAAAACATGGGAGGCCTAAATATCCCATGTGTCCCTAATGACACACCGGGATTAGAATGTGGGAAGGATGACATGTCAGTGGGAGGGACATGGTCTAGTCGGGTACGCGTACCTGCTCGTCCACCTCCGGTATGAACCCTCCTCATACCATCTGCCTGAGTACTAGGACCAGTACTAGGCTCCTCGTCGAATAACTGTCGATGTATAGGTGGATCCTACAAAAAGATTTACAAAAAAATTAATCACGTGACATTATATATTCTTTAAATATATATATTTGAAATAAATCACTCACTGTAGGCACTAATGGTGGAATGCCCAACTCCACCATTCGACGATTGTTCTCCATCATTTTTTCCTTCGTCTCTCTTCAATTGGATGCATTTCCTTCTTTTGAAAACAAATATGTAATTAATTATAAAATGGAAACTAATGTGTAACCCAAAAAACTAAATATATGAGGGATTAAGTGGATTCATTGTTAATTTATCTATCAATTGTTTTAGAATATATTGAATTGATTTAATAAATCATACAAGTTGTAATGTTCACTAAGTTAGAAATATTGTTTGAATAGGTTTGAATACATTTCAGTTCCAAATTAGAAAATACAATTCAAATAAAACTACGACCAATAAACCTTGAAAATTCACATAATGGTCAAGTCAGCTAAAACATATTTGTGATCAATACTAAATCAATTTGAATATTACCAACCTTAACAACCCAACTCGAGGTAAACCAAAAGAATTGAGAACATGGATGAATGATTCTATATATTTTCAACTACTACTTCAGGTTCATAATCAACTCTGACAATTGAGATATTGGAGTCATCAAAAGAAATAAATGGTTTGGTTCCAATGGAACTAGGGACAGTGTCAATTCCATCACCACCATCATCAAAAATATGTCTTGGAATTACTTCATATATGACACCAAATTCAAGTCAAATTTGTTCTTTGACATAGAAAACTTGTTTAGCCATTGATGCCAACACATATAGTTCTTTGGTAGCAAGAGTGTGAGTCATATTAATTACTCAAAATCCACAATCATCAATAAATGTGCCATGTCTCATCATCGAATCAAACAAATGTTATTTCATCATTGTGAATCGTCCATGAGTGTAATAATCCAATATTAATATTTTCTCAACGACTCCATAATAACCCACATTTTCAAATCACGGTCTACTATTTCATGAAATGGCATAACAATATATTGTGGCAGTAACCATAACACCATTATGTTGTGTTCTCATGTTATTTTCTCATTCAGTGACAATAAATTTGTACTCATTGATAACAATTGATTTACAGTCACGAACTACGGTATTAGGACCAAAAGCCAAAGCTTCTATTTCCTCAGAGACAGAGTCAACAGAAAAACTCAATACCTACAATATAAATGACTGTTAAACTTAATTAAATATTGATATAATTATTTTAAACAGTAATATTTTTACCTTTAATTTTAACCAAGAAGAAAACTCTTTGTTATGCAAAGTCTCTCTTTTTCTCAAAGATAAAGAACGATGCTTCCTATTTATCATTGTTTTATGTTCCCTGTAGATAAAAAATATGAACAGTTTAATAGATATATATGTAAGATATACATATTCAATTTAGTTACCTGATATAGGCATCGAACAAATCACAGTTGAACAAAACTGTGCGATGTGCCATCTCCCGCTCTTCATGGATTAATGTCTTCAATGTATATGATCCATGAATTTCTCCTGTTTGAGGAAGTGATGGAAAATTGGGTTTAATTTGATCACACTGATCTTCATCATTTCTCATTGGTCTGTTCATTCTTGTAGTAAGATCAGACAAATACATCAAGCAGAAATCCATACATTCTTGATCCATATAACTGTTCACGATAGAACCTTAGGGATGATTCCTGTTTCAGACATAATAATTTAATGTGTACATATTTATTTCAGTTGGATACATCCAACAAAATGAAACAGGTCCTCTGAGAAGTATTTCAGTGGGAATATGGACAGTCAGATGCAGCATGCATGTGAAAAATGATGGAGGAAATATTTTCTCTAACTCACACAAAATTAATGGGGAATCAATCAACATTTTTTGCAAGAAAGACTTGGAAAACTTATTAGCACAAAGATCTCTAAAAAAATGGAACAACTAAATAATATTCACCCTTAAATTATTGGAAAAAAGATGACAAATTGCTATTGGAAGCAAATCATGCAGTAGAATGTGATAATCATGAGTCTTCAAAGATTTTAGCATCAACTCTCTTCTGTTGCCCCGTTTAGATATATTGCTTGAATAGCCATCAGGAACTCTAATAGTCTCTAATAATTCCAATTTTTATTTTCCGTAGGTGTCATCACATAAGAAGCACATGGAATTTTCCATTTATTTTCACTGATATGCACAGGATGCAATTCTGGTCTGATGCCCCAATCCACCAAGTCACGCCGAGATCGTAAATCATCTTTTGTATTCCCCTTTTACATTTAGAAGAACCGAAAGAAACATTTCACATATATTGTTTTAAATATGAATTACGTTTAAGCAATTATGTAACAAAGTGGTTGACCAATAAGGAAAATCAAAAAAGATACTCCTATTCCTCCAATTGTAACAAGTTTCAGTGGAAACATTCTTTCTCTTTCCAGATTTCATTTAACCCTTCCCGAATGAAAAAATGAAATCTTTCAATTCATTAAGCACATCAGTTCCAGACATACGCTGAGGTGGAGCATTGGTCTCTATGGTATTATCAAATCTTCAACGATTCGTTCTATATGGATGATCATTTGGAGAGAATCGTCGATGTACCATAAAACTGAAACTACAGAGATGTTTCAGTATTCTGGATCATGTATTCTTCATAAAAACTGGTCATGATAGTTTTACCTTCGTTCTCTATCCAGACATCACTGCATAAGCCTGAAAATCATTGATCGTCTATATAAGCGCATCACGCATCTGAATTATGTCTTTCAAACAAGCATCATATGAGCACACACCCACATCCCAAAGAAGTTTCAACTCTTTTATTAAAGGTTGCATGTATACATCAATATCAATTCCAGGTTTAGAAGGACCAGATATGAGTATACTCATGAAATTTAAAGGTTTTTTCATACACAACCATGGGGGAAGATTATAAATGTGTATAAAAACTGGCCATGTGCTGTACGAAATAAGCATCTGCCCAAACGGATTAAAACTGTCGCATGAAAGACCCAACCTCACATTTCGTACATCAGTGGCAAAATCAGGATGTCGAGTATCAAATCTCTGCCATGAAAATCCATCTGCAGGATGGACCAACTCATCATTAGTCTTTTTTCTCTCGGTATCATGCCATCTCATTTTTATTGATATGTCATCAGAAATAAAAAGATTCTGTAGTTTGGGGATCAATGGAAAGTGCCACACTACTTTCTGTGGAACACGAGATGGTGTTCCATCAGATTTTGACTTCTAGCGGGATGTGCAACATTTTATACAATCATTCCGTTCAGTGGTTTCCTCCCAGAATAAACTGCAATCATTCGGGCAAGCATGAATTTTGTTTCTTGAAAATCCAAGTTCCTCAACTAACTTCTATGCTTTATAGTGGTTTAAGGGAATATCTGCATCATCTGGATGTAAATCCTTAAAGAGGGAAAGAATGTAATTTATTGCTATTTTAGAAATCTCATACATAGTTTTCTCATGTAACAATCAGATTAAAAATTCCATCTTTTTAATTTTATCGCATTGTCTATATAATGGAGTCGTGGAAGCATCATTCAATTTTTTCACCCTATTAATATCATAATTTTCACTAGAAGCATCAGTTGTCCTCATATCAATGTCTTCTTGAGTCGAAATCCTTTCTTTTTCATGATGATGAATAAACGGAAACCAATCATCTAACAAATTCTCCATTGCAGTCCTTTCATTTCGATCATCACCAATTTGAGATTTCATTTTCTCCCCATTGTGATACCACACAAAGTAGTTTTCTTGGAAACCATTTTTGGTTATGTGGTAGCTGACTTCTTCACGGCTCAACCAAGGTCTACCAACATAATTGGAACATGGGAAGTGTATGCGACCACTATCTGAAGCATTGTGAAATGAAAAATCTATAAAGCTCTCCAAATTGTTTTGAAAATCTCTTGGGATCTGATCGGTTTCATACATCCAACATCTGTCCATTTTGTAAAAAGAATTTATATAAGTCATTTTGTCATAAACAATTCAATAGGATTGATCTATAATAGAAAATACATTTAAGTAAACGATAAATGAATAATTTTCTATTCGATGTAGTGAACTATTAAAATAATGCAAAGAACTGGTACTCATAAATTAAATTAAAATTTATTTATATTCATTTTCATGAGGTCTATAAGCGGCACATGCCCCAGGTCCCATCATGTGTTATAGGCATCCCAAATCATTAACTCATGTTCAGTAACTCATTATTGGCACCTCTATGGCCATACCTTTCATTACCCAATTACTTCCCCAAGTCAAGCGCACCCCATGGGTGAATAAATTTTAGGCTTCTACACTAATAGGTTGTTCATGGCTTGTAAAAAGATTTAATTTCATTAAGTATATAAAAAACATTTAATTTTAAATTTGAAATTAATAATAAAGTATGTCAATGATAACAACATTACTGAATTAAACTTGTGACTTATCTAACATTTTTATGGATGTCTACACCTGCCAGCATGGGTAGTGAAAAGCACCCCACCCTCATAAAAGTGAGTATTGTCCATGAAGGACACATAATATACAATGTACAATGAGAACCATATTTAATTGACCCTAAAGTTATATTAGTACAATCATCTTGGGGGAAATGGAATATATGATCCTGGTTAACTAATGAATTCAAAATCTCATATTCTATATGTTTGACACTGTCTAAGGTAAGAAATCATGTGAGGATGGGTTTACATCATTAAATTTCTTACATTCTAGTGAGAATGAAGGCTTAAATTAATGACTTGAGTTCACTGATACCATGTAAATCTTTATACACACCATGTGAATCCTTATACACACCATATGAACCCTTATATCATATCGTCATTATTACAACCATTAATGACAACTTATTAAACAACATCTCTTGTTAAAGATAATCAAATTGAACATAAATCAATAATAATATTGAATATATCAAGTAAAATGAAGTCATACTCTCTTATATCCTAAATAACCACCCACAACCATGATTAATGACCACAAAGCTCCCCTTTCGGCCAAATCAAAAGTGAAAACAAAAACACATAGTTGTAGAAAACACCTTCATTTGTGTGAAGAATAATAATCTCATGGTCCTCATTATATTTGGACCACGCATTCATGCTTTTCGAGATGAACTTGTATCCATGAAACCATATGAAAAACACGATTCAATACATGCATTAACCTGATCTTCCCAAGCATTTTGAGGAACCCCAAATCAGTGAAAATGGTCATTGTGTTTTAAAAAGGTGATTGAATAACACATGTATGATGTCGAAGGCATAATGATTAATGGTTATATTAGAAAAACTAATATTCTCTAATATTGCGAATTTGACATTCAGTGAATTAGTTTCATAAAGAAGGAATAAGTACTAATTAGGGACCACATACTATTTTGCAAAGTTCAAGAAGATACTCCATATGTTCTATTGTGAAAAGGATAAGTGAACAGTGTGTCATTTTATATATATATAGATTTTGATAGAAACATGATACATACTTGTTATGTAATACACAGAGTGTACAAAAATTAATATGAACAAGATCGTCATGTTTGACATGATCTTAATGAAAGGAGTGATTTTCATGAAATAATATAAATAAATATTACAAACAATTTCTTATGAGTTCATATACAAGAATCTGTAATATTTGAAGCATTGAGATTAAAAAAAACTATGAATATTTAAAATTAGAACACAATAAAGAGACATTATTTCCTTATAAATGTAAATGTGTTATGAAAACATTAATTGGACATACATCGATGTAGTGATTTTAGTACACAATTCGTGGAGTAGTGAATCATAAAATTTTACAAAAACCCTAAAAATTGGGAATAATGAAATCCTTGAGAATATAAGGATATGCTTGATAATAGGTGGAACTATATCCTTGATAAAAGATGGAAGGAGTCTAACCTGGCAGTAGCTGATCCGATGGAAGAGGTGGGGCTTCTCAAGTGCTTCTGCGAAAGAATCACTTCTAGAGAGTAGCGGAATGGTTCTGGAATCGTGGGGAGGCGGCTGCCTGGTTTTGGAGAATTTGGGGCACATTTTTCCCAATGGTTTCTAAAAACTGTTGGGAAAACTCATTTTTTCTCAATCTTTCCCAACGGTTTCATCAAACCTTTGGGAAAAGTGATTTTTTACCCATTTTTTCCAACGGTTTCATCAAAACGTTGGGAAAAGTCACTTTTTATTGATCTTTACCAATGGTTTATGCAAACCATTGGTAAAGATAACCTATACCAACGGTTCTTTGAACCGTTGGTATACAAGTTTTGGGAAAAGTCTAATTTTCAGTAGTGACACTTCATTGATTCCAGTAGAAGACTCTACAAAAGTATGAAGGTAGCATTTTAGATATAGAGACACAGAGTTGGATTGTGGAGCTAGTGATCACTTTCATCTTGTTCTAGGCTTCGAAGGAGTATTGGGTTCCATTGGCGGTTAGTCATGTGAGGGGATCTGCACATCAGTGGTGGAAATTGTACTTGGGGAAGAGAATGGAGACTGATGTTTTATGGGTCAATTTCTAGAAGGATTTCTGGGAAGAATTCATTTCTTTGAACATGAAGGCTGAGAAGTTATAAGAGCTACTCTCCCTCCAATAGAGGATTATGACCGTATGGTAAATAGGGATCTAGTTTAAGGATCTCCTTCACTTTTCTCCGAATCTATTTCTAGATGAGGAGTCTCGGGTGATATGTGTAGAGGAGGCACTCCATCCTTCTCTCTAGTATTTAGTTACTCCCTTCACCCTGTCGACATATCTAGAGGTCCATAAGAAGGTAAAAGTGTTTGAGAGGATGCACTCATGATGAGGTCTACCATGAGAGGCGATCCAACATGGTCTTATTAAGGGAAATTCTTCCAACATCAAGTCTCAGGTGCCATGGACTTTGAGGTTTCGACCAATGGAAGGTTGACATCAGTAGTTTTAGTTTTGACCATATGGTCCTCATGATTTTCCCATAGGCTTGAGACTGAGGTGTTTTTTTTGTGGAGGATTTGAGAAACATTAGAGTAAATGCCAAGTTCGAGATTAGTATGGTGGGGATGGGAAGGTTCATTACCCACCTTAGAAGTAGTTGTCGGCCAGGCCGTTTCAACAGTAGGGAAAATAGGCTCATGCTCTACTGAGGGGATGTAGAGGAAGAAGAGTCCTAACTCAGGGAATTCCTTAGGCACCTTCACCCGGATTTGTTCGAGGAGGTGGTATAATTTAGAGGGGTATAGGCATTAGGTGTGGTCAGTTTCACGCCATAGAGGAAGCAGTTCTAGTGGGGCCAGAGATTATTTGAGGCACGATCAATGTGTTTAGTACTCTTTCCTGTGATTTTTTTGATTATGGAGATTCTCTTTATTTTAACCTACCCTAGCCCATGTTTTTTGACTAGACAAAGAGATACTTCTCGTTTCCCTAGTGTTGAGTATACCATTCGGAGGTCAGTCCATCTTGTTTAATGTTTTCCAGGGACGTAGACTGATGTTGGGGACACATCAGTCTTGTGAGGATTATTATTGCTATAGATGAAGCCATATGATGTCATTATTGGCATTGATTGGTTTATTTCTATGCATTCTGTCATTGACTTCTTCCATAGGAGAGCCATGTTTTCAGACATAGATAGAAAACGTGTTGCTTTCTTTGTTGAGTTGAGTTGTCTGATGAGAAGTCGACATGTGGAGCCTATTCATTTTTTTCATATTTTTCAATGGAATCAATGGATACTGAGATGGTGGGGGTTCCAAGATTTTTTGGGGAGTTCGTAGATATTTTTTTCAAGGAGGTTGTGACTCTACCCCCTCGATGTAATGTTGAGTTCGGGGTAGACTTATTGCCTGATGCTTCTATGATTTTGATGGATCCTTCTGAGTTGTGGAATATAAGGATTCATATTGATGATTTGATGAAGAAATGATTTATTCAACATAGTGTGTCACCATGGGGTTATCCGGTCTTGTTTGTGAAGAAGGTAGATGGTGGTATAAGACTATGTATAGACTACTAGAGGTTGAATGAGGTAACAGTTAAGAATCGTTACCCTCTCCTGAGGATAGATGATCTTTTCGACCATCTATGTGGAGAAATTTGGTTCTCTAAGTTTTAACTTCGGTCTGGATATCACCAATTAAGGGTGGAGGACAGTGAAATCCCAAAGATTTCTTTCAGATGTGGGTATGAGCAATTTGAGTTTTTGGTTATGTTGTTCGGTGTTACGAATAAACCAGTCATGTTCAGGGACTTAAGAACCCCATCTATTGTGAGTTCCTAGACCAGTTCATTATCATATTCATCAACGACATTCTGATCTACATGGAGTTAGAGGAGGAGCATACCTAGAATATCAGGACTATCTCGGAAGTCCTTCAATGCCACCTGCTCTACGGAAAGTTGTCTAAGGAAAAGTTTTAGATATGATAGGTGAACTTTTTTGGAAATGTGGTGTCTTGTTAGGGGATATAATTGGACCCATCAAAGGACAGGATAATTATTTCTTGTGTAGGAACCAATAATGTGGTGGAAGTTCACAATTTTATCAGTCTAGAAGGCCATTATCGGAGTTTTTACCCAATTTCTCTTGAGTTGTAGCTCCATCGATGTCTATGACTAGAAAAGGCCAAGATTTTGTGTGGATAGAGAAGTTATAGGCAGTGTTCAACTATCTGAAGGGGAAGTTGGTAAGTGCTCTAGTGCTCTGATTTCTAGCAGAAGGGATAATGTTCGAGGTGTTTTGTGATAATTCATATATAGTCTTGATGATTTTGCTGATTCAACAAAAAATAGTGATCTCTTATGGGTCTAGGTAGTTATATCCCCATGAACATAACTATGCCACCCACGATCTGGAGCTAGCAGTAGTCAAGTTTGTGCTGAAGTTGTGGCAGCATTACCTCAATGGTGAGCTCTTTTTGGTCTTCACAGATCACAAGAGCTTGAGGTATATCTTTTCCCTATGAAAACTAAACTTACGGTAGTAGAGGTGGGTGGAGTTTCTCTAGGATTACGACTTCAATATCTCTTACACCTCAAGAAAGGGTAATTTTGGGGCCAATTCCTTTCAGGAAGTCGTAGAAGGAGGTAGTTTGACAATCTGCAGATGTTTGGAGGGTGATGTAGGATTTGGATTCCTAGCACATAGATGTAGGAATGGATGGTGGTAGAGGATTTCTGTTTTAGATGATAGTGTATTCATCTCTGAGGCTAAAGGTTGTGGAGTCTTAGTGTGGGGGACTTGGAGTTATAGGTGATTCATGATCAAACTGACCAGGGTGATGCTCTGGAGAGATGATCAGAGGATGGTCAAAATCAAATGTAGTTTTGTGAGAAGTTGTTTGTTCCAGTGGGGATGCATGAAGGAGTTCTCTATGAGTTTCATAGCTCACCCCTAGTGGTAAAACCAGTAGTTTCCAAGATGTATTCTGGATTGAGGGAACAATTTTGGTGGCCTGAATGAAGTGGGAAGTGGAAGAGTTTGTGGAAAAGTGCTTAGTGTTCTAGCAGGAGAAGGCTAACCATCGTGTTCCCAGTAATTTGTTACAACCCCTAGATTTCCTTGAGTGGAAGTGGGATGACATATTAATGGATTTATTTATATGATTAACTAGGGATTAGGGAGGATGCAATGAAATATGGGTAATAGTGTATCAGAAGATGAAATAATCTCACTTTTTAGTAATTAAGGAGTTGAGCATAGTGGATGACTTAGCGCATGTGTATGTGGATGAGGTTGTTCAGATTCATGGAGTTCTCAGATCCACTATATCAAATTGGGATATGAAGTTTACCTTGCGAGTCTAGAGGGGATTGTAATAGAATTTTGGCACTCACTTATGCCTCAAAACTGCTTTCCACTCTCAGATAGATGGGAATACAAATAAGACCATCCAAACATTGGAATACATGATCTGAGTATGAATCATTGATTTTGGTGGATCTTAGGTGAGAAATTTTCCCTTGGTATAATTTTATTTCAATAATACCTATCACTCTTCCATTGGCATGGCTTTAATTGAAGCTTTATACAGAAGGTTGTGTCATTCACCTTTGTGTTGGATAGAAGTTGGGGAGGAAGCTGTTCTTGGACTTGATGTGGTGCAGATCATGATAGAGAAGTTTTAACTCATTATTGAGAGGATGAAGGCATCACAAAACTGGAATAAGTCGTATATCAATTGTAGGAAAAGTCCGTTTTAGTTATAGGTTGGGGATCACGTGTTCTTAAAGGTTTCCATTCAACGTGGGTAGTGTAGATTTGGCCGAGGGAACAAGATTTCTCCCAGGTTCATTGGACCCTTCGAGGTGTTGGGGTGAGTTGGAGAGGTGGCATACTAGTTGGCGTTGGAACTATAGTTAGAGACAACCCACAACGTCTTTCATGTCTCCCAGCTTATTCAGTATCTTCATGATGTCTCTTGTGTCATTTATTGAGGAAAGTTAGATATAAAGGATGAAACAACATTTGTGGAGTGGCTAGTGGAGGTCCAAGATCTTCGAGTGAAGGTGCAACATGGGCATACCATTCCATTGGTTCATGTGTTGTGGAGGCATGTTGGTCTGGTGGAGAGTACTTGGGAGCATGAAGCACAGATACATGCCTAGTACCTAGAGTTTTTTTTTGTTTTTCTTGTGTGTTTTTCATTTTAATGTAGTGCTTGACCCTTGTTTTCTATTATATTAGTTGTTTCCTTATTCTATAAAGTATGATAAAGTCCAAACATGTGAAAAGTGGGAGAATAGATTTCTAATTAAGATGCATTAATTGAGATGTAATTAAACCTGTGTGGGCAAGTGAATGATTCCGAGAGAGGATAATATATTAACATGGAGTAAGGAATTATCTAATCCATGTGTTTGGATAGTTGGTACTTGTATGGGGTATCTTGTGGATTTTTGGTTTAGCAAAAGTGGTAGTAGGTGTTCTTGGATGTTGAGGTTTCACTACAGCTTCTGAACAACACAGGGTGGTTTATCCTTGAGAGGTATCTTATGGGGTGGTTTTCAGACACCTCTTTCTTCTAGGGTGGGTTTTGAATTCTTAAGGGAGAGAATAGTTTGGCAAGTATCTGATGTAATGGCCTAGACCTCCCTAATCCATTACATTGTCAAAATCTAGTGTTTGGGTTGTTCTGGTAGGAAATAGAACCTCATTTCAAGATCTTTCCAAAATTCTAGTTTTTCTATTGGTAGGTTAAGGTGTTGTAAGGTCAGGGGGTCTGTAGGTCGAGGTGTTGGTAGGTTAGGGAATCAGTAGGTTAGGTAAACGGTAGGTTAGGGCATGTGTAGGTCAGGGAGTCAGTAGATTAGGACATCAGTAGGTTAGGTGTCAGAAGGTCAGGCATCAGTAAGTCGGGCATCATTGGGTCGGGCATTGGTAGGCCCGACATTGGTAGGTCGGGCGTCGGTGAGTGGTATCAGTGAGTCGTGTTGGTTAATGACTATCGATGGGTCAAATTGGTGAATAGTTTCAGTGAGTTAGGTGATAGTGACTTTCATCAGTGACTCACCCATCCGTGAGTCATTTCTATCATTTTTCCAATCTTTCTAGTTTTTCCCCTCTTACATTTTATTTTACATAATTCAAGTTTTAAACATTGTTTGAAGTTTTATAAAGGAATTTCAAATTATATTAATTATATATTTAATATCCTAATGCTCCTGGGACTTTGATATAGTCAAACCAAGTAATCTTGATCATTATATGACATTAATGTCCCTTAAAACCATTTCCTTTATGTCGATATAGGGTCTGGATCTTCTAAGTAGTGATCTTCTCTTCCTCATGTGTTTATATTTTTATCTTGGTTATCCGAAAGCCTTTCTTACCTATGGAGTCAAGTGTTGTGTTGTGGCCTTCGGATTCAGTTTCCCTTGGAGTCTCAGGCTGCTTGCACGACCCTTAGATTTGGCGCACAAAGGAGTTGTTGATCATCTGTTTTTTGATGTAGGGATTCCTTCATATCTCTTCTAATTATGTTACATGCAGGGTGGGTAAACTAATGTCTCTTTGAGAGTATGTTCGAATAAAAATATTAATTAAGGGTGTTATTAAGATGAACAAACCTATTATGATAATGGGGTTGGATACCTTGGTAATAAATAAGGGGCAAGGAATATGCTTTTTATGATCATTTGTTTTATCTATTATCTTTGATGCATGTTGTGAATTGTACGGGTTGTATCCTTCTAAAAATCATGGTCATTGGTGGTCTATACTTCTTCTCCTATATGGATTGTGAATCACTACTATAAATTTGAAAATATGATTAATCACATATACCTAGTTAAATAAATAGATGCCCCAATATTGTAATTCTTCTGTGATCACCCCTAAATAATGAAAGTATAATTAAAAAACGAGTGCTATTAAATCTAAATACAATCTATCTGATAGGTGTGGCTGTGTGATGTGTATGGTTGTGTTTGGTTTTGATATACTGTGCATAATATGTGGTGCTTCTATTAGAAGCAAGGATGTGACTATATGGGAGGACAAGGGGGTGGTTATAGGGGCATGGTGTGTTATGATTTGTGAAGAGGGGCTGTGAATTTGGTAATGGTTATTGTAGATTTTATGTATGGGGTGGTATAAGTGGTGTAATGGAATCCCAGGTTGAGAGAATGATTTATTATGGAATGGATGAACTATTTATGTAGTGGGACTCCATCTGGGTTGTGTTATGCTTATTGGGCGTGGTGTGTTTTTGTAGTGGGAAAATAAAGTGGTGTGTTGGATGTGTTACTATGTGTGGTTTTCTTATAGGGTGGGGCTGCCAGGGATGGTTGTGAAGTGTGTGTGGGTTATGATGTTACTTGTGGTGTGCAATAGTTGGTATTTTCCCAAGTAGGTATGGAATAAATAAATGCAATGTTTAATAAAAAATGATAGCTGTTTAAATGAATTGGTTGGGCGTTATGAATTGGGTTTACAGTTTTTTGTGTGGTTATGTATTTAGAGGAAGTAGTAAAGGTAATTTTGTGTGGGATGGTTATTTCTTTAAAAACACATAGGTTGGGTTGAGTGTTTGGTACCTATATATATTTATAGTTCCTTGTGATTTCTATATGCACCCACTCGTGTTGAGAAATATGTGTCGAACACCCCCATTGTTATGGGGGAGGGTGTCCTTTCCAAACATCCTAGTGGGAGGATGAATGGATGGCTTTTGGCTCTTCTCTTCTCCATATTATAGGCATTGGTATCCCATGATTCTTGGGAAGGTTTTTGTGCGGTTGTGAGGCCCAAGTGTCCATGGGTGAGGAGTGTTTTCATAGGTATCTTTGATCTAATGTGTGTTTTTCTTCCCAGGTGTCTTTAGGATGAGGCCCAGGTGTTTTCAGGTAGGATGAGGTTGTGGTTGTGGCCTTGGTGTCTGTGGTTAGGATGTGGTGTGGTTTTTAGCTCAAGTGTCTGTGGGAAAGATGTGGTATGGTTTACAGCCCCAGTGTGTGTGGGAAAGTTGTGGCATTGGGGATTATGGAAGACCATGGTAGCATCATGATGTTCTCCATTAGGGATGAAAAATTAACCAGTGGAAAGTTGTGCAGGGTACCCAAATATCTATGTGTTTACTATATTACATTACATGACTTTCATTATTTGGTGAGTGTGCCTAGGTGAACATGGGGTGGTTAGTATTCCTTGATCGGTGCTATTGATTTCTACTATTTTCTCAGAGGGGCATTAGTATGTTGCCCCACTTGTGCGTGAGAGACGTTATCCTTTTCCTACTTAGTATGCTTGTATGCTCACCCTACGTATATAAAACTATTATCATGTTTCTTGGAGGACTACATGGACCGTGCTAGACCTTACTATCTCAGACCTTTGGGATAGTTTCCATGTTATTACTTAGCTTTATTTTTGATACTTACTTTGGATTTTTATTGTACTAGTAATAGTTTACTTTTTGAACATGCATGTGGGATGTATTTTGGATTTACTTTTATATTCAGTGCTTGGAGTTATTTGGTGTAAAATATCTTATCTCTTTATCTTGTTACTATAAAAAAGTTAATGACTTTCATTTTTTGAGTTTATATACCCTTACTGCTGGTCGCAACCCTAGGGAATACTGAATGCTGGACTTGGGGTTCATTATCTCTCTTTCTTCATTACCATTCCAAGAGGGGTATCTATAGAGTGAGGGGTTCATGAAACTAAAAATAAAAGGGAAATATTTAAAAAATTTGGAACACATAATTTCAAATATTAAATCCATTTTATCAAATTCAATTACTGTCACACCCATTTTTTCATATTCATCATCTGTTTTGGTTCATTTGGGGATCCTTTGTTTTTCTCGAGTTCTGGGTCTGACGGTGTTTAATGTTTTGAGGTGTATCTTGTTTTTTATTGATCTCATGGTTATTTATCTACTTTTTCAGGAGTTTTTGGATAAAGGTTGGGTTTTTGATCTTGACAATAGCGGGCGCACAGTTTTCACACGTTTATTGTAAATCGTGCGGCATGCTCCAGGAAAACATGCAACCCTTGGAGTGCTCCTGGTTAAGGGTGCACGACCCACACACAGTTATTCAAACCATGTTTAAAGCATTTAGGAAGCCACTGTCTATAGAAAAAACCATTCCACGTGGTTGGCATATGGTTTGGAAACCATGATGCTAGACCGTGTGGGTTCCCTGATGTGTCTAGTAAGGGGAAGACGATTGGTGCATGTTTGGTAAACCATGTGAGCTGCCTAGATCTTAAATTTTTTGAAATTACAATCATTACCTTTTTTTTAAATTTAACCCAAAAAAACCCATTTATCTTACACCTGGTTCGTGTAACTCTAAGGGGCCTCTCCCCTTGTTCTCCAAGCCCCCACCCTTATTCCATAACGTTGATCTAGGGATTTCTTCAAGTTTTGGCTAAGATATTCAAGGTATTTCCCCTCCATTATTCCCCTTTTTCTACTTTCTTTCATTTATTATGGGGTTATTCTACTCCAATGGTCATGTTGACCTAGGTTTTTCATTTCCCCTTGATTTATTTTTGGGTTTTTTTTTCTTTTAACGTTTTGTGTGGTCGTTCTTGCTTCTTCAGACACATACGATGTGGTTTTAGGTGTGAGGGGTTAGAGCACCATGGTTTTAAGGTAGGTTCCCCTTTTCAAATTCGTTTATAATTTAATATTCATTTGTTAATTACTTTTCGAACCTCCCTTGAATAGGAAATATTGATGTTTGATCTTTGAAATGAGTGTTTGGTGTGCAAAGTAGTGCTTTCTTCCTTTCTTTGTGAAAAATGAAATTGTTTTTTTAAAATGTTGCACACCATGTGTTTGATAAAATGTATCATTATACTTTGTGGGTGTTTTTTGATATTTATAGATTTTTTTGTATTTGTAAATCAATTTGGGATATGTTAAATGACGACTTGGATTCCTCAAATGGGGTTTAAAAGTGGTTTTGGATTTAAAGGAAAGGTGTATTTGTCTTTTAAAAATGAGTTGGCATGTGGGGGTGGTTAATGGCCCATTTGGTATTTTTATAAAAATGGGTTTGTATTGGAAGTGCTATGTGAGTATTTAAAATATATTTTTATAATTATTTTGAAGTGCAAAATGGTGTGGTTACACCCTTTTAGAAAGGTGGATTTAGTTCTTTTAAATTGAGGGTTTTGTGAAAGATGTTTAAAGACCCATTTGGTTTCTTTGTGAAAATATTGGATGTTTTTTCCATGAAATCCCTCTTAGGAAAATTTACTTTCCATGTATATATATGAATATTAAATGGGTGGGATGTACTTGTTCTGGAATCCTTGTGACACATTTACTTTTTATGGAATGTGAGATCCTTAGTATGGAATCCTTTGTAATCTATGAATTGAATGGAAAGATATTGGTCCTTGGAGTGACATGGGTGGTTCCTATTGTTTGAGTTATTATATATGTGTATGTGATTGGATTCTTGGTTGGAATCAGTTGTCTCACCCTATTCTATAGTCATTGACATGGGAACCTGGCATAGTAAGAGAATTTTCTGAGCATGATTACTGCATTAGCTAGATTATGCATTAGATGGTGGCTCATAGTAGATGGATATATTGGGTTTATTTTTATGGAATTTTCCCCTCGGTATTGAATGATTTGGGGTGGATAAGAGTATTTATGGAACTTATGATTTCATCATGTTAGGCATGCTTCCTGGGATAGGTATCATGTATTAGTATGTTATAGATTATTCATGATTTCCTAGGTTCAGCCATGTCTATTGGAACTTAGTTGCTTACAGTGAATGATTGCGATTCACCATTGGTTGGTTACTCTTGTATGTTATTTCAATTTACCTTTTCAAACGATTGTTGTGCTTACTAATTGAGTAGTGTGGCTTCATGTTAAAAATGAAAATTGTTTTCAAGTGTTTATGAAAAAGGTTTTGGAAATGTTTCAACCTCCTTGTCTCTTTATAAATCTAATTTTAAATTTTTTATCTCCTCCTTGGAATTGAATGTGGTTTTAATGGTAGAAAGGGAAATATACTGTGTTTGGTTTTAAAGTGGAACCATGTGTGTAAAAGATTACTTTTATATATTATTTCTTACACTTGAAGTTGATGATCTTAAAATTTAAAGGATGTTCATTGGTAATAGATCGTTCTGGCATGCCTACTGAGTAATAATAATCACACTTATAGTTATTCTTATTTTTGTCTTGTGTTTTAGGGTTAGATTGGTGTCAATTTTCATGAGATATGGTTTTTCTTGGTATCAAAGAGTGACCCTCGGAGTCACATGGAGATGTCATTGTAGTCATGTTCAGTTATTGTATTTTCATCTTTGTATAAAATAAGACAAGTTTGGATATTTTTATATATATTGGGATTTTTTTTTTGTCTTTAACCTATTAGATTTATTTATTATTGGGATAAAATGTTCACTTTATGTACTTTGATGATGACCAAAAGTATTTTTCAGCCCATGGGGATCGAGAATTCCCTTCAGGCCTTGTCTAAGATCGGATCAGGTGACCGGTTCAAGGTTGAACTTGGTTGGTTCATGAAAAAATGGTATCAGAGAAAGTTTTATTTAGAGGACATTTCTTTTAAAGTGAATTATGTTATTTGGAGATGTCAAGGTAGATTGGATATTAGGAATGTCGGGACTTGAGTTGTAGGAACGAGAAGGACATCATGAACCCTTTCTAATTTTGACCACCAAGTTTCCATGGGAAGTTTGGTTTTGTTGGTTTATTTAGTTCTTTTGGTTAGTTTGGTATCTGGGTTATGAAAAAGGAGTTTTTATAGTGGTCTCATTGATCATGTAGGAACTGAAATTCCATATAGATATGAGAAAACTGTCCTAGAATACTCTTCGTGGTGGGGGTGTGACTGGCCTGTGGCTGCCAACCATTTGGACAAGTCACCCACAGACACTTGTTTACCACTTATGATTTTTTGGGATATTATTTGATTCTAAAAACTATTTTAAAAACCCATGTCTTGAAATTATGAAAACATGATTTTAGTGGTAATGGTTGTATTTCTTTTGGAAATTGGGAATAGAGATTTTCTGAATTAACATTTTGGATGGCCTGAGAAAAATGAATTTTTATCAAATGACCTATTGGGATAAAATCAAAATTATTTAACAATATTGGATATTTATAATCAAAACATGGGGTTTATGGAAGTAGTTTTTTGGAAGTTGATGTTATTTTGGAAATATTTTAAATGAAAGGGAGTGAGTTTTTTATTAAATTGTTTTTTGATGGAATGAGATTTGTTGAGATGCATTTTTTTTGAATGAAATGAATTGATTTTTTGGATGGAAATTCATGAGATTTTAGTTTTGAACATAATAAAATAGATTGAAATGTGGATATAAAAATGACTTTTGACTTGGTGGATAGTGTTCCTTTGAATGGTTTTATGAATTTTTGAATTGGGTTGAATGGTTTCTTTAGGAAAATGAGATTGTTTTATTTTGAACTTTATTGTGTTCCATGAGTGCTCACATGCATGGATATGTGCAGAAAGTGGTTGGGTGATAATGTGGGCAGAGATTTCCCAAGATTGGCATGGTTGATGATTTCGTAGTATGGGATGAGTTTATATGTGCCTGGATTAACATGTAAATGTCCATGTTACTGAGACTCTACGGAACACCATTGGTGAGTGTAAAAAATCATCCAAGTTTGTTTTGTTTTTCAAATGTTTTTTAAGATAGGAATTATAGAATTTTCATAGCCAATGGTTGTGCGTCTTGTTTTTTTATATGTTTCAGAAGTGTTGTTTATTTTGTGTCATTTCATGTGATTTAGAAGTGATGTTCATAATGTTTCTGGGGTTGAAATCTTGTTGGTGGATCGATTTTGAAGTAGTGTTTTGTGGGTTCATTAGAAAGTTTTTGGGAATCTATGAACCAGTTTCCCTCTATGTTGGTGTTCGTTCTATGTGATTATTGATTCCCGATCTAGTTTTGATAGATCTCTTGGGTTTCTTGTGTCATATTGTTATCCTCATAGATATTAGATGAATATTAGTGGTGAATCTACAAGTGATTCCACATTATAAATCTTTCAGTTTCATCAACCTAAGGATTTTGTTCTTGAGTTTTGAAAATTAAATCCACCTCTTTGAAGGATACCCAATCCATTTTCTAGAATAGAGATTTGTGTAGTCTCTATTTAGAGTTCCTTCCTGTTACAATGTTTCTTTTTATTATTGCGGTTTTATAGGTGGTGTTTTTGTTGTTGTAATGAATGGGGGATGCTATAAATCTTATGAGAACATCTATTTCAGTGATAGTGTGCATTCCTTTTTAGAAATATTGAAAATTCTTCTGTTCTATGTGGTGGTGTATTTAGTGTGTGAATATTCCAAATCCCTATTTGGGAGAGGGTGTATTATTAAATAAAGTGATTTTTATAGTGTTATAATATTATGTTTCAACATAGGGTGCTATGTGGTTGGTTGTGGCACCCAAAGAAGAAGTATCAATCAAGGACTAGTAGCTCTAGACTGTGAGGTAGTGGATTCTTCAAGCCTCAAAGATCTATCCAAAGGCCTCAAAGTGAATCTGGTGCGTATTCAGGAATCCCATGAGTGTGGAGATTTTGGCTAAGCTCATGTCCCCACCATTGCAGTAAGGTAATATCTATGTTTCTATCAAGATCTCTCCGTCATTGTGAATTCCCTCTTGTTGTAAAGAGTATGGTGATCTTATCCCCCTTGCAATTCCTACGATTGTGACTTCTTGGATGTAAGTTTATGATAAGTTTTCCTTGTGTGGACTGCCTGTGTGCATTAGGTGTGGATTTTGTTTGCGTCCATTTATATGGGATGCCACATGGGTTATTTTTCATTTGGATTGGAGTTCCTTTCATTAGGCCCCTTCCCTCCCCTCCCATTGTGGTGGGGGTTTTTGGCTAGTGTGGGAAAGTTCCTAGGTTTGTTTAAACTAATGGTTTTTAATGGTGGGAAGACCCCTTATGGGTCTTGTTGAAATATATTATGTGATAAATTAGGGTTAGTTGTTTTATAATAGCGGGGAGTCTATTCGGGCCTCCACCTGGTGGTGATCTCTTTTGGTTTTTAGTGTTGGTTTAGCATTGAATAGTTTCATTTCAAGTTATTTAGTTTCAAATTCTGTTTCAATTTGGGTGGATGTTGGGTTTTTGAACTATGAAAAATGGTTATGTTCAAATCATAGATGTGAAAGTTATAGCTTTAGTTTTCCAATTAATTTTCAGGATTTGTTTTTTGTTTTTTGTTCTGTTTCAGGTAGGAGGCATAAGTTCTGTTGGGTTGTGTTCAGATTTTCTGATTTGAAGAGATTGGTTTATGTGGATGTGAAATCTTTAGTCGTTGATCAATCAACTAGAATAAATTGGGTATTTATAGGGGAATAATGAGTTAATGGTGAGGATAATTTTCACACCTAGTTTTTCATTTTCATTATCTATTCTAGTTCATTTGGGGATCTCAATTTTTCTATTGAGTTTCGGGTGTGAAGTTTTTTAATGTTTTAATGTGTATCATGTTTATTTTTTATCGCATGGTTATTCCTTTATTTATTTGGGATTTCATGGATAAAATTTAGGTTTTTGAGCTTAACATTATCATATTCATGGTTTTCATATGATTAGAGGAAACTATGCGACATGCCTCAAGAAACCATGCAAGCCTTGGAATGCTCTTGGTTGAGGGCGCATGGCCCACGCATAGTTAGTCTAACTGTGCTTAAGGAATGTAGGAATCCACTTTCTTAGTAATAAACCATTACTCACTATTTTCAAATGGTTTGGAAACTCTTCGGCTAAACCATGTGGGTGCCCAGGTGTGTCCAGCAAGGGGCACACAGTTGGTGCATTGTTTGGTAAACCATGCATCCAAACCATGTGAGATGCCCTGATCTTAAAATTTTCATAATTCCATTTCTTCCCCTTTCATTATTTTAGCCCAAAATGACCCCTTTATCTCTCCCTTGGTTCATAAAACCCTAAGGGGACTCTCCCCTTGTTCTCCAATCCTCCACCCTTATTCAATTGTTTGGATCTTGGGATTTGTTAAAGTTATGGGTTAGATCTTCATGTTATTTCCTCTCCTCTCTTCTCCATCTTCCTCTTTATTTCATTTCTTCTTGGGTTCTCCTCCTCAAACGGTCATTTCTACAAGCTGTTTGTTCTAGGTTTTTAGGGACAATAAACCTCATGACCTTATCTGGAACCCAGAGAAACACTGAAACAAATATTAATGATCCAAATTCCGATCCGTCAGGGCCCATACTCCCCGAAAATCAAAGCTTGGCATCTTATAAAAGTCATATACAAGAATAAAAAAGTGATGATCCACCAAATTCTGATCCATGAGGTCCCATAACACCTCAGGAACCAAAGTTTGGTGTCCATTCAAACTAACCTTACACAATTAAATATCCTATCAAATAATATGTATTCTATCAAAACATTTATCACAACAGTATGCATATCTAGCATGATATCTATCACAACAACATGAAATCAGTAATTCACCCTAAATAGCATGGCAAGAATGCATGATAAGTGATATCTAGCAAGTGGCTATATGATCCATGAGATGGAATACCCTCATCTCATCATGCTGCGATAGAAATAGAACCTCAATACGATCAACAATAACAACACAAAACATTTGAATCACCCAATGGTGAAATCAAATCAACTGTAATAATTGAAAAACCAGAAAAATAGAAATATATGAGGTAAATTAGCTTTTACCTGAACATGGGTTAGCAAATCCTAGGCACAAATTATTACCAAGAATCTATTCCTTCTTATCCCTAGCTATAGACTCCAAACAGTAAGTCAAGATGAAAAGAATTTCTCTGATTGCACTTTGAAACATCTCGGTTCCGGAAGCCGCCTAGACGTGCCCCGTACCCGGTTGGTAACATGGCCTCAAGAAAATTTACACAAATTCAAAAGGATGACAACTAGTAGTGAGGGCCTTGGGTGTGATAGTAGGGAAACTATGCCCTCATTGGCAGGGTAATGCAACAGAAATAAACAGATAAAAATATTAGAAGCAATAATAATACCATACAATAGTAAACAACGGAAGACTGAAAAAATTAACTAGAGAACATATATAAATGATTAATGATGCATATGTATAGGAAAGCATCCAAACAAGTCACAATTAATTAATATAGTACTAAACTAAAGTACAAAGAAAAATTAAACTCCAAAAAACATCTCAAGCCACAGCTTGGTCCCATGATCCCCAGCTCCACAACAATCCAGTACCTAAAGTAGAAGGGCGCTTTCCCTTATCTATACCTGTAGTAATATAATCTGTTTGGGCCCAATATCATGACCCAAAAAGGGTGTGAGATGAATCCTAGTAATAAACCACCGAACAATCTATGCCAAACAGTCAGTGAATTTATATGGTAGGTAATAAGAAAAATGAAGCAGTAAAAAATGAAGTACTCAAAAGTAAATAATTCTACAATTTCAATTGCATTCAATTTCATATATCAAGTAATCAGCTATAAAAATAAGTAACCCTCCGGGTATTATTCATAGCCTAACCCCTTTGGTTTGACTAATCAAACACAAGAAACCCTTTGGTAAGTACTCACAGTCTAACCCCTCTGGTTCATATTTAGAAAAGACACTTTGAGGAAGCACTCACCATCAATTCCCCCTATAGTATCGCATCGGTAAACTACAAACACTCTGGGAAAGCACTCAATGTACAATTCCCCCTACGGTCTTGCAACGAGGAACTACACAGTCTGAGGGAGCACTTGTGTCCATCCCGCCTATGGTCTTGCAATGTAAAGTAAACATACACTCTAGAGAATCCCTCAACGTTCATTCTCTATATGGTCAACTACACTAGGTTCCCACAACCCTGTGTAAAAAATTGTGCACAAATGGTATATGGAAGCCAATTTAAACCTCAAAAACTAATTTGATAAACAATCTACAACATATCTTAACATATCAAATAAAATCACTCCATCCTAATAATACTAGGCATGGAAAACAAAACAACCTAACAGGTAAAGCTAGACCAAATGGTCAAAATCAAGAAAGCATGTGAAAAAACATCCATAACATGGTCAAATAAACCCATTTACAATCATATATCCTCTACTCAAGAACAAAAGGCATAGTAAGCAATAACTGGGCGAAAAACCAAAAACACGCAATACCGCGAACAAGGGTATTGGGCACTTTTGCACATATAACTCAAAGACTAACTATGGAAAGGAACAAACCATCTACCTTGGCATTGTATAAACAATATACATGAACATAAGGCCATGTATCTCTCTAGAATGACATAGATCTACTAAAATGCTAAAAAAATTCAACAGAGGATGTCTTGTGAAAGAGTAGAAATCAAGAGACAAGGCTCTATAAGAAGGAAGAGCTTACCATGGTGATTCCAACTGAATTGATGGAAGTCCATTCAAAGAAAGGATGGTGAGTCAGGGGCTCGAAGAAGAATCACTAGTTATAGATTCTCCTGGATGGGATATGTTAAGAAGAAGGGTGTTCTATCGATTAGACATGACCCTAGTCTGTTTAATGAAATAAAAAGAGAATACATGGTGTGTTCTTTAAAAGTACACGGAGTGTACTTGATTTAATCGGCCTTTGCTTTATGCCCCCTCTAGGTCACCCCACATAGCCATGTGCTCGGCCACTACATAGCCATCACATGGCTACCCGCGAAAACCGGGTACACAGCATGTACTCCTAAAGATTCTAGAAACTCCTCTTTTTCTCAAAAACAACCAGAAAAGAAAACCCATATCTGAAAAGAAAATTTTGGTTCTTACAGTATTATAAAAAAAATATATTGGTAAAAATAATTTTTATTACTTATAAATAATGTTAAAAAATCATGATATCTGTTGGAATTGCTCATTTTTACCAGCACATATGTTATCTGTCTCAAAATATGTTTTGGTACAAGTCAATTTTCTTATAGTTATACATGTACATACACATACATACACATACACATACACATATATACAAACATAGATACACACATACATACATAGATGTACATCCACACACACACACTTTCTTATAAATACAAATACATACAAAGGTACACATGCATCCACATACATACACATGCATACACATACATACAAATATATGCATATATTTTAAATTATTTAATATGAATGTAAAAATATCAATTAAAATAACTATATTTAAATATAAATATATTCATTTATATATTTATATAATTATTTACATAAAATATAAATATATTATATTTATATATAAATTTTTTAATTATTGTATATAAATATAGATTTCATCATTTTTATTGATTAACATAAAATTGATAATCTTTTATATATGAAATTATGAAAATAAGATTTTAATATTTTTTTATTACAATATCGTTATATAAATCATATTTATATATTATATTTACATATATCTATATATATTCTTATTGCTATATAAATCATACTTCCAAAAAAATAAAAAAATATTAAATTATTTAAAATTCTCTTTATCAACACTAAAAAAATAACTGATAAATAAAACATTTATCAACTCTTTTTGTTAACAATGTTAAAGGGATACCCTTTATCAGTATTTTTTCAGTACTGATAATGGGATTTACTAAATAAAGTACGATACTTAGTAGTGTTTTTTTCTAAAATCTTTCAAAATCATCCAGTCTCCAAATAAATTAATTTTCAATAAAAAAAATTAAAACAATCCAAATAGGAAGAAAAATATTATTTTCCAAATAAAAAACCAATAAAAATATAGTTAACACACATTAAAAACACACACGCACACACTAACTTATATAAAGTAGTGATATCAACATGTTATGAAGGTAAATCATGATGGATTAATTGTAACCCTCCTGAAATATGAATGTGTCTTGAAGAGGAATACTGAAAATGAGAAGACCAAGAACATAGTTGCTTTTCCCACAATTTCATGTTCTATAACTTATAAGGTTTTTAATTTTGGATATAATATATATAAGTTTAATACTTCAAAGAATAAGTTGAAACATTCATAAAATTGTTTTACTATAAAGATAGTAAAGGTAAACTTTCATTTCTTTCCAGAAGGATGAATATGATTATCAGAAATAATAAATTATGTTATGACTAAGGGAAATAAAGAAAAGAAAAACATGAGAAGAAAGAATATTTAGAAATAGTTTATTATGAATGTAAGAAACTGGGTCTTATATGACCAGATTTTACAATATCAAATAGAAAGGAACTAGAATCAAATATATTATCTAATATTAAAATAAGGAAGATCGTGAAATCATTGGATACTTAGAGTGTTAGTTAAGCATCCACAACTAATAGTCCAAATATTATGAGATTTTTTATAAAGATAAATGGGATGAAAAATGATTCATGGTTAAGGTAAGAGGTTAATCTCCTATTAAATTTATATTAAGTTATTAGTATACTTTTAATGATGAAATTAATTCTAATTTATCAAATGATGAAGATGATTCATCATTATTTGAAGAAATATTTAGGAACGTGAATCCATTTTAAAATACAAAAAGTTATAGAAAACCCATGATAAAGTTAAGGGAAATCTTATGGAAGTGGATGATATAATGTTTAACATAACAACTCATATTTGTAAAAATTCATCCGAATTATATTATAAATCAAATGATAGTTCAATATTGAATGATCTGAAAGTAGTTGTAAAACTAAAGTCTAAAATCAATATCCGGAAGAAGATTCATTTTAATATTACTTAAATTTGAGAAAATTTTAATAAGCTGTAAATATAGTTGAAATCATTAATAATATATGATGATTTAGTTTTTTTCTTTTGTAAAGTCCCATTTCTAGACGAATTACTTTATTTAAATAATTTTACCCATTAATTGTCAAATGAGAGTTCACTATAAAATTTGAATAAAATTAAATCATCTGTATTATAAATTTATTTAAGTTTTAAAAATCTTATATCTATTGAACAAAATTATGTTGTAATAATATGGGTTATAAAGGAATTATTTTCTAACATTAATGGACCAAAGATAGTTTGGGTACCATGTCCTTAGTTCCATTGGTTTCAAGAAAAGAGGAAGAGTACCAAAATTAACGTCTCACCAGGACCTATATTCTTCATGTTATTTAATTTAATTCCTTTTTTTCTATTTTTTTTCCTAATTTTGGTACTTTTTTGGGTTTTTAATGCGTTCTGAGGCAATATATAGCTTTAGGCTGAAAGAATTTGTGTCATGATAGGGGATGCAATACCACAAAAAATCCCTTTTTATTTCATGTGGCTTTTAGCTGGGTGTGCATCACTTATTGACCATGGGACACCAAACCATGACATATTATTCTATTAGTCTAGATTTTTAATTATAGACCAGTCATTTTGTGAAGGCTAGTGGTCATTTCATGACATACCTTAAGTAGAATCCCCTAGGTCCACCCTTAAGGGTATCATTCCATGAAGGGATAAGACTATTCTAGGACATGACCCTATAAAATAGCCCCTAAGTTTGATGGAATCCCGTCATGCTATGATTTGGGATGTTATGCCATGACTGGGGGTTCACCCATTTTTTTACAATCTATTTTTACTTTTCTACCCCCCTTCAAATTTAAACAATTTATGGTCTTATTTTCTCCTCCCATATAACCCTTTCTACTCTTTGGTATTGTACCTCATTTCTCCTCTTATAGTGATTATCATGGATTAATTCATGTTTTTAGGACTGCACTTCAAGGAAATACCCCCTAAATCTCCTTATCTACTCTATTTATTTTTAATCATACTAGTTCTTTTTTCCTAATACAATATCAGAAACCTAAGGTTTTGAATGAGTCAATTTTCATTTGAGGGTTTCATTATTTTTAGGTATCTATTGTACATCTAGGGATTCATCATCATTATTATGGGATATTAATACCATTCATAGTAAAATTATAATATTTAAGTTAGATTTCTACATGCATGAATCTTTAATTTTATAACCATGAATCCTTGTAGTGTTATTATATTTTTTAAATGTTTAGTAATTTTTTAAAAAATGTACATGGTAGTTACACCAAATATAAGTTATAATCTTTGATATTTTAATTAAAGGTGAAATATTTTCTTCAATTACTCTTAAGACTTAAATCCATTTCAATGACCAATGACACCTATTATTGGTCCAAATTCCTAAATATACATTTAAAACTAATTATCTATTTTATGAAAGGTGTTTAGTTTTGAAGAAAAAAATAAAATAAAAATTTCTAAAATTATGGGTGTATTTGGTCTTCCATTATGGGTGATTTAATGTTTATGACCATTTTATATTTCATGAGATTATATATTTTGGTTTTTAAATATATTTTATAACTAGGTTTTTTATATGATTTTTAAGGCTCAATTGTAACTTTAAAACTATTTTTTTTATAAAAAAGAAAACACCTTGAATCATTAACCCTCTATGTTAGGTAATATATATATATATATATATATATTAATGTTATGTAAGTTAATGTTTCCTAGGGTGTGGATTATTCTTTGTTTATGTATATTGGATGGAAAGAGGGGATATTTATGTGAAGGGAGTTCAAAGTTGAGGGTGATATTTTTTTATTATATCTATTATGTTATGTTTTTTAATTGTTTAAATAACCTTTACTTTCATAATTTTTCGTATCTTCATTGGACTCAAATAAAAGATATTTTCCTATTCATTACTTCATGTGTATATTTATTTGGATTTTTTTGAATATTTTTCCATTGTGTAACATGTTTTCCTCTAAAAAAGGATTAAGAGTTGTTTTAATATCAAAAGGTGTTGACTCCTAGTTTTAAAAATTATTTCAAAGTGATAAGTATGTTATTTATTTCAAATAAATATGAAAATATTATTTTCTACTTTTACTTCAAAAATTCATTAAATTGTTTTATTTTTATATAGTATACATTGGGTGTGAGGAGGATACCTATTGGGAATATTTTTCTCATGCCTCTTACATTATAATTTTAGTCCCAGTTCTGTATAGATGTGGCGATTGATCCTTAGATTCATGGTTAAGATTTTATGGATGTGGAAAGAGGAGTTTCTTCACATTTACATGGTGTTTAGAAGTTATGGTTTTATTTTATTTTATTTATTTTGGTATCATTGATGTATTGACCACTTTATCCTTTTTTTATATTTATCATTTATTTTTTTTAGTTATATCATATATGTTTATTGGTTTGATATATTTTTATGTGTAATGGATATATTTCATATCATATATCTGGTCATCGCTTTATTTTGAAAATACTTATTCTATTGTATGGTCTTCCAATGAATGGAATGTCCATAATATGTTTCTAGGTGGAAGACCCTTGGTTATTTTTTTATTTATCAGGTTATATATTTCCCAAAAGAGTATATTTGTTTCTTCAACACAAGTTACCATCCCTTGGGGGTTAGGTATTCCCTTATATCTATTTCATAAACTGAATCGGGAACTTAGTTTAGGGTTGTCTAGGATTGGTTCAGGATAAAATGGCAGTAGAGTCAATACCAGGCCTAAAGTGTAGTGGCACTACTTGGATTCAATGTTTAAGGCCTATAATAAAGATGTTGAACTTTAAGTGGTTTGAGAGTGTAACACCCAAAGAAAAGTGAGACTTAAATTAGTAAATTATACTATCCTTATCACAAAGTTGAACATTTATTTTAATGTGATGACCTAATTAAAACCATATAGCTATGTGTGCTTGGCCTATATTAGTTTAAGGATGGGTAAACTCACAGTAAATTTCCTTGGGTGTGTGTGAGAATATAAAAACCATATTAAAAGAACATGTGTTTCCCTATGGGGGTAGTAATTAGTACAATAATAGTCCCCAATGGGTAATAACTTATAGTTTTATGGGAAGATATAAAATTTACTATATGTTACCCATGGGGATAGGGGACCAGGTTCATGAACTAGGGATTTCAAGTTAAAAAAGATGTAACACCCCTGTAAAAGTGAGACTTAAAAGAATAAATGTTACTACCCATGTCACCAAGTTACACCTTTATTTTCAATTGCCTACCTTATTTGATCTCTGTAGTTAATCATTCTTGGTCTAGAGTAGTATCAAGATGGGTAAACTCTTATTAACTTTATTAATAGTGTGCGAGTGAGGAAAAATAACACTAAAACAATATGTGTTGTCCAAGAAGGGTAATAATTATTTGATAAGTGACCCCAATGGGTTATAAAATGTGGTGTTATAGGAAGGAAGTCAAGGTATTATAGTTACCAATGGCGACATATGACCAGGTTCATAAACTAAGGAGGTTAGTTCATGAAAAAAATGGTCCCAAAGAATGGTTTTTATTTGAGGATATCCTATAAACTGGTGGTGGTATTTCTCGAATTCCTGATATAGGCTATGAGTAGGTTTATGACCACCATGTATCACAATAAAAACATGAGTTACTAAGGTTCTATAATATGTATATATCTAGAATTTGAGTTCATTTAATAGTTATATTTGAGACTTAAAATGTTTCATTATTTATTACTAATTTATATTTAGTATTTATAATTATTATTATAATAGGGAAGGACTAAGGGATACTTGGTTATTGTACATGACCTAGTAATCTATACACAGTCTGTGGGGACTTTTCTGGGTACCTATCTAAAGACTTTAAATATTTAGTTCATGATTTATCATACCATGTGACTAATCCATGAATGGGTTTGGATCCATATATTTAATAATTTTTTGTGATTTAAAGATTTTAAACTGAATTATTTTAATTTTTTAATTACTTAAAATAAATTAAGTAGTTTTTTACAAAATATTTTGATGATATTTTGATTAAATTAAATTGTTATCATGATGAAATATTTTAATTTTTTTTAAATGGGATTAAGATTTATAAAATTAATAAAAAATTTCGAGATGTTTTGGATTTTAAATGAATTCAGTTATAGAAAAAAAATTATACCATGAAGGGGATATGATATTAATCATTTTAGAAGTTTCATGCGGGGGGGGGGGGGGGTTGTGAGAGATTAATAGGGGTTTTTAAAAATGTTTTCATTTGTGAATGTTATTGAAAGGAAAATTTTAAAATGTTTACCAATTAAGAGTGTTTTTATTATGTGTATTAATGTTTGTTTAAAAGGTTATATAGATAAAAAAATATTCCCAAAGAAATATTTTATAAAATCCATTTGGTTTGAAGTGTGACTTTATTTTGGTTATTCAAAATTTAAATGTTGTTTGATAATTAATTTCATAATATTTTTAGGTCATAAGGTTTATAATAATCGTGTTTTTGTATTGTTATATTAGTCTATTTTCTTTATGCGATTCTAAATTTTCATTTTTTGTATTGTGTTTCATTTTTTCCATTTTTTAGAGGAAGCCAACATCTAACACTATGGATTGTTACGTGGGAATTACAAGTAGATCTCCTCCAGTACACTAAATAGTTAATCAAGTCCCATACACATTAATATATCTTTATTATCCAACAATGATGTTTAGTAATATTCTTCTTTTAATTCAACATGGGGATTACATTTCATAATTATAGAACCTAAATCCTCCCCACTTATTTATACATCAATATTACCAGGATGTAGATGTGTTGTAGTGGAGTATCGAGGAGATAATTATTAAACTTGAGATAATAATATTATATATTTATTAATGAATTTCAATTAATTTTATTAATATATTTTCACTGAAAAATTCATAACTATAAACCGATGTTCGTGTTTTGTTCATTTACATTTATTAAGATCGTGCTCAAATTCATCCAATTATAATACATGTAATGGCCTGGGGTTTTGGGGTCCATTACTTGGTGAAAATATGATGTTGGGTGTTTTGGGAAAGTTATCGAGGCTTCTCGGTGAAAAGACTAATGGTAGCCATAGCCTACCGGTAGCTGGGCATACCGGAAGCTCGACCTACTAGTAGCTCGGCCTACCGGTAGCCGCAGCCTACCGGTAGCTCGGCCTACTGGTAACTGGCGCCTACCGATAGCCGCAACCTACCAGTAGCCGAATCCTACCTGTAGTCGTAGCCTACCGGTAGCTCAGCCTACTGGTAGCCGCAACCTACCCATAGCTCGGCCTACCAGTAGCTCAGCCTACCAGTAGCCGCCGCCTATCGGTAGCTCGGCCTACCGGTAGATCAGTCTACTGGTAGCTGCAACCTACCGGTAGCCACGGCCTGCCGGTAGCTCGGTCTACCGGTAGCCGTAGCCTACCGGTAGCTCGGTCTACCGGTAGCTTCCCCTTACCGGTAGCTGTGGCCTACCGGTAGCTCGGCCTACCGGTAGCTCAGCCTACTAGTAGCCTTGGCTAACCGGTAGCCCTAGCCTATTGGTGACCCCCACTGGTTTTTCTAGTAGCACCTCCTTTTGAGCAAAATGTGTTTATAAACCCTGTTTTGACCCCCTTAAAGACCATTAATGGTATTTAAATTAAATGTTTGGTAAGATACCCTCCTTAAATGAAAAACCATGCATTTTCTTCATGACTTTAACCGCGTTTTTTTAGAGTCCTTGGTTAGGGGGGTTGTGCGTTTGTTTTAACAGCTCCGAAGGGTGAGGATCTTTTAAGTTGCGAGTGTGGGGTGGCCCAACCATGTGGTCAACCCCCGATCCCGCTCCATACGCAGTTTCGAATTTTTTTCTCCATATCTTAACTATCTCGGGCGTGTTGTATCTCAGCCCTTATCAGCCTTTATAACCTAATGGCTTCTCCCTACGTTTCTTTTTCTCGATTACCCTGCGCTCAGAATACCCTTCCTCCTGGCGAGTCGTATCTCACCTAGAAATTTTTTCCTTGATCGTGTTCCGTGGACCTCCAACAAATCACGCCGGGACTTAACATCGATCCTTGATCAGTCAGGTAGTGGTTACACCTCCCACTACTAGAAAATAGGTCTATACCCACGGTTTTCCAAAACCGTGGGTATAGGGTTAGTACGTGAACCTATACCCACGGTTCTCCAAAACCGTGGGTATAGGCCACCTATACCCATGGTTTTTGAGAACCGTGGGTATAGGGTACTTTCCGAAGACCTATACCCACGGATATTCAAAACCGTGGGTATTGGGGTTTTTTTTGAAGCCCTATACCCCCGGTTCTCCAGAACTGTGGGTATAACTTATGGCGGGGAATGAAAATTAAGTGGGAAATGAAAAACAATTGGCAGGAATATATTTTTTCACGGTTTATTTTAATATATTTATATAAATATAAATTTACATACACAGAATTTCCATAGCTCGGCTGGTCAATAGTGGAGGCGCGGCTATTAGACTCGTGTTCGAATCCCACGGTCAGCATTTTCGAAATTTAAGAGGATTAAATTAATATATATACACTGATGTATGAATATATATTAAAAATAATTCATAGCCTCGTTGGTCACTTGGTGGTGCGCGGCCATGAAGCCCAGCATGAGATGCGGGTTCGAATCCCAGCACCAGCGT
The DNA here is from genome assembly GCA_963277665.1 of Viscum album. Taxonomy (NCBI): domain Eukaryota; kingdom Viridiplantae; phylum Streptophyta; class Magnoliopsida; order Santalales; family Viscaceae; genus Viscum; species Viscum album. Next base: position 826,280,405 of record OY728126.1, on the reverse strand, counting down.
TTTTTGTATTTTAAGTGGATTAAATTAATATAATACATTGATATATGGATACATATCAAAGAAAATTCGCATCCGGATTGGTCCTTTGGTGTTGCGCAGCCATGAGTCGCCGCTGGAGTGTGCGTTCGAATCCCAGCTACCGCAAATTTTTTGAATTTAAATACCCCACGGTTTTCAAACCATGGGGTCTGTTGTGCGCCATGATGTACAGCTGTGGTGCACACTTTGACCCCCCGATACCCACGGTTCTCCAAAACCGTGGGTATAGGTTGAGACCCCTATACCGACGCCATTCCATCCCATGGTTCCCAAAACCGTGGGTATACCCTTTACCCACGGTTTTGGGGGCTATACCCATCGTTTTGAACCATGGGTATAGGTCATTTTTCCAGTAGTGTTTGTCTCTCCTTTCTGTGTATCTTGTGGGGTGGGTACGCTACTACTTCTGTAGGATTGGATGAACCAAACATTAATGAATATAATAAACAGATTCTAAAGAATAAAGGGGAGGGGTGTGATCGATGATTCTGCTATGTTTTTCTCCTCTTTCATGATTAATGATTTCTGAATTGTGCGGGCTTACACCTGCTGAAAATCATGGCTGTTGGTGGTCTTTCTCTATGCACTAATAAACCCTTACCTCTTGTGATGTTCAAATGGATTGTATTTCGATTGTGAACCTTGTGTTGTGTAAAGGAAATAGGTTAAACACATATATTCGGCTAAATAAATTGAAAGCACCAGGATCAACTCCTTTTTAATGATAACCCCGGTTTAAGCCCTGTGGAATTGAAATCTTGGAGGGTGTTAATTCTTTTAAATCTGAAAATACCTATTGAGTCTGCCTTGCGTTGGTATAATTGGGTTGGTTGTTTCCTCAACGGGCTGAGTATGGGAGACCTTATAGTTTTCTTGGATAGGGGCTTAGATTGCTGGTGGTGATGTGGGTGAGGATGGGATCCTCTGTTTGTATCACGAATTGGGGTGGGATCCTCTTCTATTGTGAAACCTTATTATTCATAGTTATGGGAACTTGGGACTATATCTCACTCTGACCTTCTTTGGTTCCAATACTTGGAGGTGTCTCACTTGATTTTTTTTACAAGAGAACCAGGTGTGAATGTTTAAATTGCTGTTGGGTGTACTTTTTCCTTGGCTTGTTCTTATGCTTTCTAGTTTCCCAAGTAGGTGCAAAAACTTATTTAAGCATCTTTACTGAGCATGAAAACAAGGATGGGACAAATGGGTATTTCGTTTGGTGTGAGTTGTGACTTGGGCATCGGTGTTGTTCTCTTCTCTTATGAATGAATAGTAAGGATAGTGTTCTTTAGGCTGGCTGAAGAAAAACCTATATTTGGGTGAGTGCTTGTTACCTTTACATATACTTGTAGTTTTTGTTTTTATTATTCACACCCCACCCAAGTTGAGCACTTAGTGCCGAACACCACCATTTCATGGGGGAGGGTGTTTTTCCCAACACTTCTATTAGTGTCTTGTTATTAGCTCATTTCTGCTCCCTTTCCCGGATAGCCCTAGTATCTTCGGGCAGGCTGTGATGGCCTGAGATCCATTATTAGCCCAAGAATCTTTAGGTGGGGTGGTTGCAGTGGTTGGACCAGGTGTTTATGGGAATGTGGTTTCCCAAGTATCTTCTGGATGAGGCCCAGGTGTCTTCGGGCGTGGCAGTAGTTCTTCTAGCCCAGGTGTCTTCGGGCGTGGCAGTGGTTGTTCCAGCCTAGGTGTTTTCAGGCGTGGTTGTGTGTAGTGGTTATGGCCCAGGTGTGTGCAGGTGGGGTTTGGCATTGGGACTACGGTGAGGTTGTGGCCCAGGTGTGTGCGAGCAGGGTATGGCAGTGGGACTACGATGAGAATGGCAGGATTGGTCTGATGCGTAGGATGTCTTCAATAACTAGTGTGAATGTGGCATGGGGTACCCAAACATCGATGTGTTATTACTATACATTACTTGACTTGCGTTATTTGGGGAGTGTGCCTTGGTGAGGCTTGGGTGGTTAGTTCCCTTGTTAGGTGCTTGGTTATATCTTTTCTCACAGGGCATTAGTATGCCTCCCCACTTGTGCACGAGAGTATTTGGTTTTTCCTTACTGAGTATACTTGTATGCTCACCCTACGTATATAAAACTGGTTTCAGGATTCTAGGAGGACTTCGGGGATCGTGCTAGACCGTACTAGCTCAGACCTTATGACAGATCATTGTAATTGTCGTTGTTCTTTCTTTTGGAACTTTTCCTTGTAGTCTCCTTATACATTGTGGATTTTAATTTTTTAACATGCATTGGGAATGGTTCTTGGCTTTACTTTTACTTTCAGTTTTGGTGTTGTGGGATTCACTATCTTATCTCCCGATCTTACTAAAAAAAGGGTAATGCCATCCATTTAGTGTGTGATTTCATACCCTTGGTACTGGTCGCCACTCCAGGTCCTATTGAAGGCGGGTTTTGGGGGTAATTATCTTTCCTTCAACTTAAAGAAGGAAGGTCTTGACAATCTACTGACCCTTCCCTCCTTTTGGTGAAGGCGGGTCATGACAGAATGATATCAGAGGTGAGGTTGAGGGATAGGATGGAGTCTGGAGTTATGCATAGTGAGGATTGCATGGGACGGTAGGGCAACGATGTTGGGTGACCTTGGTGCACAAATTATGCAAGGGAAGACCGGCTAGGACACGGAATTTGACCCCCCCCCCATAATCCGAAGCAAGGACTCTGGGCCTACCGAACGACCAAGTGAGGCCACGCTGATTGCAGGGTAGAGACCCTAGAAAAGGTACATGCATCATAAATGACTTCTGTTCTCATGTTTCTGGGGTGTTTTGGGGAATTTTAAATAAATAAGAAGTTTAAGGAGTTTTAAGAACAATATTCTGCACTACTTGGGCTGAGGCATTCTTTGTTTACCTTGTAGCTATGGAACCTGGGAGACGACCACGAGTTATACAGGCGATCGATGCCCAGGAGGTTCACTTGGCTGATCAGCAGAGGGCTGATCGAGAGGAGGAGGACGACCAGTGGCAGAAGATGCTTTAAGCTTTCCAGTGATAGAAACTCGAGAAGTACGAGGGAAGCACGTATGACATGAAGATGGAGGGCTGGCTAGAGGAGCTGGTGATAGCCTTCGGCTTGATCCAGGATCCGACCAAGTATTGGGTTCCTCTGTCCGTCAGCTAGATGTGGGGAGCAGCGCGTCAGTGGTGGACACTCTACTTGGGGGAGATAAGAGAGGCTGAGGTGGCATGGGATAATTTTGAGAAGGAGTTCCGGGCAGAATTCCTCTCTTATATGATGAAGTCGGAGAAGAGACAGGAGCTAATCTCCCTCCAGCAGGGGAGTATGTCAGTAAGGGTGCTGGGAATCAAGTTCAAGGACCTCCTCCGCTTTGCTCCAGACCTCTTCCCGGATGAGGATTCTCGGGCGAGACGTTTAGAGGAGTCACTCTGACCCTCCCTCCAATACGTTGTTACCCCCTTCACCTTGACGACATACTTGGAGGTCCAGAAGAAGGTAGAGGTGGTGGAGGGGATGCACACACTGGGAGGTGTGTCATGAGAGGGGATTCAGCTAGTCCGGTCAAAGGGAAAGGCCGTCAGCACTAGAACTCTAGCATCAGGACCCTCTAGGTTCTGACCAGCAGGGAGCAGGCCGCAGCAGTTCTAGTTCCAGTCCCCTGTTCCTCTCTCTTTCCCTTCAGGCCCAGGACCGAGGTGCTTCGTCTTTGGGAGCCATGGACATCTCCGGAATCAGTGCCCGGACCGAGTACAGTACGGCGGTGGCGGACAGGCCCAGCACCCGCCTCAGCAGTAGCTTCAATCTAGGCCCTTTCAGTAGCAGTAGCAAGGGCAGTGAGCTCCCGCTCCTCCGAGGGAAGACGTTGCAGGGGGAGGCCGACCTCAGGGATCTCCTCAGGTACCTCGACCGGGGCGTGGTCGGGGAGGTGTCTGACAGCCGAGGGGCAGAGGAGCTGAGCATGGATAGTTGTGCGCCGTAGAGGCAGCAGTTCCAGCGGGACCGGAGGTTGGTCGAGGTATGATCAGTTTGTTCAGTACCCTTGATTATGCCTTGTTCGATACCAGAGAATCACAATCCTCTGTTTCACCCGGTCAGGCTCGTGCTCTTGGTCTAGATGCTGAGAGTATTCCAGTGCCCATGGTTCTGATCACACCAGTCGGAGGTCAGACCGACTTATTATATGTTTGTAGAGGATACAGACTGATGATAGGGCCACGTCAGTCGGTCATGGGTCTACTACTACTACAGATAAAACCATACGATGTCATCCTAGACATAGACTGGTTGTTCTCTATGTGTGCTATCATAGACTGCTTTTGAGGAAGTGTTGTGTTCTCAGACATGGGTGGCTGACGTGTTACTTTCACCTACGATCGGAGTGGTCAGAAGGGTAGTAAGCAAGAGGAACCCATCCTATCCTTGTTATTCGAGCTGTCAGTAGAGTCAGTAGATGCTGAGATGGTGGAAGTCCCAGGGATCGTCATTGATTTTATGGATGTATTCCCTGAGGAGGTGACGACTCTACCCCCTCGGTGTGATGTCGAATTTGGGATAGGCTTGCAGCCTGGTGCTCGTCTAATTCCAATGGCCCCCTACCGGATGGCGCCTTCAGAGCTACGGGAGTTGCGGATTCAGATCGACGATCTGATAAAGAAGGGTTTTGTTTGAACGAGTACGTCATCGTGGGGTGCTCTAGTCTTGTTCGCAAAGAAGTCAGATGTTGGTCTCAGGTTGTGCATAGACTAAAGGAGGAGGAATCAGGTAACGATCAAGAATCGCTACCCTCTTCCGAGGATAGATGATCTTTTCGACTAGCTGAAAGGAGAAGGGTGGTTCTCAAAGATCGACCTACGGTCTAGATATCACAAGTTAAGGGTGAAGGAGGGCGACATCCCGAAGATGACCTTCAGGTGCAGATATGGGCACTTCGAGTTTCTAGTCATTCCTTTCGGTGTTACGAACGCCCCGGTTGTGTTCATGGGGCTTATGAACTCCTTCTTCTGGGAGTACCTGGATCGGTTCGTGGTCATGTTCATCAACGACATCCTGATTTATTCAAGATCAGAGGAGGACCACGTGGAGCATCTTAGGATGGTTTTGGAGGTCCTCTGACAGCACCAGCTCTATGGGAAGTTGTCGAAGTGCAAGTTCTAGACGCGAGAAGTGCACTTCCTTGGACACGTAGTGTCCGAATAGGGGGTAGCGGTGGACCCATCAAAGGTTGAGGCGGTTGTTTATTGGGCAGCACCCAAGAATGTGGAAGAGGTTCACAGTTTCCTTGGGCTGGCAGGTTACTATCGGAGGTTCGTACCCAACTTCTCATGAGTTGTAGCCCCTTTGAAATCCTTGACCAAGAAGGACCAGGTTTTCATGTGGAGTGAGCAGTGCGAGGCAGCCTTCAACTATCTGAATGAGAAGTTGGTTAGTGCCCCAGTGTTGAGACTAACAGAAGAAGGGGAAGCGTATGAGGTTTTCTATGATGCTTAAGGGAAAGGCCTCAGATGTGTGTTGATGTAGCAACAAGGGGTGATCTCTTATGGGTCTAGGCATCTACTCCCTCATGAGCATAATTATGCCACCCATGATCTGGAACATGCAGTGGTCATTTTTTCACTGAAGTTATAGAGGCATTACTTCATCGGAGAATGCTTTCTGGTCTTCACGGATCACAAAATCTTGAGGTATGTCTTCTCCCAGCAAGACCTAAACATACGGCAGTAAAGGTGGATAGAGTTCCTCCAGGATTGAGACTTTGAGATCTCCTACACTTCAGGAAAAGGGAATGTAGTGGCCGATCCTCTGAGTAGGAGGTCGTAGAAGGATACAGTCCTAGAGTCGGCAGACGCCTGGACGACAATGGAGGAGTTGGCTTCCTTGCACCTGGATGCACGGATGGATAGCGGTGGAGGTTACCTGTATCATATGACAGCACACTCTTCTCTTTTGCGGCAACTGGAGGAGTCTCATTGGGGAGACCCAGAGTGCGAAGTGATGCGCGACTGAGTTGACAAGGGCGACGCTCCGGAAGGGTGGACGGAGGATGGTCAGAATTAGATGCTTTTCCAAGGAAAGTTTCTTGTTCCAGAGGCGATGCATGGCAAGGTTCTTAGTGAGTTCCACAACTCACCCCTAGCGGTACACCCAGGAGTTTCCAAGATGTACCAGGATCTGAGGAGATAACTTTGGTGGCCCAGAGTAAAGCGAGCAGTGGCAGAGTTTGTGGCCATGTGCTTAGTGTGTCAGCAGGTAAAGGCTGAACGCCGTGTTCCAAGAGGGTTGTTGTAAACTTTATTTGTCCTCGAGTGGAAGTGGGATGAAATATCGATGGATTTCGTCATGGGACTACCCAAGGTTCAAGGGGGATGTGACTCCATCTGGGTAGTGGTGGACCGCTTGAAGAAGTCGGCTCACTTTCTGGCGATTAAGGAGTCGAGTGCAGTGGACGGTCTAGCACGGAAGTATGTGGACGAGGTAGTGCGGTTTCATGGAGTTCTGAGATCCATAGTCTCGGACAGGGATGCACATTTTACCTCATGAGTCTGGAAGGGATTGTAGCATGCTTTTGGTAGCCAGCTACGTCTTAACACTGCTTTCCACCCCTAGACAGATGGGCAGACAGAGCACAACATCATGACCTTGGAGGACATGCTGCAGGCATGTATTCTAGACTTTGGGGGATCATGGGTGCGATACATGCCTCTGGTAGAGTTCGCCTACAATAATAGCCATCACTCTACCATTGTCATGGATGAATTCAAAGCCCTATATGGAAGGTCGTGTCGCTCACCCGTGTGATGGACTGAGGTTGGGGAAGCATGTGCTCTTGGCCCGGAGGTGGTGTAGAGCACGATACGGAAGGTTCAGCTTATATAAGAAAGGTTGAAGGCGGAAATGGACCGTCAGAAGTCATATGACGATAATAGGAGGAGACCCTTGGAGTTCGAGGTCGGGGACCACGTGTTATTGAAGGTATCCCCTCGGCGTGGACAATAGAGGTTCGGCAAGGGAAGTAAGATTTCTCCCAGGTTCATCGAACATTTCGAGGTGTTGAGATGAGTTGGTGAGGTGGCGTATCAGCTGGTGCTTCCACCTCAGTTGGAGAAAGTTCACAACATATTTCACGTCTCCCAGCTTCATAGATATCTACACGACGACTCCCACATCATTGACTGGGGAGAGTTATATGTGTAAGAGTATGCGAACTTCATAGAATGACCAATCAATATCGAGGATCGTAAGGAGAAAGTGCTTCGTGGACGAACCATCCCCTTGGATTGTGTGTTTTAGAGGCATGGGGGACTGGAAGAGAGCACTTGGGAGTGGGAGGCCCAGTTACACGTTCATTACCCAGAGCCGTTTTGAATTGTTGTTTTTGTTCTGATCCTTGAGATGTTGTACCTTGTGCTTTAATATATGAAATGATTTTTTTATTAGCTATTAGATGACCTATTCCCTTTTCTTTGTGTGTGTGTATAAGAATGTGTGATGATGGGAAAACATGACTGCTAATCAGGATGCATTAATGTGGATGCGATTAAACCCGTGTAGGCAAGTCAGTGCCGCCCAAAGCGGATAATATCCTGACATGTAGGAGGGGACTCCCTAACTCATGTGTTGGACAGTGTGATCCTTGTGCTTGTGAATGTTGTGGTTAATAACTCTTGGGCGGGTATTCCGGGATGTAGGGGGAGGGTTCTGTTCCAGATTTGAAAAAACTCAGGGGTTTTCCCCTGAGAAGTATCTTAAGAGGGTGGTTGTTCAGACCCCACTCTTCTCCTTTCTGGTTTGTTCTTATATTCTTGGGGACGAGAATAGTTTGAGAAGTATCTACTGTAATGGACTGGGGTTTTGGGGTCCATTACTTGGTGAAATTTTGGTGTTGGGTGTTCTGGGAAAGTTATCGAGACTTCTTGATGAAAAGACTAATGGTAGCCTTAGCCTACCGGTAGCTCATCCTACCGGTATCTCGACCTACTGTTAGATGCAGCCTACTGGTAGCTCGGCCTACCGGTAGGCACGACCTACCGGTAGCTCGGTCTACTGGTAGCCGCAGCCTACCGGTAGCTCGGATTATCGGTAGCCGCAGCCTACCGGTAGCCGCGGCCTACCGGTAGCTCGGCCTACCGGTAGCTCAGTCTACTGGTAGCCACCGCCTACCGGTAGCTCAGCCTATCGGTAGCTCGAGCTACTCGTAGCCGCAGCCTACCGGCAGCCACGACCTACTGGTAGCTTGGTCTACCAGTAGCCACAGCCTACCAGTAGCCTGGTCTACCGGTAGCCGCAGAATACCTGTAGCTCGGTCTACCTATAGCCATGGACTACCGGTAGCTCGACCTACCAATAGCTCAGCCTACCGGTGGCCTCGGCTAACCTGTAGACCTAGCCTACTGGTGACCCCCACAGGTTTTTCCAGTAGCGCCTCCTTTTGCGCCAAATGGTTTTTTTAAACCCGGTTTTGACACCCCTAAATCCCATTAATGGTATTTAAATTAAATTTTAGGCAAGATACCCTCCTTAAATGAAAAACCATGCATTTTCATCATGCCTTGAACCGTGTTTTTTTGGAGTCCTTTGTTAAGGGGGGGGGGGGGTGTGCGTATGTTTTAACCGCTCCAAAGGGTGGGGATCTTGTAAGTTGTGTGTGTGGGGTGGCCCAACCGCGTGGTCAACCCACGATCCCACTCCTTACGTGGTTTCGAGTTTTTCTCCCCTTATCTTAACCATCCCAGGCATGCTGTATCTCAACCCTCATCAGCCTTTATAACCTAAAGGCTTCTCCCTACGTTTCTTTTTGTCGATTACCCTGCACTCGGAATACCCTTCCACCTAGCGAGTCATACCTAACCCGATGAAGTTTTCCTTGATCGTGTTCCGTGGAACTCCAGCTACTCACGCCCGGACATAACATCAATCCTTGATTAGTCAGGTAGGGGTTACAACTTCGTCTCTCCTTTCTGTGTATCTTGTGGGGTGGGTACGCTACTGCTTCTGTAGGATTGGATGGACCAAACTTTATTGAAGATAATAAACGTATTCTAAAGAATGAAGGGGAGGGGACTGATCGATGATGATGCTCTATTTTCATCCTCTTTCATGATTAATTATTTCTGAATTGTGTGGGCTTACGCCTACAGAAAATCATGGTCGTTGGTGTCCTTTCTCTGTGCACTAACAAACCCTTACCTCTTGTGATATTAAAATGGATTTTATTTTGGTTGTGAACCTTGTTCTATGTAAAGGAAATTGGTTAAATACGTATATTCGGCTAAATAAATTGAAAGCACCAAGATCAACTACTTTTTGATGATAACCCTGGTTTAAGCCCTATGGAATTGAAATCATGGAGTGTGTTAAGTCTTTTAAATCTGAAAATACCTGTTGAGTCTTCCTTGTGTTGGTAGAATTGGGTTTGTTGTTTCCTCCACGGGCCGACTATGAGTGACATTATAGTTTTCTTTGATAGGGGCTTAGATTGTTGGGGGTGATGTGGGTGAGGATGGGATCCTCTTTTTGTTTCATGAATTGTGGTCGGATCCTCTTCTGTTGTAAAACCTTCTCATTCATAGTTTTGGGAACTTGGGACTGTATCTTACTCTGACCTTCTTTGGTACCAATACTTGGAGGGGTCTCACATGATGTGTTTTTACAAGAGAACCGGGTGTGAATGTTTAAATTACTGTGTGGTGTACTTTTTTCCTTGGTTTGTGCTTATGCTTGCTAGTTGCCCAAGTAGGTGAAGAAACTTATTTAAACATCGTTACTGAACATGAAAACAGGGATGGGACAAATGGGGATTTGTTTTGGTGTGAGTTGTGACTTGGGCATGGGTGATGTTCTCTTCTCTTATGAATGAATAGTAAGGATAGTGTTCTTTAGGCTGACTAAAGAAAAACCTAGATTTGGGTGAGTGCTTGTTACCTATACATATACTTTTAGTTTTTTTGTTTCTTATTTGCGCCCCACCCAAGTTGAGAACTTAGTGCCGAACACCCCCATTTCATGGGGGATGGTGTTTTTTCCAACACTTCTATAAGTGGCTGGTTATTAGCTCCTTTTTAATCCCTTTACCGGATAACCCAAGTATCTCCAGGCAGGCTGTGATGGCTTGAGGTCCATTATTAGCCCTAGAATCTTCGAGTGGGGTGGTTTCTGTGGTTGGCCCAAGTTTTTACGAGCAGGTGGTTTCCCAAGTATCTTCGGGATGAGGCCCGAGTGTCTTCAGGTACGGTAGTAGTTCTTCTAGACTAGGTGTCTTCGGGCGTGGCAGTGGTAGTTCCGGCCTTGGTTTTTACAGGCGTGGTTGTGTGTAGTGGTTATGGCCCTGGTTTGTGCGGGTGGGGTTTGGCAGTGGGACTGCAGTGAGGTTGTGGCCCAGGTGTGTGTGGGTGGGGTATGGTGGTGGGACTAAGATGAGAATGGCGGGATTGGTCCAATGCGTATGATGTCTTCAATAACCAGTGGGAAAGTGGCGCGGGGTACCCAAACATCGAAGTGCTATTACTACACATTACTTGACTTGCGTTATTTGGGGAGTGTGCCTTGGTGAGGCTTGGGTGGTCAGTTCCCTTGCTAGGTTCTTGGTTATCTCTTTTCTCATAGGGTATTAGTATGCCTCCCCACTCCTGCATGAGGTTCTTTGGTTTTTCCATACTGAGTATACTTGTATGCTCACCCAACGTATATAAAATTGCTTTCAGGTTTCCAGGAGGACTTCGGGGATCATGCTGGATCGTACTAGCTCAGACCTTGTGATAGATCATTTCAGTTGTTGTTGTTATTTATTTTGGTACTTTGCCTTTTAGTCTCCTTATACATTGTGGATTATACTTTTGTAACCTGCATTGGGAATGGTTCTTGTCTTTACTTTTACTTTAAGTTTTGGTGTTGTGGGATTCACTATCTTATCTCCCGATCCTATTAAAAGAAAAAGGGTAATGTCTTCCATTTTGTGTGTGATTTCATGCCCTTGGTGCTGGTCGCCACTCCGAGACCTATTGAAGGCGGGTTTCAGGGGTCATTATCTCTCCTTCACCTTAAAGAAGGAAGGGCCTGGAAATCTGCTGACCCTTCCCTCCTTTTGGTGAAGGCGGGTCATGACAATACAATTTATAATTTTCATCATAAATTTCAATATAATTATTCAAATTATATAATTAATATTTTCAATTTTCCTAATTCGTATTTATGAAATTAAAAAAATTGGATCATTGGCTATATGGGCCATTTTATGTTCCATATGGTCTACACAAGACGGACCAATGAATGTTTCAAAACAAATGGTTTAGTGGTGATGTTTTATTTTTTGATCCTAATATAGAAGTCAAAATTTTAGGTTACATAAATAGAAGTCCTAAAACATTCTGTGAAAACTTGGGCAAAAATTTTAGAACCCAAATCAACCATTATGTGGCCCAACATATGTGAAAAACTAAATCTTAATATTTCTCTTGGATTTGTAGTACAAATCATTCGTTTGACAATATATTCAAAACCACTTGATAAAAAATTATATATTTTTTATGCTGAAATAATACATATGGATAAAAAAAATTTCAATTATTTATACTGGATATTTGGACATATTTATAGACATAAATGCATTCATATTTAGTCATTAGAAAAGATCTATATAACCTAGGATAAAAAACATGGTTTATAAAAAAATACCATATATTTGGATCCAAATGTAAAATGGCTGAGATATTTGTTAGGTGTGTAGTAAATATAAATATATAAAACTTTTTATAAGATATTTTTCACATCACAAGGTTATATTTAGGGCTAACTGGTCGATCCAACATAGAGGGTGGTTTTGGAAGGAAAACAATTCACAAGATTGGGATATAAATTCACACCTCTTCTCATTTCCAGAGGTTGGAATTTAAAAATAATTGGATGAAATTTGGATTGAAAAAATATTTTTTTAAAGGATTTAATAATGTTCTAAACAATAGTTAGAAACTAAAGAATCCACTACTTCACTCTTCATTGCCTCATTTTTTATTCCTCATTTCTTATATCATTGCACATCTGGTTGTAATTACATTCGAATTTAAATTCATTTATTATATTCTTTTCTTATCCTCAAAAACCTTTTATAGTTTATTTTTTTCTCAATATATCTTATATTGATTGGAAATCCATTCCCTATTCACACTTTTAATTTCACTGCACACATATGTTATATTTTTACCACTTTTGTGTGAGTTTTAGAATGTAAAAATATTTTCTTATCTTTCTATTTTTTTTATTTTTATCTCATCATCATAATCATTCAAAAAATATTTTTTTACCATATTAACGTAAAATTAACCCTCCCATAAAGAGGATTAATAATTTGGGGATGTCAATTGATTGAGAGTTTTTGTTCATTTAATGTTGTTTAAATTAACATTTTTTATATTAAACTAGATATATCAAGGGTCAATGATATGTTTGTATTAATAGGTAAATTGTATGGATTATTTGAACCAAAAATAATATTTCATAAGGGATAATTAATTAATATTATTATCCTATTTGAGAATTTTATTGAATATAAAACATTTGAAAATTACAGTCAAAATCATCTTCTGAAGTCGATGATAATATAGTGAAATGTTTTGAAGAACTCAATTATATAATAATATTATATCCAAAATATTTTAATCACCCCAATACTTATCAAATAGATTAATGAATAATAAATTATAAATCAATTCATAATATCTCTACTAATAACCAACCCCACTTTAAAAGAAAAGAATAATTCATTCAAAAAAAAAACATTACCATCACCAAGGACTCAACCCGAGTCCCACTTTACACATTATTATAGAGCACTATACATTTGAAGGTCAACTGGTGAAAATAAACCATACTTCAAATAGTATTATAGTTGAGGATGGTTTTATAAAGAGTCATTTTTTTCCCAATTTTCATCTAGATGAAAGAAAAAATAACAAAAACATAAACAAAACTAAAAAAAAACTACATCTAAAAAACCATAGATAAAACTTTATTCCTTATATAATCATAAAACTTAACTTCAATAAAAAATGTTAAAGTGTGTGTGAATACCCCATAGTCTCTAAAAAATATTCTTGAATTTTTTGGACCCTGAAATCAAGAAAACCTCTTACCAACATTGGTGGATAATTATGGATAATCAAAATGAAATCGACCAATTATATTTCCATAACATTAATCAACATAAAGATAATCCCATGGAAAATAATATAAAAGAACATGCTTCCTATAATATTAATTACCAACCCCTTGGTATTTAATATCCAAATATAGTGAATAATTTCAAACTAAAATAGGGTCTGATTTATCTTCTACCTTATTTTCATATGATAGATGGTGAGGATTCTCATCTTTACCTCCAAGAGTTCCAAGTGGTGTTCTCCCCCATGACACCTCAAAGGGGTTTATGATGAGTAAATTAAACTTATAGCATTTCCATTAAACCTATAAATATTTATCAATTTTTGGATCTATTTCCTTCCTCCTAGTTCCATAAAACCATGTAATTACATGGAGAAACTCTTTGGGAAATTGTTTCACACTTATTAAACTCCCTCTATCTAAAATTGGATTAATAGAATTCATCAATTCCCAAATAAATCACACCATGAATACTGGATGAGGTTCAGGAAACTCATATCCACTTGTCCCCATACCAAGTCTATAACCAAATCATTATCTAATACTTCTTTGAGTATTATTTAGTGATGTATAAAATTCTTATTGATGTTATAAGTGTTTTTTATTTTATAAAAATACTCATACTATTTCATGTGATATCATAAGAACCCTGGATAATAACACATAGTAATTCCATACTCAAGTTCCCTACCAAGTGAAACAATCTAAGGAGAGTTATTCCATAAAACCAAACAAGATGACATTGGAGATGAGTGATCTCACTGGTCTCATAAGATAACTTGTGGTGGCTACAAAATAACCAAACTCTTCTTCTCCTTAATCCCAATTCCCTATAATCGTCAACAATTAAGATATCTGTATCCCACTAAATCATCCATCCAACATATGTCCATAATGATAGAATGGTATATCATATTGTTTTTCTTCTAGTGGATATTAATGAATAATTTTATCTGTAGAACAATAACCCTCATCCTCTAGGTAAATTTGATAGAAATTACTTCTAACCTCGCTATGATCCCTTCTCATATACCTATAAATTAGTCTAAATGGAAAATATAGGATCTATGTATGGTAATCATATATATTAACCACCTAAAATACCTCCTCAAAATCTGAAACAAATTCTATTATGGTCAAGGTGGTTGGAAATTCCAATAAACATATTAACTTATTCCTCAGTATAAAAGAATAAATCCTTTTTCCTCCCAGTTTCCGCCATCTAAGAAAGATTTCTCAATTCCCAAACTAGTACAATTGATTTACCAATAACCCTAGCCAAAGAAATCATAATATAGAACATGCCACTTCTTAAAATAAACCATAGGAATGTTTTATGGAAGATACTTCCAGCTTTAACCATTTTATCCTAAAGAACATTGGAAGCCCAAATTACCAACTTGCATCCCCCCTAAGATAACAACTACAATCCAATTCATTGATACTTATAACTCAAAAATTACCCAAACCCATGGGTAATGTATGTGAAATTATTCTTAGAACGAGAAAGAAAATGTCTATGCCTATGATGAATCCCCAAAACCCCATAAAAAATTTGATCTAAAAGAATAAAATTTCATAAAATGAACCTGAATTCAATCCCTCACCTCCTAACACCACTCTAATGAACCTAATTATTTTTACATAAACCATATATAAGATTATGAATACCATAAAATATCATTATATAATGATTGAAATATTTTTATTAGTTGATGTTAATATCCCCCTCATGGACTCCATCAAGAACATTCTTATGTATGAATGGTTTATTAAAGAATTGTGCACCCATAAAAGACAACTTAGTACCATTAAAATTATTTCAACCCAAAAGTATATTCCCATGATGTGAAAATATCTAAAGACCTTTATAGTTCCATGCCAAATATTGAGTTCCAAATTTTATGTTTCACTCAGAGACCTATAAGCCTCAATAAATTTCATGATCAAGTCCATATTTAAAACCCACGGTCTAGGTACCCTACACCCAATGAGTATAGTTGTCCAGTTATCCAATTGAATGATTTCTATCCCTATGGGAATAATCAAGGATATTATTATTCAATCCAATGATCTAATATTCCTATCTTCCTTCTATGTCCTTGACATGGATGGTGAGAAATATTCCTATCAATATCTAATAAACATTGGAATACCTTTCCCCATGATAGATAGGACCAAAATAAATGTCCATGTTAGAATATTACTTATGGAATTTGGTGACCAACTAGTAAAGTTGAATATTTTTCTAGCCATGCAATACTAGTAACACAAAAAGGGCCCAAATTATTAGAAAGTATGTGGAAGAACAAGGTGGGTCATGGAAAAAAATTAACCATTTTGAATTTGGATTTATATTTTTCAATCCCATGTGGATGCGGGTTGAGGTGGGTAAACTTATGTAGGAACGGGCATGCCTGCATGCCTTTTTTTTAAAAAAAATTGAAAATTGAAAAATAATTATATATATATATATATATATTAATATATTATTTAATATATCTAGTGAATTATTTTTTAATATATCTTCGGTACTGTCTTCACCATTTATTAATATTGAATCCATGGATATGATATGCTCTCATGAAAACTATGTGAATATAATTTATATATTAATTAAACAATAGATTTTATTTCATCAAGTCACATGAATACAAGAAATATGAGTATTACCATCATCAATACATCCCCCATGTGTCCCCCACACGCCAATGTTCATGCATGCACCCCATTTATGTGGCATGATATGCATAGTCCATCATATGTGCATGCATCCCACAAGAGACCTGATGAAAAACCTCATCCCATGTATTTCCCCTATCTATGAGCCTTGATGTCCATACCCCCCAAAATAATTATATTTTATATCAAAGATACAAGTCCTCTTTCATATTCCTTATCCACATTACACCCCAAACAAAATTCACATTTCATATGATCCCCAAGAGTGCAGTTCCATAAGCATCTCCCAAAAAACATTTATATAAATACTAGTAATGATAATAAAGGATTGTATTTATATTTAATATTGTTTATTTGAAAATTTAACCATATCTAATTATTTAATAATATTGATTTTATTTGTAAAAAAACTATCATGTGAGATTTTGGGAAATCATTTCTTGTCCAAGAGAATACCTCCAAATCTAAATAAAAAAAATGTAGGCTATCAGTGATTTACACGTGGGATTATATAGGGTGGTTTGGTTTTAATAGTTTTTTCTCATTTTATATGGCCTTTTATAGGAAAAAAATCTAGAATCAAATACATATAGGCTTGGACTTCCCTTCCATGACCAATTATTTTTTCATTTCAATATGATACCCATTAGAGAATCACTATGTATTCTCTATCCATGATTTTGGAAGTCTACTTCAGATTATGTTGATCAATAATCCATCATGTTCCTTTATTTCTAATGATAGCGGAGTTTTTAAAATTTTCATCCTCATTAATAAATTCATTAATACATAAGTTGATCTTGACATTTCATTTCTAAATTCTATCCATATAGAGGATATAGAAATATATATAGAGTCCCCTCCCCAATCTTCTCTACACTACTCCACATTGAATATTACTAGGAACAATGATGTCACAACCCGCGTTCTACAAGATGAGGAAAGGGATTACAAGATGCCACACCCTTCCTTCTTCAAGGTGAAAGAGAGATAATGACCCCTGATTCCTGCCTTTAATAGGCCCCAGAGTTGAAACTAGAACCAAGGGTATAGAATTTCATAAAAAATGGAATACATTTCCCTTTTTATTGAAAACAGAGTCAGGAGATAAGAGAGTAAATCCCAAGAAACTCAAAATACTATAGATAAAAGTAAATACAAAATCTATTCTCTCATACATATAAAAAATTAAATCTAGTACAAAGTAAAACAAAAATCCATGATAAAGTACCAAAAAAAGAGGCTAAGTGGAAACATAACAACTATCCTGAAGCCTGAGCTAGTAAAATCCAACGTAGTCCTCAAAGTCCTCTTGGAAACCTCAAAATAGTTTTAGAGACATAGGGTGAGTATACAAGTATACCCAATAAGAAAACTAAAGCCACCTATGCACAAGTGGGGGAACATACTAATACCCCTATGAGAAAATAGTAGAACCTCAAAGAACCTACCAAGGAATACTAACCAGGCCAACCTCACCAGGGCACACTCAACAAATAACACAAGTAAAGTAAAGTAGTTGTATAAGCACAACAACATTTGGGTACCCTATACCGCTTTCCCATCGGTGAACTTCTCGTTCGAAATGGATCACATCTTGACACTACAACTCTTCCTAAAAGCGGTACCACTATCGAAATCCACCCACATACACCTGGGCCCCAACCACACCACACCGCTCACCCACAGACACCTGGGCCACAATAACCACACCCTCACCCAAAGACACATGTGCCTCATCCTAAAGATACAAGGGAAAGCAATCCTCCCTCGCAGACACCTAGATCCCTCGTTTACAAGAAACCTTCTGGAAGGATCTATAACTATGGTAAACCTCAAGCCATTGCAACCTACCCAGATATGCTCAAGTGGTAAGAACCAGAATAGGGTGAGAGGAAGAAAGTTAGTAACTATCCATCCATTCTCCCACCAGGATGTTGGGAAAGACACCCTCCCCAATGAAATGGTGGTGTTAAACAAGGGTGTGTTTCATATATAAATCATAGGGAACTAAAATTTATATTTTTATATCTAAGAAAACATTCATCCCAACATACGGGGCCCCACAATACAAAATTAACTCATACAGAACCACATTTACTACCACCCCTATATGCACAACCACACAATAGACACTACCAAAGAATAACCCCAAACCTTTTTTATTTATCAACCTTCAATTCATTAATTAATGGGTTTAATTTAATTTTTTCTAGAACTAATGGGAAACTACTAACTACAAACATATCAAAACAATAAGCAAACCAAGTTTCACTCCCATTGCATAGCATCACCAAAACCAGATTTGCAGTCCAATTGCAGGACCATGTTCAACAACTGTGGACTATCATTATTCAATGTTATACTGCATAATCATAACATTTCATCAATCCAGTCCCACTGCATGAGATGTTCATAACCACAACACAATCCCACTACCCAACATTTCCCAACCATCATGACACAAATGCAGTTACGCTGCATACAACTCCATTCATTTTGAAATCAATCAATTTCTCAAACTAGGATACCGACACACCATCGGAACCTCACCACACACAAAAATACCACAAATCCACCATTTAACCACAACCCCACCGCACACACATACTAATCCCATCTCACAAAACCAACTCCTCTACCCACCCATGTACCCATAACTGTGCTCCCAACAACAGTACCACACAACTTACACAAAAACCCAATAGAACACAACACTCAACAACACATATCAAGAGTATATATATATATATTCAAATTTGGAAATTTTTTAAATACACATGATAAATAGGGGTGATCATACAAGAATTTTTATCCTCGGGAATCTATTTCATTTAACTGGGTATACCTGATTAGTTAGATTAATATTCCCACCAATTATTTATGTAGAAAAAACAATAGTTATAAAGTGTTACACATGCACAGACAAAGACCACCAATTTCCATGATTTTTATAAGGATTTATATCCACAACAGGTCACACCATCAACATGAATAAAAAATTAAATAGGCAATCAACATCAAACCACTATCATCCTGTTATTTCATTGACCCCATTATCTTTTGATCATATTACATTCCCTTCGTTTATTACTTATTTATAAAAGAATTCAAACATTCCTCACAAGGAATCATTATTAAACCCACCACTTATGATAAAGAAATATAAGAGAGGTGGAAGAATTCCTATTTGAAACAACAGGTGACCAAAGCTCCTCTTTGAGTAAAGAATAGCGGATCACACAAGTAGCACAGAACCCCAAGAAAGATGATCAAGAGGGGCTCTAGAATAGGTGCACAACTCATCTAGGGAGGAACACTTTAGGCAAACCATGAGGGAATTGAAAACATAATGGGAAGGGAATATCCCATATTTGAAGAGTCAGATCCTATATTAAAGTAAGAACGGTTTCAAAAGACATTAATCATTGGATCATGGTAAGGATCACACAGTTTGAGTATCTCAAATCCCCTTGAAATGTTAGGATATTAAATATATACTTAATATAATTAAAAAGACTCTTAAAAAACAAGAAAACAAGGCTTTAAACTCAGTTTATGTCAAATAATATGTTAGAGAGGAGAAATTGGAAAACTGGGAAAAAACTGGAAAAAACTATAAATGAGTCATCGATGGGTGAGTCACCGACATGTGAGCTACCGACATGACCTAGTGACGTTGATCCACCAATTTTGTGCTATCATCACTGTAACTCACCGACGACCTGACCTACCAATTCCCTAACCTACTAATTCCATGACCTACTAACATACTTACCTATCGACACTCTGACCTACTGACGCCATGAACTACCGACGAACTGACTCACCGATTCCCTGACATGCCGACACAATGACATGCCGACACCAAAAGTTCAAAACTATATTTTCGAAAACTGCTATAATGATCTACGGTTTCTTCCTAGAACACCCTAAACACTTGATTTTCATGAAGTGGGGGCCTAGGGAAATTTGATTCATTACATCAGATACCTCTCAAACTATTATTGTCCTCGATAATTCAAAACTAAACTAGAAGAATGGATGCCCGAAAAACCAACCCTTAAGATAACTCTCAAGAGAAAACCATCTTGTGTTAGTCTAAAGATCAAGTGAATACCTCAACATCCAAGGAAACCTATTTCACATATATATACTGAACAAATATGCAAACACTAAGTCTTTACTACCCCAAAAAACCATATAAATACCAAAGGTCACACTGTCCAGACACATGGATAAGGTAGTTTCTTTTTCCATGTCAAGATACTATCCACTTTGGTCGGCATTGACTCTCCCACACAGGTTTAATCACATCCAAATTAATGCATCTTCATTAAGGATCAGGTCTTCCCTAACCCATAGTCACGACTTTTCACACATTTATAGAGAACAAGGAAACAACTCATCTCACAGCAACTGAGGTCAAACATTACATCAGAAGAAAAGTACAAAGAAAACACACAAGAGGAAAACTCAAAACATCTCTGGGTACTGGGCATGGATCTATGCTTCCCACTCCCAAGCACTCTCTATGAGGCCACCATGACTCTAGAGGAAAAAAACCAATGGAATGGTCCCTCCAGGAAGCAACTTCTCCAGACGATCCTCGATTCTTATCGGTCACTCCACGAACATCGCATGATCCTCGATATTCGACTCTCCCCAGTCAAGGACATGGGAGTCATCATGTAGATACTGATAGATCTAAGAGAAACAGAATACATTATCGATCCTCTCCAACCGTGGAAGTAACTATACCTAATATTCCACCTCACCAACTCATCCCCACACCTTGACAGGTCCGATGAACCAGGGAGAATGATTTATCCCTCTACCAAACCTCCGCTTCCCATGTCAAGGGGAAACCGTTAAGAACCTTTTGTCACTAAAATCGAACTCAAAATGCATCCTCTAATGAATGGAATATGAATTTTTTCAGTCCGGTGTGGACTTCACCCTCTTATCGACAAGATGCACCTTCTCTGTCATACTCTGCACCACGACTAGACCTAGAATGTCCGCCTCCCCAACTTCCGTCTAGCACAAGGGTGAATGACATAGTCTCCCGTACAGAGCTTGGAACAAGGATATACGAATGGAAGAGTGATATATATTACTGTAATTAAACATTAACAAGGGAAAATGTCTCACCCATGACCCACTATAGTCCAAAACACATTCCACTAACATGTCATCCAACATCTGGATGGTCCTCTCTGTCTGCCCATCTGTCTGAGGGTGGAAAGTAGTGTTGGGGCATATTTGGGTTCCAAAGGAGTGCTTCAATCCCCTCCATACTTGCAATGTAAAATGTGTATCTCTATTTGAGTCAATGGATCTTGGAACTCCATGAATCCACACCACCTCATCCACAAACCTCTGTGCTAAGGAATCCACTATGCTGGACTCCTTGATTGCCAAAAAGGTAGATGACTATGTCAACCGGTCCACTAATACCCAAATAGAATCACATACTCCCTGAGCCCTGGGTAATAATGTGAATAATTTCATTGATATTTCATCCCACTTCAACTCGGAAATATCTAATGGCTACAACAGACCACTAGGAACATGGTGCTCAGCCTTCACCTGCAGATACACTAGGAACATTTCCACAAACACCACCACTTCCCGATTCACTCCCGGCCACCAAAAATGTTCCCTCAAATCTAGGTATATTATAAAAACTCCTAGACATACCACTAGGGGAGAGATATGGAACTGAAAGAGAACTTCTTTCACGCATCTCCACTTGGAAAAACATCTTCCCACAAAGCAATATATGATTCTTATTATCCTCTAACCATCCCTTCGGAGCATCACTCTAGACAACGCGATCATGCATAACCTTTGTCTCTCAGTATCCCCACTGAGACTCCTCCACCTATAGTATTAAGGAATATTAAACTATCATATGAAACATATAGCCTCTGCCACCATCCACTCTTTCATCCAGATGTAAAGTGACCAACTCCATTATAACCTTCCAATAATTCAGGGATTCCCGAACCACCCCCTTCTACGACTTAATATTAAGGCATTATCCACAATGTTCCATTTTCCTAGGGTGTAAGAGATCTTGAAATCTTAGTACTAAAGAAACTCCATCCACCTTCACTGTCACAAGTTCAGGTGTTATTGGGAAAAGATATACCTTAGGATCTTGTGATCCATGAAGACCAAAAAGTGCTCCTAGATTAGGTAATGTCGCCACAACTTCATCATGAACATGACTACCGTAAGCTCCATTTCTTGGGTGGCATAGTTATGTTCGTGTAGACGTAACTTCCTAGACCCCTAGGAGATCACTCCCTACTGTTGCATCAGAAAATATCACAAGAGTAGACTAGAAGAATTAAAAAACACCTCAAACATCACCCCTTCCTCTAGATACCTAAGAACTGGGGCAATGAGTAGCTTCCCTTTTAGGGCACTGAAAGCTGCCTGACAGTGCTCACTCCACACATAGACTTGGTATTTTGTGGTCAAAGTTGTTAGTGGACCCGCGACTCCAGAGAAGTTGGGTACGAACCTTCGATAATAGCCTACTAGACCCAAGAATCTATGAACCTATGCCATCTTCTTGGTTGCTACCCAAGAAAAAACTACCTCTACGTTTGTTGGTTCCACTACCCTCCCTTGATGAGACACCACATGTCCAAGTAATATCATCTCTCACATCCAGAACATGAACTTGGAAAAATTCCCATATAGCTGGTGGTGCTGGAGGACCTCTAAGAGAGTCCTCATATGCTCAGTGTGCTCCTCCATTAAGCTTGAGTAGATTAGGATGTCGTCAATGAACAAGAAAACGAACCGGTCTACGAACTCATGAAAAAAAGAGTTCATGAGCCCCATGAACATGGATGGATCATTTATAACACCAAAGGTTATGATTATGAAATTGAAGTTCCCATACCTACATCTTAAAGTATTCCTCAGGATGTTTCCCTCCTTCACCCTCAACTGGAGATATCCATACCACAAATTGATATTATAGAACCAATCTGCTCCCTTTAACCAGTATAAAAGATCTCTGATCCTTGGAAGAGGGTAATGGTTTTTGACCATCACCTATTTCAGTCTCTAATATTCTAAGAATAGTCTTGGGACATCATCTATCTTCTTCATAAAAACGACTGGATAAATTGAAGATGACACACTCGGAGGTATAATACCCTTCTTCACCAGGTCATCAACCAAAATTTACAACTCTCACAACTCAGAAGGTTTCATCTGATAAGAAACCATTGAAATCATACGAGCAACGGGTTGCGAGTCTATTCCAAACTCGACATCATGTTGTGGGGGGGGGGGGATAGAGTCACAAACTCCTATGGTAAGACATACATGAACTCTCTGACAACCCCCAAAACCTACACCATCTTTGTGTCCATTGATCCCACTGACAGCTCGACCGTCAAGGAGAGAAGATGCTCCACATACTGACTACCCACATGACAGCTCAACTCAACAATGAAAACTACACACTGGACATCCACACCAGAAAAAATGACTCTTACCTAGATGAATTAGATAAAATATTGAATATAAAACAACCAGTAGATTCCTATTATGACATATTGTGGCTGAATCTATAGCAGAAGAAGATCCCCATGAGATTGATTGGGTCCCAAAATCAGTATACGACCCATGAAAACAATAAACAAACTGGTCTAACCTCCAAGGCATACTAAAAACCAGGGTTATGGGAAGCCTCTCGACATCTAGTCCTAGAAAATGGGATATATCAGGTACAAAAAAGAAGTTTGTGGCTATTGAATCGAACAATGTGAAAGCAAGAGTGTTAAATAGACTAATTTTACCTCAAATGACTCAAGATTCACTGGAACTATTGCCTCGGTGGTGTGAAACTTCCCACACCCTGTTACTCTACCCGTTTTCTATTGACCACCTCCCTGACCATGCCCTGGTTGAAGTCCATGAGGATCACCCTAAGTTCGGTCTCCCCAGCATCATCTACCCTTGTTGGAGTGGGAGATCCCAGCCCCTGATGTTGGAAGGGCATGACCAGTAACTGCTACTGCTGAGGTGAGTGCTTAACCTGCCCACCCCCATGGTACTACACTCAAACTATGCATTGGTTCAAAATATTTATGCATCCTCCATAGAAAAATCACCTCAATAATTATCCCATGAGAGAATTATGAGGAATAGGAGATTTGAATTGGAATTGTTGAGGCCTACTCCCCATGGCCGAAACCTGGAAGGACCTGACACCGGAGACCTGCTGCTAACTACCTTCATCTTTAATGAACTTGTATGGCTCTCGTCTCACTTTAAAACTCCCTATGAATGAATCCCCTCCACTAATTCGGCCTTATTATGAACTTCTACGTACATTGTCATAGTAAAGGGAGTGACGATATACAGAATGGAAGGTCGGAGTGCCTCCTCTAAGAGTCTCTCCCGTGACTCCTCATCCATAAAGAGATCCTTTGTGAAGAATATGTGATCTTTGAACTTTATACTGAGTTCCCATACTAATATACTCCCCTAATAGAGTGAGAGTAGCTCCTACATCTTTTCAGCCTTTATCATGGAAGAAAATAATTTTTCCCGAAACACCTTCTCAAAGTCATCCCATGAAACATTAGTCTATTTCCTCTCCCCAATGTAAATCATCCACCACTAACACGCTGATCCCCTTATTTGGATCACCTCTAAGGGAACACAATAATAGTTTAGAGCCTAGATCAATATTAAAGTGATCACTATCTCCTCGAGGAAACTCTCTATCCCGATGTTTGAGACACTACCCTCGTACTTTCCTAGAGTCTATTGCCTGAAGGACTGAAGGGTATTCTTCCACTGGTCATCCTACTCTTCTCAATTGGAGCTTTACTGATCAACTAGGTCTATTAGCTGGGCCTCAACTGCCCGTACCACATGTGGATGATTCATGGGTGCCATAGCTGGAAAAGTAAACAAGAAATTTATAAGCACGAGTAGTATGGAAATTTCCTTTGAAGATTCACTTTGACTCTTTATTTAAATTTAAATTCCCAAGACACCCAAGACACACAAGATCACAAGTCATTATGATGCATGTATTTTTCATAGGGTATCTACCCTGCAATCAGTGTAGCATCACTTGGTGGTTTAGTAGGTCATATTCCTTTCATCAGATCACAGGGGGCCTTAAAATCCCATGACCTAGCCAGTTTTCCCTGGCCTAATTTTTGCACCAAGATTTCCAAACACCTTTACCCTACAATCCCATGCAATTATCACTATTTATAACTTCAAACCCAAAACTATATCTCAATAACCATCCCTATGATACCATTTTGTCATGACCCTCATTTCTCAAGATGAGGGAAGGGACAACAAGATGCCACACCCTTCCTTCTTCAAGGTGAAGGAGAGATAGCGACCCCTGAGTCCCTCCTTCAATAGGCCCCAAAGTGGTGACTAGAACCAATGGTATTTAATTTCATAGAAAATAGAAGGCATTTACCTTTTTAATGAAAATAGAGTTGGGATATAGGAGAGTAAATAACAAGAAACACTAAATACTAAAGATACAAGTAAGGCCAAAATCCATTCCCACATGCATGTCCACAAGTAAAACAGGTACAAAGTATAAAAAACTCCAAGATAAAGTACCAAAATAAAAGAGGCTAACTAGAAACACAACAAATGTAGATACCCGAAGCTTGACGTACATGGACATTACATTACATTTGCGGAATACTTAGTACATAACAAAAACACACACTAAAGGATCGTAATAGTTTAGTGTCTTTGGAAACTCGGAACGTAATCTTCTAATCGTGGTGAAAGTTCTTCAATATATCCCATAAAGGTCATCCCTTTTTTCTACCTAAAACCTTTCTTTATATCCTGGGGAAAAGAAAACATAAAAGGGTGAGCTCAAATGCTCAGTAAGGGTAAACAAAAGAAAAATCAATCACATCATATACATAGCTTTTGGAAATCTTAACCTGCAAAAGAGCTCATAATATCATAACATGGGATATATCATAGAAGTGAAATGCAATCCCAATAATCATAACTTAAAACATGAAACTTTGTGGCATACACACATAATCATAGAAAATCATTTCTTGTTAGTCAAGACTCATTGCCAAGACTATCTTAGTGGACAAAGTCCCTTTCTGAATCGAGTAACCCTCGTTTCAGTCCTGTTTCACTGAACCGGTATAACCTACCATTTCAGCCATGTCTATCTCATGAGATATAAAATCATTACCCAATGCATTGAAGGGAGATATAGGTCCCACCCATCTTATAATGAATCCTTTCTTATGTGTGCCACATAATCATAAAACATACAACATCGCATAACACATATAACAAAAATGGGATTCTTGAAACATCATGACATCATAAATCAATTCATATAAGATAAAGGAATTCATAAACATAATTCCATCACAACATAGTCAAATCAATGTAAAAATATGGATAGAAACAGAACCCTTTATTATCTTAGATGGAAAATAATTTTGATAAAACACTTGAATTGAATTCTTGAGGAAAATATCCTTTCTTCTTCAAAAACATTTCTCCTTTCATAACATGTCATACAACTTTAAAATAAAAGAAGTTGATTAAAAATAAACTTGAAAACTTGTAAAGGAAGCTTCTTTGAAGTAATGTTTTAAAAATCCATTCATGCCGTATAAGTTAAAAATAACATTCTTCGTACTTTTTTCAGAAAAGTCAAAAAGTACCTCGTACGGAAAAACGACAAAAGATTCCTTTCATATTCTTTACTAAAAACTCACCTAAGGGTAAAATTGGATTTAAACTATTGCAAGTGGATGGAAACAATATTACATATTGAGGGAACATGGATGTGGATGATAAAATACACCCCAGTAAATACTTACGAATAATCAATCTCGGATAAAAATGAGATTGTGATATTTCCCTTACCTTAGGTCCGACTTGCTTTGTACGTGTCCGAAACTCCTGTATAATGATTTAAATCATGTTATTGACTTATTACAGAATCATATTCATTGTTATGATATCATATATGGTCCACTTATGACATTATATTACCCGTTCTTTTGTAAATTCCATGTTAAAGAAGCGTTTTGGGTAAAATCGTTTCATTTATCGTAGGTGTTTTGACTTGTTGTTCTTGACATTATTATTACTTATATCATGATTTACTTACTTCCAGAATATAAAATATTATTTATATATCATATATATTCAGTATATATATATATATAATATATAGATAAATGAAATGAAAAACACCGTTCATGGAGACGGTAGTCCGTACGTACGCATGAACGCTGTTTTCCTTTCCTTATTGTCTTGAATGGAAGTAAGTAGATGACATACATATATATATATATAAAAATAAATCCAGTAGCTTTATAATGTCATATATTTCATTATTATTTCTTATATATACTTTATAATCATTTTTAAATGGTTAACATGGAGAATGAATCTCATCGCGTCGTGGAGACGGTAGTCCGTACGTACGCACGAGCGATGATATCATTTCCATAAATATTGAATTGAATTGGAGTGGATTATACGATATATCAGAATCAATATGATGTTGTAATAACTATGGATAGTTATTCTTTACACCATTATACCCATCCATGTATGGTGGTGGTGGAAAATAGATTACACCACGGCGTGGAGACGGTATTCCGTACGTACGCACGCGTGGTGATTTCTTTTTCCGTAGGATGGATAGATGGTGAAATAGGGTTGTTTCATACTTATAATAACATATCAGTATATGAGTGATACTGATGTTATTACTTCATAATGAAACAACCTAATAAGAAGAAGTAGAAGAAGAAATAAAGATGAAAGAATTGGTAACGGTAATTACCTCTTCTTTGAAGTGCCTCTTTGAGACCTCCTATTAGGGCACTAAAATTGGTCTTTGAGGAAGACCAGAACCTCTAGGATGTTTTTAGGGAAGTGGAGAAGAGATTTTGGCAGGGGTTGGCCGAGATTGAGTTCTCAAATTGGTGTGAGGAGGAGGGAGAGGAGGTGTCCTTTTATAAGGGAGGAGAGGGGCACCTTAGGAATACCTCAAAATATTATTTTATTTTAAAGTCAAAATCGGTTTATAATGGTTCCAAAGGGTCTTAATTCGAATATAAAGTGGGGATGGGTCGTAATCCTATCAACCAATAGGATTTAGACAAGTTTAGGTTATTATTTTAACCTTATCAATTAGATTTAACTCTAAGTTAAATAATTTAACTTTTACCGTGTCTTTTTGTTTTCCTTCACTATATGGTTAATAAACTTACTATAACATGCCAAACGAACCCCAAATTATTTATTATTAAAATATATATCCTTATCTAAGTCATTTGGCCGAACCTTAGATTTTTAGGAATAAAATAACAATTAATCATATAATATTTGATTTAAAAACTATTTTGTGTCAATTTTGACACTATTTGATATATGATTTTTGTGAAAGTCATAACAGAATTATATGTTCGAAAAAAGTTGATTAAATCAACACTAATATAGCATAGTAACCTAGAAAATTAGTGGAATTCATAAAAAGTCTCAAATTATATTTAATTTGGTGTTTATAACATCAATTATGTCAATATTTCATTAATAAGATAATTACTGCATCATCATTGTGTCATAAATAAATTAAATTATTTGATGTCTAAAAATTACAAATAAAATACCATAATGTAGTAAATCGTTTTAGCTTTCTAATGCATATTTACAATCTAATTTATATTATGTATAACCCCATATTAAAAATGATTTACTTATTAAACTTTGATTTTAACTATTTTAACCCTTCTTTAAATAAATTAATAATAAATGTCCTAATCTAATCCAAGTGGGCCTAAATGGTCATATTTTATTCCTAAGTTTGTTTTTGGTCGAATTACACTTTTCCAATAGAATTAGGACATGTGTTAGGGTAATATTAATATCATATTTAGCCTTAGTTACCCTATTTACTATTAACCGCGGTAAAAAAAAGTAAAAAGTTACTATTCACCAAAAATTATTTTCATTTCATTGAACCACATTTTACTTACTGACATCAACTGTGTCTCTCGGATTTTTGAAATTCCATTCACAGAAGCGGTAAAATTAAGTTTTATGAAAAATTCAGTTTTTTAACTACCACTTAGTAGTTTCACTATTCATCAAAAATTGATGTTTTTCAGAACAGTGCCAAAATTTCATCCCAAGCCATATTTCATATTCCGAATTCAAAAATGAAGTCTATTTTACCAAATTCATTACATAAAAGTTGCATTAATTAATTTTATAATTAAATCCCACTGTTAAAACAAATAGCGTGTTTTTAAGAAACAATATCTATCAAAAGATTGACACTTGTTTATGTCTAGTTTAAATGTGAAATTACATCCAATGACCAACATTGTATTAAATTGTAAAAATATATTCTAAATATACTTTAAAACCACTCAAATTAATGATTTATCACTATTAATTATTTCGATTAAAAAAGTTGTTTTTAATTATAATTTAGAAATTTTCACTATTCATCTGAATATGAAAGTTATCCGAAAAGTACCAAAATTTCACCTTAGGCTAAATTCGATACTCCGAATCCAAAATTGAAGTCCATTTTAAAATTTCTAAAATTTAAAAAAGTGGTTATTACTATTCATAACGGCTAGTTTTAATAATATTTTAATAGCATATCATTGTTTCGTGAAACTCAGTATTACGTACCACACACGCTATCGAGGAAGGTTGCGATTGCGTGTAATGCAAGGCAAGTCAAGGATGCATGTTGTGCAAGCTCCTTTTGGTGTAGCGTACAACACAAGACATTAGTGAAATAAAAAAGAATATTTTTCATAAAATCTCGGGCTGTTACATTCTACCCCCCTTAAAATGAATTTCGCCCTCGAAATTCGTCGGGGTTATAAATGGTTTACTATTCGAAAGTTTCTTTAATAGAAACCCACATCGTAAAAAGGAATACCAAAACTTGGCTTTAAAAACTAAAGTATGAAATGTAACGATTACCCAAATAAACTAATCACTGGGTTTCCACATAGGTGAAAATATGGATATGGAAGAGAAATCTAACCATCATGTTCTGATGGAGAGTGGTAGAGAACATGGCTATGGAAAAGCCAGTAATCACAAATCCATAAATTTGTGACGATCTAAGGTACCATCTGATTCATCAGTTATAAGAGAACTAGGACAACATTTTTGGTTTTCAAGATCATTTCCCTAAAGTTAAAGAATTTGAATTAGAATAATTACTTACTTTATTTTGGTACAATCTCACTGTTGTTCGTGCCTTTAACAATTTCCACTTCATCTCTTAAATAAATGAAGTTGAATTTTTTATTCGTGAAGTGTTAGTAGATCATGTGATAGAATGACGGGTCATTCCATCTGTCTCAAAAGGTTAGCAAAATTTATATACATAAGTCGATCTATAGTGGGATTAATCATATATGGTTCCTAAAATGGGCTTATACTTCATATATCATACTGCTTAATATAATAACACTAGTTTCTACTAAACAGGGACTTCCTGTAGGTCAGTGGTAGGCGATAAAGGCCAGTCGCACTTCGGTTGTGGGTTCGATTCCTACAGCCTTGTCCGAAGCGATGGGCTGTCGCCCGTCCTGTAGGTTGTCCTTTTTCTAAAACTACGTTACTATAACATCCCATCAATAATATCGAAAATCTTCTATCCTTAAACAATACTAACTTATGTCCAACATAATCCAGTCTAATATTTAGGCTTATACATAATACTGCAGTCCACTCTCATAATATAGTGAAAACAATTACCAGAGATTTAATACCATCGTTGATCCCCATATATCATAAGATATGTCTTGTTGGTCACATTCTAAACATTCAAAGTCCTTAATCATGTATTCTCTTGAATACCCATTGAACCTTAGTGAAAACATGAATGCAGTTAAACGTTAACACTTTCCACATACCAAAATCCTCAAAATTCTTTATACTCAAATCATGATATCACTTAGTCCTTATTTCAATCATGAGCTCATGAATACTGTCAAACATTTCATTTTCTCCTTATGCCTTCATTATGCGCATATCATCTGCTTTCCAAAATATTTGAATCACTTTTCATGGTTACCTGAACCTTAAAATTATTGAAAACCACAATAATACGAAAATATTCTAATAAACAATAAAAGTACCTCAACAACATTATTCTTGAATACCAATACATAAACACTTCAATCCATCCTCTTCAATTATTGTCCTGGAATAAGTCCTTCCATGATTTAGAAGTAACTTTTTAGGTCAGGGCATTGAGTTGGGTAATTCCCATGTTCTCCACAAATAATACATTGAACTCCATAACAGTCTGTCACTCTATGTCCCTTTTCTCCACACAAATAACATCGGTCCCTCCATTTGAGGTATTCTTCAAGGTTCTTCTTCCCTTCTTTAGAAATCTCAATCTTCCTTTCTTTATGCTGCTCAACATGCGAACATGCATAATAGTCTATCTTCCTCTTCTTTGATGAATTAGGTATACCACTAAATTTCACCTTGTTAATCATATATCGCGATGACTGATTCAGCATAATCACAATATCTTTCTCTCTAGGCATTACATAGTTTTGTTGCTTATAGTCACCAATTTGTCTATTGGATTCAATGTTAACCGAATTCCATCTAGTTCCCTCCATTAACTAAAACACAAAAAGAATTCATTGAGAGGCAAAAATCATGCTAGAGAAAACAACATAGTAAAGGGAAAGTATCCTCAATACCTAACTTCTTAGGTTTAATCTAATATCATTACCATAGTTCTAGGAATATATCCTATACGTATACTTATCCTTAGGGACATCCCTAGACATACCTTAGAAATATCTCTAGGAATCTCACTAACGTTTTCGCATCCTAGTTTCCAAAGGTTGACTAAACCTTTCCTCTGATACCAACTGTAGAGACCCGAAGCTTGACGTACATGGACATTACATTACATTTGCGGAATAATTAGTACATAACAAAAACACACACTAAAGGATCGTAATAGTTTAGTGTCTTTGGAAACTCGGAACGTAATCTTCTAATCGTGGTGAAAGTTCTTCAATATCTCCCATAAAGGTCATCCCTTTTTTCTACCTAAAACCTTTCTTTATATCCTGGGGAAAAGAAAACATAAAAGGGTGAGCTCAAATGCTCAGTAAGGGTAAACAAAAGAAAAATCAATCACATCATATACATAGCTTTTGGAAATCTTAACCTGCAAAAGAGCTCATAATATCATAACATGGGATATATCATAGAAGTGAAATGCAATCCCAATAATCAAAACTTAAAACATGAAACTTTGTGGCATACACACATAATCATAGAAAATCATTTCTTGTTTGTCAAGACTCATTGACAAGACTATCTTAGTGGACAAAGTCCCTTTCTGAATCGAGTAACCCTCGTTTCAGTCCTGTTTCACTGAACCGGTATAACCTACCATTTCAGCCATGTCTATCTCATGAGATATAAAATCATTACCCAATGCATTGGAGGGAGATATAGGTCCCACCCATCTTATAATGAATCCTTTCTTATGTGTGCCACATAATCATAAAACATACATCATCGCATAACACATATAACAAAAATGGGATTCTTGAAACATCATGACATCATAAATCAATTCATATAAGATAAAGGAATTCATAAACATAATTCCATCACAACATAGTCAAATCAATGTAAAAATATGGATAGAAACAGAACCCTTTATTATCTTAGATGGAAAATAATTTTGATAAAACACTTGAATTGAATTCTTGAGGAAAATATCCTTTCTTCTTCAAAAACATTTTTCCTTTCATAACATGTCATACAACTTTAAAATAAAAGAAGTTGATTAAAAATAAACTTGAAAACTTTTAAAGGAATCTTCTTTGAAGTAATGTTTTAAAAATCCATTCATGCCGTATAAGTTAAAAAAAACATTCTTCGTACTTTTGTCGGAAAAGTCAAAAAGTACCTCGTACGGAAAAACGACAAAAGATTCCTTTCATATTCTTTACTAAAAACTCACCTAAGGGTAAAATTGGATTTAAACTATTGCAAGTGGATGGAAACAATATTACATATTGAGGGAACATGGATGTGGATGATAAAATATACCCCAGTAAATACTTACGAATAAACAATCTCGGATAAAAATGAGATTGTGATATTTCCCTTACCTTAGGTCCGACTTGCTTTGTACGTGTCCGAAACTCCTGTATAATGATTTAAATCATGTTATTGACTTATTACAGAATCATATTCATTGTTATGATATCATATATGGTCCACTTATGACATTATATTACCCGTTCTTTTGTAAATTCCATGTTAAAGAAGCGTTTTGGGTAAAATCGTTTCATTTATCGTAGGTGTTTTGACTTGTTGTTCTTGACATTATTATTACTTATATCATGATTTACTTACTTCCAGAATATAAAATATTATTTATATATCATATATATTCAGTATATATATATATAATAGATAGATAAATGAAATGAAAAACACTGTTCATGGAGACGGTAGTCCGTACGTACGCATGAACGCTGTTTTCCTTTCCTTATTGTCTTGAATGGAAGTAAGTAGATGACATACATATATATATATATATATATATATATAAATAAATCCAGTAGCTTTATAATGTCATATATTTCATTATTATTTCTTATATATACTTTATAATCATTCTTAAATGGTTAACATGGAGAATGAATCTCATCGCGTCGTGGAGACGGTAGTCCGTACGTACGCACGAGCGATGATATCATTTACATAAATATTGAATTGAATTGGAGTGGATTATATGATATATCAGAATCAATATGATGTTTTAATAACTATGGATAGTTATTCTTTACACCATTATACCCATCCATGTAAGGTGGTGGTGGAAAATAGATTACACCACGGCGTGGAGACGGTATTCCGTACGTACGCACGCGTGGTGATTTCTTTTTCCGTAGGATGGATAGATGGTGAAATAGGGTTTTTTCATACATATAATAACATATCAGTACATGAGTGATACTGATGTTATTACTTCATAATGAAACAACCTAAGAAGAAGAAGTAGAAGAAGAAATAAAGATGAAAGAATTGGTAACGGTAATTACCTCTTCTTTGAAGTGCCTCTTTGAGACCTCCTATTAGGGCACTAAAATTGGTCTTTGAGGAAGACCAGAACCTCTAGGATGTTTTTAGGGAAGTGGAGAAGAGATTTTGTCAGGGGTTGGCCGAGCTTGAGTTCTCAAATTGGTGTGAGGAGGAGGGAGAGGAGGTGTCCTTTTATAAGGGAGGAGAGGGACACCTTAGGAATACCTCAAAATATTATTTTATTTTAAAGTCAAAATCGGTTTATAATGGTTCCAAAGGGTCTTATTTCGAAGATAAAGTGGGGATGGGTCGAAATACTATCACCCAATAGGATTTAGACATGTTTAGGTTATTATTTTAACCTTATCAATTAGATTTAACTCTAAGTTAAATAATTTAACTTTTACCGTGTCTTTTTGTTTTCTTTCACTATATGGTTAATACACTTACTATAACATGCCAAACGAACCCCAAATTGTTTATTATTAAAATATATATCCTTATCTAAGTCATTTGGCCGAACCTTAGATTTTTAGGAATAAAATAACAATTAATAATATAATATTTGATTTAAAAACTATTTTGTGTCAATTTTGACACTATTTGATATATGATTTTTGTGAAAGTCATAACAGAATTATATGTTCGAACCAAGTTGATTAAATCAACACTAATATATCATATTAACCTATAAAATTAGTGTAATTCATAAAAAGTCTCAAATTATATTTAATTTGGTGTTTATAACATCAATTATGTCAATATTTCATTAATAAGATAATTACTGCATCATCATTGTGTCATAAATAAATTAAATTATTTGATGTCTAAAAATTACAAATAAAATACCATCATGTAGTAAATCTTTTTAGCTTTCTAATTAATATTTACAATCTAATTTATATTATGTATAACCCCATATTAAAAATGATTTACTTATTAAACTTTGATTTTAACTATTTTAACCCTTCTTTAAATAAATTAATAATAAATGTCCTAATCTAATCCAAGTGGGCCTAAATGGTCATATTTTATTCCTAAGTTTTTTTTTGGTCGAATTACACTTGTCCAATAGAATTAGGACATGTGTTAGGGTAATATTAATATCATATTTACCCTTAGTTACCCTATTTACTATTAACCGCGGTAAAAAAAAGTAAAAAGTTACTATTCACCAAAAATTATTTTCATTTCATTGAACCACATTTTACTTACTGAAATCAACCGTGTCTCTCTGATTTTTGAAATTCCATTCACAGAAGCGGTAAAATTAAGTTTTATGAAAAATTCAATTTTTTAACTACCACTTAGTAGTTTCACTATTCATCAAAAATTGATGTTTTTCAGAACAGTGCCAAAATATCATCCCAAGCTATATTTCATATTCCGAATTCAAAAATGAAGTCTATTTTACCAAATTCATTACATAAAAGTTGCATTAATTAATTTTATAATTAAATCCCGCTGTTAAAACAAATAGCGTGTTTTTAAGAAACAATATCTATCAAAAGATTGACACTTGTTTATGTCTAGTTTAAATGTGAAATTACATCCAATGACCAACATTGTATTAAATTGTAAAAATATATTCTAAATATACTTTAAAACCACTCAAATTAATGATTTATCACTATTAATTATTTCGATTAAAAAAGTTGTTTTTAATTATAATTTAGAAATTTTCACTATTCATCAGAATATGAAAGTTATCCGAAAAGTACCAAAATTTCACCTTAGGCTAAATTCGATACTCCGAATCCAAAATTGAAGTCCATTTTAAAATTTCAAAAATTTAAAAAAGTGGTTATTACTATTCATAACGGCTAGTTTTAATAATATTTTAATAGCATATCATTGTTTCGTGAAACTCAGTATTACGTACCACACACGCTATCGAGGAAGGTTGTGATTGCGTGTAATGCAAGGCAAGTCAAGGATGCGTGTTGTGCAAGCTCCTTTTTGTGTAGCGTACAACACAAGACATTAGTGAAATAAAAAAGAATATTTTTCATAAAATCTCGGGCTGTTACAACAAATATCCTATGGCCTGAGCTAGTAGAGTCCAACATGGTCCTCAAAGTACACCAGGAAACCTGAAAATAGTTTTACATACATAGGCTGAGTATACAAGTATACCCAATAGCAAAACTAAATCCAACCATTCATAAGTGGGGGAAACATACTAATGAACCTGTGAGAAAATAGTAGAACCTAAAAGAACCTACCAAGGAATACTAACCCACCCAGCCTTGCCTGAGCACACTCACCAAATAATGCATGTTATGTAAAGTAGTGTTATAAGCACATTAACATTTGGGTACCCCAATCCACTTTCCCACTAGTAAACTAATCATTACTAACGGATAATGTCTTGAAACTACCACTCTTCCAAAATGCAGTCCCACTTCCACAACCCACCCAACACTCCCGTGCCACAACTATAGCACACCTCTCACCAGCAGACACTTCAGACACAAAAACCTTTCCCCTCACCCAAAAACACATGGGCATCATCTCGAAGATACTTGGGAAAGCAATCCTGGCCCTCATACACCTGGGCCACTCATCTATAAAAAACCTACCTGAAGGATCTTGGAATATGGTAAGAATCAATCCATTACAGCCTACATGGACATACTCAAGTGGTAAGAACTAGAAGAGGGTGCGAGGAAGAAATTTAGTAACCA
This sequence comes from Viscum album, assembly GCA_963277665.1. NCBI lineage: Eukaryota > Viridiplantae > Streptophyta > Magnoliopsida > Santalales > Viscaceae > Viscum > Viscum album. The sequence goes on along the minus strand of OY728126.1, from coordinate 826,243,732 downwards.
GCCATCCATCCTCCCATTAGGATGTTTGGAAAGAAACCCACCTCCATGAAATGGAGTTGTTCAATACATAGTGATAAAAAATGGCGGGGTGAATATAGAAATAAAAAGGAACAAAAATATATATATGGATGTGTAAGAAAACACTCAACCCAACATACGGGTCCCCGTAACAAACAACCAACTCATACAGAACCACATTTGTCGCCACCCCTATATGAAAAACCACACAATAGCCCTGGGAAAATCATAAACCCAACCCCTTTTTATTTAGACATTTTACTTTAATTAATTTAGGGGTTTAATTTAATTTTTCCTTGAACTATCGTGAAACTAACAACCATAACCATATCAAAACAATAAGAAAAACAAGTTGTAGTCCCACTGCACAACAACACCAAATCCAGATTTGTAGTCCCACTGAACGCCCTAATTCAAACACTGAGGACTATCATTCTTCAATGTTATACCACACAGTCCTAACATTTCCCCAATATAGTCCCACTGCATGAAAAGTTCATAACCACATCGCAGTCCCACTTCCCAACTTTTTCTGATATCCACGACACAAACAAAGGTAGTTTCGCTGCCAACAAGTCCATCCATTCTAAAATCAATCAATATCTCAATCTGGGATACCAAAACACCACCTGAACCACCACACACACACAAATCCCTCAAGAACCACTATTAAATCACAACCCTACTGCACACACATACTGCTCACTTCTCATAGAAATAACTTTCCTTCCCACCCATGTACCCAAAACTGTGCTCCCAATAGAATCACCACACAACTCACACAAAAAACCAATAGAACACATTTCTCATCCACACCTATCAACATGATATATATTTAGATTTGGTAAAAACTATTTTTTAATCCACATGATAAACATGGGTGATAATTTTTTATAATGGGGAATCCATTTCATTTAACCGAGTAAATGTGATTAGTCAGATTAGTATTCACATCAATTTTTTACAAGGAAAAGAATTATTTTAAAGTGTCACCCATGAATATAAAAATACCACCAACATCCATGATTTTCAAAAGGCTTTAGAGCCCCAATAGTTCGCACCATCATCATGGATGATAAATAAAGCAGGTAATCAACATAAAACCACTCTCATCCCATTATTTCATTGACCCTGTTATCTATTGATCATATTAAATTCCCTTCATTTATTACATGTTAAGAAAAGGATTCATATGTTCTTCACAAGGAATCATTATTTCATACACCACATAAGATACAAAAATAGATGATAGGTAGAGGAATCCCTAATTCAAACAACATGCAACCAAAGCTCCTCTTTGTGTCAAGAACAAGAGATCACGTGAGCAACATCAAACCCCAAGAAAGCTAAGCCGGAGGGGACCTAGCATAGGTGCATGACTCGTCTAGGTATAAACACTTTAGGCACACCACAAGGGAATGAAAAACATACTAGGAAGGGAAGATTCATGCTTTGAATATCCAGATCATATATTATAGGAAGAACAGTTTTAAAAGAAATTAATCATGGGATCGTGGTCAGGATCACGTTTTTTGAGTATCTCAAAGCCCCCCCCAGAATGTTTTTATGTTAAAGATATACATAATATCCTTAAAAACACTTTAAAACACCAAAACAAGGCTTTAAAATTGGTTTATATCAAATAAGACGTAAGAGGGGCGAAAATATAAAATTCGGAAATAATGGAAAAAACTATAAATGAGTCACCAATGGGTGAGCTACCGACGTGACCTACCAATGATGAGCCACAAATACTGATCTACTAACAAACTAACTCACTGAAACCCTGACCTATTGATGCCCTGACATACCGGTGTCCTAACCTATCGACACTCTAACCTACTGACGCTTTAACATACGGATGCCTTGACTCGCCTATTCCCTAACACGCTAACACACTGACATGCTGACACATTAACATGCCAATTCCACAAATTCAAAAAAAGATTTTGGGAAAATCTCATAATGATCTATGATTTCCTCTTAGAACACCCTAAACATTGGATTTTCCCAAAGGAAAGGCCTGGGGAAATCTGGGTCATTACCAATGGTGTCAACAAAAACTAGAAAACCATATTTCAATAACATTTTTATTATACTACATGTTAATGAACCACCCAAATTGAAATATATTCTTTTATACCTTTAGTATGAGTTTACATTAAATAATCATTTTTACCTTATCATCATCTCTTCCTTACTCACTAAAAGCAATGAATAAAATATCATCCATGTCTTAGAGGAAAAAATGATTTATAATAGAATCTAGAGGACATACTTGGATTAAATACCACTCTTTTCATGAATCATATACATATTTAGGAATCATAAAAACCCATTAGTAAATCTCAAAAAGTGTTAATCCAATCATACCTGAGGTAGTAAGGGAAGATATTACCAGGATTCTTTAAGCTGGTATTATCTACCCTATTTATAATAGTGAATGGGTTTGTCTAATTCATGCAGTTCATAAAAAGTGTTTTTTAACTATTTTAACTAATGAAATTGGATAAATGGTCTCAATAAATCTCAAACACAAGTGGCATGTGTGCATTTATTATCAAAAATTGAATGACGAAACATAAAGTACCACTTTCTAATCCCTTTCAATGAAGAAATTCTAGAAAGACATTCCATAAAGTAGTACTATTTATTTCTTGATGGGTACATTGGATATTTGAAAATAATAATTGATCTGTATGACTAATAAAAATCAATATTCCCATACCCATTTGAAAAAAAAAACCTATAAGAGAATAATTGTTTCAATTTTCAATGCTCCTAAGATATTTCAATTGTGAATAATGAGTTTTTTTCTTAAATTCATTGAGGTTTTCATGGATCAATTTACTATAAACCTCTCTTATCATATTTGAAATACCTTAAGAAGTAATTGCATCAAATATTTGGTGGAATCTCATTGGTCACTATATCTCACACCCTTCTTGTACCAATTGGTATTTTCATCCCTTTATGATCTTATAGTAGGTGCTTGTTCTTTCATCTACCTTTGTGGGTTTGAGTTACGGTGACCAATGGTGGGTGACTTGGGACATGGTAGGTGGTTGTGGGCCACTAGGAAATGTATTTTTGGCACATTTTTTTTAATTTTTTTTTCTTCTTCTCATTGTACATGATATGATTATACTGTTGTATGTATCTGATGATGTTTCCACAGTGTACTCTGTGTATTATAATATTTCATGGGTGAAATCATTCCCAAAAATTATTTATTTATCCCCAGATGCTTTTCTCCAACCCATGGAGGTTGGAAATTCTCTTCATATTATTAGCGAATTAGCTCAGATACTAGTTTAAATTGTATTCTGGGTTGATTTATAACAATGTTATTAGAAGATGTATTTCCCTGAATGGAATAAATTCTCCTTGAAATCCTTATGTTATATTGGGTGATTCATGGATAAATGTAGATTAATAATGTTTCGGGACTCAAGATGTAGTCTGTGAGCAGGTGCTCGATCTCCACCTCTTCATAGTGAGACTTGAGTTACTATGGATGTGGGTACATGAGACCTTCATTTGAGTTACTAGTTTCTTAATGGAGAACGATATTTAGATTCTCAGTGAGACTATCCTTGAATTAGGGAATATTTTATGATTTTTAAAACCATAATAGAAGGATGACCATAGTCACACCATGTTTTCATGATCTGGTAAATTGTGAGGAATCTATGTGATTGATATGGAAATCAATCCGTGAATAGTTTTGAAATTGGTGAATGGTTTACCTACCATATGACCAAGCCAAGCATAGTTCTAACCTGGTTCTAGACTTCACGCCTTATTAATATTATTCTACGTGACTTCACTTTCATGGGTTTAGTTGGAATGGTTATGGGTGTGGTTTGTTTCATGCTCTTGTTCTATTATTTCTGCTTTTATTCATTGTTCTAAATTTCAAATCCTTTGTGAAAACTAAAATTGTGGCGAATTTTTTTTTGAATGAGTGAATTGAAAAGTTTTTTCAATTACCAAAGGGTTTGTTCTTATGAAATGTTTTTTTGGGAAAACAAATTTTCAAATACTCTTATGTGATGTGATAAAGAATATTTTAAGAATAAATTTGGTTGGTAATGGGTTTGAAATAGAAATGGTTTTGTTAAATGGATAATGGGATCGACATTTTTGAATCTGTGAAGAATTTCCATGAAGGAGTAATAAATTCTGAAATACTATGATGGATTTATAAATGATTTATCATTTTGAAAGGAAAGAGTAATGTTTTATAAATGGTGAAATCTTGTGTCTTTTAAAATCAATGATTCTTTCATAAAAGTGGGTTGTGAGTTTGTTTAAAAACTTATGTGCTCTTTTTTAGTGTTCTTTGATGCATGCATTGGTATGATTTTGTGTTTGATGTCTAGAAATGATCCCCATGAAGTTTTCCTTGAAAGATAGAATTTTAATTCATCATTACTATTTTTGTAGTGGCCTTTCATGTTTTCTAGATGTGGAATCCCTTGTTGACAACTCTACCTAGACTCCATATCAAGTGGTGGGTCCAATTACCATACAGCCTTTGAGCCTCAACCTTGAATTCTAGGATTGTCACCCACATTAGTATAAGGGAAAACAAGGTTTTCTTGAGGTATTAATGGGGATTAAATAAGTTGATGGGATCATCGATTCTCTCAAGACTCCATATGATCTGAAGGAAAGTATATGAATTCGTTGTCTGAGGGACCTATCCCAGAGTGATGGTAAGCAGTCACTCTATCTTGTATGTATGAAATAATGTCTTAGTAATTATTCGATTTAGTCTTAATTTAGTGTTAGAGAATTTAAAGAAGGATAAATTTACTGTGTTCTTAGGTTTCATTCAAGATAATCTATCAGTTGTGAATTATGCTAATCAATTCGCAAGTTTGATATGTTTCATAACTGATATTGTTAGTAATGAAATCCATAAGTATAACACTTTTAGGAAGGGTCTTAACCCATACCTTTTAACCACCATGCATGTAGCTTGGATGATTAAATATTAGGAGACACTTGATAGGGATTTTTCAGTTGAAGAAGAGCTAGTGAAATGATATGATGGGAATAATGCCTTATTCGTGGTTGAGAAAGAATAGTCATATCATATAAGGAAGAGGAATATTTTGTGATTCCAGTTTGGAGAACTAGGTTATGTTAATAGGTTGTGTTCTAAAGCACTAATAACTTGTAAATGATGTGACTGTTTGGGTAACCTTAAGAGGTTTTATATGTTGGGTGACCAGAAAGGGATGTTTTGATCATGATAAATAGCTCCTCACTACGGGGAAGTAGATGCTTCATGGTAATAGGGATCCAACTATTGGCCTTAGAGTGAAGATTTTCATGCAGTGGAGGTTCTATCAGAAATCATATACCAGTTACTAGATGTGATTGATGTTGATCCATCTTGTTGTTTCCAACATCAGAGTATAAATTTCTTAAGTTTATCCTTATTGTGGCATGTTTTTTTGGAAACCTTTTCTTTGTTTGATCTTTGTGAATGAAATATTTTGGACCTTGGTTTGGGTTATTTGTGGATTTATGATGTCAAAATGGTTTTAATTTCTTTATATCATTGTGGTTCTTCCCTATGGATGTACGCACTTGAATCCTTACCCTTCTTTTCAAAAATAATTTAGTTCCTCAATGTTCATTGTTCTCCTAGTGATGGAGTTTAATATTGTAGTAATAATCCTTGAGATATTTGGGGGGTTTTCTCCATGGTATTCTATTATTTTTTCTTTGGTGGTTAGATCTCAATTTTAATATGATGGACGATCTCTCTTGTGAGAGTGTAGTGCACTGTAGTGAACTGAACATGATATTTGTGATCTTTTTAGATAGACTTGGAAAGACCTTGGGAATGTATCTAGGTAACAAAGATGATGTGATTACTTGATGGAGAAGACTTCTAGAGGCACTATATTGTGATTTGATGATCTCTTCGAGGGGTGAGTATCAGTGTTGAAAATACAAGGTTACCTTCTAGTACTTACTTGGAGTAAGAATCCTTGTTAGTTTTTTTACTTTGATTATGGAAATTTGATCATGGATGGATCATGATATTGTTGTTTCATAGGGAAATAATGTGTTGTTTTGATGTGTTGTTCCTTTAAGAATTTCAGAGTCAACCTATATATGTTCTCCTTAGAGAGTGGTTGAAGTCTCTTATTTAGGTCGAAGTGATGTTCTTTTGTTATGTTACACCATTTTGATGAATCTTTAAATGGTAGGGAGACTGATTCTTAGTCTCCAGGATTTCTCATGTTTGAAAAATTTTAATGATCTGGGTGTGTGTGTGTGTGTGTTGTTAATGTTTGAGTAAGTCACTTTTCTGGACTATGGACCACCCACTTCACAAGATGAGTGAGGGGGGTTCTAACATCATGTTAAATATCTTTAGTTGTTTTTAAAAACTGATTTGAGTATTTAATGATTGGATTCCTTCTTGGGGTTTTCCTGTTGTTTTTTTTCAAAATATTTCTGATACTTTCTAGGCTAGTACATGGTTGGTGTATGCTTTGACAAACCACACAACCAAACCGTGCAACATTTCAAGTAGCCCATATAGGGGTGCATGTATTTCACATTGTTTAAAAAACTATACAACCAATCCATGTAATCTGGATAGAATGGATTTCATGGTTGGAACACAAATAAAATAGAAGTGCAATATAACTATGCAACTCTTCCAGTGGCTCTGTTTGGGGTGAATGGTTGGGATCATGGTTAAAAATAATTATGCTTCCTAACCCATGAAACCCTACAGATGATATTTAATTTCCTTAAAATACTAATTAAAATCCCAAAACCCCATAAATAAATCCAAAATTCTCCCACTCAAATCTAAATTTATCCATTCAATTTTGGTATCCCTTTAGTTGGGTTTTAGCTCTCCCAACCTCATATCATGGTGGATCTAAGATCCAATTAAAGTGGTGAGCCTTTGCTGGTGATGTTTTTTATTCTCAGCCTTTGATCTCTCTTTTTATTTTTATTCCTTCTTCTTAGTGGTTATGATGACCTTCTGTTTCCTTGTTCCATGGATGGTTGATGTGGAATTTTGGATATAGGATCTCTTATCACCATAATAGAGAACTATATTCTTAGATATGATGATATTAATTGAAGGAAAAACATCTTAGATTATTTTCAATTGGATTCTAGATTTTCTAAGAAGGTGTTTCTATGATTTTCCTTTATATTATAGTTAATTGTTTCTTGAAAATTTAAAGATACATGTTTCTTAATTTTTAAAGAATGTTCTATGAACGTTGTTCTTGAAATTCTTCTGAAATATTGGTTGACCCTATCGTATTTGAAAATAAATCCAAACAAACATGAAATTAAATAATTCCCAAATTGTTGAGAGAGATCAAGATCATAGACATTTAAATCATACTATTCTCTCTTGGATTTGATTTCCAAATTGAAATACAGTTATTTGAATAAAATTAGCTGAACTATTTTTTGTTTTTTAAATTGTTTCAAATGCATGGATTTTGTAAATGAAGAAGAACCATATTTGATTGATTTTATCTTTTTTTTAAAATGGGAGTTCTTAGATAATTTCAAATGAGTGATTTATTCGCCTAGAAATAGGGGTAAATCCCATGTTTTTAAATGTATTCAAAACTTTTGAAATTAAAATAATTTATTTGAATGATTTAGGGTTGATTTGAACAAAATGGTTATTTTAAAGTATCATTTTTCAATATTATGATAATTTGTGAAAGGAAGAAGGTCTGATTACCATTTTGAACATTTAATTGTATAAAAGCTTTGGAATTGAATTTGATGATGCGTAATGGCATGGTTAACACTTTATGATAATAATAACATGTAATAATCCCTCATTTTAACTTGATTAATTCTTATAAATCCCATTATTGGGTGTTGAAAAATAGATTATTTACTTTGAGGGAGTTTAAGGGTGAGAGTGGAATATGATTTGATGGCATGTTCCCATGATTGAAATTTTGATGGCTTGACCCATGATTGATATTTATTAGGATCCCTATGTGATCCTCATCAATTGATTAAATCACTCACTTCTTTTGACTAGTCAAGGGAACCTTAGTGTATAGATGCGATGAACAAGATATATGCTTCATTAGAGGACTCACCAACCATCTAGTGCACTTATAGAGAACATGAAAGGTTCAGGCTATGGATGTGTGGCCAAGCAGGTGTGCATGGAACTGATTTTCTTGATACCCATGATACTAGATGTAAGATCGATGATTAGTCATGATGATTTTTTATTAGCTATTCTATGGAGGGCTCACTATCATACCTAGGTTGTACTAATGATATCCATGTACATGGAACTGGATACATGACAACATTCGTTGTCACTACTTGGCACCAGAGTTTTCTTACTTGATTGATATATTTATTGTAATTATGCATCCTGACTCTATTTTATTGACTCTTGTATAATTGTTTATATCAGGTTCATATTCTCATCTTTTCCTGATTATATTATTAGCATTTGAAATGGTTCTCAATGATTTATTCAAGAAAACATTTAGTTTTAAATGGTGAAATGGTGTGTTTTATAGGATTGTTTTGATAAATGATTTTTAAACTAAACTTTATACTCTCTTTATTGTACACACGTATTAGTATATTTCACTCAACTTATTATGTAGTTACATATAATCTTTGGTGGAATCGTAATAGGATCTATAGCTCACACTCTGCTTATACCATTTGGTGTTTTCATCCCTTAATGATCTCATAGTAGGTGCTCATGCTTTCGTCTACCTTTGTGGGTTCAAGCTAGGGTGACCAAGGGCATGTGACTTTAGACATGGTGGGTGGTTGTGCACCACCCAGACATGGAATTTTAGTATATTTGTTGTATTTATATTTTTATATTATCTACTTTAACATTATATGATTATACGATGTATGTATCTGAGGATGTTTTCTCCATGTACTATGTGTATTATAATATTTTACGGGAGAAATCATTCCCAATAGTTATTTTTTGATTCCTAAGTGCTTTTTGACAGACCATAGGGATCGAGAACTCTCTTCAGGATAGTGTAGAATTGGATCAGATACCGATTTAGATTGTATTTTGGGTGGGTTCGTAACACTTACACTTCAAATCCAATATCTCATTAGTTGAAAATCTATACTTTATAAGCATAATATTCTTCAATGTTCATGTAAATAACTCATTGAAAGTGTTGTCAGTGACCCATCCCCTGCTGAATCCCATCAATAGTTTTTTCCTCTTTATCTGAAGTACTTTACAAAATAATAAAATATATCCTAAACTAGGCCTGTTATATGTGACTTATGAAGCACCTTGATGATGCCATTGACGCACTCCACAATGTTTATGGTCATGCGTGCATACCTCTACCCCCATTATATAACAATTTATATTTATCTATTGGAATATGCATCATTTAAAATAAACTTCCTCATTATCCCTATGAATTCCCTCCAATTATTTCTCAAACCTTCACAGATTCAACTCACATCCTACATGAAAGGGATCATACATCACATAAATTAATTTTATCATTACATTGAAATAGTAAAAAATAAAAAACAGACTGTATACCAAGCTTCATGATAGCCTGCTTCATAGGTTCACCATGAAAATTCTTTTGCACATTGCAGGTAATGTTTCTGATACAGTATCTATGATGTACATTTAGTTGTTTCTAAGTGATAGGATATGAACTGCTTTCCTCGTTCATTTCCCGATGATGATCATATATTAAACATGAACTCTAAATTTGTGGGAAATGGTTGATAATACGTGCTAAAACCAACTCCATGATTCATAATTTTACATCTCCACAATAGAAAATGTATGTGGAAGACGTAAAAAGATTAAAACTTAAGTTGCTACAATAAAAAATACACCCATTTATTGCAGTGACCCAAACATTTATCAATGAGATTTCCCAATTATTTTAGTAATGTCATAATCATATAAAATCACATTAAGAAACCCAATGCCACATCTTGCTTAAATGAACTATGATGTGACCTTTAAACATAAATTTTTCACTTCCATGTTTTGAATTTCAATTGACATACACGGTTGTGATCAGTAATATGTTTAGAGTCCAATAGGGAAAAAATAATTTTTGGTGAATAATAACCTACCCTTATGAAAAGTAACCTACCCTTATGAATAGTAATATGACCTTGCGAATAGTAAATCGTCCAAAAGAATAGTAACCTCACCTATGAATGTATAAATAAAATTTAGGCATCTTATAAGAGATAATATAACCATAGTAAAAGTGATGTCATTTTTATAAGTCATAAATATTTAATTACAATTTTATCATTAATATAATAATTTAGAAGAAAATGTATTTTTGTAAAATGTGTTCATAAATTAATAATTTTATTTTTTATGATTATAATATAATTAGATCTTTATTAATTTTTGAAAGTGTTAGGGAATCAAATTTAAATTTAATATTTGTATTTTTCAAGTAAATTATGATTTTAATTAAAAATTAAATTAATCATATTTAGAAAATTATTTTTGAAAATGGTTTGAATTTTGGGATTATACATATTGAAAAATGATTAGGGTGAATTTTTCAGATTTTTCTGAAATACATGAATTTTTTATGAATAGTGAAATTCTATAATTTACAAAATAAGCTAAATACATTAATTATAGAGCCATTGATGATGTTCTATTGATGTAAACCCAATCAGTTCAAACTCACATGCTCAAGTTACTGTATTTATTCATGGAATCGTCACTATTTCTTATCTTGTGGAGAAATAATAAATTAATGAATATAGTATTGTGAAAACCCCTCTCCCCTCCATTATAAATACCACACCTCACACCCTCACCTCTTCACACCTCTCAAGATAGAATCCTTTACAAATTATGACCAAACCTCTTCCCAAGCCCCTCCCCCACGTCCAGCAGCCCTTATATGGTAGGTTATTCTGGTTGGAGGCAAGGGAGAAAACACTTCTTGGACCACCTATTGTTTATAATAATATAGAGACGATGCACCTAATTGGCAAGAGAATGATGAATGATCTGTCTATATAGTAGTCATATGTCAATCATCATCAGTGACCTCTTAAGTTTGATGTCGAAGATCGAGTTTTCTTGTGATTTTCACTTAGACTGGGACATAGACAGATTCCAAAAAAAAGGAATTTATTGCCTCGATATATATGCTGGGGTCTTTCATATATCTAATCTTCACCAATTTCATTCTGATCTGTCACATATTCTTCAACCTAAGGAGATTAAGTTAGAAGTTGATGCATCCTTTGAGGAGCTCTCTATCTGTATTGTTGATCGGAATACAAAGGTTCTCTGTGGCATGTCAGTTTTTTTAGTATTGGTGTTATTGAATCATGATATAGAACAGAACGAGACCTTAGAGTAATAAACCAACATACATTCATAGTGAAAAAATCTTTTATTATAAGATTCCTTAGTACCCTCAAAAGGCCAACTTGAGGATGAGTTACTTTAAAGATGGTAGGTTGTAATGACCCAAATTTTTGAAAAATTACGGATCATTTTTTTAGTTTAATTTTTTGGTTTTGACCTGATGTGAATTCCTAGTAAGGTTGTGGAGGTAACAAGGGTGTCTGAGGCTTCTTTGGTGCATGGAGCTCTAATTTTTATAGAAAATAGTTTTGTCGCATGTTTAGTATAAATTGTGCATCCCAGTCCTCACAATTTTATTAAGCCTAGAAAGTTATTTCAATACACAATATTGGGATACATTGTTTCCCCTAACCTTGATACCAAGGCCCCATGTTTGTGTGACTTGTCTCAGACATGAGATAGAGTAGTTTTGCATGGGTTTTGCATAGTTAGTCAAATCATGCATCTAGTTCAGGTGAGGGGTCTCTCGAGAAAGAGTTGGGAACATGGTTGCTTCATAGTTTAGAAAATTGTTTGGTCACACTATATGACCCTTAATTGATGGGTAAATGACCATTTCCCCCTTAATGGATTTATATGATAAAATAATTTTCCTTCTCCTCCAGTATCCATCCCTTCTCCTTCATGTTGAGAGATCCCATGGATGCCTAACCTAGGCTTGGTTATATATCTCTACTCCAGTCCCCGAATCAAGAATCATTCATCTCATTAGATAACCAATGATGATTTCTTCATTCCTTAAGGCTCTTTTAATATTTTTTCTTCATATCAACAATGATATTTTGGTACACAGTAATATGACCTATTTTCAAGGTGTTCATCCGTTATTTTATTTTCTTCTGATGTAGGATGAATTAGAGCCTAGGACTAGATGATTACTCTTTTATAGTCTTAAGGTAGGTAGTATATACATTTCCCACATAGTCTAACTATTTATATATTGTTTTCATTATGCCACATGCTAGACTTTATGGGAGTTCCTTCCTAAATTAATAAAACCCTAAGTTAAATATTAAATTCATGCTTATGACTTGTTGTGTAATCTTTATATATGGTTGGATGTTCTTCACCTCAACCTAAACTACCCATGGGTTTGGTTCTTCCCTTTTACCATGAATATTCCACCCTTGGGTGTTTTTAAATCACTTTACATTATTGGAAATTGATTACGATAACAAGGTGGATTGTTATAGGTTTTAAAAACCTTCTAGAACCCTTCCATTTGTATATGAAAGGTATAAAATTGATAAACCATTGGATTGTATATAATTATAAAGTTATTAATGAAAGGATTAATTAAATGGTTTCGGAAATGATGATTGGATTGTTTATGATGATAATTGTAACAGCCCGAGATTTTATGAAAAAATATTCTTTTTATTTTACTAATGTCTTGTGTTATACGCTACACCAAAAGGAGCTTGCACAACACGCATCCTTGACTTACCTTGCATTACACGCAATCACAACCTTCCTCGATAGCGTGTGTGGTACGTAATCCTGAGTTTCACAAAACAATGATATGCTATTAAAATATTATTAAAACTAGCCGTTATGAATAGTAATAACCACTTTTTAAATTTTAGAAAATTTAACTCTCAAAATGGACTTCATTTTTGGATTCGGAGTATCGAATTTAGCCTAAGGTGAAATTTTGGTACTTTTCGGATAACTTTCATATTCTGATGAATAGTGAAAATTACCAAATTATAATTAAAAACAACTTTTTTAATCGAAATAATTAATAGTGATAAATCATTAATTTGAGTGGTTTTAAAGTATATTTAGAATATATTATTACAATTTAATACAATGTTGGTCATTGGATGTAATTTCACATTTAAACTAGACATAAACAAGTGTCAATCTTTTGATAGATTTTGTTTCGTAAAAACACGCTATTTGTTTTAACAGCGGGATTTAATTATAAAATTAATTAATGCAACTTATATGTTGGGAATTTTGTAAAATAGAAATCATTTTTGAATTCGGAATATCAATTATAGCTTAGGGTGAAATTTTGGCATTTTTCTGAAAAACTTCAATTTTTGATGAATAGTGAAACCACTAAGTGGTAGGTTAAAAACTGAATTTTGCATAAAACTTAATTTTACCGCTTCTGTGAATGGAATTTCGAAAATCCGAGAGACACGGTTAATATCAAGGACTAAAATGTGGTTCAATGAGATGAAAATAATTTTTGGTGAATAGTAACTTTTTACTTTTTTTACCGCGGTTAATAGTAAATAGGGTAACTAAGGGTAAATATGATATTAATATTACCCTAACACATGTCCTAATTCTATTGGACAAGTGGAATTCGACCAAAAACAAACTTAGGAATAAAATATGACCATTTAGGCCCACTTGGATTAGATTAGGACTTTTATTATTAATTTATTTAAAGAAGGGTTAAAATAGTTAAAATCAAAGTTTAATAAGTAAATCATTTTTAATATGGGGTTATACATAAGATAAATTAGACTATAAATATTCATTAGAAAGCTAAAACGATTTCCTACATTATGGTATTTTATTTGTAATTTTTAGACATCAAATAATTTAATTTATTTATGACACAACGATGATGCAGTAATTATCTTATTAATGAAATATTGACATAATTGATGTTATAAACACCAAAATAAATGTAATTTGAGATTTTTTATGAATTCCAATAATTTTCTAGGTTACTATGATATATTAATGTTGATTTAATCAACTTGGTTCTAACATTTAATTCTGTTATGACTTTCACAAAAATCATATATCAAATAGTGTCAAAATTGACACAAAATAGTTTTTAAATCAAATATTATATTATTAATTGTTATTGTATTCCTAAAAATCTAAGGTTCGGCCACATGACTTAGATAAGGATATATGTATTAATAATATACAATTTGGGGTTCTTTTGGAATTTTATAGTAAGTTTATTAACCATATAGTGAAAGAAAACAAAAAGACACGGTAAAAGTTAAATTATTTAACTTAGAGTTAAATCTAATTGATAAGGTTAAACATAATACCCTAAACTTGTCTAAATCCTATTGGATGATAGGCTTTCGACCCATCCCCACTTTAGCTTCGAAATAAGACCCTTTGGAACCAATATAAACCGATTTTGACTTTAATATAAAATAATATTTTGAGATATTCCTAAGGTGCCCCTCTCCTCCCCTATAAAAGGACACCTCCTCCCCCTCCTCCTCACACCAATTTGAGCACTCAAGCTCGGCCAACCCCTGACAATTTATCCTATCAACTTCCCTAGAAACATCCTAGAGGTTCTGGTCTTCCTCCAAGACCAATTTTAGTGCCCTAAGAGGAGGTCTCAAAGAGGCACTTCAAAGAAGAGGTAATTACCGTTACCAATTCTTTCATCTTTATTTCTTCTTGCACTTCTTCTTCTTAGGTTGTTTCATTATGAAGTAATAACATCAGTATCACTCATATACTGATATGTTATTATAAGTATGAAACAACCCTATTTCACCATCTATCCATCCTACGGAAAAAGAAATCACCGCGCGTGCGTACGTACGGAATACCGTCTCCACGCCGTGGTGTAATCTATTTTCCACCACCACCTTACATGGATGGGTATAATGGTGTAAAGAATAACTATACATAATTATTACAACATCATATTGATTCTGATATATTGTATAATCCACTCCAATTCAATTCAATATTTATAGAAATGATATCATCGCTCGTGCGTACGTACGGAATACCGTCTCCACGACGCGATGAGATTCATTATCCATGTTAACCATTTAAGAATGATTATAATGTATATATAAGAAATAATATTGAAATATATGACATTATAAAGCTACTGGATTTATGTATATATATACATATGTATGTCATCTACTTACTTCCATTTCAAGACAATAAGGAAAGGAAAACAGCGTTCATGCGTACGTACAGACTACCGTCTCCATGAACGGTGTTTTTCATTTTATTTATCTACCTATTATATATATATATACTGAATATATATGATATATAAATCATATTTTATATTCTGGAAGTAAGTAAATCATGATATATGTAATAATGATGTCAAGAACAACAAGTCAAAACACCTACGATAAATGAAACGATTTTACCCAAAACGCTTCTTTAACATGGAATTTACAAAAGAACGGGTAATATAATGTCATAAGTGAACCATATATGATATCATAACAATGAATATGATTCTTTAATAAGTCAATAACATGATTTGAATCATTATACAGGAGGTTCGGACACTTACAAAGCAAGTCGGACCTAAGGTAAGGGAAATATCACAATCTCATTTTTATCCGAGATTGTTTATTCGTAAGTATTTACTGGGGTGTATTTTATCATCCAAATCCATGTTTCATCAATATGTAATATTATTTCCATCCACCTACAATTTTTTTAAATCCATTTTTACCCTTAGTTGAGTTTTAGTAATATGTATGAAAGGAATCTTTTGTCGTTTTTCGTACGAGGTACTTTTTGACTTTTCCGACAAAAGTACGAAGAATGTTTTTTTAACTTATACGGCACGAACGGATTTATACTGTTTTATAAATCCTTATTCTCATGAAGCTTCCTCTAAAAGATTTCATGACTATTTTCAATAAAATCTCTTTCTTTTAAAATTGCATGATGATTTGAGAAAAGAAATTGATTTTGAAGAAGAAAGGATATTTTCCTCAAGAATTCAATTCAAGTGTTTTATCAAAATTATTTTCCATATAAGATAATAAAGGGTTCTGTTTCAATCCATATTTTTACATTGATTTGACTATGTTGTGATGGAATTATGTTTATGAATTCCTTTATCTTATATGAATGGTTTTATGATGTCATGTTGTTTAAGAATCCCATTTTTATTACATGGGTTATGCAATGATGTATGATTTATGATTTTGTGGCACACATAAGAAAGGATTCATTAAGAGATGGGTGGGACCTATATCTCCCTCCAATGCATTGGGTAAAGATTTCATATCTCATGAGATAGACATGGCTGGAATGGTAGGTTATACTGGTTCAGTGAAACAGGACTGAAATGAGGATTACTCGATTCAGAAAGGGACTTTGTCCACTAAGATAGTCTTGGCAATGAGTCTTGACTAACAAGAAATGATTCTCTATGATTATGTGTGTATGCCACAATGAGTAATGTTTTAAGTTATGGTTTCATTTTCACTTCTATGATTTATCCCATGTTATGTTATTATGAGCTCTTTTGCAGGTTAAGATTTCCAAAAGCTATGTTCTTATGTATATGATGTGATTGATATTTCTTTTGTTTACCCTTACTGAGCATTTGAGCTCACCCTTTTATGTTTTCTTTTCCCCAGGATATAAAGAAAGGTTTTAGGTAAAAAAGAAGGATGATCTTTATGGGAGATGTTGAAGATCTTTCCCCACGATTAGAAGATTTTATTCCGAGTTTCCAAAGACACTAAACTATTACGATCCTTGTGTGTGTGTTTTTGTTATGTACTAAGTATTCCGCAAAAGTAATGTAATGTTCATGTACGTTAGGCTTCGGGTCTCTACAGTTGGTATCAGAGGAATGGTTTAGTCAACCTTTGGAAACTAGGATGCGAAAACGTTAGTGAGATCCCTAGAGATATTTCTAAGGTATGTCTAGGGATGTCCCTAGGGATAAGTATACGTATAGGTTATAGTAATAGAATTACGCTAACGATCATAGAATTAAACCTAAGATGTTGGATATTGAAGGTACTCCCCCTTTATTATGTTGTTTTCCCTAGCATGATTTTTGCCTCTCACACTATTCTTTTTGGGTTTTAGACGATGGCTGGAACCCGAAGGAACCGTGTTGATCAATGCAATGGACAATGCAATGATTGCCCTCCTGAACAAAAAAATGTTATGGGAGATGGAGTGCAAAATCTTATTGCTATACTTACACAAGCTATGAATCATTCTGGACTTCCAAATGAGCAGAGAAGGGAACAATATTCTATTGAGTCCTTCATGAGGCAACGTCCACCTTCTTTCAGTGGGTCTTCTGATCCACTTGTGGCTGAACAATGGATCAGTACTACTGAAAAGATATTTTCAGTTCTTCAATGTTCTGAACATGATAAAGTCATCTTAGAAGTATATCGTTTGGAAGGTGAAGCTGATCAATGGTGGAATCTTATCAAGAATACGAGGCCAAGAGATGAAATTGAGTCCATGGAATGGGACGAGTTCAAGAACTTGTTTTTCAGTAAGTACTTCCCTCGTATTCTTCGAACAAAGATGGAGAAAGAATTTCTTGAACTGAAGCAAAGGGACGATGAATCTGTTGGTACCTATGAAGCAAATTTTACAAGACATGCAAGGTATGCTTCTGGAATTATCATCCTACCTGAAAGTAAAGTTGATCGATTTTTCTGTGGCTTAAAACCAAGTCTTCGAAGGGCATTAGCTATAAGAGACTTCAGTATCTATGAAGAAATTGTGCGTTGTGCTATCAAGGTAGAAATGGAAGTTGGTGTTACATATCCATCTCATGGTTTTGACAAGAAACGAAAGATGGAGTTCAAGGAGAAATCTCAGAATAATGGTGAAAAGAAGATGAATGTTTCCTTATGCACAAAGTGTGGAAAGAAGCATGGTGGAGATTGTCTAAAAGGGACTAGAAAATGTTTTAAGTGTGGAAAAGAATTTCATCGAGCAGCTGAGTGTCGAAGTAATGGAAAAAGGGTTTCTAATGATAAAGCAAACACTGAAGAGAACGCACCGCCAACACTTCAATGCTTCAAGTGCAAGGAAATGGGGCATTATGCTAATAATTGCCCTAATCCAAGGGTTAGTGATGATCAACATGAGCAACCACTGAAGGCAAAGGACAAAGGGAAATCACATGCGATCACTATTGGCAATGTTGAATATGACAACGATGTGGTGGAATGATTAAGTGTTTATGTAATGGGATTCCAAAATAATGTTGTATCATTGAGTATTGCAATATTTATTGATGTGGTATTCAAAGTGATTGAGATATTTTTTTGGAAATAACATGATATGCGCATAATGAAGATGAGAAAATGAAATGTTTAATAGTATTCATGAGCTCATGATTGATATAAGGACTAAGTGATATCATGGTTTGAGTATATAGAATTTTGAGGATTTTGGTATGTGGAAAGTGTTAACTTTTAACTGCACTCATGTTTTCACTAAGGTATTCAAGAGAATACACGATTAAGGACTTTGAATGTTTGGATATCTTATGATATGTGGGGATCAACGACAGTATTAAATCTCTGGTAATCGATGTCACTATATTATGAGAGTGGACTGCAGTATTATGTATAAGCCTAAAGATTAGACTGGATTATGTTGGACATAAGTTAGTATTGTTTAAGGATAGAAGATTTTCGATATTATTGATGGGATGTTATAGTAACGTAGTTTTAGAAAAAGGGACAACCTACAGGACGGGCGACAGCCCATCGCTTCGGACAAGGCTGTAGGAATCGAACCCACAACCAAAGTGCGACTGGCCTTTATCGCCTACCACTGGCCTACAGGAAGTCCCTGTTTAGTAGAAACTAGTTTTATTATATTAAGCAGTATGATATATGAAGTATAAGTCCATTTTAGGAACCATATGTGATTAATCTCACTATAGAATGACTTATGTATATTTAATAACTTTTTCTAACCTTTTGTTTGAAACAGATGGAATGACCCGTCATTCTATCACATGATCTGCTAGCACTTCACGAATAACAAATTCAACTTCATTTATTTAAGAGATGAAGTGGAAATTGTTAAAGGCACGAACAACAGTGAGATTGTACTGAAATAAAGTAAGTATTTATTCTAATTCAAATTCTTTAACTTTAGGGAAATGATCTTGAAAACCAAAAATGTTGTCCTAGTTCTCTTATACCTGATGAATCAGATGGTACCTTAGATCGTCACAAATTTATGGATTTGTGATTACTGGCTTTTCCATAGCCATGTTCTCTACCACTCTCCATCAGAACATGATGGTTAGATTTCTCTTCCATATCCATATTTTCACCTATGTGGAAACCCAGTGATTAGTTTATTTGGGTAATCGTTACATTTCATACTTTAGTTTTTAAAAGCCAAGTTTTGGTATTCCCTTTTACGATGTGGGTTTCTATTAAAGAAACTTTCAAATAGTAAACCATTTATAACCCCGACGAATTTCGAGGGAAAAATTCATTTTAAGGGGGGTAGAATGTAACAGCCCGAGATTTTATGAAAAAATATTCTTTTTATTTTACTAATGTCTTGTGTTATACGCTACACCAAAAGGAGCTTGCACAACACGCATCCTTGACTTACCTTGCATTACACGCAATCGCAACCTTCCTCGATAGCGTGTGTGGTACGTAATCCTGAGTTTCACAAAACAATGATATGCTATTAAAATATTATTAAAACTAGCCGTTATGAATAGTAATAACCACTTTTTAAATTTTAGAAATTTTAACTCTCAAAATGGACTTCATTTTTGGATTCGGAGTATCGAATTTAGCCTAAGGTGAAATTTTGGTACTTTTCGGATAACTTTCATATTCTGATGAATAGTGAAAATTACCAAATTATAATTAAAAACAACTTTTTTAATCGAAATAATTAATAGTGATAAATCATTAATTTGAGTGGTTTTAAAGTATATTTAGAATATATTTTTACAATTTAATACAATGTTGGTCATTGGATGTAATTTCACATTTAAACTAGACATAAACAAGTGTCAATCTTTTGATAGATTTTGTTTCTTAAAAACACGCTATTTGTTTTAACAGCGGGATTTAATTATAAAATTAATTAATGCAACTTATATGTTGGGAATTTTGTAAAATAGAAATCATTTTTGAATTCGGAATATCAATTATAGCTTAGGGTGCAATTTTGGCATTTTTCTGAAAAACTTCAATTTTTGATGAATAGTGAAACCACTAAGTGGTAGGTTAAAAACTGAATTTTGCATAAAACATAATTTTACCGCTTCTGTGAATGGAATTTCGAAAATCCGAGAGACACGGTTAATATCAAGGACTAAAATGTGGTTCAATGAGATGAAAATAATTTTTGGTGAATAGTAACTTTTTACTTTTTTTACCGCGGTTAATAGTAAATAGGGTAACTAAGGGTAAATATGATATTAATATTACCCTAACACATGTCCTAATTCTATTGGACAAGTGTAATTCGACCAAAAACAAACTTAGGAATAAAATATGACCATTTAGGCCCACTTGGATTAGATTAGGACTTTTATTATTAATTTATTTAAAGAAGGGTTAAAATAGTTAAAATCAAAGTTTAATAAGTAAATCATTTTTAATATGGGGTTATACATAAGATAAATTAGACTATAAATATTCATTAGAAAGCTAAAACGATTTCCTACATTATTGTATTTTATTTGTAATTTTTAGACATCAAATAATTTAATTTATTTATGACACAACGATGATGCAGTAATTATCTTATTAATGAAATATTGACATAATTGATGTTATAAACACCAAAATAAATGTAATTTGAGATTTTTTATGAATTCCAATAATTTTCTAGGTTACTATGATATATTAATGTTGATTTAATCAACTTGGTTCTAACATTTAATTCTGTTATGACTTTCACAAAAATCATATATCAAATAGTGTCAAAATTGACACAAAATAGTTTTTAAATCAAATATTATATTATTAATTGTTATTGTATTCCTAAAAATCTAAGGTTCGGCCAAATGACTTAGATAAGGATATATGTATTAATAATATACAATTTGGGGTTCTTTTGGAATTTTATAGTAAGTTTATTAACCATATAGTGAAAGAAAACAAAAAGACACGGTAAAAGTTAAATTATTTAACTTAGAGTTAAATCTAATTGATAAGGTTAAACATAATACCCTAAACTTGTCTAAATCCTATTGGATGATAGGATTTCGACCCATCCCCACTTTAGCTTCGAAATAAGACCCTTTGGAACCAATATAAACCGATTTTGACTTTAATATAAAATAATATTTTGAGATATTCCTAAGGTGCCCCTCTCCTCCCCTATAAAAGGACACCTCCTCCCCCTCCTCCTCACACCAATTTGAGCACTCAAGCTCGGCCAACCCCTGCCAATTTATCCTATCAACTTCCCTAGAAACATCCTAGAGGTTCTGGTCTTCCTCCAAGACCAATTTTAGTGCCCTAAGAGGAGGTCTCAAAGAGGCACTTCAAAGAAGAGGTAATTACCGTTACCAATTCTTTCATCTTTATTTCTTCTTCCACTTCTTCTTCATAGGTTGTTTCATTATGAAGTAATAACATCAGTATCACTCATATACTGATATGTTATTATAAGTATGAAACAACCCTATTTCACCATCTATCCATCCTACGGAAAAAGAAATCACCGCGCGTGCGTACGTACGGAATACCGTCTCCACGCCGTGGTGTAATCTATTTTCCACCACCACCTTACATGGATGGGTATAATGGTGTAAAGAATAACTATACATAGTTATTACAACATCATATTGATTCTGATATATTGTATAATCCACTCCAATTCAATTCAATATTTATAGAAATGATATCATCGCTCGTGCGTACGTACGGAATACCGTCTCCACGACGCGATGAGATTCATTATCCATGTTAACCATTTAAGAATGATTATAATGTATATATAAGAAATAATATTGAAATATATGACATTATAAAGCTACTGGATTTATGTATATATATACATATGTATGTCATCTACTTACTTCCATTTCAAGACAATAAGGAAAGGAAAACAGCGTTCATGCGTACGTACGGACTACCGTCTCCATGAACGGTGTTTTTCATTTTATTTATCTACCTATTATATATATATATATACTGAATATATATGATATATAAATCATATTTTATATTCTGGAAGTAAGTAAATCATGATATATGTAATAATGATGTCAAGAACAACAAGTCAAAACACCTACGATAAATGAAACGATTTTACCCAAAACGCTTCTTTAACATGGAATTTACAAAAGAACGGGTAATATAATGTCATAAGTGAACCATATATGATATCATAACAATGAATATGATTCTTTAATAAGTCAATAACATGATTTGAATCATTATACAGGAGGTTCGGACACTTACAAAGCAAGTCGGACCTAAGGTAAGGGAAATATCACAATCTCATTTTTATCCGAGATTGTTTATTCGTAAGTATTTACTGGGGTGTATTTTATCATCCAAATCCATGTTTCATCAATATGTAATATTATTTCCATCCACCTACAATTTTTTTAAATCCATTTTTACCCTTCGTTGAGTTTTAGTAATATGTATGAAAGGAATCTTTTGTCGTTTTTCGTACGAGGTACTTTTTGACTTTTCCGACAAAAGTACGAAGAATGTTTTTTTAACTTATACGGCACGAACGGATTTATACTGTTTTATAAATCCTTATTCTCATGAAGCTTCCTCTAAAAGATTTCATGACTATTTTCAATAAAATCTCTTTCTTTTAAAATTGCATGATGATTTGAGAAAAGAAATTGATTTTGAAGAAGAAAGGATATTTTCCTCAAGAATTCAATTCAAGTGTTTTATCAAAATTATTTTCCATATAAGATAATAAAGGGTTCTGTTTCTATCCATATTTTTACATTGATTTGACTATGTTGTGATGGAATTATGTTTATGAATTCCTTTATCTTATATGAATGGTTTTATGATGTCATGTTGTTTAAGAATCCCATTTTTATTACATGGGTTATGCAATGATGTATGATTTATGATTTTGTGGCACACATAAGAAAGGATTCATTAAGAGATGGGTGGGACCTATATCTCCCTCCAATGCATTTGGTAAAGATTTCTTATCTCATGAGATAGACATGGCTGGAATGGTAGGTTATACCGGTTCAGTGAAACAGGACTGAAATGAGGATTACTCGATTCAGAAAGGGACTTTATCCACTAAGATAGTCTTGGCAATGAGTCTTGACTAACAAGAAATGATTCTCTATGATTATGTGTGTATGCCACAATGAGTAATGTTTTAAGTTATGGTTTCATTTTCACTTCTATGATTTATCCCATGTTATGTTATTATGAGCTCTTTTGCAGGTTAAGATTTCCAAAAGCTATGTTCTTATGTATATGATGTGATTGATATTTCTTTTGTTTACCCTTACTAAGCATTTGAACTCACCCTTTTATGTTTTCTTTTCCCCAGGATATAAAGAAAGGTTTTAGGTAAAAAAGAAGGATGATCTTTATGGGAGATGTTGAAGATCTTTCCCCACGATTAGAAGATTTTATTCCGAGTTTCCAAAGACACTAAACTATTACGATCCTTGTGTGTGTGTTTTTGTTATGTACTAAGTATTCCGCAAAAGTAATGTAATGTTCATGTACGTTAGGCTTCGGGTCTCTACAATAATAGAGGTTTTGTGTCATGTCACCGATAACCCACTTAGTTTCCATTAGCATTTCTACTCCATGAGTAATGCTTATTAGGATGCCTGAAAGATTTCTACTTCTCGGATCCGATGAACTATTTAGTTGTCTTGTACATTTTTTCTCCATGGATTTGATAACCTACTGGTATGCCTTGGAAATTTGTACTCAATGAATCTGATGACCTATTTGGATAACTTGGGCATTTCTACTCCTTGTATATAATGACCTATTAAGAGGCATTGTACATTTAAACTCCTTGGATCTGATGCCCTGTTAGGATTCCTTCAGTGTTTATACTCCTTGGATACTTTTACTTGACCCACTAGAAAGCCATAAACATTTCTATTCCATGGATCCAGATTACTTGGATGCATTGGAAATTTCCAATCCTTGGATCCTAGACATCATGGTCTGATGATTGATTACATGATTAAGTCCTTTGATGATTCTTACCATGTTTTATATTTAACAGTATGATATGGTTTGTTCTCCATGGTGTCTTTGGTAGACATGACAGTATCACTTCTGCTTTTATTACTTTTACTCCTATTATACCTACACTCTGATTCAACTTATATGCATAGAATGGAAATTTTATATACACCATCATTAGTGGCCTACTTAGTATTATCTCACACCCCATTCAGGCCACCATGGGATACCCAGACAGACATCATGGATTTAGGTAGGGGCAGAGGAAATCACCCATTTAGTGATACTTGATGTATTTTTTCATAGGAGTAGGGGAACACATTACCGGGCTATGTATTGTTATTTTATCTAGGGATAGTTCCTTTTTGGTCTTTGTACTTTTGAAACATGTATTTTACCAGAAGCTTGATTCTATGTATTAACTAACCTTTGTATAACATGTCATGATCATCATTTGAATTTGACACTATTGGATGATAATACTCAGTTATTTATATGATAGATGTTTATTCTGCAGTTATTCAGTTATCTCATATTCCACTACTATTGATTGCAATGATTATATCATTCATCTATTCTCTGACCCTGAGGTTATTATCTCTACTATTCAACCATTGAACCTTGCTGCTAGTCGGTAGCCTCTGGTGTATGAGAAGGTGTTCTTGAGGCCATGCCACCCACCATCTTAGAGCACTATTAGTGGCTTCGGGGTCGAGATGTCACAATACATGAATAAGGTAAAGATAACACATAATATGTTGGTGATGTTGAGTTAATGAAGTTTTTATGGGATAAAGAGAAGATTGAGATCTAATAAGCAAAGGGAATAGTATTGGTGAACTTAGAAATGCATAATGAATTGATGATAAAGTAATTCATGATAGAGTTTGTTTTATTTTTTAATTTATATTTCATAATATGATATTTTATTTAAGGAATAAGGAGAGTTAATTATAGCAATAAGGCATGTTTTTATTGAGGTTTTATAGTAATTAATGTTATTACCATGTTTTAGGAGAATATGTGTGAAATTAAGAGCTACTTTATGGGGGATTAATGATAATTTGATTTTGGAAATTTAGTGACCATATTCTTAAATATTTTTATTTTGAACTTTTTTATACATATTTTGAAGGTTTCTTAAGTTTAAATACTTATATAATGGATAAATTTGAACTTCGGATATTACTATTTGAGGATAAAATGTGATTTATCATATTATAGAACCTGTGATAACCATTTTGGTTTTGGTAAATTTTATAGAGGCTGAAGGAAATATTTATGGATCTTATGATTCATTAAAATCTTATTTCCTTTAGGCATAAAATTTTCTAAACAAATATGTAGTTCCTTGCATAAGAGTTGAAGTGGGAATTGATCAAATCAAAACTAAAGGATGATACTATTTTTAGGATGTAGAAATAAATCAAGTAAGTTTATTTTCATGAGCGATTTTTCTAGATATGAAAATAACTCCATAACTTTAGGAAAAGTACATTGGAATAAAAATATTATCCATTTAATTTTATTATTAAGAAATAAATAACCTTTTAAACCATCACAAATTTATAGTTTTTTGATGGTTAAGTTTATTATGAGCATGTTTTATATCACTCTCTATTAATCCTTCTATATTTTTTTTTCTCTTCCATATCCATATTTCACTTCTCACTGATGTCCTATTTGAATACCTAGCTTTGTGGGGACCTTCATACTTTCCTTACTCTCTTTTTTAGAGGAAAAGTTAATAACCCTTTTTATGATGTAGGTCTTCCAAGAAATTATTTTGAAATTTGAAACGCTTGATTAACAAAAAAAAATGTTCAAAATATAAGGAATCAATTTATTTAAGGGTGAGAGAATGCACCACTAGAATATTTTAGAATCCTAAGTTCAATAACCTATAAAACACACAACACCAATACAAAACAAACCCTCAAATATTATTATTTAATTATGTTCATTATACCCTAGATGTTAAACTGGTGGGTATGAATAGTATTAACTAAATTATGAAATATATATAAAAGACATTTTCAATGGAAAACCATTGATTAATTCTTAGTAAATAAGTACCAAATTTTTAGTAAATATTTTTTATGTATCACCAATACATTTTATAGAAAAATGATTTCTATTAATTATTTGGATAAAGTATTATAATTAATTTATGAAAATTCTTTAATTTTTATTCTATAAATAAATATAACTTTGGAAATCAACATATCAAACTTATCTTGGGGAAACGTGACCCTCCTTATGCATCATTTAGTTGACCGACATAAGCTAGAGTGAATTTGATGAATATGTCTAACACTTGGAACTAATGATAGAAGATGTTAATCTTCATTTTGTCAAATGATATAACTTTTTTTGTAAAATGTTTAACCATTTTGTTTATTTTACTCCTAGATGCACTATTTTGTTGGAATGGATATTTTTAGACATCATTGGTAGCGGATTACTAAGTTGCACTCACAACCTGTTCAGGTTGTCATTGGGTACCCAAGCAGGCTTCATGGTTGTAGGCCAAGACAAGGCCAAAAGACCTATGATGAAGGAATTATTTGGGGATTAGGAATTCACATGGATGGGACCATACTTTGTGTCGAAATCCATTTTGGGGATTTTCATCTTGTCTTTATTTTGGGTATTCTTTTCATTTGGAATTGTATGACATGACATGGAATATTTATTATTAGTTGTGGGTATGTACTGGTTTTGAGAAATGGATTTTTGATGCTTGTTTATTGTTTAAATTGTCTACTTTATTTCTTATTCTATCTATTTTGGGTTACTCTAATTAAGATGGTGTACTCTTCCCATGTGTCTCATCATACCCTAACTGCTAGTTGGGCAACATCAAGCATACAAGAAGTCATACCTCAGGTGATTTAACAAAATAGCTCAGGGAACTGTTTATAGTGCCACTAGGTCAGGGTGTTACATAAATAATTAAATGAATGAAAATATATTTAATATGTTTAAATTTCATATTTTTACCCCTTAATCATGGGTATTAAAAATAAACTATCTTCTATAAGTTTTTTTTTGAAACATTATGGTCAGTTTGTATACTATCGCTTTGATATTCTTTAGTTCCAGTGAGAATAGTCTTGTAGAAGTAATGTGAGGACTAATGAGTCTAAATTTTTGTTCAAAGGATTTTCCATTAAAATATTATTGACATATACACCTACAAAAATTATGAATTTCATTTAGTCATAATTAATATATTATATCACAAATTGGGGAAAAACATGAAAACACACCTCATGTATATATTTACATCTAAGAAACATAGTCATTCATGCTTGAGAATTTCATTTACATTCTCTATCAATATAGTCTATAATGGTCTCTCTGTATATATGTTCTTCAAAGTCAATTATGATCATATCACCATGTGTTAATTTTTTATTTACGTGAACCCTTAATGTTAGTACATTTGGAAGTTGAATGAGTGGGTTAAAGGAAATCTGTGAAGATATTTTCGATTGGTTGGATGATAATTTAAATTGTATTGATACGACCTTCCATTTCACCCTATTAATTTTGTTTTTCTGTAAAAAAAATCTTCAACTTAGTATTTTTTTCATTAATTGTTAAAGGGTTTTCATACAAAATAAATTGGAAATGAACATCCCTTTGTCGATATGTATTTTTAAAAGATCTAACGGTCATTTTATGAAAGTTATAATAAGTTTCCTAATTGTATGAATATCTACATCATCAAGTGGAACAAGTTTCTCCGTGTTCGTATCATAAGCTACGTGAATCCGTATTCTCACATGATCTATTGGTTTCTTATTGTTCTGTATAAGTATAATATCTCATTGAATATTGGACACAATAACCCTCACAACAAGGTGATGGGTGGCTGTTGATAGATATAAATTATAATCATTTCCCCCTATAGACTATTAGTATGGGAAATGTATCAGTGTTTTTCTATTTCATATTTCCCAAAAATAATTATTAAAATATTGATTACGTCTTCTAAGATAACTCTTTTAGGGAAATAGATTGCCTCAAAGTTGGCGAGCGTGGGGGGATCTTAACATAGTGTTTGTTCTTATGTTATTTCTTTTCTTTGATTCATTCTCATAAAATTTTATAAAAAATATGACTAGAAATTAAAATTTTCTTCTATATCATCTAATTATTTTTTAAACTCTAAAAGTTTCTAATAATTATACCCCTATCCATTTCTTTTCTCAAAATATGTTCAGGGGGACACCCCAAAACCTGTACTTCTGAAATGTCCATACTATTCATTGGGTACAACAAATGACAATTTGTGTGTATTAAGTCAGATAAAAAATGTAGGAAAAAATATTCATTATTATATAATATTGATTTTAATAAAAACAATTTTTATTACATAATAGTTACACATGTTTCCCACACTTTTTTGTGTTTTCAACTATTGGTATCATATCTTAATTTACACTTGCCTCTTTTTATAACACATGACCTGGGATGTAATTGGATTTTCATTTTGATTAATCAATTTTCATATAAAAAAATTAATATAATTATGTTATTGTTTCGTGTCACATAAAAGTATTACATTAGATTTAAAATATGTATCAATTTTTCAAGTTAAATGTTGATCATTCTTGATTTACGGAAGTGGTATATTTGTTTTTATATTCATTTCTTATTTTCAGTACTGGGTTTTTATTGAATTAATTAAAAATTATAATTCAAATTTATTAATAAAAATTATCAATCAATGTATTATTGGTCACAATGTACTTAAAAATATGTCTCCTCGCGATGACTAATAAAATCAACATATGCTTGTTGATTTTTTTCTCCTTCAACATCTTTATAATGATTCTTAATAAAAAAAATTGAAATAATTCCAACGAGAATTAATAAAAATTTCATTCAGGATTAATCTAATATAAATTCACTCTATAAAGTATAATGAAGAATAAATCACCATTTCACTATTATTTTTTAGTTAACAAAGAAAATAAATCTTAATATCACCATAATATTTTCCCAAATTAGTTTTTTCAGCATAGACACAACATTGTGGGATGAATCTGTGTCAATTAGCATGCCCATATAAGTAAATATCCCCATATAACTTCTGAACATGGAATTTTGATGATTAATAGTTTGGTTGTAGTCATTCCCTCCATCGTTGAATTTGATGTTAGTGTTTCTCATCTTAATAATTTTTTTCTAAATCTTCCATGCAACAACACTCCTATTTTTTGGGACACAGTTTGTTCACTATAAGGACCCAACCATAAACATTACATGTTATAGTAAATTCATTTAGAATTTATTTTCATACATTCCGAAAGATATCTTTAGCTTAGATTTTTTGATAATTTGTTCATTATTCATACATAACGATCCATAAACATACAAAGTAGATACAACTAAAACTATAACCATTTTTTTCAAAATAAAAATGTTTTAATAAACAATTAAATATTCACAACATTAAAATTGGCTTATTATTTTCTCTTACCCTTCCTCAATCTCTATGATTTTTTTAAAACATGGAATGAGTACAAAAATCTCAGTAAGGGACATAAAAAGAAACAAAGAAACTGTTAGTCCATTAACAATTATAAACATATGAAATCATTTTAAAAAAGAAATACCTCTCACTAAAAGTCAATTAAAAAATAATTTAATCAGAATTAATTTCACAAATAATCTTATCATGAAAAAATTAGTGACCTATAAGGTTAACCCAAGAAATGGAAATTGGGTTAGGAATTCCCCTACATCAGGATTCTTATTAATTCAAATTCGTTCAAACCTCTTGTATAAGGATTTAAAGAGTGTTGTTAATATATTATTGAACCAAACTGAAGTTTATAATATCTTATATGACCATATTATAACAACTTCACATCCATTTATTAATAATATTTTGTTATTTCCATTGTTTCAGATGCATTCTTTCCATGGTTTCCATTATTTTGGAATATGATGTGTTAGAGGTTTATGTTTTTCAAGGTGGCATGACCTATGTAGGATTAGTTCCTTTGGATTATTGAGTTTCTCGTTTGGTGTTTTCAATTTATTGTAGTTTCTTGATGTGGTGGGATACTCTCTATATCATGGCAGGTGGTAGTGATTTCAATGGACTGTTTGGCCCCTTCACTCAGGGAGGTTCTCATGGCTTGAGGTAAGACATGGTTTTTCATAGGATTTCATCATTTTACCAGTTTGGTTTGTGAATTTAGAAATTAGTTAGGCATTGTGTAGGTTTGTGGTTGTGATTTTATTATTGAACTTTTTATTTTTTGGGGTTATTGATCTCTGTATGGATGGTTGGAGTGTGGCTAATAGGTCTTCGATGGGTTTGGTCTGGTGGCTCATTGTCTGAGATGATGTTGTGTGATTTATTTTTTATTTTAATTTTGAAGGGGTTAATTATATTTTCCTATGATTGTTTTGAATTTTGATTTTTTATGGAGGTCTAATTTTGTGATTTGTATCTACATGTGGTTCCCACTTAACCAAAAATTGGTTTATTAAGAAAATAAAAAGGTGTACTTTGTATTATTTAATTTATTTTAAAGAGTTTTATGACCATTAAAAATTTATATCATTTTATTCAATATCATTTTTTTAAATTGATTACATAAAATTATATCACTTATAATATGCATTAAAATATCTGATTTAATCATAAAAATGGTTTTATGACCATTCTTGAAGGAAGTAATGGAAAATTAAGGTGTATTGTCCATGATGGGGGTAAATCTACACATCACTAATGTTGTTATCATTTTTTGGAATGAAAAGAAGAGGGGAATGATTTTGATGATGAATTTTTCCATGGAAATGATAAAATTAATTTATATATAATATACTCGCGTTTTCATTCCACTTAGATAAGATGAGATGAAGATAAAATAAGAAAATAAAAAAATAAAAATAAAATAAATGAAAATGAAAGGGGATTTTCTATCTTGAATTCTCTTTCTTGAGAACCGCCTTAAGGAACATGGTTTTGGACTTTTATTGATATGAGTAGGTCTTGGGAATGGATAAGAGGATTGGGTAGCAAAATTTAGTATAAATAAAACAAGATACAAGTCTTCGAGGTGTGAGGAGTATAGGTGATGATGTGTGGTATTTATATGGGGGACAGAGGTGTTTTTGATTATTATATTCATTAGTTTATTATATTTTCCTAATACTGTGAATAGTATGAGAATAATATCTAAATATATTAAAATGATGAAGGATAGTTCGGGATTATGGGTTTAAATCACCCATACATCATCTATGACTCAATAAATCTTGTATTTGTTAAATACCATTAATTAGAGTCGTTTACTATTCACAAAAAATTAAACTATTTTTGAAAAATACCCAAAAAATCACTGCAACCATTTTTAATGTGTAGAATTCAAAAATTAACTTTATTTTATGAAAATAATTTTCTAAATATGAGAAATTAAATTTTTAATTAAAATCAAAATTTATTTGAAAAATACCAATGTGAAAACTATAACTTATTTTATAAAACTTTGAAAAATTAATTAAGTTCTCAAAAAATTATATTATAATCATATGAAAATAAAATATTAATTTATGAATCTATTTTATGAAAATAAATTATCTTTTAAATAATTAAATGAATTATCAAATTATAATAAATATTTATATTTCAAAAAATATTAACACTTAATTTATCATTTTTAAAACATTCATATACTTATTCCATCATACAAATATACCATATTCTAATTTTTAAGATACATGAGTTTTATGTATACTTTCATAGGTGATGTTACTGTTATATTGATCATATTACTATTTCTGATGGTCATATTACTATTCATATGGTTAAGTTACTATTCCATTAGTATAGATTTGTTAAAATACCACTTATTTAATTATAAATTAATAATTAATTTAAATATTTTTTGTAGAATGTAAAAAATTATTTTATAAACACATGGGTTGTTACATTCACTGCCTGTCATTTCCTCTACTTTGACATCAACAATTTGTTATTCCTATGGATTGGTAGCATTGATGTGTGCATAAGGTTGTTGTTATTCTTCATTAGGAGCACCAACATGTTGAGAAACATGTTGTTCCTCAGAAGTAAGAGCATCGACATGTTCATAAGACATTATTTGAAAAATTGGTTGAACATTTAATTTAGATTACATAAATGAAATAGTGAATAGATAATAATATGAGGTAACATAATGTATATTACAAAAAAATAAAACCTGATTATTGAACATGGTTTTTAAAAAAAGGTTGATGTGATTTGACCTTGGTATCTAAATCTCTTCATTTTGGTATTCTCAAATATACTAGATGTCAACTACATTGGGACCATTGTGAAATGATTCAGATATCATAATGAAAGGGTCATCCATAATTGAATTGACATATGAACCTTAAGTGGTTTTGGTTGATAACATAATAATTAACCATTTTTTTGCCCGATCATGAATATAAAATAATTTTAATAACTATACATTCATTATAAATGGTTTATTTTGGTACCATTTCTTACTAAAATCCACTTTACTGAATCCCAGTCCATCGCTCTATTTTAATTGGTCTCCTATTATCAACCTATTTCCTTGAAAAATCAGCAATTGGAATTTTGTATAATCTAACTATCATATTTGATTGATGATTTCAATGCATTACATATTAATATAAATGGGATTTCCGTCCTTGGTACCAAATATACACAACACTATATCCATAAGTGTAATTCCATTGTTTTTCATGGTGTTGAGTTAATCATGTTCATTTGTATAGAACGTATAAAAATTAGTCACATAAACATTACAGGATAATACATTGCACACTTGGTCCTCTGGTTATCCATCGAAGTAATTCTGAAATTAAATTCAGATTTTCAATTGACACTATAAAAATATGGTCCCAAATCATCCTATAAACTATTTATTTGGTGTATTTTAAATCCAGATTATAGCCATTGATGAATTCAAATGCCTAATAATTACTTTTTGGGTTTCAACATATGACACAACCTATAAAATGTTATGAAAAATATAAAGGTGATCTTGCTTCTGGTCTATAATAGTAATTGTGAAAACATCTATCACAGAAATTACTTCACCCAAAAGATGCCCGGTATGATGAGATTTTTGGTAGACCAATGATTTATGTATGGAACAGGTTGTCAGTATATAATTCAACAACTTCCTCAAAATTATATCACTCTGTAATACAACCTTTGGACTAACTTTGATTTTAAACATACCCATTCAAAATCATCATATACCATTCAATAGGGTATATCCATCTATAATGTATATGACCACATGGTCGAATCTATCTTACTAATTAAATCCATAGGTGAACCATCATATCAAAAAATGTCAGTGGGAAGAACGTCTCCAATTCACATAATATGTTATAAATTTATTTTTCCATAGTTTTAAATTTCATCTAGTCTATAAATTTATCGCATAGAGATTTGAAAAATAAACAAATATTGGTTTAGGTGTGATGAACATTATTGGGAAAATGAAACATAAACTATAAGAATTAGATCTTGCATCAAACATGATAGCCATTTTATTTCGTACCCTTTAACATTAAATCAATAATTGAAACAATATTCTTGATATTTTATGAATACCTCCTGGGAACCTTTACATTATTCAAGAAGTTGAAAAATTGAGAACTCAATTTTCCTGGGAAGAGTGTAAGTAGCTGGAAGAAGAAAAGTTTGTTTTTTACTCTTCACTAGTGCCAAATCTTTCTATATTCTCATGTCAGTCAAGGGAACCAAAAATTAATTTCAGCCTTTGTTTTTTTGGGTTCAATTAGTTACATTCCAATGACACTATCACATCTATTTTTTCAACATACATAACATCAATAATGTTTTTATGTACAAACAATTAAATTATGGTAATTCAAAAAAAATGATCTCTTTGAAACCAATTTTTGTAAGAGTTTTTAGAAAATGTTTTCCAAAAGCAGGGTTCATACCTTTTAATTTCTCAAATAATTGATCACTTGTTAGTGGAGATAGTTCTATATATTGTTCTAAACATGATCAAATGATTTCATCTAAGGTGTAGAAATCTACAACGTCCTGGAAACATAGTCTTCGATGAATATTATATCCTAAAAAATTAAAATATCAAAGAATGTTAATTAACATCTCATATAACATGGTTCTCGTTGTGAAATATTTATTTCTATAACCATCATACAACTTAATACCCAAATCCCATAAAAATTTCAAATCTTTGATTAATAGAGCTAAATTATCATCTATATCATTATTAGTTGTTTTGATCCTCATATAAGTTCAGATAAGATAATGTATTTTCATTTCATGCATATCCATAGAGATAAGTTATCATTTACGAACATAAATGATCATGTATTGGGAGTGATACATTGAAAAACTAAAGGATTCACTCCATCTGTAGATAGCACATGATGAAGGTTTCTCAGATCCTTTCCAAATCCAGGATACTTGTGATCAATTCCACTAAGGATAATAATCCTAGTGATTAAGTTTCTCATCTTTCTTTGTTGTACCTATGTTCCATGTCAATTATCTTTAGGTATCCTCACTTACATATAGGCTCCTAAACATTTTCATTTTTAGAATGTGTTATACAAAATTCGTAAGACATGATTCATCTTTCTTGTGTCGAGAAGCACCACAATTTGGGAATTTTTAAGTGATTTTTGGTCCTTACTAGATAGTATACAGTCACTTAAATTGGAATTTATTATTTCATAGATCATACCAATTGAATGTATCATTCATTTAGTGTCATATATCTGACAAGTAAAATCATTATCTTTTGAGAGAATATCATCTAAGAGAGAAAATATTTTAGTTAAAATGACATCACTTCAACCATTGGAAGATTTCAAATTATACATCTTTAGTATGAGTAACATTGCTATATATTTAGTGCAACTTGCATACAATGTCATATTTTCACATCTCTTTAACTTATTAGAAAATTTTGGACAATCAAGAAGTTCATCATAAAATATAATTATCATTTCATTAATGCAGTCTTCATCATCATTCACACCTATAATCACATTCTTGATATGGTATTCATTATTTTCCACACTTGTAATCATATCAGATGATCCATAAAACATAGTCTTATCCTTGTCACTAGCTACATTCAGTTTTTCCCATGTTATACATGTTTGACTAAACATAATAAAAAACTGAATGTATCTAATGAACAGGATAAGACTACATTTTCTAGATCATATTATATTATTATAAGTGGGGGTGACCATATCGAGAATGTGATTATAGGTGTGAAAAATGATGAAGATAGTACAGAAGAAATGACAATGATAGTTGAATATGAACATAACAATTGTTAAAAATTGTTTGAGAAGTTAAAGAGTTGTGCAAATAATTAATTTTATACTAGTTTTTATAGATAAATATACAACATAGTCATCCATACTGAAACTATATAATTCAAATTCTACCAACAGATGGAGTGATTCCACATTTACATAACTATTCTCTCTCTTGAATGAAATGTTCTCAAAATATAAAGAGATTATTTGAAAAATGTATGATACTAAATGAAGTCTAATTTTAATGGGTACAATCTCTAAAAGAATACATGCTTATCCAAATGACTTTATACTATTTCTAAAAGAAGAAAAATAACTTAAAAATTTCCCAAAGTGCGGTGCTTGTCGATATAAAAATGTTGAATTGGATCCTACAAAAGTTTTATGGTTCTATCCAATCATTCCAGAGTTTAGGTGCCTATACAGAAGTAGGGAGACATTAATATTATTAACATGGAACACAGATACAAGAAATAAATATGGAAAACTTCATCACCCAACAAGATCTCCTCAATGGAAGAGAATTGATCACCAGTATCCTGAATTTGAAAACGAGCTGAGAAACATTTGTGTTCTGCCAAATACAGATGGATTGAATCTTTTCGGTTTTCAAAGAACTACTAAGAGTAAATGGTCATTTATTTTGGTAAATTTTAACTTATCACCATGTTTTTCCTAAAAAAAAATACATTATATTACCTCTTCTTATATCAGGACCAAAATAACTAAGTAATGATATTGATGTTTATTGGGATCCATTGATCAATTATTTGAAACTATTGTTAGATTCATGTGTTGTTTTGTATTATGCTTATAGAAATGAAGATATCATATTTAATTCTATGTTTTATGTGATAATAAATGACATTCCTAATTACTAAAAATTTTTAAGATATAGCATTAAATAAACTCAAGGATATCTCATTTGTGAACAATGTACACAGTTTATTAGGTTGAAACATTCATAAAAGACATTGTTTCTAAGACATCCCAAATTTATACCCAGGAAAAATAAGTACCGATCTTGTAAGACATCATTCGAGAGGATTTGAGAAGAACATAAAACACAACCTCCACTAAAAGTTGATCAACTATTTGAGAAATTTAAATACAGAGA
Source organism: Viscum album (assembly GCA_963277665.1). Taxonomy (NCBI): domain Eukaryota; kingdom Viridiplantae; phylum Streptophyta; class Magnoliopsida; order Santalales; family Viscaceae; genus Viscum; species Viscum album. The sequence continues at coordinate 826,206,936 of OY728126.1, read as the reverse complement.
CACTACTTTTAGTAAAACATTGTTTGAAAAAATATATAAAAACCAGTTGAAAAAAGAGATCATGTTTTTTTAATTTACATACATGAATTGTTGGTATATTAGACATTTTCATGATGTTTTACATGTTGAAAAACAATTATGTGATGGTTTCATCAGAACATTACTAAATAAACTCAGAAAAACAACGGATGGAATTACGGTTAGGTTACACATGATTGATATGGGAATATTTGAAGAGTTTCCATCATTGAAGAAAGAAAAATAAACTTTTCTTACTTTTTTTCTTATAATCTTTTCAAGAAAATGAGATATCAATTTTGAAACTTCTTAAATAATGTAAATGTTCCTGAGGGGTATTCATCAAATATAAAAAAAGCATGTCAATGACTACCTTAAAGTTAAAGTGTATGAAATCAAAATAATTTCATGTTTTAATGAAAGATCTAAAGTTTATAGCTTTAAATTTCATTTTTTCTATGAAATTATATCATATATTTACCAAACTCTATTTATTTTTCAATGATATATGCATCAAAGTTATAGACCCGATGAAATTTCTAACTATGAAAAAAGAAATTATTCTCATATTATGTGAATTGGAGATGTTCTTCCTAACAAAATTCTTTGATACGATGGTTCACTTGATGATACACTTAGTAAGAGATATTCAACTATGTGTTCTTTTACATTATAGATTAATTCAACCCATCTAATGATATATTAATATTTTTAAAGGGTATGTCAAAAATCAAATTCGATCAGAAGGTTTTATTGAAGAGTGATATATTGTTGATGGAGTCAATGAATTCAATACCGATAAAATTTCCTACATAAAAATAATTTTTCTATATGAATATTATTACACTAGGAATCTTTTGGGTGAAGGAATTTCCAGAATATATGTTGTCATAATTACTATTACAGAGTGAGAGCATGCTCACTTTTATATTTTTCATAACTGTTTAGAGGTTGCACTATATATTGAAACTCAAAAAGTAACACTTTTGTATTTGAATCCCACAATGTATGAAATACAGATATCAAACACATACAATTAATAGTTTATAGGATGGTTTTGGGACCATATTTTTAATTGGTTAATTGAAAATATAGATTCAATTTCAGAACAACTACGATTTCTAGCCAGCGGACCAAATGTGAATGTATTATCTTATAATGGTTATGTAATTAATTATTACCCTATCTATAAGAATGAATGTGATGAATGAAACACCATAAAAAAATATCAGAGTTATATTTTTGGCTAAATCAATGCATATAGCTTGTAATAAGGACATAAATCCAATTTACTTGAATATGTCATATTTTGGGATCATTAAAAAAATATGGGAGTTTGATTATACAGCATTCCACGTGAATTTTTTTTAAATAAAAATAGGTTGATAACAAGAGTAAAGTTAAAATAAATGAATCCGGATCCATGAAAATATATTTCAGTAAAGAAGGGTACAAAGATAAACCATTTATAATCACATCATATGTAGTACAATTATTTTATTTTCTAGATCTTACTAACCAAAAGTGGTTAATTGTTCCATTATCAACCAAAACCACAGAAGTGTCAAATGTTAATTCAATTGAATATGATCCTTTCATTGGGATGTTGAAATAATTTTACAATGATCTTAATGTAGATGGTGTCTGGTATATCAGATGAGGCCATAATGAAGGGATTTGGATACTCAATACAAGAATCAAATCCCTTCAACCATTTTTTAATCGAGTTAAATAATTAGGTTATATTTTTTTTGTAATATGCATTATGTTACCTCATATTATTATATATTCATGGTTTTATTTATGTAATATAAACTAACAATTCAACCACTTCTATGGATACTTTAGAATAATGATCTTTAAGTCATTTGTGACATGTAGGAATCATCACAATGTCAATATGATGCACAATGTAACCAGTATGACTCAAAGTGTATCCTTCTATTTAAAATTTACACTTTACTAATGAACTATTTCATATTTATGTAAAATTTACTTCAATATAGTATTAATAACATAAGAATTATTTTATTATATAGGTGGATTCTTTTACTCGAGTCGGGGTGGTATGTTCGGTAATTGATACTAGGATCTGGATTTTTTGAGAGGGGTCAAGTTCCAAAGGTAGTGAAACAACTGATGTTTTTTAATTTTTGTGATAATTCTTGTTAATTTAATTGAAATAACAAATTTTTAAATGTTTATAATAATTATTTTTTCTTATATTTGTAATTTAAATTTTATTTTAATTAAAATTTGAATTTTCTATATATAGGTGTATTTTTGTTGTAGTGTGTTTCAATTGTAACAACATAATGATGTAGTAAAACCTTTATTAGTTATTATTTTTACACTGATAATGGGAACCCTTTATTAGTGCAAAATAAGTATGGATAAAGGACCAGTATTATTAGTTCTTTTTTAGCATTGATAAAAGTGTCACAATTTTAACAACGCTTAGATCAACAATACTTTTTTGGACCTGTTAAATGTTTTTCATAGTTCTTTTAAAATCCATATATAATGTAGTGTCATAGATCCACCCATTATTGGTGGTGGGGGGGACTTTCTTTCAATGTCTGAACGAACATGGGGATGGATGCTGTCATAAATGATGCCAGAATGGTGGACATCACAAATGGAAAACAATGTGGTCAATGTGGGTAGTAATATGTTGAGAGGCAGGAAGATGGCAGGTGAATAAAACAATGTGGGAAAAGCTGAGAAAAAAGACATTCATGTCACAAGTAGGAGGCACAGGGATGTGGGTGCAATAGCGAAATCCCTAATCCTAGTGATGGGAGATGATATGGGTCGCAGGTTGTGGTTGAGAGTTAGCATGAGTGGGGGTGTTGTTAAGGATTATTTTGGATGAAATTGTGTTGGGAGGTGACCTCTATTGGTTCTGATGCGGGAACAAGCGAGCATAGGGTCCTTCATTCCAGTATATGGGGGGGCTATGGGCAAGGATTTATGTCCTTACAGACCATTATAAATTGTGTTCTTATGGACCATTATGAATTACGGTCTTACATGCCATGTTTAAGAGATACATCAAGCCATTAAAATTTGTGGTCCTTTAGTCCATTGACTAAAGAGTCCAATATATCTATAGTAGAGCCTTTGATATTTTTGGACAGCTTGATTCAAAATTGAAAACAAAACCTTTCTCGTCAATAACCCCTAATGAGAAAAAATTTCTTTAAAGGTTAGAGATCCACATAACATCTAACAATGTTATGATATAATGTACATCGTGTTCTATTAAAATAGAGCCTCTTCCTAAGACCTCACATCTCCTATTGTAGCCATATATGACTTCTCCTTTTACCCTTTCAGTTAGCTCAAGGAATGTATCTAGATTTGGAAAAATGAAATGAAGATAGAAAATCTTTAACCCACTAATCAGTTACTACTTTTCTAGTCATAGTTAGGATTTCAGTGGTATGATAACTAGATTCCACTAATAGGGCTACACTTGGGGCTTATATGGACAAGCTTAGCACAATTGAAACAAAAAAATTCATATCCTTATATTTTGACTTGGTTTCGGGTTGATTATTTTTTTACCCTTATGTTTATTAATTACATTATTTTTAACCTTATAAAGTGGTCTACCTCTATTAAATAAACACTAACCCTCACTCTTAACCTTCAGTTCAAAGTGTAACTCTTTAAAGACTCCTAGAGGTGGAGAGCGGCCTTAGACAGAGGGCCAGGGTAAAGTGGCTCAAGGATGGAGATAGGAATAACTGCTTATTCCATGATTTTTTGAAGGTAAAAATTAACTCTAAGGTTAATATAAGATTAGAGGATGGTTCGTTCTCCTCTTATTTGGATGTTTCTAGGAATATTTCATTCGATCACTTCAATTTACTTTTAGCAGGTGGTTGGTAAGTGCTTTCCGGAGAGGGAGGTTCCAATGTTGAGCAGGAGGAGTTCTTTCGGAATATTACCAAGAGGGTTCTTAGAGGGAATAATGAGTTTTTGAAGGCTGTCCCATCTGGGGAGGAGGTTTGGGTGGTGGTTCGTCGCTTTTCCTCGGAGAGTTCTCCTAGTCCGGACGGGTTCCATTGGGTCTTCCATGTGGTGGCTTGGGGAATTATGGGGAATGATGTTTCTAAGGCAGTTCAATATTTTTTAGGGGGTTCCCTCAACAGGGGTACGTGCGCTTCTAGAATGGTTCTTATTCCTAAAGTGAAAGACCCTTCTTCTATTTCCCATTATAGACCAATTTGTCTTTGCAATGTCTCATACAAGATTCTAGCTAGTCTACTGGTGAGGAGGCTTAATAAGAGAATTCCAAGTATCATTTCCCCTGAACAACATGGGTTTGTTCAAGGTATAGCTATCTAGGGAATGGTGGGTGTGGCCCAAGAGATGCTGTTGGATTTGAATAAGAAGGGGGTGGGTTCCAATGTTATTTTTCAGGTCGATATGGAGAAGGCGTATGACAAGATTGAATGGAGTTTTATAATTCGAGTCATGCGGGTGCTTGGGTTTCATGAATGGGTCTCGGATTTATTCTTTCGTTGCTTTTCCTCTCCATGTATTTCCATTTCGCTCCTAGGTAAAGGGATTGGTTTTTTTAAGAATGTGAGAGGTGTGAGGCAAGGGGCCCCCTCTCTCCTCCCATGTTCCTCATTTCCCAGGAAGCTCTATCCCAAAACCTTTAAAGAGGGCTACTAGAATGGAGGATACTTCCTTATATCTCACAGGCCTCGAACGGATCCCTTTCCCATCTGACGTTTGCTAATGATATTCTGATTTTTATTAATTATAGGAGATCGTATTTTATTAATCTTAAGCTGATCATGGGAGCCTACGGTACTCTGAGTGGCCAGTATATTAATAGCAGGAAAAGAAACGTTCTTATCTCTACTAAATGCCCAAGGAAGAGGGTTTGGAGTATACAATAAATTCTGGGGGTACAATAGAAGAAACTGCCAATATTATACCTGGGGCTCCTATATCTACTGGAAGGGTGAAAAGGCCTTCTTTGAGAATCTGATCAATAGGATGATTGGGAGGATCTTCAACTAGAAAAACAGGTTTCTCTCCTTTGGGGGTGGGTGACTTTGATAAATAGTGTGATCTCTTCGATCCCGATGCATGTGTTATCAATCATTACCCCTCTTAAGGGGATAATTTCTACCATGGAAAAGATTATGAACAGATTTTTGTGGGATTCCAATGACTCTGGTAAGGCTCATTGGTGCTTGTGGGCTCGGTTGGTGAAACTAGCTGAGGAAGGAGGTGTAGGGCTGAGAGAGTTAAATATTTCCATGCAGTCGATGCTAGCATGGTTAGCCTGGGATTTTTTGGTGGGGAAGTCAATGTGGGAAAAAAACCTGATAATTAAATATGGAAAGCATTGGGAGGATTGGAACAGGAGGAAATTATCCTGGTTGAGGAGAACAGTTGTGTCTCATTTGGATATCTTATAGGACGCATCTTGTTGGGTGATTGGCTGTGGAGAGGTGAACCTTTGGAGGGATAACTAGCTTGGATAGAAACTGTATTTCTTGGGATGCTCTGGTCTGGATTTGTCCGTGATAGAGGCGTGGAAGCATCCCATGTTATTGGAGTCCACTCCCAACCTTTATCAGAAGGATCTATTTAAAGATATTTTTCTTTCGGAGGATGAAGACTGATTATGCTTTTCCGAGGCGAGCTCCGGGTTATTTAACAGCTATGATTTTAGGGGCCTGATTCGACTGCAGGGAAGCCAGTATAAATGGGGTGAGCGGCTATGGTGTAAAGAGATCCAATCAGAGATGAATTTTATGGTTTGGTGAGTTCGAAATCAGGCCTTTCCCATGGATGATAACATCCAGAAAAAAGGTATCTCTTTGGCGTCTAGGTGTTTATAATGTAGTAGTCCTCAAATGGAATCAGTTTTCCAAGTGAATGGGCATGTTTTATTTGGACCAGTTCAGATAGAATGGTTAACTACAGGACTTCCTGTAATTCTATACAAGAGTTTCTTGAAGGGTGGTTCTTGGGAGAAGAGAAGAATGGAATGGAGTCCAAGATCCGCAGCTCCATTTTAATCTAAATTTTCTGGACAATTTGGGAGGCACGAAATAAAGCTATATGGGAGGTTAGGCCTTCGGCTTCTCTTCTCCTAATGCATATAAAGGGGTTGTTGTTTGAGTTAGTGTCTCTAATGAAGGGGGGACTGTATTATTCTGTGGTTTCTAATTCTGTGTATGGTTCGGTGGTTCGACCAAAGCTTTAGGGAGGTTGGATAAGATGGAAACCTCCAACCAACGACATTAAACTTAATGTGGAAGGTTTGTTCATGAATGGGTTTATGCGAGGGGGGAGTTCTAGTTCTAGACAGTAGTAGATTGGTTCTAATGGCCTTTAGCAACTTTCATGGTCTAGGGAACTCATTGGGGGAGGAGGTACAGGCATTACACACAGGCGTTATGCTCGGAAAAAGGTTATCGTTGGTGATCATGGAAGTGGATTAGGACTCTAAGGTGCTTATTTGGGCTCTTCAAGGGAAAGGTGATGTCCCTTGGTGTTTGACCTACCTGGTTCGTGCATGTGGAGTATATATTTCTAATGATTGTGTTGTCCGACATATCCCTAGAGAGGCCAACTTCGCGGAAGACACTCTTTCTCGTGGAAGTAGTCTTGACGCCCCTTTGTTGATCTTCTCAACAATGGGATCTATACCGATGTGACAATCATTTACGGTCCCAAAAATTGGTATCAGAGGGATGGTTTTGGCATGGTGGTGTTCACTTTTTTGTGTATTAATAATTTTCATTAATTTGAGTATACTTTGAGATTATAACTCTAGTGGATCTGTCTCATAAAAAAAATTTATTGAGATTTTTAAATACACCACTGTGAAACAAAGTAGGTTTTGGATTGATGTCATGTACAGATAATGACAAAATTTAAGATAGATAAATTCAATGAGAATACATTTTTATTTTGGAAATTGAAGATGCAGGTCATGATACAGAATTATCATTGATGAATTGAATTTGGTGAAAGACTGGAATATGTGATGATAGAGTGTGGTTCTTGTGAGAGCCATAATAATGAAATGAATAGAAATGTGTTAAGTACTTTTGGAAAGGGATACATTCTTGTCTATGAAGTGGCAATGACTTCTAGAAGAAGAAAAAATATCAACAACACAAGAATAATCAACGCAGGAGCAATATGGCACATGCCATCTCAACAAGAATGGTTTGACCATCATAAAAAAATCCTGAAAGGACTTGTGTACTTGGTGAATGATCACACCTTTAAAATCATTGGATTCAGTACCATAAAACTGAATATGCATTATGGTATTGTTCAAACCATTCAAGGATAAATCCATGTGAATGGTCTGAAGGAGAACAAATTGTGTTTGGGATAATTTGATGATATCGGACGAAAAACTCACATAGAGAATATAGTGATGATAATTTATAAGGGTGTGATTACAATAATGAAGGTGCCTAAAATCAAAAAGAACTTTTAAGTTCTTATTTTTGAAACGTACAAGGAGGTAGAGATAGTTTTTGAATCAACTACCTCAATTGAAGAATTGAAAATATTATGGAATCAAGTGATATTCCAAATATTAGAACAAGGCTTGAAGATTATTTTTGATTGGAAGTTGTTTTATAAGATTACAAAGGAATCCTTACCATTTTATGAGCATTGTGTTTTGATCAAGAAATATTAGTTGATGTTAGGGACATTGACAACAAGAAGCAAGGAGAACTTATCTTTGATCTATTTTTAAATTTGGAAAGCACTGGTTATATACCTTGGAGGGGAACGATACTTTGTATCCTATATTGATGATTATTACTTGATATGTCAGGTATACCCAATAAAGTGGAAAGTGGATGTTTTTGAAGTCATCAAAACATTCAAAGTGTGTAATGAACATGAATATGGAAATAAGATCAAGCATCTTAGGACTGATAATGGTGGATAATATATAAGTGAAGAGTTTGATACTTTTTTTCAATAGGAATTCATAAAGAGACAGTTCAATGTGTTGAACACTACTCAACATGATGGAGTAGTGGAGTAGATAAACAAAATATTGTTTTATAGAACAAGGTAAATGTTGATGACTAAGGAATTTCCAAAAAATCTTGGGCAGAATCCATTATTACCTTTTGTTATTTTATCAACCAATATCATTCAATAAAGATTGATCTAAAGACACTGACGGTGATGTGGACTGTTAAAACTACTCACTAATCTCGGTTACATAATTTTGGAAGTCCTATTTATGAAAAGTTTTATGACTAGGAAAGATCAAAGTTGGATTCAAGATCTATGAAATATATCTTCATGGGGTATGCTAATGGTGTGAAGGGGTATCGTTTGTGGGACCCCACTTCCCTAAAACTTATCACCAGCATAGACGTCATTTTTTTAGAAGACAAGGTGAAAATGAAAACTAATCTAGACATATAGAATTACAATACATAAACAAAAACAATATAGGTAGATGAAAAATCCAAGCAATAACTAGTTTCCTCTAAGTCATTACCGTAGTAAGGTGATCAAGTACCAGTTGATTCTAAACCATGATGGTAAATTTAGGAGAAAAGGGAACCAATATGGATCTCATACTATGTGACTGAGAGAAATATTTTGTATTGGTTATTGATAGATGATAGCGAATTATCTTCTTTTATGGAGGTGACCTAGAGTCCAGATGTATCCTCAATGATGGAGGTGATGAAAGATGAACTAGAATCCCTGTATAGCAAAATGACTTGAGATCTTGTTCCATTACCTCATGGATGGAAGAATATTGAAAATAAATGGGTCTTTAATATCAAATGGGATGGAATTTACCAGGAGGATGGATATTGTGCATGACTAGTGGTAAAAGGATATGATCAAAAGGAAGGTATTGATTTCAATGAAATATTTTATCCTATTGTTCGACCGATGATAATTCATTTAGTTTTATTTATGTGTGAAACATATAGTTTACATATAGAGAATCTAGATGTGAATACTGATTTTCTCCATGGTGATTTTGATGAAGAGATCTATATGCTCCAACTGAAAGGTTTTGTAGAAGAAGACAAAGGGAACTTGGATTACAAGTTGAAAAAATCTATGTACAGTCTCAAGTAGGTGCTTAGGTGTTGGTATAAGAGATTTGACTCCTATACCATGAACCATGGATTTGACAGACATCATTCAGATCCTTTTCCATATTTCATGGGTTTGTATGGTAATGATTTCATCATTCTTCTGTTGTATGTGTATGAAAAGTTGGTTGTAGGCCCCAACAATGAACAGATCTAGGAGACGAATGAAAAACTGGTTAGGTTGTTTCATATTAAGGACATGGGACTAGAAAAAGAGATTATTGGGATACAGATTTACTGAGATAAAAATAATTGGATGATTATTCTATCATAAAATATTTACTTATAATTTTATTTGAAATGATTCAACATGCAAGAATGTAAGACAATCTCTACCCATATTCCTATTAATTTAAAGTAATTATCTATGATGAGTAATAGCAATGAAGTAAATAGGATGGATATGTCTCGAGTACCATATGTATCATTTGTGGTAATTCTAATGTTTTTTATGATTTTTACTAGACCAAACATTGCACATGTAGTGGGAGTAGTTAGTTTGTACATGGAGAATCCATGATGGGAGAATTGCAGCACTGTGAATATGGTCTGAAGATACATCAAGGAGACATAAAATTCTACATTATGTTATGGAGGATTATATTTCACTATTAGAGGCTATGCTGATTCAAATTTTTCATGTGATTCTAACTAGAGAAAATCCACTACAGGTTATGTGTTTACTACCATAGGAGGACCTGTGAGCTAGAATTCAAAGTTATAGTCAGTTGTAAAATTATCCACAATGGGAGTAGAGTATATGGAAGCTATAGAAGCTTGAAAAGAGGATATTTGGATGAGTAGGTTGTTGTAGGATCTTTGATATAGACAGATGTGGATTTTATTGTTATATGATAGCTAGAGCTCTTTACAAATTTTAAGAAATCCATATTTTCGTTCCAGGATGGTACATGTTGGGGGTAAAATATCACGTTCTTCTAGATGTAGGGATGGAAGTGTGGACATGAAAAAAAATCACCCTAAAGAAAATATTACATATTTCCTGATGAAGGAAATTATATATGATAAGTTTAGATGGTGAATATCCTCAAGAAGCCTTATAGAGACATGATCCACTTGTTTGGAAGATAGAAAGGATGAGTGGATATATGATTAGTTCTCAGTCAAATATCCATGTGGGATATGTGTTGGTAGATGTTTATTTGAAGGATGGTGTCACCCCCTATTTTTGTCAAGGGAGGTGGGAATGGTAGATGTGGTGGGTGGCCAAACCCCACCACACCACCAGCGTGAGAAGAGTTGGGAAGGGTTACCAGTAGGAAATAAAAAGAAAGGGCCTCCTCCCATTTCTCATTAGCTGCAGCTTTTCATCACCGATAGTTCATCCCTTTGATTGGTATTTGTGAGGTGGTTTCCCAACATATTCAAGAGAGATATTATGAGGGTATTTTTCTTTTAATATTTAGGGAGCGTGTACCCACATTTTACCCATAGTGATACTTATATTTTCTTGTGGTTTTTACCCCTTTCTTTTTGGGGGCATTTCCACATTACATCTGGTGTCCACTTATTTCCATATTTTCACATTAGTTTATATTTTGATTATTTCTACACCAGTGGTCCAATCATTTATAATCCCAACAAGGGTGTTGTCAATTTTCACCAAGGATGGTGAAACACCGACACCAATGGAAGATGAGAGACATTGATTGAAGCTTACACAAGGTAGAAAATAGAACTATAGGAAAAAATGAGTTTATCAGATGAAATATGAGAAAACCCATAAGTGGGGAATAATCCAAAATATAAAGGGGGAGATGAAAAATGTTATCAATCCATTTGACAAAACACATTCCCTCGAAACAGAACAACCCACTCAAGCACCCAAAAAACAAATGTAGGGATGATCAGGATCAAATGGGTGGTGGAAATATCAAGTGATATAATCAATCCCACCATGTATTGATGACATGGAAAAGAAAATGAGGAAAGAATCAATTAAAAGGAGCATGACGAAGGATGAAGAAGAAGGCTAAGCTCAAGTCCTGAGTTAGCAACCCAAGCGGAGTTCTAAGCTAGTAAACCCACCAAACCTAGAAAATTATTTTGATAAATAATAAAATTAATCAACTAATTTGTTATGAATGAATAAAAAACATGAAATTTAGAATTAAAAAAAATGAAATTTGAAACATAAAAACACCAAATTCACATATTCTATAGGAAGGGTGATGATTTTTATAATTGTATGCAACAAAGATCCAAGAAATATTTCTCTGACTCTCAAGGTCAGGGAAAACATGGAATGAATGATTCTAATTAGAAAGGATCAATTATGTGGAGTAATCATGAGAATAATCAAGGGAATAATCATAGAAATGATGGATGCACCAATCTACAACCTGGTACCTCTCATGGGAGAGTCTATTATCTGGTGTATGGTGTTCTTCATCAAGAAGAAATTATTGGTCCTTATCTCTAGGGAAATTCCAACAGAGATGGTTACTCTTGGGATAAGGTTATTGAAAGAGGAAATTTATTCAATTAGGCACTCATCAAGGGAGTTGATATTAAGGATCATATTGAATGTGAGTTAGAGGAAAAAGTCTATAATGATCTTCAGTTGATACAGGAGAATATTTTTCTCAATTTTGGTGATAGAAAAGGAAAGAAAAAGGTCTATGATAATTCAATATTGGTGAGAAAATCTATAAAATGATCAGGAAAAATAAACATGGATGATGTTATGGTTAGTGTTGGTAGTAATCTCTTCAATATTTCCAAGGACCGATGAAAGGACCACACTCACGATTCATCTAATTTGATTGATAATCTAGTAGTTAAAAATGATTCTTATCTGGAATAATATTGAATCAATCATAGGGATGTTGGGAATAACTCTGACCTGATGATTATATCTTCCTTGTATGTGATTGGCATTACTAATACCCCTATTATGAAATAGTTTTGAATTAATTCAGATAAACATAATAAATCTGAACCTAATAATGAATTTACTTCTTCTGATGTTGTTTCAAAACAAGTCTAGGTGGATGCCTTCCATGATTTAGCTAGGAAATGGAAGAAATCATAGGAGGTGAGCTCTTTTTCCTTTTATAAACTCAAAACAAAATCCATAAAGTGTATCATTAAGTCATATTCTATGAAAATGAGGGTTGAAGATCACTCAAAGTCTTATGTATCGCCTACTAGCCCAATGGGGTATTTTGGTGTTGTGGAAGTGGATGTTGGTTCAAGTAGAGTGAATATAATGTCCACAAACTTGAAAAACATGTTGAGACATCCTATCCTAGACTTTGTTCCTAAAAAGAGTCTATTTTCATGCTCAAAGGGGATTTATTTGGGAAATATAGCTGATGGATACCACTCAAGGGAAGGTACTCACACCACTACTGATGGGATATCATTAGAGGGAAACTCCACATGGGATAATACTCACTCTACAACTGATCTTATTAATGCATGGTTTAACCACATTGTAGTGTAGGTTCATCTAAAAACTTAGGTTGAGGCACCATCAACACCTTGTTAGTACACTCTCATGGTTTTCACCTCTGGTAGGGATGAAATTGTGATTCCATCACATTATGAATCAAGTAAGGAACCTCAACTAGGCCTAGATACTATGGGCATCATCACTAAAAAAGTATCCATTAACATCGGTTATTCATTCAAATGGAATAATTTTAAACCACAATATTATCATTTAAAATCATTTACTAAAACCACTACGTATTCCATTGTATCCTGTCATTTCATGATAGTTTTTTTCATTTTATAATTGTTTCTGTATATGCTGTTTGGGAGAATTTAGTCATGATTTTAGTTTTATATTACATTTTTTTAAAATAACCTGAAAATAAAATAATTAATATAAAAATAACCTCTTCTAACAAATTTACTAGTGGGTAATAGTAACTACTTCTAATATGGATTTTCATTAATTTATTTAGCAGTGGTGTTTAGAAACCATCGCTAAATATTTTATAATGACCCAGAATTTTAGAATGATAATTGTTTCCGGATAATATGTGTGTTATATTATTTTTTACTCAACAAAACTATATCTTATTAATAATGAAGTGAGTATAATTTGAAATGTGATCATCATGTTTCGACCATTATATTAATGTTGGTCAATTATAACCGTTGGTCAATATGACCATTGAAAACAATACTATTGATAAAAAATTTAACATCATAATTAGTGCTTATAAGTAGAAATTAAAAAATAAAATTAATTCATAAATGAGAAACTATGGCATCAACCAGTACATTCATGCTTTATGAAGACCACTTATCAGAACTTGGGAATGAGGTAGCATCACTGGGATTCACTCTTGACCTAGCCTAAACTGAGGTACAATAAGTGAAGTTTGAATGAAATAACCTACAGAAGAAGTTCAAGTTAGTATAAATTACCATTTGGGAAATGTTATCTAAGACACCCCATGAATCTATCACCATCACACACCTTACCCTTAGGTCATATATGAGTGTTATAAGTTGTTATGGTTCAAGGCCCTTGTCACCTAATGTGTAGTTCCATTGATAAAAGAAATTATTTCATCAATTTCATTTTAAGAATATTTTTTATTAATAAAATTAATATGTAATTTTATAAATTGATTTCTATGATAGAAAATATAATTTTTAGAAAAGATATAAATTATTATAATAAACTAAGGTATTCCAAATAATGTCTATTCTGTGAAAACATTAATTTTCGTTGAAAAAAAAATAAGTAATATAAAATTATGGTTGACTCTTGTGGATTAAAATAACATAAATGGTGTCCCCAGTGTCCAATACCATGTCCAAGCCCGTGGTTTTGAATCTACCACTAACTAGTTTTCCAAGGCATAAATTTAGAAATTAATAAACAAATCCCCCACTTTTACTATAAATACCCACCTATTTCTTCTTTTCCTTTCACTCATAATTCTTTTACCACAAATCTATAATAGTTTTACCACCCAAGGATTCCTTGAAAGGTTTTTCAATCCCACAATTTCTTGATCCTAATGTTTTAGGAACTACTCTTCAAGGTAAGGAAAATGTCCCTCTTTTCTCTTCATTTTAAGAACCCCTTTTTGTACATATGTTCTGAATGTTATGGTAACTCTATATTATTTCCATTTTATTCATCCACTTACTTAAATATTATTTTTTATTAATGGGAGACCTATGTACCCTCTCTTTTTACCCATTTATAAAATGGTATTTTATACTCATCATACTACAGATTTTACATCTTAAAATTTATCTCTTCTCCTCAATAAATTCCCTTTTATTTTATTTTTGTGGATAATAAAATCTATTTATTTTCTAGGTGGATAAAATAAGATGTAAAAATGATTTATTTTATTTTGGTACTGACAAACATAAAACATTCATTCCCTTTTCATGTGTTTAAAATAAAATAACGATATGGTATTTTAGGCACTTTTTAAAATGCCATGCTTTTAATATGAAAATTGTTTCTTTTATTCTCCATGGGTTATTTATGAATTTTTTTTATGATCTATGTGGATCATAATAATTATAAAATATGAAGGGTGCACCCAAATAGTACACCAATTTATTGGGTAAATAATTTAATCGCAATAGATGACATGTTTTATGATACCTTGGTGAATAACCTTGGTAATTTTTACAACACCTCACTGACAAACATTGGAGACATGTTTATGAATTTCTTATTTAAAATTTTTAGCCACATTTTCATGTTATGATTCAGGTTATTATTATTATTATATGCCTCTTTTTCATTTATTTATGATAATTCTCAATTTCGAATTGATATTTCTCAAGATCAATGTAAATTGTTTCCCTTTATTCCCTTTATTTGGCATTATGCTCACCCTTTCCTTTGATGTAAGCCCACAAATTATGAGATATAGTAAATGTACTTAGGATAAACCTATTATGGATCCTTTAAAGTGGATTAGAATAATTTTTCATGTCTTCATGTATTAAGTCCCTTTTTCCTAAGAAACTAAACTTTAAAAGATCACTTATTTGTACAATGTAAATGAAAAGTTATGTAATAAAAAGGTAGGATTATATAATTGGTATCAAAAGAAGTTTTTTTATTTGTGGGAATCTAGATTTTAAATTTTTTTTAAGAATAGTAGATAAATATTAAATATTGATAAATATCATAGTATTTCATAGAATTGTTATTATTAATGCTTTCCGAACAAAGAAATACTTGTTTGGATACGAACAAGTGGATGTGGCTCCGGAAAAATTGTATCTAGGGGTAAAACTGAAAACACCACTTTGTGATAGAATTTAATGGGACGTAGTGCTTGACAATGAGCCTTAATATACTATTGGTTTATAAATATGAGGGTATATGTTTAGTTAATCACAATATTTTTAAGAACCATTATGAAGGATTTATATAAAATCTAATTGTTTTTAAAGAATAACATATTTAAGAATGATGTTTTAAAATATAAAATTCCTTTAGAGTTATATGATTCTTAAAAGAAACATGTTTCTCACTAAGTTTTTCTTCTTTTATAAAATGAAGGAAAATATGAGAAATCATATAAATAGTGAGTGTTACAGACTTGGTGATGAAAACCCTCCAATAGAGTGAAATTGTAAAACTTCATGAGAATAATGAATCAACTGACTCGATTTATGAGAAATAACTTCATTCAATCCTAGAGACCATATTCATAATGAAAGGAACAACATTATATTTAATCCTTTATGCACCAATGAACACCTTATTTTAGTGGATCTACTTACCCATTGATTTATGAACAATGGATAAGAACTATAAAAAATATCGTTTCGATACTCCATTATTCGGAATAAGAGAAAGTCACCCAAGCTATTTACTTATTATAGGGAGAAGTAAACCAGTGGAAAGAAATTATTAAAAACATGAAGCTAAGAGTGGAGATTGATTATATGGATCGTTAAGAGTACATGGGAGTCTTTTTTAATCAATAATTTCTTCATTCTATTCAAATGAAAATGGATATAGAATTCCTAGATCTGAAGTAGAAGGAAAATGAATCTGTGCGAAGCTATGAGATGACCCTTACAAGAAATTATTAGTAAACCTCTAGTTTTTTCATGGATCCTAATGGAAAGGATGATAGATTCTTAAATGGAATAATACCCCATATATGGAAGAATATTTCCAATCGAGACTATGAAAACAATAAAGAGCTAATGTGAAGTGTTCTAGAGGTTTAACTAGAGTTTAGAGAGATGTTGTGGTCCCATAGATTGAATGAAAATAAGAGATCAATGGAGATAATATCTAAGAGGAGTCTTGATCATGAAAGAGGAGAAAATAAAGTGAAATTTCCCATGTGAAAAAAATGTGAGAATAATCATTCAATGATATTTTTTCTTGGGAGTATAAAATGTTAAAAGTGTGGAAGATATGGCCATATCCTTTGGAACTATCAGAGTGAGGTGAAGGCTTGACTTATCAACACTAATGACAAAGGGAATATGGTGCAAGCCCAGCCTAAAGTCTAATAATATAAGTGTGGACAACATGGGCACTTTTCCAACCATTTTCCAAATATAAAGATAATGGAAGGGAATCACTATCAACCTTAACGTAGGCCAAAA
The DNA here is from genome assembly GCA_963277665.1 of Viscum album. NCBI lineage: Eukaryota > Viridiplantae > Streptophyta > Magnoliopsida > Santalales > Viscaceae > Viscum > Viscum album. The sequence goes on along the minus strand of OY728126.1, from coordinate 826,190,188 downwards.
GAGAAATGTCAGTCTTTTTCTATCACGATGGGTAATGTTGAATCTCAAAATTATGTGGTGGTAGGTACTCTTGTTGTTCTCTCAAATCGACCAATTAATTTGGTTGAATCATTTTCTACACATTCCTTTATTTACTCCAAGTTTTTAAATAATATATAATCACTCCCCAATCTGATAAAAGTAGAGTTTTCAGTCAATAATCCTTGAGGGATTATCCAAATATTAGTAGATTATAAAAAATATAGTATTTCCTTTAGTGTGCATAATATCATAGAAAATCTAGTAGTCATTCCCATGTAATAACTCGACACTATACTAGGGATTGAATAAATCTTAATTTATAATGATAAGATCAAATATAGAAGTAAGTAAATATCTATAGTCATGAATGGAAACCCTAAAGTTCCCTTCAAAGGATAGGTATCTCGACCTCATATTTGTAAAGAACCACCTCCCGTATCCTTCTTCACGAAAATGATATGTGAAGATGATGAAGGAAGTGAATGTGTACGAATATAATATGTTCCCATAATTTGTGAATACATTGAAATATTTCTTGAGGAGTTACATGGACCCCCCCCCCCTAGAAAGAGAGGTAGAGTTCTTCATTAAACTCATATATGGATCCAATACGATATCAAATACCCTGTATAGAATGGAAAATATGGAGATGGAGTAATTAAAAAAAACTTCAAGATCTTTTTGAGAAAGGGTTTATCTGACCAAGTGTTTCTCCCTGGAAAGAACATGTTCTCTTTGTGAAGAAGAAGGATGAATCTAGGAGGTTATTCATTGATTATAGAGAACTTAACAGGATCATAGTGAAGTACATGTACCATCTTCAAAGGATTGATGATTATTTTTACTTGCTTTGTGGGGAATAATTATTCTCTAAGATTAATCATTGATTTGGTTATCATAAATTGTGGGTGAAGAAATTGGATATTCCAAATACCCCATTCTGATCAAGATATGGTCATTATGATTTTTTATTCCCTTTGGTTTGACTAATTCTTCTTTTATTTTTATAGATTTGATTAATAGATTCTTTAAAGACTACCTTAATAACTTTGTGGTAGTTTTATAGATGATAATATGATATATTCTAAAATTCATGAGGAACATGAGAATAATCTACGTTTTATATTTAAAACACTATGGAAGGAGAGGATATTTTTAATGTATATACAATGGGAATTTTGGTTACAAAAAGTTTCTTACTTAGGGCACATAATAACCAATGACGGGATCTTAGTTGACCCATCCATGACAATGATTGTGGAGGAGTGGCCTTATCCTATTACAGTAACTAAGAATCATAGTTTCCTTATATTATCAGGATATTATTGGAGGTTTGTGAAAATATTTTCAAGGATTTATAATCCACTAACCTAGTTAACATGAAAAGGGGCCTTGTTAGTCTAGACAAAGGAGTGTAAAGAAAGTTTCCAAGAGATAAAGAAGAGATTGGTTACTACACCCTTGTTAAATATACCCACTATTACATAAGGATTCATTATTTTTAGCGATGCATATCTGAAAAGGTCTTGAGTGATTCCTCATGAAAAATTATAAGGTAATTTATTATGCAGCTCGATAGTTGAATCCACCGGAATAGAATTATCCTATGCATGATTTGGAGCTAGGTGTGGTTTTTTTCTCTCTGAATATATATACACATTATCTTTATGGGGATAAATGTGATATACGAACATACCATTAAAGTTTAAAGTATATTTTCATGAAAAAGAATTGAAAATGAGATATAGGATATGGTTGGAACTTATTATATATAATGATTATTTAATTCATTATCACCTCAGAAGAGAAAACAAAGTATCAAATACATTATGTAATAAAGACCCCATTATTTTGGAAAATGATGAGGATTCATGGAGATCTATTGATCAAATGACCTATGAAGGTTGGAAATGGGAATAATGAGGGAATGGAAATAATAAAAATTATCACAAATGATTTCTAAACCATCATTAATGGAGAATATCAAGAAAGATCAAATATAAGAACCTTTGTTACAGAAGAGGATAGAGGCTATGAATAATGGGAAGTTTACAAAGTTCAATATTGATCATGATGGTGTATTGAAATTTTGTACAAGTATATGTGTTCCATATATTCCAAAAATATAGAAGAAGCTAATGGATAAAGCTCATAGCTCTACATTCTCAAAAAATCTTGGAATCACTACAATGTATAGGGATTTTCTTAATCATTATTGGTGTTAAAACACGAATAGGGAGATTTCAAAATACACTACAAGGTTCTTGGTTTTTCAACAAGTTAAAGAAGAGAAAAGGATTCGTAAATTGGTATTACAAACAATACCCATATCAACATAAAAGTGGGACAATATGACTATAGAATTTTTCACTGGTCTCCCAAGAACATCTAAAAGACAAAATTCAGTATGGGTTATAGTGGAATATCTCACAAAGACTACCCATTTTATCTCTATCTAGGAAGACTTATCTATTGACTAGATTTCAAATATATACATGAAGGAAGTGGTGAGGTTGTATGGTTTGACATTTTCTATCATTTCTGATCATGATATAATGTTCTCCTAAAATGTATGCTGAAGTCTTCAACATGCTATAAATATTGAATTGAATTTCAGTATGTCTTATCACCCCCAAATTATAGACAATATGAAAGGAATATTTAGAAACATGGGTAGATACTAAGAACATTCTCAGTGGAATTTAATGGTGGATGGGATAAACATATCCCATTAGCTAAGTTCTCATACAACAACTGCTTCCATTTGATTATTAAAATTACACCCTATGAAGATCTTTATAGAATGATATGTAAAACTTATACTTTTGTGGATGAATCTTGTGAGTTAAAGATTATTGGGTCTAATTTTGTTAAACATATGACAGAAAAGGTTTATACCATACAAAAACACAAAAACGCTGCTCAAAGTAAAAAAGAGCTATGTTGAAAACCATCAAAGGGACTCGGAATTTGATGTTGGTGATAAAGTATTACTTGAAATTTCACCATGAAAGCAAGTCATGATGTTTGTAAATAGATGTAAGATTATCCCCATGTACATTGGACCCTATGAAATCCTTGATCATATAAGAGAAGTGGTCTATCTGCATGCACTTTAACCAAATCTTGTTCAAGTTCAAGATGTATTATGCATATCTATCATTAGAAATTTCATAACTAACCCTTCAAAAGTACTGAATATGGAGGTGGTAGAACTGGAACATGCCCTCTATTATGAGGAGCAACATGTGAAGATCTTGGATGGTAGAGACAAGGTTCTACACAACAAGACTACTAACCTCATCAAAATGTTGTAGAGGAACCATAAATATGAAGAAGAGACATGGGTACTAGAGTAAATATTGAGGTAGAAGTACCTAAAACTTTTATGAACTCATGGAACAAGTTGAACTTTTGGGGGAAAATTTTCTTAAGGGGGGAGAATGTAACAACTCAGACTTTTTGAATGAAATTTGTTTCTTGAAAGAATGTGTGTTAAATTATTTTGTACTAAAAAAAAATATCTCATTAATAATGAAGTGAGTATAATTTTAAATATGGCCATCAAGTTTTTACTTTTATATGATTTTTGGTCAATATGACTATTGGAAACAATACTCTTGATAATATTATTAACATTATAATTAGTGTTTATAATTATAAATCACAAAGGATAATTAATGTACAAAAGAGAAATGATGTCATCAACCAGCAGAGTCATAATGAATGAAGACCATTTGCCAAAACATGGGAGTGAGGTAGCATCACTGGGCTTCACTCTTAACCAATCCCAATATGAGCTTTAACAAGTGATTTTTGGATAAAATCTTCTATGATAAAAGTTCATGTTAGTGTAAATCACAACTCAGGCGATGTTAGCCGAGCCACCCCATTAATCTATCACCATAACACACCTTACTCTTAGGTCATATGTGAGTGTTATAAGGGGTTATGTGTCAAGACCATAGTTACCTAAAGTGTAATTAGATTGTTTAATTAAATTTTTTTTTCATCAATTCCATTTTAAGAATAGTGTTTCTTAAGAAAATTGAGATAGAATTTAATAAATTGATTTTCTCAGATAAAAATTGTACTTTTCAAAATAGTTATAAATTTTTATAATAAACCATGTTATTATAAATAATGTTTATTTTATCAAAATATTATTACAAAACACTCTTATTTAATATATAGGATAAAATAATTTTATTTTTCCATGTGTTTGAAATTTCACTATGGATTTTCAATCCCCTATTATTTTTAATAAATAAGGATTTATATTTATATAATTTAAAATTATCATATTTAGAGATTTATTTTGATAAAATAAATTTCATTTTTTAAATAATAGTTCCAAATTAGGTTAGGGTGAATTTATGATAATTTTCTGAAATATTTCTTTTTTTTCATGAAAAGTACAAATATAGTTTGAGTTTTTTCATATGTTTAATAAAATCATAATTATATAATAATGATATAATAACTGATTAAAAAAAATCCATGACATCAAATATATTATTTTATTCATATCAAGTATTTAAATATATTTTAATCAATTTATAAATATATAATTTACTTTACAAATTCTAAAATAAAAAATTTAACTTTAAAAATGTTATTTTGTGAAAACTCTGACTTTCCTTAAAAAATAAGTAATATAAAATTATATTATACTCTTGTGGACTAAAATAACATAAAAGGTTTCCCATGTTTCCAATACCATGGGCAAGCCCATGGTTTTTCATTTACCACTACTTTGGTGTCCTAGGCCTAAATTTTGAAATTAATAAACAAATCCCTCACTTTTGCTATAAATACCCACCCAATTCTCATTTTCCTTTCACTAAAAATTATTACTCCATAAAGATATGATATTTTTACCTCCCAAGGAGTCCTACCAAGCTATTCTCAAAATCCAAGATCTTGATACTCATGTTTTCGGAACTACTCTTCATGGTAAGGGAAATATCTTTCTTTTCTCTTTGTTTCAAGAACCCCTTCTTATATATGTATTCTGAATGTTATGGTAACTCTATATAACTTGATTTTTATTAATTTAATTACATAAAAATTATTTTTTATTAATGAGATACCCATGTACCATATTTTTTTATGAATTTTTAAAACCATGTTTTAAACCTGTTATGCTGCCGATTTTGCTTCATAAAATTTGTCACTTCTCCTCAAGAAATTCCCTTTTCGTTTACTTTTGTGAATAAAAAACCTCTTTATTTTATAGGGGTATTCACTAGTATGTAAAAATTATTTATTTTATTATATTATTGACATACATAAAACCCTTATTCCCTTTTTGTGAGTTAAAAATTACATAATGATCATGTTTTTAAGCACTTTTTAAAACCCAATGATTTTAATATGAAACCAGATTATTTTATTCTCCACAGGTTAATTCTAAAATGAAGGATTATTATCTATATAGATCAATCAATTAATACATATGAATTATTTTCCTTTATAGTTATCCAATTAATTGGATAATGAATTGAATCTATAGAGGTGACATGTTTTACGATATCTTGTTGAATAACCTAGGTAATTTTTATGACCCCTCAGTGAAAAACCTTGGTGATATACTTATGAATGTCTCATTTAAATGTTGTAGCCACATTTACATGTTATGATTCATTTTATTATTATTATTATATCCCTATTTCTTATTCCATTATGAAAATTATCAATTTCTTATTCATATTTCTCAAGATCACATGCAAACGGTTTCCCTTGCTTTCCCTTTCCAGGTCTTATGCTCACCCTTTCCTTTGATGTATGCACCCTAGTTATGAGATGCATTAAATGTTCTTAGGATGAACCTATTATGAATACCTTAAAGTGTAATAGAATAATTTTCTATGTTTTCATGTATTATTTTCCTTTTTTCATGAAATTAAAATTTCAAATATCATCCATTTGTACAATGTAAATTAAAAGTTATGTAATAAAAATTCAAGATGCAATATATTTCACTTAATTTTTATTAAAAATATTTAATAAAAAAATATACATATATAAACTATAACATATAATAAACTAAAACATAAAATCAAGATAAAATGATCATACATACATCATACATCAACATTAATATATACATACATCCACAGTCAAAATAACCTCATTCACCATAATCTCACTCAACCCATACATCATTCATAAATATATACATAAAAAATATGTCAAAAAAACCATGCCCAATATACGTCGACCCCTGACTTCCACTATGTCCACCTGCATTTAAATCATCTCATTAACTATAACAAAAAAAGGTACAAATTAAAACTAAACATAATAAATTTGAATTATAGTATAATCCTTAAAAAATTTAAACATACCATGAACAATAATAACTATCATGACTACCTTATACATAATGTCATGGATTCGAATGGTCAAACTCTCACCTATTGTTGACATCTATCACCTCCAATTAAAATCATTACATTTATGAAAATAAATGTGAAAGAAAAAAGACACATACTATATTTAGAATGTTTCACAGAAAATTTGTTATATTGTTAATCGAAAGGAATAAATTTTAACATAAAAAAATAATGTATCATTAAAAATACATTAAAAGAATAAACTCACCTCTTTAATATATGATTCAACACTATAAAATTAAAAGGAATAAGTATATAACGTTTTAATAATTTTTTAAATTGATCTGCAGTGTGCTTGAAATTTAAATAATACAAATATTTAAAGACTTTGATAAGAAATCATGTAATATATTTCAAAAACAACTCAACAATTTTTGTCCCATGATTTCATGGCAAATTGAGGTTTTTTTCTATCGTTCTTATCATTACACACATGTTTTAGTGTTTTAAAACACTAAAAATGAATTTATAGGAATCATAGGAAACCGTACTTGGAATAATGTGTCATCAGTTCCAACATTTCAAAAATAAATCAATGGTCATTTTCCTCTAATTTCATGTCAATATAACATCATTTTCTTGGTTTGGACCCCAAACACAAGTTTTTAAAGCTTTGATGCTTTTAAAAACTGTTTACTAATTCATTTCAACCACACCACATGTCATATTGATGTGATTTCAATGGTGATATGTAAAAAATAACTCAATAGAGGTTGTACCATGATTTTACCTCAACATAATGTCATTTTCTATGGTTTGGACCATGACAAGCACATTTATGTGTTTTAAAACACTAAAAACACATTTACAGGCATCCCAGGAAAACCAAAGCTCGAAATGATGTTTTATTGGATCTTATATTTATGAAATAAATCAACTATAATTTTCCTCTAATTTCACGACTATCTGACATTTTTCTTAGTTTGTGTCCACCAACACACATTTTATAGTCTTTGGCAACTTTAAAAACTATTTATCAAGTCATTCTGACCACACTATAAGTTGAATTAATATGTTTTCTACATGAAAATGTAAAAAATAACCCAATGGTGGTTTTACCATGATTTCACTTCAATCTGAGGTTTTTTATATGATTTGGACTATCACACACACATTTTTGTGTTTTGAAACATAAAAACATATTTAAGAGAATGTTGGGAAAACCATAACTTGGAATGACGTGTCATTAATTCCAAAATTTCATAAACCAAAAAAAAATTTGTTTCTTATTATTTCTTGTTAATATAATTTCATTATCCTAGTTTTGATCCCCGATACACTTTTAAAATGCTTTGGTACCTTTAAAAAATATTTAATAAGTCATTTAGACCACACCACATGTAAGATTGATGTTTTATCTATACATACATGTCAAAAATAACTCAACGGTGGTTCTACCAAGACATGAAATCAATATATGGTCGTTTTATATGGTTTGGACTATTACAACCATTTTTATATGTTTTAGGAAACTAAAAACATGTTTACTTGTATCCCAACAAATTGTAACCTAGAATGGAATGCCTTCTGTTCCTATATTTAAAAAATATATTGATGGAAATTTTCATCTGATTTCATTGAAATACTACATTATTTTCCTAGTTTTGACCGCCGGAAATATGTTTTTAAAGTCTTCAGTACATTTAAAAGTAATTCACCGAGTCATTTCAAACACGCCAAATGTTATATGGACATGTTGTCTATGAATACATGTAAAAATAACTCAACAGAAGTTTTCTCATGATTTCATGTTAATCTATTTTTGTTTTCTATAGTTTTGACCATTACACGCACGTTTTAGTGTTTTAAATCACAAAAAACACATTTAAAAGAATCCTGGGAAACCTATAACTCGGAATGACATGTCGTTAGTTCCTACATTTCAAAAATCAATCAATGGTCATTTTCCTCTTATTTCATGTCAATCTGACAACATTTTTATAGTTTTGACACCCTGACACACGTTTTTAAAGGCTTCAGTACCTTTAAAAATGATTTATTGAGTCATTATAACAACACCACATATCATATTGATGTGTTTCCTATTCATACATGACACAAAAAACTCAATGGTGATTATTCCATGATTTCAAGTTAATATGAGGTTTTTTATAGGGTTTGGACCATTACACACATTCTTATGTGTTTTAAAAGTCTAAAAACATATTTAAGGGAATATCCAACTAATCGTAACTCAGGATGAAATGTTGACAACAAATACATTTAGAATATCAATCAACGGTCATTGTACTATGATTTTATGTTAATCTGACATCCATTTCCAAGTTTTTACACCCCTGACACATATTTTTAAAGGATTTTTTACCTTAAAAAATTGTTTACCAAGCCCTTATGGACACAATATGTGTCATATTGATGTGTTGTTTGTACATACACATCCCAAACAACTCAGAGTTAATTGTACCATGATTTCACGTAAATATGAGGTTTTTTTAATGGTTTAGACTATTACAAGAATGTTTTAGGGTTTTAAAACACTAAAACACATTTAGGGGAATCCTAGAAAAACTATAACTCATAATGACATGTCGTCAGTTCCTAAATTTTAAAAATCAAAATATGGTCATTTTCCTTTGATGTAATATCAATATCATGTAGTTTCCCTAGTTTTGACCCCACAACACACCTTTTTAAAGGTTTCGATGCCTTTGAAAACTACATACCGAGTCATTCTAACAACAACACATGTAATATTGACATGATGTCTACACCAAAACACACTAAAAAAGAATTGTTTTGCAAAGAAATATTAGTGGCAGTTCTAGTAACCGATGCAAAATAAATTCATTTTTAAAAAATATAATATAGCGGTAGTTTAATTAAACAACTGCTCTATTTTTTATATTTTAATAATTAGCGGTGGTTTCAATTAAACTGCTAGTAAATGTTTTTAGAAAACCCTAATTCCTCCACTCCCTCACTCCCTCTATATGACCCTGACACCTATCCCCCCACCCAACCTCCTCCACTCTCATCTTAGGCATGACCCTGACCCCACCACCTCGTCGATGACCCACATTCACCCCACACCTCCGACCCACCTACTCCATCCCCAATAGTGACCCTAACCCCTAAACCCCCCCTCTGACCTCCATCTCTCTAATAGTGATGTGGAACCCCATTTGACCTCCCTCTTCCTGAAAGTTCCCCTACATGGTGGAGACACAAACACCCCCTCTGACCTTCCTCTCCCAGACTCTGTTCTCCTCCTTGACAGATCAGATCCCCTCCTCGGTGGCATGACATAACCCCCCATTGACCTAAAAATTAATTTAATATTCTCAAAAACTTTTAAGGGAAAGTGAGAACCCATGTCTATACAAAAACATAACTTCAAACAACAAAAGAGACAGTCAGACCATTGAAATCAAGTTTAAGCTTATTAGACACATTACTCCTATGTAGTTTCTTGAGAAACCCATTTACCTCCAAATCCAGATCATCTTTTATGAGGTCCTTGAAAAAAATATCTAACTTGTCCCACGTCTATATGAACTACTCCATGTTTAAATTCTCTTCATTAGCCACTCTGGCCAAAATAGGATCTTTTTTGTCAATCCACTCTGTCTGCATCTAGCTAGTTTCTACCCGAAGTTCTTTCTCATGCATCTTATGAAATCTTCTTTCGAGGCATTGAAAGGCAGTGATTTTTCCAACATCTCTTCCTCGGAATGGATGATAACTTCCCATGTCTTCATAAGTGGAACCTCCCCCATATTCTTCAATGCCTTATTGTCCATCTCTTCCTGTACAATTTCTTCATTGGATCATGTCCCATTCCGCAGCCCAGAATCCATCATTTCATTATCACCCGAGGGGATTAATGGGCCAATATCCTTACATCTTATGGACACAGGGTCATTGTAGGTTTCATCCACCTCATGCTTGTCAAAACTATTGCACTTTCTTGAGGGGGAGATGCCAGCATTTTTAGGACCCTTTGTGGGTAGATTACCCTTTCTTACAGTTTTAGTAACAGGAGGACTAGGTAGGTTGGAGTAATTTATCCTTGGTCTGGCCCACTAGTTATTCATAATGAATCCATCAGAATCCAAAATAGTTTTATTTCCCTTCTACGAAGAGGATCTAAGATAGTCCTCCGCAATGACAAGTTCCTTGAACTCAGTGGAGTCCAAATAATTGTCTATTTCCTCTTGAGAAAAACCCATATCCACCAAGGGGTACTTTCCATGGGTGACCTCCACCTATTTAGAATCCCCACAAGCATGGTCATCCTCTTCTCTTAACCCTAAAAACTAGTTTTGAGAATTCAAAATTGGTCCTCCAGAATTAACCTTCTCATCATAATAAATTCTAACATGTGTGACCCACTTTCACTTTTCTGGAGCTTTTCTTGGTCAAATCCTCGACCCATGAATTGGAATTTTGTTGAGGTGTCCTCCAGAACAATGCTGTGGGAATCCTCACCAGTGTATTCATCCCCAAAAACAATCTCAGTCATTGTATTATCATTGTTTGTATTTGGTGGATCCATCTGCAATGCCTATGTAGCACCCAGGTGGACCTCCCTTTCATCTATCCCAACCCATGCATGGTCCAGTCCCGCACAAACCTCACTATCACACAGTGACACAACAACATCCTCAGACGAGCTTTCTATAACAAAATCACAATTCAGTCAATGGAAAATATCAGGGACTCTTGGTTTAACCAGAGAAAATAGAGGTGACTTCTGAGGAACATTGGCTTCCTCACATAGGGGGTCGGATGTAGGAGAGGCTGTGTGGTCAGCCCCTAACCGCTTTCCAACATCCTTAGCTCCAAACCCATTCAGGATCCCATCTGATCCCAGGGTAGGGTCACGGGCACCATAACCCCCTTGTCATGTCCTTCCTCCTCACCCGTAGGAATGGGATATATTCCCAAGGTGGTGATACAACGAACAAAAGTGTGTCCAATACTCAAACACAATTGGTTTCTTCCAACAAAATCCCTCTCCTATCGAAATATAAATCCATTCAACTAGGGGTCTTGACACATCAACTTCGACACACATGCATGGAGAGATCAGGTGACATACAAAACTGGTTCTCAAATCTGAATAGAGGAAATGGAAAACAAAGTTCCCAAGCATTCCGGGATCCATGTAGTGATAAGATCTTTTGAGGAGGATAATCAAATCATGATGTTTCATTTGTCTAGGATCCCAATAGATGCACGTTCATAAAGCCCCCATTTTTAGAAAAAAAATCTTTCGAAGACATCAAACTATGGATATCATGAGGCGAACTAGGAAACCAAGGTCTGGGAGAGAAGAACCGAAGCATGTGTAAATTATGAGGTCGAAAGATTGAGTTGAGGATAACTCTCATGAAGGTCCAGGATCTTAGGGTAGATGGTAATTTCAGGGAATGGAGGAAAATAAGAGTAATTGGAAAATGAGGAAGAATAAGGAGGATTCTCCATTATAGGGGAAGAGAAACCCCCTCTACTGACGATGGGGGAGGGGCGGAGAAATCGGGCATAGACACCAAGGTCATGGCTGAGTTGCTAGAGGCTGAGAGCCGACCATTCACCAAATATTCATATCGGACTAGTTTTATTCTTTTCTAGAGACCCCCCCCCCCCATTATAGGTGGTATCATTCGGCCTATAATCACCCTAAATATGTTATTGAGTAGAATTAGATGGACAACAATGTGTGATATAAAGTGTATATAAATTTTTATTATTCATTAAATATTAATGTATATATTAAATTTTTATTTATAATTTGTATTATATATTTTGAAGTTATTTTTTTTTGAATTATAATAATAATTAATTATGGTTATGTTTTATTGAATTAAAGAAATAATTTTTTATGATATAAGTCAGTTATGAAAAAGAAATCATTAATAATATCATGGTTTTTATTTGATATTAATGAATAACACTTTTTTCAATATATGTTAATGACTAAATTTTTTAACATTTACATAATGGGGACTATTTCCCAGCACATGACCAATAGGTGGTAGGGTTTGGGGTCACACATGGTTCCAACACCAACCCTGGAAGGGTATCTAAGGATAAAGGCCTTGAAAATGAGATGTTATACCCTTTTAAAATTTATTAGAATTCTTAATATTTTACACATATGCAAGGAATCATTTATTTTAATAAAATATATAAAAAATGATAGAGTTTCTAGGTTTAAGCTTTTCATGAATGATAATAAATTATTAGTTATGCTAATTGGAACTTTTAAATAGTTTCATTGATTTTATTTTAACTAACATGAATTTTAAGGTAAATAATTATAGTGTATAGTTTGTTTTTTTTTGTTGAGTCAAATGACTATTTTTTTACCATTTGATATGAATTAGACACTCTAAAATGTTTTTCCAAATATATGATAATGGTTCCCCTTATTATAAAATCTGGGATTTGTTGTATCCCCTCAAATTAAAAAACTTATTAAACATTTTTAATGGTGGACCTAAAATGGAATAATGAAGTATAAGCACATATAAAAACCTAAAAATTCTATGTTAATCATTATTATCCTTATAATAATGTGAGATATTCAAATAAATTATACTTTAGATTCATATTTTGAAAGGGGTTCTCTTGGTCTTAATTAGACCATGATAAATGGTTCGTACATTGATCAATGTTGCTAAATCTTCAGTGGAATGAAACCTCCTTAGTTACAACACTTGGGTAGAATACACCATTATCTTCTTCTCACATAACAATAATATCATGTAAATATAAAATATCAAAAATTAATACATCTTTATCATCTTTAATGTGGAGTCTATTTTCCACAATAACATAATTAAAAATTAATTGTTTGAATCATTTATCAGACGACAAATACCATTCTCTTGAGTCTTATTCTAACCCATTGAGACCCTTCTTTAGCCTAAAAGAATAATTATTTTATTACTAATAAAGACACTTCATCTTCGAACTCTCAATTTAGGAAGACATATTGGATATCTTTTAGAACATTCATGGGTTTCCTTTGTGCTAAAATGTGGTGTTCATCTAATTCATGTGATTATTAATATATGTTTTCGAAAATATTAATTTATTTGATACATGATTTTATATTATAATTTTAGTAAGCAAAATTTGATTATTTGATTCATCCCATTTTCCATTATTGTTTTTATGAAAGAGTTAATGGAGAGGTTTGGAGATATTTAATTTTGATTGTACCTATTTGATTAAACATTTATATATTTATATATAAATGTACACGAGGAATAAAATCCAATAACTGTGGATAAAATTTGGATTAATTTACCTCAAAACACACCTCAGTATACCAAGGTTTTGGAATAATTTTTAGACTATGAAATTTAAAACCGATTAGTGGATGGTAGAATAAAATTTATGTGTCCTAATTATAAATACAAGTGATGGTTGAATATAAATGAAGTATACAATTATTTGATATTGAAATAGCTTCCTACTTGATATGTATATTGTATTTGGAATAGAGAATCAAATGTTATATAATGTCAAAACAATGACAATACTATCAACGAAATACAATGTGACCCAAGAGAGGATAATTCCATTTGAAATTTGTTAAATGACACATTTCTTTTTACAGAATACAATGTCTAAGATTTTAGTAGATCAACAGATCCTTTAGTTGAACCTGATTAGGTTAAACATGCTCAAAACATCAGTGACAAAAAAATTATTTTTTTGCATTAGTTGAAGACGAACAACAAGAAATCTATGAAGTGTGGTCCAAGTATTCAAATTTTTCTTTTTTACTTAAGATGTACCATATAAAGTGCCTTTTTGGAATTACTGAAAAATTAATGTCCATGATTTTAGATTTTCTTCATGATTCATTTAGTGAAGATAAGATCTCTGCATCATTCTATGAGATGTATAAATTCATCAACAAACATGGACTCGATTATTAAAAGATACATGCATTACCTAATTATTTCATGCTTTACCTAGGAGAAGAGTCTAATAAAGAAGAATGCCCAAGATGAAATACAAGAAGATGGAATTAAAGGAACAAAAATAAGAGTATTAATCAAAGAAACCCCATAAAGAAACATAAGAGGAGAATTAATGCATAGGTATTGCGTTACTTTCCTCTAAAACCACACTAAAAAATATTATTCAGTTCATACAAGACTATATACAACTTGAAGCGAAATTCTAAGGATAATGATGATGGATTAATGATACATCAAAAAAATTCAACATCATGGAAGATGTTTTGATTTTCTATATCCATATTTTTCTTCAGATCCTAGGAATTTATGTTTAAGATTGTCTTCTAATGGTTTTAACCATTTTAGTACTTTAAGTAATAATTAAATAATTTTTATAGTTGTTTTTATCCTATATAATCAACCTCTATGGATGTGTATGAAGAAGGCTTATTTCATTATTTTGATGATTGTTATTATAAATAAAACAACTATAAATGGAATTGATGTATACCTTCAACCTCAAATAAAAGAATTACGATAATTATTGGATGATGGTATGTAAATATATGATTCTTCAATGGGACAAATATTAAAAATTCATAATTCTTTAATGTAAACAATTAGTGAATTTCATGGACTAGAAAATTTATATGGTTGGAACACTCATACTTGTTTGGCTTGTCCAGTTTGTAATTTTGATTTTGAACTTCAATGATTACCTCATAACAGAAAATGGTGTTTTATGTGTCATCGTCGTTTTCTTGACATTTCTGATAAATTTAGGTTTAACAAGATATGAATAAATGGGGATTTTTAAATGGTATAGTCATCGAAAGTGTTATTTGGTTTAGAAATATTTGGGAATATAAAAGAATGACATTGAAGAATTTGGAAAATTGAATCAATTTAATGAAGGGAGGAAAAGGGTATGAGGCATAATATATGAATATGTTGGAAAAATAAAATGGAATAAAAAGAGTATATTTTTCGAACATCCTTATTGGGAGTTTAATTTGATACATCATAATCTTGACATAATGCATATTTAAAATAACATCTGTGATACTATAATTTTACAGTGCTTAATGAGTAGGGTAAATCAAAAGATAACGGTAATGCTCATAAGGACATTGAGTCAATGAATGTAAAACATGGTTTGTGGGAAAATGTGAATGGAAAATATCCTTTGACTATTTTTAAAATAAAAAATCATGAGAAAGACATATTCCTTCAAAATTTAAAGAATATAAATGTGCCAAATGGATATTAAAGTAATATATCAAGGTGAATTGACTTGAAACTTTTAATGTTACATGGATTGAAAAGTCATGAATCACAAATTTTTATAGAGTAGTTTTTGTCATTGGCTTTGCGTAAAACCTTAACTAAAAATGTTTCTTCAGTTATAGTTGAGTTTTGTACATTTTTTAGCAATATTAGTGGAAAATCACTAAATCCAACTAGTCTTTGTAAACTTCAAGAAAGAATTTTTTGACACTATATCATTTAGTGATGATATTTCCCTCTTTATTATTCAGTCATGTTTCTTTTCACTGTTCTTTTGGTTAAAGAAGCTAAACTTGGTGGATCGATACACTATCAATGGATGTATCTAATTGAGAGATACGTTGATATTATTTTTATTTTCATTGGTGAATTTAGTTATATAAAATCATTATGTAATTTTTTTAATCAGTTTCTTATTTTTTTCATTAGGTACTTAGGTCATTTGAAATCATATGTAAGGAATAAAGCTCAACCAGAAGGCTCTATTACTAAAGGTTACTTATTCAATGATTGATTGAACTTCCATTATAGGTATTTGGATGGGATTGAGACTATATTAAATCATACAAGTTGTTCTGATGACATCCCCACTAATTCACATTCTGAAAATTAGTCATCAGTATTTCAAACATTGGATGAAAAATTGAAAAGGGGTCAAATTTTACACTGACTGAATTGAAGCTGCTACAAGAACATAGATATGTGATACTCAATAGTGCTATTTCAGATACATTTATTGAATAATTGAAACTGCAAACAAAGGGGTGACTAAGGGGTCAATCTTGAAATGAGTTGGAATTAAAAAAAAGATGATAATAAGGAGCTCGTCAAATGGTTTTCTTGTCAGGTAAGTATATAACCATATTTATATTATTGACATGTAGTTATATTTTCTATGTTAAAAGTAGAACCATATATATATTTTATAGCTAAAGAATGTTGAAAATTGTTCTAAAATATCAAATGATTTTAAATTTTTGGCTCGAGGTCCTCTATAGAAGGATAAGAGATATGATTCCAACAATATTAACGGTTTCAAGTTTCACACAATTAATCATGAAGAAGACTTGAAAACTAAAAATAGTTGTGTATTCACACTTACAGAAGTGGGATACTATGGGAAGCTGAATGATATAGTTGGATTAAACTATCATGTCCAATTTTCAGTTGTATTATTTAAATGCATGTGGGTCAACATTGATAGCGGTATAATGAAATATTTGTTAATTTTTTACTTATTTAAACTTCTCTTTCCTGATGGATATTGGTGAGTGTGTATAGCATGATCCATTTATCTTGGATTCACAAGTAAAGATGGTTTATTATGTGGATGATAAAATACCTAAATTTTGGAGTGTTGTTGTATAATTAAACGAGATTGAATTTTATAATATGGGTGATGAAGATCAATTTGTACTTTGTGACAGTGAACCTCACCAACCACAAAACAATTAATTTTTTTTCCTAAAAATATCCAAATAGTAAAACATTCAAGATAGGTTCAAAATTAAGGACTCGTCGTGTTAGGGGTTGATAATAATAAACATAATTAAGAAGAAGATAATTGAATATATAAATTGGTAGTAAATATAAACTACTTTTTCTCATTGACAAATGTTTCATAGATATATACATTTTTCTAGTTTTTCTTTCTCTTATTTTTGTAAAAATATTTTAGTTTTTAATTTTATATACATTTAATATTCCATAACCATTTTAAATGTAAGAATACATAGGAAAAAAAGAATTTAGGATCTTATCCAATTAACATCTTGGAGAACACCACCAACATCATCATCTTTTGTGGATCCTTGTGATTTTATTATACCTGCTACTTCGAGTTAGCCAGCCATTTCCCCAAATGAAATTCGTATCCCACCACCTGATTCAACTTTGGTGATGTAGCAGTTGGTCAACCATCCATCTTGGGGATATTGGTGAGTTATAGTCATTGGTATGTATTTCATTTTTCAAAAAAAAATTATATTTTACTAATTTTTTAATGAATTTTGAAACAGATAAAGATAACCATAGAAGGGATATAAATATAAACATAGAAGATGAATGGGACATGAAGGAATTAAAGATTATCATTCAGTTTGATGATTTTTATGTGTCTATCAGTGACACTACGTGAATATATGGGATGATTCTTGGACATATTTCTTGTGAAGTGGTGATCTTTCAAATTAATTATAAAGATTGGAGGCATAATCCAATATCTTTGAAAAATGGAGTCTTTGATACTCAAGTAAAGGTAATATTAATTTATTATTCCTTGATGACTGATTTGTAAGATATGAGTAAAATTTTGTATTATATTTATAAAGTGTTATGATTTTTATTTCAAGATGTTTTTTAATTTTTATGTCCTTGAGTACATTTCACACTAATGGAATTTGAACGTTTTTGGTAAGAAATAGATATATTTTAAATGGATATTATGGAAAGAGTTTATTAACACGTCTATAAGCTCATGATAGATGTATAAGAAAGTGCCTAAAGGTATTTATCATGAGAAATGGAATCTCTTTATTGATATTAACATAGGCACATATCATGAGGCAATTGCGTATTTTATAGTATCTTAATAAAATAAACACAATAAAATTATAATTTTTATTAATGTTGCTATTTTTTGTAGGAAATATAAAAAAATACTATGAATCATGAAAAGAAAGACATTTCTCATATTGAAGGGTCTCATAGTTTTTTGAGAAAAAGAATAATTTTGGTTTGTATTTTATTAATTATTGTTTATATCATTTAATTATAAATCAAGCTTTTTTATAACTTATTTATATTTTTTTATAAAGGCTAATGAATTAGTTCACTTTTTTGGCCAAATAGATATGTTGTTTAAAGTGAATAGGAAACCTGATGAAAGTTTTGTAAATGAGCCTACCAAAGATATTGAATTAAGTACTTTACATTACCATTTCATATTATTTCATTACTATAAAAACATAATAATGAAAAATATATTATAAAAACTAACAAGATTTAAACCCAATTAAATTGGTCCAGTTGCATAGATCAATCAATTCCAATTTAACATTGTTTAATACATCAAGTTGATAACAATTAATTGAATTTAATTCTTGTTTATTGTTATAATATAATTTTCATTATTTTGTTTTTTTATTTTTGAAATAAAAATAAATAGTAATGAAATATTTATTATTTAGATAATATTATGAAGTTCGTATATTTTAAAAAATCATTGTTAATTTATTTTATTAAGAGGTTAAAATTCAAGAAGTCTAGGATGTGAACCCTTTTCAATCATCATCGATTTCCCAGAATGACGCAATTTTAATAGTTTTAGGGAAGTATCATCCCAAACGTGTATGAGGGATGGTTTCTCGGCATACTCCATCAGTAGTCTTTAGTAGGGCAGCATAATCCATTACTGTTACACCCAGGGGGTGAGTAGTGTCATTGATTAAGAATAACAAATACAGATTGAAATATTGAAAGAAACTATTCAAGAATAAGCCTCTTATAGGAAAACTGAATATCAATGACAACATCACATAGAAAATGTTTTAGTTTCTATTTTTTAGTGGATGATCGACACAATCCCTAAATAAATTTCCATATTTATAGATCATCCCATCAAGGTAAATTCTAAATTTTATAGATCATTTACACATTTGCAATGAGCACATACAAGATCCATAATAAAACTAAAATGACACTTTTATATAGAAAAAATTCATTTTGAGTCATACCAACAACATATTATGACTAATAGACATGTGTTTAATTCCTACATGTTAAAAATTAATTATAAACTGTTATCCATAAATTTGAAAATAAATTGAGCTAGTTTTCTTAGTTTTAACTCGGTAAATACTTTTTAAACGCACCAAATCATTTAAAAATAAGTTTTGGGTGGTCAAAACCTAGAAAACAACATCAGATTACCCTAAAATAATGGAACATAAAATGTAGATTAAATTTTGAAATTTATTAACTAACACCACGCCATTCTAAATTATGGTTTTTTGGTTATGGATGTAAATGTATTTTTAGTGTTTTAAAACACTAAAAACAAGTGTGAAATGGTCAAAACCATATAAAATAACTTTATATTTATTTTAAACCATGGGAAAACCACTTATGAGTTATTTTTTATGTTTACATGCAGACAATATCTCAATATGAAATGTGTTTTGGTCATAATTACTTAGTAATCATTTCTTAAATTTAAAAAAGTATTTAAAAACAAGTGTTAGGGGTGTCAAAACCAAGATAAATATGTTATATTTCCGTAAAATCTGGGGAATTTGACTGTATATTGAATTTTGAAATATAGAAACTAACAGAATTTCATTCTAAATTTTTGTTTTCCCGTTATGGTCGTAAACACGTTTTTAGTGTTTTAAAACACCAAACCATGCATAGAATGGTCAAAATCATATAAAAAATATCATATTAATGTGAAATCATAGGAAAACAACCAATGAGTTATTTTTTATGTGTATATATAGAAAAACATCATTATGATGTGCAGTGTGGTTAGAATTACTCTTTAAACACTACTTAATGGTACAAAAACCATTAAAAACAAGTATCGAGGGGTAAAAATAAGAAAATGAGGTCATATTGCCCCCAAATTAGGGAAAAACCCGTAGATTGAATTTTGAAAAATATGAATTAATGTCATCTCATTCCTAATTATGGTTTTCTTGTTATGGTTGTAAATGCATTTTTAGTGTTTTAAAACACTAAAACATTCATGGAATGATCAATAGCATAGAAAACGACCTTAGATTAATTTGAAATCATGGGAAAACCACATATATGTTATTTTTTTACATGTAATACTTGAAAAAACATCACTATGATATACTCTTTGGTTGGAATGACTCGATAAACACTTCTTAAAGATACAAATGTGTTTAAAAAAAGTTCTAGGGGTTAAAATGGGGAAAATGATGTTGGATTTCCCTGGAATTAGAGAAAGATGGTCCTATATTGAATTTTTAGATGTAGTTACTAAAGACACATCATTCCAAATTACGATTAACCTCTTATGGCTGTAAATTTGTTTTTATTGTTTTAAAACACTAATACATTTTTAGAATGGTCCAAACCATTGTAAACAACCATATATTGATTTAAAATCATGGAAAAACAATTTATGAGTTGTTTTTTATGAGTAAACATATAAAAAAAGTCAATACAACATGTGGTGTAGTCGAAATTACTTAGTAAACACTTCTTAATGGTACGAAAGCCGTTAAAAACAAGTGTTAGTGGGGTTAAAACCCGGAAAACAATGTTGGATTATCATGAAATTAGGGAAGATGACTATATAATGAATTTTGAAATATAGGAACTAAATACATATCATTCCAAATGAAGGATTTCCCATTATGGTCTTCAATTCATTTTTAGTGTTTTAAAACACGAAAATATGCATATAACGGTGAAAACCATAGAAAACAAACATAAATTACTTTGAAATCATGGTAAAATCACCACTGAGTTATTTTGGAGGTGTACGAGTAGATAACACATCAATATGATGTGTGGTGTGGTCCGAATTACTTGATAAAAACTTCTTGAAGGTATAAATTCATTTAAAAACAAACATCGGGGGTCGAAACCAAGAAAACTATGTATTATTTCCCTATAATTAGGGGAAATGGTTATAGATTGAATTTTGAAATGTAGGAACTGATGACACATCATTCCAAATTATTATTATTTTTTTATGGCCGTAAATGCATTTTTTTTATTTTAAAACACTAAAACATGCATGTAATGGTCAAAAGTATAACAATAAACCTCATATTGATGTTAGATCATGGGAAAAACACAGTTGAGTTATTTTTGACATGTATGTGGAGACAAAACATCAACCATATGTGTGATGTGGTCGTAATTACTCGATAAACATTTATTAAAGGTACAAAAGCCTTTAAAAACAAGTGTTGGGGGTCAAGACCAACCAAATAATGTATGATTTATCAAAAATTAGGGTAAATACCACGTAGATTGAATTGTTAAATGTAGGAACTGACATAACATCATTCTGAAGTACAATTTTCCCTAGATGACCATAAACATATTTTACTGTTTTAAAACACTAAAACATGCATGGAAGAGTCCAAAGAATAGAAAAATACGTTATTTTTATGTGAAGGCATTGAAACCCCACTATTGATTTATTTTTGATGTTTACGTGTAGACAATATATCAATATGACATGATTTGTCGATATAATTACTATGTAAACACTTCTTAAAGGTAGAAAAGCCTTTAAAAAAATTGTTGGGGGTCAAAACTAAGAAAACAATGTTTGGTTTCCATAAAATCATTGGATAATGACTGTATATTGAATTGTGATATTTTGGAACTGATGAAAATACATTCTAAATTAAAGTTTTCCCATTATGGTTGTAAATCAAATTTTAGTGTTTTAAAATACTAAAACGTGCATGGAATGATCAAAGCCATAGAAAACGACCACATGTTGATGCTTAATCAGGAAAACCCCACATATGATGTTTATTAAGTAAATTTCAAGCACACCGCATGTCGCTTAAAAATAAATTAGAATATTTAATCATCCCTTTTTAGTTTCAAGTGTTGAATCTTATCTTAAATATGTAACTTTATGTTTTCAAAGTGTTTTTCATTATATATTATTATTTATGTTAAAATTTATTCTATTTGATTAACAAAATAATTAAATTTATGTGTAGAATTATGAATATATTATGTGTCTTTTATCTTCCACATTTCTTTTCTTAAATGTTTTGGTTTTCATTATAGGTGGTAGATTACAGTAGTAGGTATGAGGTTGACTATTCCAATCTCAAAATACTTCAAACATAAGTCGTTATAGTTCTTAGTTTCTATGGTATGTTAAAATTTTATCAATTATTCTACTACAATTCTAATTTATTATGTTTTGTTATAATGTTTTTTTTTCTTTTTTGTTACATTTGATGAGAATATGTGGTCAGTTTTAGTTGATTAGATTATGTGGAGGCAGACATATGTAGTGGAAGTTTTTATATTGATGCATATTGAGCTTGGGTTGTTGTTGAAAATATTTTATATGTATATATTGATGACTGTGGTTTTTTTGAATGATGTATGGGTTGATTGAGAATGAGGTTATAATAAATGTGGATGTATGACAGGTTTATCATATATTTATATATAAGTTTATTTCATGTTAGTTTTTTTCATATTTATAGTTTTTTTATTAAATATTTAAAAAAAATCTGATTTAGCGGTACTTAGGATAATTCACCACTAAAACAGACCATCGGGGATATGTTTAGCGGAAGTTAGTTTCATTTTATTTATATTTTCATCAGAAATTTTTTTATAAAGGAACCACTGATAAATAAATAAGTAAATTCCTCTAAATTCTTCAAAAATGAAACATAAAAAACCAATGTACAATTAAAGAAATATCCAATAAATGACTAAAGACCGTGCAATATGCGAATATTTTTATAACCATTGTTATACGATTAAGCGGTGGTTTGAAGAGCCACTAGTACATGAAAACCCACCTCTAATGAACCTTTTTTATAGTTAAATAAAAAATAACTCAATGGAGGTTATTCCATGATTTCACATCAATATGAAGTCTCTTTCTATGGTTTGGACCATTACATGCACATTTATGTGTTTTAAAGGACTAAAAACATTTTTATGAGAATCCAGGGACAACCATAACTAGTAATGACATTTATTCAGTTACTAATTTTCAAAAATCAATAAATGGTTGTTTTCCTATCAATTTATGGTAATCCAACTTCGTTTTTTTGGTTTTACCCCCTAACACATATTTTTAAGGGATTTGGTCCATTTAAATTTTTTTTATCGAGTCATTCTGACAACACATGTCATATTGATATTTTGTATTTGTGTACTAATAAAAATAACATTAATATAGTTATAGAATGATATCATGTCAATTTCATGATTTTTATGGTTTGGACTATTACATGCACGTTTTTTTTGTTTTAAAACACTAAAAACATTTTTATGGGAATCTTGGAAAAAATGTAGCTCTTAATGATGTGACATTTGTTCCTGTATTTCCAAAATAAAACAAAAGTTTTTTTACTTTAAATTCATGCAAATTTGATATCATTTTCTCAGTTTGGAACCCCCGACACATGTTTTTAAAGGCTTGGGTGCCTTTAAAAATTGTTTACCAAGTCATTTCGACCACAACGCACATCATATTAATGTGTTTTCTACATTTAGACATAAAAATAACTCAATAGTGGTTTTCAAAGATTTCCCATAAATATGAGATTTTTTTCTATGAGTTTTACCATTACACACATGTTTGTGTTTTAAAATAGTAAGAACGAGTTTACGAACATCCTAGGATAAATGTAACTCGCAATGACATGACATCAGTTCCTATATTTCAAAAATCAATCAATGGATGTTTTCCTCTAAATTCAGGTCAATATGACATAGTTTACCAATTTTACCCCCCCCCCCTCAACAAAATGTTTTAAAGGATTTTGTACCTTTAAAACTTATCTACTGAGTCAGAACAGAAAAAATTAGCTCAAATTGTTTTTAAACGTCATGATAATGATATATAATTAATTTTTAATGTGTAGTAATCAAACCCACATAACTCTACCAAAATATGTGTTCAGTATGACTCAAAGTGTGTGTTTTCAAAATAAAAGTGTCATTTTAGTTTTATTTATGAAAGTTGTGTGAGTTCTTTGAAAATGTGTGAATGATCTATGTAATTTAAAATTTACCTCTGCAAGATAATCTATAAGGCTAGAAATTTCCATGGGGACCATGCTAGTCATACAAAGAAATATAGAAACTAAAGTATTTTCCATTACCAATCAGCACTGCTCTTGTATTTTCCTATAAGAGTCTTGTTCATTCACTTTTTCTTTTAGCTTTTCAATTTCTCTTTGTGATTCCTGATCAACAGAACTAATCGAACCCCCACTGGGTGTAGTAGTAACTGATAAAAACTCCCTAACAAATACATTGTGATGGAGTAGTCCTAGAACCCATCCCCCATACATCTCCTAGATGCTCCTTACCTAAAACGACTACAACTGCCTCGTTCTAGAAATGTGATTATGATTGTAAAGCGTTTACATCCCATAATTCTTGAATTTTATCCTTCTGATACAAAAATATGAATAATTATTTCTTAAAATATCTGAACTTTTTATTATTATCTGTTGAATAAAATTTTCATTACTATATATTGTGATTTCATTACTATAAAAACAAGATATTGAAATATATATTATAAAAAACAATCCCTAAACCCAATTAAAAACAACCATCTAGATATATCAAATGATGCCAAATTGGAATAATTTGATCTATAGAGCTATCCACATTTAATTAGGTTTATGTATTTTTTATTGTTATAATATATTTTTCGTTATTATGTTTTATATTACTAAAATAACATGAAATAGTAATGAAAATAACTTACTCCAGTATATTTGGTAGGGTTATTTACATAATTTCCATCAGGTTTTCTATACACATTAAACCAAACATATGTTCATCCAATAGAGTTATATATTTCATTAACCTTTATAAAAAATAAAAACAATTAATAAAAAACCTTTAATTATAAAAAATTATATAAATAATAATGAATAAAATAAAAACAAAAATTGTTCTTTTTCTTGAAATACAATGAGACCTAGTGATGCGAGGAATGACTTATTTCTCACGATTCACAGTTTTTTTTAGAAATAAATTTTATTGTTTTAATTTTATTAATATACATTAAAATATGTAATTACCACATGTGATGTATCTATGTTAATATCGATAAACAACTTCCATTGGTCATGATAGATTCCTTCAAGAACTTTCTCATACATCTGTCAAGATCTTAGAGATGTGTTGTTAAACTCATGTCATAATATACATTTAAAATATCCCTATATCTTTCCCAATTTTTGTAAAGTCCATGGACATGAACAAAGTCAGGGATATCAAAATGAAAAATCATCTAGAAATAAAAAAAATTACGCTTTTAAGTATATTGAAAAATTATACTCATGTATTTTAAATTAGTTATTAGGGAATATTAGATTAATATTACCTATACTTGAGTATAAAAGACCTCATTTTTCCATGTTAAAGGAATATGACCCAAATATTTATAATTAATGGGAAATATCATTGTCTCATAAGAAATATGCCTAAAAATACTCTCATAGATTTTGGAAACATCACTGGTAGGCACCCCAAACTCATCAAATGAAATGATAATCTTGATGTCTTTTAGGTCTCATACATCTGACATATTCATATTCATATCCCATCTATTGTTATATTTATATGTTTTAGAAATGAATTATATAATTAATAAAATATATAGTTTTTTGTACAAAGGCATACATACAAGTAATGATAAATCACCAATAACCCCTATATAAAGGGGTGACCAACTGCTCCGTCGCTGGAGGTTAATCGAATGGTGGGATACCAACTGCATATAAGGTAATTGTTACCTCTCTAATAATATCGGGTATAATGGAATCACTCAAATCTGCTAAAGCTAATGGTAGTTGGGACATTCCCTGAGATGTTGATTTACTAGGATCATGATTTTTTTGTTCTTTGAGTTCTTGTAATTCAATTGGTTCAAATTTATTAAATGTATAAAAAAGAAAAACTAAACAAATTAAAAAAAATAAAACTAGAACAATGTATATATGTATGAAACACTTATCAATGAGAAATTATAATATATTTTCGTTAACAATTTAAAAATTCAATTATATTCATCTTCATTGTCTTCATTTTTATCAACCTCTATTGCAAAAAGTTCTTCATTTTCATCCTCTATTGAAAGTTCTATTATTTCAATATTGTTTGGAAAAAAATGTTCAATGTTTTTTGGTTTATGAGGTTCACATTCACAAAGTACCAATTGATATTCACTACCCATATAATATAATTCTCTCCACTTTATGTGTACAAAAACACACAATCCATCATGTATTTAATCATCCACATAATAAAAAATCATCACCTGGGATTCCAAGATAAATGGATCATACTCTACACGCTCACTGGTATGGATCAATCAAGATAAGTTGAAAGAAGTAAAATGTAAAAGATCTTTCATTATACCCCTATCAATTTTGACCAACTTATAGGTGAATAAGAAAACTATAATCTAACCATGATAGTTTAATTCAATTATATCATTCAGCTTTCCATAGTATCCCACCTCTGAAAATGTAAATACACCACAATTAAGTGTTTTTAAGTCTTCTTCATGATACATTTTACAAAACATAAAGTTATGAATATTGTAGTCATTGAATATCTTAGATTTTCTAAAATTTCCTCAAGCCAAAAACATCAAATCATTTGATATTTTAGCTCAATTTTCAATATTTATTAAATAGATAAAAAAAATATTTTGTGTTACTTTTAACATAGACCAAATGACTGCATGTCAATAATATGAATATGAGTATATACATTAAAAATTTGAGAAACATTCAACTATATTCTTATTAATATATTTTTTAATTTTAAATCATTTAGTGCTTCACCCCTTAGTTGCCCCTTTTTTTAGTCATAATTATTCAATAAATGTATCTACAATAAGTCTATTGAGTAGCATATATCTAGGTTCTTTTATCAAATATAGTTCAGTCTGTGTAAAATTTGACCCCATTCTAATTGGTTGTCCAATATTTGGAAATACTGATGGCTAGTTATTAGAATGAGAATTAGTGGAGATGTCATCAAAACATCCAAATTGACTTAATTTGGTCTCAATCTCATCCAAATACATAGAACAAAAAGTCAATAAATCTTCATCTATATAACCTCCAGCAATAGAGACTTCTGGTTGAGCTTTATTCCTCACATATAATTTCAAATGACCTAGGTAACTAATGAAAAAAATAATAAAATTATTTAAAAAAACTTACAAAATGATTTGATAAAATTGTATTTACAAAAAAAAAATAAAAAAATATCAATGAACCTCCCAATTGGATACATCCATCGATAGTGTACCAGTTTACCATGTTTAGCTTCATCAACCAAATGATCAGTAAAATAAATCATGACTGTGATGAATGATGGGGGAAATAACATCCCCAAATAAAGAAGTGTCCAAAAAATTATTTATTGAAGTTTATCAAGCTTAGTTTGATTTTTATTTTAACCAAAAATATCTCTAAAAAGTTGAAAAACTCAATTAGAAACATAGTTACTTTTTCAAGTAATGTATTATGAAATGCCAATGACAACAAATATTCCATCATAATATTCATGTCATGAATTTTCAATCCATTTAACATTTTATATTTTAAGTCAATTCACCTTGATATGTTACTTAAATATCCATTTGGAACTTTTAAATTTATTGAAGTTAAAAGGAATACGTCTTTCTCATATTTTCTCATTGTAAAAATAGTCACACGATACTTCTCATATACATTTAGATACAAACCATGATTTATATTCATTATCTCAAAATATGTATAGGTATTAAGGTGATCATTTGGTTTACCCTTCTAATTAAGCAATGGGAAAATTACATTATTTCAAATGTTCTTCTCAATATTCATTAATTCAAGATTATGAAATATCAAATTATACTCCAAATAATGAAGATTAAAAAATTATACTCTTTTTCTTCCATTGTAGTGTTCCAGCTACTTCAGATATTGTCCCTCATACCATTTCCAAATTCTTTAAAATAAATAAATTTTACAAATTCTTAAATGACATTCATTAATTTTACCAATATTTCTCAACCAAATAACACCTTTGATGGATTTATCAATTTAATATATCCATTGAATTGTGTCTTATTAATCTCAAATTTTTGAAAAGCGTCAATAAATCAATGATGAAACATAATACTCTATTTTCTACTATGAGGTAATCATTGAGGTTCAAAATAAAAATTACAAATTAAGCAAGCCAAAATAGTATTATTTTTCTAACTAGATAAGTATCCTATTCTAGGATAGTCACTAGTTTTTTATATTAAAGTAGTATGAATTTTAAATATTTTTCTCATTGAAGCATCATTTGTTTCCATGCCATCATCCCACAATTATTGCAATTCATTGATTAGAGGTTGAAGTTATATATCAATGTAATTTCTAGAAAATTTCATTTCAATATTAATAATAATCCAAATAATGAATTAAGTATTATTAATACACATCCATAACAGTAGATTATAGGGGATCAAAACAACTGGTCAAATGTTATAATTAACACTTAAAGTGCCAAAAGGGTTAAAACCATTAGAATCCAATCCCAAACGTATATTCCAAGGATCCATAATTTTTTTTTGGATATAATGAATCAATCATAATTCATGATTTTGAATCTTTTGGATGTATAATCAAGACATCATTACTATCCTAAGTATTCCACTTCATGTTGTACGTAGTTTTAATTGACATGAATAATATTTTCAAGATTTATTTAGAGGAAATAAACACAATACCTTTTTAGGATCTTTCTTCCTTTGTTTAATCTTGGGGTTTCATTGATTTATAATCTCATTGTTGTTTATTGACATCCATCATCTTGTATAACTTCTTATACATTATTAATTATTAGACTCTTCTCCACAGTAAATCATGAAATCATTAGGGAATACCTTTATCTTTTTATAATCAATTCCATGTTTGTTGATGAATTTATTCATCTCATAGAATGATGTATGGATCATAGCTTCACTAAATGCATCATGAAGTAACTCTAAAATCATGGAAATTAATTTGTTAATACTTCCACAAAGACACTTAATATTATACAACTTAAGTAGAAATAAAAACTCTGAATACTTGATACACCATTCATACAATTCTTGTTTCCCATCTCCAACTAATTCATAAAACACATTTTTATTTCTGAAGTTTTAAACAATATTAAACCTCTCATGATCAACTGATGTTTCTGGTTATCCATTAAAATCTTGGATATTATATCCTGTAAAGACAAATGCATCATTTATCAAATTTCAAACTTAATTTTCCTCTAGTGGGTTACTTTTTTTCATTGATAGGATTGTCATTATATTGAATTTATATAACATTTGATTCATCATGAAAAATCCAACATAAATATAAATCAAAAAATAGTTTCAATAACAATTTCTCATATTTGTTTTATTCAATTATCACTTGAATATTCAATTTAGACAAGAGTATTTTATTCTACCATACAATAATCTATTTGTAATTTCATAATATAAAAATTATTCCAAACCATTGTCATAACGAGGTATGTTTCAAGGTAAATTAATCCAAATTTTATCCATATGTACTGGATTGTCACTCCTCTCCCTATACATTTAGATATAAATATATAAATGGTTAATCAAATAGGTAAAATCAAAATTAAACATCACCCAGTTTTTTGTAGCATGATCACTAAATATATCTTATAATTATATAAATATAGTATATAAAATCATGGTGAACATACAAGTATACAATTTTCACGTCATGCATAACATATCATTCATCATCCTCTTAATATTTAATATTTTAAAAATATATAATTTAAATATATAAAAAATAAATAAAAATACAGAACTTCAAACACATATCAATACTTCTAAAATGGAAAAAAAACCAAAATTATAAATATAATACATGATTATTGCTTAGATATAGAAAATACTAAATCATATAATATTAAAATAAAAAGAAAAAATAAATCACTATACATTACATAATTATGATACAAAAATTATCGAATCACACAAAAAAATATTTTTAACGTTTAATCCACACAACATATACATCTAATTTTGATGTTGGGAGAAAAAAATTTATAAATCATAATCCTAATTATAAATTAGATAAAAAATTTTGAATTTTGAATTTTTCTTACGGTTTGATTAAAATGAATTTATCTGTATACTTTTTTATTTTTTTGTATATTTAATAATAAAATAATTTGGGAAATTGAATAATATCATTATTTGAGATGAAATTAATCATTTACAATAACCATATTATTTGGAGAGTGACACACTTCCCTTCATGTATCAAGAATTAAAACTCTACTCTAAATTTATATGGATTCAATAAACTGAGTGACCCAATTAAATCTCTACTATTTAATGATATAGCCAAACCAATCATACAATATTAATAAATTGTACCTTATGATTGGGGAACAGACTCATCGGGAAAAGGGTAAGATAAATCACTATTGGGGATCACAATCAAGGAATGGGGGTGTCTCTATGGGATTTCCATCAGGTAGTAGGTGGGGCAGGGTCTTGAGGATTATAGGTGAGGGTGGGACAAGGCGTGGTCGTTGTCTAGGATGAGTGGGGAGTCATCAGGGAGAAGGGGGATCAAGGGGGAGGGAATGGATATCAGAGAGAAAGGGGGTCACCTTCGGGGAGAGGAAGCGATGAGGGGGAGGTTCCATCACTGGTGTCGGGGAGGTGTGTGACCAAGGGGGCCGGGTGGTCACTAGTGTCAGGGAGAATCTTGTCATATAGGGGTGAGGGGAGGTCTCTAGTGTCAAGGATAGGTCTAGCTAAGGGGTAGGGGTGTTCGCCTGCATCAGGGAGAGGCCCAACTACGGGGGAGGGGATACCGCTGGTGTCAAGGATAGGTGTAACTGAGGGGTAGGGATGTTCACTAGCATCTGGGAGAGGCCCAGATAAGGGGGAGGGGTGGTTGCTGACATTGATAAGAGGTAGGGCCAATGGGCAGTCACTGAGGGGTTGGGGAGAGGTGTTAGGGCATCAGTTGGGGGGAGGGGTTCGAATATGGTTTAATATATAATGATTAGTGGTGGTTTAAATAAAACCTCCACTATATATTAAAAAACATTAACGATGGTTCTATTGAAACCATTGTGAATGATAAATTATAATTTAATATGGTTTATTTAGTGATAGTAATTTGAACCACCACTAAGGCCTCTTTTTTTATAATATGAGAAAATAGTATCTTAAGTTTTTATAAAAACCTAAACAGTGAAAATAGAAATGACTTATTCCTGGCAGAAAACCAAGAGTAAAATATTGAGGGGCTTGGTAAGACTCTTGTAATAGTTGTTGGTCCCTGAGTTGATGATGAAACAATATGGAAATAGACTAATACTTGAAGGAGGAGGAGTCACTTGAGTGGTCGGGGTGGTGATCGAAGATGGTCATTTTGATTTATCTAGATTAGGGATGATTCTTCATACTTATACTTTTGGGAAGTTTTATTCTTTTCTCTTAGTGGTAGTGGATTTCCGTTTTTCACCTTTATTATGTTTTGTGCATTTTTTGGGATTTTTTTAGTAGTTGATTGTCACTGTTTCTCATGTCGTATTCTCTTTTTTCCACTTTTCTTTAATTTTAATAAAGTATTCATGGGTTTTTAAACCCATGGATATAGACCACATTTGAATTATAACTAGCACTCACCCATTAATTCATGGAACATGATATATCAATTCTTATATTCAATAAGAGAATACTGATTTTCAAAGATAATAATGAACATTAATATTGAATATATTTAAATCAAAAATTAGTTTTACGTAATATTGGAATACAAGTGTAAAAACTATTGAGACATTATAAATATAATAGAAAACATTAAGGTTAAATTTAATGGATTGAAAATTTATTTTTGAGAATGGAGAATTCAATTACATGAATAAACATACATTTCAAATAACATTAAAAAAACATTGGTTTTTACTATGAAATAAAAATCCATAACAACTAAAATAGAAGAAAGAGGCTTTAATAATCAATATGAGAAAAGATAAAACGATAAAGTTTAATATATAATGATAAAAATTTGATCAATACTTCTAAAATAAATATTGATGTTTTTATTGGGAGATGTTTATCAATTATTGATAGTAGAATCCAAATCTGTAGCACATAGAGGCGAAGCTTCATCGACCAAATGGTGGTAGATATTAACCTATTCAAAAAAATAATGTCAATAGTATATAAAACATGATATTCATGTAAATTTAATTTTGTAATCTGTGAAAATAGAATATGTGATTTTTGACACATAAATCCATGATGGAATGGCTTAAGAGGGATTTATCAGTACAAGTATATTACCCCACACCCTACTAATTGTAAGCTTAGAATACCATAATATAATGTTGATAATTGAAAATTTAAACATCATCTTTAATTAAAAAAGGTTTTCCACATGTTATAAACAAACAAATCACTGACATGTAATGAATACACATGATAATACCAACATAGAAAAAAATTGTATACAAAAATTAGATTTCTATTGTAAATGCATGTTTTGATGCATGTGCAATAGATCATGTCTTATAATTGACATACAAAAAACCTGTAATGAAACAGATGAATAATTATTCTGGAGAAACCTTAATACAAAACCAATGTACTAATAAAAATGGTAAAACATACCATCCAATAGAGAATTTAAGGAGGAACCTGTTGATTTTTTTACACCATGAACAATTTAAATCTAATTAAAAATAGGATATACCCATTTTTATTCATGTTATAATATTAGTGTTTGGGGATATGATTGAAATTATGTATTGAAAATATATTAAAATAGTATTTGTTATAAATTTGAATCTATAAGACTCTATTTGATAGAACTTAATGAAAATTTATTATAACACTTATTAGTTCAAAAATTGATTTACCACTTATTGAAAATTTCTTCTACACTTGATAATTGTGATAAATGTTAATGTATCTCTATTAAGATATTGTATTAAAAAACAACCTATAACAGATTCCTAATTATAACCTATTTATACCACTTATTCAAAACTACTTATTCCACTTGAGGATAGTTCACCTACCCTATCTACCATGTTTACACAATTGGTAATATAATGAATGAAAATGAAAAAAATCAGTCACAATCCAGGGTATATGTGTTCCACAAAAGAATAATTTTTATGAATTTAAAAATAATTAAAGTTAAATAGCCATGTTAAATATACCTATATGATGGAATATGTTTGCTACATGCTGAAGGCATACAGAGATGCTCTAAGAAGTTGGAAATGTAGAAACTTTCTTAGGGAAGAAGAATGTGGTCAAAAACCAAAAATATATTTTAGTTCATGGAAAACCGAGTAAAAATATAACTATAAATTTCTCATTAATAGTTATATCTTCCACCCTAATGTATAATGTTAATGGGATTATATTTAAATTAATGGAGAAATAAATCTAGGAAGTAAAGAGTACATATAGAAACAACTAGGGTATCAATGGGAACAAAGGTTGATGACAAGAGAAATTATATGATTGGATCAGTTTATGAATGGTTAAGTGACAAACTATGATGTAGAGTACCAGAATATTTTTCTTTTTTCCGTAATATATAAAAAAAAATCATATGGGTGGCTGGTCTACAAGTAGTGACCTGGTTTATACATGCTCTAAAAAGAGATTCATGTATCAAAACTTATAGACTGTATAATATTTTTATGTTGCACATACCTACAAATTGATTAAATAAAAGTTGGGTAAACTAAAATGAATAAACTGGTTATGAAATGCATATTCCAAACTAAAAAACTATGAAAACCCCATTGGATAAAAATCTGACTAAACTTGAATGTATGTTACTGTGTGTAACTAAAAATAAATTAAATTTCTTCTAATCCAAAAAAAATAATTCCTTAGTTTAAAAAAATATCTTAGTTAAAACATTCCTTAAAACATATAAAACACATAACTTGATGATTTTTTAGAATTATAAATAAGGATTCATCGAATGGTGCACATTAGTAGTTCTCTTATGCCGCCCCTGAGTCTTTGATTAAGCTCTCTTTAGATTCTATCTCAGCTTCCTGATCTAGTTATTTGATCTGTTATGGGACAACAGGTCGGAAAGCCACAAACCCTCCAAATTTTTTGTACCTATCAACAAAAGGAAGAAGAGGTATGGGATCATGGGATGAGATATAATGGGAAAAACTAATGAAACAAATTTATAATAATTTCCTTAGCTCATGAATTTATAGGATTATTAACGTACCATCCACTCCAGGATTTTGTCCAAAGGTTATGGTTGCAACCTTTTTTTTGGGAAAAGTTATCATAGTAGAAACCATTACAATTTTCAATATATAGTCACATAAAAGAAAAAACTTCTGGATATATCCTAATAGGAAACACATTCCTCATTGAAATTAAAAGAACCAGAACACTAATAATGGATTCAGGGGATTCATCTTTCATGTACATAACCCATAGGACTCTATTTTTTAGACCCGTAACCATATGAGAATCCCATTTGGTATAATTGTTTCTAGGAGGACCGATTTCATACTCTATCGGGTCATGATGATTATTTATATATGACAATTTATGGAAGGACACTATTCAGATTTTTTGACTTACCTTTTCTACTAGTGTTGATAAAATATACACAAGTAAAAATTGGAAATAATTACCTCATATTGTTAATGATATATATAAATATGTTCAACATATACTAGAAAACTATATGAAATCAAATTACATGTCATAGAAAAATAAAAATCATTAATACCTCCAATGAAAATGCATCATTACTGAATAAAAATTAGTTTAAAAGATATATTTTGAAGAGAAAAAATTCAAATAATAGCATCACCATGATTTTTTTCCTGCCACCCATGAAAAATAAAAAATAATACAAAAATTAATAAATATAAAAAATTAAATCTAGAGTATAAAATAAAAAGAAAATGATGAGCTAAGAGAGATTCACATTTCGAGCAGATTATGTTTCATTTCATGATCTTTATAATAAAATGATTATAATAGTTTTTGACATTTCATAGAAATCATAAATTTTAACTGAGTGTATAATTGAACAAATACATGTCATTGTAGTATAGAACAAATGTATGACATGGAAAGAAAACACAAAACTAATATAAAAATTTGATGAGTAAGAAAAAAATAATAATTAAAAAAATGTCATTAATGAGGAATGTAATTAGTTTAGAAGATCATATATAATTTTAAAAGATTTGATGCCCGTCATTGCAGTAAAAAATACATGAATAGAAAATAATGACAATTATAAATATTTAAAAATACTAAATATATAAATTTTAGGAGGAAAAATTTCATAAATACTGTGCTTCCTGATACACAATTAATGTGATAAGTAATTAGTTTGTGTACCGATGCATAATATTAAACAATATATTTATAACTAAAATTTTAAAATCAAAATATTAATGAAAAAATGAATACCTAAATATAAAAAATAACAATTTTAATGGAATCATAATTATTAAGAAGAAAAATCATATAAAACTATACAAACCTTCAAATGGTTGTACACTCCATCCATTTTCATGGCCTCTTTGTACAATGAAGCTCCCATATAAACATACATAATGTTAGATAATATATATCATATAAAACATGAAATAGTAAGTGTAAAACAGTAAGAAAAAGTAGAATATTAGAAAGTACTATTACTAAAAATTGATCATAGAATGTAGATGATATCTAGGAAAATAGACATAGTTAACTACAATTGAGGTGGAAATAAGACTCTATACTCATTAATAATAGAGAATATTATGGATAACCTTGGTACATACACTATCACTACCAAATTAGGGCTATAACTGTAACACCCCAAGATTCCACGATACTCTTCTCTTTGAATAATACAGTAGCGTGTGTTGTACACAACTTCGAGTTCTAACACACACCATAACCAATCAAACTAGCCGTTATGAATAGTAATACCCACTTTTTTAAATTTTATACATTTTATCTTTCAAAATGGACTACATTTCTTAATTATAAATTTCGAAATTATCTTAGGGTGAATTTTTAGTACTTTTCTGATAACTTTTATATTTTGATGAATAATGAAAATTACTAAATTTTAATTAAAAACAACATTTTTAATTGAAATAATTAATAGTGATAAATTATGAATTTTAGTGGTTTTACATTATATTTAGAATATATTTTTACAATTTAATCCAATGTTGGTCATTGGACATAATTTCACATTTAAACCAGACATAAACAAGTGTCAATCTTTTGATAGTTATTGTTTCTTAAAAACACACATTTTGTTTTGACAGCAGGAATTAATTTTAAATTAATAAATGAAACTTCTATGTGTTGAATTTGGTAAAATATACTTCATTATTGAATTCAGAATATCAAAATTATCTTAGGGTAAATTTTTGGTATTTTTCTGAAAACTTTTAATTTTTGATGAATAGTGAAAAACACTAAGTTATAGTTTAAAACCGAATTTTTATTTAAATATTTATTTATTTTATTTAAATATTTTAATGTCAAAATAGATACATAATACCTATATATGTTCAATTTAATTCATTGAAGTCGATTTATAATAATTTTAGATATATAAAAATATCATTGAACTTTTCATCGTCTTTTACCCACCTCCTATGAGCTTTTGTGAATTCACATAAAACTTAATTTTACAGCTTCTGTGAGCTGAATTTCAAAAATACGAGAGACATGGTTAATATCAAGGAGTAAAATTTGGTTCAATGAGAAGAAAAGAATTTTTGGTGAATAGTAACTTATTATTTTATTCACCACGGTTAAAAGTAAATAGGGAAGTTAAGGGTAAAAATGATATTAATATTACCCTCACACGTGTCCTAATTCTATTGAACAAGTTTATCTTGACCAAAAACAGCCTTAGGAATAAAATATTATCATTTAGGTCTACTTGTATTAGATTAGGACAATTATTATTATTTAATTCAAAGAATAGTTAAAAGAGTTAAAACAAAAGTTTAATAAATAAAAATTTTTTAATATAAGGTTTTACATAAGATAAATTATATTATAAATATTAATTAGAAATATAAAAATATTTCTTACATCATGGTATTTTATTTATAATTTTTAGACATTGAATAAATAAATTTATTTATGACACAATGATGATGTATCAATTACCTTATTCATGAAAGAATCAAATAAATGGTATTATAAATATTAAAATAAAATTAATTTCAAAGTTTTTATGACATCCACGAATTTTATAGGTTAAAATGACATGTTAGTATTGATTAAATTTTTTTTTTGAAGTAATCATGTTTTTATTATTTTAACAAAAAATAAATACCAAATAGTGTCAAAATTGACATAAAATAGTTTTTAAAACAAATATTATATAATTAATTTATATAATGGTCCTAAAAATTTAAGGTTTGGCCAAAAGACTTAAATAATAATATATATGATATTATTTAACCTATTGGGATTCTATTGGCAGTATATAGTAAGTTTATTAACCATATTATGTAAGAATACAAGAAGACACGGTAAAAATTAAATTATTTAACTTAGAGTTAAATATAAATGATAAGGTTAAAATGGTAACCTAAACTTGTATAAAACCTATTGGTTGAGTTGTTTTAGACCTATACCCACCTTATTCTTTAAATAATCAACTTTAGAGCCATTATTAACTGAATATGAATTTATTATAAAATAATATTTTAAGTTATTCCTAAGGTGCCCCTCACCCCTCTTATAAAAGGGCACTCCCACTTCTCTCTAATTCACACCTTCTAATCAATTTGGATCGGCCAAAACCTACCCAAATACCATTTTAGATATCCTCCCTTCATCCTAGGGGCCTTATTTTGATCACAAATCCAACCTAAGGATCCCTTTTGATCAAATCAAAAGGAAGAACCTAAAGAAGAGGTAATGATTCCACCACCCTCTTTCAAGTTCCTTTCTTCTTCCACTTCTTTTTTATTTGTCGTTTCCATTCTAAAATAATAACTACAGTATATTCTATATACTGTGATGTTATTATAATTATGGTACAACCGAAATTCATTATTCTATCCAACCTTTTAATGACATGTCACCAAACGTGTGTACGTACGGCTAACCGTCTCCACGTCATGGTGTAATTGTTATTCAATACATTACTATTTGGATGGGTATAATAATGATGTTTATTTGATGCAAATAACAAATATAACATGATAAGTATTCTGTATATATTATATAACATCCAATTATATATTATATTAATATCAAAATAATGATATTTTCGCTTATGCGTACGTACGGATTACCATCTCCACGACGTGATGAGATTAATTTCCAAGTTCACCATTCATCGACGATTATAAAAATATACATTAATAATAATTATGTAATATATGACATAATAATTCTACTGGGGATATATATACTTATATATATATATAAGTATTTATGTACTTATATATATATATCTTATTCACTTATATGAAAATGGAATCAACGTTTATGCGTACGTACGGACTACCGTCTCCATAAACGGTGTTTTCCATTTCAAATATATGACTATTATAAATTTTTATAATTTAATATATTTGATAAATTAATCATGTTTTATATTCTGGAAGTATTTAAATCATGATCTTAGTGATACAATCAAGATTAACAAGTTAAAACACGTACGATAAAGAAAGCGATTATTACTCGAAATATTAATATAACATGGAAATTATTGTTAATTGGGTAGTATAATGTCATAAATGAGTAATGTATGATATCATAAATATTAATATGGTTATGGTATAATTTAATAACATACTATAGTCTTCATACATGAGCCTAAACATACCCTCGACTAACGGAAAGTGCAAGGTAAGGGGTTTTCATCTCACTCCTTATTCCCATGTGATTCATGCCATATTGCCACGATTACCCTGTTGTGTGATGTATGTACTGCCCATAATTTTATTCATTGTGTAATAAACTTTAATTTCTATTAATTTACATATTCATTGTATGATACCTCTTTCATGGGGTGTATGTATTGTAAGTTACCAAATTGGTAAGGGTTAATTTTACAATCTCTTTATTATCTGAGGTTATTTTTACATAAGTATCTACTGTGACATATTTATTATCCATCTCCATATTTTATGAAAGAGTTTTCAAAGGTATTATTTTAAGAGAATTTTTACTAAACCATAATTTCAAATGTTTTAAATATTTATTCTTTTAAATATTTCTCATTAATGTCTATGTCTTCAAAATGGGTTTTAAGGATTTATTTATATGGACATGATTTTTTTTAAATGTTAATTCCTTTCGAAAGTTTCAAAGTTTTATGGGACACTTTGATTCAAAAATTTCTTTAAATGTATTATTTTCTAAATTTTGTTACTTTTAAATGTTTTCAAGAAAAATGGATATTTCTCTCAAAGAGTTTCACAAATCATTTTCATCTATGTCAACATCCTTTGATGGATTTTAAACATGTTTGAAGAAGATTTATTATGATACAAATCTTCTATATTGTATTAAAGGTTTTGTGATATGTTTGACTGTGGATGAGTTATTTTTATGCCTTTAATGTTTTATGATTAATGTTTTGGCATTTCGTATGCTAGTTTTAATACGAATTTTTATGTTATATTTCATCCTCTTCTTAAGTTGAATGTGTTGGACTAGTATGTTCCGGGTTGGGGTCCAGTTACAGCAGACCCTCTGAGTTGGTGTCCGGTTATTAGAGGCCCTTGGGGTTGGTGTTCGGTTATTAGAGGCACTACAGGTTGGTGTCCAGTTATTAGAGGCACTCCGGGTTGGTGTCCGGTTATTAGAGGCTCTCCGGGTTGGTGTCTGGTTATTAGAGGCACTCTAGGTTGGTGTCCGGTTATTAGAGGCACTCCGGGTTGGAGTCCGATTACAGAGGCTCTCCAGGATGGAGTCCGGTTACAGAGGCTCTCCAAGATGGATTTTAGTTACAGAGGCTCTCTGGGTTGGGTTCCGGTTACAGTTATCCCTTAGGTCTTGGCATGAGGCCTTAACATAGAAATTATAGTTCGACATTATGAATTTCCATCATTTTGAAAGTGGTTATTGATATTGCATGTGATTATTCGATTAGTAGAATATACATGTTAACAATTAAATGGAATTATTTCATTTTATTTCTACCATATTATGCTAAAGTTCAAGTTTAAAAATCTTTTGATTTAGCATTATACATTTCCTTAAATGTTTATGCTTATTTTTGAATGTTTCCACTACATTTCTTACCCTTACTGAGCGTTTGAGCTCACCCCTTTCTATGTTTTATTTTCCCAGGATTTCAAGAAGTGTATTGTGATTGATATGCAGGGTTAAGACAAGGGAATAATGGTGTTCATAAATGATTATTTATGTTGTTTTTTATGTTATAAAGTGTAATATAACATTCATGTATATAATCTATTTTCCAAGACTTCTAAACCGATCGGTCCTTCGGGACTTGATTCCTTGTAATCATGCCAATGTATTCAAATAATGCACCGACTCTGGATAACTGGGGTCAGGGAATTACAATTGGTATCAGAGAATGTTTTACAATAGCCTAGAAAACTAGATTTATATAAACTCTAATTAGAGCACATTACCCTAAGATAGAATTTGAGGACTAGTATAGAATAACTTCCTATAATATTGGTAATGTAGAGATTTTGTGAGTTTTCCAAGAAAATACATCCTTGTATGGATA
This sequence comes from Viscum album, assembly GCA_963277665.1. Taxonomy (NCBI): domain Eukaryota; kingdom Viridiplantae; phylum Streptophyta; class Magnoliopsida; order Santalales; family Viscaceae; genus Viscum; species Viscum album. Next base: position 826,149,043 of record OY728126.1, on the reverse strand, counting down.
CGAGTAGGTAGAGGCGGCTCTGGCACAGATGTACCTATGGGTAACACCCGAAAACACCTCTTTGAGCGAGACTCGAACGGGAACTAGTGCACGACAAGGGTCCTTGCTGCACTCTTGGTTACGACACTCCCGGGGGATATGCTTAGGATAATTCTCATTTTCTTTACAAACCATTATGAAGGTCTTATGAGTATATGCTTAGTCAATGAAAACATTTTTATGATTATGGTTTATATCCATAAACTGTTAAATTTATGTTAATTGTATTACAAGTTAAAGATTAGGTATTGCTATTAATAAACTAATCTAGTGTATGTCATTGTTTAGAAATGGCTCCCAGTAGAAGGAATGAGAACTCCAACAATACACATGATCCAAAGAGTGATAAGAATCATATCTTTCATGGTTCTAAGCCAGAATTTAGAAGGGAAATAGTCTCCCATGTATTATCATCATATGAAGAAATAGTATCATGTGTTGATAAGAAAAGTAAAGAATTATCAGAGTCCTATGGCTTTGAAGGGAAGCCAGAGAAGAAAAGGATGGTAGAGAGAAGGACATATAAAGGGGATAAGGTAAAGAAGGATTTTCCCATATGTGATAACTGTGAAAAGAATCACCTTGGAAAATTATTGAAGGGAATGTGAGTATGTTATAAGTGTGGAGAAAAAGGACACCAAGTATGTGACTGCAAGTGTAAGAAAAAGGTTTCAAATGTACAATGCTTCATCTGCAAGGAGTTGGGACACTACGCGAAACAATGTCAAAATCATCAAAGTATGCCCCAGATGATGCTATTGGATAATAATCAAGTTATGATACTACCTCATATGAAGAAGAATGACTAGTGTTATTATGTGGTTATTATAGTATTATTTCATTTGATAGTTGTATCAACAGTGTACTGGTTATAATATTTATTGAAGGATTGTATTGCAGTACTATTTTATTAAGGACTTGAGATTGTGCTGAACCAAGAAAAGTGACTCAATAGCAGGTTAAATTTTTGGAAAATATATGGCTGAGAGAAAGATAAACCATAATATGGTTCTAATACCGAGGTAGTGATTTTGGAAAAATACAAGATTGATCTGGATAAATTATATTGGATATTCTTGACTACAATGAAAGTGATTAATGATTTTCCATCGTTGGAGTTTATAAAATTTTTGGATAGAAGGAATATATATAGTATTCTATAAATAATAAGGGAGCCTAAATGTAATCAATAAGGTTTTATGGTAATTCAGGATGTTACCATGTTTTAAAAGAATACATGATGAAGGTATTCACATGCTATTACAGGGTAAAAAGGATCTACATTATGTTTACCTTTCATATAAATTTTGGACTTAGAGTTTACAGAAGTATTTTGGATAAGTATAAAGGTTGGAATGGATTATATTCTACATCGGATACTATTGTAAAAGTTATTTTCGGATATTTATAAAAATTACAACACACAGACTGTGTGACAACCCGTCGCGTCGGGCAAAGCTGCGGGAATCGAACCCGGAACCATAGTGCGGTTGGGATTTATCGCCTACCACTGGACTACGTAAAGTCCCTGGACTGTGTAATGTAGTTTCTTTTTTTAAAGGGTCTGATATGTGAATTATAAATTCATTATATTTGGAACCCTATACGATTAGGATAAATAGAGTATTTTTGAGTTGTATTATGTTTTGGGGTGAAAGATGAGTTTGTGGTAGAAATTTATTAATGGATAAAACTATAATTATAAAGTAATTATATCTCCTTATGATCTTTTAAAATCTCATAAATAAATTCCTCAACATTAGGAAAATGAACTTAGAACAAAAACGTTGTCCTAGATGGTACCTTAGATCATCACAAATTTATGGCTTTGTGATTGTTGTCTTTTTCATAGCCATGTTCTCTACAACTCTCCAAAATGTATTGATGGTTAGATTTATCTTCCATATACATGTTTTTTTACATGGAACCCTAGTATGTGTTATTTTTGGTAACCTTCATACTTACTACTCTTTATTTTAAATAGAGGCCTCAATAATCCATTTTTCGATGTTGGATTTCAACTATGATATTTTGAAATGTCAACCCCAAGTTTCCAATACCGAGCATAAATTACGAGGATGCAATTTTTTAAAGTAGGGGAGAATGTAACACCCCAATATTCCATGGTACGCTTCTATTTGAATAATACAGTAGCGTGTGTGGTACGCAACTTCGAGTTCTAACACACACCACAACCAATCAAACTAGCTGTTATGAATAGTAATACCCACTTTTTAAAATTTTATACATTTTATCTTTCAAAATGGACTTCATTTTTGGATTCGGAATATCGAAATTATCATAGGGTGAATTTTTGGTACTTTTCTGATAACTTTCATATTTTGATGAATAGTGAAAATTAATAAATTTTAATTAAAAACAACTTTTTTAATCGAAATAATTAATAGTGATAAATTATGAATTTGAGAGGTTTTAAATTATATTTAGAATATATTTTTATAGTTTAATCCAATGTAGGTCATTGGACATAATTTCACATTTAAACCGAACATAAACAAGTGTCAATCTTTTGATAGTTATTGTTTCTTAAAAACACACTTTTTGTTTTGACAGCGGGAATTAATTTTAAATTAACAAATACAACTTCTATGTTTTGAATTTGGTAAAATAGACTTCATTATTGAATTCGGAATATCAAAATTTTCATAGGGTAATTTTTTGTTATTTTTCTGAAAACTTTTAATTTTTGATGAATAGTGAAATCACTGAGTTATAGTTTAAAACCGAATTTTTATTTAAATTATTATTTATTTTATTTAAATTATTTAATGTAAAAATAGATACATAATACCTATATAAGTTCAATTTAATTAATTGGAGTCAGTTTATAATAATTTTAGATATATAAAAAGTTCATTGAACTTTTCACCGTCTTTTACCCACCTCCTAGGAGCTTTTGCAAATTCACATAAAACTTAGTTTTACCACTTCTGTGAGCTAAATTTCGAAAATCCAAGAGATATGGTTAATATCAAGGAGTAAAATGTGCTTCAATGAGATGAAAATAATTTTTGGTGAATAGTAACTTTTTACTTTTATTCACCACATTTAAAAGTAAATAGGGTAATTAAGGGTAAAAATGATATTAATATTACCCTCACACATGTCATAATTCTATTGAACAAGATTATCTCGACCAAAAACAACCTTAGGAATAAAATATTATCATTTAGGTCCACTTGGATTAGATTATAACATTTATTATTATTTAATTCAAAGAAGAGTTAAAAGAGTTAAAATAAAAGTTTAATAACTAAAACATTTTTAATATAGGGTTTTACATAAGATAAATTAGATTATAAATATTCATTAGAAATCTAAAATATTTCTTACATCATGGTATTTTATTTATAATTTTTAGTCATTGAATAAATAAATTTATTTATGACACAATGACGATGCATTAATTACCTTATTCATGAATGAATCAAATAAATGGTATTATAAATATTAAAATAAATATAATTTAAAATTTTTTATGACATCCACGAATTTTATAGGTGAATATGACATGTTAGGATTGATTCAATGTTTTTTTTTTGAAGTAATAATTTTTTTTATTTTAACAAAAAACAAATACCAAATAGTGTCAAAATTGACATAAAATAGTTTTTAAAACAAATATTATATTATTAATTTATATAATGGTCCTAAAAATATATGGTTAAGACAAAAGACTTATATAATAATATATATGTCATTAATGAAACAATTGGGGTTCTATTGGCAGTATATAGTAAGTTTATTAACCATATTGTGTAAGAATACAAGAAGACACGGTAAAAATTAAATTATTTAATTTAGAGTTAAATCTAAATGATAAGGTTAAAATGGTAACCTAAACTTGTATAAAACCTATTGGTTGAGTTTTTATCGACCTATCCCCACCTTATACTTTAAATATTAAACTTTGGATCCATTAGAAACCTAATATGAATTTATTATAAAATAATATTTTAAGTTGTACCTAATGTACCCCTCACCCCTCTTATAAAAGGGCACTCCCACTTGTCTCTAATTCACACCTTCTAATCCATTTGGCTCGGACAAACCCTTCCCAAATACCCTCTCAAATATCCTCCCTTAATCCTAGGGGCCTTAGTTTGATCAGAAAGCCAACCTAAGGATACCTTTTGATCAAATCAAAAGGAAGAACCCGAAGAAGAAGTAATGATTTCACCACCCTCTTTCAAGTTCCTTTCTTCTTCCACTTCCTTTTTATTTGTGGTTTCCATTCTAAAATAATAACTCCAGTATATTCTATATACTGTGATGTTATTATAATTATGGTACAACCCAAATTCATTATTCTATCCACCCTTTGAATGACATGTCACCATACGTTTATTATTTGGATGGGTATAATAATGATGTTTATTTGATGTAAATAATAAATATAACAAGATAAGGATTCTGTATATATTATATAACATCCATTTATATATTGTATTAATATCAAAATAATTATATTTTCACTCGTGCGTACGTACGGATTACCGTCTCCACGACGCGATGAAATTCATTTCCAAGTTTACCATTCATCAACGATTATAAAAATATACATTACTAATAAGTATGTAATATACGACATAATAATGCTACTGGGGATATATATATTTATATATATAAGTATTTATGTTCTTACATATATCTTTTTCACTTACTTCCGTTCAATACTATATGAAAACGGAAATAGCGTTTATGCGTATGCACGGACTACCGTCTCCATAAACGGTGTTTTCCATTTCATATATATGAATATTATAAATTTTAATATTTTAATATATATGATAAATAAATCATGTTTTAGATTCTGTAAGTATTTAAATCATTATCTAAGTGATACAATCAAGAGTAAGAAGTTAAAACACGTACGATAAAGAAATCAATGGTTACACGAAATATTAATATAACATGGAAATTGTTATTAAATGGGTAGTATAAAGTCATAAATGAATAATGCATGATATCATAAATATTAATATGGTTATGGTATAATTTAATAACATACTATAGTCTTCATACAGGAGGATAAATGTACCCTCAACTAAAGGAATGGGCAAGGTAATGGGTTTTCATCTCACTCCTTATTCCTGTGAGATTCATGCCATATTGCCACTATTACCCTTTTGTGTGATGTATGTACTACCCATAATTTTATTCATTGTGTAATACACTTTAATTTATGTGTATTTACATATTCATTGTATGATACCTCTTTCATGGGGTGTATGTATTGTAAGTTACCAAATTGGTAAGGGTTAATTTCAGAATCTCTTTATTATCTGAGGCTGTTTTTACATAAGTATCTACTGGGACATATTTATTATCCATCTCCATGTTTTATGAAATAGTTTTAAAAGGGATTATTTTAAGGGACTTTTTACTAAAACATCATTTCAAATGCTTTAAATATTTATTCTTCTAAATCTTTCTCATTAATTTCCATGTCATCAAAATAGTTTTTAAGGATTTATTTATATGGACAGGAGTGTTTTTTTTAAATGTTAATTCCTTTCAAAAGTTTCAAAGTGGTATGGGACACATTGATTCAAAAATTTCTCTAAATATCTTCTTTTCTAAATTGTGTGACTTTTAAATTTTTTCAAGAAAAATTGATATTTCTCTCAAAGAGTTTTACAAATTTGGTATATAGGGATTTAAAAAGAACCTGTTGTCAAGGAGGAGCAGTAGGTTTCTATTGAGAACGGTAAAAAATTCAAAGTGAAATCAATAATCCTATGAAACAAAAAATACATGGTTAAAAAAACTATAATAAAATTATTATAATAAGTTTTTGACATTTTATAAAAATTATTAATTTTAACTGAGAATAATTGAACAAATACCTGTCATTTTACAATAGAAAAAACTTATGACATATAAAGAAACCAAAAAACTCTTACGAAAATTTGATGAGTCGGAAAGAAAACATGAATTAGAAATAATATCTATAATGAGATATGTAATCCGTTTATAAGAATTGAAATCATTTTAAAATATTTGATGCATATCATTGTTGAAAAAAAAATACATGAATAGAAAATAATGAAAATTTGAAATATTTTAAAATACCAAAATACATAAATTATAATAGGAATAATTACCAAAATATTATTCTTCCTGGTTAACAAGATGATAAAACTAATTATTTTGTGTACAAATTCATAATATGAAACAATATATTCATAACTAAATTTGTAAAATCACAATATTAATGTAGAAATAAATAAATAAATTTTAAAAATTAAAACGTTAATGGAATTGTTTTTATCAAAAATAATAATCATATAGAACAAAAATAACCTTAAAGTGGTGGAACACTTCTCCCATTTTCATCACATCTTTATATAATGATGCTCTCGTAAAAAAATATTTAATGCTGGTTAATTTATATCAAATAAAAAATATAATTACAAGTGGAAAACGATAATAAAAAGTAGAATATGGGAAAAATAACATTACTGAAAATTGATCATGGAATATTGATGTGATTTGGGAAAATGTACATAGTTCACTATGACTAACTATATAGGAATACTTTTCCCTCCTTAATAATGGAGAAACATATGGCCACTTCTTTCAAATAAAACATCAACATAAAATTATGGCTACAACCATATAACATAGAATCTGAATAAAATCAGAGTTACAGAAGAGGAACAACCACAAAATCTATAAAATTAACCTATTTACAAAGTGGGAATAATTATTAAAGGAATAATGATTATCCAATAAAAATAAATATTTTAATTACATTTTAATGGTATTAAATGTTCATTTTTGATCTTATGGGCATGAGTTAGTGGATTTTAATTTTGAACATCCATTCTTATCATTTTGTGCACTTCATGCCTAATGTACATCAATTTAAGCCCAATGATTCATCTTATTTTAAGGATTATAATTATCCATATTTTAATTTGATATTTTTGGAAGTTTATATAAAGATAAATATGAAAAATTTTCATTCAGGGATCAATAGAGGATTCATAAAGTATGATGGATATATTTGGCGATGAAAAGAAAAGAACTCTGGAGAAGGAAGATTGGACACCATCCCACTGATAAGAATGTGGGACCCACAATACAATCCCATTGAAACCTCAATTTCGTGAGATGTTATAAGAAATATATAGGAGCAAATAAATTTTCAGGAGCCTCTTCTAATTCAGCCTCCATGATGGCAATTATGGTGGCCCAAATAGAATAACAAAATCTGGGCCAGAATCAGTAGCCCAGAATATTATCCCACTAAATCGGACATAACTCCCGATTCACAACACCAAATAGGCCCAAATTTTATAGGCCTTTAGGAGAAATTGGGAGATCCATTGTTTCCCACTATGACCCACTCCAATTCGGCCATATATAAGGTCATTTAAACTCTTCTATTTAGTGGTTGTAAGCTGGCTGCCACCTTGGGTCAAGGGTGGAAAAGTCCAAGTTACACAATCTTTCCACCATCCTAGGCCTACCATAATCAAGTGGGATGCTTTTTAATGTTGGAGGCTCGAACCAAGGCTCCCAAAATTCCTATTTAAGTCAGTGGTTCTTGAGGAGTTTATCATCTATTGATCTTTCTTTCATTGTAATGTTATGCTGTGATTTTGTTGTCTCAAGTTTGTCTTTCACATGTAAGTTGTTTTAATTTGTCCTAGTTTCTTAATAAATTTTCCTCATCTACTATTATTATTTTCGTCTCTATCTCACTTTGATACTGTTGCCTCAAGGTGTAAATTTATTCACACCAAACCTTGTGAAATTATTCACACAACGGTGGAGTGATCATTTTCATTTTATTTTTTTCTTTACTTCTTCAATTCCTCCCTCATGAGTCTACTTCACTCTTCCATTGAAACCATAGCATCAATGGAGGGCTCACCCACTTATGGTTTGATCCAGGGAATATCAAGGGGCTTGATTGGATTTTTTTTATCACCCCATTAATTTATAATAACTTCTTTTAATTGAGGATTTTGTTTGAATATCTTTAAAATCCTTCATCCTTGTTGAATTTAAGGCCACACACTTCAAGTGATAATACGAAACTTTACCTTGAAATTCTCAAAACGTTGATCCTTCAAGTGTATAAGTGATTAGTATTAAAGGTTGTAGGTATTAAACCAGTAAGTGATGATGTTGTTTGATCTTCTTAAATGAACTCATCTCAAATATAAGAAATTGAAATCATTGAAAAGGAAATACGTCCAATCCACCCCAAGTGATAACCTAGGATCAACTCACTATTTTAAACTGAATTCACTTAATTCTCATAGATTTCATTTAAAACCATCTTAAATCAACCCAATTTGGCCACTTCATATCCAAAAAGAAATCCATAGAATTTTCGTGTATGTAGGTTACTTCTTAGGTCTCTGAGGATTCGAAAACTGAAAATAGACTACAAGGACTATTCTACCTTATTCTATTGGGTAAATTTGAGCGTGAATCAAATAATCAAAATAAATTTTGGTGTATAGGGATTTAAAAAAAACGTTTCATGAAGTAGTGGATGTTTATGGCCTCTAAAGATAAAAATTTGTAAATAAACATTGGTCTACCATGAAGAGAATACCTTTTGGGGAGCAGTGGATGTTTATGATCTCTAAAGACATAAAGTGGTAAATAAATGTTATCCAACTAAATCAATTTGATCCCAAATTCCTAAATCAATGATTCATATATATTTTAATACATTGTGGGAAATGTTTATGAATAGAGTCAAATGAAAAGGTTAATAGCGTAGAAATGTTTTATAGAGGATATAGGGAGATTAAATTATTGTATTTGTGATATGTCTAGTAATGGGATGAAGTTGTGTGAAGGGGAAATCCTAACCCATATTTGAGATCTGTGAAAGAACATGAAGATATACTTTCAATTAATAAAAGAGGTTTCATAGATGGTGAAGAGATTCATGAAATAGTTTTGGGGTGTACAACATGGTAGTCAAAATATAGTTGAGGAGGAATAGAGGATGAGTACAGGTTCCATAGAAGCTCATAGATAATGAAGAAACTATTAAAGGCGTTGGGGGACATGGAGAATGAAGTAAACGATGTGAATCAGGAACCCTAATAGGAGGTGATGAAACTGTAAAGTGAGAGACCTGGGTAGTAGAGGGAATTATAGTGGTAGGAAGAGGATGATAAAAAAGGTAGAAGGAAGAATAGAGGTGTTGAAGAACCTCGTGAACAATGATGAAATTGTCATAGGGGTTATGGGAGGTGGAGGAGGGAGTCGATGAAATATAGTGGGAACCATAGGTGGAAGTGAGGATAGTCATGAGTGAGAGGGTTGGATATTGGAGGGAAAGGGAGTGGTGGGAGGGGTAAGATTGATGATGAGGAAGAAGTGAATTGCATGTGTACCAGAGTACACCTGGCTTTATTATTGATATAGATATATATATATATTAAATATATTTAATAATTATATTTTTTTATTTGGGGTATAATAAAACTAAAAAACTCACACAACCCAAATTGAACCCTTATAATAGGTTTTTCATTACCCCAATTGGATGATAACCCAATACAGGTACTTTATTTATCTGGTATAGGTGTGAAAGCTCAACATATTTTTAATTTCCCATAATCCCACCGGTAATTGGATCATAGGTCCATGATAGCCCATAGAGCTCATGCAACACCATGGGCATCAACACATACTTCTTACACCACACACTCCCTATCTCTATCCCCTCTATCATCACCTCTAGAACTATCTATGTGGCATTTTCATCTTCACTTCCATAGAACATCTTCCCCCATGAACCTATGATCTCCTGTGCCTACTTCATCACCATCGGGGGAATGTCATCCTCATTATGGTGTTTGTTGCACTGACTGACTATCCTCACCCCCATCATCAAGCTGACATCTAGAATTCACTAGCACAAATGGGTTTATCATCATTCTAGAATAATATGATTCTAACTGACTAAAGCATCTCCCAAAATTTAATTGGGGGGGGGGGGTAAAAATCGCAATGATTGGGATTCGAACCCCAGTTGCACACATACAATAAGGGCGCATGCCACTCCACTCGGCTCATTCCCCATATGCAATTTATTAATTATATTTTTTATTATATTATTAATTTAATAATTAATTTAATTATTAATTATTATTTATATTATTAATTATATTATTAATTAAATTATTAATTATATTTACCTTCTATTAATTAAGAAGCATTCAAACTTCATGGTTTGGTACAAAAATGTGTAGAGATATTAAGTGACATAATTTTCCCATTAATGACACACATATGGGGTATCAATCATCCCAAGGGTTTCATGGAGGTACAACCATTAATATCATTAACAAATAACGAATTTACTAAAAACCACTCCTGGATGTTAAATTCATGAAAAAAATCCTTCCATAATTGAGAAAAATTTTCATCAAATGTTCAAAAAACATGGAATCAATAATTTTGGCATGAATTTCCAATAAGTTCCATGATTTTTTGACCATAATAGGGGGTAAAATACAATGTAAAAAGATAAATGAAAATAAAGGAGAAAGGTGATGAAAATCCATTAAACCCGGTAAGGTGGGGAAAAGTATAAAAACTATGCTGCCAGGAAAAAAGGGAGAATAAATAAGATGAAAATCCTAACAAAGCCAAGAATGTAACCTTCCCCGACACCTAGAGTGTGTTGTGTAAGAACTCGGGTTTTTGTAAAGGGTCAAAATCCTGACCCTGTTTGAATTTTTTACCTGCTTCTGAGAAAAGTGGGAAAATATGGGATGTTTTGGAAAATTCCAGATTACATGCCATGTACTCCCAAGTACACGCCATGTGTATGTTAGGCATGTACCAGCCATGTGATGGCCAAGTACATGTCGTGTGGTGACCGTGTAGAAATTTCCAACTATATAGCATGTAGTGTTACTTAACACACCATGTATCTTCCATATGTGTACCAACTGAGTCTTAGCCATGTGTTGACACGTGTGGCGCGTCCAAACCGTGTGGCTACCACCACATAAGTCAGAGTACGGACAAGGATACTACATGAAATTTAATTTATCATACACGCCATGTAATTTTAATTTCTTCAGTTTATATGAAATATCATCACGTCTAATTTCAGAAAACATCTTATTTTCCCCCAGTTTTGGACTTTGATGCTCCGGGAGGCCGAGAACGTTTCTTCTCCCAGATTCTTCATCTGTCGTCTTTTCTTCAATATGTCAGTGGCTGTGAGATCGCATCAGAAAGGCTAAACCTGTGCACTGTCTTTCATCCTAGTTTATTTGCGTCACACACCGAAGATTCCATCAGAGTAGAATTTCCATGATTTGATGGAAACACAGATCTGGAAGGACCGACTTAGAATTAGAGCTCGATATCAGGCGTTCCTACATCTACAAGTCTAAGGTAAGGGTTGCATACCTTGTTTTGTGTTTCTGTAAACAATTATGGGTTGCGTCTTTTTTGCGTAACATCGAGTATTGAGCGAGACCCATGTTTCATTATATTAAATTGATTGTATTCCTTATGAAATTCCGTTGAGAATTCCCTCGCCTTTTTATGCTTGAGCAAGGCTGGGTTAGAGGTCGTTTCTTATTTTGGGAATTTTGGCCAGGGGATCCAAATTGGGTATAATTGAAATGTTTGATTAAACTGGTGAGTATAAACATGGAAAGCATGGTTAAGGGAGAACATGGCTAGTGAAATTCAACTATTAGTTTTTTTTACTATTAGAAGTATTTATTTTGATTATTATATTTTATGTGAGGTATTTCATATGCTGGAACCTTTGGGTTGTGTTGGGCATGGCCTGGGTATTGTTGAGTGATGTTGATCATAGGTTGGGCTTGTCCTGGATTACATCGTGTGGTTCTAACCATGGTATTGGGCGTTATGGACATCATCTTGAGGCAGTGTAATTTTCAAGTTGGGCATGGCTCGGGATACTTGGATGGAGAGGCCATAGGACTTGAGTGACCTGGTCATAGAGACACAAGGTTTCATAGACATTGTGGCTTGGGAACATATTTTGGTGATTACCGCTCACCTAGAACATTGTGTAGTGTGCACACAGGTAGACTCTCTGATGAGGTTGTTTTTACAACTTTTTGGGCAGAGGCCCCTGATAGATGCAGTTAGGTACAATTGGTTTGTGGTTGACTTCCATAGGAAGCCATGTGGAAGGTGAGGAGCCTTCAGAGGATTGTGTTGAGGCTATCAGGTTGGGTAGTGGATCACTGTAATTTGAGGGCATACATTGATGTCCCTCAAATTAATGATTTTTGGGTAGACATCATTGTCTCTCCAGTTACTGATTTGATGGAAGACATCATTGGCCCTCCAGTTCCTATTTTGAGGAAAAGTATCACTTCTCCTCTGGTTGTTATACCATGGACATGCATGGGCTTTCTATAAGGGTTACTATTTTTTGGGCGTGCCTTTGGGATGTCAGTTTTTGATACATGAGTTGTGAGGAGGCACATGGTGTCAGGTTAACTGATAGAGATTCCAGCGTTGGACGAAGTAGGTGACACTCCATGGTGGTTGTTGAGCACCAGTGGATTTTATGTTTATTTATGAATCATACTATTTCCAACTTTCTTTATAAATGTCTGCCTGCTTGAACACTTATACAAGGTACACACCTTTATGTGGTATCTTACTGAGATCCATCTCACACCCTGCATGGGCCAATCGGGATTCATGTAGACTTCATGGATTTACATGAAGGAAAGAGATTAGCCTCATGAGCTAGATCATAGTGCGGTTTGACATGGAGATGGTATGGACCTTGCAGTCATGCCTAGATTGAGTTTATTCAGTTTTACTTTATTTAATATATCAGAATGATTACTTTAAGATGTAGAAACTATTTGTTATACATTGGCACAATTTATATAGATTGACATGTATGACCTGTTTTGGATGCATGCTTGTTATTTAGTAGTTGTTGCAATTGATTGTTGGCATCATGTTATGTTTACTTTCCATTGATGTTTTTTCTACTTTTCTTCTATTGTTTATCTTCTATTGAATGTGCTTCCTCTCTATAGGTCTAGTTTGAGTATTGCGAGTGGTCAATTTCTACTGCATTTTATATATTATTACTTGGACTAGTACCATTATTATCCTTGAGAGGGTATATCCTCCCCACTATACTTATTCAAACCCTCGCTGCAAGTCAACATCCTTTAGCATTCAGGGAGGTGTGCCTAAGGTAGTAAAACCCGACTGGTTTATCACTGTTCGGGTGGCTGTTTGGGTCTAGTATGTTACAAAGTGGTATTAAAGGAGTTCTTGACAGGGACTTAGTCGCAGTGTTTTTCCTGCTACTAATGTGATTGAGACTTCTCTTTTTATTTATGCTAGTTTACTATTTGAGATATGGTAGACTAGAGATAGGTTGTAATTGGAACTGGGTTTCTAGATTGTTCTTGGGTGCCCACATTCTTCGGTATGAAGGATGGACCAAGTTACCTTGGGTGGGAATTGTTGTTTCTCTTTTGCTCAGATTATAGTTTATATGATTTTCACCTCGGGGGCTCACATGGTGTGTGATATTATTAGTTTTTATATATTATCCTTGACCCGGTGTGGTAAGGGAGAATTGGACCTTGGACCGGTATGATAAAGCATGATTTCTTTTCTTTTGATAGGAATATTTTAGGGTATTTCAATTTCATATCTGCACGTATTCTTTTTGAAGTGATAATACCATGTGAAAAATATCAATTTCCATGCTATAAATGCTTTTAAAATGTGAAGAGTGAAAATCCTGGTAGAATTTTTTATTGATTGAAATGTAATATTCCATGATTTATATATATTTGTAGAATTGTATGTGGCATGAGATTTGGTCATGGATCTTGTATGAGAAGGTAGGTACTATGGATGAGGTGATTTTAGTCACTAGGATTGGGTGACTAGGTTGTCGGTTTGAGGAAACGTTGGTTGTTAGGATGGGAATGGCCTGAGGTACTTTTGATACTTGGCTCTCTTAAGGTCAGGTAAGGAGGACATGAGGATGGGATATCGTGGGCATGGATTGCGATAGGGGGGAGTAATGGTAGTTTTTATACACTGCTTCTTTACTGATTTCCTTATCTACGTGATATATATGTATATAGTTCTATATGTGGGTTTTGTGACCATTATGGTATTCAACGGGTTCCTCCTAGAAGATTCAGATAGAGCATCAGGTGGCTGATGGTACAGTGTCGTAGGTGCATGATCAGGTTCCGAAACCTTAAGGATAGGTAGAGCATGAGCTGCAGGTACATGCTTAGTGGCAAGATCAGGTTCAGGATCTAGTGGAGGCAGGTAAGCAACCGGGTTTGGCAGCATTCAGGTCATGGTTTGACATGCAGCTCCGGTCTGGACTGGTATGTGTCTTTCAGGGGATCGATAGAGGCGCACTGTGTAAAAATCCATCTATATAATAACTGATTTGGGAGTCCCAATCACATCACCCACTACTTTTTTCAGGGTGAGGGTGGTCCACAGGCGGCTGTGAACTAGATAGAGAGCAAGCAGATGATCTTCGAACAGCTCGAGATGCCTCCTGGGTGGAGGGTCAAGCTAGTGATGTACATTCTAAGAGGATCGGCGAAGAGTTGGTGGGATGTACTGGTTTAGGATCGTAGAAATGAGGGACTAGCACGAAAATACTTCAAGGATAGGTTCTTCGAGCACTTTTACCTAGAGAAACTGATGGGTGATAGAGCTCGTGAGTTCTTGAGCTGCTAGTAGGGAGACATGTCCGCAACTGACTATACAACTACTTTCACTGAGTTGTCTCTCTTTTCACTTGGTATGGTAAGTGATGACTCGACAAGGGTGAGGTGCTTTTAGGATGGCTTACAACGCTCCATTCATATCCATGTAAATATCTTCAGGATGGGTTCGTTCTCATAGGTGGTGAATCATGCGCTCATAACGGAGGGCAATGAGAAATAGAGGTCTCACATAGGATCGACGATGGCTTTAGGTGATGGCTAAGATAGCAGTAATTGAGGACGGGATGAGTTCTAGTAGGATAGTTAGGCTAAGGACTCATCAAGACCACATCGTAGCAGTTCTTCAGTGGTTTTCTTCCAGTTTGGGCAGCCAGGGCATGTCCGTACTTAGTGCGATAGGCCACTAAAGGAGTGTCGGGCATGTGGAAAGGTTGGTAATCTCAATAGGTTCTGATGGAAGCCTTCTCATATAGCCGGAAGGTAGGGACCAGGATAGAATGTGGTATCTGGAGTTGGTTCATGTTCAGTACCAGGAGAGGGTAGCCGAGTTTCAACTACACGAGGAGGACATGACAGAGATGATGTGACCCAACTGAGGGGTCCATGGCCATTGACTAGAGTTTCACCGAAGGGAAGTCAGTCATCAGGTAGTCGTACTTCAGGCCAGGTGCACACTGCGGAGTTTCTAGAGGCTGAGAAGGCTGTAGAGATTATGACGGTTATAGGTACACTACGGGTGTGGCCGTGACTTGTATTCTTGTTGGCATGACCTGTTAAGGCATGTTCTTTTTAAGTGCACATGATGCACAAGATATGTTTGGACTGACTAATTGTTAGTTAGTGAGATTGACCCAATCTCGAGTGTGTGGTATATATATATATATATGTGTGTGTGTGTGTGATGCATAGCATTAGGAGCATCGAGAATTCGGGTTACATGAGGTTATGTGGGAATCAGGGCATCGAGGATGTAGGTTACATGAGGTGCATGGAACAAGGTATTATTCTGAGCTTCCATGGGATGTAGGACCACATGGACGTGGACACCGATACGGTGTGGGTTGAGTTTGGGTGTTAGAAACAACACAAGAGAACTTATGAGGTTAAGGGGTGATGATGTGTCACGGGAGGACCATGGGTCCAGGAAATGGGTCATTAGTCCTTTGCTAGGTTTGAATTTTGTCAGGTTGAGTCCGAGTTAAGTAATTATTAAGGTGGGTATCCCATGGAGGAATTTATCCAGAACCTTTAAGGATGAGGTAGTCCAGGTTACTTTGACCAGGATGGGTATGTTTGGTGGCCTCTCTGGTTTTGATTGATAGCTCGATGACGAGCTATGTTAAGGTGGGGAGATTGTAAGAACTCCGGTTCTTAGAACATGTCAAAATCCAGACCAAATTTAGATTTTTGACTTTCTTCGGAGAAAACTAGGACAATATGGGAAGTTATTGAAAATTTCAGATTACACACCATGTACTCCCAATTACATGTCTTGTGTATGTTAGGTGTGTACTAGCCATGTGCTGGCCAAGTACATGCCATGTGGGGATCGTGCAATAATTTCCTACTACACGACGTGTAGTGTTACTTGACATGTTGTGTATCTTCCTTCCACATACCTACTAAGTCTTAGTCGTGTGTGGATCCATGTGGTGCATCCAAGCCGTGTGGCTACCTCATCTTAAGTTTGAGTACAAACAAGGAAACTATATGGCATTTAGTCCATCATACATGCCGTGTAAATTTATTTTTATTCGCTTATATGAAAGAGTGTTGCATATAATTTTATAAAACATCCTCTTCTTCCCCGGTTTCGAACTTTGACACGCCAGGAGGCCAAGAATGTTTCTTCTCCAAAATTCTTCATCTGAACTCCATTTTTCAATTCGTCGGTGGCTACAGGATTGTATCGGCAAGAGTAACTTGTGCACCCTCTTTCGTTCTAGTTTCTTTGCCTCACACACCGTATTTTCCATCCAAAAATAATTGTTGGGATTTGACTGAAACCTAGATCTATGAAGATAAAATTCAAATTAGAGCTTTATATCAGATGTTCCTACATCTACGAGTCTAAGTTTGATGGTTCATACTTTTTTTTATTTCCATAGATAATTGGGGGTTGCGTGTTTTTAGCGCAACATCGGGTATTGAGTGAGACCTATGTTTCTTTATATTAAATTGATTTTATGCGTTATGGGATTTCATTGGGAATTCCCTCACCTTGTTATGCTTGAGTGAGTTTAGGTTAGAGGTCATTTCTCTTTTGGTGCATTTTGGTCAAGGGTGCCAAAATGGGTATAATTGAACTGTTTGATTAAACTGTTGAGTATAAACTTAGCAAGCATGTCTTGGATATTGTTGAGGGATGCTGATCACATGTTGGGCTTGGCTTGGATTACATTGGGTTGTTCTGACAATGGGATTGGGCTTCATGGATGTCGGCTTAAGGTTGTGTAACATTCAGGTTGGGCATGGCCTGGGTTACATGGATGGCGAGACCATTGGACTTGAGAAACATGGTCATAGGGACATGAGGTGTCAGAGATGTTGTGGATTGGGAATGTATTTTGGTGATTACCGCTCACCCGGAACTTTGAGTAGTGTGCACATAGGTAGAATTTGTGATGAGGTGGTTTTGACCACTCGTTGGGTAGAGTCCCTCGATTAACGCGGTTTGGTACAATTGGTTTCGGGGTTCTTGCTATAGAAAGTCTTGTGGAAGGTGAGGAGACTTCATGGGATATCATTGAGGCTATCAGGTTGGAGGTAGAGGCGCTCCATGATTTGAGGTCATAAATCATTGTCCCTCTAGTTACTAATTTGAGGGCAGACATCATTGTCTCTCTGATTACTGATTTGAGGGTAGACATCGTTGTCTCTCTGGTTCTTATTATGAGGACATGCATCACTACTTCTCTATTTGTTGTTCCAGGGACATGCGTGGGATTTAGAGTAGAGTTACTATTGTTTGGATGTGACTTCAGAACATCAGTACATGAGACATGATGTGTCCGGGGGCACATGATGTTGTGTTTCATGACAGAGATTCTGGCATTGGCTTATGCATGTGACCCTCTATGGTGGCTGCTAAGCACCCATGGATTTTATGTTTATTTATGCAACATACTTTTTACTTATTTATTTATAAATTCATGCATGCTTAAACAATTATACTAGGTAAGCATCTTTGGGTGGTATCCTACTGAGATTTGTCTCACATCCTACACGGGCCCTTCGGAATGCATTTAGACTTAATGGATTTACGTACAGGAAAATGATTAGCCTTAGGAGCTGGATTGTAGTGCGGTTTGAAATGGAGATGGTATAGACCCTGTGGTCATTCCAAGCTTGAGTTTAATTGGGTTTACTTTCTTTCCTATATCTAAATAATTAATTTAATATGTAGCAACTATTGGTTATCCATTTGTTCTATTTATATAGATTGACATGTATGACCTACTATAGATGCATGCTTGTTATTTAGTATTTGTTTCAATTGTTTGTTTGCATGATGTTCTGTTTACTTTCCACTATTTTTGTTTCTAATTTGCTTCATTTTTTTATCCTCTATTGAATGTTATTTTTCTCCGTAGGTCTGGTTAAAGTTTGTTGAGTCATTAATTTCTACTGCATGTTATATATTATTACTTGGAATCGTACAATTCTTATCCTCTAGGAGGGTATAGCCTCCCCACTATACCAATTTAGACCCTCGCTACTAGTCAGAAACCTTTGGCATCCGGGGGAGGTGCACCTAGAGTAGTAACACCCAAACTATTTAGCACTGTTCAGGTGGCTATTCGGGTCCGGGAAATTACATGTAGTGATCTCACTTTAATAAAACAGAATATGGGAAGGAAGGATAAAACCTGGTGGGCCTCACTTGTATGTTTCTTCTTGAAGGTGGATTTCCTCCATTGAATTCTTTGGAAAAATCCTCATAAAGGCTTGTATGTCTCTTCCCATTGACTGTAATACTTAGTTCACTCTTATCATGAAAAAACTATACTGTACCAAAAGGGTGAACATTAGTAACAATATAAAGACCTAGCCATCAGGAATGAATCTTAATTGGGTGGAGCTTTAGCCGTGAATTTTACATGAGGACCTTCTCACCAATATGAAACTTCTAATGATGAATCATCCCATCATGGATAGCCTTTGTTTTTTTCTTTATATTTTTTTGAGTTCTCATATGCATCATGCTGAATAATTTCAACTCTTGAATTAGGTACTTCCTACGTTCACCTGCATCTTAGGGATTCATATTACATTATTTAACAGCCTAAAATGCATGGTGCTATACATTTAATTGGAGGTGAAATCCCTTTCCAAACACAATCTTGTGTGGTGAAATTCCGATCAAGGTTTAAAAAGATATACATTATTCCCAATGTGCATCATCCAATCACAAACCCCAATATTTCCTATTTGGTGGTACCGTTTTTTCTAGGATTCATTTAACTTCCTGATTTGATATTTTTTTCTTGTCTATTATTTTGGGGGGTTATATACACTGGGGAAATTATAAACAATTCCATACTTAATAATTAATTTCTATATGTTGTGATTGAAAAAATGGGAACCTAGAACATTAATGATGAATCTTTTCAAACCAATTCGAATTAAATCTAGGACCTCAAAAAATCAACAAACACTCGAAAGTCATCTATCCTAGTAGCCTTTTATTCCACCCATTTAGAGACATAGTCAATAGTTAATAATATTTTCAAAAATTCCAATGAATTTTTAAAAGTCCTCATGAAGTGAATTCCCCAGGCATCAATCATTTCACATAATCATATGGGTTGTTCGTGCATTTAATTCTTCTTAAAGATATTCCCTATGAATTGAAATCATGTACATGACTTAAAAAAATTATAGGAATGCATATAAAATTTTGGCCAATAAAATTCCCAAGTCAAGGACCTTTAGAGATGTAAGTTTAGAGCCAAAGTGGCACCCACAATCTAAAGTGGGGAAGAAGCATGAAATATAGGTGAACTCGTGGTCAGGGACACACTAAATAACAACTTAGTTAATATAAATTCTTAAAAAATATGTGTCATTCCAAATTTACCATCATGAATCATTATTAAGTATCTAGGATTGTGAAGTATTGAAATTAAGGGGGATCTAAGATGATGATATAGAATTTATAATGTCTTCATACCAAGAGGTAAAGTCCACAACAACACAAAGTTTCTCATGAGGAAAAATTATCCAATGGGGATGGATGAGTCCACATGGTGGTTAAATAGTGGGGAAAACATGATAACATGGTCAGATACCACATTTTACACTCTCCTATTATCTAGAATCTCATGTTCAATCTTTTAGAGGTGGATCATCCACCAAATGAGGTAGATCTTATCTTCATCTTTCTTAAGAAGAAATTAAAGGGAAACATGATCCGAAAACACAATGATTTTTAACATAATATGATTTGAACATAATTTTTACAAGGAAAACACAATTGAAAGAATTTATTTTTCAGTGGTCATGTATTTTTCCTAGGTAGGTTCAAGGGTATGTGATGCATACACAATGGAAGGAGGAGACTTCTCAGCTTTTTGGGATAAAGCTTCACCAACTTCAAAATTAAATTCATCATACATAAGTTCAAAAGGAGAGATCCCACCTTAGTGGTTGAATTATGGGAGGTGATGTGAGACTCATTTTTAGTGAATTCAAGGAATAATAATAATGTTTATCAACTCAAAACACTGAATCATTTTTTAATAATTGGGACAAGTGAAGTGTTATCTTACTATAGTCTTTAATGAATCAATGGTAAAAACTAGCATGACCCAATAAAGATCTAAACTCACAAACTCATTTTGGATATTTAAGTGATGAAATTAATTCAATTTTTTATTTGTCTACTTCAATTAAATCATTTTAAATAACATTAAAAGGAACTACCCCCAACCCAACCATGTAATTTCATTCTTATAATGTAATATGAGATCTTTTTTAATGCAATGGTGGAGAAAAAAACCTAGGTGTGAGAAAAAAAATAATCAAAGTAAGATCCATAATCCATGAAATAATCCATAAATACTTACATAAAATTCTCAAGGTACTCAAAAAAACTCAACATACATCACTAAAAATTAGTTGGATCATTACATAGACCAAAAGGAATCCTTATGTATGAAAATGTGTTAAATGGATAGGTAAATGTTGTCTTTTCTTGATCCTCAAGGGCTATATGGATTTGAAAATAAACCTATATAGACATCAAGGAAAGAATAATGGGACTTACCATAAAATATTTCTAATTTTTTTCAATTAATGGTAGAGTAAAGTGGCCATTTTTCATGGATTGATTCAGTCGATGGTTGTCAATATAGACTCTCCAACTGTTTTGCACATGTGTTGGAACAAATTCATTCCATTCATTTGACAAAACAATTATTCCAATTTTTTAGGCATAATTCTTACATGGATAACCCATTTACTATTATATATATGATAAATGATCTCAAAAAAATGTAATTTACTGAGTTATGATTTTTAAACATCAAGGGGAGTAGGATTTAACCATTACTGAGCTTTCCTTACGAGTTTAGGCTCATCATCTAAAAGAAATGGTGCATAAAAATAGATGATATAATTATGATAATATCAAAAAATATCCTTCATATCACCTTTTAAAACTCTCTCAAAAGGTCTATCATTTTTTATTCTTATTTTGGAGAGAGGTTTTTGGTAATAATAATGGGAAATTTGTCAATACCCAAAAGGCAGACATGTTTTAAATTAGATGAGAGTGGTTTTAATTCTAATAATGGTGATTTTTGGATTGAGGGAGGGGATTTATTGGACATGAGGTCCATGAAACTATCTATCTACTCTTGTTTATTCTCCATGGAAATAAAATATAAGGAAATTATACTTTTAGAATAATCAATGGACATGGGTACCTTAGTATGAACACACTCATCAATTAAATAACAAAGTTTACAACTTTTTTGAACCCACACAACACTCAAAAAAAATCAAAACTAAAACCATATAATGGTTTAGAAGAGTAAAATTAATTAGAGTATGGGTCAATGAGAGAATTGTGTGTGTGGGTGTGTCATTAGAGGGAAATCACATCGAATAGATAAGAAGAGTGTAGCGTTCTTTAATGGGATGTTTCATAGCTTCAAGGATACTAAAAATTACCTTTTCTCCACTGAAATATAGGGACATCATACCATTATCATTGTTGATGACCATATTTGTCGATTTAAGGAATAGAATCTAAAGTATGAGAGGGGAATGTCCTTGGGTTTGGGTATCTCTCACCTCAATAATGTAGATGTATACAAGGATGAAGAAATTCTTCACTTTTACAATTACATCCTCGATCACTCTGGATGGGGGTTTTGTACTCCTATTTTCATGTTTCACGATGATATCGATTGGTTTAAGCTCTCTAACCTGTAGAGAAGTATACATGGAGTGAGTAATTACATTAATAGAAGCACCCAAATATATTATTTCAATATAAAATAAATTATCCCATATCATTCAAGGTATCATGAATGTTCATGGATTGTTGATTTTTGTTGGAATTGTTTGTTGTATCAAATAAGAGACATTCTTTTTAAGGTTGACTCTCTCATTCCCCTTCAATTGTTGTCTATGGGTGCAAATATATTTACGAAATTTGGAATAGTGAGTTATTTTTTTAACTGCATCTAATAAAGGAATGTTAACATGAAACTTTTCAAATGTATCCATTATTTATTTATCAATATCTTTATAACATTTTTTTCTTAGATTTAGATATTCTTTGAGTGAATGTAAGAGGAATGGATTTTTTTAGGGGAATCCTCAATGATAATTTGTTTGACCATTTTGTTTTTTATTTTTAAATAGAATATTTTTCAGGTAGAGAAAATGAGTTTTCAAGTGGGGGACTTACCTATTATATAGAATTAGTGGAAGAAGAAAAATATTTACCACTAAAAAGTGTGATTGTATAAACATTAACATTTTATTTATGATTATAAATATTTGGGGATTGTAGTTGTCTAGAAACATGCATCTTAATCTCACCGATGGTGTTGTCCAATTGTTTTACTTGATTTCGTTGGCCTTGAATAGTTGATTGCATGATATGTTGGAACTAGAGGTTCTTGGTTTCCATTTTATTCATTATATCCATGATACTTAGTTTTGATTTGGAAGGAGAATGTTTTTTTGAGATGGTAAAGGATAAGAAGGTTGCATAACTTGGCCTAGTTGATACAAATTCTATTTTGGGTAGGTTGAGTTTCCTCCTTTTCGGTACTATGGCTATGCTTTCCACCTAGGGTATAGATTTGGAATAAATGGTTATTTCATGAAGGTAGGGTATTTTTGGAATGAAAAACCAAGGGAATACTACTGCACAAGACTCAGATTAATCCTAAAGTTGGGGGAATCATTTATTAAAATGAGTGTTATCAGAAAAAATACCAAAATATAATAGAATAAAAGGAGAGTTTCCATTACCGTATGCTTGAGATAATTTCATTATAAGGGTATGAATATCATCAATTTTATTATATAAAATTTATTATTGAGAAGAATGAGTTACCTCATGAACCCCTTGGGTTGGCGTAGTTGCTCGTGTACCAAATTTTTGTGAATTTTGAGCTATATTGGTTACTAACTCATAAGCGGTGGAAGGAGTTTTATCAAATAGGGAACCACCTGATACAAAATATATCATTACATGATCCATGGGGATAATTCCATCATACAATTATTGAATTATAAATTGGTAACTAATCTGGGGGTGGGTTAAATGTGACCAAATCCTTTTGAATATCTCCCAGTATTAAGAAGGGTCTTTCCTAGTGATTTCCTAATTTCACATATTTATTTTCTAATTTATATAGTTTAATAGGAAGGAAAAAATTATCTAGAAAGAGTATTTTTAGGTCATTACAACCCCCAATTTTGGTATAAATATTGTATACCTAGTCCTTGTCTACACCATCAAGGGAGAAAGTGAATTCCCTAAACTTAATGTGATCCTCAAACACATTATGGGGTTTCATGGTGGAGCACACTATGTAAAACTCTTTGACATGTTTTTGAAGGTCCTCACCAGGAAGGCCATAGAATTTCAGAAGGATTTGGATGAGGTAGGATCTCAACTCAAAGTTGGTTACTTTATTGGGATATTGGAAGTGCGTGGGTTGCTACTCTACATCAGGGGTGGTCAGTTATTTTAAGGTTCGTTTATTTGCAACCACGATTTCTGGACTATTATATGGTCCGATTATTTATTTGATTGGGATCAATTAAGGTTCCATAATGGTTTCCTCAACGTTAATTGATTTTCATACTATTGATGGCCTATTTTTCACGTGAAGTGTCTTTTTAATTTGTAGTTCAAATTCAAACAATTTTTCTTTTTTTGAGTAGGTCATGAAAATAAGTTGTGAAGTTTGTTTTTTATTTTTGTTTTTTATTTTTATTATGGAATATAGATAAATTAAAAGTGATTAAGAATATTTAAAGTTTAAAATAAAATATACTGTTATACAATATAATTAGATAGTGAGATAGAAAAAGAAGAAGAAGATAGAGAGAAAAGTAGAATCACAAACAAACAAACAAATACGAAAACAAAAAAAAATCAAAAAAGGGGTAAATATTGAAATGGGTAAGAAATAAAAAATAAAATAAATAAATAAAAGGAAAAAATGATCTATTCTCCTAGACAATTATTCCATAGTTTGATCATTTTTTTGAGCACGTAAAATTAGATTTTGTTTTTACTAGAATTTATGCAATATATTAGGAACCCTAGGCTGTCTCTCGATAGATATTTAGATCATTAATTAAAAAAGAGTTTTTTTACTATGTTTTTATAAAATATAGAATAGTATAATGTTTTTTGGGGTGTTTTTATTTTAAAATATAAATTGAATCTATATTACTAACTGCGATAAACTGGTAGGAGAAATCCTGATCAACCTGGGTGAGTGTCCCTTGATGCTCAATCCATCATCGCTCTTAAGGGAAATGGGAAGGATCATTGATTAATTAATTTATTCACACTGAAATAAGTATGGAATGTGGGTTATTAAAAGTTTACCACCAATTATTTGATCAATCATTGATATTGATTATAGTAAACTTCTCAAAATAAACAAAATTACATCGATGTAAGAACTGAACTCAATCAAGGCATCCCATAAATATCCTGAAGAGATGAACATATTTATGTCAATGATAAAATTTTACACAAGAAAATAAAATCAAAATTCATGGGTTTAAGATTCTATATTTTATCAGCTGTCATAATCTATTTGCACACTCATGAAAGGGAATGGGTGAGAAAAGGGACAAACACACTCAAATAATCATAAGATCCAGGTTATGCATGAAATCATGAGGATTATTTTTCCTTTGATTTGTATTTGACCATAATATAATAAAAAAATTTAAAATGTATAAATTAATAATAATAGAGTACAAACCTGTAAATTAAATCACCTTACAATGATTACAAGCATAGAGCTCAAGATTACAACAAAAAGAACCCCCCCCCCGACAATTGATCACTAAGAGTTTTAGAAGCTCATGATGTATAAGAGGGATAAAATGGATAAATAATGATCTAAAATTTTAATCACCCTTAAACCTAGTCTTTACAACCTATCCAATTAGGAATGTTTATTTATGTAGAAATGTTTCAAGTTGGATCCAAGAAAATCAAAGGTCTATGGGTGTAGGTGATATATTCGTGACATATTTTGTCACCAAGATGATTCGGTTGTTTGTCTGAAAAATCATGTCCAATTATCTAAAAATTATGTTCATATGTGTACATTTATGTAATATGTAAAATGGATGTAAAATTATCACTATTGGAGGTTCGAGTCCCGAGTTATGTCCCAAATACAAAAGGATAGTCTAATCTAGCCTTCCTAGAATTTCTTCACATTATGGGCCTCTTTTGGGACTCAATGTGAAATAATTGGGCACCATGGTCATCTAGAGAAATGTATCTCACACTAATTTTCATTAATCAACCCATTTTAAACCTAATTAGAATCACGTATTATCCACAGTACACATTTATGTCCACATATTTTCCTGGGTTCTTGTGCAATTTTGTCTATTTTGATTAAATTCCATTGTGGGCTCTCCAAATCAACTCCTCCTAAAATTAAAATAAGTAAAATTTCCTTATTTAATATTATTAAAAATTAAAATATTTAATCAAATATGAAGTTAAATTTTTTATTATAATTGTAATTTTCAATACAAAAACAATTTTAAACAATGGTGTAAGGTTGGAAATGAATAGTGAATAACTATACGATCAATTGAACAAAAAAATTATGAAAATAAACCTCATTTATATATTTAAAACCAAGTCTTGAAAACATCCATGATTGAGAATTTAATTTACATTCTTGAGTATAATATAATCTATAATGGCTACTCCATACATTTTTTCTTCAAAATCAATGATGTCCCTATTACTATCTTTAAAAGTTGTATCCATGTGAACTTATAAAATTAGTAAATGTTGTAATAAAAAAAGTGGGGTAATGGTACTATATGATTTTTTTTTAAATTTACCAAATGATCCTTAATATGTTTTTTTATTCAACTTATTGTTTCATCATCCTTTTCACTACATATTATAACATTCCACAATTCATTTTTTTCATTTATTTTTAATGGGTTTTCATAAAAAAAATTGTAAAGTTGATACCCCATTATCATAATGTATTTTTGAAATATAAAACAAGCTTTATATTAATGTTATAATATCAAGTTTGATTGTTTGAACATCCATATCATCAAGGGGAACATGTTCTTTGGAACTCGACTCATTATTTATATGAATCCCTGCTCTTAAATGATCTTTTGAAAGTTTTTCGTTGTGTAGAATGTATCCTTAGATATTACACACTATGCCCCAAACAATAAGGTTATTGGTGGGTGATGATATATATAAATCGAAATAAAATTTACCCTATAGAATATTAGTATGGGAAAGGTATCGATGTACTATTGATTTACATTTCCTAGAAATAGTTATGAAAAAATTTATTTGCTCTAGTAAGATAGACCTTTGAGAGGAATTCCTAGGCTCAAAGCTGGGGGGACATATATTCATGTAGTGGTTGTTTTATTGCCTATTATCTTTTATAGATTCTTATAACATTCTATAACAACTCTGTCTAATAATTATGTTTTTCTTATAGAACATTTAATAATTCCTTCATCTCATTCATTTTCTTATCTTTATCCCATTCTAATTTTTTTTCTAAAAATATGTTCAAGGTGACACTCTAAAACCTAAACCTCATATGGGTCCAAATTGTTTGGGTTGAATCAAGGACACTTAAAGTAACCATTCAATAAGTACAGTTGATGATGATTCATGTGTCAAAACTAGTTAAGAAATATAAGAAAATAACTATTAATTTTTATATAATATTTATTTAAAGTATAAAAATTATTATTAAGTCATATTTACACATTGTTCTAATATTATTGATGTTATTTAATCAACTAGTATTCAATATTTATTTATATGAGCCTCCTTCCATAGCGCATGAAGTACGTTCGAAGTGGCCTCTGATTTTGATTCATCAATCCACATATAAAAAAGGAACATAATCATGTTATTGTTTCATGAAACATAAATGTATTACAGGAGATTTAAAATACATTCCATTCTTTCAAGTGAAGTACACCACGTCTTTCCTTTATGGTTTTGATGCAAACTGTTTATTTTCTTCACTCAATTGTTGCTTCATCAAATAAAAAGTATTAATCAATGTGAATAATACACATATTTCTATGTAATGTATTACCAATCAAAATGTACTTAAAATGTTTCCTCTTATCGATGGTTGATAAATGCATTCCACATTTCTTGGTTTATCACGTGTTCATATATTTTTAGTGGGTGAAATTTTATTATCCCTCCAGCATCCCTAAGTTGATTCTTTATAAGAATTAGATGAAAGGCTCTATTGGACTTTATAGATAAAATTAATATAAATTCATTCCACATTAATCTAGAAAAAATTAACTATGAAATGGATAATGAAGAGTAAATGAACATTTCATTATTTTAGTTTTTGAGAAAGATAGAGAAATTATATCATAATGTTATCCTAACCTCTTCCTAAAGTTTCAACTTCATCATAGGAACAACATTTTTCCCCATATCAACATCAATCAACACATAAATTCAAGTGGTGATCCCAATGTTTCTAAATAAAGTAGACTTGTTGGGTTCAATAGGCTAGCAATTTGCATTCTATCCAACCTCAAATTTTGATGCCTTTTCGTCTCACCTTAATAATTTTTTTTAAGACTGTTGTGCTATAATATTCATGTTTCTTCTCAGACATAGGTTGTTCACATTCTACTGTTGAACTAATTTAATAATTTCCAATATATTGTTCCTAAGGATTGGTATCATCAACATGTGGAGAAACCTATTGTTCCTCTGGATTGGGAGCATCAACATGTTGAGAAACCCAATATTCCTCGGGATTGGGAGCATCCACAATTAGTGAGGCCATTATCTATAGAATTAGTTTAATATTTAATTTACATTATGTAAATGCAGTAGTGAATACATAGTACTATGAGGTAACATGGTGTATATTAATTTTTTTAAACTAATTATTAAAATCTCATTTTGTTTCTTTTAAAGGATGATGAGATTTTACCATTATATCGAGTATCAAAATCACCTCTTTGTGATATCCTTTAACATATAAATCCACGTCAACATTGGTACCACCACAAAATGATAGTGACATCTTAATAAAGGGTTATCCTCATTTGTATTGATGATGGACATGGATTAAACATGTATTTTTTATAGTTTTATATTCCAGTTTTAATTATTATTCTATCTTCTTTTAGAATTTTTTAGTTTATTTAGTAGTTTTGTAGTTTTTTTATTAATTTTATTAATTTTAGTTCTTTATATTTTAATATTATTAAATTAGTATTTTATTTTCTCAGCTTAATTTTATATTTTAGTACTATTTTTATTACATATATAATTATTAATTTAATTTTACATTTTAGCATAGTTTATTTAATTATATATATATGAAATAATATCTCTTTAACATTATTAGTTATTTGTATATTAGTTTATAACGATTTTTTACCTTATTAACATTTAATGTGTAACACTTTTTGTTTTTAGTAGTTTAATTTATATTAGTTTTATTATTAGTTTATTAATACTTATTAGTTATCATATTAATTTTTCATTTTTTGTATACATAATATTTTTATTGATTTTAACATATTTCTAGTATTAATAAAGGTAGTAGTAATTTTATTTATATATTATTTTTATTAAATTATTTTGATATTTAATAGTAGTATTATAATTATGTGTATAAATTAAAATTTTATTTAACTAGTAATCTTAATTTATGTTTTAGTATATGTAATTTTATGTGTGTATATATATATCTAGTTTAACTTATTTTTTTTGAAGTAATAATTTACATGAGTATATTTTATTACTATTACTATTTTTTTACCTTTCATTTAATAATATTATAATGTATTTAACTCTTATTAATTTTTTTATTTTATTTATTTATTTTCAAATGCAGTATTTTTAATTGCAAGTGCTCCTCTTTAAATGGATCACCCTATCTACTAGAAAATAAAATTTTCAATGCCTCTCATATATATCCTATGCAGTAGTTGGTGACACAACCCATTCCTCCTCTACTACACACAACACACACACCTCATCCTCCTCCAGTGCAGTGACCCAAGCACGTCTCCTCCTCATCTATGGGCAGCACACTGGGAGGCTGAAACACTAGGTTCTACAACTCTCCCTGGCAAGATACCCTATCTAAATCTTGGAAATTCCCTCTATATATCTCTCTAAATACAGCACACTAGGAGCATCACCCTATTGTACATGATCCACCCCTCCTTCCCCATTGACATCCCATGCACCATCCCTCCCCTCTTCTTTGTGCACCACCCTAGCGTTGACGATTCCTATTCTCTCATTGCCTCCCTATGCACAGAATCATGAAAACCCTTCCTGCATTCTTGACCACACTAGTGGAGAACCAAACTACAGTAACAATCCCATTCAATCCACCTCCTCACCATGTTGTACAACTCCTCTCTAGTACCACACCCCATGTACATCCACGCAGCCCTCATTGTTCATCCTGCGTGCAAACCAACATCACATCCTCCACCCTTTCGTGTGATCAACCCTTCGTGAAGCCCTATAAACGGTGTATCCTCACCTACTTTTATTTGGTTCAATGTTGTGTGGGTTCAATATTGTGGGTGGTCCATTTTTATTGGATGACATCAAAGTGCACTAAGGTTTTCTTTTCATTTGAATATTGATGGGTGTGGAGTAATTTTTTGTGGATATAGTACAGTTCTACAAGACCATTATATTGGTATCATGGGTAAAATTTTAGTTCATTATTATTTTACCATTGGACATATTTTTTGGGTGATGATTTTATGGTAATTTTCTATATGTTGGGTTGTTTTTTGAGTAATTTTAGTAATTGTGTGTTCGATGTTGATATTTTTCTAATTAATTTACAGTTGAATTTATTTTAACTGGTTATTTATCTTCTTAAATTATATTTTCACTGAAATTTATTTTAAAAATTAAAACTATCCATTTTAATTCATAATTGATTCATTGATATTGATAAAGTTAATTGTTTTGACTGATTGTAGTGAAAATAGGTGGCTAAAGTTTTTGAGAAATGAGTTGTTTCATTTTGAATTTTGGTTTTCTACTTGAACACATCTATTAATTTATTTCTAACACAATATAATGAGACATTAAATAAATTTGGAGACATGAGATGAGTTTCTAAAAAATTCTAATGTTTTTGGAACTACTGATAATTATGTAGAATAAATATTTTATCAAAAAAATAATAATATTTTTCATAGATTTTTAGTAGTTTCATAATGAAGTCATTATCCCAGACACATTTTTGTAGATTCAAAGTTTATAGTCATTTGTTTCATTACAATTTAATTTATTTATTTATCTTTATTAATTTTTAGTTTCATTAAATAATAATAATAATATATAAAAAAGTAATTCCCTCAATTGATTCCTCATCTGAACATTATCCAAAGAGTTAATTTTACTAAACTAGATCTTGTGCTCTCTATGTTTTCACAATGCTCTTCACTTCTATAGTATCTAGTGGGTTATAAAATTTTCAAATTCGATTCACTGTTATGTATGCACAATACTTCTAGTGCAATTTCTAGGAATAAGGTGCACATATAGCATTAAGAAAATTTCAAGTAGTCCTTGATTTTGGCATTGTTTGCACAAATTGTGAACACTCATAATTTATTTTCAGAAAAAAATAACCCACCTATTTATCCAAAACCTGAACATAAAAGAAAAGGAAAAGATCAAATTGGTAGCTCAACTAAAAATCAAATGCATCTACGAGAGGAAATTATTGAGAATCACATTCCAATGATTCCTAGTGGACCAGTCGACCGTATTTTTCAAAACCATCTCATCAATAAAATACCAGAGACTAATATGAGATAATAATTGCACCCAACATAGTCAGAGTCATATCAGGCATAACAAGACCCATAATTCAAGAAAAACATTTTGAATTGAAGCCCTAGAATATAATACTTCTCCTACAACATGCACAATTTCATGGCTTGAGAAGTGAAGATCCTTATATTCATGTGAAAATATTTCTTAAAGTCTATGAAATATTTAAATATAATATAGTACCTGAAAATGTGTTTATCCTGGGACTCTATCCATTCTCATTGAAAAGAAAATATAAATATTTTTTGGAAAGTCTTGATCTAGAAATAGTTGTTACCAAGGAAGTGTTGAGAAGATTTTTTTTTATCGATATTACAGAACAACACAATCATTGAAAAACATGAGAGACCTCAACTCCTTTTGTCAAAGTGAATATGAATCATTAGTATAATAAATGGAAAGATTAAAGTATTTGTTAATGTGCTTTAATCATCATGTAATGATGTTTTAAAACTAATTGCAAGATTTCTACTATAAACTTCAATCCAAGAGAATTCCAGCAATCAACACAACTGCTAACAATGCATTCATGGAAATGGATCCTGAAGACTTTTACATATTGTTTCAAAATATGGAAGAACATAATTTCTAGTGGTAATAGTATTTTTCATGTAGAAAAAGAGTGTATCAATTTTATTCTCACACATTCAGGGATGCATAATTAGAAGATATTGATAAGAGGATTAACAACTTGTCATTAAGTCCTACTAATCCAATTCCAGTCCATGTAGTTCATTTTGAACACTACCCACATTGTGGTGTTCCTTATGCTTATATCATGTGTCTATATGACACATATGAGAAAAATATGTTTGAATCTAACTTTCTTATGTACAATAAAGGAAATTATGTAAACTAATACCACACAAACTGAATAGTAATAACCAAAATCATAGTTCGATGGAACCACTGGATACTTAGCTAATGAATTAGAACATGGGTCCACCTGGGTCCTAAGACCCACTGTAAAATCACAAGATCAAGTATTTCAACAGAAATACCTACCACCATTTCATAAAAAACAATAGTATAAAGAGTAAAAGAAAACAAAATACTTATACCCTCCTACAATGTGAATTCAAAAATATTGTGGAGAAACTATAGAAAAATTTATTATTTCTAGTCAATAAAAGTTTGACTCACAAGATATGGAAACCTAAAACTTACAAGAATTTGGAACCAACATTCAAAATCAAGTTGACTAGTTAGTCATACAAATTAAAAACTATTAAAAAAGAACTCGACAATGTAACATAAGAGTTATCCCTAGAGAAGAGGAAAAATATATCACATTACGTAATGGAACCCAATTTCCATACCACAAAATGAATGATTCCCAACGAATACATGAGACACTTACATATTCCATTGAGAATAGTGACTTAAAAAACAAAGAAATACAATTTGAAGATAAAGAGGTTTAAGATCAAAACATACTTAAAAAAAATTGAAAAGGAAATGAAAAAAAGGAAGATGAGGCACTCAATGAAAGAGTGAAAGATCACACACCACCTCTACCATTTCAAAAAATACTGAAGAAAAATATTTTGGATGCACAATTTTTGTAATTCATGGAAATGTTCAAGAATATTCACATATATATTCCTTTTGTAGAATCCATTACAAAAATTCCACTCTATGATAAATTTATCAAGGCCCTTATTTCAAAAAAAAATAAAACTAGATTATGTGGGAATAGTTGTAATGCAAGAGGAATTTTCAAAAGTCATACCCATATCTGTACCTACTAAAAAAAGAGACCCTGGTAGTTTCACTATTTCTTTCAATATTGAAGGATATTAATTTTTAAGACATTAGATCGACCTCAGATCTAGTGTAACATTATTCCATATAGAGTTATTTATTGACTAGGAATCATAGAATTAAATCCAATGAGGTTCACCTTGGAAATGGCAGACCAATATGTGAATCATCCCTGGAGAATTCTAGAGGACTTACTCATAAAGGTTGATAAATATTACTTCCTAACTGATTTCATTATCCTTCATATGGAAGTAGTTTAAGACGTATCATTAATTATTTAGAGACCCTTCATAACAACATTTATAGATCTAGTTGATGTACAAGGGGGAAAATTAATTTTCAAATTTGGAGAAGAAAACATAACATTTGATGTTCTGAAAGATATAGAGAATCCCATTGAATATTACTATCATTTCTTGGATTTGATTAAAGAATGCGATGTGTTATCAAGGGACATTTTTAATATCAAGGATTTACACAAGGAAAAGGAGGAGTTAACTAAATTAATAGAGGAAGTATAATTCATCAGAAACATAGTTGAGACTTTGGATAAATAAGAGTTAACCTTATTGACCCCATTAATTTAAAAACATCCAATACTTGAGCTTAAAACATGTCCACCAAACCTGTGATATAGTTACTTGGTAGATTTAAACACATTACCAGTTATTAGTAATACTAATATTTTGGGTAAAAAATAAATAAAACTTCTCAGTGTCTCATTGCAAAAGAAGACAACAATAGTATGGATGATATTTTATTTAAATGTTATAAGTCTTACCATATACACTCACATAATACATATGATAGATAATTCAACACCTTGTAAGAGACCACAAAGACACTTAACGCCTCCAATGAAAGATGTAGTCAAGAAAGAAGTCAATAAACTTCTCAATGTTGGTTTAATATTTCCTTTATCTAATAGTTAGTGGGTTAACCCATTGTAAGTGGTATATAAAAATGGTGGGGCCATAGTGGTTGAGAATGATAAATGAGAATTGATAACCACAAGAATAGTGATTGAATGGAGAGTTTTCATCAATTATCAAAGATTGAATTATTCCACTAGAAAGGATCACTTCCTATTACCATTTATTGATTAAAACCATGAACTAATGGTAGGAAAATATTATTATTGTTTTCTAGATGGATACTCAGGCTATAATAAAATTGTGGTTACACTAGAAGGTTAAGATAAAATCATGTATACTTTTCCACATAGTACATTATCTTATAGGTAGATTCATTTTGGATTATAGAATGTGTGAACCACATTTCAACAATGCATAATGGAAATATTCCATGACATGATTTTAGAGTTATTAGAAATATTCATGGATAAATTCTCAATTTATGGGAAATCATTTAATAAATTTCTAGAATATTTGGATAAGGGTTTGGAAATATTTGAAGAAAATAATCTGGTAATTAATTGGGAAAATCACACTTCATGGTAAAAAGTGGGATATTTTTAGGTCATCAAATTTCAATTAAAGGAATTGATGTTGATGTCTCCAAGATTAGTACAATATCTTAGCTACCAATGCCTTCACAGGTTTGTTCAATTCAAGATTTTCTTGGGCATGTTGGATTCTACCAAAATTTCATTAAGGATTTCTATATTATTGTTCAAACCCTTACCACTATATTTGGAAAGGATGTCACATTCCACTTTGGGCCTAAATTTCAGGAAGTAGTTAAATGGTAAGAAAATTCTTGGTAAAATCCCCCATAATGATCTCACCAGACTAGGGGCATCCATTTGAGTTAATGTGTGATGCTTGTGACTGGGAATTTGGTGATACATTGGGAGAAAGGAAATAAGTGGTCATTAGATAGATCTATTATTCAATCCACACATTGAATGAGGCTCAATAAAATTACAAAATAACAGAAAAATATACTAGTAGTTGTCTTCGAATTTGATAAATTCTGATCTCACTTACTATTTTGCAACAAACTATCTATACAGATCACTCTACCCTGCAGTACCTGATAACAAAGAATGACATGAAGCACATACTTATTAAATGGATATTTTTTTTACTTTAGGAATTTGGAATTGAAATTAAGGAAAATTAGGGCATTGAGAATGTTGTTTTTGATCATTTATCTTGCATACACAATGAATCCAGTGAAATAAATATGGAATTAATTAATATAACATTTCTTAGTGAACAACTCTATGTCACTGAGAATATCACAGCTTGGTATGCTAATTTTTTGAATTATATAGCTTCAGGTGTTTTACTCTGAATTTTATCTAAGGGGAAAATAAAAAAAAAATTGAACGAAGCACAACATTACTACTGGGATGATCCATTACTTTTCAAGGACTCCACATATAGAATGATTATAATATGCATCCTAGAAGAATAATTTGATAGTTTTTTGAACTTTTCCCATTCTATATAAGCTAGAGTACGCAATTGAATTGATCAAAAAATTAGATTATTGTTACAATGTGGTTTTTTCTATCCTACCATGCATCATGATATTCATTATTTCTACATGAATTGTAAAAAAATCCCTAGAACCGGTGGTATAATCTGAAAGCATGAGATGACACAAAATTGAACCAGAGGCGTTGAAATTTTTGACAGATGGGGAATTGAGTTCATGGTCCATTTTTCTAAATCTTTGTAAAAAACATACATCCTTGTATGAGTAGACTATGTATAAAAGTGTGTGGTATTAGAATAATTTTTTAAAAATATAGTTGAAATTTTCATCGATTTTTTAAAGCAAGACATTTTTACGTAGTTTGGTATTCCAAGGCTCATCATCAGTGATTGTGGTGCCCACTTCAATAATTCTATATTTTAGAATCCAATTAATCGCAATGTATTTAACCAATACATGATCACCCCATACCGTCCATAGACCAATGGACAAGATGAGGATTCAAACATAGTGATTAATGGAATTTTATGGAAAATTGTGAGTTCATATTGAAAATATTGGGCCACCAAACATAGAAATTAACTTTTTTCTTATAGGAATTTGTACAAAATAGATATTGGAATGTTCCTAAATTTAATTTTATTTGAAAAAAACTACCACCTCCCTATAGAACTGGACCAAAAATCTTATTGGGCTATGAAGAAGATAAATCTTAATTCAAAAAATACCCAAGAGAAGTGTTTTTGTAGATTAATGAATTAGTGAGATGAGGAAAGATACAAATGATAATTCATCGATCTATATAGAGAAAATTAGATCATGGAATGCTAAACATATCTAGAAAAAATATTACTCAGTGAAAATGTTATTATCTTCAACTCAAGACTTTGTATCATGGTAGGAAATATCAAATTAAAGTGCCTGGGTCCTTACACTGTTATAATTGTTTATCCCCTTAGTGTTGTTGAAATATATGATGGGAAGATGTCTAAATTTAAGGTTAATGGTCAATGCCTCAAAATCTATAACATTTTAGATACAATATGAATAATTGAAAAAATTAAATTACAATAAGAGGGTTCAAGTTTGGATAAATACATTAAACTTATCACTTCCTAAGAGGAAACCACTTTTTTGTTCTTTTCCATAATTTTTTAGTTCTAGTTTGTTTTAGAAAATAAACCTATCATGTGTGGAGCATTTTCAACTAATCCTGACATTTTTTTGTGCACTTTTTATTATCCCACATATCTTCTTTCATATATATAATAATTGGTTCTATCATTGAGATATGATGCAGGTATGTTCTATTTATGTTTAGATTTTATAGGTACATCAATTCTTGAGTTTCATCAGATATATGTAGAATTTTTATTCTATTTTCACTTACTCAGGGAAGTATTTTAAATTTTTTTATATTTTATGCTTCCAAAAACACCTTTTAAATCAACCAAATATATATATCTAAATTAAAAATAAAAAACAAATGTTCTTGTCATTACTAAACCTTCATGAAAGTTGTTGATTTTTTTCCAACATGGTCAGTGGCATACTACTTGTCTCTCTTGGAATTTCAAGCACATGATTCATATTTGACATTCTTTAATTCTTAATACCCTTATTTAAAATATTGTGGATATTATTTTATACATTGAAAATATTTTCCTAATAATCATTTATTTTTTAGATACCTATTTTCACTCATAATCATTTTGGTTTTCCAACATTTTAATTCCATACCCATGAGGATTATGGAAATTTTTTATATCATCTCATGTTTCTCTTTTTCTAGAGGCAATCTCCACCATGTTAGGTATTATAGAAATTTCCAAGTTTTTCATCAAAGTGATGGTAATTTTAAAAGTATCACTGAAATGAATAAGGAATTTGTATGATTTTTTAAACCCCTTTGGCCCACTTATCCACCCATACATTTTCTCCATCATGTAACCCTTCAAATCCATGAATAATAATTTTAGGATGATCCCATAGTTAATACACTTCCCTACCCAATTATTGTATATTTTCATAATAATTTTCAATCTAAGTGTGGGAGAGAAATTTATCCATGGAGAGGGTTGTTTAATGGGTAGTGAGTCATTTGATGCACATTGATCGACTTGATCCCTTCATAGTTATGTATTAAATTTCACAGTAGCCACATGTATCACATTTATTTTGATATGGGAATATAGAATCTTTTTGGATCCAAAAATGAATATATTTTTTGTAATTATGCGGTAACCCTCACATTTAGGGTTACCTATAAAAGTTATGATTCATTACTATAGTAGTTAGAGAGTTTTCTACATGACTTAATTCACTATGATGATACAGAGTAAATGTTACTTGCGTACCTTTCTTTAGGATTTTTTTCTAACATTTATTTCATGGGTTTTAGGAGTTGTTACTCACTTTGTTACCTATCCATTATGTTTGAGTTTGTTATCTCCCAAAAAAATAGACAAAAAATAGAAATAGGGAAAAAATAAATCATTTGAGAGAGGAATTGGATTATCATTTTATTGGGGACAAGCAACGTTTTATGTGTGGGGAGGGAGATTTTGAGTAATACTTTTGAATTGACACTTATCATGCATCTATTTCGATATTCCACCCTAATTTGTCAAAAAATCATTGATTTATTTTATGACCCACCATATTGTAGACTTAGAGACATTTGAACCAAATTATAAGTCATCGAGATTGGTGCATTATTTTTGATTTTCACTAGTGGAGATGTGGAATTCTTGGAAATCCTATGGTAAGCATGCAGGTGTATGAGAATTGAGTATAAATTTGTCAATGAACTGTTTTGAGAGATGGTAGTGATGGTGAGGCAGGTCACATGATGCATCATTGTAGGAAATTGTGTGGGAATGAATGCAATATGAAGGGAACCTATTTTGAAAATTGATTTTTTAAATGAAGTATGACATTTTTAGGTAAAAAGGGATTAGAAATTATTAAACTTGTAATTTTAAGGCTTTGATTTTCCATGGTCTAGTTGTGTATTCATTCTGATTATTTTTTGAGCATTGAAATATTTATGTGTCGGGATTTTATGCACGTTAATTGAACATGCATTTTTTATAATTTTCTAATCTGGTTTTAATTATTTTTCTAACCAATTTTAGCATTTTTTAGTTTATTTCATAGTTTTGTAGTGTTTTAATTGTTTTTACTATTTTTGTTGTTTTAGTTATTTATATTTTAATATTAGTAATTTATTATTTTATTACATTATTTTAATTTTAAATTTTATTATTTTTTAGTTTGTATATAATTATTTATTTAATTTAAATTGTAACCCTAGTTTTGTTAATTAATTATATATATAAATATATGTAATTCTATCTCTTTAACTTTATTAGTTTTTTATTTTTTATTAGTTTATATTGATTTTATAAATTATTAACATTTAATGTCTAACACTTTTTATTTTTAGAAAATTAATTTATATTAGTTTATTAATATTTATTAGTAATTATGTTAATTTTTTATTTTTGTATATTTTAAAATTATTTTTATTTTGAAATATTTACAATATTAATAAAAGTAGTATAAATTTTATTATTTAATTATTTTTATTAAATTATATTGATATTTAATGGTATTATTGTTATTATGTGTATAAATTAAAATTTAATTTAACATTGAATCTTATTTTATGTATTATTATATCTAATTCTATATACATATATATTTTTCAATCTTGTGTAATTTATTTTAGTTAAAGTGATCATTTACATAAGTATGTTTTATTATTATTTGTATTTTTTAATCTAAAATTTATTAATATTATAATATATTTATCTCTTATTAATTGTTTCTATTTTTTTCAAATGTGGTTTCTTTTCTTAATTGCAGAAGCTCATATTTAAATTGATCACCCTCTCAATTGGAAAACACACCCCCCCCCCCTCTATCTCCTACGCAGCAACCAGTGACCCAACTCCTTTATCCTCCACTGCACAAAACACACACCCTCGTTATCCTCTGGTGTGAAGACCGTAGAACGCCTCCTCTACATCTCTCAGTATCGAACCAAGTGGCGGAAACCCTAAGCCTTGCAACTCTCCCAAGTAAGCCACCCTATCTAGATATGGGCACCACCCTATCTGTTTTACACTACAGTTCACCAGGATCATCACCCATCCACACAAGGGTCACCCCTCCTTATACTTTGACACCCCAAGCACCATCTCTTCCCTCTCCTACATATAGCACCATGCCTCCAATAACAACCTCTCTCTCATCACCTCTGTACACACTAAGCTGCGACATCCCCTTTTGCTTGCTCGACCACACTAGTAACAAACCAACATACAACCACAATATCATCCAATACACCTCACCACTCTATCAGTATCCTCTCTAGCACTGAACTTCTTGCACATCCATTCAGTTCTCATTGTCTGCCTGGTGTGCACACCGCCATCGCATCCTCTGCCCTACTGTGCGACCAACGCCACTCAAAACCCTATCAGAAGAACTGCCTTGCCTCCTCCTATTCAATGTGATGTTGTTTGGATGAAATGTTTTTGGTGGTCCATTGTTAGTGCATGATTTAAATTTTAATTGAGGTTTGGTTTTCATTTGAATACTGATGGGTGATGAGTACTTTTCAGGGTGAGAGTACAGAACAAAATGATCATTTTTTCGGTATCATAGGTACAATTTTAATTCATTATTATTTTACCACTAGGGGTATTTTTTTGGATGAGTTGTTAGGTTAATATTTTGTGTGTTGGAATGTTGACTAAGTAATTTTAATAGCTACACATTCCATGTTGATATTTTATTCTATGATTAAATTCTGGATGAATTTAGTTTCATTGGATATTTATTAGCTTAAATTATATTTTCACTAAAATTAATTTTTAAAATTAAAACTGGACCATTTAATTCATATTCGAATAAATGATATTGATAAATTTAATTATTTTCACTGATTTTAGTGAAAATAGGTGGCACATATTTGTTGGAAACAGGCTGTGTCATTTCACCATTTAATTTGGTACTCAAATCCGTCACCTAATTTATTTATAAAACCTGATAAAAGGACTTTAAATAAAGTAGGAGAAATTAAATGAACATTTAAAAAATTATTATGCTTTTGGAACTGGTGATATTTAGGTATAATAAATATATAACCATAGAAAAGAATATTTTACAAGGCTGTGTAGTTGTTTGATTGCAACGTTAGCATCCCAAACATGTTTTTCTGATTCAGAGTTCATCGTTAATTGTTTAATATAAATTTACATTATTTATTTCGTTTTATTAATTTATAGTTCAATGAAATAATAATAAAAATATAAAAAGATAGGAATTCCATCAACTAATTTCCCATTTTAACATTATACAAAGAGATAATTTTAGTGAACTAGATCTCATTCCCTATGTGGTTCGACCCTAGTCACCACTTCTACAGTATCCAGTGGGTTATAAAATTTTCAAATTGGATGTATGGTGACACATGTACCAATTGATATCTGAATTTGTATTGGTTTTGGTTGATAGCATAACAATTGAACAATTTCTATTTACATGACCTTGGACATAAAAATACTTGTACTTATTTGTGATTCCATTATGAATGATTCTCCCTTATAACCTTCTTTACTAAAATCCACATTCATGAATCCTAAGTCATCGATTTTAACATAAATCTTATTATAAACCCACTTTCATTGAAAAATAATGACTTAGAATATTGTATAATATCACTCCCATATTATTTTAATGATGTAAAAGTATGAAAGATTCACATAAATTGGATTTTTTCCCATGGTACCAGATACATGCATCACTTCTACCATATATATAACTCCAAAAAAATTCATGGTACTAATTTTATATTGTTTCTTTTTAAAGAACACATAACCAATAATTACATAACCATTATAATACAATACATGTGCACTTGGTCCCCTTGATAACCATCCAAGGTGTTCTAAAATTGAATTC
This sequence comes from Viscum album, assembly GCA_963277665.1. NCBI lineage: Eukaryota > Viridiplantae > Streptophyta > Magnoliopsida > Santalales > Viscaceae > Viscum > Viscum album. The sequence continues at coordinate 826,107,523 of OY728126.1, read as the reverse complement.
AACATTGTAGATGACTCTTTAAAAATATAGTCTTGAAACACCCTTATAAACAATAAATTATGTGTATTAGATATCTATATTTCAGCCCTTGATGGATTCAAATACATATGAACTACTTTATGGGCTTAAACATATATAATAACCTCTAAACTATTATGTAAAATGTAATGGTGAGCATGCTCATACTCTTTAATAATAATTTTAATATCTATTCTAGAAATTCCTTTACTGATATGTCGACCATTGTGATGAGATTTTGGTAGAATAATTCTCTCCACATCAAACAGGTAGTTATTACAAAATTAAATGGCTTCATTAACAATATATCACTCTATAATACAACCATATGTATAAATTTAAAATTTTACATACCCTTTCAAAATCTACATAGACCATTCAATGGGGAAAACCATATATAATGTATAGGTCCACATAGTTGGATCTCTATAAACAAGTAAACCATCATATCAAAGACTATTGGTAGGGAAAATATCACCAATTCATAATTTATGAAAATAATTTCCTTTTATATAGAAGGAAACTTCCCCTTGCCTATAACTTTACTACATATATCTTTGAAAAAGAAAAAATGTTTTTTTAATGAATGATAGATTTTTTTTTGAAAATATGATACATAAATCCATAAGAATTAAATATTACATTAAAACATGATGGTTTTGTGATTTTAGGATATTTAACTTTAAATTAGTCATTGACATGATATTCTTGATTTTTTATTAACACCCCTCTATAACCTTTATATCATTCAAGAAGTAGAAAAACTTATATCTCTCTTTCTTGTAAAGAGTATAAGAAAGTTGAGGAAGAAAAGACCACCTTCCAACCATTGTTGGCACCAACTCTTCCTATATCCTCATGTTAATCATGTCTAACCAAGCCATAATTCCATACTTTGTTTTTATGATTTCATTTAGTAACATTCCAATGAAATTATCACATAGGTTTTTTTTCTACCTGTATACCATCAAGAAAATATATGACGCTCAAAAAATTCCTGTATAGTAATTTAAAAAAACTAGTATCTTTTTCTAACCGATTTGTATAAGGTTTTTTTAAGAAGGATTACCAAAATTGGTGACCATATCCTTTACTTTATCATGTATTTTATCACCTTTTAGTCAAGATGGTTTTTTAGCTTTTTTGGATTCCAATCAAATGATGTCATCTAAGATTGGAATTTATCTCATTTGGGTAAACATTTGTGACGTATTAGAAACACAGTCTTTGAAGAATGTTTCGACCTAACTGCATGTGTACCTTATTCACAAATGGGACACACTATAATCCATTTAATGATATATCCTAAAAGATTTCCATAAGGATGAAATTTATTTATTATCCTTCACAATATGTATCTCAATTTGAAATCTTCATTTCTATAAGAATAATACAATGTGACACTTGAATCCAACATAAATTTCAGATATTGGATCCATTGAGGGAAATAAACATCAATATCATTACACGGTTTATTTGGTCCTAATATAAGTAGAGACAATATAAAGTATTTTCACAACATGTATATCCAAAATTAAAAGTTATAATTTACCATAATAACTAGCCACATACTATGAGATCTACTTTTTAAACCAAAGGGATTTAATCAATATGTAGATAGAATAAGATGATGGTTTCTCAGATCACTTCCAAATTCAGGATACTGATGAATAATTTTATTATACCATGGAGAGTCTATCGGGTGATGAAGTTTTCTATCTTGATTTATTTTATTTTTATGATGTGAAAATTTCCTTGAATCCTCCTAACTTTCATATAGGCACCTAAAACATAGAATTACAGAAATGTACCAAAAATCATTCAAATGACTTAATTCATCTTTTTTGTATTTAGACACACAAAAATTTTGGAAATTTTTAGTGATTCATTGTCCTTGATAAATAACATAAAGTCATTTGGGTAGGTATTTATTATTTTATAGATCATGACCATTGATCCTAACATTCGTTTAACATTATATATTTGGTAAGAAATATCACTATCTTAGGGAAGCATAACATTCAAGGGAGAAATTATTTCAGTAAATATAGTGTCACTACATCCATTTACACATTTTAAATTATATAGCTTCAGTATGATTGAAAATATTGTATATTTAATATAACCATCATACAATGTTGTCTTTACAATGTTCTTTTACTTCTAAAAAACTTTTGACAATAAAAAAGTTCATCTTCAACTACCATTTTCATTTCCTCGATACAATTTTCATTATAATTTACACATATAATCATATCCTTGATATGATCCTCATCATCATCCACACTTTTAATCATAAAATATGATCCATAAAATGTAGTGTGATACCATTCACTAGCTACATTCAATTATTCACCATGTTTAGTACAAAATTATAACTTTTATATATTCTATGACCGCTCAGGTTATCTTTAAAATCTTCCAGACTAATTAGTCTTGAAGGATAATAATGTAAAAATTGAAAAATGATCTGAGAAGGTTCATATGTTAGATATTTTTCAAACTTGTAAACTATTTAACCCCATTCCCATATTATTTTGTCATACTATTAAAAACCATCAATTTTTTATTCATATTTATCCCATTTTATTAAATATATTAATATTCAACAATGAAAATAAATACATAGAATGTATAAGATTAAAATTCAAAAAGGCTATTCACTACTAAAAAATCGGCCTTTAACAGTTGCAGAAATGGACTTTATCAGTGATAAAAAAGCGATGACTACATGATAAAGGTTAAAATCCCAAGTCTGCTATCAGTGCTGAAAAACCACTGATAAAGGGATCCTTTATCGGTGCTAAAAAATCATTGATAAATGAACCATTTATTAATGATTTGATTTAGAACTGCTAAATGAACCATTTATGAGTGTTTATAAAAGCACTAATAAATGTTTTTTATTAGTTCTTGTAGAATCAGTGATAAAGGACGATTTATCAGTACTTTTATGAGCACTAATAAAATAGACCTTTATCAGTGAATCAATCAGCACTGATAAAAATCTATACTACTGTGTGCTGTAATAGCATACAAGAACACAAAAAACGCACTAGATATAAAAAAACAAGTCCCAATATAGGATTTAAATGAAATTAAATTTATAAAAAAACACCAGAAAAAACACTATTTTATAGACATTTCAAAAATTGGTTCATACAATTACATAAATAAAAATTATTATATTAATTAAAAAACATCAATGTTCCATTATCATTTAATTCTAACTGACTCATACTATTGTCAAAAAAACCACAACTTCTTGAAGAAAAGAATAAATCTTTATATGAAAATAAGTCTAATGATAGTAATAATATAAAGAAATAAATTAATATAAAGTATTAATTTAACTAAAATTGGTGTCAATTTTAGATAAAAATATACACTTTGAGTCATATCGGTCACACCGTACATCCTACTGAGGTTTATATGATTAATAAACCTCAAAAATTGTTTATGGATCATTATCCTATAGTATTTAAACAATTTAAATGTGTTTTATCTTTTTGAGTAGGTCAGTTTTCCTTTTTACTGAAATTAATGTCAGTTTTAAATAAAAAAACACTTGGTGTCATTTCGGTCACACCGTGTGTCAGATTGAGATGTGTCTGATCTATGCACATCTCAAATCATTTATGGATTGTTTTCCTAATGTATCAAAACAATCTAAAGTTGTTTGTTTGGTTTTGAGTAGGTCTGTTTCTTTTTTTACTAAAATTGTTGTCAATTTTAAATAAATACGTACTTAGAGTCACACATGTCACACCGTGTAACATATTGAGGAGTGTATGATTCCTACATATTCCAAATCACTTATTAAATGTTGTCCTAATATTTCTAAGTAACCTGAATTTTTATTCTTGGTTTGGAACATGTCACTTGTATTTTTTTTACTAAAATGTCATTTTATGCTTAAAACATGCAATTTTACTCCTAAGGATCACATCATGTATCATATTGATGTGAGACCAATTCATACATGTCACACATTATTTATGAATCAATTACCTACATTATCCAAAAAATGTGATTATGTTTTCTTGGATTTCACTAAGTGAAGCTTTTTAAAGTCAAATTTCGATTTTAAACTGATAACTGACACATTGAGTTTGTTTTATTTTTTACTAACCTTAATGTCAATTTAAAATAGAAATATGTAATTGAATTCATACTAGCCAGATCACGCGTCTTATTAAGGTACGACTAATTCCTACACATCCCAATGTCTCAAAACAATCCTAACTGTCAATATTACCATGATTTCCATTTACTTTTTTGTTGAACTTCCTACACTATAGGAGTAGCTTCAAACAAACCACATCAAATTGAAAAAAAAGAATCCTTAAAAAAATATTATGATTAATACTAAAATGAAATAAATTAAACATAAATATGAAATAATACATTAATTATATGGAAAATGATTTTTCTGTGAAAATATCAAGATTACCTCTATGATTGAGCAGTGGAGGGAACTTGAAGGAAAGTGATAAACATAAAAACTAAACAGGTGAAAGGTTGTGAGGGAGAAGAAGTATGTGAAAGTTTTGGTGAGTAAAGGGATGAAATATAGATAGAGAACCCCAACTCGAACAAAAAAAATCCTCTTGTATAAGAAAACAATTACTATGTGAGTAATAATAAAATAAATTAATTAAAAACAATATGAAACAGTAAATTAATTCTATAAACATTGTTTTGACTTTGAAAACATCAAGATTACCTCTATAATTGAGTAGAGGTATCATTGTTTCTTTTCTTACAAAGGTAGGGGAGATAACTTGAAAGAATGTGATAAATACAACACTACAGGGGTGAAAAGGTTTTGATAGAGAAGAAACATGAAAGTTGGATAAAGCACCCAAAATAAAAAAAACCACCTATATAAAGAAAACAATTATTATGTGAGTAATACTAAAAATAAATAAATTATACATAAATATAAAATAATACAATAACTTTAGGGAGAATGATTTTAGTTTGAAAACATCCAGATTATCTCTATAATTGAGCATAGACAACATCATTTCTCTTCCTGCAAATATAGTGGAGGTAACTTTAAAGAATGTGATAAATGACAACTATAGTGGTTAAAATGTTTTAATGGAGAAGAAGCATGAATGTTGGACAAACACTCCAACCTGATAAATAATAATCAACCTATATAAGAAAAAAATTATTATGTGAGTAATACTAAAAATAAAAAAATTAAACATAAATATGAAAAAAATATTAATTCTATGGAAAATGATTTTGCTATGAAAACATCAATATTACCTCTGTAATTTAGTGGAGGAAGTTTTGTTACTATTCTTGTAAAGGTAGTGTAGGTAACATGAAATAAAGTGATAAACACACCATTGTAGGGGTGAAAATGTTTTAAGGGAGAAGAAGCATGAAAGTTGGACGGAGTACACCAACTCAAACAAAAAATCCACCAATATATGGAAAAAATTATTATGTGATTAATAAGAAAAAGAAATAAATTAAACATAAATATGAAATAATACATTAATTCTATGGACAATAATTTTGTTGTGAAAACATCAAGATTACCTATGTGATTGAGTAGAGACAACATTGTTTCTCTTCCTGCAAAGGCATGACACATAGACAAAAATATTCTTAAATAAAAAAAACTATACAAGGAATAATGAAAATTAAATCTATGTTTCATTATTTAATTTTTCCTTAAAATATAGAAAGTATATCATAACATTACTTTTACATATTTCTATAGAGTTTCCTTTATTATAGTTTATTCTTCCATCATGTGTAGAAGACATTATCTGCATGAGTAGTCAAACATTTAATTTAGATTATGTTAACGCAGTGGAGAACATATAATATTATGAGGAAAAACATAATATATTAAAAAAAAATTTACCCTCTCATTGAACCCTTTTTTTTTGAAAAGGTTTCAAGGATTTAGTTCCTCAATAGAGAATCCAAATTCCTTATTTATGGCCCCCTCTAACATACAAGACATTTTATACATTGGGACTCACAGGAACTTATTGTGATTCCCAATGAATGTGTCATCCTCAACTAAATTTTTTTCGACCCAACATTGGTTTTAGTAACCATCAGGATAATCAACCAATTCTTGTTTTTTGAATTAGAGACATAAAATACATTCACTAATTGTGATTCCATTATGAATAGCTCACCTTTTCCCCCTTCCACACTGAAATTCACCTTCACAAAACCCATTTCATCAACTTTCACTCCATTGATATTTTCAACCCATTTGCAATGAAAAATAGGAACTTCAAATGTTGTACAATAAAACTCACATATCTGTTTGATAATACCAATATATGACATATTTTCCTAAATTAGATTTCTATTCATGGAACTAGATATGCACATCGCTTTAACCACCAGTTTAACACCACTGTTTTCATCATACTGAATTCATCATGTTATTTTGAATAGAACATATTACCATTGATTATAAAACCATCGTAAGATATAAAATTTTCATTATGTTCTCTATCTAGCCATTGAAGTCATTTGGAAATTGAATTTATATTTTCATATAACTCCTTATAAATTTTATCTTTGAACCATCCTATAAACTTTTGATTATGTGTAATTGATATCCATCCTTCATCCCTTGATGGATTCAAATATCTTTGAATTTATTTGTGGGATAAAATTTATGGATTAACGTCTTCCCTATTATGTAATATGTAATGATTTTCTTGCTCCCAATCTATTATGATAATTGTAACAACATCTCTTTTGGAAATCCCATTTCCCATAAGGTATCTGCTATGATGATAATTTGGGAGACTGATGATTTTAAAATATGATAGGTAATTGGTAAAAAATTCAATAGCTTCTTCAAAAATATATCGTTCTTCAATACAACCTTATTGCTTACTTAGATTCTTTACTTACCCTTTCAAAATCATCATATACCATTAAATGGGGTACATCCATCTATAATGGATAGGACCACATAGTTGAACCTCTCTTACCAAGTGAACCATCAGGTGAACCATTATATCAAATAATGATGGTTGGAAGAACATCCCTAATTCCCATAATATGATTACAATCTCCTAATTCAGGATGGGAAACTTCAACGGATCTACAACTTTACTGTATATGGATTATAAAAAGAAGAAAGGTTTCGTTAATGTATGTCTTGTATTTTTAGATAGAATGGAATGAAAAGTAGCATGCATTAAATCTTGTATAAAAACATTACAGTCCTATGATTTTAGTCCTTGTAAAATCAAATTAGTCATTGACATGACATTCTAGATATTTAAAGAATACCCATGTGTAATGTTTACACAAGTAAGTAAAAGGAAAAATTTTAATTTTTCTTATCTAGATAATGTTTAAGATACTAGAGGAAGAAAATTATGCTTTTTACCCTTCACTAACGCTAACTATTCCCTTATTCCCATTTCAATAAAGTCCAACCTATCCATGATGCCATATTTTTTCCAGGAACATTTAGTAACAATCCAAAAACACTATCAAATTATTTTTTTTCAACATGCATGACATCAAGAAAATATATGACATATAAAAAATTCCAATACTGTAATTCAATGAAAATTGAACTATTCTTCCAGCCTGAATTTTTAAAATTTTTCAAAAACGGTTTATGGAAAATTGTGTCAATAGTTTTTACTTTTTTACAATTGATCACCCATTGTTAGAGATGGTGTTGTACATTGTTCGATATTCCCATCGAATTCTATCATCCAATATCGGTATTTATGTCGAAAAGGTAAAAATTTCTGATTTTCTAAAAACACAGTCTTCGAGGAATGTTTCAACTAAACTAAGTATGTTCATTTTTTATAAATGGGACACCCCAACATTCTTTTAATGCTCTAGACTAATAAATTCCCATAATAAGTGAAGTTATTTATCATTTCATACAACATGGCCCTCATTGTGAATTATTAACTTCTCTGAGAATCATACATTGTAATACATGTATCACACATTAATTTCAGATCTCTAATCAATAGAGCCAAATAGACATCAATATCATTATAGGGTTTCTTGGGTCTAGATATAAGTAGAGACAACATAAAGTATTTACTCTTCATACATAACCATGGAGGAAAGTTATAATTTACCAACATGAAGGGATATGTACTGTGAGTAATACTATATACACCCAAATCATTTATTCCATCTGTATATAACATAAGATAAAAGTTTCTTGGCCCAGCTCCAAATTCAAGAAACTCATAATAAATTTTATTCTACTGATGAGAATCTACTTGATGACGTGGGTTCCTATATTTAATTCCTATATATTCATGTCGTGCTAATTGTCTCAAGATTTCTTGACATAAATATAGTCTTATAAACTAAGGAATGATAAGAAATTACTATAAATATTTCAAAGGACTTGATTCATTTTTCTTATATCGATCTGCACCAAACATAGGGAATTTTATGAGTGATTCATGCTCCATGAAAAACAATATGCAATAATTTGAACAAGCCTTCAGTTTTTAGAGATAATTCCCATTGAAAATAACATTCGTTTAGCATCATTTGTTCGTAATGGTAGTCCATTTTCTTCTAGTAGCGTATCTTTTAGAAGACCGAGTAGTTCTATAAATCTGGTCTCACTCCATCTGCTAAAAATTTTAAAATTATATAACTTCAATATTCCTACCAATGATGTGTATTTAGTACAAACGGTATACAATGATTTATTGGAACTACTATCAAACTCTTCAAAAAACTTTGTACAATCATGAAGGTCATATTCAATTTCCATTATCATTTCTTCCATGAGATATCCATCATCATTTACAAATGTATTCATATCAAATGATTTATAAAGCAAAGCATAATCCCAATCGATGTCCACGTCATGTTTTTCTCCATGTTTAGTCCGACATTTATATCTTTGATCTATTACATGATAAATAAAATATTCTTCCAACTCTTCCGGACTAATTTTTATTGAATAAAAAAATGTAAACATGAATAGAAAATTTTAGAAAGGTTTTCAACATGATCTCTTACAAACTTGATGAACTCTTTAACTACATATTCCTATTTTTTTCAAATGATTATCATGCATCAATTTTCAGATTCAATTCATCCTATTGGGTTCATAAAAGATAAAATTTATAAAATGTATAAATAAATATACATAATATTTTCTTTATCAAAAGTGAGTATTATAAAAAATTCCAATAAGGGAAACTCAACATTTGATTATTTCAAAGAATTTCAGTATGTTGAGGAAAATGGGTAATTGAATTTGAGAAAATAATTACTCCACCTAGAATCATTAATAAATTCCCTAAAAATAAAAATATAATATAGGAAATTAATGAGTAATAAGAAACTCAAATATTATAAACAAGAATACTAAACTCTCATTCAATCAACTAGAAGATATAAATATGTATTTGATCAAGTGATATAGCAATATAAGGAATTATTACATTTAATATTAATGGTATATTAATATTTTAAAACATCTCAAGACTATTCGGATTTTATATCACTACACCGAACCATTCCAAGGATCTTCAAGGTAATCTAAATAGATGAAAATTTATCATTTACTAATGGATTACACGAATATGATATTTACCTCAAATAAACAGATAGTTTTTTTCATTCTATAATATGACAATAATTTTTGTAAATTAACAAAGGTGATATATGAATTATAATATGAACCAAGAGATAGATATTGAAGATTATATGAATTATTAAAGAAAATTTAATTTTAAAAATGAGAAATTGATCATAATAATTACATAAAAAATAATTTTATGGACATATTTAAAGTGTTTTTCAATGTGGTAGACATAATATTTAGAGTTCCAATAGTTGAATGATGATACTAATTTTCTACATTAACAATGTCTAGTGTTTAAATGTTGATGATTAGTGAGTTTCCATTTTCTTTAGTTTATAGGCGACTCATGGAATTCATGGGATATTTATTTCCCAATCCATGTATGTGGGGGAAGAGGTTGATAGATTAAAAAATAATGTTTGAAAACTCATGTTAAAACCCATTGAAAATTGAATAATTTTTTAAAATTTTGTGGATAGAATGTAAATATATATCATAGAGTGTGGGAGATTCAATATATGACAGCTTTTTTAAAAGTAAAAAGGTTTATATACTATTTTTCTACAAGTCATATTGATAGGAATCAATTTTATTCCATGGAAATCAACTAGTTATTTGTTAAATAAATATTCAAAAGGGGAATAAATTCTTCAAAATCTATATTTTCAAGAAAGAAATTATAATGTATTATAATGGTATATAGTTCTCAAAAAAGTGGTATAAATAGAAAGGGGTAATATCAAAAGGATATTTTTTTATAAATTATTGATAGAGGGGGAGTATGATGATGATGAAAAATTATAATGTTGTTGGAAAATAGTACATACCATCAAGGTATAATATTTCATATAATATTATTAAAAGGAATTAAAAATAATGTTGGATTAATTTAGTAAGGGATAAAAATAAAATATATTTTTTAAAAGAGTTGTGACAAATAAATTTGGATTATTGAGAAAAGGTACAAAACATCTAACAATAGATATAGTTTCCAAAACAAACCCAAGACTACCATTTATCAAACACCTGGGACAGCCCATGATAGTGTCAAAGGGACATTCTAGATCCCCCTCAGGCTAGTAGCAAGCACTAGGGAATGAAAAATAATGCAATGGGAATTATTGTTTCCAACAAATAAATAAAACTAATAGAAAGAAAATCTAAATAAAAACTATCATGATGCATCCACACATTGGATTCCTACACTAAACCAAATAAGTAAGAAAAAGATGATATGAATTAGTATAATATAAAAAGAAATATCTTAACCTACCTTCAACTCCCTCACACACAAAATCCCTAGTTTCAATTTCTAAAATTACACTTGTATGGAATACCATTGATAAAATAAAGAATGAATAATATGTATGATACATTTGGACGATCAATTTGGGAAATGTAAACAAAATAAAAAAACTAACTAAACTCCATGTGACTCCAGGTGTCACCATCTATTCCAGAAACAACAAACTCTCTATGAGCGATCAATAGTTGAATCAAAATTGGAAACTAAGAAAATTGAAAGGCCGACCTCGCTAGTATACAATCACTAGACAATAAATAATGACATCGTCAAGGAAGAAATCAAAAATGAAACCAAAAATAAAAAAAGAAAATTGGAAGACCTACCTCACTAGGTTGAATAAAATATGAAACCCTCTTCGGAAACCTTAACTTCAATCAAACATCAGATGTTAAAAGATATGTTTGAGGGGTATTCAATTGGTGTGATTCAAGGTTCAATTCACCGAGGAGGAGCATCAGAAGTGGGTGGATGCAATTGAATGCTTTTGATATCGCAAGGGGTTAGAAAATGGTGAGGGATTTTTAATTAGATTGGAACACTTTTATCAGCACTTACAAATAAGTGCTGACAAAGAGTCCATTTATCAACACTTATTATTTAAGCGCAAATAAAAGGACTCTTTATCAGAGTTTTTTAGCACCTATAAAGGTAGGTCTTTATCAACGCTAAAAAAACACTTACAAAATCAATACGTAATAAATATATTTAAATATAAATATAGTAAATATATTCTTTTTTAAATATATTTATTATAATTTTAGAATTAATTATTTATAATTAAAGAAATATTTTTTGAAAAATAATATTTAAATCATTATATATATTTATATATTTATAAATATATATATATATATATATATATATATATATATTAAATATATATAAATATATTAAGTATATTCATTATTTAAGAAATTTTTTATAAATTTAATAACTATTTAAATATATATAATTATTTATTTATAATTATATAAATACTTTTAAAAAATATTTATTTATTTATAATTGTAAATATATAATTGTATAAATATGGTAAATATACATTTATAAATATATTTATTTATATTTTTAACATTATTAATGAATATCGAATTTTATGTGCAGGCATTTACGTTAAAAATGAGTGTAATTGAATAAATTAAGAATAAATAAAATCTAACAATTTTGAAACAACGGATATGTTTTATGTGTGTGAATTGTATATATAAATGCATTAATTATGTATATCTGAAATCAATATAACATGGATTTGATCTATGTTAAATTGAAAAATCAAACAACAATAAATTATATGTCGAGTATTATGAAATTAGTTAGTATTTTTAATTCATATTAATATTTAATTATAATTAATTATTCAAAAAATATATGACTAGTTGATGTAAAGAGTATAAATATTTTTTAATATATAAATCATATTTATATACATTAATATATATCTATATTTTTAATATAAACAATTTAATAACATTAATTATCATAATTATCTAGTTAATAAAATGTTTAATATTTAATAATATAAAATCAATTTATTCATTTTTATCAATAATTATTTAATTAATAAAAATTTTAATATTTTTTTTAATAAACACATTTTTTATTATTTATTTATTTTATTATTTCTTTTTATTTATTTGTACCTTTATCAAAAATAAAAAAGATCTGATGAAATAAATATTTATCAATGCTTAATATATAGCGCTGATATAGGGTAATCTTTATCAGTGCTGACTATAAAATGCAGATAAAGGCTACCCTTTATCAGTGCTAAAAATAAACCGCTGATAAATATTCCATTTATCAACATTTTCTTCGAGTGCTGTTAAACACGGGTTTTGTAGTATATTCTTTACGAACACACATATAATAATCATATTTGATATAAATTGAAAATAATATAAACATTTAAAAGAATGTTTAAAATTATTCTGCTAATTATATGAGTTATAATTGGAAAAATAATGTTTGATTGAATTTCTGTAAAATTTTGAATTGAATGGTGAATAAAATAATTATTTTTCTTTATTTCTCCAAGAAAACTATGAAATTGATATTTAAAATTTTTAGATTATATTTCAATATTAAAATAAAATTATAGATCAAATTTAAATAACAATGAACAAAAGAAATCATACATTCGCACAAAATTTTTTTGAATCAAAGGAAAAAACCATTCGAAATAAGAAAATGATAATGAGAAGAAGAATAACCAAAAATCATCCAAGGAAAGGGAAAAAGTTTGTATGATTTATTATGTATTACCAATACTATAATAATTTTATTACATATCAAATAATTTTTTATATATCAAATATATTTCTTAAGTATTTTTCTTTTTTATGCATTTTACATATCATGATTTTTTAACAAAATTTCTTTTGTAATATATAGAATGTATAAATATATTATGTGTGAAACTCTCTGTTCAGAATTTATATTATGTATTCACTTAGTTGGAAATTTTCCTAATTTTTGTCTCTTATATTTCAAGTTTTTTACCATTATGTATTTTTCTTAAAAAATGAGGAGCTAAATAGATGTTTTTTGTGAAGCTTGCAAGTTTATCCCCCATTGATAATTGTTTGGTTTTGTTGAATATAATGTTTAAACCTTGGATACAATGGATTTACTTTTTGAGGATATGGATATCTATGCTTGAGGAAAAACAATATTTTAAGTGTTGATAGCTTAACTTCATGCATTATTTGTAATTAATAATTTAAATTTTTAAAACAAAGTTTTTAACCTAATTAGTGGTATTTTAGTTAATAAATGTAGGAATTATTTTACATGTGATATTGGAGTAATTTTGGAGAAAAATATAAAATAAAAAAAATAGGGGAAAGGAAGGTATGTACTGGCCAAAGTGATCAAATGAGACAAGCTAGTGAACATGAGCTTAATCAGTGTGGGGAGGCAGTACAGATAAAGGGTTGTGGTGTGGGTGGCATGAGGGGAGAACCATAATGATTGTTGGGTGCATTTTCTCATATGAACATGGTACCAAATTAAGTGACAAACTGATGTCAGAAAAATGGAAACATAGACAACATCTTAAAATTAAAACATGCATTATGAAGTTTGTGTGTGCTAGACTCAAGTAAAGAACTAAGGGTACAAACCAAAAAATCATAAAAACAATGAAAAAAGATCATGCAGACAAGAAAAAATCCAATGTGAACAAAAAATCATGAAAATTGATGAAGGATAGATTGAGAATGAGTAAGAAATAATTTACATTCTATTTAAGGTTCAATATGACCAAAAGATTCGAAGGTGGTGACGACAGGATTCAGCCACTACGAGAACTTGAACGGTATGTGTAAGGGAGATCTCAGTTAGAGTTCTTTTAAAATCGGGGAAAGGAGTTTTATCAGCGCTAGTAAAATGTGATAATGGTGTGATTTGTCAACTTTTTTTAGCGCTGATAACGTCCTAGATTTATCATCACTTATCAGTTAGCACTCATAAATGTTACTTTTACAAGCATTTAATATAGCACCAATAAATACACGTTAAAAATAAAAATAAAAAATAAATTGAAAAATTAAAACAAATTACTAATTATATAAAATTGAATATTAAAAAAATTTCTCTAGAAAAAATACTAAATATTAAAAACAAATAAATTAAAAATTTATAAAAAATAAAGAAACAACATTATTTATATTAAATGTATTAATAAATGTGAAAATAATATGATAAATGTATTAATATAGTGACAAATGAATATATATTATTAATTATGTAAGTTACCAAAATATTAAAAATGAATATATAATATAAATTATATTGATTATAAAAAATAATACACATGAGAAAATATTAAAATAAAAATTAATAAATACTAAAAATTATTTTATATTAAATGTAATTAATAAAAATTCTTAATTAAATATGAATAGATAATAACTATAAAAATATTTAAATAAATAAATATTAAAATTGAAAAGAATAAATATTAATTATGAAAATTAAAAAAATGGAAATTATCAAATATTAATAAATAAAAATTAATAAATAAATATTAAAAATGAATAAATTACAAAAATGTTAAATGAATAAATATTAAAAAGGAATAAATTTCAAAAATATTTTAAGCGAATAAGTATTAAAAATAAATAGATTATAACGTAAGAATAACCATTAAGAATAAATAATATTTAACAATTAAAATGAAAAAATTAAGGAAATATTAAAAAAAACTAATTATTAATTTTAATTATATAAATTAATGAAATATTAAAAATGAACAAAATTAAATTAAAAAATATGAAAAAATATTTAAAAAAAGAGAATTATAATGAAGTGCTCATTATAAATGAATAAAGAATAATTTTATAAATATCTCAACATAAATATATTATAATAAAAATGAATAAATATTAATTATATAAAATTATTGAATATAAATATTTAAAAATGTATAAATAATTATCACAATTGAATATATTAAAGAATATTAACTTAATAAATTACATAAAAAAGTAAAAAAATGAAAAATATTAAAAGTAATTAAATAAAATTAAACTAATAAATTTTAAAATTGAATAAAAATTTACAACTAAAATGAACTAAGTGATAAAAGAAATATTTTAAAAAATAAATAATATTAATTACATGAGTTAGAAAATTATTAATAAGGAATAAATATTAAAATTAAAAAGAATATATATTAAAAATTACATTTACGTAAAATAGATTCTTAATAAATTATTAATTAAAAATGAATATTTTTTTATAAATATTTTAAATACAGAAAGTATTAAAATAAAAATTACTAAATAAAAATTATATAAATTAAAAATATATTATAAATATTAATTTTTAACAATTAAAAATATATGAATAAATATTAATTTGTTTTGAAGATTACAAAAATATTCAATGTGTGTATGTGCACACGCGTGTATACATACATACATACATACATACATATGCATATATATATATATATATTTCTATATAAAATGGCATTAATTTCATTTGGAAAATCAAATATTTTTTTTTTCTGAAATTGTTGCCAGTATATATGTGTTTGTGTGTCTATATATATATATACACACACACACATAAATACTTATACTAGAATGATATATTCTATATTGAAAAAACAAATGTATTTTCTTCTTATCTAAAAAATGTATTCATATACATATATACAGACATACACATTACATACATACATATACGCGCGCGTGCAGGTACACACACACATCTATACACAAACACTTGCACATGCACATACACAAACACATACACATCAACATACACATACACATCAACATACACATACACATACACATACACATGCACATTCCCATACACATACACATACACATACACATACACATACACATACACATCCACATCAACATACACATACACATACACATACAAACAAACACATAAAATGTATGCATACATCCACATACATACACATTCATACACATACATACAAATATGCATGTATATTTTATATTATTTAACATGAATGTTAATATATAAATTAAAATAACTATATTCAAATATACATATATTCATTCATATATTTATATAATTATTTAAATAAAATTTTAATATATTATATTTATATATAAATTTTGTAATTAATGTATATAAATATATATTTAAAACATTTTTATTTTTTAATATTAAATTCATTATTTTTTATATATAAAATTTTGAAAATAAGATTTTCATATTTTTTTATTATAATATATTTATATAAATATTATTTATATATTATATTTACACACACACACATATATATATTCTTTTTTTAATATAACCCATACATTACAAAAATCATTTATAAATAAATTAAATTATTCACAATGCCCTTTATCAGCAGTAAAAAAATCACTGATAAATAAAACCTTTATCATCATTTTTTATTAACATTGATAAAGGGATCCCCTTTGTTAAATTTTTTCAATACTAATAAAGGGAGTCACTAAATAAATTAGGGTATATAGTAGTGTTTTATCATAAAATCCATCAAAATCATCCAATCAATAAATAAATTATTTTCTAATCACAAAAAATTAACACAATCAAAATAGGCCAAAAAATTTTATTTTCCAAATAAATATACAATAAAAATATAGTTAACACCCATTAAAAACACACACACACACTTATATATATACAATAGTGATATCAACATGTTATGAAGCAAAATCATGATGGCTTAATTATAACCCTCATGAAATATTAATTTGGATTGAAGAGGAATACTGAAAAAGAGTAGATGAAGAACATAATTGATTTTTCCTCAAATTCATGTGCTATAACTTATACGTATTTAAATTTTGGAGCTAATACATAGAAGTTTAATACATCAAATAATAATTCAAGAAATTCATCTAATATCAGTAATTTAATTCTAGTAAAGGTGAACTTTCATATCTTCTAAGAAGGATTGATATGATTATTATAAATAAGAACTTATGGAATGACTTTGGGAAAGATAAAAAACCCAAGAAGAAATAATATTCTGAAATAGTTTTCTATGAATGTAAGAAACATGGTATTGTATGACCATATTTTACAATATCAATCAATAAGGAAAGAAACTAAAAGATACTTTATAATAGTAAATTTATGAAGATCATGAAATCTTTGGACACTTAGAGTGTTAGTTAAGCATCCACAACTACTGGAGTCCATCGGAAGACAACAATGATAGTAAAAAGATTATGGGATTTTTTATCTAATGATTTGTGGGATGAAAAATACTTCATAGTTAAATTAAGAGGTTTATCTATTAATAAATTTGAATTATAATTATTCTTATACTTTTAATGATGAAACTAATTCTAATTTATCAGATGATGAAGGTGATTCGTCATTATTTAATGAAAAATCTAAGAATGTGACTCTATTGGAAAATAAAATAAAAAGTTAAAGAAATAATAGTGATCAAGTTAAGGAAAATATTATTGAAGTGGATGATATAATTTTTAAGCTAACTACTGGAATTTGTAAACATTCATCTAAATTAGATTCTAAATAAAATTCATTTCAACTTCTAATGATATGAAATTATTTCCAAAACTAAAGTCTAAATTTGGTTTCCTAAAGAAGATTAATTTATTATTTTACTTACATTTAAGGAAAATTTTATTAGCTATACATACAAGTAAAATAATCAAAAATATTTTCTATTCAAGTTTTTTTTACTTTTGGAATGTCGTAATCCTAGATGAGTTACTTTATTTAAAGAATTTCACCATGTAATTTTCAAAGAAGAGTTCACTATAAAATTTGAATAAAATTAAATCATTTTTATTTCAGAATGATTTTATTATTAAATATATAATATCTACTTAACATCAAATAGTTGGACAAATATGTGTTTTTACGGTCTTATTTTATAATGTTAATTGACTAAATATAGTTTGGCTAACAAGTACTTAGTTCCATTATTTCAATAAAAGAGGAAGAGTGCCAACATTCATATCTCACCTTGACCTCAATTCATCATGTTACATAATTTAATTTTTTTCTTAATTTTGGTTTGCCTAATTTTGGTATTTTTATATATTTTTTAATATGTTCTAATGCAATATATAGTTTTAGGCTGTAAGAATTCAGGTTGTGAAAGGGGATGTAATACCAAAAAAAATCCCTCTGTATTTCCTATGGCTTCTAGCTTGGTGTGCATCACATCATGAACATGGGACACCAGACCATGACCAAGAATTATATTAGTTTTCATTTTTAATAAAATGTCATTTATTCTATGAAGTCTAGTAGTCATTTCATGAAATACCATAAGCAATAATGTCTGGCTCTTCCCCTAAGTGTATCATTCCATGAAGGGCTAAGTCTATGTTATGACATAACCTTGGAAAATATCCCCTATGTTTGAGTGAATCCCATCGTGTTGTGATTGGGGATGTCATTTTATGACTTGGGCTTCACCCATTTTTTTAAAATATATTTTTACTTTTATAACCCTCCTAAAATTTAGGGATTTTGTGGGATTATGTTCGCCTTCCATTTTAACCCTCTCAACTCTCAGGTGACATCCTAAGTTTCTCCCATTTCCTTTATAGAAATTCTCATGAATTTATTCATGTTTTTAGGACTAAACTACAAGGTAATATCATCTAAATATCCTTATATCCTCTATTTATTTTGACTCCTCCTTGTTCTTTCCATAATATAGTCTCAAAAACCTATGGTTTTGAATGGATCAATTTTAATTTGGGGGTTTATTTATTTTTAGGTGTCCCAAAGACATCTACGGATTCCTCATCATTAACATGGAATATTAATACCATTTAAATTAAAAATATAAGATTTATGTTAGGTTGTTCCATTCATGAATCATTAAATTTATTACCATTAATCCATATAGTTTTCATTATATTTTTTAAACTTTTTAAATTTTTTTGAAAAATACTTAGTTGTTACACCAAATAGAAGTTAGTTTCATTAGTATTTCCATTGAATGTAAAAGACTTTTCTCTATGGTTATTAAGACTTAAATTTATTTTAATGACCAAGAACTCCTAGTACTAGTGTAAATTCATAACTAGACCATTAAAAACTAATTATTTATTTTGTGAAAGGTGATTGGTTTTGAAGAACAAATAGAAAGATTATTTCTCAAATTATGGGTGTCTTGAATTTCATTATTTGTGATTTAATGTTTATGAACATTGATATATTTCATGGGATTTTGTATTTTGGTTTTCAAATATATTTTATAACGAGGTTTTATTCTTAAGGATAAGTTGGAGCTTTAAAATTTTTTTTCTAAAAAAGATAATACATTGAATCGTGACCCTTCTAAGTTATGTAAAATAAATATATATTAATGTTATATAGGTTAATGTTCCTAGGGTAGGTATTGATCTTTGTTTATGTATTTTCTATGGAAAGAGGGGATATTTCTATTCACAGAGTTAAAAGGTGAGGGTGATATGTTTTTCTTGTTTATTATGTCTATTATGTTGTGTTTACGAATTGTTTGAGTCACATATACTTTCATATTTTTTTATGTATTAAATTAACTCAAATTAAATAGATTTTATTATTCCTTATTTCATGATTATCATTATTATAAATATTTTCAATGTTTTTTCATTGTATAACATATTTTACTCTAATGTAAATGTTTAGTAGTTATTTTTATATCAAAATTAAATGACTACTAGTTTTAAAAAGTATGTAAGAGCAGTGTGTTACTTGTTTCAAATAAATATAAAAATATTCTTTTCTAATTTTATTTCAAAATTGAATGATTTTTTTTTATTTTTATATAGTATATATTGGGTGTGGGGAGGATACCTTATGGAAATATTTTCTGCATGCTTGTTACATTATAGTTTTAACCTCAGTTATATATGGATGTGGTGATTGATCCTTAGATTCATGGTTGAGATTTGGTGGAGGTGGAGAGAAGAGTTTCTTAACATTCACATTTAGTTTGGTAGTTATAGTTTTGTTTTATTTTTGTTTTATTTTTTTATTTTTGATATCAAAGGTGTATCAACCACTTCCTCCTACAAATTTATTGGTTCTTGTTTTAGTTTTGTTTAGTTATATCAAGTATTTTTATTGGTTTGATATATTTTTATTTGTGATGTACATATTTATTGTAATATATTTGGTCAGCTCTTTATTTTGGAACTACTTATTCTATTTTATGGTCTTCCAATGAATGTAATGTCCATTGTGTATTTCTAGGAAAAATACCCATGGTTTTTTATTTATTTATCAGGTGATAGATTTTCCAAAAGAGTATATTGGATGCTTCAACACAAGGTACTATCCCTGGGGGAAAAGAATTCCCTTTGATCCATTTCACAGATGAATCAGAAACTTAGTTTAAGGTTGTCTGGGATTGGTTTTGGATAAAATGGTAGTAGAGACAATACTTAGCCTAAAGTTTAGTGGTGCTACTTGGATTCATGGTTTAAGTACTATAGAAAAGATTTTTTAATTTAAAGGGGAGAATAATATATCACCCCAAGAAAATTGAGAATTAAATAATTAAATTATTCCACCCTTGTCCCCAAGGTTCATATTTCATTTAATAATACTACATAATTAAAAATCAATTGATAAGTGTGTTTGGCCTGTAGTTTTTTCTGGATGGGTGAACTCCTCATAAATTTCCATGGGTGTGTGTGAGAATGGAAAAAACACATTCAAATAACATGTGTTGGACTTTGGGGATAGTCATTAGTATGATAACATACCCCCAATGCATAATAGAATATGGTTTTATAGGAAGATATAACATGTTTTATAAGTTAACCATGGGGTCAGGGGACCAAGTTCATGACCCATATATTTAATGTCATGAAAAATGTAACACCCCTAGAAAAGTGATAATTAAAATAATAAATGTTACTACCCATGTCACCAAGTTTCACCTTTATTTTCAAGTGACTACCATATTAAAATTCTATAGTGAAACATTCTAGGTCCGGAGTAGTATCAGGATGGGTAAAATCATGGGAACCTTTTTATATGTGGGTGAGTGATGAAAAATAAAATCAAAATAATATGTGTTTTCCGTGAAGGAAAAATAATTATTTTGATAAGTTACCCCAATGGGTGGTAGAATGTTGTGTTTTAGGAAGGAAATCATGTTATTATAGTTAATCATGGGGTCAGATGACCAGGTTCATAACCCAGTGAGGCTAGTTCATAAATAAATGGTATCAGAGATTATTTTTTATTTGAGGATATCCTATAGATAGGTGGTAGTATTATTGGAACTGAAGATATAGGTCATGATTGTGTGTATTATCACCACATCTCATGAAAAAACATGCATTACCAAGGTTCTCTAAGATGTATATGTCTCAAATTTGAGAAAATTTCATTGTTATATTTGAGACTTAAATTCATGGATTGATTATTAATAATTTATATTGAGGATTTATGATTATTATAATAGGGAAGGACACATGGCTACATGGTTACTGTAACTGGTCTAGTAATCTATACACAATCTATGGGAACTTTTTGGGGTAGCTTTATATAGACTTCGTATAGTTAGTTCATGATTTATCATACCATCTGACTAATCTATGCATGGTTCTGAATCCATCTATTTTAGAAATTTTTGTGATATGATGATTTTGAATTGATTTATTTTTCTTTTTCAATGAAATAAAATGAATTAACAATTTTTCCCAAAATGGTTTGATGTTATTTGGATTAAATTAAATAGATATTGTTATATAATTTTTTAAAATTGTTTTAAATGGGATTTAGTTTCATATAAATAAAATATTATTTAAAAATTTTGTATTTTAAATGAATTTATTTTTGGGAATAAAATTATACATTGTAGGGGGTATGATATTAATCATTTTAAAAGTTTCGTGTGGAGGTAGTGAGAGATTAATATGGGATTTTAGAAATGTTTTAATTTTTGAATGTTATTAAAAGGAAAATTTTAAAAAAATTATCTATTAAGAGTGTATTTATTACGTCTATTAAAGTGTTTTTAATAGGTGATCTAGATAAAAAAACTTACAAAATAATGTTTTTATAAAATCCATTTTGGGTGAAGTGTGATTTTATTTTGGTTACTCAATATTGAAATATTGTTTTATAATTAATTTAATAATTTTTTGTATTATATGATTTATATTAATGGTGTTTTGGGATTGATATATTATTTTTTTTCAACTTTATGGGTATCTGAATTTTAACAAAATGGATTTTGTATCATATTTTTCTTATTTTAGGGGAATCCATCATCTTTCACTATGGATTATTGTGTAAGAATTACAAGTGGATCTCCACCAACACACACAATAGTTAATCAAGGCCCAGAAAAAGAAATATAACATTATTCTCCAACCATGAGGTCTAGTAATATTCATCTTTTAATTCAGAATGGGGATTACATTTGAGAATTCTAAAACCTAAATACTCCTCATTTATTTAGGCATCAGGATTCCCCAGATGTGGAAGTGTGGTTCTGAAGTATTAATGAGATATTTATTCAACTTGAGATACTAATATTATATATTTATTAATGAATTTAAATTAATTCCATTATTGTATTTTAACTAAAAAAATCATAAATATCAACCAATATTCTTTTTTTGTTTGTATACATTTATTAAGAAAAATGTTCAAATTCATCAAATTACAATGTAGTTTATAACTTTGATCATAAATTTCACTATAATAATTCAAATTGTATAATAAATGTTTTTAGGGTTCATAATTCATATTTATAAAACTAAATAAATTGAATCATTGGCTATATTGTCCATTTTATGGGGAATATGGACATTACAAGAAGGCCTAATGAATGTGTCAATGAAACTTGATTAGTTGTGGTGTTTTATTTTTTGATCCCAATATAGAATTTGAAATTTGATGTTACTTATATATAAGTCCTAAAAAATTCTATGAAAACTTGGGTGAAAATTTTATATCCCAAATAAACCATTATGTATCCCAACATAATTTTAAAACTAAAGCTTAATATTTCTCTTGGATTTGGAGTACAAATCATTCATTTGACTATATCTCCAAAACCACTTGATAAAAAATTATAAAAAAATTTATGGCAAAATAATAAATATGGATAAAAAAATTATTCAACTATTTCTAATAGATATTTATATAAAATCATATCCATAGATTCATTCATATTTAGGCCTCAGAAAAGTTCTAGATAAATCAGGATGACAACACATGGTTTATAAAAACAACCATATATTTGGATCCAAAAGTATAATGGATGAGATATTTTGTAGGTGGGTATTAAATATAAATATATAAACATTTATAGAAGAAATTATCTCAACATAAGTTTTTCATGAGGGTCTTCTAGTCAATCTAACATAGAGGGTTGTTTTGGAAGGAAACTAATTAAAAACCTTGGGATATAAATTCACCCCTCTTCTCCTTGCTTGGGGATGGAATTGAAAATTTATTAGAGGATATTTTTAAGGAAAAACTATTATTTTAAAGGATTTTATATTGTTCTAAAAAATAGTTATAAACCAGATAATACACTCCTTCACAATTCATTTCCTCATTTTTTTATTCCTCATTTCTGGTATCATTACACATCTTGTTGTAATTCCATTTGAATTTTAATTCATTTATTGTATCCTTTTTATTCTCAAACACCTTTTATAGTGTATAATTCTTTCTCAATATATCCTATATTATTGTGAATTACCTTCCCTATTAGCACTTTTAGTTTCAATGCAGACATGCGTTATCGTTTTACAAAATGTGTGTGAGTTTTAATGTGTAAAACACTTTTCTGATCCCGTTAACTTTTTTTATTTTTATCTCATCATACAAAACTTATGAAAAATATTTTGTACCATATTAAAGTAAAAATAACCCTTGCATTGGCAAGAGTCAAAATTTGAGGATGTCAATTGGTTGAGAGTTTTTTCATTTAAGGTTGTTTAAATTAACATTTTTTATATTAAACTAGATATGTCAAGGTTCAATGACTTTTTTTGGATTAGTAGGTGGTTCACATGTATTATTTTAACAAAAAATAATCTTACATAAGTGATAATTAATTAATATTAGTTTCCTATTTAAAAATTTTATTAAAGCCTAAACATTTTATAATTATGATCAAAATCATCTTCTAAAGTTGATGTTAATATAATGAAATGTTTTGAAAAACTCGATGATATCATAAGATTATATCTCAAATATTTAACTCACCACATTACATATCAAAAAGTTTAATTAATAATAAATTATAAATCAATTCAAAATAGATCTTCTAATAATCAACCCCCTTCAAAACACAATGAAAAAAATTAAAATATTTAGTACCATCACCATGGGCTCAACCCCAGTTCCACTATACACATTAAAACAAATAATTATACATTTTAAGGTCATTTGGTGACAATTATACATACATAAAATAGTATTGTAGTTAGGGATGGTCCTATAAATATTCATTTGTTCTTAATTTTCTTCTATATGAAAACAAAAATATCAAAACCAAATGAAATAAAAAAAGTCCATTGAAAAAACCAATGAAAAAACCGTATTCATTATATAATCACCACACTTAACATTTATAAAAAAAATGTTAAAGTGTCTGTGAATACCCCGTAGTATCCAAAAATATGTTGAATTTTAGGGACTTCAAAGTCAATAAAACATCTTATAAATATAGTTGGGTAATTATGGATAATAAAAACACACTTTACCTATTAGATTTCTATACCCTTATTCAACATATGGATTGTCCCATTGAAAAAATATAAAAGAACATGATTCCTCTAATATGAATTACCAACCCCTTAGTATTAAATAACCAAATATAAATGAAAATTTCAAACTCGCATAGGTTTTGATTTATCTTCTATTTATTTTCATGGGCTAGCTGGTGATGATTCTCATCTTCACCTAAAAGGATCCCCAAGTGGTGTTCTTTCCCATGAATCCTTAAAGGGTATATAATGTGTAAATAAAACTTCTAGAATTTACATTCATCCTATAAAACTCTAAAAAAAATTGGATCTATTTACTTCCTCCTGGTTCCATAAACTCTTGTAATTACATCGATCAACTCTTAGGGAAAATCCTTAACACTTCTTGAACTCCCTCTATCTGAAAAGGTATTAATGACATTTATCTATTCCCAATTAAATCACACCATGAATACTAGAGTTGGTTCAAGAAACTCATATCCACTTTTCCTCATACCAAAACCATGACAAAATCATTATATAATACTTCTATGAGTAGTATTTAGCGATTGATAAAATTCTCATTGATGTTTTATGTGTTTTCTATATTATAAAAAAACTCATACAATTGCATGAGATATCATATGGAAGATGGATATAAACACATAGTAATTAAATAATAAAGTGCCCACCCAAGTGAAAAAATCCATGGAGAGTCAATCCATAAAACCAAATGACTTGACATAGGAGATTAGTGAGCTCACTTGTCTCAAAAGATAAATTTTTCTGGCTACTAAAGCACAAAAAAATTGTTCTCATCAATCTCAATTCCATATAATTGTCAATTATTATGATTTTTTAGCCCATTATATCATCCATCCAACATATTCCAATAATTATCGAATGATCAATCATATTCATTTTTTTACAATGGATATTAATGTAAAATTTTATTAGTGGAACACCAACCCTCATCCTCTATGTCAATTTTTTAGAAATTCGTTCCAACTTCACTATAATCCCTTCACTTATACCTATAAACTTGTCTGAAAGGAAAATATAGGATTTAGGTATGGTAATAGTATCTTTTAACCACATCATATACCTCATAAAAATCCAAACCAATTTCTTTATGGTCAAGGTAGTAGGAAATTCCAATAACCATATCAGATTATTCCAAAGCATAAAAGGAGAAACCCTTTTCATCCCATTTTCCACCATCCAACCGAACCTTGTAATTCCTAAACTAGTAAAATTGATTTCCCAATAACCCTAATCATGTAAATCATAATATGTGACATGCCACTTCTTCTTTGAAACCAAATTAATGTTTTGTGGAATATACTTCCTTCTTTTCCCATTCTAGCCTAAAGAACATTGCAAACCAAAATTCCTAACTTGCATCCCACCTAAGAGAGTTGCAACAATCCAATTATTTGATACTAATAACTATCCCATTATCCAACCACATGGTTAATTTAGAAAAAATTATACCTAGATATAGAAATAAAAATTTTATGCCTCATAAGGAATCCTATAAATTCCATTAAAAAGTTGAGCTAAAAAACAAACTTTTAGAAAGAGAACCTGAATCCACTCACTCAGATCATTACATCCCTCTATGTAATCAAATTATTTTTAATTAAACCATATATAAGTTCAATAATCCCATAAAATATTATTATATAATGATTTAAATATTTTGATTTTTTGAAGTTGACATTCTACTCATGGATTCCATAAAGATAATTCTTATGTATGAAAGGTTTCATATGGAATTATGCACCCATAAGAGACAACTTAGTAAGATTAAAATTATTTCAACCCAAAAATATATTCCTATGAAGTGAAAAGATTTAGGGGTATTTACACTTCCATACCAATTATAGAGTTCCAACTTTGATGTTTCACTCATAGAACTAGAAGCCTCAATAACTTTCATGAAAAAGTCTATATTTAAAAACCTCATTCTAGGTTCCTTTCACCCAATGAGTTTAGTTATCCAATTATCGAATCAAATAATCTCCATTTCTGAGGGAATAATCATGTATATTCTTCTTCAATAAAATGATATTATCTTATGAGATAATTTATATGCCCTTGACAAGGAAGGTGAGACATATTTCTATTAATCTTACCTAATTATAGGAATACCATTCCCCGTTATATCTAGGAAAAAATCGATGTCGATGTTAGAATATTACTTAAGGATTTTTTGTTACCAATGAGTAAAGTTCAATATTATTCAATCCATTAAATACTTGTAATACAAAAAGGGCCCATAGGATTAGAAATTATATGAAAGATACAAGGTGGGTTATGCTTAAAAAAATTGACTATTTTGAATGTGGGATTATGTGGGTCATGACCATGAAAAGGCGGGTTGAGGTGGGTAAACTCGTGTGGGCACGAGCATTCCCACAAGCCTATTTTTTTAGAAAATAGAATATATATATATATATTTATATTTATATAAATTATTTAAGATATCTAGTGAATTATTTTTCAACATATCTTGATGTGGATACCTAGACAGTATTCACTATTTAATAATATTAACTAAATGTATATGATATACTCAAATGACAAGTGTGAGAATCACATTTATATACTAAATAAATGATATATTTTATTTAATCTAGTCACATGAATAAAAGAAATATGACGATTCCCATAATCAATACATCCCCCATGAGCCCCCCCACACACACCAATGTTCATATAGACACCCAATTTATATGGCATGATACGAAAAATCTAATATATGTGCATGAATCCACAATATTCCTAATGAAAAACCACATCCCATGTATTTACCCTACCTATGAGTCTTGATTCCCACACCCCACCCCCCCACCCCCCAAAATTTTACACTCTTATATCAAAGTTACAAGTCCCCATGCCTAGTCTTCATCCACATTACACACCCAAAACAATTCACATTTCATATGATTCCCAAGAGTGTAGTTACTCAATCATCCCTTTAAGAACATTTATATATATACTAGTAATATTAACAAATTATTGTTTTTATATTAAAGAATGTTTATCTAAAAATTTATCTATATTTAATTATTTAAAAATATTTATTTATTTTTAAGAAACTATCCTATGAGATTTTGGGAAATCATTACTTATTCAGTAGAATACCTCCAAAACATAATAAAATACAAATATAGGCTACCAAAGAGTTACCCATTATATTATATGATATTGGGTGGATTTAACACCCTTTTCACATTTTATATAGCTTTTATGGGAAAGATATTATGGAATCAAACCTATACAGGCTTGGCCTCCACTACCATGACCAGTTAGTTTTTCATTACTATGTGATACCCATTATAGAATCACTATGTATTATCTATCTGTGGTTTTGTAAGTATCCTTGAGAGTGAGTTGATCCCTAATCCATTATGTTCCTCCATTTCTAATGATATTTGGGGTTTTTGAAATTTTCATCCTCATTAAAAAAGTCATAAATAGAAAAGTTGATCTTGAACTTTTATTTATATACTCTATCTATATAAAGGATCTTCAAATCAATATAGAATCTCTTATCCACTCTGATCTATACTACTCCACATTTAACAAAACTACGAATAATGAAGTTAAAAGAAATTCAAATCCATCTTTTCATATCAGTTTTATTGTCCCACATGTTAACAAACAAATAAAATTGAAGCATATTATTCTACACATGAAGTATGAATTCATATTCAAAAATCATTGTTATCTTATAATAATCTCTTATTTAGCCACTAAAAGTTAGTAAAAAAATATCATCCATGTCTTAGACGAAAACAAAAATGCTTTATGATAGACTCTTAAGAACATACCAAGATTTAATCATGATCTTTATATGCATCGAATAAATCTTGAGGAATCATCAAAACCCATTAGTAAACCTCATGGAAGACTTAATCCACTAATACTTGAGGTATTAAGGGAAGATATTACCTAGATTAATTAATATGGTATTATCTACCCTATTCATGTTAGTGAATGGATCAGTCCAATTGATTTGGTTCCTGAAAAGAGTGTTATAATTATTTTCACCAATGAAATTAGATAAATAGTCCTAATATAGCTAAAACATAATGTTAATGTTTTCATTGATTATCAAAGCATGAATTTCGAAACATAATGCACCACTTCCCCTCCCTTTCAAGTGCCAAATTATAGAAAGAAATTCAGGAAAGTAGCACTATTTTTTTCTTGATGGGTACATTGAATAGTTACAAATAATAATTGATCTATATAACTAATAAAAACAATATTCACATACCCCATTATAAAATATATATATTTAATGGAATAAATTTTAAAATTTTCAATGACATTATATTTTTCAATTTTGCATGATGAGTTTTTTTCTAAATTTATTAATTATTTCAAAGAGGTATTCGTGGATCAGTATACCGTTTTAGGTGAGCTATTTGAATCCTACTTGAATTCACTATCTCTGGTAATATAAAAGTATTTCAAATGTAATATTTTATTTAATTTTCAAAAAAAATCACTTTATGGTTTCTAGTAGGATTCTTCTAGGACACATAATCACTCATAAAGGTATTCAAGTTGATATTACCAAAATTGAGGCAATCCAGTCATTACATAAACCAAAATTAGATTGATATAGCAGATACTTTCTAGGTGAAACTAGTTTCTATAAGTGACTAATCCATAACTTCAGCAAGATTTAACTATATTTCAGTTAGTTACTTCAAAACTATGTTTCATTCTATTTTGATAAGGATTTATAGAGAGTCTTCATTGAACTCAAAACACACTCACAACTTCCCAAATCATTCAATCCCATGAATAGTCATTTCTATTTGAATTGATGTGGTATGAATCTAATATGTCCATAGGGGATGTCCTTGGTAAAAAAAAGGCATGATTCCACATGCCTTATATTATGCCTTAAAAAAATTGGATGAAAATAAATCTCATTACACATTCACTGAGGAATAAATCTTAGTTGTGGTTTTTATAAAGAGAACTTTAAGACTAATCTCATAGGTTCCAAATTCATAATATTCATATAACATTCAACTTTAAAGTTCATACAAACAAAGTGATTCTATCCAAGGTCTAATAAGTTTAATTCTATAACTTAAAGAATTGGAACTTGAGATTATAGAAATACCTAAAAATAAAAAGCCTATAGTGGATCACTTGATTATAATTTCTATTTATACTCATTATAAAATTGTTTAACCCAAATTACATACTGAATAATTGTCATATCTCATTCTAATATTACCATGGTATGCCATAATTTTTAATTACTTAGTCACTTGTGTTTTTATAATAAAAATAAATAAGAAAAATAAAAAAAATAAAAATAGATTGAATATACTATATTTGGGAGGATAATAAACATTGAAAATTGGGGATAATATGGTAATGAGAAGATATGTTGATGAATAAGAACATTCCTGAATCTTGTGATTCTCTCACAAATTTCCTATAGGTGGCCACTTTGGACCCCAAAGGACCTCTTGAAAGGTATTAGACTATAGATTCATCTCGAAATCACATCTCAAAGACTTATATGAGTTTGTTCAATTTTGTATAAAATTTAAAAAGTTTGGAACAATTTCTAATAGAAATGAGATGCCCCAAAAACCATTAATCTTATTTAAAATATTTGAGGTTTGAGGCATTGATTTCATGGGACCCTTCACTCCATTAAATGGGTTATCATACATTATCCTTGATATTAGATATGTTTTTAGATGGATAGAGTCCAAAAAACATAGAAGGATGATGAAAAAACAACAAGCGAGTTCCTTAAAAACACACAGCTTCTATAGATTTGGAACTCAACGTGCCACAGTGAGTGATTTAAGAACCCATTTTTACTGTCCAACCATGGAACATATTTTTAAAAATCATAGTGTTATTCATTAAACTTCCACCTCCTATCATGACTAAATCAATGGGTTGGATGAAATTTTAAATAAGGAACTAAAAAAATACATGAGATAATTGTTAATACCATAAGAAAATATTAGTCTTCAAAACATGGTGAACCAATTTGGGAATATCTAACAAACTATAAGACACACATTGGGATGTCTCTATTTAGGATGGTTTTTATTCTAGAATTTCATTTATGAGTTAAAATTCATCATAAATCATTTTCTCTTATTAAAATATGAAATTTTGATTATAAAAAATTTGGTGAATATAGATTACTTTAATTAAATTAATTTAAGGAAATCAGAATTGACTCCTATGAGGCTTACAAAATCTAAAAGGAAAAGTATAAGGTACTACATGACAAACACATCCTCCAAAAAGAATTTCATGACGGCGAAAAGACAATTATCTTCAATTCATTGTTTTGAATTCACCCAGGTAACCATAATTCCCACTTGAAGGTCCTTTTATCATTTCTAATGTTTACCCAAATAGTGAAGTAAAAGTCTACAATCCTTATAACAAGAGGAAATTAATAGCTAATGGACATAAATTAAAGCATCACCATGAGAGGAAACATACCTTGAAAACCACATATACTTTCATTGAATCTATAACTTCTAGAACCGGCCTACCGATATATTGAGAAAAAGACCCACCAAACCAGGAATCACTAATTTCCCTTTAAATCAATATATATCTCTCCCTTAACTCTTTATATATCTTTATTTTTTCTTAATTTTCTCTCTTTATCACTTTATATCTCTCTATTTTATTATTCTTACCTCTTTATACAACTATACTATTATTTTTTCAATTTTTTGTTTGTGTTTTTTTCAAAATAAATAAAAAAGATTTATAATTACTCACCATCCAATTTGAAAATTTATTTATCCCCTTTTGGGGGAGTCAATAGACATTTGTTTTCACCTAAAATGTATTTTATTTTCACTAAAAACATGGATAAGAAAAAAAAATCAAGGAAAGTATGTTTGGAATGATCAATTTTTTATTATAAAATAATTTACACCTACTATAAGAAACAAAATAAGTTTTAATTCAAAGGTCAACTATGAACATATTTTCTCCCTATGTTTTTTCACCCCCAACTGTCTATCTTGAGTTTTTTGATCTTTGAGATGATTTTCCTATATTAGTGTAAATAAAGATGATAGAGGTATTTTATAAACTGTTTAAGAATTATTATATCCAAATATCATCCTAATATCCATGCATTGATCTTATTTCTAAAGGCCCCTTATATCCCATGAAAACATATTTTTCTAGCCACATTACATGATCAAAACCCTTTTCCCACCCAATATTTATATAGATTTTTGTTGTACGATTTTTTTAAATTTATGTTTGGGGGAGAAAATGTTATTTTTGATTATATTCATTATTTTTTGTATTTTACTCATATACTTAAGGATAATAATTCTTTTTTTTGTTGATGAGATGTTTTAATTCAGAGAGGTTTGGGGATAAAATTACATTTATAAAATTTTATAAAAATAATTAAAAAGTATTCCAAAAATAAATAATTAATATATATATATACATAAAAAACACTTGAATCATGTTTACATAAGTCATTGCATCAATCCATGAGTTTTTTATAGTTTATTAATTTTCATCCTCTTAAATTTCACTATCTAGTTTCTTTAATAATAGGTTTTCCCTTGTAAAAATGTTTTTCTATTCCCTTTAATTCCCAATTTCATAAATTGTGCATTTTCCTTCCATGTTGAGGTTGTAACACCTCTTTTCTAATCTTTTTCCCATTATATTTATACCATCCCAAATCCACCAAAACCCTTATAAAACATACCTATTGATTTTTATACACTTTAAGACACGAATTGAAGCTTAGAGATCTTATAAATTCTTATATTTTCCCTTTTGGTTGATGAACGAGTTTGCCTCATTCATAACTTTACATCATGGTGAGAGGTGTGAGTATAGTGTGACCATATTTTTCCAATTATAATTTTTTTCATGAAAATGAATTATTTTTTAAACATGAACATAGAGAACTTTTTTCATATAATTCATTATAGATGAGTTAAATAGTATCTACACCCATGATTGGAGAAAACTAAATTTGAATATTTGTTGGTGAGTGAAAAGTATTTCATTATGTTTTTCTATTTTTTGTGCCTGAGGTCATGAATGAGCTGATGTTGTGGGAATTTGATATTATATATTTATTTGTGAATTTAAATTACTCCAATTAGTTGTTCTTTCATTAAAATGCATAAATTTTCAACAAATGTTCATATTTTGATCATAGAAATTTTTTAATAGCATTATTCAAATTAATCCAATGATAATAAAGTGTACTATTTTAATCATAAAATTAAATAAAATGATTCTAATTATTTGATGAATATTTTTTGAGTTTCTTGATTACTATTACTATAATTAATTAAACTGTAGATTTGGATTTATTATAAATTTTAAGGTCCATATAAACCAAAAATAAGGCCCAATGAACCTATAAAAGAAACTGGACTTTCTGTGATGTTTTATTTTTTTGGGTACAATCCATAGGCCAAAATTCAATGATAGTGAAAAAAAATTTAAATACATTAAAATACACATGGGTTAATATTTTAGTTCCCAAATCAACCATTATGTGTTCCATCATATTTCCAAAAATTTAGCCTAATATTCTACCTAGATTTAGAGTAAGGATCATTCATTTCAATATATCTTCAAAAAAACATGAATACTATTCTAAAATTTTTTATGGTGAAAGAAGATATTAGAATAAATTAATTATTCAACTATGTCAGCTAATATTTGAACTTATTTATATCTATAAATTATTTCACATTAAATCATTGGAAAAATATCATATTATCTAAGATAATAGTTCATGGTTTAGAGAAACATACAAGTATTTTGGTATAAAAATAAAATTAATGAGATATTTGGTGAATGGATAGTAAACAAAAATATATAAAAAATAAAAGGTAATTTCTGAATATAAGTCTATCACGAGGTTAAAATTTCCAATTTAACATGGAGTATAGTTTTGGATGGAAAATAGACTACCACTTTGGGATATCAGTTCACCACCTTCTCCTTGGAAAAGGTTTTCATTTCCTAAGTCTTGGAGGAGAATTGGAATTACCAAAACATGGTATATAGTCTATAACAATATTATAAGATATATTTTTCAAATATAGAGTCCATCCTTCCACTATTATTTTCCTTTTTTCCATTTCATGATTTCTTTTACTACTCCAATGGCCTGATGGCCTTCATTTTTTATTGATTTTTGATAATCCACCTTTCAAGGGTTGATGTGGAACCCTTACAATGCCCATAGGCATAAGAATTACATGTCTCATAGGTCGTAGAATAATTAATTTCCCATAGGACTCAAACTTTACATAAAACTCAGCATAAATACTTGGAATTGATCCTCAGCATCTTTATCTTGAAATCTGCTCTCCACCTTCGCATGGATGTTCAGCTAGGCTTTCCCGTGCATGCACAGGCTAATCCCAATAACAGTTGTTATATCCTCTCATTCTTGCAATCCGTTTAGATACTTCTATGGGGAAATTTCCTTGATCATCCACTTTCCGGAGCTTGTTCCTTATAGGTTGTCTATTTTTCATCTGCACTTATGGTGGCCTGAAGGCCCAAAGGTGTCTCAAAGGCCTTAAAATGGTTTGAAGGCCTAAAGGTGGCCCGAAGGCCTGAACGTGGCCAGAATTCCTTAAGGTGGCACGGAGTCTTTACTAACCCGAAGGTCTTAATGGACTTAGGGACCACATCGGGGCCCGAAGTCCCAAATAGAGGAATATTCCCAGCTGCTACAGCGCCAAATAGTACATACTACAGTTCCCACTACAGTTCCAAACAGTTCTCACTATAGTTCCCACTACAGTTGCAAAACGTTTCCGTTACAGTATGCCTGAAAAGTATGCCTCCACCTGGATTTAATCCCAGGTCACCTGGATGAACTTAAAGAGTCCTCACCAACCGGGATGAGGCTCATGTGCTTATTATAATTACATTTTAATTTTAATGTACATCTTATATTACATTATTATTCTTATAAAACAACTATTGTTTATTTTTTTATTCTCAAAATAGTTTAAATTATGTTGAAATCCCTTTCCTATTTACCATTTTAATTTTAGCACACACGTACACTATCTTCTTACCACTTTTGTGTGAGTATCATTGTGAAAAACTCTAATATTGTCCATGATTTTTTATATTTATCTCATCATTATAATCACAAAATCCATATTTTGTACCATCTTAATAACTGAGAAATCCTCTCAGTTAGGACAGTTATAATTTGGGTATGTTATATGATTGATAGTTTTTCTCTCATTTAATGTTAATTAAATTAATATTGTGTATATTTAACCAGATATTTTAGGCGTTAATGACATTTTTGGTTTAACATGTGGAATCCATGGATTATTGGAACAAAAAAAATTCTATTAGATAAAATTGATTAGGACTATTACATTAGTGGAGTCATTAATTAAAACCTAAATATTTGGGAATTATGTTCAAAATCATCATGTGGAGTGGATTTTAATTTAACATAGCTTTAAAAAAACTCAATTTAATCATAATATTATATCCAAAATTTTAAAATCACACCAATCCTTATCACATAGTTTAATCTATAATAACTAATAAATCGATTAAAAATAGCTCTATAAACAACCTCCATTCAAATGGAAAAAACAAAAATATCTGATTCCCAAATTTTAGTACCACATTGAGTATTTGCAAAAAGTGTCACTATACACATTATAGTAGCGCATCAAATATTTTATGGTTGATAGGTGAAAATAGCAATGATTCAGCTTTCTGAGTCTCCTAAGATTAATTTTGAAACGTTTATTCTACAACGTCTGAGTTGGAAGTGTTGGAAGTCCTTTATTATTATAAAGACACAAAAATATCGGTTATTGTAAAGTTTCAAAGTGTATTTAATCCAAAAACAATTTCTAAAATATGTGAAGAGTATCAAATGAAATGGGACTGTATTACCTCCAGTAAATTGGACAATCAATGTTAGAGTATGCCTGTCATTTCTTCAATATTTTTTCTTATCTCCCAGACCAAGAAATGGAATAATCTTTAAAAGATACATATTTAGAAGATGAATTTAACTAGATAATTTTCTGGTGGTTTCCTCACTTTTCCTAGAATCTTATGTAGAAGTGGTGAAATAGTCCATGAGGATTGGGGTAGTCTTGGATTGAACACTAGATATGGTCAATGCTTCTATAGTTATTAAAATATGTGGTGGTAGTTCTAGTAAATGAAAATGTTGGTGGGATAATTCTTAACAAATGGGCGGTGATATAAATAATCCCTCTTGGTTATTCATATCATCATCTTTTGGGATTATGTTCTTTGTGTTTCATCAGTTCAAGATGATCTATAATAAGAATTCTTCATGCTAGAAAACTTATAAACTATGTCAAGTCTATTATTGTTTGGGTATTCTATGAAGGTCTGGCGGGGTAGTTATTCATAAGAGGGGTGGAACTGAATATACCTTTCAAAATATCAACAAGTTTTACCTATTAAACCTAGAATTGATGTAGAAAATTTTAATGTATATTATATATATATATATTACTTTTTTTAGAATCTATTAATGTTGGTGTTTAATTGTGATTAATATGGAATTTTAGTGATTATTCCTAGATATTTTTTTCATCTATATATTCTACATTGGCTATGTATAAATCTGGCCTTTATGAATTTTTATACCAATTTATTTTTGTATTTTCTGTCATTTTTTGTTGTATTTTTTTATTATTTTTGTGGTTGAGGATTTGAGTTTTAGGACAGTCTTTAATATAATGGGGAGAGCACCATAAGAAAATCCCATATGGTAAAAGGTTTTTTTCCTTAAATATTGATGGGTATTATCTAGTGATTTTTTGGGATAATTTTGGTTTTTTCCTTGTATATAATTCTATATTAGTAAGTGATACATGATTTTTAGTACTTTTACACTTAGCATGACAATCCATGGATGGATTCTCGCTTTTAAGTGTTAGGTCTAGGTGATACTTGGTCTTCTATATCATGACTGATGAATTGAACCATTCTCTTTCCCACTTTGAATTTTGTCTTATTAGTCTTAATTATATTAGTTATTTAGTTGAAAAACATTTTTATTTCCATAGTTTGAATATATTCAGTGTTTCTGGGGTATTTAACTTTTAGGATTGATGATCAAATTCTTAGTGGTAATTTTAATTGGAATTTTCTTTCTGAGTCTCTAGAGCCATGTATTTGTTGGGAAAATTAAACCTTGTTGTTTTTATGATCAAATGTTTTTATTTATAATTTATAGGGGAATAAAGTTATATGAAAGATATAATTATCTCACCCTAACCTCACTTTCCTTGGTTATTTTTTTAATTATCTGAATTTATTTTTGGTTTATTTGTCATTTTCATTTTTTTTATGTTTTTTCAGCAATTCCAAAGAAATCTATATTTTTTTACTATAGAATATAATACGTTGGGTCATGAAAAGGTATCTCACAATGTGACCAACCCCTCTTCTTTTCATGTGGATTCTAGTTGGGTGTTCATTTTTAGTGACCATGGGAGTTCACACTATGTGAAATCATTTTGGTGGTTTACAATTTTTAACTATAGACCCCTCATTCTATAAAGGTCAGGGATTGTTCCATAACATGAACTAGGTAATATCCCCTTGATCTACCATAAGGTAGTGGCTCTATTAAATTATAAGGTTAAATTTTGATGTTACCCTAGTTAGTGGCCCCTTTCATTATGGAAAATTCTCTATTCCATGACCCAGGATGTCACGCAATAAATGTGGGTCCACCCATTTTTTTTAAAAAAAATTAATATTTTAATCCTACACAAATTTATGATTTTTTTGGATTCTTTTATCCTCCCATTTGAACGTTATCAAATCACAAAAATCATCCCTTATTTATGATATTTTCCCCAAGGTTATTCTCATTGATTTATATTATTTTTTAGGTGACCTCTTCATGGTATTTATATCTAAATCTTCTCTTATCCTCTATTCCATCCTTATCCTCCTTTTTATTTCCATAATATGGTCTTATTAGACTAGGGTTTTACATTTATTGATTTTTCATTTTGGATTTTCTTTATTTTAAGGAATTACGTGGACTTATAAGGCTTCCTAGAGAATACTAAAGTAAATTAATACTTTGCATTCTAAATATGGACGATTTATGCTGGGTTGCTCCATGCCTAAATTTTGAATTTCATAACCATGATTTATCTTGGTTTTCATTATATATTCTAAATTTTCTATGAATATTCTTATATGATATTAGTATTTACTCCAAAAATAAGTTAGTGTTCTTGGAATTTTCATTTAAAGATAAAGTGATTTCTCTTTGGTTCTTAAGGATTCAATAAATTTTTAAATAAAAATCACATTATGTAATAGTATATATTCCCAATTGTCCCTAAAAAAATAATTCTCTAATCTATTAAATTTTTTTAGTTTATAAGTGTTAGATCTAATAGATCATATGGATACAGCAAGATGGGGTGAATCAGTATATCCTTAACTTTTTACGACTACATATTTGTTAAAATAGACCTCTATATATAGTTAAATATCAACTATATCATGTGTAAATTAAACAATTATCCTAAAATGATAATGAAAAAAGGGAATAAGGAACACAATTTTTACTAAAATATTTAACCACAATGTGTGATCCTTCTCCTTATTTCATCAATTGATTATCTTATATACTATTTTCCATTATAATTCAATCACATACTTACAATCAGTAAATAAGAATCACCCTTAACCTATCAATTCATATAATATCATTTCTTCTATTACACAATATACATAGGGCCATACTCATCATCCTACTGGTTACAATGATTCATAACATAAGATAATGATCACTTGATGTCTCAGTTTGCATCAACAATAGTTAAAGATCTTCCACATAAGCTAAATTGACAGAAATAAATAAATATGATCACATTCTCTAATAAATACAAAAAATCACGATAAAAATTACTAATTCAGTTGTTTCCTACTCACTATATTCAAACCCTTTTATTAGTCTACTTTTCTTCTACATTATAAAACACAACACCATAAACTTGGGAAAAAATAGATTTCCAAAATAAGAGTTATAATAGTTGAAGGCACCAATTTCTTTTCTTTCCTTTTTCCTATTCTAAAATATATCATTTTGACATAAAATACTTATAAATATTATCAAGATAATATTTTTTCACACCATTAGTCTTTAACAACCTTGATAATTTCATGAAATAAAACTTATCTCTTCTCGAAAAATAATATTTTCTTTTGGAAAATTAAATCCTCACATATCTTTACATATACCTAAATTGATATATAAAATATATCTACATCCTTATTCCAAAAAGAATAATTATAAATTTAAAATTTTATTCAATAAATATCCATATTCAAATCTTATAAAAATAAGAAATTAAATCTTATTCCCACATTCACATGAAAAAACAATATTTTACTTTATATTTAACCTTAGGAAAATTGTACCTTAGATCTTCAAAACAAAACATAGAAAGAAAAATATGGTCTTATTAATGAAAAAATTAACCAACTTCACTATTTGCGGTGTGAAATTGTTGTTTATGTTTTAATTCAACACAAAAATTAACTCAAGAAAATATCATTCCCATTTAAAACACTCACCTTTAATCACAAGTTAATTAGAATGTGATTTTAGGAATTAAAAAATAGTAAAGATTTGTCACACTTATATAATCACTATTCTTGAAAATAGAATAAATAATTTAATATATTTCTCATTTTTTGTGTTCTTGTTCTTCCTAATGTGAGCATAATGGGTTCTTCAACTTGCTTGAATCAATATCGATATATGATGTTTTAACCATTGAGGAATATATATGGAATCATCAAGACTAATTATTTAAAAATTAGAGTTTCTATAAACAAGCAACATTTGAATATATATTTTATGACATTAAAATTCATACAATATTATAAGTCATAGGATTCATCAAAAACATATGATCCAATGTTTGAAAATCAAATTCAAAGACTTATGGTACACATGAATTCATATGGTAAATTCTTATAATGAAGAATTATGGGGAATAAATTCCTAAAAATTACAAAAAATACCATATCATATTACTTTAAAAGTCATACATTATAAGTCACATGATGTAGAATAATTATGATGTTCTCATCATAAGTATTTAAAAGTCTTATGATCTCTAATAAATATTTTTGATGTTATTGAAGTTACCTGATGGCTCTAGAAATCATATAATCATGCTAGAATGTCATATGATGGACTCTTGAAATTACAGATCAAATCAAATACTTTCATAAATTATTTAAAACCACTCCATCCATTCTTAATCATCTTTAAAATTATACGGTAACATTTCACTAACCTCAAATAACTCTTTATATCTCTTATATCATGTTAACAATAAATGGAAACTATATACAACTTTATCAATAACTCCAAGAACACAATAATCTCCCCCTTTTATATTTATGGGAAACAAAAGAAAACTACTTTAAATAACTATATATCTATTCAAAATTTCATAAATATAACTATTAGCATAAAATCACAAACATTTTCTAATGAGAATATAATTTCACCACACTACTAGATAAGGTAATTCTTTTGGGGGAATTTCATCCCTTAGTGATAAGAAATTATGTCAAAGTGACATATATGAACTCCCCATTTATTTAAAACTCTATATATCTACAAATAGATAATTATCCATAGACCCAAATTCACAAATATAGTTTACATGTCCATATTGACAAGAATTCTATCCTCATTTGTTAACAGTTGGGACACTATGTTCCCCCCCTTTAACAATTAAATCCAAACTACTGTGGGCATAGGAATCTAATCAACTTTTTTGATACAGGAAGGATTCACATTAATTTTTATATCAACTCAATAAATCCCTCTTAGGGAATAACTTTTATAGACATATCAGCCAACCAATTTTTTGTTAGGCTCATATTCTAACCTAATATCTCTGTTATCCACTCTTTATTTAATGAAATTATATTTAATGTTAATATGATTTGATCTAGAGTATTGTACAAGGTTCTTGGTTAGATCAATATAAATTTTATTATCATATATTATCCTTTATGGTTTCTTAGTATCAACCTTTAAATATATTATCTAGATAACCATCATTAAAAACTATTTTCATACATGAGTATCAACAATATAACATGCCTTATCTATGAAAATTGTCACTTAATTCTTTTTCTTACTGCACTAAATCACACAAACCTAAACTATAAAAAATTTCCACTTAAATTATATCTTCAATCTATATGTTCCCCTTCTCAATCAACATCATGGAAACTGAGAATGTACAAATCAATATTGAATTTGTATAACATCCCACAATTAACTATAGTTTTGATACATCTCAAAAATCTCCTACTTTGTGTGACTCCCATGGATCACTATTGAATCTAGATCATTGTTTCATAACATAGGATATGTCAGGTCTTGAATATTTCAAGTACAATAACGTTCCAATAACTCTTATAAGCACTTTTTGATTAACCTTTCTACCATTATCATCCTTTTATAGTTTTATCCCAACAAATATGGGAGTGGTTACTTCTCTTGTTTCTTCTATGAAAAAATATCTCAACAACTCTATCATATTTTTCATTTCATCAAAATATATAATTTGTTATTTTTCAAACCATAACCAAGAAAATAAGTCATTTCTTCCAATAAATAAATTCTAAACTGATTTAGAATCTTCCCATAAAACTCCTCACAAGGATATAATTTTGACTATAAAATATTTTATCAACAATATATACTATGAAAATTCATGTTTTATGGACAACTCTTTTACACAAAAATTTCGATCAACTTTTCCTTTTTTGAAATTCATTATCCCCAAGAATCCATCAAAATTGGGGTAATAATATATAGGATCCAATTTCATTCTATATAAATGATTATTATTTCTTTACCCCATGCTTACATATATATATATAGAATGAACCCATCTAGTTTCTCAAAAAAAATCATCCTCTTAGATCTTATTATTCAAAAAGGATGATTACATATCCATTTGATGGAATTTATAATGATTGTGTGAATCCAATGTAAAAAACATTATAATGGTTTTAAACCATATAATAGAGCAAAGGTTTCATTAAATTATAATCCTTCCATTTTAAAATATCCTTTGTATACCATCTTTTCTTTATTTTTATCACATTACCTTTACATTCAATAGGTTTCTAAATGCCCACTTGGTGACAATGAAATATTTATTATTTATCCTTGAGGAAAACTTATATATATATATATATATATATTAATTTTATTCAACTAATAATTCATTCATTAAATCCCCTCGACATATTGGATATCTTCATCTATAGTTCATTATTCAGACTATGATATAAGAGCTGTTTGGTTTCCTAACATCAAATTTCTCATGGTTTAGATAGAATAATTCCATAGGAAAATTATGTTCTTCGAATAAAAATGTATCTTTATACTTTTATGTCTCTATACCTAATTCTTAATCCCTTCTTCATCAATGGTTACATCTAAATCATTTTTTACCATAATATACTCATTTCTCACTTGATCTACAAGCTGTTTTTCTAAAATCTACTTGTTTCAAGATTCATATATCTCATATATTGGCTTAATAATCACTTATTTTTTAATTATTTTTCCTATTATATTGGAATCCTGACATTCTACTAGCATGTGTTGACTTTTACTCCAGAACTTGTATCCACTGTCATTGGAAATATACCCCCAAAATGTACCTTATTTATCCTTTCATCAACTTGGTCATATTTTTACTCTTTATCATATTCCGTGTTTTGAATTTTTAAAAAATATGTTTTGGATATGAGTGATAGTCCAAATATCTTCACTATAAAATAAAATTTTAATTTTTTTCTCAACTATCCATCCCTATTTTCATAATACTAGTTTTTTCACCTCAACCACACCATTTTAATTGGTGTATAGTGTGTTTTATTAATTTTTTTCCCAGGATTTTTTATATTGTTATCAAAATAATTTACTGTTTATTATTTATCATTGTATAACGTCATCTTATTATGTGAACACCACGTTCATTCTCCACTTACATTATAAAAAATAAACATCTAAATAGACAATGGTTTTTTCTTATAAAAGATGACATTTTCATTTGGGAGTAGTCATCTATGAATGTAATGAAATATATATCACACTTGGTAAACTTGTTCCCTAATAAGACCACATTCCATATAATTTATCAATTCTAAATTAATGTTGGACAGTATGTTAACCATCTTGTGTGTCCTTTAAATCATATTTATATTCTTAAATTTTTCAAAAATAATTTCTCTTTATCTTTGGATATTTTTAAGGTATTTCAAAAATTTATTCAGGGAGATCTTGATTATATTGCCTTGTTCAAGGTGGCCAAGTCTCATATTCCATAGATCATTCTCATATTTATCACTCATGTAACATGAGTCGCATGGATTACTGATTTGAAAATAGTTTCCACTTATTCTTTTACTTCTAATAACGATTCCTTAATCCTTTATTTTTAAAAATACTAGAATTATTTTAAAAAATAAAATCATTTCCCTCTCAACAGAGTTATTTAACACTTAGTAAATTAGGTGTTATCTCTTCCACAAATAAAATAATCATTTCAATTTATTTCTTTAGAATAAATATAATCAGTAAAACACCTTTGATCATTAATAATCAATCATTTACAAATGTAACCAATACTCATTCATGTTTATCAATTTCTTTTAATATTTGTGTATACCAAGTTATATGTGAAGAGAACCCACTATCAAGATTCTGTAGTCCTCTTTTATTTATTACCTTTAAGGTTGACTTTACAAAGAATGACTTCTCATCATGATTCTTATTTTAAAATTCTTTGGAATTTTTTTATAGAAGAACTATAAAGGTATATTTTTAATACATTTTATAGAAAAAAACCCTTGTTTCTCAAATATACCATAGATTTATTTTAGATTATCAAACATTTTCCTATTAGTATTATTGGAAGTTAATTTTTTCACTGCATTATTATTTATAGACTCATGTTTTTTATCTCATATATTCTCCCCCATGATTCATGAATTCTTCTAGTTTGTGGTATTTTGTACAAGTCTGTGTAAGATTTATGATCATATATCTCACAACACTAGTAGAATCCATGGAATCTCTATCTCCTTTTATAATATTAATAATTTTGTGAGAACTAAATTCAATAATTCTATCTTTATTATCTAGATATATTTTTATTATTCTTGTCTTTAAAGGAGGTGTATTTTCATTGCCTTTTTCATTCTTCAATAGACACATAATTGGTTTTCTCATAATTTTCTTTTTTTGATACTTGTATATATTTTTAAAATGTACCATCATTATTAGGATAAATAGATTCAACTTTTTTAGTGGATATTGGAATTTATTTAACACTAAATCTTGTACTACAACTCGAAATTATTTATTATG
This sequence comes from Viscum album, assembly GCA_963277665.1. Lineage (NCBI taxonomy): Eukaryota > Viridiplantae > Streptophyta > Magnoliopsida > Santalales > Viscaceae > Viscum > Viscum album. The sequence continues at coordinate 826,062,935 of OY728126.1, read as the reverse complement.
ATTAAGTCTTGAATTATATGTATTTTTTGAAGTATTTATTTACTTTTTTACACCTTATCATTTACATGATATTTTGATTCTAGATTACCTAGTTATTCCTTTCCAAAGACCTTTTTTTCTTCAATATATCTCGAGACCTTATCATTTTCATCCAGGTTCAATTTCAATTAATTTATTTTCCTAATGATTCCTCTTTCATTCTTAAGAAAATATTCAGCTCATTCACTCTTCTTTCTATTATCCTACTACATAATTTTAAATTATTTATTGAGATTTTTATTTTTCTCAAGGGATGATTCTAAAATAACTCTGATCATGTGATCTATTTATATATCTTACCCACATTACAATTAATTATATGATTATTGCTATTCCCCATCCAGCCATGTCATAATGTTGATGAATTTTTACGATGGTTAATCCTCATATTTACTACATGATGAAGTGTCTTCATTTTCTTCTTTTTTGATCAAAGTAATTATATTCCTTGTTAGAAAATTCTTCTTGAACTCACCAAAATTTTTCCACACTTGGAACTCAATCTCTAATTCCTTCATTATATATTTTCATCATTTTCATCCATCTCAAATTCAAGATTTATTTTCTTTTGAAAATATATCCAAAATTTCTAACTAATCAACACTTGGGGAATTTCAATGGAAATTTACCTTTTACATTCCATTATCTTTTCTCATATCTTTGGAGATCAATGAAATGATTTTCGTTATATATTCATCCATAAAATCTATACGATATGACTCACTAATAGGTTCATGTTCTTCATATTTTTTCTTTAATTTTCTCAAGGATTTAAAATTTATCTCACATATCACTTTATTTTTAAATGTATGTTTCTTTATCATTTCATATGTAATGATAATATTGTGATTCTCAAACAATGAAATATCTTAAAATTATTGATGAGTATAAATTTTTAGTTCCAATATATCTATAAATTTTCTAATGATTTTCTTAATAATAAAATCATAATTTAGTTTTTCACTAAAGCCTAAAATGTTTCTTACAATATCATTTTGTAAAGAACCCGACCCTAGTGTCCTAGAGTCGGTGGTTTGTTTATTACATTGGCACTAGATATAATGAATCAAATATCGATAGACTAAATAATTTATTAGTTTTTTAAATCTAAATAATAACTTGAATCACATTTACATTTGAAAATATAAAAATACAACACAACATTTTCATTGAGAACACTATTATTCCCTTCAAAATATTAGTGTATATAAATCATCACAAATATCTAGGAATTATGACTAATGAAACGTATGAAATGGGTGATATTAGATTCTCATTAAGGGTATTTGTATAATAGAATCTATTATGAATAAATAATAATATTCAATATGGAATGGAAAATAAATTAAACAATTTCAATTTAAATAATAACTTGGATATAATATGGAAGGAATAAATAATGATCAAATAATTCAATATAAATTATCACATGAAATTGAAACTTAACTATAGATATTATAACTAATTTAATATTAACATGTAACATTAATAACCATTATCATAATGAGGGAATACATAATTCTAGATATCATACTCATAAGTTAAAGGCCTCTTTCCAAGACATCTTACGTAGAGGGTAAGGCCTTAGCCAAAAACCCAAGCCATTTTTCCTTGTGAGACCTACTGATGCCCAATGGGGCTATAATGAACACTACCCATCACATACTGAATCCAATTCATTCCTCATATTAAATGTGTGGAATAAAATCAACACAAACATTCATATCATAGAAACAATCATATGAAATGTTAATTCTATCCTGAATCAATAAACATAATCATAAACCTTTCAGAGTAATATTGAGAATAGCATTAAAATAATAAATATCAATAAAGTAATCATAAACCATCTAGAGAAATAATAATAATTTTATCATTACAATATATTACCAATGGAGTATACGATAAAATTATGGTTGTGGTCATTAATGAATATAAATACCATAAAAACTCTATTAAAAATTTATTGAGTAAAATATAATTTTCATTTTAAAAAAATAACTTTTAAAACTAAAAGTTCACAAAAAAATTGGAAATTAATTTTCTTTGAAAATGACACTATAAACTTTTTAAATAATTTTTTAAAAAATAGGTGTTCATGATGGAAAGAAATTTCTTACATGAAGTATAAATTAAAAAAATCTTTTAATATTTTTGGTAAAATCCAAACATTTATTATTTTGAAAAAAGATATGAATATTTATTTCAAACAATTTATAAAAAATTCAAAAATGGATAAAATTTTATTTAGTAAGAAATTTTAATAATGTTAAAACATTGGTTGAAAAAAAATTAGAAAACAAGGTTTAATAAGAAAAAAGGAATTTTGGCCAATAAGAGAAATAATGTCAGGTTTTCTTAAAACAAATCTCAATCATTTTACGTAACAAAAAGAAGAACAAAACTCGTATGTTAAATTTTCATAAATAACTAGCGTATAATAAAATAAATGGGATTTTTTAGAGTCATATTATAATATTTCATCATTTGAAACTTATTCATAAATAATACTGATACATAATGAGATTGTAACATAAATCTTTACCACTTTTGTAATTTCTGAATCATAATCCTCGTGAAAGAAATAAATTTAGATGGAACATTAAATACCATGAAGATAAATAGATTCATGATATAACATATCAAAATGTGATTTATATACAACACACTAAATTAATAAGTGGTGATTGTGGCATATGTCTCATTGAAGTAAAATTTAGACGAGAAACCCTTACTACAGGTCTGATTTCCCTCGTACATGTTAAAAATTCTTATATAATAAATATAGGTTTATTATAAATCAATTAAATACCCATAATAATATACCACATACCATATATATTTTACATAATGTATTTTATCGCCTGTTTATTATACATTCTTTGTTAAAACCCTTGTTTCAGGTGATAATTGCTTCATTTTTCATGTGAGTTTTGGTTCTATAATTTTGGTGCATTTACTTTTATCATTGTTAATTCATATCCAGAATATTATAAATTATATAAATATCATATAAATTCATTATATATGTATTTATATTAATCTATAAAAGTTATTTATAGAAAATGTATTACACCATTCATGGAGATAGTAGATTGTACGTATGCATGAACATTGTTCCCATTTGTTCAATGGTTAGAAAGAAAGGAAAAATAAATATTAATTAATTTTTAAATAATAATAATAATTATTTATATATAATTTCTTTTAATAAAATCTATCTTTATTTCCATCCATGTAAAAATAATATGAATAACATTTCACATCATTACGGGGTGGCAGTAGTCCACACATACGCATAAGTAACATTATTTTTTCCAAAGGATTAAAAGGTAAGAAGTTAGATGTGATATTATTTTTATAGGATTGTGTTTTGGCCCTAAATTTCACATATATTAATGAAATTTATCCTGAATACTTTCCATGTAACGTTTATGTGAAAAACAAATCACATCGCTTTGTGAGGCAGTAGTTCTTTGTACACATAAGCAGCATTTATCGTATCCACCACAAAATGAAAAGTAAGAAGGTTTGTGTGATATAATAATTCTATAATTATAATAATATCCTAAATATAATATAAATATTTCAAATACATCATTATATCCATCCATGAAATGTGGTGATGGAAAGTGAATTACATCAGTTTGTGAGGCGGTAATTCATTGTACACATGATTAACGATTTCGTTTTCCATTTGATCGAAGAAGAGATAGATAAATTTTATTACATTAACATAATAAATTCTTAGTATATATTATATAATTCATGTATTATATTATCAAAATTGAAAAATATTTGAAGGAGGAAGAAGAATAAATACAAAAATGTGTTCCTTACGAATTTTACCTCTACTTTAGAGAACCCCTTTAGGCCTGTACCTAAATATATCTTAGGAGGTTTTCCTAATGAAACATGATCCTCTATGATGTGTGGAGGAAATGAAGGAATATTCTTTGGTAGTTATTTTTCAAACCAAAGTTATTTGAGAGCGTGAATTATAGGGGATAGTGTGTAGATTTTATAAGTGGGGGAGAGGATACACATGGAATTTTTGAAAAGATAAAGTGATAAACATGTTTTTCTCAAGAACAAATCATAAACAAATAGTAATTATAAAATATTATATGATATAATGTTGAAATATATCTATAAAATTGGTTTTGGAAATGTTTTTAGTCCATTTAGACCCTTTTATTCTAAGTTTAACCCCCGATAAACATGTTTTCACCTTAACAACAACAATTAATTTTACTATTTTCACTATTAATTATAGTAAAAAATTGAGATGACCAAATTATATAATATAAATTATTCAAATTAAAAATATGGAATACATTTTTACAAATTCAATTCATATGAGTTACATAATTCAATTTAATATTAAACTCATAGATGCGTCGAAAAACAATTTCTTCAAAGAAAAGTATTCAAAAGTTTTAAAAACATTTATTTCAAAATTCATTATTAAATTTATTAAAATGACCTATATTAGTTAAATTTTAATATAATTTAAATAATTTAAATTTTAAACTAATTAAAAAAATTACTTAACTTCTTAAATACTTTAAACGAAAAGTAAGTTTTCAATAAAACTAGTATTTTCACTATTTATAAAAAAAATTAATCTTTTTAAAAAATTCTAAAAAACTCACACATAGATAATTTTTTTATTTATATTTAAAAGATGAAGTTTAATTTTTTTTTAAAAATTATAAAATTTCGAAATATTAATTATAAATACTATGCACAAAGCATGACTAAACCGCCTTTTATAAAGGTATATTTTTTCAGAAAATATTTCTTCTCATTGAAAATAGTTATTATTTTATTTATAAACAATATCTAACCATAATTTTTTTTACATTTTTAAACCATATAATTTTAATAATTTATTTAGTCTTATTATTACCCACCAACTTAACGGCAAGGTTATAATGGTCTATTATAAATAATAATATTTTAATAGATTATCGTGTTTCATTTAAACTCAACGTTGCATGCATTATAAGCTATCAAAGAGATTAGATTTATTTAGAAATTAATATATCATAAATCCTCAAGGTGTTATATTCTCTTTTAATATTAGTTTTTTGTGTCATATACTCTATCAAACATGACATTACTCTTTTAAAATCTCCGAGTGTTACATTCTACCATCCTTAAATCAATTTCACCCTCACAATTCTATTTTTGTCATCATAAGTATAACCTTTTTTAAAAACCCACATCAAAAAAGAGATTAATTCCTCTTGATAAGATGTAATGGGATGTATGAAATTAATATAGAATAATACATAACTATGTTTCCAAATATGAGAACATTAGAGGGAACTGAAGATATGGACCTAAAATAAAAACATAAATAATTATAGAGAGTAAGAGTGGTAATTTATCATAAAAGTTTTATTTATTAGTAACAATTTAAGGACTTAATAATAATAATTTTGTGATTAGTGGAAAGGTTATTCTATTCTTTGAATATAAATTTAATAGGGAAACATTTTTTTAATGATTTTTTTTCTATATTTAAGGGATAATTTTTCTATTATGATAGAGAACAGCATAAAATATAATTAAAATTTCATCCTTTGGTTGCCATTTAACCAATTTACACTTCATTTATTATACTAAAAAATTAATATCCAGGTTGATTTTTTATACCTGAAGAACTAAAATTAACATTTAATATATCAAAAGATCCATAAAAGTGTAACAAGATTTTACTCATATATTTTCCAAAACAAAAATTGTTAGAATGAGTTTTATAATAATACATTAATCTCTAATACCTCATAAGTAAATCCCAATGTTCAATGTAATCCCTTTCATAAAAATTTTACCTTAATATTTATCCAAAATAATTCTTTCCAAATTCAATGTCCCAAAATTTAGAAGTAATGTCACTAAATCATCTTAAAATTAGATTCCAAAAACAACATAAAGTATCTCTTAATATAGAATACCAAATATGTGAATACCTTTACCACTATAAAACATTAATTTAAAAATAAATTTTACCAGAAATAAAATCTCATATTATTAAATATATTCCATAAATCTAAAAATGTTGTAAACTCCAACAAAGATAATAAAAACCGTCAAATCACTTACCAATTTCAAGGTCAATAATACTATCCCATAATAATCCCATAATCATTATTTTCTTGAAATTAGGAATATATTAAGAATTATATTACCCTAGTCATGTGTTTAAAAAATGATCAACTTTCAAATGAATCAATTTTCTTGGTTATCGATATTATTCATCACATGATTTCAAATACTTAAAAAGGAAAGTTATTATTTTAAAACCCTTCTACATTTCACAATTATTATAACCATAATATCATTGATAAAATAATTATAAAACATAATTATTAAATCTAAATACATATTAACTTTAGTCATTCCACTTTATATATAGTAATAAAATATTCTTTACCTTTATCTCTTAGTTTTTTCTGAAGAATATTACCTTAACACTTGGGGAATTCATTTGTGTAGTTCCATTTATACTTACAGTTGAAGAATTTCACATTGAAAAATTATTTCATTCCCTTGAAATCATGATCATGGTGGCCTTATTATCCAATCTTGTAGAAAAATCTCATTCCCTTAAAGAAAGTATTGGGGTGTTTCTTTTCAAAGTTATCAAATTTGGAAAAATCATTCTTTTACTTATTTCCCTTTTGTGTCTTCTTATCTACCATCCCCTTCTTCTCTTAATTCCCTATAATTTATAAGTCTTGGATAATTATTTCTCTATCTTGATAGAATATTATTTATGTCCTTGTATGGAGATAATTATTGGGTGATGAGTTCCCTTTGAAGAATTATCATAAGACCATCAAATAAAAAAACCAATATTTCCCTTTGGATTAAATACATATTCCATAACATGCCTTTATAACCATGTAATTTTGGATTCATACATATAAAAATTTATATATTCCTTTTTTCATTGACTTAGGAATTTTCTCTCCATATCCACTTGTTTCTCATACGGAAAATATTCATTAAAAAAGGGTACCTTAAAATCATTCCATTATATGTTTTCAATTTCTTCTCCATCCTTTATGTTTTGAATCAATGGCCACCATTGATCCACATCTCCTGAGATATAATAAACTACCATGACAACTTTATCCATTTCATTACTTCCCAAAGTTATAAAAATATTCTCTAAGTAACTTATCCATTTCTCAGCTAGAAATAGATTTTTAGTCCCATTAAATTATGGAGGTGTTGATGCATAAAGTCATCTGATAGTGTTACACCACATGGTGGATCATCTAGATTATCCTTATGGGAATTTTTATTTCTCATAACCTGAGTCAACTACCCTAATATAGTAACAATTATCTCAAGTCCAGCTTTATCTCAAGCTCCTACATCATTATCTATCTTAGGAGGCAAATCCATACATGGGGTATGTCAATTGATATAGTTTCCCTTCCTTACACTAAGTTCCAAATCTAAAAAATGGAATACACTATATTTGATCATAAAATTATGAAACATAATTTATAATCCCAAAACTAGTGAGAAACATAGAATAAATTGAAAATTTTATACAATGATAATCTCTTAATCATAGACAAGGTTTCTTTGAGAATGTTTTCAAATCAAAAAAATATATTCAAATCCTTTATAATGGTTTATAAATAAAATGGGAATCAACCAAATTATTTCCCCCAAGAGTGTCAAACCATATGAATATAAGTATCTTTTTCATATACTATGTAATGTTCGAGTAAAGCCTAATGATCCTTTTTTCAAAATTATTACCCCTAGGTAAAACTATAATAGAACTATATCCACTTGTAGTATCCAGAAAGGGATGTATTTCTGGAAAAACCACTTAATATATACCTTACCAAACTTTAGTAAGTTATCATATACTTATAACTATCCTTATATTCATTCATAGGGTTATATACCCTAATATATGTTTTCAAAAATCTATTTCCCCATGGTTTTACTAAACTTCATCTGATACCAACTATAAAGGTCCTGACCCTAATAGCCTAGAGTCAGTGGTTTCTTTATTTCATTGGAACTATATACAAGTAATCACATAATAACGGAAAAAATAACATTTTAGTTTTGGAAAACTAGATACATAGTTGAATATCATTTACATTTGAAAATATAAATATAAAACATAGCAGTTTCAATGAGAACACCATTTTTTCCTTTATCATATCCTTGCATATCAAACATAATATAATTATTTTTATCCTAGGGAATGAAACATAACAAAGGGTTTAACTCAAATTCTTAGTAATTGTATTCATATAATATAAACTATCATGAATAAATAAGTATTATTGTAACACCCCAAGATTTCAAAGTACGTTATTTCTTCAAAGTAATTTAATAACTTGCATTACACGCAACACTGAGTTCAAGTGCACCACAACATACCAAACTAGTCGTTCAAAAGTAGTTATGAATAGTATTAACTTAATTATGAACTTTATATAATCCTTATAATTTTAGAATCCATATTATGAGTTTCTTAGACATAATGTAAGAACAAATACATTTTTTCAGATAAAAGAATTATTTTTCAAAAAAATCAATTTTACTGCCTTTTAATGGCGAACCCTTTTTAAATCCAATATTTGAAACTTTTATATATTAAATTTGACAAAATAAACTTCTTCTATATAATCGGGACGTAATAATTTAGTTTCAATAAAATTTTGGTGTTTTTCTGATAACTTTCATATTTGGGTGAATAGTGAAAAATACTATATTTTAACTAAAAACAACTTTTTTAATCAAAATAATTTATAGTGTTGAATTATACATTTTAATGTTTTGGAAGTATAATTAGTTATTTTTTTACCCTTTAATCCAATTTTGGTCATTATAATTAATTTCACTTTGAAATTAAACATAAACAAGTGTCAATCTTTTGATAGTTACTGTTTCATAAAAACACGCTATTTGTTTTGACAACGAGATTTAATTTTAAATTAATTAATTAAACTTCTATGTTTTTAATTTGGAAAAATAGACTTCATTTTTGGATTTGTAATATTGAAATTATCCTAGGGTGAAGTTTTGAAATTTTTCTGAAAACGTTCAATTTTTGATGAATAGTGTAAAAACATTGAGTTATCGTTTAAAACCAAATTTTTAATTAAATAATTATTTATTTTATTTAAATTTATTTTAGGTCAAAATAGATACATAATACCTATATATGTTCATTGTAATTCATTGTATTCAATTTATAATAATTTTAGATATATAAAAATTTTATCGAACTTTTATCGTCTTTTACCCACCTCCTAGGAGCATTTGCAAATTTAAATAAAACATAATTTTACCGCTTCTGTGAGTTGAATTTCAAAAATTAAAGAGACACAGTTATTATCAAGGAGTAAAATGTGGTTTAATAAGATACAAATAATTTTTGGTGAATAGTAACCTTTTACTTTTATTTACCACGGTTAAATGTAAATAGGGTAATTAATGGTAAAAATGATATTCTTATTACCCTAAAGCATGTCCTAATTCTATTGTATAAGTGTAATTAGACCAAAAACAACCTTAATAAATAAAATATGACCCTTTAGTTCCACTTGTATTAGATTAAGACATTTATTATTATTTTGTTTAAAGAAGAGTTAAAAGAGTTAAAATCAAAGTTTAATGACTAAACCATTTTTAATATAGGGTTATACATAAGATAAATTAGACTTTAAATATTAATTGGAAATATAAAAATATTTCCTACATAATGGTATTTTAGTTATTATATTTAAACATTAGATAATTAAATTTATTAATGACACAATGATGATGCAGTAATTACCTTATTAATGAAAGAATCAAATAAACGGTATTATAAATATTAAAATAAATATAATTTCATTGTTTTTATGACATCAACTTATTTTATAGGTGAATATGACATGTTAGTATTGGTTCAATGTATTATTTTGAAGTAATCATGCTTTTATTAATTTAACAAAAACAAATACCAAATAGTGTCAAAATTGACATAAAATAGTTTTTAAAACAAATATTATATTATTAATTGGTATAATGGTCCTAAAAATATAAGGTTCGGCCCAAAGACTTATATAATAATATATATGACATTAATGAACCAATTGGGGTTATATTCGCAGTATATAGTAAATTTATTAACCATATAGTGTAAGAATATAAGAAGACACGGTAAAAGTTAAATTATTTAACTTAGAGTTAAATGTAAATGATAAGGTTAAATTGGTAACCTAAAATTGTCTAAAACCTATTGGTTGAGTGTTTCGCGACCCATCCCCACATTATAATTTAAATAATACATTTTAATTCCATTATAAAACTAAAATGATTTTATTATAAAATAATATTTTAAGTTTTTTCTAAGGTGCCCCTCACCCCTCTTATAAAAAGGCACTCCACCTTCTCCATAATTAACACCTTCATAGCCTTTTTTCTCAGACAAACTCTTCCCAAATACTCTCTCAAAAATATTCCCTTCATCCTAGAGGCCCTCATTTACTCAGAAATCCAACTTAAGGATCCCTTTTGATCAAATCAAAATGAAGAACTCGAAGAAGAGGTAATAATTTCACCACCCGCTTTCAAGTTCTTTTCTTTTCCACTTCTTCTTTCTTTGTGATTTCCATTCTAAAATAATAACTCCAGTATATAATATACACTGTGATTTTATTATAAATATTTAACAACTATATTCATTATTCTATCCATCTTATTAATGATAATTTCACCATGCTTGCGTACGTACGACTTACCGTCTCCAGGCCGTGGTGTAATTAGTTATTCAACACTATGTTATTCGGATGGATATAATGATGAGTAATATGTATATAAATAATGAAAATAACATGATAATGTCTCTGTAAAATTAATATACCATCCAATTATACACCTTTAAAGAAATGATATTGTTGCTCGTGTGTACGTATGGATTACCGTCTCCACGACGTGATGAGATTCATTTCCATGTTCAACATTCTTCGACGATGATAAAAATATACATTACTAATAAGTGTGTAATATATGACCTAATAATGCCACTGGATATATATATATATATATATATTTACTTACATATATCTTATTCACTTAGTTCTGTTCAATACGATATGAAAACAGAAACAACGTTTATGCTTACGTATGGACTACCGTCTCCATAAATGGTGTTTCTAATTTCATATATATTTGTCTATTATACATATTTATATTCTAAATATATATGATATATAAGTCATGTTTTATATTCTGGAATTATTTAAATCTTTATCTATGTGATACAATTAAGAGTAACAAGTTAAAACACATATGATAAAGAAAGCGATTATTACCTGAAATGTTAATTTAACATAGAAATTATTGTTAAATGGGTAGTATAAATTCATAACTGAATCATGTATGATATCATAAATATTAATATGATTTTGGTATAATTTAATAACATACTACGATCTTCATACAGGAGGATAAATGTACCCTCGACTAAAGGAAAGTGCAAGGTAAGGGTTAATTCCTCAGCTTCATTATTATCCGAGATTGTTTATATAGCATCCCGCCTTTTTATAACATAACTTTCATTCCATTACACGGAACTGGGGATCTTTAAGGTTTAGTGTCTTGGAAACAAGGAACATAAAACATGAAACAAAAAAAACATTCTTCTTAAACACTTGAAAGGATTCTTCTCATGTTCACCCTAGGCTCATTACTGCATCTCATAACCTGGGGACATACATCAAAAGGAAGGGTGAGCAGAAGGCCCAGTAAGGGAAACAAGTGAAACATTTTACATATGAACTTGAAATACATCAATAAAGTCATGAAAAGAACTTTAAGGCATGAAAATGAAATCATGAGGCATATCATAATAAAAATAAAACTTTTTCATAATCTTGAAGATGTGGCTACATCATTTAACATAGACAATCATGAACATATCACCAAGGTCCATCCCCAAGGTGTCATTTGAAAATTACCAAGGTTACTCGCCAAGGTATCGTGAAAATTGTTATCTCTAGTGGTTACATCATTACCCAATGCATTGGAGCGCTATCAGGGTGCACCCGTAAATTTGCCTTTATTATAATGTGAGAAACATATATCATCATAAAACATTTCATAAATAACCCATATAGCATAAAATAAATGGGTTTCATTTCATAATCATAACGTTTTAAAAACTACTTTAAAGACAAGATCTTTACGTCAATTTAAAACCCACAGAAAAGGAAGGTGGGTCTCATGTATGTAAATCCCAGAATTTAAAATAGAACATTTTGGTATATATGTGAATACCCCTTTAGAATAAAGAGCTTTGAGTAATCACTTAATAATATAAAAGAACATTAGAAAAAGAGAGAGACATTTTGAGACGGAAATTCTGCAGCATAACGGCTATGTTACAAGGTTTTAGAAGACATTAAAAAGAGAGGGGAAATGGTTCACCCACTCATAAGTGATCCATAAAACAGTAGAGGGACAGAATATGAAGGATATATGAACATGGTAATGAAATTTGAAAGATGTACCATATGAAATGAAGATCATTAAAGGAAGACAAAAATATGATTTCTCTTATGAAAACTCGACAGCCTAACGGCGTCACATAAACTTTAACCAAAAATGAATTGATGAGATAAAATACGATATCTCATCATATGAACATAAAAGATTAGTATGATAGATATAGAGATCATACCCCAACATAATACAAAAGGAACTTGAAACACTTGACATGAAAGTTTATCTTTGAAAAACGAGAAGGGTGATCGAATCCCTTAAAAATTTGGCAGCCTAACGGAGCCACTTAAAACTTCAAAATACTGAATTGAAGAGATCAAATGGGGTCTCTCATCATATGAACATAAGATTCCAGTATGATAGATATAGATATAATACCCCAAAATAACAAAAAGTAACTTGAAAAAATTGACATGAAAGTAGAACTTCAAAACGAGAAGGGTGAAGAACCACTTCAAAATTCGGCAGCCTAACGGCGCCACTTAAAACATCAAAATACTGAATTGAAGAGATCAAATGGGGTCTCTCATCATATTAACATAAGAGTCCAGTATGATAGATATAGATATCATACCCAAACATAAAAAAAGGAACTTCAAAGAATTGACATGAAAGTAGAACTTCCAAACGAGAAGGGTGAAGAACCACTTAAAAATTCAGCAGCCTAACGGCGCCACTTAAAACTTAAAAATACTAAATTGAAGAGATCAAATGGGGTCTCTCATCATATGAACATAATAGTCCAGTATGATATATATATATATCATACCCCAACATAAAAAAAGGAACTTGAAAGAATTGACATGAAAGTAGAACTTCAAAACGAGAAGGGTGAAAACCACTTAAAAATTCGGTAGCCTAACGGCGCCACTTAAAACTTCAAAATACTGAATTGAAGAGATCAAATGGGGTCTCTCATTATATGATCATAAAAGATAAGTATGATAAATTTAGAGATCATACCCCAACATAATAAAAAGTAACTTGAAACACTTTACATGAAAATAGATCTTGAAAAATGAGAAGGGAGAAAGAATTCGTTACAAAAATTTCGGCAGCCTAACGGCGCCCCTTAAAACTTTATAAAACGAAATAATGAGAGTTAGAGGGGATCTCTCATTATATGAACATGAAAAGCGCAGTAAGAGGAGTATAAAAGAACATCCTTCAACATAAGAACATGGAGCATAAAAGGAATGACATAAAAGAGATTACTTGAAATGAAAGAGAGAGGTCGGATCCCTTACCTTAAAATGTAACTCTTAAAACTCAATGGTTTGGACCTTGAGGGCTTGGGGGCACCTTGGGAGGACTCCTTGGGAGGTAAGGAGACCAGAACTTCTTTGGGGGAGAGTTGGGAGTGAAAACTAAATGAGGAAAGGGTGGGTATTTATAGGGAAAGTGAGGGGACAAGGCATTAATGGCCAAGGGACACCTCATTAGTGGTTTTGGCAAAACCATGGGCTTGCCCATGGTATTTCCCCATGGTATTGGCCACTTGGGACACCTCATACCTTATCTTACTATTCATAATTCGACCATATTTAATATATAATTAATACATCATTTAATGATGTCATTAAACACTCGTAACTTAAAAACTATATTTTCACTATTCATCGAAAATTCAACTTTCTCAGAATAATCCCAAAATTTCACCTTAACCAAATATCAATGCTCTGATTTCAAAAATGAAATCCATTTTATAAAAATAATTTTCTAAATATCATTAATTTAATTTTTAAATAAAAACACTATTCATCAAAAATTTATTTTTTTTAGAAAAATCCACAAAAATTACCTTAACATAATATCGATGCTCTGAGTTCAAAAATTAAGTCCATTTTATAAAAATAATTTTCTAAATATTTTTAATTAAAATTTTAATTAAAAACACTATTCATCAAAAATCAAGTTGATCTTATTAGAATCTAAATTTCGTACTGAACATAATTGCAGAAGACCATTTTTTGAAAATCATTATACATTTTTAATTATTTAGGGTTTACATAAACATATTTAAAATATCATTTTTCTAAAATTCATAAAAAATATGCATACTATATTTATCCGGTCATTTGAAAATTCATAAAAGAAATCAAAATTTTTATTTAAAACAAAGGATTACACAAGACAGTTACGGTCTCCTTACATAGCCCCTTATCACACCAGCATAGGACCTAATTGTAAGGTGTGCTAAGGTGAGAGAATCTGAGGGAGGCTCGGCCAACATCGCACGAGTAGTAATTTCTATCAGTTTGAACTTCTCACGAATGTGATCCCGTTGTAGCTTTATACGATGAAGTTCGCTTGGGTTCGGTCCAGAGCAAAGCCCAATGGTGCTACCTCCTTCCCATGTTCTGTTAGATGGGCTTCGATCGGTCCAAGACTACTGGGTGAGGCCATCAAATCTTCTTTCTGTATTAATTAACCAAGATTGCTTGTATTTAGATACAATAGTCAAAACGTTTAGTTTCCAGCGGTCATATTGACCAATGGTCAAATAATAGTCAAAACCCAACAGTCTCATTTTAATTATACTCATGTTACCAAATGAAACATTTTTGTTGAGTATAAAAATAGCACATAAAATTAGGAAACAATATTAATTTAAAATTTCGGGTCGTTACAATCTTCCCCCTATAAGAAATTGCGTCCTTGCAATTTTTAAAATTGGGTTTTGAAATTTCATTGAAAGTCCCACATCGGAAAAGGAGTCAGTAAAACTATTACTTTAAAAGGAAGAAAGGGAATTACAAAGGTCACCCGAGTTAACCCACACTAGGATTCCATGTAGGAAAACATGGACATGGAGGAGAAATCAAAGGGCCAAGTTCTGAGGGAGAGTGATAGAGAACATGATTAGGAGAAAGTTAACCATGAGAAAATCCCAAACTTATGATGTGTGTAAACGGTCTTTGATTACCTAGTAGGAAACGTAAACCAACAACATTTTTGTTTTAAGTTTCTTTTCATAATTTTGAGGAATTCATTTACTACATAGAACAAAAACATAAGAAAATATACCTACCTTCAAGTAGAGTTTCATCCTTTAATAAGTCCCTACCAACACTAATCTTTTCTCCAAATGATGAGAATTCAAAAACACTTGGTCTCATAAAAGCACAAGAATCATCTTCTAGAGAATCACATAATCTACAAACGATTAACTATCTATTTATTCTATCTTTAAACATTATCCCAAAAACCGAAAGTTTAAGGTAAAACAACTCTTCAAAAAGAAAGAATCCCATAGGAATGGAAACTAATTTTAAATCCTCAAAGTTCCATGGTACTACCCAAAGTTCATCATAGACCATTCCATAAATAACGCTCCTTAAAATTCCACAAAATAAACCACACTAAGATTGAAACCCAAATACAAGAAGGATTTGATAACATAGTCTTCCAAAACAACTTCATTGTTCATCTCCAGACAACATCATCCACTCCTAACATCTTATAACAAAAGTAGCTAACCTAAACATATTTTACCCAAGATAGGTTAATCATTCCCATAAGTAACCTAAATTACTATAAGTCCACCTTAAATTCATCAATTCTTCAAAATATAAGTCAACCATACTCCTCAATGAAAAAACTATAGTAATCTATTTACCTCGATCATATAGGGTCCCCAAAATAGTGAACGTCTTCCAAAATAATAATCATCTTTTAATCCCCTAATCATCTCTGTCATATTAATACGGAAATTTTCGCATTTCCTATCACATTGGTTGTTGGGACACGTTATTCCATTTCCCACCATTAACTAAGAAGAGAAAGTATAATTAGAGGATTAAATACTTAACCAATAATCATGAAAAGGAACTTAAAGCATAGAAGGATAACTTGTAGAAGAAAAGTATACCCTAACTTGTGATCCCCTAGGTTCCCATCTAGGATATCCATGATCATATATTCTTATGTGAATCTTTATTTTATTTTATCTTTGTTCCTTTAACAATGGTTCATACCAAGCTTATGAATTTACCAAAGCATATCCCCCGGGAGTGTCGTAACCAAGAGTGAAGCAAGGCCCGTTGTCGTGTACCAGTTCCTGTTCGAGTCTAGCTCAAAGCGGTGTTTTCGGGTTTTACCCCTATTACATCTGTGCCAGAGCCACCTCTACCTGCTCGTATCCAGACCGGGATGTATTTGCTTGGCAACCCCTTACTCAATACTCACCAAAATACCAGGAATATTTCCTATATTTAAACTTTTCTATAGGGTTCTTCCTAGATTTTTCATATCCTAATTTCCACAAATAACTAAACCATCCTTTGATAACAACTATAGCATCCCGTATTTTTATAACATAACTTTCATTCCATTACACGGAACTGAGGATCTTTAAGGTTTAGTGTCTTGGAAACAAGGAAAATAAAACATGAAACAAAAAAAACATTCTTCTTAAACACTTGAAAGGCTTCTCATCATGTTCACCCTAGGCTCATTACTGCATCTCATAACCTGGGGACATACATCAAAAGGAAGGGTGAGCAGAAGGCCCAGCAAGGGAAACAAGTGAAACATTTTACATATGAACTTGAGATACATCAATAAAGTCATGAAAAGAACATTAAGGCATGAAAAAGAAATCATGAGGCATATCATAATAAAAATAAAACTTTATCATAATCTTGAAGATGTGGCTACATCATTTAACATAGACAATCATGAACATATCACCAAGTTCCATCCCCAAGGTGTCATTTTAAAATTACCAAGGTTACTCACCAAGGTATCGTGAAAATTGTAATCTCTAGTGGTTACATCATTACCCAATGCATTGGAGCGCTATCAGGGTGCACCCTTAAATTTGCATTTATTATAATGTGAGCCACATATATCATCATAAAACATTTCATAAATAACCCATATAGCATAAAATAAATGGGTTTCATTTCATAATCATAACGTTTTAAAAACTGCTTTAAAGACAAGATCTTTACGTCACTTTAAAACCCACAGAAAAGGAAGGTGGGTCACATGTATGTAAATCCCAGAATTTAAAATAGAACATTTTTTATATATGTGAATACCCCTTTAGAATAAAGAGCTTTGAGTACTCACTTAATAATATAAAAGAACTTTAGAAAAAGATAGAGACATTTTGAGACGGAAATTCTGCAGCATAACGACTATGTTACGAGGTTTTAGAAGACATTAAAAAGAGAGGGGAAATGGTTCACCCACTCATAAGTGATCCATAAAACAGTAGAGGGATAGAATATTAAGGATATATGAACATGGTAATGAAATTTGAAATATGTACCATATGAAATGAAGATCATGAAAGGAAGACAAAAATATGATTTCTCTTATGAAAACTCAACAGCCTAACGGTGTCACATAAACTTTAACCATAAATGAATTGATGAGATAAAATAGGATCTCTCATCATATGAACATAAAATATCAGTATGATAGATATAGAGATCATACCCCAACATAATACAAAAGGAACTTGAAACACTTGACATGAAAGTTGATCTTTGGAAAACGAGAAGGGTGAACGAATCCCTTAGAAATTCGGCAGCCTAACGGCGCCACTTAAAACTTCAAAATACTGAATTGAAGAGATCAAATGGGGTCTCTCATAATATGAAAATAATATTCCAGTATGATAGATATAGATATAATACCCCAACATAACAAAAAGTAACTTGAAAGAATTAACATGAAAGTAGAACTTCAAAACGAGAAGGGTGAAGAACCACTTAAAAATTCGGCAGCCTAACGACGCCACTTAAAACTTCAAAATACTGAATTAAAGAGATCAAATGGGTTCTATAATCATATGAACATAAGAGTACAGTATGATAGATATAGAGATCATACCCCAACATAAAAAAAGGAACTTGAAAGAATTGACATGAAAGTAGAACTTCCAAACGAGAAGGGTGAAGAACCACTTAAAAATTCGGCAGCCTAACGGTGCCACATAAAACATCAAAATACTGAATTGAAGAGATAAAATGGGGTCTCTCATCATATGAACATAAGAGTACAGTATGATAGATATAGAGATCATACCCCAACATAAAAAAAGGAACTTGAAAGAATTGACATGAAAGTAGAACTTCAAAACGAGAAGGGTGAAGAACCACTTAAAAATTCGGCAGCCTAACGGCGCCACTTAAAACTTCAAAATACTGAATTGAAGAGATAAAATGGGGTCTCTCATCATATGATCATAAAATATCAGTATGATAAATTTAGTGATCATACCCCAACATAATAAAAAGGAACTTGAAACACTTTACATGAAAATAGATCTTGAAAATGAGAAGGGAGAAAGAATCTGTTACAAAAATTTCGGCAGCCTAACGGTGCCACTTAAAACATCATAAAACGAAATAATGAGAGTTAGAGTGGATCTCTCATTATATGAACATGAAAATGGAAGTAAGAGGAGTATAAAAGAACATCCTTCAACATAAGAACGTGGAGCATAAAAGGAATGACATAAAAGATATTACTTGAAATGAAAGAGAGAGGTCGAATCCCTTACCTTAAAAGGTTTGGACCTTGAGGGCTTGGGGGAACCTTGGGAGGACTCCTTGGGAGGTAAGGAGACCAGAACGTCGTTGGGGGAGAGTTGGGAGTGAAAACTAAAGGAGGAAAGGGTGGGTATTTATAGGGAAAGTGAGGGGACAAGGCATTAATGGCCAAGGGACACCTCATTAGTGGTTTTGGCAAAACCATGGGCTTTCCCATGGTATTTGCCCATGGTATTGGCCACTTGGGACACCTCATACCTTATCTAACTATTCATAATTCGACCATATTTAATATATACTTAATACATCATTTAATGATGTCATTAAACACCCGTAACCTAAAAACTATATTTTCACTATTCATCGAAAATTCAACTTTCTCAGAATAATCCCAAAATTTCACCTTAACCAAATATCAATGCTCTGATTTCAAAAATGAAATCAATTTTATAAAAAAAATGTCTAAATATCTTTAATTTAATTTTTAAATAAAAACACTATTCATCGAAAATTTATTTTTTTCAGAAAAATCCACAAAAATTACCTTAACATAATATCGATGCTCTGAGTTAAAAAATGAAGTCCATTTTATAAAAATAATTTTCTAAATATTTTTAATTAAAATTTTAATTAAAAAACACTATTCATAAAAAATCAAGTTGATCTTATTAGACTCTAAATTTTGTACTGAACATAATTGCAGAAGACCATTTTTTGAAAATCATTACACATTTTTAATTATTTAGGGTTTACATAATCATATTTAAAATATCCTTTTTCTAAAATTCATCAAAAATATGCATACTATATTTATCCGGTCATTTGAAAATTCATAAAAGATATCGAAATTTTTATTTAAAAAAAAGGATTACACAAGACAGTTATGGTCTCCTTACATAGCCCCTTATCACACCAGCATAGGACCTAAGTGTAAGGTGTGCTAATGTGAGAGAATCTGAGGGAGGCTCGGCCAACATCGCACGAGTAGTAATTTCTATCAGTTTGAATTTCTCGTGAATGAGATCCTGTTCTAGCTTTATACGATGAAGTTCATCTTGGGTTTGGTCCAGAGCAAAGCCCAGTGGTGCTACCTCCTTCCGATGTTCTGTTAGATGGGATTCGATCGGTAAAAGACTACTGGGTGAGGCCATCGAATCTTCTTTCTATATTAATTAACCAATATTTCTTGTATTTAGAGACAATAGTCAAAACATTTAGTTTCCAGCGGTCATATTGACCAATGGTCAAATAACAGTCAAAACCCAACAGTCTCATTTTAATTATACTCATGATACCAAATGAAACATTTTTGTTGAGTATAAAAATAACACATAAAATTAGGAAACAATATTTATTTAAAATTTCGTGTCGTTACAGTTTATGTGTAAGTATTTACTGGGTCATTTTTATCATCCATGTCCATTTTCATAAAAATGGTTTCAAAATTAATATTTTAAGGATTTTTGAAAGGTAATGTTTATCAAGATCAGAATTTGAAATGTTTTAAAGATTTATCTTTCTAAATATTTTTAATTAATGTCCATGTTTTCAAAATGATTTTAAGGATTTATTTATATGGACATGAATGTTTTGAAATGACAATTCTTTTCAAAAGTTTCAAAGTGGTATGGGAAAATTTGATTCAAAAATATCTTTTAAATTACTTCCTTTATAAATGTGTGACTTTTAAATGATTTTACAAAAAACAATATTTCTCTCAAAAAGGTCTACCCATCATTTTCCACTATGTCAGCATCCTTTACTGGATATTATTTTTTATTGATGTTGATTTATTATAATACAATATTCCATATTGTATTGAATGAGTTATGATATGTTTGACTATGGATGTTCTATTTTTATACCATTCATGGTTTAGGGTTAATGTAATGACATTTTGTATGTTAGTTTTAATACGAATGTTTATGTTATGTTTCAACTATTCATATGAGGAATGCAGTGGACTTAGTAAGTGATGGGTGGAGCCCGCTATAGCTCCTCAAAGCATCGGTAGGTCTCATGAGACAAACATGTTTCTTGGCAGAAGGCCTTGAAAAAAATTTTATTTGTAGTCTTGGCCTGAGGCCTTTGACTATGTGGTAATGTTGTTCGGTATTAGGCATTCCCTCATTTTGAAATTAGTTATTACATGTGATTATTCGACTAGTAGAATATCCATGTGCATGTTTATATGGTAATGTTTCATTTATTTTTACCATATTATGTTCAAGTTTATGTTTAAAAGTATTTTTTTTATTACACATCTTGCCTTAAAATTGTATAGCTTTCACTAAATTATTTACCCTTACTGAACATCTGAGCTCACCCCATTCTTATGTTTTATTTTCCCAAGATTCCAAGAAGTTTATTATGATTGATATGCAGGGTTAAGCTAAATTTAAAAATGGAATTCTCAAATAACTATCTATGATGTGTTTTATGTTTCAAATGTTAATGTAATGTTAATGTATGTAATCTATTTTCCAAGACTGCTAAACCGATCAGTCCTTCGGGACTTGATTCCTTGTAATTGTACCCATGTATTAAAATAATTCACCGGATCTGGGTAACTGGGGTCAGGGCTTTACAATTATATATATGGAAAGGTAAATAACTAAAGCACCTTCCATTTAAACAATAACTTGGGCATGATATGGAAGGAAAAATTGATAATTAAATAATTCCATAAAAATAATAAGATGAGCTTAAAACATAACCGAGGATATTTTAAATAATAAAATAGTCACATTGAACATCAATAACTAATATAATGATGATGGAATTCATAATACCAAGCATATAATCATACCTTCAAGCCCTTGTTTCAAGACTTCTAATATAAATAGGTAAGTACTCAGCCCAAAATCCAACCTAGTTTGTATCATGAGACCTACTGATACATCAAGGGACTATATAGGGCCACACCCATCACTTACTAAGTAAAATTTATTCCACATTTTAAATGGGTGAAACATAACCAAATAAATAGCTGTACTAAAAAACTAATACTTGAAATTTTAACACCTTCCTTAATTAATTAACATAATCATAAATTATTCAGAGTAATATGGGTAGTTGTATCAGTATAGTATATCCCAATAAACTTATCATAAAACACCTATAAAAATAATAATGATTATATAATTATGACATATTAACAATGGAGCATAAGTTAAAATGAGGGTTTTTTTATTTATTAAAAGTAATACAAAAAAATCCATTAAAACATTCTAGAGGAAAATATACCTTTCATTTTAAAAATAACATTTTAAAAATAAAATTTCACAAATAATTATGAAAATAATATTGTTTAAAAAAATTAACATCTAAAATAATCATTAAAACATTGATTGATCATGATGGTGTGAAATTTTGTACATGAAATATAATTTAGAAAAATATTCATTTCACATTTTTGGTAAAAGTCAAACACACCTTGTTTTGGAAAATGATATAAAGATTCATTTCAAAAAAAATCTAAAAAATAAATACATGGGTAAAAATGAATTTAATTAACCATTGGTATAATGTTAAAAAATTAATTGGAAAATTTTTTAGAAAACATGGTTTTGGTAAAAAAAATATTCGACTAAAGAGAGAAAATAAGTTAGATTTTCTTTAAAAAATTGTCAATAATTTTATGTATCAAAGAGTGGGAAAATGGAATTAATTATTTAAAAATTCATTAATAACCATAGAATAATAAAATTAATGAGTTTTTTTTAGAGTTTGATCATAATATTTCATTACCAAAAATATAATTATAAACTATCGTGATAAACAATGAGATTGTTATATAAATATTTACCATGATGGTAATTTCTAAATCATAAGCCCCATTAAATAAATAACATCAAATGAAATATTAAATACCTTGAAGATAAATATATTGAAGATATAAAATATCAAAATGGGAAGTATATAGACCACACCAAATGAATAAGTGTCGAATATGAAATATGTCGCATAAATGTCAAAGTTAGATGAGAAACCTAACATTAATTACGATTTCTATTATACATGTTTAAAACTCATATATAATAAATATAGGTTTATTATAAATTTATTAAATACCCATAAATATATCTATATATGTCATACCATATATTATTAACTTTTAGTCTTTTATCACCTGTTTATTAACCATTCTTTGTTAAAATCACTATTTCTGGGGATAATTGCTTCATTATTCTTTTGATTTTTGGTTTCATAATTTAGGCACTCTTACATTGATCACAGTTGAATCATATATATAATTTTTAAAATCATATAAATATCATATATATTCATTATATATTTATTTATAGTAATCTATAAGAGTTGTAGATAGAAAATAGATTGAACTGTTCATAGAGATAGTGGGTTATACATACACATGAACACTATTTCCATTTTCTTGACGGATGGAATTAAAGGAAAAATAAATATTATTTGAACTTTAAATAATATTCATTAATATATATATATATAATTTATATTAATTTAATCCATCCTTTTTATTATCAATATAGAAATTAAATAAAAAATATTTCATATCAATGCATGGAGGAGGTAGTCCACAACTTCACACGAACGACGTTATTATTTTCCAATAGATTAGAATGTAAGAAGATAGATGTGATATTATATTTTAATAAGTATTTTTAGGTATTAAATATGAAATATATTAATTTACTTTATCCTTATTACCTACTATGTAAATCATTGGAAAAAAAACTAATCACAATGCTTAGTGAGGAGATATCCTCCCACACACGCGAGCGATGTTATCATATCACCCATGGAATATAAAGTAAGATGGTATATGTTATATAATAATTAAATAAGTATAATAATTTCATAATTATCTTATAATTATTTTAAATACTTAATTTTATAGAGCCTTTAAATTTGTGTATGGAAAATGAATTACATTGGCTTGCGAGGCGGTAGTCCACCGTATACATGATCAACATTTTTATTTTCCATTTTATGGAATATAAGATTGATATTGGTTATTCAATTAACATAACAAAATATAAGTATATAGGATATACTGTTTTTATTATATCATCCTAGTTTAAAAATATTTGAATGAGGTGGAAGAAGAAATATAATAAATATGCTTGTTAAGAATTTTACCTCATCTTTTGAAAATACATTTAGGTTTATTCTTAAAGATTTATTATGAGGGTATCATAATAAAAATAAGGAATATAGGATGTTAGGAAGGAATTAAGGAATATATTTGGTTAGGTATGGTTTGAATCAAATGGGTTTGGTAGTGTGAATATGAGGAGAGAGTCAGTGGCCTTTTATAAGTGGGGGAGAGGACACACATAAATATTTTGAAAATATAAAGTGATAACCATTTTTTTATCATACCAAAAGCCTAAAAATGGGTAATTATATATCCATAGATGATATAATGTCTAAATACGTCCATAAAATTGGTATTGGATAATTTTTAGGTAATTTTAACCCAAATCTTATTAGATTAACCCCCAACAAACCCGTTTTCACCTTAACTACACTAATTAATTTTTACTATTTTCACTAGTCCTTATGGTCATAGATTTATTTGAACCTATTATATAATATAAATTATTCAGATTCAAAATATTTATTCTAATTTTCCAAATTCAATTCAAATAATTGGAAGAATTTAATTTAATATTAAACTGATATATACGTCAACAAAATGGTTTTTCCAAAGAAAAACATTCAAAAGTTTAAAAAGTTTTTATATCTTAATTCATTATAAAATTGATTAAAATTATCTAAATTGGATAAATTTTAATACAATTTAACTAATTTTACTTAAAACATTTTAAAATATAATTTAACTTTTTATATAATTTAAAAGAAAAGGTAGTTTTCAATAAAACTTGTATTTTTCACTATTAATTAAAAAATAATTTTTTGAGAAATTTTTCAAATATTAGACCAATGATATATTTGAAATATATATTTAAAAAATTAATTTTATTTTGTAATTTTTTTTCTAAAAGTGTTAAATATTAATTTTACATTATGTGTGCAGATCATGACTAAACCCACTATTAGAACAATATAGTTTTTTCATAAAACATTTATTTTTCTTTAAAATGGTTCTTATTTTATTACTAAACAGTATATAACCATATAATTTATTTTTTAGGTGTTTTAAACATAAAATTTTTATAATTTATTCATTCTTATTCACACCCTCCAATTTAACAACCGGGTTATAATGGTCATGTTTAAATAATAATATTTTAACAGAGTATCAGATTTTATTTAAACCTAGTGTTCCATGAGTCATAATCTATCAAAGTGATTGAATTTATTTAAATGAAATATATCATTAAGTAAAGGGGTGATATATTCTATTATAAGTCCAATGTTGTGTGTCATATATTCAATCAAACATGATGTTACTCTTTTAAAATATTGGGGTGTTACAAATTTATTCTAGGGAATTAATCATCAATTGATTCTTCCTCAAACATCTATATATATCTTAAAACAT
This sequence comes from Viscum album, assembly GCA_963277665.1. Taxonomy (NCBI): domain Eukaryota; kingdom Viridiplantae; phylum Streptophyta; class Magnoliopsida; order Santalales; family Viscaceae; genus Viscum; species Viscum album. The sequence goes on along the minus strand of OY728126.1, from coordinate 826,037,357 downwards.
GTTTCTAAAAATATGTGAATTTTATTATTTTACCTTGATATTTCTTTTATAACTTATTTCATTTTTATCTAAAATTTCTTTAACTATTTTTTATCCCATAACTTGGGTAAACAGATTCTCGTAGTGTTACAAAAAATTATATTCCTAGATTTTCCATCAACATCAAGGTTTATTTTATCAACAAACTTTATTTTCTAACCAATTTGAATGTGTGTAAATCCCATTGTAGCTGAATATTTTGGGCATAGTTGAAGTTCCCTGGTAAGAAATATGGAATTAAATATTTTTTAAATTTGATGGATCATTTAAAATATTGTACATAATGTGAATTCCATAACCAATGAATTTTTTCCCCTAAAAATTTACATAGAGGAAAAATTAGAACTGAAGTGGATATTTTAATATTCCATTTATAATTAATATATTTACGATTGTTATAAATAGGTTACCTTGTCTTGGGATATTTCTTTGATGTATATGTTGATAATTTAGAAAACCCTATTTGTATTACCTTTATTTCTCTTATATGATCAAAGTGTAGAATCCCTCTAGCGGTGATCCACATGTGATATTATGATCTTCAAGAAACATAGAAAGAACATTGAGTGATATAATTGAGAATTGATCCTCTTTTATTATTCATCTTGATTTTCTAATATTCATTATTCTTTAAGTACATCTCATCTTCTTATACTTGATAGGAGTATGGAAGGGGAAGATTGAGATAGATATATATTGTATTGAACTTTTCTCAATGCTTGAGTGCTTGATTACCATAAAAAATAGACATAACCATGTATTTATATGTACTAAATTGTCCATCCATGACTAGTTTTTTCTTGAATACCCATTTATAACCAATAGGATTTATATCCACTAGAGAATCTACCAAAATCCAAAATTGTTTTTGGTATTTGGAATACATTCCAAAATTCATAGATTCATTAAATTTGGAATCATTTGGGCCAATTACCACTTATTTGTAGGTTAGAGGATCCTTATTATCAAATAATAATGAGTCACCATCCTTGGTGACTAGAAAACCATAATAGTTTAGTTCTTTAACCTCTCTTATACTCATAAATAGTACTTGTTTCTAGGAAATATTCTTCTATGGGGATTTATGGAATTTATTTATTTTCTTACTCCAATGTATTTTGAGTCTAAAATTCATCAAATTATATCTCACTCTCACTATCTCTTTTGGATATGTGATCCTTATCAAGGAATTTGGGAGGCCTTTCAAAAACAACCTTTTTATCCAAAGTATTTTATAGTAAGTATCCCCTTTTTTCCTTAGGATATCCTATAATGATACATTTTCTTCCTTAGGGTGAATGTTTAATAATTTAAGATTCCTTAAAAATGTTTCATAACCCCACACATATATGTATGAGAACTCAAGTTTCTTTCCATTATTAATTTGGTATTGAATGTCATCTATATTTTAGTTGCAATTTGGTTGATTATATATGCTTCTATTTGTATCAAATATTCCCAAAAGGATAATGGAAGACTCATATGACTCATTATTGATTTCACCATTTCTAACAAGGTGCAGTTCATCCTTATGCTTACATTTTTTCATTAAGGTGTATATAGAGTAGCGAGTTAAGATAGAATCCCAAACTCTCATATTTAATCAGTGAAGTATTGATTAATATATTCTTCACCATGGTCTTAGTAGAGTTTCTTAATCTTCTTACCATTCTATTTCTCATCATCATTATTATATTCCATGAATTTATCAAAGGTATTTGACTTATGCCTCATGAAGTAGACATATTTATATCTACTTAAATCATCGTTAAAAGTTATGAATTATGTGTGCCCCCCCCCTTTCTTCAATTGGAAATGGTCCACACACATCTATATAAAATAATTCAAGAATCTCCTTATCCCTTTCACGTTTTCCAATAAATGGAGTTTTGGTCCTTTTTCCTTGTAAACATATGTGACATACACAAAGTGTTTTTGGTTCAAAATAATATAAGTATTCCTGTTTGTATAATTTAATTAAACAATTTTCACTTATATTACCTAGCTGGTGATTTCAAATTTGGGTGTGGTATGAGTCATGTGAAGTAGTTTTCTTATTGATTTGCATTACATGGTTTGTTCAATCTAATACATAAAGACCATGATTTAAATGTGGCTTACTCTAAAAAATTATATCTTGAAAAAATAAAAAAAAATTATTCTCAAACATGAAAATATATCAATCTATATCCAATTTGGATACAAAAATAATAGTTTTGGAAACATATAAAACAAAATAAAAACCATTTAAAACCAATATCATTCAAGTAGGAAATGAGATTTGGTGGTCCCTGATAGCCACAAGAGTTAGTTTAAGTGCATTGTCTACTCATAGATCTACCTCCCCTCGATCAATATTTCAGAATCTAGTTCGTTCATTTATTTGAATATATAAGTGATAAACACAATATATATCTAATACCCAATTTGTAGAAATTGATAAATTATGCTTGATAACAAACACACAAGAATATTCCCTTTTCTTATTTAAATACATGATGTTTTTCTTCTAGTTGGCATTCTTTCCATATGAGAAACATATAGAATCCTTCTCACCTGGTTACCCCTTGATATCTACCCTATTAATAGGTTGTACATATTCTTCAGTCTTAGAGCTCTTCACTTTCCCATTCAATTTACTCACCAGAATAACCAAAGGATATTTTTTGCTTTGTCTCCTCAACAACTTGGTGAAGAAGTGTGAACAAATCTGAGAGAGACTTCTCAATATTGTTCATAATAAAAAATTTAAAATAGTTATAGAAGAATCAAGGGAGTAGTTAAATAATGATACTGGTGCATAGTTATTTATGAAATTTAAAATATAGAACCTCTCAGTGCTCAATGTAGAAAATGAGTTTGACCAGATGAGGCTTAGTTGACACACCCTCTCCAACAGTACTCTAAAAAAGTTCCTTGGATATCTAAAACTATTCTTATCTTTCCCACTCCTAGTATATGCCCTATATATACTCGATCATTCTATAAGAATCCATATTTTTGAGAGACATCATGAGTTCACTAGTCATAGATGAAATCATTAATCATTGAAATCAAACCACATCATTCTATTGTTTTTCATAGACAATTAACTCTTCATCACTTGTCTCCTTGCAAGGAGGGTCAAGTAATGAGTATTCTAGTATGTAAAATTTTAGTTAATGGCATAACATAACTCAATGACATTTGAACCACTTTTGAAAATTATTTCCAGTGAGGAGGTGGAATCTCTCCAATATTAATTGTTGGGATAGTGTGGATGGTGAAAATTCCATTTATTCTACAAAAAAATAATTTGGATTATTAGTAATTCACTGGATTAAAATTTATGTTATATATAATGAATTTAATTTTATTTAGTCTCCCACTATTTAATTAATTCTCAACATCCCTAACTATTGAACTCGAAATGTATAGTTTTTTAATACATCCAATAGGAAATGATCCATATTTTCTTTCTTATAATCTAGATAAAGGCCATGAAAATTACAAGAAATTATTTAGGTATGTGGTCTTTCCAACTACAGTCATATATCTCCTTGATCCATTTAGTTGATCCCCTAATCCAAAATCATAACATATATTTCCCCAAAACTTACCTCCAAATTTTTATTGGACACACGAAGGCCATTAAACCCAATACATAGTTGGTTATGTTCAGCCTATTATTCTTAGTTAAGACTTATCGATAATTAAAAATTCCCATGACAGAGGTTGAACCAACACCTAACTATGGGTTTTCTTAATTTATATGATGTAATGATTAATGAATTAATATTAACTTGATGAATTTTATTTATTGTGAATAAATTTTATCTTATTTTATCTTTTACACATCTTTTTAATATTTAATCTAACTTACTTAATTGATTAACCATGTCTGATAAAACATTTTCACATAATCCATTTTTTTAAATTTCATATTTTCAAATTAATTCATTTATTTACATTAATGTGGTTGTGAATCCACAAAATAAATAATACATAAGATGGAAATATATAAATAAACAAATGACCTGATCATGATCTTATCTAATGGTTTATTTTTGGAGTGGATAATAAATCAACCAATAACCTAAGAGAGAAACTCCTTGTTTCAGTCTTGGAATTATTTGAAACATTCCCACTATCCAAATATATATCACCTATGTTTGTATGTCTTCGTTCTATCTTGAATCACCTTCACATGTCTTAGGATACTCCATTGATTACATTTATTTTTAACTCACATGAAAGTGAGGGGAACCAAAGGATTAGTTAAGGTGGATTATATAAATAAGCATGGACATGAAATCCATACATAATAATGTAGGTAGGGATTGATCATAGGACTTAATATTTAATTTAATAATAAAAAATTAAAAACTCATGCAATATATTAAATTAAATAAAATAAAAACGTACACATGCCTTGGTCAAACTCATGAATGCTAGTACACATGAAAAGAATACACAAAAGTAAAATTAGTTAACATTAATTTCATATTAATTTTTTATTATTAAGATAAAAAAATACATTAATTAATTCCCTTGTATCTTAATAATCATCTAAATTACCATTGTGATGCCCATCATTAGAGAATTCATGGAAAATAAATAGTTTAATCAATAATTACTTATAATTATAATAATTGAATTAATCAATTTAAATTCTTTAAAATAATTATTATGTTGTAAAACACATCAGGTGACAATAAATATAAAAATGTTTTAATGATATAGTTAATTATTTGATTTAATTTTAATTTTTTTTCTTTTATTGGGAGACTATATGAAGTGTACTGTTGGGTTGTATGCCATGTACCTCATTTACTCTGTAACCTAGATACCTGCTTGGGGATTCAGTGTGAAATTTGGAAAAACTACATGGCATGTACATTCCATCTATATTCCATGTATCTCTCTTCATGTGTTCCCTCTAAACCCATCAACAAATTCAGCATGTACTTCAAACATGGGACCACATGCCATGTACTTCCAACTATACATTGTGGGTTCCACTAGCTGTGTGTCCGCTTGAATCACTAAATAACTCGACCTGTAATTTAGATGTGTGAAATAATGAACTAAATAGTGTGTATAATCCATGTACATGCAATTTATATCATTAAGTCTTCAAGATTTCATTCTGATGTAGTTTGACTATGTATTTGACAACATGATTTGTGTGAATTTCTCCGCTAAACCATATTGACTATACAACATGTATACCAACTACACACTATTTAATTTAAAAACATATGTTCAATGTTGTCCCAATATACAAATGGTGTGAAATAAATTCACTATTTGTAGTTGCTACTCGGTGCATAGTGTATCCCGTGAAATAGATTGTTGCAGTGCACATAGGTACATGACGTGTACTCTGGGTACACGCCGTGTAATCCCATGTTATCCTGATAGAATCTTTGGCACATCCTGATGGATCTCTGGTCTTTATTTATCTTTTTTATTAGTCATTTAAGAAAATTAAACACTAAACAATGATGATTAAAATATCAAAATCATGTTATTTAAATAATCTGATTAAAGAACAAATAATTATTGAAATGAAAGCCTAACCACTATTGTGCATATAGATCAATAATAAAATAAATAATTTTAAATTTGAAACATAACTCCTCAGATACAACATTAAGGTTTCATGTGTAGAGGAAGCACATTGGTGAGTGATATAACCATAAAGGTACTATCGATTTGGTGGATCGTTAGTAATATGGTACATAACATGAACAACATTATGAAAAAAAATACCACTGAATATTAACATACATGAAAAACCCAAAACTATAGAGGATATTTTGATGTTAAATTTATAATTAATTAATTTATTATCTGAACAAATATTTTACCTTGTATTGGGATATTTCATTGATATAGACATTGATCATTCTAAAAACCCTCTTCAAATTACCCTCATTGCACTTATAGGATCCCAGTGTAGAATCCCTATAGTAGTGATCAATACGTTGTCTTATGATCTTTGAGAGATACTGAATGAAATTTGGGAGCTAACACTAAATATTGACCATATTTAATTATTCGTCTTGATCACTAAATATCCTTCAATCATGAAGGAGTTATTCTGATACTTGAGATGAGTAAATAAAGAGGATCTCAATAGATATATCCTTTGTGAATAACGATTCTCAAAACTCTATTTCTCGGTTACCCTATACAATACACATAAAAAACATTTATTGATCTAGGGTTTAGATTAAAAATTATTTAATTTAATATCGGACCTAAAATAATACCATAATATTTAACAAAACATCATACCATATAATAATATTATTATAATTATTTAATTACATGTGCTAACTTAGGTAATGATAAATATTATTTAACGGCTTTAAAAGAAATATTCATCACTAGACATTATCTTGGTCCACTCTAACTTCTCAGTATTTTTTGAATACCCAAATAAATATTTTATCCATATATAAATACTTTATCCACAAACTAGTGAATAAATAATTATTAAATAATCAATAAATAAAATTATTATATTTTATTCTCAATTTAGTGAATAAATATTTTTTGAAATTTATATGATCAACAAAAGTTAAATAATTTTTTTATTAGTATTAGGAATAATATTTATTCCATTAATTAAATTCATAGATACATTAATCGACATCAACTAAAACACCTAGTGTGTGACCCTCTATGTTTCTTTCTCATTGGAACTAGACAATCTTGCTTAATATCCATGATTCCAGTCTATAAATGGGTCAAGATTCCCAGGAGAAAGAACTTAATGTCTCAATTTTGAAAACTACATAAGAACACCCTTTATGTAATACAATACCTTTGTCTCAATATCTAATCAAACAAGTTTCGCATATGTGTCATCGACCTATATTCTTAATACATATTTCTTTGATTGTCTGAAATTAACATGTCATTATACCATGACCATAGAATTTAATGTTAAAATTCAATTTCAATCAAAGGGTTGAGGTATCAATTTCCATAAATATGGTAGGTAAATTTCCCTTTTCAACTTATCTATTAATAACATGTCATTCATGATTAACACAATGTACCCATCTTCTCCATGAACTGTTTTAATCATGGTTTATGAAAATACAACTAAGTGTGGGAGTCGTGAAATGTGTTAATAATAATATTAAATCCTAAGGAATATTACACATGCTTACAAATAGGAATATACAATGAAACCAAAAAATGAAGAATTCACATTGGAGGGTATGTTCTTGTAATCTCTCATATTAGAGATTACCAAGTGATAACATTATAAGAATAATTCCCATCTACTTATGAGTAATAACTCATGAAAATAATTATCCTATGTGTCCCATCATAGTATTCCTTCTGTTTACAGAAATATATTGTAGAATTTAGTCATGGAATTTCAAGATTCTCATCACATCAAGGAACTGATATGACCTTGGAAATGTTATAGATTCTCTAAGACATTATTACACCAAATTCATGTAGAATAATCAGAAAAATGTAATAATATGGTTTTGTTACTATTTAAACAATTGAATACAAATATAATCCAATGTACAAACAGTTGGTTCTAGAACATAAACTCCAACAATGGCTACATTAAGAACTTCAAGACCCTAAGATAACAAAAAAATGGTAGAATTTTATTTTTCCAACCATAGATGATATTTCCATAAAATGTGGGAACACCTCTATTATTCAAAAAATTTATGTTGTCCACCATTCCTAAAGCAATTTTTTTACAAAGGAAATTTTCGATTGTAATACCAATTATTAGATCCATTGGATAGTAAGTCTATACTTATGGGGTAGTTTGAATCCGTATAGCCTTTGATTTTATCAATTTAGTATTATTTGGAATAAACCAATAATGTTTTTTAAATATTGACTCTCTCACATGTATATTTAAATCTAAACCTTATATGCTAATATAGAATATATAGAGAATAATTCACACAATTATTTTCATGAGGCTTGACCATAATATGTGTGCTTACTCCTTATTACAACCAGTGATTATCCTGGATATAGATTTTTCTAGTATATGTTAATCACTAACATATAAAGGATGGGGAGGAATAACCCTTCACCTACAGATTCAAAACATCCTACTTATTCCACAACACAAAATCCCCAGGGTCATACTTAGCATCCCATTGGTTATAATGATTTGGAACAGATGAGAATGATAACTTTAAGTTATGAGTTTCTTCAAAAAAAAGTTGAATATATTCTTATTGATCCAAATTTATATAAAGGAATGGATATGGTCACTTTATTTAATAAATACAACTACTAAAAATAACAAATGAGGTATTAAGTTGTTTCCCTCTTATGTTATTAAATCCCTTTTGTTGGTGCGATTCTATTTAACATAAAAAATATCAGAACTGTGAACTCAAAAAATGTATCATTAAACTAATATCTACATTGGTTATCAACACTACTTTATACACCAGTTTTTTTCTCTTGTACACTATCCCATGTAGACTCGCTCTCATCCCTATATATTTTATCAAGATAATCTTTTTCAAACTATAGGTATTCAACAACCTTTATATTTTCAAGTAGTAAAACTTTTATCTCCTTAATATATAAGGTTTTTTAGTGAAACAATAATTATGAATATCCCTTTCTATATACTTGAATTGGAATATAATAGTTTTATTGAGCCTTCTTACAAAAATAACAATAATTAACATGTCATTTTAATCAACATTAATTCTCAGGAGAATCCCATAAATAATAGTAAGCATATTTTCTACCCATATTCTCATCCAAATAAAATATATGTCTATATAATTAATCATAAGAAACGAATTCTTAAATTTTCAAAATTGACCTCATCAGTATACATATGTACTTATGTATGAACAAAATACCTAGATTCACTATTTTCAGTGTGAAATCATTGCATACCGTTCAATTTATATCTAAAATCAACTCTTGAAAATATCATAGTCATTAAAAACACTCAAATTTCATCACATATTTATTGTTATATGATTTTATAAATTAATTAATTGTAAAGAATCGTCACAAATATATATTCGATATTATTGAAAATAGAATAATTCACTTAATCTCGTTATCATTCTTAGTGTTCTTTTTATTCATGATGTGTGAATCTTGTATTGTTCAACCTATCTGAATCTCAATAATTTTATGTTGTTTCAATCACCAAGGAATAACTCTAACATCATTAGGATTAATTCATTAAAAAATATAGTTTCTATAAATTTACATTATTTTAAGATATATTGTTTGAATTTTAAAGTCAGTTGACCTATGAATTTATACCATGACTCAAAGACATATGGTCCAAAGTATAATGATCTAACTCAAATAATTTTTGTTCCTAATAATTTATAGGTTGAGGTCTTAAAATAAAGGATTATAGTGATTAAATCGATATAAACTATATAAACACTATATATTATGACTTTAAAAGTAATAAAATAAAAGTATCACAATGAATAAAACTTTTGATGTTCTTGTCATAAGTCTTATAAATAATCGTGATCTCTAACAAAGACTTATGAACTACATGAATTCATGAGATGGCTCTAAAAGTCATAAAATCAAGCTATAAAGTCATATGTTGTACTCTATAAATTATATATATCTACAAAAATTGCTCAATAACATTTCATAAATATAAAATAACTCTTTATATCTCTTATATCATGTTAAAAATAGATACAAACCATCATAAACAATTTTAAGAACTCTAAGAATACAACATTTTCATATTTCCTTTATGGGTGATTTAATGATTTTTTATCATTGAGATGTTTCAAAAATATTATGTGTTTTGGTTTTCAAAGCAGTTTTAAGACATGGTTTTATTAATGAGATTCATAAGGCTTGGTTTACACTTTCAAAATGGATTTTCTTCTAAAACCTGAAAATCCATTGAATCATTACCCTTTTGAGCTATGGAAAATTAAAATCTCTTGATGTTATGTAAGTTCATGATTCATAGGGTGGGGCATATGTTTTTTCAACATAATATGGATATAAATGAGGGCTTATTGTGTAAAGGGTGTTTAGAGGTGAGGGTGAGATTGTTTGCTTATTTATTATAGATATCATATTATGTTTATGAATTGTTTATATCACCTATATTTACATGTCATGGGAATCCATGGGTACATAGGTGGGAAATTTAGAGATACATGCTAAACTAGTGTATGCTTTTTCACAAGAAAGTGGCCCTAAGTTAGGAATTTTCACTTCTTGGGGAGTTTCCTTAGTTAGGATAGATCGGGTCGCACTAAGTGTTAGGGATAGTTGTTTTGTATCAAAAACCATTATATATTGGTTATTCGTTATCTATATTATAAATTTTCCTCAAGGATCTGATGTTCCCATAATGATTTTTTCTTTCATGTAATTTATGTTTTTTATGTGGTAATGTGCTCATGATTTTTAATGTATTTGACCTACTTAAAAATAAAGGATTTATTATTATTTCTTTCATGAAAATATTTATAAAGTAAATTTAGAACTATTTTTCCTTGAATCACATGTTTTACTCTCATAAATAATTAATGGATTTTTATTATCCTAAGATATTAAGCTTTGGTTCTAAAGAATCATTTTCAAGAGAAGATCATGTAACTTGTTTTAAATAAAAATTAAAGGAATTTTTTCTATTTTTATTCCAAAATAACATGAAAGGATTTTTTTTTAAAATATTATGCATGGGTTGTGGGGGATACCTTTTGGGAATATCTTTCTCATGCGTATTACATTACTGGTTTAGTATTGGTCAATGAAAATGTGGTAGTTGATCCTTGGATTATTGGTTCAAGTTTGATAGAGGTCGAAAGAAGATTTTATTCTCTTCCACATGGATTTGAGTTATTATGAATTTGTTTTAATTAATTTATTTTTATATTTTTTATGTGTCATCCACATCAAACTTCACCATATCTATTTGTTATTGTATTTCTTTAGTTTTTTTGTATCAAATATATTTACTGGTTTGGTATTTTTCTGTGTGATATATTATTTTTATTATGATCTATATGTATTTAACTTTATTATAGAATTTATTATTCTTTTGTAAGGATTTCCAACGTATTGAATGGTCATATTATATTTTTAGGTGTAATTACACTAGTTTATTTATTTATTTATCTAGTTAAATCATTCCCAATCAAGTTTTTATGTTTCCTTGACACTAGTTGATTGCTCAAGTGGAAAATGAATTCCCTTTAGGATATTTCATAAGGCATCTTTGGAAACTAATTTAGGGGTCTCCTATATTGGTCCATGAAAATATATAACAAATGTTACATGGAAATCATGTGTTATTAAATCATGAAAGTAAATAAGTCTAACTTCCAAAACATGCTAAAATTAAAGGGTAAAAAGTGAGGTTTTTAGAGAATCCTCAATGTCAAACCATCAGAATTGATGGTGTTAATTTTATTAGTAAAACTTTGTTCTCAAATTTACTTAATGTTTTGGGACTTAAGAACGAACTTGTTAGCATTGTTCAAATTTATGATTTGGGTTACTCCATGATCCTCAAAAATGATAAATGTATCATTAAATTTTAGGAAGGATCACACAGTCTATTAGATTATGGGCATGAGAATATTTACATGTTAGACCTAGAAAACCTTTGTAACAAAAAATTACCTTGAATAAGTGATGTTATGGTAAGTTTGTGATTTTTTATAATAGGTTAGGGAATTGTAATGCACAAACCTTAGTTAAAATTTCAATGAGAGGGCTGGTCAAAGATTTACCAAAACATAACTTTAACTCTTCCAATGTTTGTAACTATTTGTAATTTTTAAACAACATAAGTCAAGTTTTTGACCTAATAATGAAGATTTATCTTTTTTAGTTTTATAGTTACTGCACATGTACCATTTTTTACATATAAAAACTAGGAGCATTAGAGGAAAACACTATGTGAATGTCTTAGTTAATGACTACACTAAGTTAAATAGGGTTTACAATCTTGATCTTAAATAAAATCAAAATTCTGTTTTAAAATATTTTATAATTTTTAAAAAATGATAAAATAATAGCATTGATTATTATTCAGAGTGATCATGGTACAGAGGTTGTAAACTTTGATTTTGAATCTCATTTTTGGTGAGAAAGGTATTATTCACAACTTCTTGACATCTAGAACTCTATAATATAATATTTTGGATAAATGAAGGAATATAAACCTTCAAAAAATTACCTATACTTTGTTTTATGAATATTCAGTAGCTAAACATGTTGGTTATTAATCCATGAATACTTCCTTCTACACTATAAATCATGTTTTTATTTGAACAATTTCAATAAAATATCCTTATGAGTTTTGAATCAGTAGGAAAGCAAATATTTATTACTTCAGAGACTTTGGGTGTAAATTATTTATTATGAATACTAAAATGGACTTCATAAATTTTTTATTAAGTCAAATGAAGATATTTTCATTATTATTCCACAATTACTATGGCTTATCGAGTGTTCAAAAAATAAAAAAAATATTGTTGAAGAAATGATAATTTAAAGGTTTCATGATTCAGATCATTTTTTGATATTAAAATTTTCAAAATTTAGTCCTCTTGATAGTGTTTTTGAAATCACCCATACATTATTATAATAAATTGAACCACAAACACTAGTAGTTAATCATCTCATAGATAGTCTAATTGAATTAGCTTTTTGGAAGATCTACTAACAAAATAAACACATCTCACAGATGAGTAATAGTTATCCATTTTATCTATACACCATTCGAACTTAAGGATTTCTCCCATTGAAAATATCATTAGGGATGTAAATAAACTAGTCATAATAAGAAATTATATTAGAAATTAATGTGTTCATCTTGCATTCATATCTCAATTCAAAACTCGGAATATCATATGATTCCATGGGTGATGAAATTTTATATGGGATTTATATAGTTTAATCAATTCAAAAGAATGAAATCTTGGAATTTGGTAGAGAAACATAACGATCATTTAATTACAGGAGTAAAGTGGTTCTTATATAATAAGTGTGATAAAAATGGAATAATCTTCTAGGTTAAGTCCATAATTGTTTCTAAGGGTTATTATTATGAAGATTTCATAGATTGTGGGGAGACTGTTTCTTTCATAACTAGACTTGAGTCCATCAAAATATCATTATATTTTAAAAAACATATGAAATTTATTTTTTTCAAATGGGTGTAAAAAGTGATATTTTTAATGAATTAATTCTAGAGGAAATTTTTATAGAAAAACCTTTGGGATTTTAAAATTTTAATTCACCATAAATTTTTTTTAAACTAACCAAGGAATGATAAGATATTATAAAATCCCAAAGAGAATAATATAATAAACTATCTGGATATTTACTTTAAAATAATTTGTTAAAGGAAAATAAAATCAAATACTCTTTTACAATAATTATTTTAAGGATAAATTTATTATAAAAATATTTTTTGATGAAATTTTATTTAATTTAACTCAAAAAATCATTACAGATAGTTTCTAGGAACTTATGAGAATATAATTGGATAAGAGTATGATGGGTGAATATAATTTTTCCTTGGTTTTCTAGTCTCCCAGAAACCAGAAGGGATCATTTTAACTCAATATAAGTATACCAAAGAGTTAGTAAAACGTTTTTATTTTGATAATTACCAAATTATAAGTACTCTGGTAGGTACCTAGACTAATCATGATTATAATGAATCCTGGAAACTAATAAATAGAAAAAATATATAAAAATATTTGATAGTAATTTTAATTTATATAATATCTATTTGAGTGAATATTATGTTTATTTTGTGATTGTGTGTGAGATTGTAGTAAAAACTTATGGAATACATTCTTAAATAAGTAAATAATACTTCTATTATCTCAAGTGAACCTAAAAACATAGCCTATTCTATTATTATGGAACAGATTTTATTCTTAAGATTTAATTGGATGCTAAATTCATAGGTTGTAGATTATATCAGATGAGTAATTACAGAACATTTCATTTCCTTAGTGAAGCCTTAATTTCATGGTATAGAAAGAATAAACACTAATTTTCACTCCCTAGTACTAAATTTATATATATTATAGTTGTAATTTATTTCACTCAAGGTTTGTGGATGATCACACACAAACTCATAGATTTTGAGTTGAAATTTACCCAATGTTTGATTCTATGTGATAGCACAAGTGAAATATCTCAACCTAGAAACCCATCACATCACTTAAATGAAAAAAAATAGACATAAGTAAACACTACATATAAGATCATACACAAAAAAGAGAAATTATTATCACTTTTTCAAAACTCAAGATCATCATTATGATATTCTCACTAAACCAATAAATTCAAAAATATTTAAATATATCAAAACAAATTGGGAATGATCAATGAGAAATACCCAAAATATTTTTTTTACCATCTCCTAATATTGATAAACCTCTTGAGAATGTATGAGGTCATTATTTACATATGTATAACCATATTAACATTTCATGAATGTTTTACAAAAATTCCATGAGTATGATCATAAATTATTTGTTGAATCCTTTGACTATTCCGAAAAAACTATGTCTACTAGAAGACAATTTTTTTCAAGTAAATATAGTGGTATATATACATTAAAAAGTTAAACTTTTCTTCATATAATTATTTCTTAAAAAATAGGTTACCAATATATCTATTATACACTAAAATTCTAAACATTTACTACTATGATTTCCATATTCACTCTGGTTTTCACATCTATCCCAATACAGAAGGTTTTGTCTTTATGTTTGAAAATTTTATATTTTAAAAAATATCTTATTTCTGATAAACCTAAATGTTGTGGAAGGTTACAATTTTATAATATCATGAAATCTATAATCTCTCATCTTCTAGTGAATATATATCTATATTATAAATAAATAATTTCTAGAAATATAGAGAGATTATACCAAGGGGGATTGACATAGGTTGATCTTCTAGAGAAAATATATATTCAATAGGGGGAATGCACCGACTAATATAAACTTAAATAAGAAACTACCATTCATTATAAATTAAAATGGGAGAAAAATTTTACTTTTTATTCTTCCTTTTTACCTTTTATTTTTGATAAGACCAAAGGGGAAAATATTTGAAAAACGCATTTTTAGGATTTTTTGGTGGATATGTTTTGGGGGATAAGTTTGAATAATACTTTTTTAGATAATTTATATTCCTTTTATTATGTCAATATCATGGACTAAAATCATTGTTTCACAATGGAATTCCCAAAAGTATAGTATGAAATTCTATAAGGGGGGTATTTTTTTAATTAATGTAAGCTATTTTCATTTTATCAATTTTATATTACTACGAGTATTGATAAATAAAATTGGAGAATTATTCTTTAGAATATTTCATAATTATGGGGTATATTATTTAAACATACAATGAAATTAGAAGACCAACAAATTTTTTTGAGGGTAATCTTTACCCTATTTTTTTGTTTGAAGTGTTATTTATTCTATGATCTATTTTGAGGATTTTTTTTTGTTATTTTTAATGTGTGGTTGTGATTATCAAAATAGGACGTACTTTTGGTATTTTTTGAGATAAAATATTTTATACTCATTAGTTGTAATAAATCATAACACAATCCTTTACTTATTATCAGATATTTTGTGTTCACTTAAAGCATTTTTATGTTTTTTGTCATTAAAACATAAATTACATTAAAATAATTTTTGAGGAACTGAAATGAGATAATTAAATTTTTAAGAATATATATTTTTTTATTGATTCCAAAAAATATTCCTGAGATTTTTCTAGTAATAAATATGTGTGATTGATGTCCAAAAAAATAAAAACAAAGGGAAATCCAAATTTTCACATAACTCATAGTAATGTGAACCAGACAAGGAGGACCACACAAGTAAAAAAATTTATGATCATGAAATACTTCCCAAAAATACCAAATCTTGTCAGCTAAATTCTTTTAAATACCCCACTTTCCAACTCATCTAGAGGATGAAACTCTAGAAGTCAAAGGGTGGAACCTCTCATTTCTCACAACTCCCTGTTCTACAGACTTGCACATCCTGTGCTCACTATGGTATCATGTGGGTGAGAAAATTGCATGAATTTTATAAAATAATTCATTTAATGTGTTTGGATGTGTTTGATATACTATTATGGAATTTCCTTAATTTAGAATATGGTTTGATGCAAAGAAATATTTTTCACACTAATCTTTTTTTTTGTGACACCTAACATATGCGAATCCCATACATTGTTCTCAAGAAAACATTCTATGCTAAATAAATAAGAAATATGTAACTTTGAGAATCATGAAAATATAAAATTTCATGAACTAAATTCAATTTATACCCACTTAATACTTCTATCATGACATATCTGATATTTAAGTCGATGACTCATGGTAATGATATCCACTTGATATAGGATTTCTCATGAAAAATACATATTCCAAACTACTATCATGGAATTTTATGCCTAAAACATTCATAAAAAAGTATAGGGTGGGTATAATCTATGCATGTTTCACCATAGCATAGTCCAAGATATAAAACATGTACCTAATACCCACTAATGAACTCCCATCTCATGTGCAATTCTTTGGCATTATTGTAAACACCACCCCAAACCAATATGATGATGTGTGTGCATGACCCATTTATCATTATCTCTTATTTATTATCTAATTGGTATTGGGAAGATAAATGTATATACCCCCCTAAATCCATTTACATTTCCCCTTATGCAATATAATCTTCCTCAATGAAAGATATTAAATTACAATTTCCCCAATTTGTTGAGCATAATATAACCTATGTGAGGAGAAAAGGATTCCTCATGTGATGAGATTAAGATGAAACAAATCATATGGTAATCCAAAATTGAATACCACACACCATACCTTATTGAATCTCTTTAGGTGACATTAGCACCCTTACCACATGACATTGAACTGCATGGTACAATTTCATTACACAACCTTAATCTATGCACCTTAAAATACATGGGTTTAATTCCAATTTCCAATAAGATACATAGGATTACTATTTGAGGTTCAATACCACCACCATAAAATTACAATACCATCTCAATATCACCAATTCCCCATGGGAGTTGGTTTCTTTGAAGTATGATCATATTTATCAAGCATACCACACTATCCATTATCCCAATTGTATGTCAACATGTGCCCAAATTTACATGATGAGAATAAGTGTACCACCTATCTATAAGTATTTAAACCTTAGTCGCAACCCATTTGATGAAAATCAAGCCCAAAAACATCAGGTTACAAGATATGGGTGATCACGGTCTTCTTTCCTATGTGATGATCATAGTAGGTCATGTGCGATGAGCTAAAGGCACCTCATATGATGATCCCAAGACAACTCACGTGATTAGAATGGTATTACTAATGTGATTAATATGGTAAGTATATGTTAATATAATAAGGTCTCTCTACCACTTACTTGGTTGATGATCCTAAGTTCTTTATCAAGTGGAATGAGAAATTGGTTCCTCGTGTGATAAGAATGAGAAGGATCATGTGATGAGCTTTAGATTCCTTATGGGAAACCAATATTTTTTATATAGTAAAGATCACCTGATGCCTTAGGTGAACAACCTATATTTTTTTTATGATCATATGATTCCATTGGTCCTAAACCCAAGATTTCTTATGAAAGAAATGGATATAGGATGTCATCATGTCCCCCGCTGAAGAAGACGCAGATTTCCAACATACATAATGATGCACGAAAAGCAATCATCTCCAATTTAAGGTTACTTTTGTGTTAAGTTATAATGTAGTGTAATTAATTGGTATCCACTTAAAGATAGTTCCAGGAATGGGATTTATGATCATATTTTAAATCTATGATGCACACTTAGCCTTTGAAATGATCCCAATGGAGTAATCCATGGATGAAAGGGAAACATACCATCATCCCATTTTGATCAAAGATCCAAGATCATCACCCCTAGTGGTTTATGGAAACTCTCCTTTAGAAAGAATTATTTTGGAAAAAGGAAAACAAATAATTCCTAGAAGTAGTCATCAAGGATTTATTAAGAAATTGTCCCAATAGAAACATTGTAAAATATAATGGCTAATATTATTTAAATATATTATCCATCAAACATAATATGAAAAGTAGCATCAGGGCCTTTCCATCACCAAACATCACTGATGTTGGGTGTATTATCCATTGTTATCATCAAATCTATACTAAAATCATGCTTCAAATATTCCTCAAATAAGGATCCCAGACCACCACCAATCTACATGGGGGTTGAAAAACCACCCATAACACTACTAAAACACATGATATTCTATAAGGAAACATATTTACCTATGCTTAAGAAGATAAAAATTCTTTCACAACTCCTAGTCACCCTCTCCCCGCTCACTGATAAAAATAATTCAATGAATTTTGATTTAATACCTTTTTTCATAAATATATGGATGGAGGAGTCATCATTACTATAGAGATGTATCATGAGGAACTTGATATTTTAGTTCCACATCAACACCCCCTCATAGAAGGCTAAACATGGGTAAATCCTTCCCATTACCATTGTTAACCACTTAAAGAGTCTCTCCCCCAAGTGTGATAACCCTATATTCCTCTATATCAAGGAGGTGTTGGATATACAGGCTACACCACCTCAACATGATATTAAGGATTCACTAAGGAGGGATCTTGTAACTAGATTCTATTTTCAGTGCAAGGCTACCTACCCTGTTGTAACAGCCTGAGATTTTATGAAAACTATTCTTTTTAATTTTATTAATGTCTTGTGTTGTACGCTACACCAAAAGGAGCTTGCACAACACACATCCTTGACTTGCCTTGCATTACACGCAATCGCAACCTTCCTCGATAGCGTGTGTAGTACGCAATACTGAGTTTCACGAAACAACGATATGCTATTAAAATATTATTAAAACTAGCCGTTATGAATAGTAATAACCACTTTTTAAAATTTTAGAAATTTTCTCTCTCAAAATGGACTTCATTTTTGGATTCGGAGTATCGAATTTAGCCTAAGGTGAAATTTTGGTACTTTTTGGATAACTTTCATATTCTGATGAATAGTGAAAATTACTAAATTTTAATTAAAAACAACTTTTTTAATCGAAATAATTAATAGTGATAAATTATTAATTTGAGTGGTTTTAAAGTATATTTAGAATATATTTTTACAATTCAATACAATATTGGTCATTGGATGTAATTTCAAATTTACACCAGACATAAACAAGTGTTAATCTTTTGATAGTTACTATCTCTTAGAAACACGCTATTTGTTGTGACAGCAGAAATTAATTATAAAATTAATTAATGCAACTAATATTTTGTGAATTTTGTAAAATAGAAATCATTTTTGAGTTCGGAATATCAAATATAGCTTAGGATGAAATTTTGGCATTTTTCTGAAAACCTTCAATTTTTTATGAATAGTGAAACTACTAAGTGGTAGTTAAAAAACTGAATTTTTCATAAAACTTAATTTTACCGCTTCTGTGAATGGAATTTCAAAAATCCGAGAGACACGGTTGATGTCAGTAAGTAAAATGTGGTTCAATGAGATGAAAATAATTTTTGGTGAATAGTAACTTTTTACTTTTATTTACCACGGTTAAAAGTAAATAGGGTAATTAAGGGTAAAAATGATATTAATATTACCCTAACAGATGTCCTAATCATATTGGACAATTCTATCTCGACCAAAAACAACCTTAAGTGTAAAATATTATCATTTAGGCCCACTTGGATTAGATTAAGACATTTATTATTATTTAATTCAAAGAAGAGTTAAAAGAGTTAAAATCAAAGTTTATTTACTAAAACATTTTTAATATAGGGTTATACATAAGATAAATTCGATTGTAAATATTCAATAGAAATCTAACAATATTTCCTACATAATGGTATTTTATTTGTAATTTGTATACATCAAATAATTTAATTTATTTATGACACAAAGATGATGCAGTAATTATCTTATTAATGAAATATTGACATAATTGATATTATAAATACCAAAATAAATGTAATTTTAGACTTTTTATGAATTCCACTAATTTTATAGGTTACTATGATATATTAGTGTTGATTTAATCAACTTTTTTCGAACATATAATTCTGTTATGACTTTCACAAAAATCATATATCAAATAGTGTCAAAATTGACACAAAATAGTTTTTAAATCAAATATTATATAATTAATTGTTATTTTATTCCTAAAAATATAAGGTTCGGCCAAATGACTTAGATAAGGATATATATATTAATAATAAACAATTTGGGGTTCGTTTGGCATGTTATAGTAAGTTTATTAACCATATAGTGTAAGAAAACAAAAAGACACGGTAAAAGTTAAATTATTTAACTTAGGGTTAAATCTAATTGCTAAGGCTAAAATAATAACCTAAACTTGTCTAAATCCTATTGGTTGATCTTATTTCTACCCATACCCACTTTAGCTTCGAAATAAGTCCCTTTGGAACCATTATAAACCGATTTTTACTTTAATATAAAATAATATTTTGAGATATTCCTAAGGTGCCCCTCTCCTCCCTTATAAAAGGGCACCTCCTCCCTCTCCTCCTCACACCAATTTGAGCTTTCAAGCTCGGCCAACCCCTACCAAAATCTCTTCTCCACTTCCCTAGAATAATCCTAGAGGTCCTGTTCTTCTTCAAAGACCAATCTTAGTTCCCTAAGTGGAGGATTCAAAGAGGCGTTCCAAAGAAGAGGTAATATCTATTACCGATCTTTTCAATTTCTTTCTTCTTCAACTTATTCTTCTTTAGTTGTTTGATTATAAAGTAATAACATCAGTATTACTTACATACGGATATGTTATTATAAATATGAAACAACCCTAATTCACCTTCTATCCATCCTACGGAAAAATGAAATCACTGCGCGTGCGTACGTACGGAATACCGTCTCCACGCCGTGGTGTAATCTATTTTCCACCACCACCTTAAAAGGATGGGTATGATGGTGTACTGAGTAACTATTTATGATTATTATAAAGTAATATTGATACTGAAATAATATATATATACTCCAATACAATTCCACGATCATAGGAACGATATCATCACTCGTGCGTACGTACGGAATACCGTCTCCATGATGTGATGCGACTCGTTCTACATGATCATCATTACATAGTAATTATATAAATGAATTGAATGAATAAATATGATATATGTTACACTAATAACATTCTGGATATAAGGTATCTATAACCTTAAAAGAAGAATAAGAATTTATTCGACAAAACACGCATAAGAACAAAAGGCAATAAGGACCCGAGTAACAAGTAACAGTGAAATATTACTAACAAGAAGCTAAGAATATGACCATATATGATATCATATCAATATGTATGATTCTGGAATAAGTCAATAACATTATTTAAACCATTATACAGGAGCTTCGGACACGTACAAAGCAAATCGGACCTAAGGTAAGGGAAATATCACAATCTCATTTTTATCCGAGATTGTTTATACTTTGGTATTTACTGGGGTGTATTTTATCATCCACATCCATGTTTACTCAATATGTAATATTATTTCCATCCACCTACAATTGTTTAAATCCAATTTTACCCTTCAGTGAGTTTTTAGTAAAAGATATGAAAGGAATCTTTTGTCATTTTTCGTACGAGGTAGTTTTTTGACTTTTCCGACAAAAGTACGAGAATAATGTTTTTTTTAACTTATACGGTATGAATGGATTTTTAAAACATTATTTCCAAGAAGCTTCCTTTACAAGTTTTCAAGTTTATTTTTAATCAACTTCTTTTAGTTTAAATTTGTATGACATGTTAAGAAAGGAAAAATGTTTTTGAAGAAGAAAGGATATTTTCCTCAAGAATGGAGTTCAAGTGTTTTATCAAAATTATTTTCCATCTAAGATAATAAGGGGTTCTGTTTTTATCCCTATTATTACATTGACTTGATTATTTTTTGAGGAAATTATTTTTATGAAGTCATTTACCTTATATGATTTGTTTTATGATGTCATGATGTTTCAAGAATCCCATTTTTGTTACATGTGTTATGCGATGATGTATGATTTATGATTATGTGGCACACATAGGAAAGGATTCATTATAAGATGGGTGGGACCTATATCTCCCTCCAATGCATTGGGTAAAGATTTTATATCTCATGAGATAGACATGGATGAAATGGTAGGTTATACCGGTTCAGTGAAACAGGACTGAAATGAGGGTTACTCGATTCAGAAAGGGACTTTGTCCACTAAGATAGTCTTGGCAATGAGTCTTGACTAACAAGAAATGATTCTCTATGATTATGTGTGTATGCCACAAAGTTTCATGTTTTAAGTTATGATTATTGGGATTACATTTCACTTCTATGATTTATCCCATGTTATGATATTATGATCTCTTTTGCAGGTTAAGATTTCCAAAATCTATGTTCTTATGTATATGATGTGATTGATATTTCTTTTGTTTACCCTTACTGAGAATTTGAGCTCACCCTTTTATGTTTTTTTTCCCCAAGATATAAAGAAAGGTTTTAGGTAAAAAAAAGGGAAGATCTTTATGGGAGATATTGAAGATCTTTCACCACGATTAGAAGATTACGTTCCGAGTTTCCAAAGACACTAAACTATTACGATCCTTGTGTGTGTTTTTTTGTTATGTACTAAGTATTCTGCAAAAGTAATGTAATGTCCATGTACGTCAGGCTTCGGGTCATTACAGTTGGTATCAGAGGAAAGGTTTAGTCAACCTTTGGAAACTAGGATGTGAAAACGTTAGTGAGATCCCTAGAGATATTTCTAAGGTATGTCTAGGGATGTCCCTAAGGATAAGTATACGTATAGGATATAGTCCTAGAACTATGGTAACGATATTAGATTAAACCTAAGATGATAGATATTGAAGTTACTCCCCCTTTATTATGATTTTTTCCTCTAACACTATTCTTTTTGGGTTTTAGAAAATGGCTGAAAACAAGATGATTCATGATAATGGAGGATATGATGGACAATGGAATGATATTCTTCATAATGAAATCGGATTTGGAAGTCCAAACATAATTATTATGCCGAATCAGCAATCTCATAATATGATCAATAAAGTAAAATTTGGTAAGTTTCCTGACTCGGCTAATGAGAGAATGATGGAGTTTCATGATGATCATAGAGGAAAGAAAGTTCAATTTCCCCTATGTAATTCATGTGGGAAGAGGCATCAAGGAGAATGTTTCAAAGGAATTGGAAGGTGCTTTGGTTGTGGAAAAGAAGGCCACAAAGCCAGTAAGTGCAAAGGAAAAGGTTCAGTTAACACCAGGGATGAGGATAATGGTATTTCTACGACATCAACAATGGTTAAATGTTTTAAATGTGGAATGTACGGGCATTATGCAAACCAATGCCCTAAGGGAAAGTCTTATGAAGGGAATCAGTATGGTCGTATGGGAAGTATTTATGTTGATGATGATGAAGAGACTACAAATGATATGTGAGATGAAATAATTGTTGAATCTTGGACAATGGTTTAAGAATGTAGTGGAATGATTACATGTTTATCATGTGTAATGTTGGAATAATGAGACATCTAAGGATTGTTACACTATCGTCTTTCCTTGAGTTTTGAAAGTGTATGATTAATGTTACCAGTATCCATGGAAGGTTATTCAGATATTTTTGGAATGTAGATGATATGCGCATAATGTAGGGATAAGGAGAAAATTAAATATTTGATAGTATTCATGAGCTCATGACTGATATAAGGAGAAGGTTATATTATGGTTTGAGTATATAGAGTTTTTGGATTTTGGTATGTGGAAAGTGTTAACTTTTAACAGTATTCATGATTTCACTAAGGTTCAATGGGTATTCATTCTTCAAGAGAATACATGATTAAGGCCTTTGAATGTTTGGAATGTGACCAACAAGACATATCTTATGATATATGGGGATCAACGACAGTATTAAATATCTGGTAATCGTTTTCATTATATTATGAGAGTGGACTGCAGTATTATGGATAAGCGTAAAGATTACAATGGATTATGTTGGACATAAGTTAGTACTGTTTAAGGATAGAAGTTTTTTTCGATATTATTGATGGGATGTTATAGTAATATAGTATTAGAAAAAGGACAACCTGCAGGACGGGCGACAGCCCATCGCGTCGGACAAGGCTGTGGGAATCGAACCCACAACCGAAGTGCGACTAGCCTTTATTGCCTACCACTGGCCTACAGGAAGTCCCTGTTTAGTAGAAACTAGTTTTATTATATTAAGCAGTATGATATATGAAGTATAAGCCCATTTTAGGAACCATATATGATTAATCCCACTATAGATCCACTTATGTATATAAATTTTGCTAACCTTTTGAGACAGATGGAATGACCCGTCATTCTATCACATGATCTGCTAACACTTCACGAATAACAAATTCAACTTCATTTATTTAAGAGATGAATTGGAAATTGTTAAAGGCACGAACAACAGTGAAATTGTACCAAAATAAAGTAAGTATTTATTCTAATTCAAATTCTTTAACTTTAGGGAAACGATCTTGAAAACCAAAAATGTTGTCCTAGTGCTCTTATATCTGATAAATTAGATGGTACCTTAGATCGTCACAAATCTATGGCTTTGTGATTGTTGGCTATTTCATATCCATGTTCTCTACCACTCTCTATCAGAACATGATGGTTAGATTTCTCTTCCATATCCATATTTTCACTTATGTGGAGACCTAGTGATTAGTTTATTTGGGTAATCGTTACATTTCATACTTTAGTTTTTAAAGACAAGTTTTGGTATTCCTTTTTACGATGTGGGTTTCTATTAAAGAAACTTTCGAATAGTAAACTATTTATAACCCCGGCGAATTTCGACGGCGAAATTCATTTTAAGGGGGGTAGAATGTAACAGCCCGAGATTTTATGAAAACTATCTTTTTAATTTTATTAATGTCTTGTGTTGTACGCTACACCAAAAGGAGCTTGCACAACACGCATCCTTGACTTGCCTTGCATTACACGCAATCACAACCTTCCTCGATAGCGTGTGTAGTACGCAATACCGAGTTTCACGAAACAACGATATGCTATTAAAATATTATTAAAACTAGACGTTATGAATAGTAAAAACCACTTTTTAAAATTTTAGAAATTTTAGCTCTCAAAATGGACTTCATTTTTGGATTCGGAGTATCGAATTTAGCCTAAGGTGAAATTTTAGTACTTTTCGGATAACTTTCATATTCTGATGAATAGTGAAAATTACTAAATTTTAATTAAAAACAACTTTTTTAATCGAAATAATTAATAGTGATAAATTATTAATTTGAGTGGTTTTAAAGTATATTTAGAATATATTTTTACAATTCAATACAATATTGGTCATTGGATGTAATTTCACATTTACACCAGACATAAACAAGTGTTAATCTTTTGATAGTTATTATCTCTTAAAAACACGCTATTTGTTGTGACAGGAGAAATTAATTATAAAATTAATTAATGCAACTTATATGTTGGGAATTTTGTAAAATAGAAATCATTTTTGAATTCGGAATATCAAATATAGCTTAGGATGAAATTTTGGCATTTTTCTGAAAACCTTCAATTTTTGATGAATAGTGAAACTACTAAGTGGTAGTTAAAAAACTGAATTTTTCATAAAACTTAATTTTACCGCTTCTGTGAATGGAATTTCAAAACTCCGAGAGACACGGTTGATGTCAGTAAATAAAATGTGGTTCAATGAGATGAAAATAATTTTTGGTGAATAGTAACTTTTTACTTTTATTTACCACGGTTAAAAGTAAATAGGGTAATTAAGGGTAAAAATGATATTAATATTACCCTAACAGATGTCCTAATCCTATTGGACAATTTTATCTCGACCAAAAACAACCTTAAGTGTAAAATATAATCATTTAGGCCCACTTGGATTAGATTAAGACATTTATTATTATTTAATTCAAAGAAGAGTTAAAAGAGTTAAAATCAAAGTTTATTTACTAAAACATTTTTAATATAGGGTTATACATAAGATAAATTCGATTGTAAATATTAATTAGAAAGATAAAAATATTTCCTACATAATGGTATTTTATTTGTAATTTTTAGACATCAAATAATTTAATTTATTTATGACACAAAGATGATGTAGTAATTATCTTATTAATG
Organism: Viscum album; assembly: GCA_963277665.1. NCBI lineage: Eukaryota > Viridiplantae > Streptophyta > Magnoliopsida > Santalales > Viscaceae > Viscum > Viscum album. The sequence goes on along the minus strand of OY728126.1, from coordinate 826,011,126 downwards.
AAATATTGACATAATTGATATTATAAATACCAAAATAAATGTAATTTTAGACTTTTTATTAATTCCACTAATTTTCTAGGATACTATGATATATTAGTGTTGCTTTAATAAATGTGTTTCGAACATATAATTCCGTTATGACTTTCACAAAAATCATATATCAAATAGTGTCAAAATTGACACAAAATAGTTTTTAAATAAAATATAATATAATTAATTGTTATTTTATTCCTAAAAATCTAAGGTTCGGCCAAATGACTTAGATAAGGATATATATATTAATAATAAACAATTTGGGGTTCGTTTGGCATGTTATAGTAAGTTTATTAACCATATAGTGTAAGAAAACAAAAAGACACGGTAAAAGTTAAATTATTTAACTTAGAGTTAAATCAAATTGATAAGGTTAAAATAATAACCTAAACTTGTCTAAATCCTATTGTTGGATAGTATTTCGACCCATCCCCACTTTAGATTCAAAATAAGACCCTTTGGAACCATTATAAACCTATTTTGACTTTAATATAAAATAATATTTTGAGCTATTCCTAAGGTGCCCCTCTCCTCCCTTATAAAAGGGCACCTCCTCCCTCTCCTCCTCACACCAATTTGAGCATTCAAGCTCGGCCAACCCCTGCCAAAATCTCTTCTCCACTTCCCTAGAATAATCCTAGAGGTCCTGGTCTTCTTCAAAGACCAATCTTAGTGTCCTAAGTGGAGGATTCAAAGAGGCGTTCCAAAGAAGAGGTAATATCCATTACCGATCTTTTCAATTTCTTTCTTCTTCAACTTCTTCTTCTTTAGTTGTTTCATTATAAAGTAATAACATCAGTATTACTTACATACTGATATGTTATTATAAATATGAAACAACCCTAATTCACCTTCTATCCATCCTATGGAAAAATGAAATCACCGCGCGTGCGTACGTACAGAATACCATCTCCACGTCGTGGTGTAATCTATTTTCCACCACCACCTTACAAGGATGGGTATAATGGTGTAATGAGTAACTATTTATGATTATTATAAAGTAATATTGATACTTAAATAATATACATATACTCCAATACAATTCCACGATCATAGGAACGATATCATCACTCGTGCGTATGTACGGAATACCGTCTCCACGATGTGATGCGACTCGTTCTACATGATCATCATTACATAGTAATTATATAAATGAATTGAATGAATAAATATGATATATGTTACACTAATAACATTCTGGATATAAGGTATCTATAACCTTAAAAGAAGAATAAGAATTTATTCGTCAAAACACGCATAAGAACAAAAGGCAATAAGGACCCGAGTAACAAGTAACAATGAAATATTACTAACAAGAAGCTAAGAATATGACCATATATGATATCATATCAATATGTATGATTCTGGAATAAGTCAATAACATTATTTAAACCATTATACAGGAGCTTCGGACACGTACAAAGCAAATCGGACCTAAGGTAAGGGAAATATCACAATCTCATTTTTATCCGAGATTGTTTATACTTTTGTATTTACTGGGGTGTATTTTATCATCAACATCCATGTTCACTCAATATGTAATATTATTTCCATCCACCTACAATTGTTTAAATCTAATTTTACCCTTTGGTGAGTTTTTAGTAAAAGATATGAAAGGAATATTTTGTCATTTTTCGTACGAGGTAGTTTTTTGACTTTTCCGACAAAAGTACGAGAATAATGTTTTTTTTAACTTATACGGTATGAATGGATTTTTAAAACATTATTTCCAAGAATCTTACTTTACAAGTTTTCAAGTTTATTTTTAATAAACTTCTTTTAGTTTAAATTTGTATGACATGTTAAGAAAGGAAAAATGTTTTTGAAGAAGAAAGGATATTTTCCTCAAGAATGGAGTTCAAGTGTTTTATCAAAATTATTTTCCATCTAAGATAATAAGGGGTTCTGTTTTTATGAAGTCATTTACCTTATATGATTTTTTTTAGGATGTCATGATGTTTCAAGAATCCCATTTTTGTTACATGTGTTATGCGATGATGTATGATTTATGATTATGTGGCACACATAAGAAAGGATTCATTATAAGATGGGTGGGACCTATATCTCCCTCCAACGCATTGGGTAAAGATTTTATATTTCATGAGATAGACATGGCTGAAATGGTAGGTTATACCGGTTCAGTGAAACAGGACTGAAACGAGGGTTACTCGATTCAGAAAGGGACTTTGTCCACTAAGATAGTCTTGGCAATGAGTCTTGACTAACAAGAAATGATTCTCTATGATTATGTGTGTATGCCACAAAGTTTCATGTTTTAAGTTATGATTATTGGGATTACATTTCACTTCTATGATTTATCCCATGTTATGATATTATGATCTCTTTTGAAGGTTAAGATTTCCAAAAGCTATGTTCTTATGTATATGATGTGATTGATATTTCTTTTGTTTACCCTTACTGAGCATTTGAGCTCACCCTTTTATGTTTTCTTTTCCCCAAGATATAAAGAAAGGTTTTAGGTAAAAAAAAGGGAAGATCTTTATGGGAGATATTGAAGATCTTTCACCACGATTAGAAGATTACGTTCCGAGTTTCCAAAGACACTAAACTATTACGATCCTTGTGTGTGTTTTTTTGTTATGTACTAAGTATTCCGAAAAAGTAATGTAATGTCCATGTACGTCAGGCTTCGGGTCATTACACCTGTGCTTGAACATTTTGAGGTTTCTCATTCCCTATCTGGTCCAATACAACCCATGGGGTGGATACACTATGAGGTATGCCACCACCCATGTTCCACATTAGGCTATTCTTAAATCTAACTCTTCACCCCCTTCTATCCCAAAAATGATTCAGGGAATTTTTTTCATTTGACTAGGATTGAGACCATAGCCACCACTTAGGGATGCTGACATGACTCTCCCTATATGAGTTGGTGCACTAGAACCAACTTTTTTAGTGCTTGATTACATGTTTTTCTTATTAAATTAGTTTTCCTTATCACATATTATTAGGATTCAATATTATATTAGTATGTTATAATTTATTTAAAATATATGTAACTCTAAAAGGGCATAATAGTTCCCCACAATGATCAGAACCTATAGGTTCCATGACATTATTCTTGATCCTTTTAATATGGCCAGAATATTTTTTCTGAAGGGGCGTAGATAATATAGGATATTAGGGGTAGGAGGTTCATAAGTCATTTATATGCCTTTTCATGGTATTCTCCCTTAGTAATATCCAAAATTGGATGTTATAAGAATAAGACCATTAATACAAAATCCTTATTTCCATGTGTCATTGGATTTTCCTATATAAGAACATTTGTATTGATCTTCAGACTTTAAGATCATCATTAATGGATATAATGACTCATTTATTTTTATGTATTGATAAAAATAAAGAAAATATATGTTCATGCTGAAGTAGGACATGTTGGGTTCATCAAGAATGATATAGCATTAGTGAATAATATGATAAATGATTTATCCTTTTTTCTCTTCATGAAAGTTAATATCTCAGAACCTTTGATGGGAATGGAACCACCTAAATAAATCCTTGTACATGGTTTTTTATGGGAATGTTAATTTCTAGAAATTCAAATAAAGAGACACTGAGTGTATAGGTTGATAGAACCAGGATGCAGCCTGCTTTATTTGAGATATTATGATATAAGGATTACATTACATTGTAAATAATCATAGGAGGTTGGAGGTATTTGTGATATTATCTTATTTCTCTATGGATTCCTTGGAATATTTCTAGATTCAAACCTTTGACTTGATATGGTTATGCCTAAATACACTGAAAAACATACCTAGAGGGTCACACACTAAGTGTATCCACAATATTAGTTAAATTCTAGTATTGAATTTAAAAATCTATAATAATTAATATTTATTCTAGTATAGTTGATCTCCATAGTTTAATTTAAAGTTATTAGATAGATTAAGTGAGTTAAATAATAATAATATTTTTTCATGTTTATTGAATATAATATTAATTATATTTATTAATGAATAATATAGGAATATTTATTTATTAAATAAATAATCATTATTCAAGGATCGATAAATGTGGATGAGGGAAATTGAACTGAGTTTAATGATCTAATTGGAAATGGTATAAATGATATTTATTTATATTATTTATGCATTGCACATATAAAGAATTTAATAATAATATTTATATTATTATTATTAGACATAGGGTCAACTAAGAATTATGAAATTGTGAAAGGGCTTGTGTGCGATTTTCCAACCCTAAACCTACCAAAAATAAATAGCCAATTATATCACATTATTAAAAATCATTGGTGTGAATAGATTATAGGGGGATACTCTCTCAATACCTAAAGAGTGACATATATATCCAAAGTGTTATCCCCCCTTACTCTCTCAATCCAATGAGAGACCATCAAGAATCCATCCTATCTCGAGAAGAATTCTTATGTAGTCAACTACAAACAACACAAGCGGTTAGGATCATTTGTGCTAGAACCTGGTGATTCTATGACATTGTTCAGAGATTACAATGCATGTGTGGATCACCACTAGATGGATTCTTTACATGGGATACTACAACACAATTATGGTGCAATTATATATATTCCACTGATCATTGAATGGGTGAGAATTATTAGTTAAGCTAATTCTATATCTTCTTCTAAATTAAATATGAATTACATGTGAATATCCTTTTCCCATGGTTTAAATGTTTTAATATAGTCAAGTAATATATTGTTTTTATTGTATGTGACCTTTTGATCTTGTAAAGAAATGATTACATATGATTCACAACTAAAATTTGAGTTAGTCATACCAGTAAAGGATGGTTCTGTTGTCCATGTAACCTATAAGTGGTATCAAAGTGATCACATGTTTAATTTATAATTATTTATTATTATTAAATTAGTTTCTTATTTTTCTCATTTTTATTTTAATTAAAACAATTCGTTTTAATATAAAAAATCACCACCTCTTCTCTTTCCTTATTCTCCGTAACATAAATAGTATTCGATTAATGATTAATAATGAAGAATCATTCTATTCATAACATCTTGAGGGTCTAAATGTTATTCTTTGACAAAATTAGAGTACATGGTGTGTACTTCTAGTATACACACCATGTATTTTTAGTTTTCACATTCCTATCACATGATATATTCGGATAGATGTAATCAAATGAGATCTTGGATTCAGAAAAATCAGATATGCATGTTAAGATAGAGAAACTGGAATATATCATGTAAAACTACACATTGTGTAAGTACCTTACACATAGTGTACTACCTATCTTCTCCTAACTGATTACACATAGTTTCTCGGTGATCAATGTATCAGATACATGATACAGTGACAAACAAACCATGAAAATCCAAGGTTACACACCATTTATTCCAAGTTCATTCCTTGTAAATCGAACACATCCATGGAAGGAAACACAACCATACTCATCGTGTGTGTTGTAGACATGGGATGAATACAATTACACATCGTGTAAGTTTGTACTCATTATGTATCATGATGTCGGTAGTGTTTTCAAATTTTTTGGTAAATAATAATTAAATGTATAATTTAAACTATTGATTATGTGATCTATGTGTGGTTTATTTGACTGTACAAACCATGTCATATGATTAACAGTTATATATTAGATTAATTTTTTTGTTAATATTTTGATGAACACATGAGGTTTCCTCCTACTACACTTGTGTGCAACGTTAATTTTAATTTTTTTTTAAATTTTAGTTGATGGTGTGTCAAGGATGGTTGGATGGAATTATGATAAATTGAATTAATTGGATTAATTCATGGTGCATTATCTTAATAAAAGAAAAATGGATGTAATTAATAAAACGATTGACAAAGTAAGACCATCACATGATGTGTGGATGATCATGAGATTAGACTGGCCCTTTTTTATGATTGATTTCGTTAAATTTATTAAGGGTAAATTATTATTGATGGAAAGTGTTTCATCCCCTCCTCTTTATTATGTAAGGGCTTACATGCCTATAGTATTTTATGTAAACCCCTTTTATCCAATATATTGGATCCCCTCACCTATGTGTGAGAAAAATATTGTGTAAGGATAGAGATCCCTAGTGATTGGAGATGATCCAAGTTAAGGAGCTAAGGTGAAACCAATCGAGGAAATACAAAGGATCCAAGGTGGAATACAACAACACAAACCAAGAAGTGGTTAAAGCTATTTTCCCATATGGGTGAGGGTTATTTTATCGTCCTCTAGATAAAATAACCACTATAAAATATCATTATCATTCCACTTATATAAAATTTATGTTAGTTTCATGGTTGATAATTTTTTATGAATGTTATGTGGTCACCTAATAAAAGAATTTACATACATCCAATATGGAAGAAAATATAACCATATTATATGTAAATATTTTATTTGACATCGTTAACCACTTAATTGAGATCTGATTAATATTAAAAAGGCATGCAAAAGGATAAAATAGGATTTATACATAAGGATAAAACCCATGTTCCCGACACTTTCACTGGGGCACGCACATCCATCTATGGAGGATGCACAACTATTTCCCTGCATTCCCACTTTCCAATGGCGGATGGCATCCATCGCTTATTTAGGGACGTTTTCTCCTAGATTGAAATGGGATGATGGGGTGTCGGTTCTTCCTTCCCTGGATTCCTCCTCAGTACTCATCACTTAGTCTGGGTCTCTCTTATAGACTAAGACGTTGTTCGTGAAACTCTTCCTGGTTCCATTTTCTCATGGGGCCAATTAATTACACTGCTTCTTTCGGGACATTCCAAGGGGTCCAGTCTGGGATGCAACATTCGGTCGGGGGAGTAGTCACATTGGACATCACCGGCATGTCTGGATGCTGGAACACTAGAGCCTCTGAGTTTCTTCCCCTTATTATAGGGATTCTCAAGGGAGCGGACACCTGAGGCATCACACGTCGAATGTGGGAAATTATATGTTAGGGTCATGTATATGAGGTTTTCCTCAGCTTCCCATGTTTAACACATGGTATGTCATGAGTTTAACATCTAATGGAGATAGATTGGGCTGATCAGAACACTGTCTAGAGTGGATTAGATGGGTGAAACCACTGGAGGGAACACTGATGTCTTGGATAACACATGGTTAGTTACCTGGTTACTGCTACAAGCTATGAAGAGAGGAATTTGAATGATCTCACCAGGATTTGGCAGTCTGGGTAAGAATCAAGATGGATAATGGATTTTCATTTGAAGTGGATGGAGAATGAGATGGAGTCGACTCAAGGGAGACAGTGATGATGGGCTATGTCCTCTAAGAGACCTCCTACAAATCCCCATGGCAGGGAATCAAAGACCACGTAGTTCAGGATGGGGGTATAGAATTAGGGTGTGTGCAGAGGACATCAACCCGATGATATACTCGTACTTATGCGTGTTTAGTAGCCCAAGGTTGGTCTTACGAAACTAGGACAGACCAATGATATGGGTCCCAAAAGAAGGGAATACATCGGCTTACTACTGCGTTTGGGTTGACAATGGATTACCACTAACTTGTAATCGCAAAGGCTTACCTCTATATAAGGTCCACAATGGCTTACTGTCGGGTAGGGGATCACAATGTCTTACTACTGGCTAGGGTCACAATGAATTACCACTGGATGTGGTCACAATGACATACCACTGGATGGGGTAAAAATGGCTTACCGAGGGATGGGGTCACAATGGATTATTGTTGGATGCGGTCACAATGGCTTACAGTCAGATGGGGTCACAATGTCTTACCTCTAGATGGGGTCACAACAGCTTACCATTGGATTGGGTCACAATGGCTTACCGCTGGATGGGGTCACAAGGAATTACCACGGGATGGGGTCACAACGCCTTACCGCTGGATGGGGTCACAATTGCTTACCATTGCATGTGGTCACAACGGTTTACCATAGGATGGGGTTGAACCTCAGGGAGGCTTCCTACATACCTTGTCTAGGATACAAGGCTCAAAGACCATGTAGTTCATAATGGGTTTTGGTGAACTGAAGTGAAGATGGTCGGGACTAATGGATGTTGGTCTTGAACCTCAGGGAGGCCTTCTACATACCTTACCTTGGAAAGGATCAAAGAACACATAGTTCAAAAGGAATAGGAACCGGCGTGAAGGGGATCCGAACCAATATATGGTGGGATTGATCCTCAGGGAGGCTTCCAACATTCTTTTCTTTATCAAGGATCAAAGATGACATAGTTTAGAAGGAGTGGGAACCGATGTGAAGGGTTTTGGAACCAATGGATGGTTGGATTGAACCTTAGGGAGGCTTCCTACATACCTTTCCTTATAAAGGATCAAAGACTACATAGTTCAGAAGTAGTGGGACCTGACATGAAGGGGGTCGGAACCAATGGATGGTGGGCTTGAACCTCAGAGAGGCTTCCTACATACCTTGCCTTAGTAAGGATCAAAGACCACATAGTTCAAAAGGAGTGGGTGTTTTAGGCTTTCACTCTAGGCTTCCTAGAGAGGATTTCATGGTCAATTCTTACTCTAAGCCCACGTGATTCATGCTCGATGTGAGAAACAAGCGGTAGCAAAGGCCTGACGATCACTTTATGGATGGTTCTTCTGCGGGAAGTGGAATGGTGGATTACATGTGATCAGTGGACCAAAGAGGAAATAGAGGCTTATGCATGGTTAGAAGCCTGGGGAGATGGAGATTGGGACTTACTCTAGGGTGGAGGCCTATTGGAAAAAAATCCCAGCAGGATAGGGATTTGGCATCGAAGAAATGAGGGCTCTCTTGCCCATACCCCCCCCCTCTGTTCCTTGGCACCTAGGAAGAGAGGAAGAGAATGGATGCTACCTCCTACAAGAAAATATGGGGGCTAACACCAAGGTGGTTTCCCTTTCAACACAGATAGATGTTGCTCCAATAAAGAGGGTCACATTCCATGTGAGGAATGATTTCACTCCTATGGAGACCAGTGGGAATATAGAATGTCCAAGGTAGGGAACCCCACATACGGTGCATGGGGAGAGGAAACAGTTTAACGCCATGTGCTGAGGACGATGGTGCTTGGAAATTTAATGTCCTGCAACTCAGACGATGTGGGTTCAGTCCGAAACCCTTAGGACTTACATAACGGATACCTTTTTCCCCTTGGGGAATGGAAGGCATCAACATTTCCATGGTGAAGGGGTGTTATTGAGTGATCCATTGAGGGGTCCATGTTATCATGGCTATGCAAAGAAGCAATAGTCGTTAGCATTCCTATGTGAAGAATCATGAGGTGAAGCAACATAACAGGAAGTACCACCCAAGGAACTTTGAAATCACTTCATTCAAACCTGGAGGGTGTCATGGGAAAAGGAGTTTCGGAGAAAAGGGGTTCATAGGTAGAAGCCTTGTGAAGCTCTGGTGCTCCAGAAAAGTGGAGGGGCTTCGCGAAGGGGTATGATTCCTGAAGTGAGGTGGCCTAGCCTAGGCATAGGGCATAGGTGCATAATGAAGGTGATTCATGAAGTGAAAAGTCATTCGCAGAGTAGTGCTTCGCCAAGCAAGGGTACCTTGATAAGGGTAGTAATGCAAAGCAATGTGCTTCGTGAAGCACAGTTACCCTACCTTAGCATGTGGGTCACATGTTCATGAAGGGTACTATGTGATGCATAAGTTCTCCGTGAAGACCCAAGTCCCCTTGGGGATCCCCTTCCTTTGCAGAGGCCCATGGGCTCCGCGAAGGGCATCCCTCTTTTAAGAGTTGCTGAATTCATGCAAAGGGGGATGCACTCTGTGTTGAAAAAATACTATGAAAATCTCATGGTTTGCAAAGCATAAATTTCATTGAGATGTGGGAGCTAAGAAGGAGAAACATCAGAGGATCCATCCTTTGGGCTCAAGGGGATCCTAGTATTTATAGGTAAGAGGCGCCGTGAAGGAGAGCCCGATTGGTTCAAAGAGAGAGCTTTCTATGTGGTGGGTTCGCGAATGTCGAATGGGTTCGTAGAGCATCTCTCCTCATTGCTCCACGGTGGGTTCTCAAATGTCAAAGGGGTTCAAGGAACATCCCTCCTCATTGCTCCATAGTGGGTTTGCGAATGCCAAAGGGGTTCATAAAGCATCCTGCCTCATTGCTCTGCGAGGGGTTCTCTAACGTCAAAGGGGTTCGTGGAGAATCTAGCCTCATTTCTCTATAGTGGATTCATGAAAGAGGAGCTTTGCACTGGCCGCGGGGATATGGGGGATTCACAAATAGGCTTCGCAAGGCATCTCTTAATGCTTTCCATTTGATCGTGTTCTTCCCAAATTTTGGCAGCAACAAATGCCCCCCCCCCCAGACTGGGAACCAAGGATGAAGTGAGGGTCAATGTCTAAGGGCCAATCACCAAAATCCCTCAGTTAATCGTGAATCATTCTAGCGTTAAAGTTTCACAAAGAGGAGCGGTGATAGTTGGGTAGAGCGCGCCGTGAAGATCACTGCGGTTGGATGCACCACGAAGTGTCAGGGGTCTTCACCTATAAATAGAAGAGCTGACCTCTCTTTTTTCCTTTGTCTTCTCCACATTTTTTTCCTTTAGCGCTCTCAATTCATGAATCTCCACATCCTTCGTGATTGATCTCCGTGAATTAGGACTTCTGTTTTGTAGTGCACAATGAGTCTTTGACTTCGATTCATTGTGCTCTGTAACTCGACACTGAAAGTCGAGGCAGGGCTCCATGAACTGCCTTCGCGACTAAGCTCTGTGAAAGAGCTTCGTAATCCATAACATAAAAATGTCTAAATCTCAAAAACTAAATGGCTCGCCAAGAGGATGTCAAGGGGGTCCTTGTAGATGACTCCCTGAGAGAGAATATGGTGAATATCTTGGTTCTAGGGGAGTCCATTCAAAGTCATTCTGACCACAATTCGATGGTGGTGCTGCTGTCAGAAAGACAAAAGAACTATCCACTATGTAAGAGGCTACCTCTATATGGATTTGGACTGAGGTATGACATCGTCATCCTTGAAGGAAGAAGGTAAAAACTAGCTTACTGATTCAGGAGCATGTCGTGTTAGTACAAATGGTTTAGGGCGGCTGACGGTCATGCTTGGGAGGACTTCAAACCTGTCAATGAAGATTGTCTATACAACCATTTTAACGATTTTTATTGGAAGGAACTATAGCCAAAGATATCTCCCACACTGTACTAGAATATCTTGAAGGAATCCCTGAGGAACCTAGGGAATGGGTGTTCTGATGAATGAGATCTACGCCACGGTGGCAACATCACAGATGATTGGGCCTAGGCCTACTGGGTAGGTCCTTCATGTGAAGAATTTAGGGCAGAGATGAGGAGAGTGGGCCTATATGAGGTGGATTGGGCATCCCAATTACATATTTATCAGCCAAAGCAGCTGATGTCAGAGTTGTTCTGCAGATGTATGTCGAGGACCAATACCATTCATTTGCACCATGGAGAGGTCGGCATCAGTCTATGGGATCTGCATCAGATCTTAGGGGTCCCAATATTGGGGGTAATGTATGATGAGTTCCTCCCAATTATGAGCGAATGGGAAGACCTGGAGAATATGTCACCACTAGCGATGACATTAATGAAGCTAGTGTTGGGAGAAGACAAGGATTCAGTGAGGGACGTCCATTTCAGAAAATGGTTCATGTAGTTCATGAACATCCTAGAAGATATGCAGTTTCTATTGAGGCCTCAAACTTTCCCAAAGGGGGTGAACGAGGCAAGGATCACTCATACTGGAAGCTCTTAGAGGGTAGCCAGTGGAAGATGTGAGGATTTAGCATCAGTACCGAGTAGAAGTCGTAGTTAGGTTGGCTACCTTTGTTGCGGTGCTCATCTAGGGTTAGATCCAACCGATGAGGGACACGGACATGGACTTGCAACCGAGCATGTTTATCATGGATTCCATGCTAGCGACAGGAGTGTGAGTCAACATTGGGATCTCGATGCTCACCAAGATGTATAAGATTTTGGTCATATCAGTGAGGGGAAGAAGCCGCAGAGAATATGCAGGCCATTCCACCTCCTGTATGGGTGGATAGCGTCGCACGTCAGGGGGGGTCTATGAATATATGAACCCCATCTCCCCCCTAAGATCAATCTTCTATCCATCCATTCTCAATGTCACATTGGAGATTTTCTTCCAAGATGAAAGTGCAGTCGGTACTAAATCGGGTCTGGAAGGTTGAGGAGTTCAACTTTCACTCATTCTTGTTGCCAACAGGTGTATTCACTGAAGATGGTCAGGGGATAGAAGAGCATCAGTCCTACCTCATGGCCTTTATATATGGAGTGTTGGTGGCATGGGTGGACCGTGAGCCCCTCTGTGAGTCGTACACCCTGCACCGATTTGTAAGGTAATTTAGGTGCAAGCAGCGACTAACCCAGTCTGTCTATTGGGGTGTGAACCATGAGGAGCACTCGTGCGTGATGAGGCAAAGGTGGCTCATGTTCACATGGGAAGATGGGAAGATGCAGAATGAGTTTCCTCTACCCACAAACATCTTCAGGTTGGTGAAGGAGTACGCCAAAAGCCAGGATGCGGCCTACCTACGGGAGATGCTAAAGCAGCCAACTGTTCGGGCTGGTGATGTTGTGCCTTCCCAAACTCAAAGTCGGGGTCCGAAGGCGACAAGAACATCCCGGAGTGGTGGGGATGTCGTGGTAGCGAGGCCCATACCGGTTGAGGGGGAGGCAGCGGTAGCGGATTCAGTAGTGGAAGTGGACCAAGTAGTCCCAAAAGAACATAGTTATCTTGACGGGAGGCCACAAAGGGGATTCCGCCGGATATCCACTTAGGCTCTGGGGAAGCGACTATGCTATATAGACATGCTAGATAATGTTATCTTCCAGGAGTCTTGGGACATCTAGGATGTCAACAGGAAATTCCTCGGCACATCTGAGATGTAAAAACACTTGAATGGCCTCAGGATGGATTTATCGGGGATCAGCCCCATCAAGGATGGCTTTGCCGTGTCCCATGTGTAGGTGGCGCAATACCTGACCTATTTAGAGGACTTCGTGCACTCTTGGGGTGCCATGTGTCCAATTAAAGACCAGGTGAAGGTGTTGTTGGATCGAACGGCCCCTCTGTAGTTATCGGATTTTGAATTGAGGGAGTGCTTTCCTTTGCCGGAAGAATCAGACGAGTCCTCCTAGGTGGAGAAGGCCAGTAGAGGGAGCCCTTTGGAGGAGGGAAAAGTCGTTGACCAAGGCTCAGATCTTGAAGAATTTGCAGAGGACCTTGAGTTAACATCCCAATCACCTTCCTTAGGGTCTGCATCCAGGTCATTTTGAACTCCTTATGAATAATTGAACTATGTAGAATGACCTCATACACAGAACCCATTCCCAACATACAACTGACGTATATGCAGCACCTTAGAGATCTGTGCTTTCTCATATGGAAATTAGTGCATTAAGTGGGTCCAGGACACCTAAGGAGGCTCCTCTAGAGTTTTCAGACCCTCCGCTGATATACGGAGGGCCACGCCTCAGGGTCCCGATGACAAAAACCGAGGAATGAGATGAAGCGTTCGATGTCTATAAGTCTCCTCTACAAAATTCATGACTTCCATCCATTGATCAGGTTAACTAACATCCTTTCACTTCTTGGTATGCACAATTATTAAAATGGTGTGGGATCCGATGATGAAAATCGACCAGACAGCACGAGTCCTTCCATACCTGATCAGACACCAGATACAGACCCTGCTGATGAGTTCTTGGGGGTGTTCCCTATGTATGAGCTGCCAACCCTGCACACTAATACGAAACAACCTCTTATGAAGAGGATAGGAAGATAGTCTATCACTGGTCATGGAAGTGAATCAAGCACTTCATCGATGACACCCCTCAAGCACAATGGATAGACCATATGGAGAGACTTCGTTCGCGAATGCATGAACTGTGTGCTGGGGTAGTGAATGCCCAATGTCCCCACATGCTCATCCAAGATCTCATGGTGGAGAAGATTTGGGAGTATTATTGTGGACATGGAGTGGGTTGGCAGTGGAGAAAAGAGTTGAACATCCAGAGGCTCTAGGAGGTTGAAAACGATATTCAGCGACTGCACATCTGGGTAGATGGACATTTTGCTTCCCTCAACCTGCATTCGGATATTATATCAGTGTTGACGAACCTACTGGAAGAGGCCGAAGAGTGCATGAGGCAAGCCTCTGAGGAGATGATCGTTATCCGAACCCACGAGGAGTGGGATCGGATCCAATCTGAAAAACTATGCCCCCTCACTTCTAAAGAGGAGTGGTAAATGAATAGGTGAAAACGATTCATGGACGCCACATGCCAGAGGGTAGTAGAGTAGCAACGTTCTTTCGATGGGGTCAACTCGTCCATGGGAGGGGTTGATCCTCAGGTACTGGGATGCATATAAATTTTGAACACACATTCATGCTTTGACTATTTATGCTAGATTCATGCATGAGTTCTATTACTCATTTTTTGTCTATTTAATTTTCATTATATTCCTGGAACATTTTGTGATCAATCTATAAGCTCACATGGGTCGAGCTCGATGCGAGAAACAAGGGATGAACACTTATCATTCCACCCAAATATAAGAGTGCAAACCAAGCTCCGAGCATCCAGGGTTTGAACAACCAATTTGGATTTCCGAGAAGAAAGGGAGATTCCCAACTGGAGGACGAAGCTCTCAGAATAGTCAAATCATCTCTTTCTCAGTTTGTTCTAGTGCACGAGCAGGGTAATGCTAGGGGAGTTGGAATTTATCCAAACATAGGGAAGTGGAAGTTGTGAATCATGATACCCAAAATTCAGAACACCATAGGGATGGCCTGAAAATGAAGAATAACTATTGACCATGTTCGAAACATAGTAACCTTATTTCATTAGCATGAAATGGGGATAACAAATGTGGGTTGACCGCTGACTATGTTTGAAACATGGGGCCTGACTTGAAATGCCATCCACTAGTCCTCTAGAAAATTGACCAAGGATAGTAGGTGAGCCATAGGCCGAGCATCTATACTATTAGTGGGTTATTTTAGATGTGAAAGAGTATGAGGGTCCAAATAAAGGGCTCACAAAGTGTAGAGTGTGGAGTGTTGGGTTGTTCGAATGGATTCCAACACTCTTAAAATCATGCCACTATGGTGGAAACACATTAGGTGGGAATATGTTTCTGATCAGGGATCAAACATACTTTTGAACACGAATTCTATGGTAATGACTTCGAATGACATGTAGTTTTACTTCATACCAATGAGGATGATGGATGCATAGTTTAAATGTCGTACGGTGAGGATGAGGAACCTAGTTTAAAGGTCACACTACCTGGTCCTATATTGAGCTCGAGGGTCCAAAAGGGTCAATTTCCCTGGGGCTGGGCTTGAGGTGGAATGCCTAGGTGTCGCTACATATCCCTTAAGGATGAGAATCAAGACAAATTGAGTTCTTAAGCACGGCGTGGCCGGAGGCCAACACTGATAGTGGAAATCCTCTCTGGAAAGGAATTTGATGCATCCCATGACTAACATGGGGAATCCTGAACTTGTTTAGGGTAGAACCACAGTTTAGTGTCATGAATCAAAAGCCATGTGGGCTCATGAAGTTTAACATCATACAATAGGACAAAGAGTGAAAATAAAGATCCTAGTAAGGGAATATGTGGTGCGGTAACTATAAACCCGACGTGAATGAGGATATAAGGATTCTGCACCACACCACGTATCCCCGGAAGAAGTTATTTAGGTCAAGGGACCAAAATTGAATGTTTGGTTGGGCCTGAGGCAAAGTGCCCAGGCATTCCTACATACCCCATGAGGATGGGAATAATTCCATACATAGTTCTGAGAGCATAGTTTAGCATCATGTGGGACGATGAAAGGCATGTGTGGCATGGTTGCGCCAATACATGTCCTACCAGAACTACTAATCCCACATGAGTCATACTCTAAGTGGGAAATAAGAAGTATTGATGAGACTTTCCTAGCACCAGAAGGCACATGTTAGGGGTGATGGGATGCTAGGTGAATGACATCCCAATGATGCTGACCTGCCAATATAACACACCTAGATGCGCAAAAAAGTAAATCCAAGTATGTTGGAATTCCACTTGAACATAAGGAAGTTGAAATATAGGAGTCATGATACTCGAGATCTGGACCACAATGATGGTGGCAGGATGATAGGGGATAACTGTTGACCATGTTCAAAACACAGTATCCATTTCACATCAACTTGGAATGGGGACAAACAAATGAGGGTCGACCGCTGACCATGTTCGAAACATGGGACTTGTCGCAAATTTCCTCTGAGGTCCTCAGAGATGTTGGCCCAATACGGTAGGTAAGCTAGTGTGGCATGAGACCAAGAAATAAATGGGGTCCCTTCAGACATGGAAGATGATGAGGATCCAAATAATGGGTGCACAAAACTTGTACGTGAAATAAGGGAATGTCCCTATGAAAATTATGCACTTAGTGAACTACCATAACACATCTGAGTAAGATAACAAGAGATATAAAATAGAGGGAGTTGAGTCCCCCTCCAAGGAATATGGTCATGAGGTTGTACGCTTCCATCTTAATGGTTGTAGGATGTGCCATTAAGGGGGGATTGATTTAATGGAATGTGCACGGGGTGGCGAGGTAGCCAAATATGACATGTAGTTCCCATAGAGAGATCTTATTTTAGGGTCATTGAACTCAGAATAGGATGGAAAAAAACATGGGAGTCACACGGTATAGTTATTGCAAAACCAGACATGGATGAGGACCTGAGAGTTACTCACCACACCACATGCCCTCAAAATCATTCGGGCCAAGGGGATAAAGAGAGGGGGACGAATTTTATATTCCTTGGACTGGACCTAGAGACGAGATGACTGGGAATTCCTACATATCCCATAAGGATGGGAATCATGCCATACATAGTTCGGAAAGGTGTCTTGTAGTTTGACGTCTTGCAGCAAGGACACCTAGTGATCTTAGTTTACGGTCATAGAGCTCAGACCATATATGGTAGGGAATGTGGGAGAAACATGGTAAGGTAACTATAAAACCCGACGTGAGTGAGAAACTAGAGTCCAGATCACCATATGTTCCTTGGGGAGGTTTTATGTTGAGGGACCGAAAATGAAAGTTTGGTTGGACCAGAGGAAAAATGCACAGGTGTTCCTATGTATCCCAATAGAATGAGAATCAATCCACACATAGTTCTAGGGATGGCGTGGTAAGATACTTGTTCCAGAAATAATAAGGTCGTGTGGGTGTGTCCCTTGCACTAAAAGAAGTAACATTAGATAGACTGTGTTTGTCCTTTAGGATGAATGTATGTTTTTTTGTGAATTGATAGACATAGGATAAAAATTCCAGGCATCACCTAAAGAATCAACCTATTTGTAGGCATTGAAAAATGGTATGGTGGGTGAATGGTAACAAACACGATGTCCCCTTGAGTGAAGACACCACGGTGTAGTGTCCTTTTTCGTTGTGCGGACAGGAAAATAATGTCACGGTTTAGGGTCATGTGATGGGACCAACCAAGCACATTAATGTCGTGTAGTTTAAACATAATAGTTTAAATTCATATAGGTCTAGGAAAAATAGTTTAGAGTCATATGGATCAGACATATATAGGAGAGGTGAGGTTCAAAAGGGAATGTGCACCTCATGATAAAGTATACTTGACGTGAATGAGGACGAGGTCCATATCACACCACACGCGTTTCCAAGAAAGAAACCTCGGACCGAGTGGGCTAGAAAAAGGATTAGGGAATATGGGGCAGGAAAGACAAGATCTCAATTGAGTTGGACCCTAAGACGATATGTTCGAGCATTCCTACATATCCCATGAATATGGGAATCAAGACACACATAGTTTTAGAGAGTGTAGTTTAACGTCATGTAGGACAACATATAGTTTAATGTCATATGAGACAGAAGGTAGGACGGACTAGATCATTGAAGGGGATTACATGATGCGGAAATTGTAAAACCGATGTTACTGAATGCATAAGCCCACACACGCCACATCACGCGGTCTTATTGGAGATGGGGCCGAAAAGGAAGAATAGAAGAGATAAATTAGTGCAGCTCAAACTGGACCCCAAGATGAGATGTCTGGGTGTTCCTACATATCCCATGATAATGGTAATCAATCCAAATGTAGTTCTAGAAGATGAGTTATAAGGTTATCATAGTTTTAAAGTCCTAGAGCTCGGACCACTGGAGAAGCGAAACTCTTCCAAGTGAGCACATACCTCGATCGGGTCCCTAGGCCCACGTGAGTCAAACTCAGCTTATGAAATAATGGAGGAATATCTTTTTTTCAATACCTAGAATACACACCAAGGGGAAGTTAGTGTGGAGCCCTGAATGACACCTTACAATGGATTTGTCCTCCTAACGTGAAAATGCGCACTTAGGGATAGTACTGAGAGTGTTGAAATTCCACTTGGACACGATGGAGTGTAAAACGATGTAAATAATGTAACCGACATTCAAGGCATGAAGGGGTTGGCGTGATTATGTAGGATAGTTGTTGACTGTATTCGAAACATGGTATCAATATCATGTGACCTGAAATGGGAACAACAAATGAGCGTCAACCGCTGACCATATTCTTAACATGGGACTTGTATCCATTTGTGTTCTGAAACCCTTGAGGACATTGGCCCATAATGGTTGGAGAGACCTTAGGCCAAGCATCCAGGACATTAAGGGGTCCCTTCAGATGTGAAAGATAATGGAATCCAAATTAAGGGGAAGATGAAGCATGAAAAGTGGGTGAAAGCATGTCCAGGAAGAATCCGACACTCCAGGATCTAAACTAGAGTACTCCTGGGCACATTGGTGAATCACTGAAGAGGGTCGAGGAACCTGACTTAAGGGAAGCCAACTCAAAGAGATGAGTGTAGGTAAAGGGAGTGAAGGCTGCTCAGGAGAGAGAGGTATGTGGCATGGTTGTTACAAACCCGAAGTGAATAAGGTCAGGCGTCCATACAACACCGTATACCTCTCTCCTGGAACAACTTAGTCCAAGGGGACAAGATGATAGGTAGGTTTCATAGAGATGGGGCTGGACCCGAATACTAGACATTTGGGTGGTCCTATGTATCCCATGAGGATGGGAATCAAGTTGTACGTAGTTCTAATTAGGATGTTGTGAAGTTTATTTTCATGATGTAAAGACTCAAATAAGGAAAAGATACCCCAACAAAGGGTTTATACGGCATGATGTGTAACCCATCATGAATGAGGACATAATCCCCTACCATACCATACAATCCTAGGTGAGAACTTGGGCCAGGGGCCCGAGGAGGCTGAGGGACCTGAGGTTGGGCCATGGACAGAATTTCACAACCAAATTTCAATTTAATGTCTTGTAGTGAGGATGGTGGTGATCTTAATTTATATTCATAGAGCTCGGACCTTAGATGCCTAGTTTAATGTCGTGCACAAGGGATAGCTGAGTGGAGAGGGAGAATCATCATGGTTATGGAAGACCACAAAGTGAAAATGATGATCGAGGAAAACTGCTTACCAGATTTGCAACGCAGTATCCACCCTTGTGTGACCAAAGTTCGAAGGCAATTAATTGAGCATTGACCGTTGAACGCATTCGCAACATGGGACTTGTATCAATTTTTTTCTCGCAATCCTCAAGTACATTATCCCATAATGGTAGGAGAGCCCTTGGGCCAAGCATCCATTTCATTCGGGTGTCCTTTTGGATATGGAAAATAATGGGGCTTGCGAAGCATGGAAGAGTTGGTTCTTGCAGGACAGACGATAAATGAAGGGAGGGATGTCTCAAGGGGATATGTATGGCATGGAGAAATATCCTTCCATTAATAAGGACCTGAGTCCATGCACACCGCATAATCCGAAATGAGAACTTGGGCCAGGGGCCGAAGGGGTCAAAGAACCTAATGCTAGGTGTCCTGAACAACTGTAGCCGTATGACCTCTCTTTCGGGCATTGCCTCACCATAGCTTCTAATCCCACATGAGAAATTCTTGGTGTGGGAAACAAGGAGTAGTACTTGGCTCTCCCTGTCATATAAGGGTCTGACTGCTATAATTACACTCATTCTTGAGGAAGACCGAGGTTTGGAGAGATGGAAGGATAGAATGAACCACTACAATCCATATTTGGGACCTATGGGAGTGGTGAATACAACAAATGATAGTTGTTGACCAGGTTCAAAACACAACATCTACATCGTGTAACCTGAAATGGGAACACCAAATGAGCATCGACTGCTAACCATATTCGCAATGCGGGACTCGTATCATTTTTTTTTCAAAATCCTCTAGGGAGTTGGCCCGAAATGATAGGAGATCCCCTAGGATAGGTATCCTTATCATTCGTGGACCCTTTGGATGTGAAAGATAATTGAAACCTAAATGATGGGGTGTGTAGAGAATAAATGTGCTCGTGAAATTTCAAATAAATCTAGATAATAGAAGAGGTAGAGATCTTTAGGGGTGAGGGATACATGGTATGATCATGATGAACTCGACGTGAATGAGGTAAAAAATCCTACACCACACCATGTTCTTTGACCCAATGGGAGGTCCCGAAGTTTGGGGCTAGGCCTACGAATGAAATGTTTGGGCAGTCCTACATATCCCATGGGGATGGGAATCAAGTAATACATAGTTCGTAAAGGGACGTGCAGTTTAACGTCATGTGGGAAGGACGCGCGAGGATTAGAAGAATGAGGAGGGGCACATTGCATGACATTCATAATCTTTCCACGAGTGGGGCCAATGAATCTTGGGTTGCATCACATGAGATCCTCTAAGGGAAAAACACCCAAGAGGGGAAACAAAATGAGAATAGTGTGGGGATGGACTCAGGACGAGGCATCTGATAATTCCTACATATCCCATGAAAGTGGGAATCAAGCCATACGTTGTTCTTGAGATGCATTTTATTGTCTTGCAGGACGACACATATTTTAATGTCATGCGGGACATTTCACAGTTTAAGGTCATGTAGAACCAGACATTTTAAGGTTATGTAGGACCCTGATGTAGCTTATGGTCATGTGTGACCATTACGTAGTTTGGGGTCATGCAGGACCATACAGTTTAAGGCCATGTAGGACCTGTACAGTTTAAGGTCATGTAGGACCAGACAGTTTAAGGTCATGAGGGACCAGGGCAAGAAGGGAATCATGAAAAGTATTACTTGAGGAACTTGGCATTGGTGGGAGGAGTTATACTCTCAACATCCATGGTAACCAATGATTATGAGAAATTGGAGTAATCCTTCTGAATGATCTAAGGTCCATTCTATTTGGGTTCCAACTTGGGTGGTTTTCTACTAGGTATCATTGGTGCCCTCAAGGCCAATACCAAGTCGCCTTGAAAGATAGATCAGAGACAAACATTCTTGTTGAAATCCATAGATATCTTATTCTAATGCCTTTCCAGATTGTGAAGGGAACGAAGCATGTTCTCGTCGAGTGCTTACAAATCAGCTAGACAGATTTCATCTACTTTATCTGGCGTATATGATCATAGACAACTATACGCAATGAGGGAAATTGAATCCTAATGGGAAGGATGGATTCTATTCTGTACACCAGGGAATATGCGGTCACCTGGGTGGAATTACGAGTTGTTTTACAATAATACCAGAGGGCATTGGGGAGCATGTTTAGACAACTCTTCTTATTCTGAACAACCATTTTTTGTAGAATGTTAGAGAGGGTTTTTTTGAATGCCTCGATCTGTCCATTGGATTGCACATGATATTAGGAGTTATGGTTAGAACGGATGTTTTACTTAGCATACAATTTCTTCAGCTCAGCTTCTTGGAAGTTCATGCTATTATTGGTGAGGACGGTGTGAGGGACTCCAAATTGGTAGATGTTATTTGAGCACACAAATTAAATGATGGAATGGGACCTGACCTCCTTGAGTGGAACAACCTCTACCCACTTGGAGAAGAAATCTATAGCAATCAGGATGAATCTTCACTGGGGATCTGTCATCGGTGGATATGGTCCCACAACATCGAGTCCCGATACCGCAAATAGAAAAGAGTATTTGGTGGAGTGGAGAGGCTCTGGTGGCCGATGCATGAATTAGCATGAATTTTTCAAACATGGAACCTTTTGGCGAACTCGATGTATTCATGGATCATAGAGGGCCAAAAATACCCCAGTGTCTGGATCTAGTGAGATAGCTTCGGCCTAGTCTGATGTGCCCCACAGGAACCGGCATGAAATTTCTTCATGACTTGGGAAATCTTGACTCCTTTAATTCAACATATGAGAACCCCATCAAACCCACACTTTTGGAGAATCTACTCATGACCAGGACCGTCCTGGAGGGTAAACTGTAATGTGTGATGTCGGATTCGCTCATGCTCGGCCCGATCCACCGAGACATTACCATTTTGTAGATACTCGTCAAAAGAGGTTCTCCAATCATGAGTCACTTCAATCACTGCATCTGGGGGGCCTGGGGGGCCTGACGTGGAGGAATCAGTGGTAAGTTGTATTACCTATGGGCTATCATCATCATCTAGTGTAACGAAAGAAATGACTCTTCAATGTTCCATGTGGATAATCAGATCATCTGGTTTAGGCTCTACATGTGATGAAGCTCGTCCAGCCAGGGCGTCAGCTCGACCATTCTAAGATCAAGGGACATGAGTAACTTCTGGTCGAGATGGGAATTGGGACATTAGATGGAGAGTACTCTCCAAAAATGGAACGTTCTCTGGATTTATGACAACATAGTCACCTTTTATCTATATGTTGACTAGTTTGGAGTCCCATTTCATATGAAAATAGGGAACATCTATCTCAAGGGCCAGCTCAAGGCCAGTAATGAGAGCCTGATACTCTACCTCATTGTTGGTGCAGCCTTCTAACAACAAGAATGAGTACGGTAGAACAACTTTTGCTAGGGTAATGAAGATGATACTGAGGCCTAGTCTGTTGAGCCTGGGGTGGGTCTCCAAGAAGTACTATTGAAGTGAATTTGAAAACATGGGATGGCTTGGTCTACTGAGAGGATTTCCTCATCAAGAAAATCAAGGTCTAGGGACTGGTCTGTAGGATATGGATGGGCTGCAAAGAAGTCTGTCAACTCTTTCCCCTTAACAGCATTCTGAGGAAAAAACCTAATGTTGAACTGGTGAAGAATCCCTTCCCACCGAGCTAGATAGCCTGACAACATGGGGCGGTTCAGGATGTACTTCAGTGGATCTACTCGGGACACCATCTGTACATCGTGGTGCTGCAAGTAATGTCACAACTTCTATTCTGAAAATATGAGCGCAAGACACCTATTCTCTATAGGGGAGTATCTGGTCTCTGTATTGAGGAGCATGCGGCTGAGGTAGTAGAGGCTATTCTTCCTTCCCTCGTTGTACTTCTAGGAGAGAAGGGCATCGAGAGATCGCTCCTGGGTAGTCACATAAAGGACTAGTTTCTTTTTAGATATTTATGGAATTAAGACTGGAGTCTGGAGAAGATACTACTTCATTTCCTTTAAATCAGTCTGACACTCTTGTCCCACTCATAAACGGTGCCTTTCATCATGATCAGAGAAAAGGGATTACACTTGCTGACCAAATTTGCGATGAATCGTCATATGTAGGATAAGTGGCCTTGGAATCCTCGAAGCTCTTTAATGATGCTCAGATGAGACATATGGGTAATGGCCTTGGTCTTCTCTGGGTCGATCTCAATGCCCCTGTATTTGATAACAAAGATGAGAAACATTCCAGAGGTGGCCACGAAGGAACACTTCAATGGGTTCATCTTCAAGTGATGAGAACAGAGGAAGACAAACACTTTCTCAAGGTCTTTGAGATGGTCCTAACACTGGCAAGATTTGACCACCAAATCATCCATGTAACATTCCACCAACTTTTTGAGGATCGGCTCAAATATGCGAAGCATAGCCCGCTGATAGGTGACACCTGCATTCTTTAAACCGAAGGGCATGACTTGGTAACATAAAGTACCTTGTGGTGCCCTGAAGGATATAGAATCCTCATCCTCAGGGTCCATTCGGATCTGCTTATACCCAGAGTAACCATCCATGAAGGAGAGGGCTTGGAATCTAGCTGTAGTGTCGATCAACAATTCTGTCACAGGAAGGGGAAAATCATCCTTCGGACATTGATGGTTGAGATCCTCGAAGTTGATGCAAACTCTAATCTGTCTATTATTCTTCCTAACTATTACAATGATGGCTATCCAGTTGGGGTACTAGACCTCCTTAACAAAATTTTCTCTGATGATCTTATCAACTTCTACCTCAACCATGGCATTGTGAGAAGAGTTCATCTTTCTAGGAGGCTGCATGAACCCGGGAGGATTTTCCGAGAGACTGAGGTGGTGGATGGATACCTGAGGATCTAGTACTAGAATCTAATCATAACTATAGGAGAACACATCATGATGTTGTTTATGTATAGCTATTTCTCCTCGAGGGGAATGGCGACACTGATCAATGGGGGTTTTGGGTCTTCCTTTCTACTGAGGTCCACCTTTACCAACTCATCAACTGTGGTGGAGACAACCTCTTAAAAGGACGGGGGACATCCTCTAAATAATCTTCTTCACTTATGGAGGGGGGATCCTCATTGGGAGGAGCTTCCTCTGAGTTAGCATCTCACAATTGGAGGATGGTACAAGCCTGAGCAGTAGTGAACACTGCATCTGGGAACTCCTGTGCTGCTGCAACCATAGCGATGAAGGTTTTTTATCCAATCCCATCTGGTATTTTGTCCAAAGGACCATTCTTGATAATATTGAAGAAATAGTGGTGCATTAGATTTATCTAGTTAATTATGGTCTAGGAAAACAAGCAAGTATGATGTATTGTTGTTTCCATGGGGTGGACATCCCGATACCTTATGGGAGTAGGTGACTCTGGGATCACCTGAGCCTAGTTTGTGTAGCAGTATGAGGTGATCATCTAGCATCACTTAGACCTGGGAATGTACTCCCCCTTGTTCTAGAAACAATGAAGCATTTTACCATGTCCATAGTTGCAGCCTCCAATCGATGGACTGGAAAGATGTATGCATCATTTAGATCTTTCCACGGGTCGGTCGCAGTCATAGCATGCTCATCCTCGTTATCCTGAATCTGCTTGTACTTGCTCTTGTAATAGTCATCATCCAGATAGTGGGTTTCACAAGAGAAAAAGGGGGATACATCACCTTGAATCACACCCATTGGACCATTAAGGTATTATTTAAGGAACTGGTGATATGATGAAGGAACCTCCACATGCAGAAGGAGCCACGACCTACCCATCAACACATTGTAGGCAGTGTCCTTGGAGACCACCATAAACTCGATGTTGGAAGTTAGACCACCAAACTGGGACTTCAAATGGTTCTTTCTGACCATTGTCGTCTCCATTTTTTCATAACCTTGGATTCTTAGGTCAAAGGGACTCAGATCATCCTCGAACAATCCCAGTTTTTGCAGTGTCCGAGTCGGGATTAGGTTGATTCGAGAGCCCATGTCAATAAGACAGCGATAAACTCCACGCCATTGAAATGGTCGGTGATGTACTATGGGTGAATGTTCCCCTATATGGTAGAGCCTTCATCTTATTTAGAGAATGAGATTATGGCCTGGCATTCAGCATTCTCGACCACCTCAGCATGAATGGATTCTGCATCTACAACCTCCATCTCAAACTGAAGGGGGCTTCTTAAAGCCTCAACGAGGGCCTCATGCATATCTGATGATAGGAGAAGGGCCTCAAGGATGAATAGTTTTTCTGGAATGTTAGAAAAATGTTTGAGAACATCATACTTTCATGCCTGGCATGAACTTATTCTTACAGTAGGTCGCTCTATGACATGATGTATGGTGGGCCCTATCGACTAGGCTGGTAGTTGACTAGTGCTAGGAATATCCTACTGCTCACTAGTCGAAGCCTATGGAGTGACTACCGGATGAGGGACAGAAGACTGAGATTGGCCTATAGAAAAGCATGTCTAGTCAAAACGCAGTCGAGGTGGCTCTTCCCAATCCAACAACACAAATAGCAGCAAAGGCGGACCTGATGTCACCATATGAGAAGGTTGCGTAGACTGGGCTCTACGTTGGGGCTACTGCCTGGTTTCGGTTTCATGCATATCCTAGATATAAGTACTAACCAACGCACTCTGAAAACCCATATTATCGCACCTCCGTCAACGCTGACAATGGATGGGGACGTTGGGAGGATCTATCAGGCGCTCCTCATCGTCAGGAATCATGTAGGGATTTTCCAGCTCTATGGTATTAACCAAAGCATACCATGGACCGTCACTCAAAGATTCTTCCACTACTGGATGGATTCTTGGAGGTATCTCCATCTCTAGGGGAATGATGTTTTCAAGAGTATAGGATGGTGATGGCATTGGTAGGGGGATTTTCTTTCCCTTACATCATCGATGTTTTCTCTTCTGAGAAGGGGACTACTGAGACAATGATGTAGAAGTAGTATCTACATCTTATGAAGGCTTTGGATAATTCAGGCATGCACAGATAACACCATGGGAATGGTAGACTATTTTACAATCCATCCAGTCATCATAATTTTGGGACCCGCAGCTAGAAACCTGATGCCACTCACCTTCATTGTCATTGTTGTTGTCTGGACTCACGAAGATGCATTCCACCTATGCTGGAGATGGGCCTAACTGGAATATGTCGTTATCCACCTGGTCTTGAAGCCAATATTTAAACACATAGCACTATTTGAGGGTGTGCCCTAGGATCCTATGTTAGGGGCAGTTATTAGGGCGATTGGTGAGGTTCGCCTCTTCCGTTCTCCTCTACTAAGGAAAACATACAATCCCCTACTCTAGGGAACTTCAGAAATTACCAGGGAATTGTTCCTCATTGAACGATTAGTTCTGGTTCCTCCTATATGGGACGGGGGGCCATAGAGATTGACCCTGATTAGGGGATGGAGGAGCATGCTGAGGAGGTGGATCTTGGTTATCTCACCTAGGAGGTGGAGGCACATTGCATGCAGACACCTTCCAATTCTGAGGTGGGCGTTGCTGGGCCAAAGGTTGTGCCTGAGGTAAAGGGCCTTTGTGAGGATATAGAGGTGGCTCCACTAGTAACAACTCAAGTTACATGGGGGCCTCCATTAGAGCCACTATGGAAGGCTCGACCCTAGTGGGCCTTCTCATGGTAATTGTAGGAGGCAACAGGCGTACCTTCTTAGCCTACTATAAAGATTCCTCTAGGCGCTGGGCCTTATCAGAGAAGTCTTGGAATCCCCTAGGGTAGTTCTTGGTGATCATATAGGGGGCCATTTATGTCTTGACATTCCCCCCACACATCATCAGTAATTTCTTCTCAGTCAGTGGCATGTCAAGAGAGTATGCGAGTCCTTTCCACCGAGCGACAAAGTCGAAAACACACTCATCAGGCCTCTGCTTTCATTTGAAGAGGTTTGTGGTAATCATCTTCCAAGTTGTGGAACTGAACTGGTAGAGGAATTACCTACTGAGGTCCTCGCAACCAGAAGATGATCCGATGGGGAGCTAGTTGTACCAGACGAACGCCGACAACTACAATGTCTGTACGAAACACCAAAATTGGGCGGCTTCCTGTTCCATTGAAGTTCCCAACATGGGTCCGCACATTGAGATAAAGTGGGTCAGGTGCTGCGGCAGGTCCCTTGTCACATTGAAGGGATAAAAGTTGGGATTTATTAAACCTAGGGGTGCTGGCATATCATCCACCCACACCAGATAAGGCTTTCCATCATGCAGGATTTCCACTTGCTGAGTCTCTAAATCTTCAAGGCGGGCGATGAGTGCCGCCATTGGGTCATCTCGGTAGGGAAACCTATCTTGAAGGAGATCCCTGAGCACCAGTGCATTGGAGGGTTCATCAACATGATAAACGGGTCTACCGACTCATGGAGCGGCTCTTGGGACAACCTATCGAGCAGCTAGGGGAATCCGAGTTGGGTCCTGAGGATTCCCACGCCATTCTGGAGGGTTTGGCGACACATACCATTCTCTCTTGTTGTAAGTTCCAGCCTCAACCCTGTCTGAGTTGGAAGGATGGTCAGGGTCACCTAGGGGAAGTTCACCAAGGGGATGTTGTGACTTCCCCTGCTGCCCGGGCTGAGGATCACCATAGTCTGGTTGTCTCTCCACAGTTCATTCTATAAGGAGTTCATTGACCACCTTCTTGTGTTCGGTGAGTTGCGGATGCAACACAATTTTTTTGGGTTTGTCTTCCACCTTATGCAGTGAGCCATAAGGGGCAGAGATTTTGACATCTCTAAGGAGTTCCTTTCCCTTGTTGGGATTCCATCTAAGGACTAGTGCCTCGGTGGGAACGGGAATACCCAGTAGATTTATCTACTGGAAAGTCACCCTTCCCAATGGATCCAGTAGTTGTGGCACTCCCTCAGGTAGTAAGTCCCCATAAAGGAGATCCAGATCATTCTCTCCCTTTGATAGTTCATCCATGTTAACCATGACCCTACCTGGAGGCATATCCTCTATGTCACCTGGAAAATTAGGATGGTGCTAGATGGAACTGAAATGGATGGTCACGTACTGCCCCCATCCATGAATTTTAACATGGGGAGAATCCTCCTTGATTATACTATGGAGCACTATAAATCTCTAGATGCATCATTTTTTGAGGGTCTTATGGCGGCTTGGTGACTCAAGGCACTGGCCACGGCGAGTGCGGCCAAATTGACCAAACGACATTGTTTGACGATATCTTCAAAGTGTTACTGAATCTTGGTGTAGGTCACTCATCAATGATGATAGTGTAAATGAGTTTCCCAGAGGGTATAGAAAAAGAATCCAACCTCCTTCTAGGTGAGCGCTTCAGGTACCCTAAAATTTGGCGCTTCAACTGGCCATAACATCTCGTGGAAATGGTCTATTGTGAGGATATCCCACAAGAAATTTTGTCCAGATTCAAGGTCTGGCCCTTCATTTCCCCACTCATCTACTAGAGGTGGCTGGGGAACTGGTAGTGGAACTGATACAGACCACTGATATGGCAGGCCGACCAATGGAGAATACGGTGAGTGAGCCGACAAGCCGCTGCATCTTGGGCTATCCTCCGAAAAGTGTAGTGACTTGGCCACCACATTGTGGTAATATGGGTCAAAGACCATAGTTTCTGGCGTAGGTACTATGACTGATGGTGTTGGGTTATGCTACTACTCGTCTAACATTACTCCCCATAATATCTTTATGTGATCTCTTGTTGAGGTAGAGAGTGCTTTTGGTGATGATTATGGAAATTGAACTGTTGGAACCAATGGGGATTCCAAATGTTCTTCCTCCTAGATATACCTGCGGAGGGAGGTAGGGATCCGATGGACCTCAAATTCTAGAAGTATGAGGCTTATGCGCCTTGTTTCTGCCCCTTCCCCTGGCATGGAGGATCAAGGTGAGGGTTCCATCATTGAGTCGTATTCCACCTCAAAATCTGAGAAGCAGAATGGTTTGAGCTCGATCTGAATCTTCAAGGCATTCTTTTTATGGCGGCGATGACCCACCCTCCTGAACTGGGGTGGTTCTTAGGTACAGGGTAGATTTCTGGCATTTGGAGGTCCTTCAAACCCTACTGGTGCTGTGGTGGGGTAGACTTCAGCTTGAGTGAGCTAGGGTGCGAGGAGCACATGGACAGATATCAAAGGGAACACGGGGAGGACCTCTGTTTCCACCAGCTAATGTGTGGAGGGGACCTCCATGGGTAATGTTGGAGTGGTTAGGACCTCTGTTGGAGCTTATAGGAGAATGAGTTGCACCTCCATGCTTGCTTCCCCTAGCAGGGTCAGTGCGAGGAGGGTCCTTGTACTGGTCAAGCTGAACACGGGTAGGACCTTCATGCTAGGTGCTAGTAAAGTGAAGCTAACCTTCAAACCTCTGATTGTTGAGGTGAGGAGGACCTTCTCAGCTTCTTCAAGGGCTTGAGGAATCCCCCCACACTAGAGATTGACCAGATGCGTAACATCTTCATATCGGCGGTCTTTGGTAGGAAGAATGACCTCATACCTAATGTAATGAGTGCAGGAGAGGCTTATGTAATGAGTGTCACTGCCATGGGGAGGAACCTCATTCAGATTAAAGGTAGCTTATAGCAGACCTCCATGAAAAATTTGGAAGAAGGGAGGACTCGCATTCTCCAAGTTGGCGGTATGGGGAAGACCTCCGTACTGGGTGTATTTGTCATGGTTCGGTCCGCGGTGGGTGCTCCCTACGTCGGCGACCGAGAGAGTCGACCCAGCCTACCTGTGGGGTAGTGGTGGCCTTAATCAGGGCTAGGTATATAATTTTCCTTGGTCATTATGAATAAAATACCGATAATACGCGTCAGCGGTGGCCTGATCCATAGTAGTTGCTGACTTTGATGCCCATTTGCGGGCATCCTCCTCAGCCTATGCTCGACGCTGGAGTCGGGTCAGTCAGACTGAGGCCAATGCTGCAGGTACATAGATTACCTGCTCTTCAGCCCGTGGGACTGGGTGGTGCCACTGGCGCAGCCTAGTGGGGGCTCTCCTTGGGGCCCTTGGAACGGGATCTCGACCGGGCTGGCCCAGACATTCCCTACCTCGTCGGCGTAGGGAAGGGAGTCATTGAGGCACTCCAGGGAGAGGCTCCCGAAATGATATTTGTTGGGGTGGGGAGCAGTGTCTCCCTACGAGGCCCATGGGGGTGGTAGTGGCGATGAGGAGTAGATGCCTCTAAATCCTGGTGGGCCATATCCCGAGTAAGAAAAATCCCCTCCTCCTCGTATCGGAAAATGCGCTTTCTTATAACCCTTTTTTGTATGATTTCATAATGGTAGATGGGGTGTGGGTGCCCAAAGGTTGTGGGTGTGGAAGTTGTAGCAGAAGAAGTTGAGCCACGTGGTATTGACACATTGGCGTTGTCCCTGCCCCTGCATCGGTGGGCAAGTGGCGATCGGGTTCTTAGTGCAGCAGCTTGGTTCCTGGAAAGCAGGGAGATTAAGCCATTAGTTCTAAATCAATGAAATTGATGTTCAGTGCCCCAATGCCATTTTTTTCTCCCATGTCTAGTAAGAAGGATCCACACAGACAACATCGCAGACTAGGATGTCCAACGTTTTGACTGCCCCAACTTCTATTGAGTTTCATGCTAGACCCACTATTTTCTTGGCAGGACCCAGCACCAGATAACTGGATCCAGTGACATGCTAATCCACTGATGTCCCAAAAGAAACTAATCTCCACATTGAGGATAATAACTTCACATAGGCCTCACCATTTCTGTTTAAAAGTCTTTCTTTGGGGCACGTGCATCTGTCTGTGGAGGGCTCATAGTTGTTTCCCCACATTCCCGCTTTCTAAAGGTGTTCGGTATCCATCTCTTATTCCGGGATGTTTTCTCCTTGATAGAAACGGGATGATGGAATATCGGTTCTTCCTTCCATGGATTCCTCCTCTAAACTCGTCACCAAGTCCGGTTATCCATTATAGAATAAGACGCTGTTTGTGAAACTCTTCCCAATTTCATTTCTTCATGGACACTGATTAGTTACACTGCTTCTTTCGGGACATTCCAAGGGGTCTGATTAGGGCATCAACCTTTGGTTGGTGGATTAGTCACGTTGGACATCACCAGAATGTCTAGATGCTGGAACACTAGCACGCCTGGAGTTTTCCTCTAATTATTGGGCTTCTTGAGGGCGCGGAAGCCAGAGGCATCCCACATCAAATGCGGGGAATTATATGCCATAGGCATGTATCTGAGGTTTTCCTTAGCCTCCCATGTTTAACACAATGTATGCCACGAGTTTAACATCTAGCGGAGATAGATCAAACTAATTGGAACACTGAATAGAGTGGATCAGATGGGTGAAACCCTTGGAGGGAACACTGATATCGAGGATAACACATGGTTAGTTACCCGGTTACTAAAAGGAGAAGTGAAGAGATGAATTGGCATGATCTCACCGGGATGTGGTATCCCAGGTAAGAATAATGATGGATAATGGATGGTCGAGTGAAGTGGATGGAGAATGAGATGGAGTCGACTCGAGGGAAATAATGATGTTGGTCTTGAGCCTCTATGAGACCTCCTACATATCCCCGTGGAAGGGAATCAAAGACCACATAGTTTAGGATGAGGGTATAGAATTGGTGTGTGTGTGTGGAGGACAACGATCTGATGATATACTGGGGCTTACACGTTGTTAGCAGCCTGAGGTTGGTATTACGCCACTGGGACAGACCAGAAATATGGGTCCCAATAGAAGGGAAAACAGTGGCTTACCACTAGGTTTGGGTTGACAATGACTTACTTCTAGAATAAAATCACAATGACTTACTACTACATGAGGTCCACAATGGCTTACCGTTGGGTAGGGGATCGCAATAGCTTACCGCTGGATGGGGTCATAATGACTTACAGCTAGATGGGGTCAAAATGGCTTACCATTGGATGGGGTCACAACGCCTTACCATAGGATGGGGTCACAATGGCTTACCGCTGGATGGGGTCACAATGGCTTACCGCCGGATGGGGTCACAACGCCTTACTGCTGGATGGGGTCACAACGTCTTACCGCTGGATAAGGTCACAATGGCTTATCGCTAGATGTGGTCACTACAGCTTACCACTAGATGGGGTCACAGTGGCTTACCGTTGGATGTGGTCACAACGGCTAATCGCTGGATGGGGTTGAACCTTAGGGAGTCTTCCTACATACCTTGTCTAGAATACATGGATCAAAGACCACATAGTTCAGAATGGGTTTGGGTTAACCGATGTGAAGACAGTCGGGACCAATGGATGTTAGGATTGAACCTCAGGGAGGCTTCCTATGTAACTTACCTTGGAAAGGATCAATAACCATGTAGTTCAGAAGGAGTGGGAACCAACATGAAGGGGGTCAGAACCAATGGATGGTGGGCTTGAACCTATGAGAGGCTTCTTATATACATTGCATTAGCAAGGATCAAAGGCCATGTAGTTTAGAAGGAGTGGGAGCTGACGTGAAGGGGGTCGAAACCAATGGATTGTAAGCTTGATCCTCAGGGAGGATTCCTATGTACCTTGCTTTAGAAAGGATCAAAGACAACGTAGTTCAGAAGGAGTGGGAACCAATGTGAAGGGGGTTGGAACCAATGGATGGTGGGCTTGAACCTTAGGGAGGATTCCTATGTACCTTTCCTTAGCAAGGATCAAAGACCATGTTGTTTAGAAGGAGTGGGTGTTTGGGGCTTACACTCTTGGCTGCCCAAAGAGGATGTCACAGTCAATTCTTACTCTAAGCCTATGTGAGTCATTCTAGGTGTTTGAAACAAGAGGCAGCAGAGGCCTGGCGATCAGGTCGCGAAAGGTGTGTCAGTGGGAAGTGGAATAGGGGATTACACGTGGTCAGTGTCCCAAAGAGGAAACAGGGACTTACGCGTGGTTAGCCGCCCAGGGAGATGGATATTGGGACTTATTCTAGAGAGGAGGCCTATTGGAGACAAATCACAACAGGAGAGGGATTTGGAACCTCAAAAAGGAGGGCTTCATTTCCCATCCCCCCCCTCTGGTCCTCAGCACTGAGGAAGAGAGGAGGATCAGGGATGCTACCTCCTACAAGAAAAGCTAGGGGCATACACCAAGGTGGTTTCCCTTTCCCCGTGGACAGACGGTAATCCAATAAAGAGGATCTCATTTCATGTGAGTAATTATTTCACGCCCATGGAGACCAGTGGGCCTGCAGAATGTCCAAGGTGGGGAACCCCACATACGGTGCACGGGGTGAGGTCGCAGTTTAACATCATGTGCTGAGGGCGATGGTTCTTGGCGGTTTAACATCATGTAGCTCGGACGATGTGGGTTCAGTCTGCACCCATTAGGACTTACATAACTAATACCTCCCACCCCTTGGGGAAGGGAAGGAATCAGCAATGTCGTGGTGAAGGGGTGTTATGGAGTGATCCATTGAGGGGTCCATATTATTGTGGCTATGCGAAGAAGCAATACCCGTTAGCGTACATATGCGAAGAAGCATTAGGCAAAGCAACAAAATGGGAAGTACCACCCAAGGAACTTTGAAATCACTTCGTGCAAACCTTGAGGTCCGCACGGGAAAAGGAGTTGTGGAGAAAAGGGTTTCATAGGTAGAAGCCTTGTGAATCTATGGTGCTCCATAAAGTAGAGGGGCTTTGTGAAGGGGTGTGCTTCACAAAGTGAAGTGGCCAAGACTAGGAATATGGATTAGGTGAATATGGAAGGTGCTTCGTGAATTGGAAAGGAATTCAAGGATTAGTGCTTCATGAAGCAAGGGTTCCTTCCAAAGTGTAGCATTGTGAAGAAATGTGCTTCACGGAGCACAGTGACCCTTCCTTATCATGTGGGTCACATGTACATAGAGAGTAATTTGCGGAGAATAAGTTCTCCATGAAGACCCAAGTCCCCTTGGGGATCCCCTTCCTTTGTAGAGGTCCATGGGCTCCACGAAGGTCATCCCTCTTTTAAGAGGGTCTGAATTCATGCAAAGGGGAAGGCACATTGCAATGAAAAAGTACCTCAAAAATATCATGGTTCGTAGAGAAAAAATTTCTTCATGATGTGGGATCTTAGAAGGTGAAATTTCATAGGATACATCCTTTGGGATCGAGGGGATCCTGGTATTTATAGGCTAGAGGCACTATGAAGCAGAGCCCGCTCAGCACGATGACAGAGCTTGCTCTATGGCAGGTTCGCGAACGTCAAATGGGTTTGCGAAGCATCCCGCCTGATTTCTCTGTGGTGGGTTTGCGAATGTGAAAGGGGTTCGTGGAGAATCCCACCTCGTTGCTCTATGGAGGGTTCATGAATGTCTAAGGGGTTCGCGGAGCATCCTGTCTCGTTTCTCTGTGGTGGGTTCGCGAATGTCAAAGGGGTTCACGGAGCATCCTGTCTCGTTTCTCTGCATTGGATTCATGAACGTCAAAGGGGTTCAAAGAGCATCCCACCTCTTTTCTTTGCAACGGCGTCACGAAGGATGAGATTTGTGTCGGCCACTGGGCCATAGGGGCTTCACAAACAAGCTTTGTAAGGAAGATCCTAATGCCTTCCATTTGATCTTGTTCTTCCCAAATTTTGGCACCAACAACCCCTAAATTAAAATATTAATACATATTATCCTTCCACTATTTAAGTTATAATTTATCCCATAGTTCAACGTACTTGACCAACCCCAGTTGGGGTGATTTCAATTATCATGGAAATTTTATCTTGAATTTTTGGGTTGACTTAACATAGTTTACATCAAGGGATAACTAACCAATAATTAATTGGTCTAACTAAGAGTAAAAGGTTCAAGAAATATTAAAAATAGGATTTAGGGATTGTGGAGTCCACCAAACAGATCAAGGAACTATGATTTAATATAGTTGGCAAGTCATGCCTGCCTAAAATCTTTTAAATATCTTTTCTAGACCAAGTCTAGGTTATGAGAAGGGAATATAGATTTTTTCCACAAGAATATCTAAGAGAAATGGTGTTATGAAACTGATGGTGAGGGATATTAGGATTCCAGAAATAGTGTGAGATTAATAAGAATTTAAATGGTTTGTATTTAATAATCTAATTTTGTAATCCTAACAATTAATAATTATCTTATCTTAATTTTTAGAAAATGTAATATCAAACAACTTTGAAAATATCACTATGATTCATACTAGATAAGGATAAAATTCTCACAAACATGAGTTTATAGGAATGATATAGGTTCTTAGACATTATAATGTATCACAAATTGAAAGTATACATGCTGGAAACCCCACTTCTTGAGTCTCTTACCAAAGAAGCTAGTGAGGATTAGGATATTCTTATTTGAAGCATGTAGATGATGCAATTAATATTTAATGTTTTATGTTATCCTCCATGTCCAGTGACCTTTAAAATAATTATTAGTACACGGATGTGTATAACATAGTTTCTCAACTTCAGTATCTTTATCAGGAGAAGGAAATATCGGAGATATATGAGACCTATAATGCATTTTTCATGTGAAATATTATAAACTTAGTGTCTATTGGACCACAGGTAGTCCCAAAGATTTGATACATTGAACACCTAGACATCTTGGGTTTTAACATCCTTGATGAGTTGTGTACATATCTCATTATAAAGTCACTACTTAAAAAATTCTTTAGTTTTATTGTGAATTATAATATGAGAAATGGAAAGAAGAAACTATTGGAACTTCTCTAAGTTGATAAAGGCATGGGGTGTACAGACCCATTATCTTTATGGTAAATAAAAAGAATAAGAACAATTAAGAGGGGCCAAAAACTCATTCCATGCCAAATAAACTTGAGAAATATACCACTAAAAATAATAAGATCAAGAAGAAATGAAAGGAATAAGATATAATATTTTTTACATATGGAAAGTAGGACTACTGGATGAGGAATTATACCTATCTAAAGAAGAGAGTTAAATTTTTAGGTGAATTTGGTGAATTTTTTTTATGTTAATATTTCCATATCTGTAAGTTGGGTATTAGATTCTACCTATGGTTCTAAAATTTGTATCTAGATATAGGACAAAATTATATTTTGGAATATTATCAGAGATGAGGTGGATCTATAGGATGCTAATAAATAAAGGATAGATGCTCTATCCATTCGAGACTACCATATCACATTGCCGAAATGATTGTTTTTTTTAAGGAACTGTTATTATTTGCCTATTGTTACCAATAACATTATTTCCATTTATTTATTATATATGGATGGATTTATTTTCATCTTTAGAAATAAATGTTTCTATTTTTATAAATATATCATAGGATACGATGTAGAAAAATTGAATAACGGTCTTTATATATTGAATTATGAAAACCAAATATTGGAAATTGATAATGAAACTCATAATCATGACTCATATGACACCAAGTTGTGGAATCTCCATATTGGGCACGTAATAATTTGAAAAATATCTATCAATATGGTTATTTATACTCTTTTGAGTTAAATCCACTTGAAATATGTTATTCTTTTTTATAAGGAATGATGACCAAACTACCATTCAGTGGTAATGGTGAAAGGACTATAGGGATTCTAAAATTTGTACATGACGATGCATGTGTACCTTTTCAAGTAGAATATATTGGTTGATACTCATACATTATTACTTTTATTTATTACATGAGTGGGTATAGTTATATTTACTTAAGGATGTATGTAACGACCCAAAATTTTTGAATGATAATTGTTTCCTGATAATGTGTTTTATATTATAATAAAAAACTATATAGATCGTTAATAATGATGTGAGTATATATTCAAATGTGACCATATAGTTTTGACCATTATATTACTATTGGTTAACATGACCATTGGAAAAAATACTCTTAATTATAATTTTAACATTATAATTTGTGTTATAAATAGAAATGATAATGGTTAATTATTGCAGAAAGGAGAAATGATGGTCTCAACAAGTAGAGTCATCCCATACAAAACTGATTTTTTAGATATTGGAAGGGAAGTATAATCATTGGGCTTCACTCTTGACCAATCCCAAGATGATCTTCAACATGTTAATCTTCAATGAAATCACTTACAGGAGAAGTTCAAGTTAGTAAAAATTACCACTCATGAACTGTTATCTGAGCAGCCCCAAGAATCTATCACCATCGCACACCTTAACCATAGGTCGTATGCAGTTGTTATAAGGGTTTATGTTTCAATCCCAAAATACTTAATTTTTAATGACATTTTTTAAATAAAATTCTTATTCCGCCAATTACTTTTTAAGAATGGGGTTTCTTAAGAAATTATAGTATGAATTTGATAAATTGATTTTTCAGACATAACTTGTAATTTTTAGAAAAGATATAAATATTATAATAAAATATGATATTATGAATAATACATATATTAATTAAATATTATGGTTAAAATTATCCTATTTAAATAGAAATTATAAAATGATTTTATTTTTTTCAAGTGCTAGAAATTTCACTATAAAATTTCACTATGCATTTTCTATCCGCTATTATTTATAATGAATAAGGATTTTTACATTAAATAGTTAAAATAATAATATTTACATAATTATTATGATAAAATAAATATAATTTTTTAAATCATCACGTCAAAATTAGGTTAGGGTGAATTTATGAGAATTTTAA
This sequence comes from Viscum album, assembly GCA_963277665.1. Taxonomy (NCBI): domain Eukaryota; kingdom Viridiplantae; phylum Streptophyta; class Magnoliopsida; order Santalales; family Viscaceae; genus Viscum; species Viscum album. Next base: position 825,973,019 of record OY728126.1, on the reverse strand, counting down.
AAAATACTTTATGTTTTTCAAAAATAGTAAAAATACAATATGAGTTTTTGAGTATGATTAATGACATCATAATGATTTAATAAGTATTGTATAATTATATTAAACTCTTTTAAATTAAAATATATTTAATATTTTTCCCAATTTTTCAATACCATGAGAAAATACCATGGTAAATCCCATGGTTTTTCATTTACAACTACCAAGATGTCTAAGAAAATTATTAAAAAAATCCTACTAGTATGCTTTAAATACCCATCCATTTTCCATTTCCATTCACTTAAAATTCATATTACATGAATATTTGATAATTTTATCTTATATGGAGTACTCCCAAGGTAACATCAATCCCCCAAGGTCTTGATCCTCATGTTTTAGGAACACTATTCAATGTAAAGAAAATCTCAACTTCTCTTTTCCTTTCAAGTTTCCTTTTTTAGGTGGTATGTATTTTAAATTTACAAAATATGTTCTTATATAAATTTTATTCTATCCATTAACTTTATTAGGAGTAATTTATTAAGGGTATAACCATATCCCCACTCTTTTTAATGTTTTCTAAAACCATGTTTCATACCCATTATTCTGCTGAATTTTCTTCTCAAAATTTATCCCTTTTTCTCAAGAAATTATCTTATTTAATTTTTTGAATACCCAAACCTATTTATTTTTTAGGGGTATTAACCTATATTTTAAAATTATATATTTTATAAATGAAACTCACCTTCTTTTTTCTTGTGTTAATAATGACATAAAGATATTTTCTTTAAGCATTTTTTTTAAACACAATGATTTTGATATGAAACCCATTTCTTTTATTCTTCATGGGTTGTTTATGAAATGTTTTATTATGATACATGTATTTCATATTAATTAATACATATTAAGGTTTCACCTTGATATCTATCAAATTCATTTTGTAAATAATTTATGCTCTAGAGATGATAAGTTTTATGATAGCTTGGTGAATAACCTTGGTAATTTGTACGACACCTCGATGACAAACCTTGGTGATATGTTTATGAATGTATCATTTAAATTTTTAGCCACTTTTTCATGTTAAGATTCATGTTATTTTTACTATTATATGGCTATTATTATTCTTCTCATGTCTTTATGATATTCTTTATGTTCTTATCGATAATTATGATGATCACTTGTAAAATGTTTCTCTTGGTTTCCCTTACTGGGCATTATGCTCTCTCTTTCCTTTGATGTATGTCCCCAGGTTATGAGATGCAATAATTTCAATTAGGATAAACCTATGATTAATCCTTTAAAGTGGATTAGAATAATATTTTATGTATTTATGTATTATGCACCTTATTTCCAAGAATATAAACATTAAAAGATAATGTGTTTGTATAATGTAATGTAAGTTATGTAATAAAGAGGTTGTATTCCATAGTTGATATCAAATGGAGGTTTAGTTATTTGTGGAAATTAGGATTTTAAAAAATTATAAATAACCTTACATAAATGTTAAAATATATGAAAGAATCATAGTATTTTGGTGAAGTATTTAGAAAGTGGTTTCCAAGCAAAAAATACCTGCTTGGATATGAACAGGTGGATGTGGTTATGGCACAAATATATCTAGGGATAACAAATATGATAAGTTGTGTTAGTCTTGACTCAACATAACCAGGTACATTACAATATCATTTACTGCGCACTTGCTTTGACACTCCCGGGGGATATTTTTGGTTAATAAAAAGTGTTAATGAATGAAGGATTTATGGAAAATTTAATTGTTGTTGAAGAATAACATATTTAAGAATGAAGTTTTATGTCCTAAAATTCCTTTAGAATTATAAGATTATTAAATAAAAAACGTTTCTCACTATGGTTTTCCTATTTTAGAAATTATAGGGAAAAAGGAGACGCTACATAAATGGTGTGTGCAACAGACAAGGCACTGAAGGCATTCCATTGGAATCCAAAATGGAAAAATTCATGAGAGTGACAAATCAACTGACTCAAGTTATGAGAAATTACTTGAATCAAGATAAGAGACTATATTCACCTCAAAGGTAAAAAATTTTCATTGAGTCCTTTATGTGTCAACATCCACCTTCTATCATTGGATCCACTGACCCATTGTTTTTTGAAAAATAGATAATCTCTACTGAAAAGATCTTTTATCTACTCTATTTTTTGAAATAAGAGAAAGTCAGATAAGTTGTGTACCATTTATAAAGATAAGTTGATCAGTGATGGAAACTAGTTAAAAAAGAAATCCAATAGGATATATTGATGCAATTGAGTGGGAAGAGTTTAGGGGAACCGTTTTTGAAAAATATTTTCCCTGATCAATGCGAATGAAAATGGAAAAGGAATTCCTAGAGCTGAATTAGAAGGAAAATGAATCTATGGGATGATATGAGATTTACTTCACAATAATTTTCCATTACACCTATAGCTTTTTCATGGATCCTAATGGGAAGATTGATTGATTCTTCGATGGACTAAGACCCCATATATGGATGAATCTATACAAACATGACTATAAAAACTATGAAGAGATCGTGAGGAGTTATATGATTGTTGAAATGGAGTAAATAAAGACATATTAGTCCCATAAATAAAATAAAAATAATAGATATCCATAGACAAACTTGGGGAGGAAATTTTATCAAGGAAGGGGAGGAAGGAAACAGTAACATTACAAGTGTAAAAATTGTGGGAAGAAGTATTCAAGTGAACTGCTTACTTGGGAATGAGAAATTTTAAAAGTGTGGAATCGATGTTCATATTTCTAATACCTATCATAGTGAGATAAATCTTACACTTTTCAAAACTAACGACAAATGGGAGATGGTGCAGGCCTAGCCTAAATTACAATGCTTCATGTGTGGATATCTTGGGCACTTTTCCAATCACCGCCCAAATCTGAAGTAAATGGAGGGGAATCACCATCAACCTCAATATAGGCCAAGGGAGAAAGGTAATGATTTTTCTATCATTAAGGCTGAAGTTTAAGCTTAAAATGATTTGTTGGATAGTCCTCTTGTTGTTCTATAAAATCTAGAAAGTAATTTGTTTGATTCTAGTTCTAATAATTCCTTTATTTTCTCTAATTTTGCAAAGAATATAGAATCAATCCTTGAACTTCTAGAAGTTATGTTTTCTATCAAGTCTCCTGGAAGGATTATCCAAGAATAAATGTCGTATATAAACTCTAGTATTCACATTGGTGAAAATAATATCATCACAAAAATAGTAGTCATTCTCACATTGGAATTCAATAATATGCAAGGGATGGACTAGCTCTCAAAGTATAATGCTAAGATCAACTACAGAAGCAATGAAATCTTAGTAGTATTTAATGAAAAACCTATAGTTTTCTTCAAATGAATGATATATAAACTGAATCTTTGTCTAGAATCACATATCATATCTTTAGTTATAGAAATTATTGGTGAATATGAAGAAGGAAAAAAGTATATGAATAGAAAATGTCCCCATCATTCATGAATACATTAACGTATTTCCTAAAGAGTTACCTAGACATCCCCCCAAAAAGAGGTAGAGTTTTCCATTAATCTCAGTTCTAGTTCAAATCCAATTTCATAGACCCCATATAGAATGGAAAATATGGATCTAGATGAATTAAAGAAAGAACTCCATGTACTTTTGGAGAAGGGTTTTATCCAACCAAGCGTGTCTCCTTGGAGATAATTTGTTCCCTTTATGAATAAGAAGGATGGATCAATGTGACTATGCATTGATTATAGATAACTTAAAGGGATCATAATGAAGAAAAATTACCCACATCCATGAATTGATTATTTATTTGACCATCTTCATGGGGCTCTATTCTTCTCCCTGATTGATCCTCGATATGGTTATCATCAATTGAGGGTGAATAAATAAGATATTTCAAAGACCATCTTACAATAAAAATATGGGCATTATCAGTATGTTGTAGTGCCCTTAGTCTTAACTAATTCTCCTTTTATATTTATGGATTTGATGAATAGAGTCTTTAAGGACTAACTTGATAAATGTTTAGTAGTTTTTATTGATGATATTATGGTATATTAAAAAATTCATGAGGAGTATGAAGATCATCTAAGGGTTATTTTTTAAATCTTTTAGGAAGGATACGCTATTTGTAATGTTCATAAAAGGTGAATTTTGGTTAAAATAAGTTTCTTTCTTAGGTAACAATGTAACTAATGAAGAAATATCATTTGATCATTCCAATAAAAAGGTTCTGGAAAATTGGCCTTTACAATAGTAACTGATATTCGTAGTTTCCTTGGTTTAGCAGGATATTATAGAAGGTTTGTGAAAAAAAATTCATGAATTTCTAATCCACTAGAAAAGTTAACTCCAAAAGGTCCAAGTTTATCAAGACAAAGGAGTGTGAATAATGTTTCCAATAGCTAAATAAGAGATTGTTTACTGCACCTATGTTAAAACTACACTCTATTAGAGAAGGATTAATTATTTTTATTGATGCATCTCTAAAAGGGATTGGGTGTTCTCTTAGGAAAAATTACAAGGTGATTTCTTATGGACCACATCATTTAAATCCTCATGAGAAGAACTATCCTACACATTATATAGAACTAGTTGTGGTTGTTTTTAATTTGGAGACATTGAGGTACTATCTTTATAGGGATAAATGTAACATATATATAAACCATCAAAGTTTGAAATATATTATCATACAAAAGGGATTGAACATGAGACATAGGAGATTTTTAGGACTTCTTAAAGTCTATGAGTGTTCAGTTCAATATCATCCCAGAAGATCAAACAAAGTCATTGATGCATTAAGTTGGAAAGACCCTATTGTGCTGGCCATGATGAGGATTCATGGAGATCCTTTGATCAAAGTCCTAGTAAAACTAGACATGGGAATGATAAGGGAATGGATTTCATTATCCCTATCTCAAATGATTTATCAACCATAATTACACGATATGAAAAAGAAATATCAAAGAGAATATCATTTGTTATAGAAAAAGTTAGAGTCTGTGAAGAATGATAAGTGTCATGAGTTCAATATTGATCTAGAAGGTGTACTGAAATTTCAATCAAGACTATTTATTCCATCAATTTAGGAAATAAATAAAGAGATTATGGATGAATCTCAAAGATATATTTACTCTATACATCCTGGAAGTACGAAAATTTATAGGAACCTTCAAAATCATTATTAATGGGGTAACATGAAATGGGAGATTGCCGACTACACTACAAGGTTCCTGGTGTGTCAACTAGTGAAGGAAGAGAAAAAAATTATTAAAGGGGTATTACAACCACTACCCATACTAGCATGGAAGTGGGATAATATCACTATAGAGGTTTTCACTAGTCTCATGAAAGCATCCAAAGGAAATAATGTGATATGGGTTATAGTGGACCATCTCACCAAGACTTCACATTTTATCTATATTTGATAAGATTTTTTTATTGACCAACATTCCAAGATTTACATAAAGGAACTGGTAAGGTTGCATTGAGTGAATATTTTTATCATTTATGATCATAATCCAATGTTTACATAAAAATTTTGGAGAAGTATTCTACATTATTTGAGTGCCGAATTAAATTTTAGTATGGCCTATCACCCCAAACCGATGGACAATATGAAAAAACTATTTAGACACTCAAGGAAATGTTGAGAACATGATCAATGTAATTTAAAGGTGGGTGGGATCAATATATCCCATTAGTTGAGTTCTAATACTACAATATCTTCCATTTTAATATTAAAATGGAACCCTATGAAGCTCTATATGGTAAGTGTTGTATAACTCATACTTTTTAAGACTAATCTTTTGGTAGAAAACTTCTTGGGATTGATCTTGTGCAAGAGATGACAGAAAAGGTTCATTCCATCCAACAACACATAATATCTACTCAGAGTGGGGAGAATATCAATGCTGAAAACCATTTAAGGGACTTAGAGTATTATGTTCTTGATAATTTATTCCTTTGAATTTCACCATGGAAGAGATTCATGCAGTTTGAAAAGAAATGGATGCTCGGCACCAGGTACATTGGCCCCTATAAAATCCTTGATTGAATAAGAGAAATGGTCTATCGACTTTCACTTCCTCCAAATCTATCTCATATCAATATGTATTCTATGTTTCTCTCTTGACGAAGTACATTCCTAAACCTTTACATGTTTTGAATCCTAAGGTGGAACAATTGGAACATGGACTCTTTTATGAGGAGAAACTGCTTGAGATCTTGGACTATAGATACAAGGTTCTACAAAACAATACTTCCCACCTCGTTAAATTGTTATGGAGGAACAAAAAACATAAAGAATCCATGTGGGAACTGAAGGAAATAATGAGGCATAAGTACTCTCATTTTTCACAACTAAGGTAAAGAGATAAAATTTCCGGGATGAAATTTCTTAAGGGGGGAAGAATGTAACGAACAAACTTTTTGAATGATAAATGCATCATGAAAATGTGTGTTATATTATACTCAAAAAAACTATATATATATATATATTTAATAATGATATGAGTATAAATTGAGATGTTACCATTGATTTTTGACTATTATATGACCATTGGTCAATATAACTGTTGGGAACAATACTATTAATAATAATATTAACATTATAATTTGTGTTATAAATTGAAATGATAATTGTTGATTAATACAGAAAGAAGAAATGATGGCCTCAATCAGTAGAGTCATGTCATGTGAAGTTTATTTTTCTGAGCTTGGGAGGGAGGTAGACTCACTAGGATTCACACTTGAACAAGCCAAATCTGAGCTTCAACATGTTAATCATGAATGAAATCACCTAGGGTTGAATTTCAAGTTAGTGTAAATTACCACTCGGGCGATGGTATCCGAGCAGCCCCAAGAAACTATCATCATCGAAAACCTTACCATTAGGTCGAATATAGGTGTTATAAGTGGTTATTTTTTGAGGGACTAGTTACCTAAAGAGTAATTAAATTGTAAAAATAAAATTTTTGTTCCATAAATTCCATTTTAAGAATAGTTTTTCATAATAAAATTGAGTGGGAAATTGATAAATTGATTTTTTTGGATAGAAATTTTACTTTCCATAAAAGATATAAATATTATAATAATATATTTTATTATGTATACTACATATTTTAATGAAATAATATGGTTAAAATTATCCTATTTATATAAAAATAATAAAATAATTTTATTTTTTCTTGTACGATAAATTTCACAATGAAATTTTACTATGCATTTTCTATCTGTGGTTATTTTTAATAAATAATAATTTTTATATTTAAAAGTTAAAATTATCATATTTAGATAATTATTATGATAAAACAAATATGATTTTTGAAATTATAACATCAAAAATAGATTATGATGAATTTATGATAATAATCTAAAATACATAATTTCTTCATGAATAGAAAAAATACAGTTTGAGTTTTTCGGTATGTTTAATGAAATAATAATGATGTTATAAGTAATATAAAATTATTTTAGAATTTTTTTGATCAAAATATCATAATAGGAGTCCATATTTTCCAATAAAAAGGGAAAATACCATAATCAAGCCCATGGTTTTTCATTTACAACTACCTATGTGTCCAAGGATATTAATAAATAAATCCTCCTATTTTATTATAAATACCCACCCATTTTTCATTTAAATTCATTTTAAATTCCTCCTACACAAATATCTGATATTTACACCTCCCATGTATTCCTCCCAAGGTTCCCTAAAGACCCTAAGGTCGTGATCCTCAAGTTTTAGGAACACTCGTCAAGGTAAGGGAAAGCTCAAATTCTCTTTTCCTTTTAACTTCCCTTTTTATGTGGCATATATTTTAAATTTACAAACTATTCCATTCTATCTATTTTAATATATCCCTTTACTATATTAAGATTCATTTATTAATGGTATATCATTATCCCCTCTCTTTTTAATGTTTTCTAAAACCATGTTTTATACCCATTATGCTACAAAATTTTATTCTCAAAATTTATCACTTTTTCTCAAGAAATTTTCTTATTGTATTTTGTGAATACCCAAAACTCTCTATTTTATAGGTTTATTCTCTTAGATTTAAAAATTATATATTTTATTATAGTATAAAAATACATGAAACCCATATTACTTTTTCTTGGGTTAATAATGACATAAATATCATGTCTTTAAGCATTTTTTTAAAATGCAATAATTTTGATATGAACCCTATTTATTTTATTCTAAACCAGTTATTCATGAATTTTTTTATTATGATATCTGTGGATTATGTTAATTAATACATATTAAGGGTTTACCCTGATAACACTTCAATTCAGTGGCTAAATAATTTAATCTTTATAGATGATAAGTTTTATAATGCCTTAGTGAATAACCTTGATAATTTTTACGACACCTGAATGATAAACTTTGGTGATATGTTTATGAATGTATCATTTAAATGTTGTATCCACATTTACATGTTATGATTCATGTTATTTTTACTATGATATGTCGCTTTTTTCCTTTTCTCATGACTTTATGATATTCTTCAAGTTCTTATCGATAATTCTCATAATCACATATAAATTATTTCCCTTGGTTTCCCTTACCAAGCCTTATGCACCCCCTTTCCACTTATGTATGTCCCCTAGTCATGAGATGTAGTAATTGTAATTATGATGAATCTATGATTAATCCTTTAAAGTTTATTAGAATAATGTTTTATGTTTTCATGTATTATGTACCTTATTTCAAAGACACTAAATGTTAATAGATCCTATGTTTGTACAATGTAATGTAAAGTTATGTAATAAAAAGGTTGGATTCTATAATGTATAAGTTTTAATCCTTTGATAAGTTTATATATTATAAGAATGAGGTTTATAATCATGTTGGTAAGAAGATAGATAAACTTTTATCATATTGAGGTTGTGACTATCTTAACCAAGACATTATTAAATTTCTATGTGAGTATGGGATTCTATCTCAACTCACACCACCTTATACATCACAGTTGAATGGTGATGGTGAAAAGAGGAAATTTACCTTGTCAGACATAGTAAGGATGACGACGAGTCAAATAATCCCTCTATTATGCTTTTGGGTATATGAATTATAGAAAACATTATACTTACTAAATTAAGTACCAAACAAAGAAGAAAATGATATTACCTTTAATTTATAGAGTTAAAAGAAACATGTTTTGTCACATTATTGTTCTTGGGGATGTGAGGTTTTTGAAAAGGTTATCTCAATAAAAAAACTAGAACCCCAAGGAACAAAGTGTATTTTTATAGTGAATTCCAAAGAGACATGGGTATACTATCAATAAATCCCTTGAAATAAGAAATTAAATATCAATAGGCACACCATATTTATTGAGAGGGAGCACATACTCAATAAGGGTAGTCATAGAAAGATTGAATTTGATAAAGTTAGTGATAAAGATATAGAATAATATTTACAAGAATTGATTTCATAGGTCCCCATAGAAGATTTATTTATTAAAAAACAATTAATATATAGGGTAAATAGATAGGTAAGATAACCAAATAGATATGGTTTTATAGTCACCGATAATGGGGACTCATTATTGGTTGAAAATGATGATCATATTTCCTACAAGCAGGAAATAGAGAGCTTAGATGTTATAATATGGCAATATGACATGAATTATGAGATGAATTCCATGTATCAAAACTACGTTTGGGTTTTGATCGATCAACCTATTGATGTAAATCCTATTGGGTGTAAATGGGAATTCAGGAGAAATATGGATATGTAAATTAATTGAATACCTATAAAGAACGACTAGTGGACAAAGGGTTTAGAAAATGTTAAGGAATTGACTATAAAGAAACCATTTCTCTAGTTTCCATGTTTAAACACATCATAATTTTATTTTATATAACACCTTACCATTACTATGATCTTTGGAAAATGGATTTCAAAAATGATTTCCTTAATGGGAACCTTCAAGAGGTTGTGTACATCACATAACCTGAATATTTTTTTAAATCTGATAAATTCCAAAAAGGTATGAAAGTTGTAGAGATCCATATATGGATTAGATAAGGAATACATTTCATGGAAAATTCAATTTTATTAAACTATATAGAACTTTTGTTTCATTATGAATGAATGTAAGCCATGTCGTTAAAATCAGTTTCGTGGTAGTATAATTTTTTTCATAGTAGTATATGATAATGACATATTACTAATTGGAAATGATAAAACAGCATTAAAATAGGTTAAAAAATGGTTGGTCAAGTGATTCTCCATGAAGGAAATAGGTGAAGAATCGTATATTATGGGTATCAAGACCATGCATTATTGGTCCAATAAGATTTTCAGACTAAGTCAAGTTACATAAATTAATTGGATACTAAAAAAGAATTATTATAGAATAATCCATGATAGGATTGGTTCTAGTGTCCCATGGTATACATATTTATAAAAAAACATGTCCTTAGAAACAATAGAAAAGAGATATAATGAGTAGGGTCCCATATTATTATACCATATGATCTATCATGTGTTCCATTTTGTGTAGAAGGATTGACTTTTCCTGTACTTTGAGCGTGGTAGACAGATATTAAAAAGATCCATGTGAACAATATTGGACTGTTATTTAGGATTTCCTTAAGTATCTAAGGTGTAATAAGGATATGTTCCTAGTGTATGAATGAGATACATAACTAGTCATCAGGTGTTATACAAACGGTAGTTCATATAGATTAGAATGATCTAAAGTCACAGTCTGGATATGTCTTTTGTCTCAATAGAGGAGTTAGAAGCTGGGAGAGTTCAAAGAAGATGGTTTTTTTATGATTTTATAGCACACTCAGAGTATATTGCATCTTACAATACTACCAAGGATGTATTTTAGATTCAAAAAAATTTATAATATCTTGATGTGGTACCTAGTTGTAAATATCTTATCCCAGTTTACTGTGATAACACTATTGTGGTGTATCTCCCCAAATATATAAGATCACATAGAATGACATAGTTTATATTTTGTAAGATTCATTACTTGAGGGTTTTTTATTAATGAGGTGAATTTTAGGTGATAATATTATCTATAGAGGAATCCATGGTGTACCCATTGAAAAATTTTTATCTTAGCAGATGAATGAGTATCATGTGAGGCATAGTGGAATGAAGGTTGTTTTTAGTTTTCTATTGTGAAAGTGGGAGTCTATTGGAGTAGGTTCCCTATAACTAACTTCTTTAGTTATTGATTTATTTTATTATTATTAAATAAGATTTCCTATAAATATTTATTATTCTTCTGTATGATATTTGTATGTGATAATATCATTAGAATTTATTTTGTGATGAAAATTCGTAGCAGTTCCCCACTATTAAGAGAACCTTTAGGTTCTATGATATTATTCTTGATTCTTGTTCTATGTTAGGATGATATTTTCTAACATGGAATAGACAATACAATCTATTAATAGTATGATGATCATAATACATTGATACACCTTATCATGTTGTTCTCCCCTATTAATATACAAGATATGAGGTTGTGGGAACAAGCTCGTCAATAGAAAATCCACATTTCTATGTGTCATTGGATGTTCCTGTCTTTGAAGGTGTGTATTGATACTTACATTAATATTATCATTAACATATATCATGAATCACATAATTTTATGTGTTGATTAAAACCTTTATTACATATGTTCATGATGATTTATGATACAATGGGAGCATCATGAATGATATAAATTTAATGGATAATTTAAGAAAGGATTTATCCCGTTTGTCTCTTGAAAAAAGTTAATATCTTGGGACCTTTTATGTGAATGGAACCTCCTAAATAAATGTATGGACATGGTGTTTGATGGGAGAGTTGATTTCAAAAAATTAAAAGAAATATAGATAGAATATATCAGTTGATGGTACCAACATTCAACCTGAATGATTTGAGATATTGTGATAAAAGGATTATATTACATGGTAAACATTCATAAGATGTTGGACATAATTGTGACATTAAATTCTTTCTGTATGTATGTATTAGAGTGTTTTTAGATTTCAACCATATAATTTAAATGGTTATGTATAATTCCATAGAAAAATCGGGGTAGAGGATCACATACTATGTGTATCCACAATAATAGTAAAATTCTAGTATTGAGTTTAAAAATGTAGAATAAATAATATTTATTCAGGTTTACTTAATATTAATAATTTAATTAGAATTTATTGAAAATAATAATTTATTTAAATAATAAATATAAAAATCAGTTTACAAGTTTGTGGAATATAATATTTATTATATTTATCAAGGAATAATACAGTGATATTTATTTATAAAATGAATCGTAATTATTCAAGGATCTGTAAATGTGGATGAAGGAAAGTGGATTGAGTTTAATGGTCCAATTGTAAATGGTGTAACTTATATATATATTTATATTTTTTATAGGCTTCACATGTAAATATTTTAATAATAATAATATTATTATTATTATTCTACATGGATCCAACTAAGAATTATGGAATTGGGAAAGGGCTTGTGTGCAATTTTCCAACACTAAACCATCAAAAATAAATATCTAATTATATCTATTTCAAAAAAAATTTAAAAATGGACTGGTTGATACTCTTTAAAGGACTAGAGAGAAATCAAGATATATAGAGTTCACTTCTCCACTCTTCTCTTAAGACAATGAGATAGCATCAAGAGTTTTTTCCCTCTTGATAAGAATTTTTCTATAGTCAACAACATACAACAAAAGTGATTAGGATCGGTCATGTTAGAACTCAATGCTTCTACAACATTGTTTTGATATTATGAAACATTTTTGGATCACCATTATAGGGATTTTAAACTTTTATCCTCTAGTGAAATAACGGTGTGACGAGATTTATTCCACTAATCATCAACAAAGAGAGAATTGTGAGTTAATGTAATTCTATGTCTAGTTATAAATTAATTATAAATTAAATGTAAATATCCTTATAACATAGTTTAAATTTCATAATATATTCTAGTAATATACTTATTTATTTTAAATGAACTTTTGATCATGTAAGGTGATGATTACACATTATTCAAGACTTAAAATCCCAGTTGGTTATACTAATAATGGATGGTTCCACTACACCTAGAACTTGAAATCCCTTCCTATGGTACCATTGTTATAGATCAATAATATTTTCACATTCTAGTAAATGTTTCTATGATGGTTTCAATCAATTAATATCTACCAATAACTATTTTAAGGATCCTCCCCATGATGTCGCTATCAATGACCATGGATAGGCCCCCCTTTACTTGAATTAGATCATGCTTAGGGAACTCCCATGCTGGTATAGAAGGAAGAGCAGGGGGAATCAATGCTCTATCAATCCCAAAGCATAAAAGCCTGTGATAAAAGAGGGTTTTGAGGAGATAATCCTATAACCATCACCTCCACTAGGTGTTCGTTCTCATAGGCTAAGGATGACCATTCCTAAGGCTAAAGTAAAGAAGATTATAAAGTCCCACTATAAATATTTCTATGTGGAGGATGTAATGGATTATTTACATGGTATAAATGTAGATCCACCTCACCTATAGAAATTTGTATCTCTATTATCTAAATATAATATTGATATAGGAGAGACATTATGATCTGACTAGATACCATGGGTTGAGGATTATCGTTCTATCAGGTCACCAACCCTTGATGAACTCGCTCACCTATAGGAAGACCCATCCAATATAGTAACATCGATGATGACTGTGTCACCTAATCTAGGTAAACTTTTTATTTAGGGGAGTTAAAACCATATAATTTATCCTCCAATAGTTTTTGATGTATAGTAATCACCTTTTGGGAATATATAAATTACGTTTTTTGTCAGATTTAATGGATTGTTCGTAAATTTTTCAAGACAAAATTTTTATGACCAATTAAAATTTTCCATTGAATATTGAAAAATAATGGCCACAACAAAGAGATTATATTTTCACATTAAAATTATAATAAATCGAAATATATTGGAAGAAGAGATACCTCATCATAGGAACTTTATTTTATGATGTTTTTCATCATCTGAAACCTTTTTGGTCCAACATTGCTGTATAGGAAGGACCCAAAGTATAGACCCTCTAGTGGTGATCCACACATGGACCTTCGATCTATAAAAAATGATGATGTATTATAGGTTCCTAGTGTTATAGATGTATCATCTTTCAGTTTTAGTAGTGATTTCTATGATGATTTCATCAAAAATAATGTATCATCTTTACAATCTCTTTCTTGATAGGGTGAAGGTGGAAGAAGAATATCAAGAGTGTTTTTTGGGCTTGAGTGAGATATAGAATTTTTTTTTGCACAATGATTCTAAAATTCAATCAAACCTTCCCAATTAATGTATCCATATATTTATAGAGTTGGGTTTATGGTTAAAATACTATTTTATTTCACAATTTCCCTTAAATAATATAATAAACTTCATCGGACCCCATGTTATATAATAATATTATTATTATTTTTATGGTGTGTGCTAACTAGTGTAATGATAAATATTATTGTACCATCCTATAAATTAATATTTATCATCATATTTGATCTTAGTATATTTCTACCTCCTCTTCATTTATCAAATACCTGAATAAATATTTAATTTAACATTTATTCATCCAATAAGAAAAATTATATATCCATGTAATTTAATAATTACCTTATGAATAAATATATATTTAATTTATGTGATGTTCTAATCCTGAATAAAATTATTTCTTGGTCTTGAGATTAATATATATTACAATAATTTAATTTGAATAGAATTTAATTGAGATCAATTAAATCACTTAGTGTGTGACCCTCTAGGATCCTTTCTTGTAATCATTAGGCAGTCTTGCCTAAATTCCAAGATTGATGTGAAGAAATAGGTCAAGGAACCCAAGAGAAATAAGTTAATGTGATAATGAAAATAATAAAATGAAAATTCTCACTATGAAATATAATCTCTTTTCCAAAATAACTCATCAACAAGGTTGGACACACATATCACCAACTTATGTAATTGATACATCTTTCATTAAATATCTGAAATAAAATAATCCTTACATTATATCCATGGAATTTAATGTGACAGTTCCATTTAAAAGAAATGGTCAATATATCAACTTTGGTAAATATGGAATGTCAAAATATATCCTTTACTTATGAATTAATAACACATCACTCATGATTCGCCCAATGTATCTAATTTTTCCAAGAACTATATCGTAATGGTTTATGAAATTCATCAAAGTGTGTGATTCATGACATGAATTAATAAAAATCATAAAGTATAAGTACTAGTACACATAATCATAGGAAAGAATATCTAATGACACATAAATATGAATAATTCCTACTAGCGGAAATGTTCTCATAATCTATCATCTAAGAGATTACTAAATGATAACTTAATGAGAAGAAGTATTTTATTCTTATGTGTAATCACACCAATAATTAAACATTCCATGTGTCACATCATAGAATATTATCATTTCATTGAACTATTTTTTAGAATAACATCATGGATTTTAAAAGTTATCATCATAGAGAGGAACTTATATGAACTTATCAATGAAAAAAAATTATAATAGCCCTGAACCCATACTCCTAGATCTGGTGATAAAAAATTATTATATTTCATGCTTTTATACTGATAAACATTATTCAATTTCAGAAGTATAGAACATACAACATCAAATTGAAATATTGAATCACTGACATTCCAATGGACCGTTTAGGTTTAGAGTTTTAGAGAATTAGTAAAAAATCTTACATAATAATATTGGTGTTATAAAATGAGTATTTTTCAAATATGCCAATATTTTACTATTAATAATTAAGTATTATATACCTCCCATAAATTCTTTCACACAATAACACTTTCTATAAATAATTAATTTAATATTATTCTTCATAACCTGGGGAAAAGGAAAACATAAGAAGGGTGAACTCAAGTGCTTAGTAAGGGTAAACATAAGAATTAAAAATTAAATTTCATCAGTGAGAATAAGAGTATGATGATAATAATCAAATATCATGAGCATAAAAAAGATAATTTATACCTATCAAATGTGGATCATATATATTGATACATGGAATGAAGCTTTAATGAAGGCAAGAGTCATAGGAATCAATAATCATGAGCCATGTGATGTCAATATTTGTCAAAGTATCCATTAAAAACTCATAGTAAGAATAAATAAAACATGTTGGAATCTTGGAAATTTGACTTCATTGAACCCTTAAAAAACCTTCCAGTGTAATAACCAAAATAGTCGACTTCCATCATAATTCTCTAGGGAACATAATCATTAACCAATGCATTGGAGAGCTATATTGGGATCCCTCATCATTATGAACTATATCAGGATCGCCCATAATTATGAGATATATTAGGATCACCCATCATAATAAACAATTTAAAAGAACCATATCATGGTTATAACACATGAAATGGTTCATTTTTCAGTATAATAATAATAATTTTTCATTCATATCTTGACTTATAAGTAGAAATCAAAAGGGTACCAAGAAAATATAATGATATATATAGAAAAAGAGTAAATGTGGAATCATTATAACATATCCCCAATGGAGAAAAAGTAACCTCAAGGGTTGTTGTCATTTATGAATAGAAATACCATAAAAATAATATTAATAATATTCTTGAGGAAAATAAACTTTCTACTTCAAAAATCACTTTTAAGAACTAAAAATTCAAAGAAAATTGCGGAGATCCTTTTTATTGAAAATAAATCTAGAAAATTATAAAGGGATATTACACGAAAATAATGCCCTTGATAGTGGGAAAACTAGTTCATTACATAAATTTTAAAAATAAATATTCTTTTCAATCATTTATAAAGTGATTTAAAAGTGACCCATGTAGAAAATGCTAAGAAATTTACTTTTAAAAGATATAAAGAGAAGTTTAAAGATCACTTAAAATAAATTTATGAAATTATTTATGTTTAGAAAAGAAAATTTTAGAAAAAATTTAAAAAAACATTCATGTGGAGGAGAATGATTCCCAATCCAAAAAAGATACAAGATTATTATCACTTAAAAACAAATTTCTTGACAATTCTTTGATAAATAAGGGAGGAAATGAATATTAAACATTTAAATCACATTAATAACCAAAAGAGAAGAATATATACGTGGTTAAATAAAATAAGAGAAAATTATCCCTCCAAAATAAACATTAATCCTGGAAAATCCTAAAATAAAATGAGATTATATCAAAAAATACTTACCATTTTTGTAACATTTAAATCTTAAATTTTTGATCAAAATGAATTCAAATGAAACATTAAATATCATGAATATAAGTATATACAAGATATATAATTTTTAGGGGTTGTATATACACCTCATAAAATAATATAGGTGCATAAAATAATGATATGTCTCAAGAAACGAAAAATTTAAGATCAATAACCTTTACAGAGATCATATCAATGAGTTAATAATTAATCAATGGAGATAATAGGTGTAAAAAATTTAACTAAAAAAAGTTTAAATACAACATAAATTAAAAAAGGCCAATTCACACTTAATCATCATATAATATAGTCAATAAAGAAGTGATGTAACTTAATAAAAGAAAATTGAGTTAAGAAATGCCTTGCCACTTGGTAACTTTCAGGTTAAATCCATTTAAATGATGTAATTTTATTTAAAAAATAAAATACCATGATTCATTATGGATTCATGATATAAAATTTAAAATGTGTAGTATAAACACCATATAAAAAAAATTAGTTGCAAAATATTAAAACGTGACTCAATGAATGGAAATTGAGATAGAATCCCCTAAATTTACTCTAATTCTAAATTTTATTTTTTAGTAAGGATCACTTTGAACAAACCATATGAATTATACAATGAAGCTTTACTTCTACTAATATTGGATCTAAATGAATAAAATCCTTTATTTTCACTTCCTTTATCATAGAACTAAGAACTGGGAATAATTAAAAGGGTTTTGGGTTGAGTATGTAGAGGCTTTCTTGGTTTCAACTAGAAAGAAAAGTTCTCCTTTTATAAATAAAATTCATGGTATGCTTACATTATGGTACCCTCCATTAAAATATATCTTCCATAATTATTCATATATTACATTGGAATGTGCCACACCATGAAAAACATATCTTCAACATTAAATTAATTCCAAATAACATGTTAATATTCTACCCATTTAGTAATCTATAATCCTAAAAATGAGTAGCTTTCATGGAGGATATGTTATTACAAGATTATAGAGTAATATAGAAACTATTACAAGGACTTTCTAAGAGATAAAATGAGTTTTTATAACTGTTTATTTGTATATTCATGTTGCATTTCACTAATCTTGATCTTTTTTTTCAATAAAAACAACTTGTAAATTGATATGATGATGACATATTAATTTTATATATAATATTAAATTTTATTTAAAATATTCACATCTTGGAGATAATAGTTTTGTACTATTTTATACCTTATTATTTTATTTTACATCATCTTATAATTTCATTGATGTATAATAAATATATATATATATATATATATCTTTAACCTTCAATTAATTGTGGGTTTCATGAGAATAATAAGAAAGAGATGCAACAAATTTAAATATGTGAGTGTGTACTTAAATTTATATGGATTTTATATTTCTATTATGTAGGTTTTTGTCCAAGTATCTTACCATTATGTAGGTATGGAAGAACCCTTGCGTAGCAAGGGTTATGTGTGGGTTACCCCTACATGTGATTTGATTTATAGGGATGACCATTAAATGGGGGTAATTTTACTCTCAAAAAAGATAGAAATCTTGGACGTACCGTTACACGAGTATCAAACTACCTTTAGATAGTGTATGGGAGTTCCAGGTTACCCTTACATAGTGGTTGTTCTACCTTTATATAGCTGGTCGTTTGGGTGGTTTATCATTATGCGACCTTAAAAACTATTGTGCTACCCTTACTTGAGTACTATCTAAGTTTAAGAATGATTTGGAACTCACAAATTACACTTAAAAACAATTATATGACCATTACCTGACATTTAATATTAGTGGATGACCCTTATATGAGTCATAAGAATCCATAATTACACTTATGTAGGATTTAGAATACCTTTATGTGGGTAGGAAAACTAAAAATCTATACTTACGAAACCTGTAATAAAATAGGTTTACCTTTATGCATCTCATAGAAAATTATATCTACATTTACACAACATAATAAAAACACCTCTTACACTTACACAAGTACAAATTCTACCCTTATATAGAATTATTTATTATGAAGAATAAGATTTTAACTATTAAATTTTATAATTCTATAATTCTATTTATAAAACACATAAAATCCTTTAATTTCATAACATATTAATATATTATATCTCCAATTTAATTGAAATCTTATTATACTCATTTCAAACAAATTATTTCTTTACAATGATAAATGTTGTATATTAATATATATCAATAGTTTTATGTTATCACAAAATTTTATTTGAATATTACCCCCATGAGTTATAAACGTATTTTTGATTAAATTATAAATTTTATAATGATGTTATTTTTCAATTAAATTATATGTATGTCTAATTTATTTAATAATAACAATATATTAAAAATTAATAGTATTAAAAATATGAGGTTTTTCATTTTATTTAAAACAGTAAATTTAAAAAAAACCACCTTTATGTGATTAATAATCACTTACACTCACTTTTATTTAGAATGAATTATAATTTTTGAAATAACATAAAAATATCTTATTATTTGCCTTTATAATTAATGGTGTATAATTGTCCTAATGAATCATATATTTTAAAATATTAAGTGAATATTAGAAAATATTTTCATCAAGTTCTCTTAAAATATATTTCATCTTTTTTATAAAATTTAATTCATGGACTTGAATATATTAAAAATTTCAGGATTTTATAGGTACTCTACGAAAATATTATAATAAATTCATGTAGAACAAAGAAAAATATATATTAATATGTTTTTATTCATATTCAAATATTCAAATATAAATGTAATCCAAAGTACAAATATCTTGTTCTAGAACAATAACTCCAAAATACTCCTAGTTGAAATAAATATTTAACGAAGGAAGGATTCATAATAATAAACAATCATGATCCATGTGATGTCAATATTTATCAAATAAACCATTAGAAATTAATATCAAGAATAAAGAAAACGTATTAGTATCTTGGAAAATTATCATAATAGAACCCTTATAAGAATCCATACAAGTGGAATAACCAATATGGTTAATTTTCAACATAATAATCTAGAGAACATAATCATTACCCAATGTATTGGAGAAATATATCAGGCTCACCCATCATCATGAACTATATTTGGATCAACCATCATCATAAGATTTTTTGGTCTCAACCATAATTATAAAAATGAATAAGAACCCTAACATAATCATAAGACATGAAAGCTTTCATTTTTCAACATAGAAATAAACATTGTTCCTTAGAAAATTGATTTACCTATGGAAAAAAATGTGTTCCATGAAACTCTCATAATCCATACTTCCTCCTCCAATCCGTATTTTTTATTTTCTAAAAACAATTTTAAGGGAAACCATAAAGAAGTCCACATGGGAAATCAAACATGTTTAGGCTAAAAGTATTTAAACAAAAAAGGAGGCCACATAGTCATTGAAAACGAGGCAAAAATTGGTGGAATTACTTACCCGATATAAGCCCCATTGAAAATCACAAACATATGAATCTGGATCATATCTGATACGATATTCAAAATGAGTGGAGAGATTGTCCCATGATTTTATGCATTACTCCGCATTGATATTATTTTCATTGAAGTCACGAGCTAAGATCTAGTCTTGTTTGTTGATCCAAGCCGTTTGAACTTTATTGGCATTAATACAAAGTTCCCTCTCTAAGATTTTTTCCTTATCCTTCTATATATCCTTGAGCTCCATGGTCTCAACCTATATTTCTTCATTTGAGTGAGGAACAAGATCAAGATGTTTCTATGATTCTTTAGAAGCAACGTGTTCAACCTGTTGCTTTTACTTTTGAGTGTCCACACACTTATTTTTTTCCCCAGGTTTGTCTTCAATCTCGTTGTTCTTTGTCCTGCCTGAAGATCCGGTTATGATTGTTTTGGGGGTATTTGAGTAGTCCTTTCATCATAATCCATACATAAAAATAATAAGGATGGTATAATTTCAACATATCAACAATATATTATAAGTAATATCAAGGTATTTTGTCACTAATGAATAGAATTACTATAAAAATATCATTAAAACATTCTTGAGAAAAATACCCTTTCCACTTTGAAAATATCTTTTAAAAACTAAAAATGTAAAAAATATTATGGGAATCATTTTATTTGAAAATATAATTAGAAACTTATAAATTTATATTCAAATAAAATAATGGTCATCACAGTTGTAAAACCCATTCATTTTTTACACATTAAAAATAAGCATTATTTTCACTCTTTCTATAAAGAGGGTCAAAAGAGACCCATGTGAAAAAACATTAGGAAATTTCTATTTAATTTTTTTTAAAGGACATAAAAAATAATTTAAAAAACTTTAGGAAATAATTTATTTTTATAAAATAAAATACTTTAAAACATTTTAAAGATTATAGATATGGAGGATAAAGATTCTTGATCTGAAAGAATATATAAGATTGGTATCACTTACAAATAACTTTCTTGATGTTTCTTTAAACTATAAGGGATAAAATGGAAATTAAACTTGTAAACATGATTCATAATGAGAGTACATGAAATGAGATGTGCTTAAATAAAATAACTGAATATGAAGCCTCTCATAAGAACTTTAAGGATAGAAAATCCTGAAATAATATTATATTTTATAATAAAAATTCTTATCATTTAAGTAACTTTTGAATCTTAAGACTGTGAATGAAATAACATCAAATGAAACTCTAAATGAAATGAATATAAATATATCCATGATATAAAATATCAAAGGTAAATATATGCACCTGATAAATGAGTATAAATTCATAAAGTAAAAATATGTCCCAAAGAAGAAAAATTTGAGATGAATAGCCCTTACAGAGATCATATCATTGAATTAAGAATAAATCAATAGAGTGATTATGTGTAACTAATGTCAATCCACAAAATAAAGTGGAAACTTAACATAAAAAAAAGTCTATTTCACACATTATTTTGACATAATATAATCAAGGAATATGTGATATAATGTAATGTCCTGAAGTTTTATAAATGAAATTCCCTTTTCAAATGAATAAATAAATTATTAAGAAATTATGTTATAGAAAACACGTGATATAATTTTTTTTATTTTAGACTATTATAACTTATATCCTATAGGATTTAAAATATCATTAATCATCATAATAAATGATAATATATCCATTGTATAATGACTAATACGATTAGTTTTTATTAAGGGTGATGATAAATCCAATTGACATAGACAAGAGAAGTGACGACCTCAACCGGTAGGATCATACCCAATGAATCCCATTTATCATAGCTTCTGAGGGATACAAAATCACTGGGATTTTTCATTAACCAATCCTAATTAAATATTCAATAACTATTTCTCTAGTTAACCCATTTAGGGGAGAATTTCAAGCTTATCAATATCACAACTCAAACCATGTTCGCTAAACCACCCTAAGAAAGAACCACCATCTCACACCATACCCTTATGGATTATGATAGTGTAATAAGGGTTTATGTATCTATAACCTAGTATTATGAATTTGTACATTTACTTTTTTAATAAAAAAATTATTATATTTTTTCCATTTTATTATTAATTTATCAATGATTCTATAATGTGTTTGATAAAAATTATATTTTTACATAAAGAAAACAAAATTGTATTTTTGGGGAATATATTGTTTTAATTAAGACACTATTTCGGTAAATTAAAGAATTTTATAAATAAAAAATATTTTAATAAAATATATTCTTAAATAATAATTATTTAAATATAAATGATAATATAATTTAGTGAGTTCCAATATAATTTTTATAAGTGTTAGAAAGTGGTTAATATCGTAAAAAATATTATTTTCTAGTAAATTTTTATTTTTATTTAAAAGTGAAAATTTTCATATTAAAAAAACTATTTTAATAAAATAAATATTAATTTTTAAATGAGTATATTGAAATTATCTATTTTTTCTAATTTTCTGAGTCACTCAAATTTTTGTGTAAAAATTTAAATATGGTATATAAAAGGTATGTATTATGACATCCTAATGGGCCAAAAGTGATGTAATAAATTCCATAAAATACATCCAAGGCCAAATAAATATATTTCTTTTAAAATAATTTTTAGGTTATTTTAATATATTTTATAAACCCTTAAGGAATTCAATAAAACCTATATTATATTTAAAGGTTTTAGAATAATTTATTTATAAACATGACTCACTTCTACATCTCCAATGGTTTTATTTTATGTATTTCATTTCATATACTAATGAAATATTTAAATCCATTCATCATTGGTAGAAACCATGGTAAAAATCCCTGAGAAGGTTTTTGGTTTTGATTATTTTATCATATAGAACCCAAAAATGATATTTAAAATTTAATAAAGAATTTTTTCTAATTTTGCTATAAATACCCACCCATTCTCCCACTCCTATTTACTTAAAACAAATAGATCATTAATTTTATCTACCTATCCCTCTCTAAATCCCTCTCAAGGTATTCTAAATCTCTTAAGAAGATCCTACCAATCTTTTATAAGATTCCACTCAAGGTAAGGGACTCTCTCCTCTACTTTTTATTCCAAGTACATTATTTTTACTAAGAACCTTTGATTTACAATTTTCAATGTTGAAAAATGTTTTTAAAAATAAATTTACTTCCATTATGATTACCATGTAATTAGATAATAACCTTCACTCTCATTCTCCCCTTAGAAATACCTTTATGTTCACCCATTATGCTACTGAAATCATATTGTTATTTTTATGGAAAACATATGTATAGTGAACACTTGTCCACATTTTCACTCAAGGGAATTCTACAAGATTTAACTATACTTCCTTGATTTGGTGATTAGTTTTATTTAATAAAATCTTCTTAATAATTTGATTAATAGTGACGAAAGGCGTTATTATGTTGTGTGATACATGTGGCATGCTTATACATGAACATGATACGAATGTGACAAGTGGTCCTAGAATTATATAGCTCTCTAATGCATTGAGTAGTGTTTTTATCTCATTATATACCATGTATGGTTCATGGGAGGTTATCCTAATAACACTATGTCATGATGTCTTAATGGTTAGCCTTGACTTATTCTTAAGAGGACATGTTTTATTTCATATCCACATTCCTATGTTGTATTCATGTTATCATCATATATCATGCATCAATGTTCAATTTTATGATTATCATCCATCTCCTGTTACATTGATATGCCTCTTGAGTCACAAGTAATACTTTACCTTATGATATTATTCTATTACTTTATTATTGGGCTTTATATCACACCCATTTATAATCTATTCCCCCAGGTTATCCCATACTATTTTAGAAGAGCAATATAATTTTAAGGGCATGTTGTGGAGTTTTTTAGTAATATTTTTATACCCATGTTTCATGTTATTATTCTATATACCTAATTTATAAATGACACTAGGCCTCATGATATTTTATTACTGTATTATTTATATCTTTATATAATAACCCATGAATTAAAGTGAATTAAAATAAGGGTTGTCATAGTTGGTATCAGAGGAAGGTCTAGTTATTTTTGGGGATTAAGATAAGAAAAACTATGTGAAAACCTTATGGATGAGATTAAACATAATAAAAAATCCATAAATTATGATAATGTATATATTAAGTGGTTTCCAAGAAACAAAATCCATTTAGAGACACTACATGTAGATTTGTCTCTAACACAGTTGTACCTAAGGGTAATAACCCTGAAAAGGGAACCTTGTTCATTGACTCAATCATCACCTGGTGTATAAAAAAGAGTCTTTTGAAAGAACCCGTGTTTTTTCAGACTAGAGTTTTGAGAAAAAATTTGAATTTTTGCTGTTGGATGATCGTGAGGGGTAAAATGGTAATTTTCACCTACTAGGTGAACTCAGATAATTTTTTTGACAACTCAGTTGGTCTTGTAATAGGGATTTTACCCTAGCATAGGAGTTTGGTGGAAATTTGAGCTGTTTGAATTTTAGAGGAATATTTAATATTTAATATTTAATATTATTAAATTAAATATTAAATTATTCACATAGGTTAGTCTGTCAATAAATTCTAAATGAAGAATCATATTGAGATTTCATCTGCGTCGTTGAGTCCAGAATGGGGAGTTTAGCCTAGGGAAGGCCTAAACTCAGGTCGGGCGTCGGGGCCAGCCTGGACCCCTTTTTCTTCTTTTCCTTTTCTTCCTTCTCTTATTTCCTCCACCTCCTTGAACACGTATCATACTCCTCCCCCCTTGTTCGTGACCTATGGGAGATATGTAGATTGAGAAATAGGGAGTGTTGGGATGCAAGAGGGGTACCAATTCGAAGCTCCTGACGCGCTGAGTCGGCGTGTGGCAACTGGGAGCCATGAAATCAACCGAAGCTTTGGTGGTTTCCACCCGAAGGTAGGGATATTTATGTTTTCTACATAGATACCCTTTAAACATTTTCTTTTAAATCTTTAAATCCTTATATTTCTTGCTTGTAATCCCGTGGGTCTTGATCTGTTGTTTCGGGGGCGAAAACGGGCGTTTCGGGCATTTTCAGGGATTTCCCGTCGGAAAACCCAGAATACACGGCGTGTATTCCAGGGGTAAATGCCATGTGTTCTTCCCGTTTTGAAGATGAAGTTTTCTTAAGTACATTAAATTTACTTTGAGTATACACCGTGTAGTGGGTGGCCGTGTGGCTGGCCATGTGAAATAGAACACGCAATAGTGGTTTTTAAGGAGTATACGTCGTGTACTTTAAGTACACAACGTGTAGTGGTACTTGGGCATGTGTTTTAGTGAAAATACATGGGGTGACTCTTTTTGAATAGTAAATTCCATGTACAGTAAATTACACGCCGTGTACTATTACACAGGCAGGCCCAATGTGTTCTGGTCATGTGTTATGGCCATTTAATACTTCAGTTTAATAGTTTTGCGGATATCTTGGGATCTAGAAGTCAGAATTGGGTGTGTGAGTAGTCTATTCTGAGCGTTTTTTCATGTAGATCACAATGGTGGAATCCTTTGGACATTTAGTGGTCATATAAATGGGTTTTTGGGTTTTTATCTAAACGGGTGGGTTTTTCCTCCAGTTATCAAGTTCAGTTGTCACCTGAGAGTGAGACTTGGCATGGATGATAGGTTGGGTGTTCGGACCAACTTAGTTGAGACCTTTAATAGGAGATGAGCTATGAGATATATCCTTTAACCTATGGTTTTGAGGACTTTTCCCTTGTGAGATGTTCCCTTCTGGCCTATGAGGCTTTGAGACCGGGTTCTTCTAAGGATACCCTGAGGGATGCCTTTGCTTATGTGCTGACCAAGGAAGTCCCCTGTAGGATCTCTCTCTAGTTCATTCCTTGATAGTAACCATGTTGTGGAATGCCTATGTTGTCCTTCCTTTCGGGATCTCATGTAGTATTCCTCCCCTACTCTTCGCTAAATATCCCGCGTTGGATTCCTCTACTCGTGTTTACATGGAGGATCCCATGTATGATGCTTCCTCAGTGTTTGACTTGAGGGACCCAACAGGTGCACTTTGTTTGACCGACCCTGAGTTGTTATGTTGGGTTTGGGTAGATATGGTTATCAGGTGTCACCTAGAACCCGTTCCAAACTGGGGATCCCTTTGGTCTTTGGATGTATTGTTGGGTTGGGAGTTCGGGCCACCCAAACTATTTGTTTATATCTGACTTGGTTTGCTGATGTTGTAGTGTTTACCAGAGGTGCTTCCTGGTTGGTGGCTGCTAAACATGAAACGATGCGTCTTTCTTGTTTGTTTGTATGCCTAATTTTTACTTGTGTTCATGAGTAGAGGTGTTTTGATTGTAAATAGTGTATTTTTACCTTGCAGTGGAAGTGTTTTCCCATGTTGCTTGATTTTTGACCGTTTGGTCTAGCCTTGCCTGTTAGGCTGCCTTGGTTCCATACCTAGTATTGTTAGGATGGGGTGGTTGTTTTTATGACATGCTGTTATGCTATAGACTGTTATCCAAGTAGTTCTTCGTGTTTACTTGGGCCGTTACATGATGCTACACTTTCTTGATTTACACAGGGCCGTGAGAACTTGGTGTATAGACCATAGGGAGAATGGACGTAAGGGCTTCTCTCGAGTGTCTTTATAATTATACGATGCGAGACCACAGGGGGAATTGACGTTGTGTCCTTCCCCAGAGTGTCTGTAGTTCTTCTATGCTGGCCACATGGGGAAATGACGTTGAGTGCTTCCCCATAGTTCCTTTAGTACGATATGATACTATATGGATAATTGACGGTGAGTGCTTCCCCAGAGAGTCTGAGTTTTAGCTAAACTAGAAGGGTGAGACTGTGTGTGCTGCCCAGAGGGTTGCTTGTGTTGCTAGGTAGGACCATAGGGGATAGGCTATGAGTACTTCCTAGAGGGTTACCTATTGTGTTATCTTATTTCTTGTGTTTTATTGGTTGAACCAGAGTGGATAGGTTGTGAGTAATTCCCTGAGGGTTACTTGTATTTGTTTAGCTTGTTCAGAGATATAATTCTTGCTTTGGCCGAAGAAGGTACATGTCGATGGGATTACAAACCCAGAGATCGACTTAATGATACATGAATTGAGTGGCATGACATCCAACTCAATGCCCTTGCACATGATGTCCAGGAGATCAGGCTTATGGTCCCAAGGATCAACTGATGATATTGTTTTTTGTTATTTGAATCAATTAATCATGAATATTCATATTTATGTATTTGTGTATAGGTATGGGACTATACATGTGTATGTATATAGATATGGAAATCCATGGTGGAACTTTCCCAATTGACATGGATTATATACCCTGAATTCAACTGTGGTTGCACCTTTGGTTTACTTCCTTTTGTTGTGTTCCAGCTAGGCTGAGCACATTACTGTTGCATACACTTTTAGCAGCACAGTTATAGGTTTCTTGTCGGGGTTCCCTACTGAGATTATTTCTCACCCCTTCACATGCACCTCGGTGTATGTGTAGACCTTATGTATGATTTTCAGGTTGAGCATGAGTTTCATGGTGGATAGGGATGAGGCCCAATGTTGCATGATTGAGCAGATCTTCTCGAGTGGTTCTACTTATCGGGCTGCTGCAGTTCGACATTGTCTGGAGATCGGGTACGTGGATTGGCTCGGAGTTAGTAGCAAAGCCCTGTACTTTTACATTTAGTTTCTTTTGTACTTGTATCTTTATGGTCGGCTCGGTGGGTGACCAGTGTTGTTTTCTATTGCATAGTTGTTCAGGCTTTTATAAAATTTCACTATTACATCTTGTTCTATTTTAGTTGTTTATTTCTTCCGCACTCTGTTTACTTTCAACTGAGTATGATACTTTGTTATTTCCACTGTTTTCTTACTCTAGAATGAGGGAATAGTCTCCCCACTATCACACCCTACGCCCTTTCTTCTAGTCAGCAGCCTCTGGCGTACGAGGAGGTGCGCTTGAGGCCTTATGGAAAACCGGATCGGAGCACTGGTTTAGTGGATTCCGGGTCGGGACGTTACAAAGTGGTATCAGAGGAGTGTTCTTTCCTGGTATTTACTATTTGGGATATGGTAGACATGAGTATTAGGAATGTTTCGAAACCTGTGATGGATATTGGGATGGTGCGTCGAGAACACATGTTCTGGTAAGAAGTCCTAGTTACCAGGGTTTGGGATTGCTGTTTTGATTTTGCGATGTTACAGTTGTATATGATTTTCACCTTGAGTGATGCACATGTTGTGTGGTGTTTTGATTTACTATGGATCTCTTGATCTTGGCTATTGGTAAGATTCCAGGGATAGATTTTGACTCTTGGATGGGAAAGGCAAGAGGCGTCTCATGCATCATACTATGCATGTAGGATTCACAGCATATAGGCCTACTAGTGTGTGTTTTTACTAACGACTGAGACCTTTGGGTCTTCTTACACATAATTTTTACTCTGATGGTAGGTTATGTGGATGTATTTTGAGGCGTTAGTGTGATGATGATGACTCGGTCCTTGTGCATAAGTGGTGTAGTGACCTCAATTGGCTGATATGGCATGTGATGCCTCTCTTTTTAACCCTTATTGGGTGTTGTTTCTCAGGTATGGGGTTATCTAGTCGGATCGTTGAGAATGATGTCGATAGATACCAAGGATTTTCTTGTAAACTATACCTCCTCATGGTATTGCTGTATACAGATACCCAATGAGTGTTAGTTCAGCTTGTCTCTTCTATATTGATTGTGACCTCCAAGGATTCATTCCTTCTGATGATTCTTAGAGAGAATCAGGGCCCTTGTAGGCTATGTTTTGGTTTTGAATTTCTTTGGTTGTTTTTATCTTTACCCTCTTCTGTGTGGTTTTGGATCTTTTGGGCTAGGTGGTTAGACCTTATGACACAGTTGTGAGGATTTTTCTGTAGGGATAGGTGGAAGACCTAGAGACCCTTGGTTTTGACTCGAACCTTTATAGGTCTATGTTTTTTCTATTCTTGGTAAACCTGTGTGAAAATGGTTGACCCGTGCTTGAATCATGGTCGGGTTTTGGCAGGATGTTAGTGTGGCTCAGAGGGAGTTCGGAAAGCCTTTAATGAAATCCTATTGTACTCCTATAAGAGACGAGCATGAACTATCTTGATTCGTCTTGAGTATGCTGAGAGAGCTTCGACCCTACATCGATCTCCTTTTTATTTTTTAATGTTCATCTCTGTGGTAGATGGAACCTGTTCTAGTTGTGCACTCAGAGAAGTATAAGGAAATCCATATGGTGAGAAATACATATGGTGGGGAGTACACCATTGGCCTTTTGAGGGTGTTTTTCCTTATTAAGGTTAAACTACGTTGTTCTCTAGTGGGATTTTGGGCTCAGAGATTCTTTTAAGACGAAGACATTGGTATTCCTATGGTGGGGAGTACCAGTTTGGTCGTAGTTCAATACCTTCTATGTAGAAGGTGGTGGTTAACTCTATAAGGTTGGTCGTTGGATGGTCCATATAGCTTGGTTGTGCAGATTCTCGAGTTGGGAGCATGGATTCTAGTCCTTTCACTAGGCTTTTCGGGGATGAGAAGGTTTATGGTGAGGATTTTGTAAGAAGCCGTGTTTTTTTGGACAACAGTTTTGAGAAAAAAAAATGAGTTTTTCTTATTGGATGCTCGTGAGGGGTAAAATGGTCATTTTATCCGACCATCTAAACTCAGATAATTTTTCTAACAACTCCATTGGACTTGAAATAGGGATTTTACCCTAGGACTGGAGTTTGGTGGAAATCTGAGCTGTTTGAATTTTAGCGGAATTTTTAATATTAAATATTATTAAATTAAATATTAAATTATTCACACAGGTTCGTTTGTCAATAACATATAAATGGAGCTTCGTATTGAGATCATGTCTATTCATTTGAGTCCGGAATGGGGAGTTTATCCTAGGGGAGGCATAAACTCATGTCGAGCACTGGGGCCGGCCCGAACCCCTTTTTCTTCTTTTCCTTTTCTTTTCTTTTCTTCCTTCTCTTCTTTCCTCCTCCTCCTTGCACATGTCTTCTACATATCACCCTTGGCCATGAACTATGTGATATATGGATTTTGAGAAATAGGGAGAGTTGGTATGCAAGATGGAAACTGATTCGAAGCTCTCGGCGTGCTGAGTCGGCGTGCGGCAACCGGGAGCCGTGAAATCAACCGATGCTTCAGCGGTTTCTGCCCAAAGGTAGAAAAATTTATCTTTTTTCCATATATCCCCTTTAAAAAAATTAAGTCTTTAAATCCTTATATTTCTTGCTTGTAATCCCATGGGGCTTGATCTGTTGTTTCGGGGGTGAAAACGGCCATTTCGGGGGTTTTCAGGGATTTCCCCTCAGAAAACCCAAAATACACGGCGTGTATTCCAAGGGTACATGCCATGTGTTCTTCCTATTCAGGGAAGATGAAGTTTTCATAAGTAAACTCCATGTACTTTGAGTACACACCGTGTAGTGGGTGGTCGTGTGGCTGGCCGTGTGAAATTGAACATGAAATAGTGGTTTTTAAGGAGTACATGCAGTGTACTTTAAGTACACGCCATGTAGTGGTACTTGGGGATGTGTTTTAGTGAAAACAAACATGATGTGACTTTTTGTGAATAGTACACATCATGTACAGTAAAGTACATGCCGTGTACTATTACACAGGCAGGCCCAATGTGTTCTGGCCAAGTGCTCTGGCCATGTGCTACTTCAGTTTAGTAGTTTTGGGGATATCTTGGGCTCTGGAAGTCATAATTGGGCGTGTGAGTAGTTGATTTTGAGAATTTTTCTATGTGGTTTACAATGGTAGAATCCTATTTAAATTTAGAGGTCATCTAAATGGGTTTTTGGGGTTGTTATCTAAATGGATGGGTTCTTCCTCCAGTTATTAAGTTCAGTTATCACCTGAGAGTGAGACATGGAATGGATGATAGGTTGGGTGTTCGGACCAACTTAGTTGAGACCATTAATAGGAGATGATCTATGAGATACCTCCTGTAACCTATGATTTATAGTAATTTTTTATTTTGAGACGTTCCCTTCTGGCCTATGAGGCTTTGAGACCGGGTACTTCGGAGGATATCCTGAGGGATGCCTTTGCTTGTGTGCTGACCTAGGAAGTCCCTTATAGGATCTCTCTCTTGCTCTCCCTTTGACAGGAACCATGTTATGGAATGCCTATGTTGTCCTTACTTTGAGGATATCATGAAGGATTCCTCCCCTTCTCTTCACTAAATATCCCGCATTGGATGCCTTCACTCGTGTTTACCTAGAGGATCCCAAGTATGATGCTTTCTCTATGGTTAACTTGAGGGACCCAGCGGGTGCTCTTTGTTTGATCGACCCTAAGTTGTTATGTCGGGTTTGGGTAGATATGGTTATCGGGTGTCACCTAGAACCCGTTCCAAACTAGTGATCCCTTTTGGGATTTGGATTTATTGTTGGGTTGGGCATTCGGTCCACCCACACTGTTTGTTTATATCTAACTAGGTTTGCTGATGTTGTAGTGTTTACCTGAGGTGCTTCCTCGTTGGTGGCTGCTGATCCTGACGCGATGCATCTTTCTTGTTTGTTTGGATACATACTTTTTCCTTGTGTGCCTGATTGGAGGTGTTTTAATTGTAAATAGTGTATTGTTACCTTGTTGTGGATTTTTTTCCCATGTTTCTTGATTTTTCACCGTTTGGTTTAGCCTTGCCTGTTAGGCTGCCTTGTTTCAATGCCTAGTATTGTTAGGATGGAGTATTTGTTTTTATGACATGTTGTTATGTTGTAGACTATTATCCAAGTAGTTCTTGAGGTTTTCATGGGCCGATACGCGATACTACACTTTCTTGACTTACACAGGGCCGTGAGAAACTGGTGTATAGACCATAGGGAGAATGGACGTAAGGGCTTCTCCAAAGTGTCTTTATAATTATACGATGCAAGACCACAGAGGGAATTGATGTTGAGTGCTTCCCCAGAGTGTCGGTTGTTTCTCAATGCTTTCTACAAGATTAATTGACATTGAGTGCTTCCCTAGAGTTTCTTTAGTATGATTTGAGACTATAGGGGGAATTGACGGTGAGTGCTTCCCTAGAGAGTCTGAGCTTTAGCTAAACTAGAGGGGTGAGACTGTGTGTGCTACCCAGAGGGTTTCTTGTGTTGCTAGGTAGGACCAAAGGGGATAGGCTGTGAGTACATCCCAGAGGGTTACCTATTGAGTTTTCTTCTTCCTTGTGTTTGATTGGTTGAACCATAGGGGATAGGTTGTGAGTACTTCCCATAGGGTTACTTGTTTTTGTTTAGCTTGTTCAGAGACATAATTTCCATGTTGGCCGTAGCTGGTACATGTCGATGGGATTATGGATCCATATATCGACTTAATGATACATGTCTTGAGTGGCACGACGCCCAGCTCAATGCCCTTGCATAAGATGTCCAAGAGATCAGGCTTATGGTCCCAGGGATCGACTGATGATGTTGTTTCTTGTTATTTGAATCACATAATCATGAATATTCATATTTATTTATATGTGTATAGGTATGGGACTATACATGTGTACGTATATAGATATGGACATCCATGGTGGAACTTTTCTAGTTGACATGGATTACATACCATGCATTCAACTGTGGTTGCACGTTTGGTTTACTTCCTTTTGTTGTGTTCCAGCTAGGCTGAGCACATTACTGTTTCATATACTTTTAGCCACATAGTTATAGGTTTCTTGTCAGGGTGCCTTACTGATATTATTTCTCACCCCTTCAGGTGCACATCGGTGTAAGTGTAGACCTTATGTCTGCTTTTCAGGTTGATCACGAGTTGCATGGTGGATAGGGCTGAGGCCCAGTGTTGCATGATCTAGTGGAGCTGCTCGACTAGTTCTACTTATCGGGATGTTGTAGTTTGACATTATCTAGAGATCGAGTACGTGGATTGGATCGGAGTTAGTAGAAGAGCCCTGTACTTTTACTTTCAGTTTATTTTGTACTTGTATCTGTATGGTCAGCCCGGTGGGTGACCAGTGTTGTATTGTATTTCATAGTTGTTCCGGCTTTTATAGCATTTTACTATGACAACTTGTTCTATTTTAGTTGTTTATTGCTTCCTCACTCTGTTTACTTTCCTCTGTGTATGATACTTAGTTATTTCCATTGTTTTCATACTCTGGTATGAGTTTATAGTCTCCCCACTATCACACCCTAGGCCCTTGCTGCTAGTCAGTAGCCTCTGGCATACGGGGAGGCGCGCTTGAGGCCTTGTGGCGAACTGGCTCGGAGCACCAGTTTAGTGGCTTCCGGGTCGGGATGTTATATCTTTGATACACTCTTTTTTTGACACCCCAAGGGGATATTATTTCATAAATTAAAAATATTCTTATGAACCCTCATGAAGGAAACAAACAAGCTCACAAAATTTTATATTTGAAAAAAGACCGTGGATAACATAGTTTGAAACCTATAGATTCATAGGTTAAAGAATGTATATTATTTATAGGTCATCCCTTTAATGTTCTTTGTTTCCCTTTTATATGTTTAGTAGTTTAATAATTCTAATCCATAAGTCTATATTGGATGAATTAAATGATAATAACTAGAATAAAATAGTGAATATAAATATTAATATCTATAGTTCTACACAATCTTTCATATAATACAAGTCTAACAGAACTACTCAAACAAAACCTAAAACCATGTAAGTAGAGATATCAATGAAAATGGAAAATTGTAAAAATATTTAATACCAATTATATAAATTATCACCAATTCATATTTTTTGGATAAACATCTTAGTGAACCTTTGGAAGCTCCCTTTAGCCGAATTCAATGAAATTCTATGTATGGATTAAATTTCCTTTTATAGAGCCAACATAAATTGCTTGGAGAAAGAAATTTCACTATGTATCAGGAATTAACCTTCAATTATATACAATTTCAATGGGGAGGATTAATATCCTTTGGTATTACCATATCAAGCATGGATATTATTGCCTTATTAGTAAGTTTATCAAGATAAAATGATTGAGACTAAGAAAAAGATCAACTTTTATAACATGCTTATTGTGAGGGAATATGTTGATGTATTTCCTAAAAAAACCCAGACTTCCTCCACGTCATGTGGTTGAGTTTAAAATCTATATTATACCCTAATATTTTCCAATATCTAAGAATCTAAATATAATGGACATTATTGAACTTTAGGATTAGAAGAATAAAATATAGAAGAATGTCGATAAAGGGTTTATATTCCCAAGTGAATCACCGTGGGTGCACCAATCCTCTTCTTCCAGAATAAGGATGGGTCAATGAAACTCTATATTGATTATTTTGAACTCAATAAAATATTTATAAAGAACATTGATCCTCTACTATGGATTAATTACTTTTTTCATTCAGCTATATGGAGGCCAATAATTCTATAATGTTGATCTTTAGTAAGGATATTTTCAATTAAAGGCAAAGAAGGATGATATCTCCAAGAATTATTTTCATACAATGTAAGGGAACTATTATTTCCTAGTTATTCCATTTGGACACACTAATTCTCCAACAATCATCATAGGTTTAATGAATAGATTATTTAGGTATCACCTTGAAAAATTTGTGGTAGAATCTATAGATAATATTATTATCTACACCAAAATTAAAAAGGAACATTAGGAGTATTTGAGTTCCACACTAAAGAGATTTCAAAATAAAATATTTCTATGAGAATTACACTAAATGTGAGTTTTGGATAGAGAAAGTAAGGTTCCTTGCGATGTAATCACAGGAAAAGGGATATTTCTAGATCCATCAAAAACAGAGGTAATTAAAGGATAGCTAGGACTGGTATCTATGATGTATATCCATAGTCTCCTTTCACTAGTAGGATAATATCAATAATTTGTGAGGATATTCACTTGATTATAAATCCCAAAAACCAAGATAACATTTAAGGGAGTGAATTATGATTGGACTGATGAATATGAGTAGAGAGTTAAAGAGTTAAATAAGAGTTATGTCACTACACTTGTGCTCACATTACTCACCAGTGGGGAAGAATTTATGGTCTAAAGTGATGCATCCAAATAATGATTGGGTTGTGACTCATGAAAGATGAAAATTTGATAGCTTATGTATCTCGTCAGTTAATAATCCATGAGAATAACTACCTAACACAAGATCTAGAATTATTTGTAGTTAAATTTTAATTAAAAATTTGGATATATAATCACTATGGTGAAAAGTGTGACATATATTCAGATCATAAAACCCTCAAGAATATATTCACACAAAATGAGATCAATATATTCCAATTAATGTGGTTAGACCTTATCTAGGATTATGATTTTTTGATCCATTACTTTATTGGGAAGGAAAACAAAGTAGAAGATTCTCTAAGTATAAAGGATCCCACAACCCTATTCATAAAGGGGATTAAAAAGTATACAATATTCTTGAAGATTCAAAGGATGTGTTGGGAATAAAAAATTATATTTATCCTCATTTATAAAATAAAATATCAAACATATATTCTTCATAGGATCAAGGAGTCCCAAAAAAGATGAAGAGGTGAAACAAAAAAATGTAGAGAATATTTCATAGTTCAACTTTTGAAAATATGGAGATATACGGTTTGGAAATTGGATATGTGTCCCATCATAACTGGAACTAAAGATGGAACTTTTGGTTTATGTTTATAGCTCATCCTTATCTATTCATCCAGGAAGCATTAAGATGTATAGAGATATGAAGAAAAACCTCTGGCCAGATAACAAAAAGAGGGATATTATAGAATTTATGTCTCAATGCTTGGTATGTCAACAAGTCAAAGATGAATGACTGAAGTTAATGGGTATTATGAAACCATTTCCTCTACTAATATATAAATGGAAAAACATAACCATGGATTTAACCATAGGAATCCCCATGAAATCTAAAGGAAATAACTCCATCTATGTGGTATCCGATCACATTACATAGTCAGTAAATTTCATTACTATCAAGGAATATTTTTCTAATGACCAACTCACCAAGGTATAAATAAATTAATTGGTAATACTACATGGAGTTTCACTCTTCATTCTATCTAATTTAGATATGAGGTTTTTCTTGAGGATTCATGGAAGCCTTCAGCTAGAGTTGGATAACGAGATGAATTTGAGTACTAAGTATCACCCTTATATGGATGGTCAGTCTAAAGGAACCATTCAAAATATTGAGGATGTATTTCGATATTTTTAAATGGATTTCCTAAGATTTTGGGATCATCAAATTCCCTAAGTGGAGTTGTCATATAATAAAAAATTCCATTATAAAATTCAAATGACACCTTATGAGGAAATCTATGGGAAGAGGCGTCAGACTCCAATAGGCTGGGATGAAGTTGGAGAGATAAAGCTAATGGGACCCAATACTATGAAAGATATGGCAGAGAAGGTTCAAGCTATTTAATTCCATATGAAATCATCACAAAGTTGACATAAAATCGATGCAGGCAATTGTTGATGTGGCCTATAGTTTGATGTGAGAGATAAAGTGTTACTTTCTATATCACCTTTGAATAAATTCATGTGGTTTGAGAATAAGTGAAATATTATTCCAATATACATAGACCCCTTTGATATCATTGATTGAATTAGAGTCATGGATTATCGACTAGAACTCATGCCTAACCTATCTCAAGTACACGATGTGTTTTGTGTATCCCTCTTGAAGAATTACACACCAAACCCCTCACATGTACTTAATCTATAGGTGGTATTTTGGGAGAATGATATTTCATTTGATAAGTATATGGAGAATCTGGTGATGATATTATATTAAATAGAAAAAGTTTTCTAAAATAATACAACTCACTTGGTTAAAGTGTTATGGAAGAACCAAAAGATTAAGGAAGCGACATGGGAATCAGAAGAGGCAATGAAATAGAAGCACCCTCATCGATTTTAGTGTATGAAATAAAGTTTCAAGAAAAAAAAAATTCAAGGGTGAAAGACTGTAATGACCTTATGTTTTATAAATGAAATCCCATTTTCAAATGAATAAATTCCTTATTAAGTAATTAAGTTATAGAAAACACATGCACAAATTTTGTTATTTTGGAACATTATAAGCTATCAATTATTACAGTTAAAGGAACATTAAGAATAATATCCATTTATAATATATAATTTTTAAAATTTCCATTGTGACTAGTATATATTAAGGGTTTTGGTAATTTTTATTAACATAGACAAATGAAGCGATGAACTTGACAAGTAGGATTGTACCCCCATTTATCGGAGCTTCCATGGGAGTTAAAATCATTGGGATTTTCCCTTGACCAAGCCCAAGACAATATTCAATAACTAATTCTAAATTAAAACTTTTTATGGGAAAAGATAAACCTTATTGAGATCATGAGCTAAAGGATGTTCATCGAACCACCAAAGAAAGCACTATTTTCACACACCTTACCCTTAAGGCATACACTCGTGTAATAATGGGTCATGTATCTAGTCTATAGTAGTATGAATTTTTATATTTTATTTTTCAATAAAATAATAAATATATTTATTCCTTTTTTATTATAACATTATCAATGATTATATAATGTGTTTTCTAAAAAATGGATTTGGACATAAAGAAATCAAAATTTTATTTTTGGGGAATATATAGTTTCAATTAAGAAAATATTTTCATAAATTCAAGAATTTTAAAAATAAATAATATTATAAAAAAATATTTTTTTTGATAATAATTATTTAAAAATATATTAATATATAATTTAGTGAATTCCAATGTAATTTTAATAAGGATCGGAAAGTGATTAATATAGTAAAGACTAGTAATTTTCATTAACTAGGGATTTTTATTTAAAAGTGAAAATTATCATATTTAGAAAAATAGAGGATTAAATAAATATTATTTTTCAAATAATAATGTCAAAATTAGATAATGATGAAATTTTTCATAATTTTATGAGAAAGTTGAATTTTTAGGTAGAAATGAAATATTGTATAAATATAAGGTCTGTATTATGACTACGTAATGGCTCAAAGTGATGTAATAAATTACATAAATTGAATACAAGACAAAATATATATTTATCCTTTAAAATAATTTATTTTTGAAGTTGTTTTAATAATTTTATAAAACCTTAATGAATCCTCCAAAACATATATTATATTTTAAGGTTTTAAAATCATTTCATTATAAACTTGACTCACTTCCACCGCACCACGGGTATTATTTTAAGGAGTTCAATTCTTATCCAAATAAAATATTGAAAACCACTACTGCTTGTTATAAACCATGGGAATAACCATGGGTAGGGTGGATTTTTTTATTTTTTCATATAGAGTCTAAAACCTATGTTTAGTAATTAATAAACAATTCCCCCCTTTTTTCTATAAATATGCACCCATCCTCTAACTCTTAACTCAAAACCCATTAATCATTAAGTTATGCTCTCTATAACTCTTTAAATACCTTCTAAGGTGTTTATACTCTTAATAATATCCTCAAAAATCTTTTATAAGTTCCCTCTCAATATAAGCGCCTCTCTCTTATTTTTTATTTCAAGTAATTTATTTGTACTAATCCCTTTTGATTTTAATTATCCTTGTTCTAACATGTTTTTACTAATAATTTTAATTAAATTCTGATTACCACATAATGATATAATACCCTTCACTACCATTAAACCCTTCCATAAACCTTTATGTACACCTATTATACTGTTGAAATAATCCAATATTTTTTCATGACAAACATTTGTATAGTTAATACTCATCCTCATTTACACTCAATGGTATTCACCTAGAAGCTCCTCTAATTTATTTATTATGTAATTACTTTTATTTAATCCACAGTCCATAATAACGGTATTAAACATGATGAAATTCATTATTATGTTTTATGATCTATGTGGCATGCTTATGTATATAAATGATTAGAAGGTGATGAGTGGGCCTAGAATTATATAGCCCTCCAATGAATTGGGTAATGTTACATATTATGTGATTCCATGTATGGTTCATGGTAGTTTTTCCAATGAACACTATGTTATTATTTATTTTCATTTATCCTTGACTTATTCTTTTGATGTCATGTTTTATGTTATATCCAAATTCATATGTTGACTAAATGTTATCATCTTATATCATGATTTGATGATAAATTTTATGATTCTCATCCATATTATGTTACCTTGATAAGTATGTTGTGTCACATGTACTACTTTACCTTATAATATTCTTTAATTATTCACTTACTGGGCTTCATAACTCATCAATTTCTTATATACATTCCTAGGTTATCCCTTGTGGTTTTAGAAGAACAACATAATTTTAAGGGCATATTGTGGAGTTTTTAAATAATTCGGTTGTTCCCATGATTCAATTTATTATCCCATGTACTTAATTTTCCAAATAAACTAGAAATAAAGATCATTTGGGATTGTATTATGTGTATATTTTTTTAATAAATTGTGAATTAAGGTGTATTAAAAGATGGGTTTTCATATATAACCTAATGAAAGGAAGTTGAGTTAAGAAACCCCTTACCACTTGGTAACTTTCATGTCAAATAAATTTGAATGAATTAAATTTATTTGTATTATAAAATACCATGATGTATGAATTATTCATAATATAAAATTTCATAGGGGAAGCATATACACCATACAAAATAAATTAGGTGAAAAAATTAAAACATGCCTCAATGAAAGTAAATTGAGACAAAATCCCTTACCTTTGTTATGCATCTAAATTGAATTTAATACCATGGATCACTACTTAGAAACCCTAGGAATTTTTCTATGATACTTTTTGTCTTTTAATATAGGATTCCCATGAAAAGACTCACTTATTTTCATTATCTTTATCATATAACTAAGGGTCGATATTAAAGGATAGTGTTTTGGGTAGAGTGTTTACAAAGACCTATTTGGTTTTCAACCAGAAGGTAATTTTATTCTTTTATAGCCAAAATTCGTAGACATTTTACTTTACAAAACCCTCCATTAAAATATATATTCTATAATAATTAATATATTACATTGGACTAAATTTCACTATAAAAAATTATCTGCAATGTCCAATTAATTCCCGATATCATTCTAAGATTATACTCATTTAATAATCTATACTCCTCCAATGAGTAGCTTTCGTGGAGGTCAATTTATTACTAGATTACAAAGTAATTTGGAAACTATTTATAGTTCACAAAGAGATATAAATCAAGTTTTTATTAATACTGATGTTCATATTCATGTCACGTTTCACTAATATTGATCTTATTTTTCAATAAAAACAACATATAAATTGATATGATGATGACATGTTAAGTATATATATTATATATATATATATTGATTTTATTTGAAATAGTCACACCTATAAGAGGATATTTTTGGATTTTTTTATTCCTTAGTATTTTATTTCACATCGTCTTATGATTTAATTGATGCATAATATATATATATATATATAACCTTCAATTAACTATAGGTTTCAAGAAAAGAAGTAGACGAAGATATATCGAGTTTAGATATGAGAGTGTGTGAATTCTTTTACATGGATTTGATATTACCTTTATATAGGTTTTAGTGTAAGTAGGTTACCTTTATGTAGGGATTTGTGTCCCATTACGTAGCCCTGAAGAAGTTTCAGATACCCTTACATGCACTTTATTTACCGTGGTGACCATTATAGGGTGGATACTGTACCCTTACATGAGAGGTAAATCTCTTACTTACCCATATGTGAGTATCATACTACATTTATGCAACATATGGTAGATCTAAGTTACCCTTATATATCAATTGTTCAACCTTCTTATAACTGGTTGATTGGGTGTTTTTTCCTTACAAAACCATTAAAACTATTGTGTTACCCTTATGTGAGTACCAACTTACATTTACACAATATTTCATACTCATGTTTCTCTCTTATACAACAAGAAGATAACCCTCACATGACATTTAATATTAGTGGCTAAACCTTACATATGTCATGAAAATCCAAACATACCATAAAGTAGGATTTAGAATAACTTTACATAGGCAGGGAAATTTCCAAGCTACCCTTCTGCAGCCAATAAATAAAATAATCTTACCTTTACACAACTCATATAA
The DNA here is from genome assembly GCA_963277665.1 of Viscum album. Classification (NCBI taxonomy): domain Eukaryota; kingdom Viridiplantae; phylum Streptophyta; class Magnoliopsida; order Santalales; family Viscaceae; genus Viscum; species Viscum album. Next base: position 825,931,278 of record OY728126.1, on the reverse strand, counting down.
AATTAGAAATACCTTTATACAACATAATAAAAAACACCTTTTACCCTTAAAAAAGTTCACATCCTACGCTTATGTAGAATTCAATAATATAAATAATAATATTTTAACTATTAAATTTTATAAATCTATAATTATAATTCTAAAACTCATATAATCCATTAATTTTTAGCATAATAATTTATTCCATTTTCTATTTTATTATACTCATTTTCAAATAATAGTTTTTTATCAATAATAATATTGTAAGTTTATATTTATCAATAGTGATAAGTAATCACATAATTTTATGAGAATTTTACTCACATAGGTTATAAACACATTTTTTATTAAATTATAAACATCATAATGACGATATGTTTCAATTAACTTTTAATTATATCTTATTTCAAGAATAATAAAAATATATTAAAAATTAATAGTATCAATAACATAAGGTTTTTAATTTTAATCAAAACTATAAATTCAATAATAAGATAAAAGTACTTTTTGTGATTAATAATCAATTGCACTTGAAATTCACTTTTATTAAGAATGACTTATAATTTATGAAATAACTTCCAAATACCTTATTATTTAAATTATAATTAATGATGTAGAATTATAGTAATGAATCATATATTTTAAAATATTGAGTGAATATCTAACCATATTTTTATCAAGTGTTCTTAAAATATATTTCATTTTATTTTATTATGACATTTATTTAAAGGGAATTAATATATTAAAAAAATTGGGATTTTATTGATACTCTATGAAATTATTATAATAAATTCATATGGAAAAATAAAAAATAAAAAATAATATTTTTTACTAATATTTAAATTGGTGAATATGCATGTAATCCAAATTAAAAAGAGTTGGTTCTAGAACACCAACTCCAAAAGTATCCCACTTATACTAGAGATAAATTCCTATGACATTAAGTCTACTAGACTACACATGATGATTATGTTTCTAATAAGTTGAGGAATTAGTATAGGGGTCCTCCATGTTTTCATCCATTAATACTCTGCTCACCATGACATCACCTATTTTAGAAATATTCCTCAAGATATGATACTTCTAAAGTATGTAATTCATCTTCTAGTTTGACCATGGATTCTTTAAAAAATCCACCACTATAATATTTTCACAATTTTGTGTAATAGGATCAATACTTCTAGGAAACAATTCAAGATATTGGATAAATTTTCATATCAAAACTACTTTTTTCTACCAAAGAACCCACAATATACAACAACTCTATTGTTGAATCTGGGACCAAATCATGTTTTTGAGCTCTTACAGCTCATATCACCTCTATTAGGAGTGAATATATTTCTCAACTATGACTCCATATCATCTTTATTTGTAGAGAAATTATCATTTTCATATCCTCTAATGACTATTTTCTAATCTACTCCATAAACTAGGAATATATCCTTAGTATGCCTCAAATACATAAGTATAATATTGAATACCATCCAATGGTAGTTTTTAGGGTCATCTTGATATCTTCCTACAACACTTAAGTCATACGAAACATATAACCTTGTATATAACTTATCATACAAGACTAACATAATCATGAATTCATATTTAGTCCTTTCTATCCTCTGTATATCCTCATGTGTCTAAGGAAACATTTTCTTGGAAAAATAAATCCCATGTGACACTAGTAACAATCCCCTATTGGATTGTTCTATACTAAATACATTCAATGTCTTGTCAATATATGTACCTTGTCTTATATTTAGAAGTATATTTGATCTATCATGGTTTATTTTTATCCTAAGAATATATGATTCTTCACCTAATTCATTCATGGATAAGAATGTATTAATGTATGATTTAATAGAATATAAGACCAGTATTTAATTATAATAATTAGTATGTCATTGACATAAACTATTAGGAAAATTAATACACTCCCACTAACCCATTTATAGACATAAGACTCACATTCATTCATTATGGAACAAAATTATGTTATGGATTTATCAAACTAAATTTTCCATGACCTAGATGGTTTCTTTAATACATAAATGGATCTTAGTAATTTACATACCATAATGGTTACTTTTTGATTCGCAAACCCTTTGGGATGTGTCATATCAACATCATTATGAAGATTCCCATTAAAAAATTTTGTTTTGAAATCCATATTCTAAATCTCATATTCATGGAAATCCACTATGGAAAGTATAATTATAATTTATTTTAGAATAGAAAATGGTGAAAAGTTTTCATTATAGTCTATGCCTTGGTTATGTTTGAACCCTTTTTCAATCAGTCTTGCCATATAGGTACTAGCTTGTCCATCCATGTCTAGTTTCTTCATGAATACCCATTTACATACAATGGTATTTACATCCATAATTAGATATACCAAAATATAGAATGGATTTGGATACATGTAATCTATTTTAGAATTCATAGCTTCTTGTAACATGGAAACATTTGTTACACTTATTGTTTCCTTGTAGGTCACTAGATCATTATTATCTACTACGAATGATTCAACATCCTAAGTGACTATAAAACCATGTTTTTTAGGTTCTCTATATTCTCTTGTACTTCTAAAAAGTACTTGTGTATTTGGAACTTCTTCTTCCATGGGGATTTGTGGAATATTTTCTTGTTCCAATTCTTATGTATCTTGATCATATACTTCATCAAAGTCTTTCTCAATTAAACTATCTATTTTTAATATGTGATCCCATTCATATAATTTGGGATATCTAGTAACCAAAATAATATTATTTATTGAATAATATAGGTAATATCCTTTAGTTTCCTTAGGATATTATATAAAGATACACTTAGTTCCTTGGGGTCAAAGTTTGTTTCCAGAAATATCCTTAATAAATGCTCCACAACCCCACAGTCATACCTGTGAAAATATCTGTTTACTTCCATACCAAAGATGATAAAGAATACCATTTACATGATTATTTGGGACTTAGTTTAGTATTCATGAATATATTTGTAATGCATATCCAAAAAAGGATAATGGAAGACTCACATGAATCATATTTTATCTCACCATGTCTAACAAGGTATGATACCTCTTTTCACTTAAACCACACCATTGCGGTGTATAAGGAGGTGTGATTTGGTATAGAATCACACAATTCCATAAATAATCAATCAATTCTTGATTAAGATATTATTCACAATTGTGTGATCAAGTTTTCTTAATATTTTTACCAGGATGGTTGTCAAATTCATTCTTGTCTTCTTTTAATTTATCGAAAGACTCTGAATTATACCTCATTAAGTAGACATATCCATGTCTACTTAAATCATGAGTAAAAGTTATTATGTATGATTCCCCACCCCTTGATTAAACTAGAAATGGTCCACACACATTAGTATGAACTAATTCAAGAAACTACTTGGTACTTTAACCTTATCCATTAAATGTGGCTCTATTCATTTTTCCTTGTAAACACATGTGGCATACACCAACTAGTTTTATTTTAAATGAATCCAAATTTCTATCTTGGTGTAATTTATTTAAACACTTTTCATTTATATGTCCTAGATAGTGATTCTATAGTTGAGTTTGGTTTTATTCATGTGAACTAGTTTCGTTATCGATTTCTATTACTTAGTTTTCATAATACAACATATAAAGACAATTATTTAAATGTCCCTTACCATAACAAATGAAATATTTATAAAATAGGAAACATTTATTCCCAAATTTAAAAATAAATACATCTATATCAATTATGGACACATAAATAATTTTTTTGGTAAATTAAGAAACATAAACAAATCATTTATGACCTAGATAATTTCATTCAGCAATGTGAGGTGGTAGTCCTCAATATTCATAGCAATAAATCAAGAAACGTTGGTTTCTCATAGATCTAACTTACCCTGGGAAATATTTTAGAATATACTTGGTTCCTATATTTTAATACATATTTTATCACCCCATACTGTATCTAACATCCAATTTATAGAAATAGATAAATTACACTGAATAAAAAATGCACTTGAAGCTTCCCATTTATTCTCTGCTTGGGTGTAGTTTTTATTCCAGTGACCCTTATTTACACATATGAAACAAACAAAATAATGTTTTCATGCTTTTACATTGATCCTTCTCTTCATGTAAGGGTGTTTTGAGGAGTTTTTATATTTAAAATACTTCAGCTAGCATTTCCTTTTGATTACCAAAATGATAGAAGGATTTTTTTTCCTTCCTCTCCTTATAATCTTAGAGAATTAGTGTGAGAATATCTATAATACACTTCTCTATGTTTTTCATATCGAAATTGATAAAAAAAATATCTATAAAATCTTTAAGAAAGTGATTCACGAATGAGATAAATTCATAGTTATTTAATAAATTTAATCCCTAAAACCTCTATGCGCTCAATTTAGCAATTGATTTTGACTATGTGAGGCCTAACTGATGATCCTTATCTAAGTTTTCTCTAAAAAATCACCTTAGATATATCAAATTGTTATTTAATTTCTCTCACCTTGTAAATAAAATAGAGATTTTGGAGCATGCTATGTGCATCAAGGTCTTCATGCAATTTCATGAGTTCATTAGACCTGGATGAAATAATTAACCACTAAACATAAATTGCATCAGGCATGCTTTTATCATTGAAATTGAAATCCTTCTCACTCACCTCCTTTACATATAGATTAGATAGTGAGGATTCTAGCATGTAATATTTTCATTCATAGAGAAACACAATATGTAGGCATATGAACCATTCTTGGATGTTACTGCATGTTAGGATATGATATTTCTATAAAATTGGTCATGATGATAATGTGGTTTATGGGGATTTTATTATTCCATAATAATAAAAGTGGAAATTATTAGTACATCACTACATTAAAATTTATGTCATATATAATAATAAATTTATTTTTAATTAATTATCCCACTCTTTTTTCAAGTCTCAACTGCCCTCACCCATGAACTCATAATGTCCCATTACTCAATACATTATTTTTAAAATAATCCATATGTCCCTTCTTTATGACCTACACTATGTACATGAAAACCATAAGAATGTATTTATGTATGTGTTCTTTCCAAATACAAATGGACATCTCCTTGAACCATTGAGTGGACTCCCCAATCTATAAATCCTAAAGGGGACTTCCTTAACAATTCCCTCCAAATTTTCATTGAAAAAAATGTGGTCATTAAATTAAATACAATTTAAGTTAATGAAACCCATAATCTTAGTTAAGACTCATCTATAATATAACTTTCCCCCAACTATGTCATGAACTAACTCTTTAACTATGATTTCATCTTAATTGAGACCATGGAAAGCATAATGGATTACTATTAACTTGAGGGACTTTATTTTATTATGAATAATTATTTTATTGTTTTATTCTTTGCATATATTATTAATATTAAATAGATTTTACTTAAGTGATTAACCATGTTTCGATAAAATGTTTATGCATAAATTATTTACTTAAAATTCCATCATTTCATATTTTTCCATTTATTTATGGGATCATAGTATTGATTCTATAAAATAAATCACACATAAAACATAAAAAAATAAATAAATAACCCAGTCATGATCTTATCTATTGTATGATTTATTGAGTGGACAATAAATTAACCAATGACCCTAGGGAAAAAATCTTTGTTCCATTCTTGTCATGGGTTACATCATTCCACTTGTCCACCTATGTATCACCTGGATTGGGTTCATCTTGGTCCCATCTTGAACCACCTCCAGGCACATTGGGATACTACTTTTATTACATATTTTTATAACTCACATTAAGGTGAGTGGAACCAAATGATTGGTTAAGGGGAATTATATAAAAAAACTTATACATTCAGGTCCTACATAATTAAAGAGATAGGGATGATGAACATGCCATCATATTTAATTTATTGATAAATAATTGAAAACACCTGAAATAAAATAAAATTAAATAAAAACAATTCATACATAGGTCTGATCAAAATCATGATCGATCATACATATAGAATGAATACACAAAAATACACTAGTTAGGATTCAAATAAATTAATTCTTTAATATTAAGATAAATGTGCTCGAATTAATTCAATTTTCATATTTACTCATTCTATTTATCTTAATGAACATCTGAAGTATCTTGTACATATCCATCATAAATGCATTCATGTAAAATAAAATGGAATTAATAATAGTTACTGATAATTAAAATAAATTAATTTATAAAATGTTAATTATTAAAACTTTTATTACATTGTCAAGACATGTACCAATAACAGTTTAATTAGGTTTTTAATGCTCTAATTAATTATATCAATGTAATTTACTTCTATTCTTTATTGGAAGTCTACACAGTGTATACTAATGAGGTACACACCATATTAAATTATTTTCATGTATTCTAGAAAAACACTTAGGGCCTCATCATGTATCTTAGTAGGTTTACATGGTGTGAGCTAATGAGCTACACATTGTGTGGTACACTTGTTGTGTGTATGCATAAACTAATGATTGACTTAGTGTGTTCTATGGACATGGGATTTAATGTATAAAATTATATGTATACAAGATACATTACATGTGTATCATTAATTATCAAGTATTTGAGTCTTATGCGGTGTAATATTTTGTATTTGACCACATGTTTAGTAAGAATTTTTCCATTATTCCAAACATATTATACAAAATGTATTCTAGCTACATTCTAGGTAATCTGAAAAACCTTGTGCTATACTATACCAATCAACAAATGGTGTACAATTAATTCACCACATGTTATTACTACTTGGAATTCCATGTATCCCATGACACGTCAAGGTTCAATGAACTTGGGTACATGGTATGTACTCTAGTTAGACATCGCATAACCTAGTTTACTAGCCAAAATACTTAGCACCTCTCAATGTAATCTTTGATCATTCTTCATCAATTCTTATTCCATTAAGAAAATATGAAACTTTTAATAAAGATAAGTAATATTATGAAATCATTTTAATTAAAATTATAAATTAAGAATGAATATATTGGAAGTGAAAAAACTAATAATTATTGTATATAATCAATCAATAATCAAGTAAATAACTATAAATTTAAGCATGACCACTCTGATACCACTTCAGGTATCTAGACATAGATGAAGAATTTTTTTGTGTATATCCATTAAGTCTCTTATCATAATTGATGGATCATTTGAAAATTGAACAACATAAAAATGTCATGACTAATAAAATTTTCCATTGAATATTAACAAAGAATGGATAGAACTAAGAGATTATCTTTTCATTTTAAATCAATAATCAATTAAAATAGATTGGTTATATGGATACATCATCTTAGGATCATTCTTCAATGATGTTGTTAATATTTTAACACCCTTTTAGTATACCTTAATTTCATAGGAAAGACCCAATTTAGAGCCCTCTAATAGTGATCCACATGTTTTCCTTTGATATTGAAACAATGTATATCGATTTTGAGGTGCTTGTAGGGTGGATCAATCATCTTGTGTTGTACATCTTGATCACTGTGATGAATTTTGTAAACTTTAAAAATCATCCTTTCACTTACATTCTTGAGAGGTTATATGGGGAGGGAAAATCTCTATATTGTTGTTTGGTCCTGAGTGAGCTCTATATTTCATTATGAACAATGATTCTCAAATTAAATCAACCCTTCAAAATAGATATATCCATATTTTTATAGAGTTAGGTTTAAGGTTAAAATATCATTTAATTTCACAATGACCCTTAAATAATATAATAAGACTTATCTAACCCCACTCTATATAATATTATTATCATTTTTATTTTTTTAGTGTGTGTTAACTTTCAGAGTGATAAATATTATTTTATCATCTTGTAAATTAATATTTATCAATGGACATGATCTTATTCTTTTTCATCCTCCTCATCCTTAATATAATACACAAATAAATATTTAATTAAATATTTATCCATACAATATTTATATCTGTATAATTTGATAGTTATATTGTAAATAAATATTTATTTAATTTATGTGGTCATTTAATCTTGAATAAAATTATTCCTCATTATTAAAATTAATATTTATTCCAATAATTAATTTTTAATAGAATTTAATTAATATCAATGAAAACACTTAGTGTGTGACCCTATAGGATTATTTCTTATTGGAATTTAGAGTCCTTGTAAAAATACTAAAATTAATATCTAGCAGTGGTTCAAGGAATACGAGAGAAAGAAGTTAATCTCATGAATTAAATAATCACATATGAACACTAACTGTGTATTATAATCCCTTTGTCATAATATCTCACCAGTCAGGTTACACACATGTGTCATCAACCTATGTGATTGATATGTCATTCTTTGACTATCTGAAATTAAATAATTATTACAACATGGACATGGAATTTAATATGACAGTTCCATTTCAATCAAAGGTATAACATATCAACTTCTATAAAGTTATAATGGAAGAATACTTCCTCAACTAATTAATTAACAACACATCACTAATGAAGCACCCATTGTATCTAACATCACCATAAACTGTATCACAGTGGTTTATAAAATACTTAAATGTTCAAGAGATATGAAATGAATTAATAATAATCTTAAAGTCTAAGTATTATTACACATGCATGCAGATTGGAAAATCTTATGACATATAAACATGAGTAATTTCTATATGAGGGTATTTTCTCATAATATCTCATCTTATAGATTAACAAATGTTAACTTCATGAGAATCAATCTAATCTATTTATGATAACTATCATATGATACTTAACATTCTATGTTCCTCATCGTAGAATTTTATCTTATTGTATAACTATATTTCAAAATATCATCATGGCATTTCATGTTTCTCATCATAGCAGGGAACTACTATGACCTTATCAATGCATCAAATACTCTATGACATTATTACATTAAATTCAACAAAAAAAATGAAAAAATTTAAATAATCTATTTTATTATTATTCAATTCCTTGAAAATATATGCAATCCAAAGTACAAATGGTTGGCTATAAAACATGAACTCCAATATTTTATACTTGAAGACCAATAGAGATGGTCCTCATTTTTCACTCATGTGGAATCCATAAATATTTATGTAAGTTCCTAGGGATATAAAGATAAATAATTACCCCCAAAATAGGATCATAAAAATGAGATTCTGTGGGATGTTCTTTCCACTAAATAGTTTTTAGTCACGTTTTGGTCACCTATGAACCTAAATTTATCCATCCCGAAGTTTCTAATTGAAAATGTTTTAGCATGTATCGAGAAGAATATATGGGTGAAATAAAACCACCTTAAAAGTAAATAGCTAGTTTACCTAGGGATATTTAATAATTTATAAGCCCTTCATTAGCAACACCAAAACATTGATCTTTTGGAACTTCTTATGTATCAACATCCTCATGATGGCAGGTGTTAGTACCACTTCCAACAGGTGTTCATTGAATGCTTGATACTTCTATTTTGGATTGTTTAAGATTAATTACCTGATGTTATATTCAAATTATGTGGTAGTGTATTGATATCTGATTCTATTCTCTTGGATGATTATAATAAATCCCTATAGTGAGGCACCTCAAGGGTGTTGATGCTCCCTCTTCTTTAGCCACTATAATGATGAACCTTGTTATATTTGGCCCCTCTAAAACTCATGAACAAGAAAATTACAATTAGGTAGATGATGATCCATCCCTAGATGATCAAAAAAATCTGGTGAACCTTCCCAGTGGTATTATTACCCATTATCCAAGGTAGTCCATGGGCCTTAGCAACCTAATTAAGATACCAATTCCTACTTCCCACTAAATACTTCATAATGGTCATGGAATAGTTAAATATTATGGAGTTCCTAAATCACATAAGGAAACTGAGGCCAGTGATAGGATTATATTCTTGATCTAGGATCTTGAGATTCCCAAGCATCACAATGCTTAACTCCTTTGAGGATACCATCTTAAAAGGGTTTTTTTAGAATGGCCATGTTTTTCCTCCCATAGAGTCTTGATAGTCAAGATCCCTTGACCAGCCAACCTAGGTAGTGTAACGAGAAACCATTTATTTGAGATTCCTCCTCTCTTGTTTATAAGTGTGACTTTCTACCATTAGTTTAGGGATACTCTATCACATGGGAAAGATAACAAGTCGGGGGGTTGACACATGGTGAATCATCTCGTGATGATGTAATCAGTGAACTCACTATTTTTCTGGAAGTCGTAGAGGCACAAATAACATTGGTGAAACTCAAATTTATGTCATATTTATAGTGGGTGGACCATTTCCCCTATAATGAACTAAACTATCTCAACTTGTCACATCACCTGAGCTAGCTTGAAACAAGACCTGAAGCATGTTCTCAATAGCCATGGGAAAGCAACAAGCACTAAGGTATCAAGAAACATAACCAAGGGAATGATTTTACCCAAAAATATAACACAATATGTCTTATGTATATCCATTAGAGTATAATTTGGAAGTAAAGTACACATTATGATATATACAATAACAAGCTAAAAATTTTGAACATGAATTCAAAGACAAATAAGAACAAAACTAAGGATCCATGTGACTATATGTCACCACCATCTCAAACCACAATGGGAATGAGATCAACCAAGAGAAGTCGTAATTCTACATAGAAACCATCCATATACCTATAACCTACAAAACCAAGTCTACAAATACCAAAAGTACAATGTAGGGTGTGAGGACTAAAACTTAGTAAGATACCACCAAACATTTAATAAAAATTCTATCACTATGCAAATGGTATTTTTATATTTTAAAAAAACAAGTCTATAAATCATTTTGCAAATGAAAACCATTTTAAAAAACATCATTTGGTTTCATTATAATCTACTATATTCAAATACATAAAAATAAGGAGATAAGAATAAATAATAACATAAAGGTCATTAGTCAAAAAAATACATATAACAAAGGAATATCTAAATTTAATATATAACATAATTCACCAAAGGAACCATGATAATATACTCTGGTCTTGGAGTTCCATTACTATGGCCCAATAAATAAAATAAACATGTGATAAATGTACCATGAAATAATACCATCGCGTAAGAAAACCAAGCACAAGTTTGGTTCTATCCTCTAAGAATACATACTAAGAAACATGAAGGAACACTAAGAAAATATAATGAGAACCTACTAATATAAATTCCAATCATATTCTATCAAAAAATAATAATCCTAGTGGTTCCACACTCATAAAATATTTCATATGTCTATACCAGACACACCTGATGTTCCCAATGTTTTGTGTTTTCCAAAAAAATAAAAGAACCATGATCACATTTATAAAATATTTTCACAAAAAGTCATCACCACCCCCTTACTTGAAAATCCATTTTAGAATCAAATACATCAATAAGAAATTTTACAAAACTCATGAAATGCACAAAAATACTTTTAATGAAAAACCCATCCCCCATTTATGCCATGAAATGATCAAATAGTCCATTTCATAAAACAAACCAAATTAACTAATAAGAACCTTGGGAAATTGATGTGTTAACACAAATGAATTGAGACACCTACCTCAAGATAAAAGTAAACCTCATCGACTTCAAAAATAGTGATTGGAAATGAAAAGATCATATTCTAAAGAAATTAAATCCAATAGAAAAATCAACAATTCTATATTCCATTCAAGATATGATTATCTAACCTCATCAAGAATTAAAATAATAAATAATGATAGGAGAATCTTGATTGGAAGGAGTTTTCTCACTCAATTACATAGAAATAAGACCAATGCATTCAATTGGTACCAATATTAACCAATAGAAGGATAGAGGGAGTAAAATTCATCACCGTGGAGCCTATGGTTTGTATATGTTCATATTAGGGATGAGGGATAGGATTAGAGAAGTTAAATGGAGGATTTAGTAAAGGAAAATGTATTAAATTCATTACTAATTCAGGTGTCTAATGATTCCCCCAACTAGTTTCTGGTCACCACCAGCTAGATAATGGATATAAGAAGACTTCATGTTAGTAAATAACACCACCAACTAGATGGTAGACTTTCACTAGACAACTAGTTCCCCCTAAAAACCTGTATACATTCTATTTGGATGCACTGACTTGTTATTACTCCTCACTAGCCATTCGGTTTCCACCTACTAACAAAAATTATCAAAAACTCATCTTCATCCTTCAGTGACATAGAATATGAAAAGGAAAAAAAATAAGATTAAAATAACTCAAAAAATAGTGTGGTATAATTATACACACCTAAAAAAATTTCTTTCCACTCAATGGATCATGATTCTGGGACTCACAAAGAGATAAGTCCATCACTGAAAAATAAATTATTCCAACTCCCATTCATTCGTATTACTATAGTACACAAAACATATAGGGAGTATTTCATCATTCCACACCTTATCTTGGTGATACAAAAATTTGATAGGCTATATAAACACTGAGGTTTAGGGCTTAAGATCAACATCCTCCCATTCAAAAACATAAGAAGGGTCTAGTTAATTCCTTCTAAATTGGGAAACATATAACAATTCGTGGATCAATTTGTAGTGAGATTATAATTCCAACCTAGAATTCACCATTACAAGTCATTTGATGGTATCTAAATGGGAAAAAGAACATCAATTCCACTTACACTATTTACCTAATTAATGATGTCACAAATGAAAAAAATAATCCTCAAGAGAGATTAGATCACTTACCTCAACCTCCAATGGAAAACATTAGTAGTTTACATAATAATTCTAATTACTCAAAACCACTACCAACCTTTTACTAAAAAACCACTTGATACTTGTTTCTCTAGGAAAGCACTCAGCACGACTGTTGACTACCCACCTAAAATTTCTTAATATCAAGAAGATGCATAATGATACTTATACGAAACATTAATTTTTATCTCCTTAATTATGTAATATGGTAGATACAAAACCCAAAATCCACCAAAAAACATGATATCTTGGAATATGTCCTTACGAATTGGATTTTTAATATAACCCGACCATCCACATGAAGATAGAACGCCATGCTCAAATTCGATCAACAACCCATCACATTCAATAATACCTTCTAGAAATGGGATGAAATGCATGGGTATCTACTGAAAATAGTAGTTTTAGGCACACCATGGATATTCACAACCCCTTAAACATATAAATTTTCAATCTCTTATATTATAAAAATCACCTTGGAAAGACACACATGAGCTAATTTCATGAATCACTTAATGATTACCCAAGTCATATCTTCTTCCCCAATAGGAGTCTATGGTAGTCCAATTATGAAGTTCATGGACACTAAATCCAACCTTCATAAAGGAATGGATTATTCCACATTCAACTAGAAGGTTTATGGTTCTCCACTTCACTTTTCTAGAAGGGAGGTAATAGTGACATAAAGTCTACAATTGACCAGCATAATCTGGAAAATTAATTTTGATGTCTTAGATTATGATACATATTAAAAATCCCTGAGCGTTCATACCAACTAGATCTATTTACACCATCTATCAATACATGACTCAAGGCATCTATAATAACCAAATTTCTTTAAAGACATAAATCACCATCGAAATAAGGATACTAGAAACCTATGGTTCCCCCAATATAAAAATTATTCATTAAAACACTACAAACTGGAATCCACTACTAACTAAACTGAATCCAATTAGACAAGAAAAAAATAGATTTCTCACAAACTAGGCACACAATCACACTAGGTCCTCAAACTCTCCCATAGAATTTTTGTAAAAAGGTTCCTTATGGATCCCTCCTCTAATTTTTAACATCCTGTATTAGTAAAACCCTGCTCAAAGAGCTTATGAAATCACCTCATATCCTAATAGTTAATTAAATATTGAGATAAATTATTTTAAATCAATTATCCCATAATTTCAATCATAGTATCAGATTCCTATGTGTAAAATTTCACTTTAGGGTTCAATGATCCTAATATATCTTAAACTTTTATCTGAGTGTGTAGTGTCACTATGTTCGGAGAGTATGTAAAAATGTTATTAAATCAAGTTCAGAGTGATAAAAATTACTTCCATGAAGGATTTCTTAGAATATGAATTAATCCATTAACCATTTTCCAACATCATAAAATATGCTAACTCCATGATAGAGTCTTTATAGAGACATCATCAAAACTGAACTTGGCATAACTTGAATCAACATTGGAGTTGAAGTTAACCACACTTCCATCCTTTCAAATAAGTAAAAGGCTTAGATTATCTAAAATTAGGATCTACGGATAATATAGACTTAACATAGGTCTCCCCACAAGTTATATTAAATCTAAATGGTTCATCAACAAGAAAATATATTGATACAAGAGGGAATTAACAAGGAAACTGAGGTTTCACATTTCACTCAAAGGAAACTCCCAAGATCTCTACCCCTAACCAAGTTAAAACACCATTCCCTCACATTTTATATCTAAACAAGTGGGAGTTAGGATAAACTTGTGAAAAGTCACCATCCCCATGAAGTGATCAAAATATTAAGGGATTGATCCACCCAAATGATCATTATAAAGGAATAATCTAGATCACCAAATCCATTGTATCTATCATAACTAGGTGATAGTTAGAATGAATACATGAATCAATAAGAATAAACCTGGATTTAGTCTAGGATTATGACACTAAAACTATGGTAACTATTGTTTAGAAACCTCAACCTAGTGGTCTATACAATTAAACTGATAATAACATATCTCCAAATGATATCTCTGATAAACTGGTTGTGAAACTAACCATGCTACACATACACACACCCAAGGTTCTGCAAGTCAAAAGTACTAATCCCAATCTTATAACATAAATTTCACCATAAAGATATCCCTTATAATAAGTTTCATTGAGTGAACCAAACCAATGAGGCATAGAGAAAATGAGATATATGCCACTCTAAATGTAGAAACCCACAGAATACATCAAGTATCACAATTAAACAAAGTTATCCTAGAACCACAACCACTCAAAAAATACAAAGTGAAAACATGAAGGGATAATAACATAGATCACAAGATACACCCAATATTCCAATCCTCCCAAATAATACAATAAAACATGAGAAACTGATCCTTAATAACCCAAATACTCAACAAGACGTATGGGGTTCTCTAGTCAGGCCAGCAAAAGAACTTATTATTGATTCGCCTCAAGAACTCCCATCAATAGAACTTCAAGTGGGAAGATAAAAATCACTACTCCATTCAAATTTTGTGAAAGACCAAATAGGTGGGGTTAAACACTATAGTCAAGGAAATAATCACACTCCAACTCAATACCTATTCAAAATAATAACTCGAAGAGCATGATAGGATAAATCCATCTAGAAATGTCCTTTATAGAACCTCATATAACCCTTATACATAAGAAAGTGTCAGGCCAAATATAAAAATTAATAAATAAATAAAAAAAAACATCAAATAGGATTCAAAATAAACCCACATAAGGGGAAGAAAATACATTTAAAAACTATTCAATTTAGAAATATCCAAACACCATTTTAAAAAGGGTTATAAAAAATCCATTTCAAAATTAAACATTATTAATTACTTTAGAAAATGATCGAAAAAAATCATTTTACAAGTCCATAATTATAATATGAAAACTCTTACCTTTAAATACAAAGCATTAAATGAGATTTGTTTTCATATAAAATTTCATAATTCATGTTTGAAGTTATTTTAAAGGAATAAATTTTAAAGTAATAAAACTAGTATTCCTTAAAATTCAAAATATTCTTTCAATTATCATTACAATTTAAAAACCACTTTCTATTTTAGATAACAAGTCAAAAACAGCCACAAATTTTCCTTAAAAACGATGAACTTCCATTTACAACTTCATGGTAAACAACTATTTCTTCCAAAACATTTAAACCTTGTTAAAAACATTCTTCAAGAAAGTGAAATTATTTCATGGAAATCAATAACTGGTTAAAAATACAAAATATTTTCTAACTTTCCATGATTAAACTACTATCTCTAAATACAAGAGCTATAAACCAAGAATCATTTAACATGAAATAAATTAAAGATCTATTTTTCAAACTAAAATTAAATTTTTTCATGAAATCCATTTTCAAAAAATAAACTAGTTATGATGCCCCTAAATAACAAAAATCATGTCATAGCTATTATTCAAAATTATGTTTTAGATCAATATGTCCTAGGAACCACTTAGATTCTTTTATCATCAATGAGAGTCAATTGAAGACTCCAAGAATCATGGTTTCTAATTAATAAATGAAATGGGGTGAAAATTCATGCTTGGATTATCCATGTGGTTTATGAACATGTGTTAAGCATTAAAAACCACTTATACGTTCAAAAACAAGTTTCTAGTCACTAAATGGTTTTTCAGGCCATCCAGGATGACTTCAAAGGTTTAATTTCTCTTTTGGTTTACTCCCCAAATCAAGAATAAACCCCAAGTCAATCAATACCTACCAATAAGGATCACAAGTCATCATATCAAACCAAAACTTATGGAAAATAATAAATGGAAAAATAAATATAGAAATACTATGGTAAATCAAGAGGAATCATGAAAGGTATTGATCAAACAACTACATACCAAGAACATTTTGAGACACAACAAGTCCTAGGTCCAATTAACCAATCCCAAAACGAATCCCTAGCAGTGTTATTACACTTATGGCTAGGTATGGCTCTTATAACATTTACCAAAAAAATCTTGGGTGAATTGATAGGTTAACTTGAGTTTGTTCATTACAACCCCACCATACTCCTTTACTGATATGATATTTGTCTCCTTCGATATTACAAGTGATCTATAGTATCATCTTGTGCATTTTTCCTCTCAATATGGACCAACGATTGAAAATATAGAGTAGTAGAAAGAGAAATATATCTATTGATTAATCTATAAATTAGAGAAACTTTCCTTTAGTTGGTGAAATGATTTGTAATTGGGTTACATTACCTACTAGGAGAACCTTCATCGGTAGCTCCTCTACAAATTCAGTTACATACTATACAAAATGAATGTCACGTGACTCTCTAAGTTCATGAATTGATAGGGTGAATGTTTCATTAAATTTATTGTCTGATGGAATTGTTTGATGTACTCTCTTTAAATTCTACTCACATTGGAATATTTTGTGAGGATGTGTATGGATAATGTATAAGATGAGATGGTCCCAGCCCTCATCTCACTCAAGTACCCAGGAAGATTTTGGGAATTCACCAAGAGAGAGAAACAATATAGAGGAAGCCATGCAGTGGACTAAGAAAAGGTCTAACCTACTGCCTCATGTATCTTTATAAGAATTTGTCTTAGCATAGACAGTGGTTGTGATATAGACCATATCCTCTTAGTTAGTCTTTCTCCAGGATTACCCATAGTATAATCCCTGGCTAGCACTATCTTGGATAGGGAATGATGCTCAGGATTTACACTATGTACAAGCATCTGTCCTCTATGGGAAAACTACCAGATCATTCATAGAATAAAAAAGTATGGTATACTCCATAAAATATGAATAATTCCCTAGTTTATTCCTTTATATTTTGAAAAAGAATCTCCTAAACATTTCATAGATCAGGAATCAATAAGAAGTCAAGTAAAAGAAATGAACCAACTCTTACTCTTTACATAGATTCCTTTAACACACCATCACGGAGTTCTTCATCATCAAATATGGGCTTTATAATATGGTAAAAGAAGTTTCATTGGATCTAGTTTATCCCTTAGTGAAATTTTTATACATCTCAACTAGCCATGATGGCATAGAATACACCAAATATGTGAAAAAGTCATAGAAAAAAGAGCACATAAGTTCAATGATTTTTTGGCATATTAGAACACTTATCGAGCTTCTGTGGTCATTTATTCATTGATGAATAAGACATTACCCTCCTTATATATCTTATATATTCAAGAAATATCACTGGATTCACAAGCATCCAAGGATTAAAAATGTCAATGTTGGCACTATAAGGTCAGTGAAGATCCCCAACTAGTTCCAGAGATAATGTACATTCTCATGATATTAATGTCCCTGGTATTGGGAGAGTGTTCCATGGTTTTTAATTCCATAAATTAATCCTTAAATAAGGAATAAGAATAATCCATTAGTAATGCCATAAAATTTGAGGACTACTGTTCTAAATGTAGGAGTAGAGAGAATCGACAAACTCCTCTTAGGGGATATTTCTGACAATCATAGGGAAAATAAAAATACTCCTCAGGATTCACAAGGAATAATCCATTGGAATTCAATTTATTCCACAAAGACAATAGGGAATTTTTTATTCAAGTTTAGTAATAACATGCCACTATGAAAGCATCCTTTGGTGAAACTCCAATACAAATTTTATTGGATGATCACTTTACTCAACCACAACTGTCTAATCATTGGAAGATTCTAGAGAAATATATTCAAGTGTCTTCACCATGGCTAGTGGGTCCCTCCAAACTACCATTTAGGGATAATCACTACCATGGAAAGAGACTACCCCTAACAAGGATATGATTATATTAAGAACCACACTAGAATTTAGGATAGGATATCAATTCTAGATGTTCCACACCAATCATTGGTTCTTTTTTAATCCCTCATTAAGTTCCTGATATTACCTTTGGAGTTTGAGATATATTTATCCATGGTCAAAGTTGAACTGGTTGAAGAATCCAAACATAATGAGTGTCATACGATTATCTCATTTTCTAGGGAGGATGAAGGAACCCTCATCCAAGGTCACATACACCCGCTCTACCTTAGGGAATCTTAATGTCACTAACATTCTATAGTGTTTGGTGGTCACTGGTTCTAGGATCAATATTATCCCAATTTGGATGTTTTACATGTTGGGGTATACCGAGGCTGATCTGACCCCATCTAACATGATGATCCAAGGATATGATTATTAGTATTTTAAATTTAGTTTTAATACTTCAATTATTTTCTATGTTTTGATGAATTATTGTTTCATCACATTTAATTCAATTCATTTTTAAAAAAAATAATCATTTCTTTTTTATATGTTTCAATTCTTTGAATGGATTAATGATTGTTATTATTTTAAATGAACTTTATCTTGTTAGTAAAAAATAGTTAGTAATGTCTTAAGTAAAAAAGTTAGGCCATATATATAAGACCTTGGGCCATACCTATTAATACATAGGGGACCAATCACCAACCCTAGTTAGAATTACATCCCTAGAATCCCTCACAGAGGTATGTATGAAAGTTAGACAATGTATAAGGCATGTTGAAATGCCCTTGAAGGAGTGTAT
This sequence comes from Viscum album, assembly GCA_963277665.1. Taxonomy (NCBI): domain Eukaryota; kingdom Viridiplantae; phylum Streptophyta; class Magnoliopsida; order Santalales; family Viscaceae; genus Viscum; species Viscum album. The sequence continues at coordinate 825,912,025 of OY728126.1, read as the reverse complement.
GAATTGGGCCTAGTTAGTTTTTTAGGATGTAGTCGCTGTATAGGTGAATGTGTTTATAGGTTTTGATCCCCCATTGGTATATTGATGTTTCTAGGGGATGTTTTTTTGATATATCACTGGATCTCCACATCATGAAACCGATGTGGGAAATGCACAGTAAAATCATTGTTTATCAATATTTTAATGGAATGGATCTTACCTTGACCATTTTATCTTTTCTAGATGAGTTTTCTGATATCCACTATTTATTGTCTTCTTCCTCTACTATTATCAAGCATCACCTGAGAGTCTATATTCACTGAATATTTAGTCTGAAGCTGCATCTATCAAACCAATTATGTTTTGGTGTTATGAAAGTTTAGCTATAATCATAAGTAGCAAAAAAATATTGGATGATATTTAGTTATGAGTTTTCATTTTCTACCTTCATACATCACTTAAGGATATTGTTCACTAATATTCATGGTTTTTATACCACCTTTTTAAAGAAAAATTGAATGCATGAGTTTGTGATAAAGTAAGGTCAAGTAATAGGAGCACTGCTAGCTATGTTAGATTGTGTCTATTTTCATCTCATGGTGGAAGCTCTAATATATACTTCAATATTTGATCAATATACTATGGTACAACTATAAATCATTAGTTTATGGTAGATCACATCAATGGTCAATAGTTCATGTGATAGTAGATCTATCTTCACATATTATTATCTTCACTGGTATATTAACTCCCACCAGTAGATATATCTTCAAAAGTAGAACCATGAATTATTGGTAGCAACTTCATGTTACAATGGTTGATATCCATACCATTTCATAGTGATTTCATGGTATCTTACTTCATTGTATCAACTTCATGCACCACTAATAGATCTCTCTACCGCTTAACACAATGGGTAGATCTATATACTAGTGGACTTCAACATATTATTTTTCCATCATTAAAAACTAATGGTAGATTAATCTACCATTAGAAAATGGTAGATCCTATTTTTGACACCAATGGTAGATCAGTGTGATGGTATCTTGTCAGTTATCACCAGGTATTTCTATCTACCATTCATTAATATAATTTTTCATAAAATATAATTATTATATTTTTAATTTATATAATTAAAATAAATATTTTGAAAATTTTGTTATGAAAGTTTCCTAAAATATAATTATAAAATGTTTAAAATTTATTTTGAGAAAATTTTATGCACATATACACATGAAGTGTATATATTCTTATGATTCTCTATTTTATAACAATTTTTTCTTTTAATAAACTAGAACTTAAATCTATTTATTTTAACTATTTTATAAAAATGAATTTTATAAAATTGTTATACTTAACATATTGGATTTTTCATATTGATATTTGGTGAAGAAATAAAGAATGTGAAAGTTATTTGTTATTCAGTTTGGAATTTATAACAAAAGTTAATGGTTATATTATATTTTTTTATGCACTAACAAGTATCATGAAGCTATTGGTTGTGTTGATTATCCAAGATGTTATCTATTTTAATGAAGAGGGAATAATACATTAGAGATGTCATTAAGAAATAAAACAAAATTTGTGTAGATCATTCATCAAAAAACTATAATGCAATTCTAAATGCTAACATATGATCAATAAACTACTACAACTTATGTTCCTTGGAAATAATCATATAGGAAATTCAATTTTCGACCTTATTTCATTTAATTTATTAATGATCATTAAGCTTTATTATTTTTTATATAATTTCATAATCTATTGGTTCCTTTTAATTTTTTTTCACATATTATCTTTTATTGCCTCTATTTATAATTATTCAAGTATGGTTTATGAAATTACAAATAAAAAGTAAGTCTTAGCTTGTTTGGTTATTACACCACCAAAAAGGTAGTTTGGGTTGTGACACCCAATCAAAATTCAAGTCACATACTATGTTTATTCTCCTGTAATAAAGTATAGATTATTCCTTTAGGGGTTTGGAAAAGTCATAGTAGGTAATATATTCTCACATATATAAAACAGAGGTTCTTAGTATGTAAAAATCTTCTCACAGAGTAGAGAAGGTTGAGGAGTGGACCGGGATCATTGTGATCCAAACCCCTATAAATATTTTTGTTCTATATTTTTGGTTTTTTCACTTCATTTAAAGAACATATAACTAACTATAGATCATTATTTTATAAAATAAAAATTATTTATGATAAAAAAAATTAAACAACTATTCACTCCACCTATAGTCTTTATTTCCATTGCTATCAATCGAAAAATTATTATCAAAGGTTATTAACTACTTTAAAGAATAGTTAAAATATCTAATTATTTTAATCTGATACCAAATAATTGGTATCATAGGAGATTATTCACTAAAAGAATATTTAGAGTCTTTGATTGTATCTATTGTTTATTGTTAACTCTATTCTAACCCGATATCCTAAACATAATAGTTTGAGGAATAAAATAAAATACAGTGTGGATAGTATAATGAATTTCATTAGGCACTCTCATCCGCCCACGACATTCTCGATTTTGATTCCCTAGGCATTAATGGATGCCATCTCGGTCCCTCTCCGACCAAAGGGGGAGGGACTATCATTATCTTTCTTAGGAGCTCATCCTTGTCCTTTCATAACTTTCTCTAATACCAACTTTCTTTCTCCTTCCCCAATATTACATTCACCCCTAAATTCCTAGATATGTTCGATGGATTTCCTAAAATCCATCTCTCAACCTTAGATTTCATAAAATCATCAGGGCTTATAAATTTGAATTTATATGGATCACTTCAGGAAACATTTTCCTTTAGTTGACACCTTCTACATGTTTGTTTTTTTATCTTGGGGTTTACAGGAAGGATCGATTGTTATCCTTATTTAAAATTGGCACGTCATGATTCATTTTACATTGGAGGATGACTTGATATAGGAATGGTCCATCACTCCCCAAATCTGTAATGGACCCCATTTCTACTTGTTTAGGTGCTCTTGTTATTTTCATTTAGTCATTATGCCCCAAAAAAACAATATGGGTTGGTTTTCTGTAACTTAACATTCCTTCCCAAAATCATTCAATCATGTGAATGATTAGAAATGTAGTTGGATATTTCTTATGTTTTGATAGTAGAAAAAGTTTAGTTTTCCACTATATATCCCCTAAATATTTTTTTGATGTTTTTTTTCAAAGTTGCAAATGGAAATTGTGTGGATTTCGGTTGGGGAAGAGTTTCGCTACGAGCGAAAGGTTTCCTTAGAAGATAGTTTGGATTTTTGTATTTATTGTAAGTGATTGGATCACTTGATTTCTATTTTTTGGAATGGAAAAGGGCCTAGTATTGTGTATTAGATTCTCTAATCACTTAGAATATTAATGATATAATGATTAGTAGAGTAATTGATGACATTGATCTAGCTCTTGACTTTGTTGATAGCATGAATAAATAGACCAAGAATGTGGATACCGCGTTTAAGTCAGAAAGGCTTGTTGGGATGCTTGGAAGTTCTACCATCTCAAAGACATCATATTTATGGAAATTATGGGAAAAGGAAATAAAAAACCCCATGAGGATCTAATATAGATGGAAAATGAGGAATCCTAATAAATCCCAAGGCATGATATCCAGACTATTAAGAAGGATTGGGTGACTACACTTAATAGGACAAGCCCTAAGATGATAGCACTACCTCTAAAGTTGAGTGACCATTTCTTGGATTAGAAGAAAATGGATCAGTTCAAGAGCATAAAAAAATGAATATAGCATCCAAATGAAAATTCCTAGAATGAAAATTGTTTAAAACCAAAGAGCTCATTCCAGAGGATAATAATTAGGAATTATAAGGTTCTACTAAGGTAGAGTCTGGAGATGATATATACATTTGATCCTCAGTGGAATATGAAGACATATTTCAAGATATAGGACTCCAAAACATAAGGATAAACAAGGGGAAGAATGGAATTAAGGACACATGGAGCTAAATTTTGCAAAAGGGGAAGAAACAAAAAGGTTGTAAGGACTACTCTCATTTACCCAAGTTGATGGAGACAATGTTTATTAAAAATTACGGGGTTAGCAAGGTGATATAATGTAATACCACTTTTGATAACTATGTTGACAAGAAGGATATATCCCATTAGGTTGAAATTAAAATTTCATAGTATGATGAATCTGAGGAACAAGAGTAGGAAGATAACAAGATTAAAGTTACAAAACATGTTTTGGAAGTCTTGGAGTTTGTCAGTGAGAAGGACCACATTAATAAACCTAGTAATCCAAGGGTCACAATAGAATCTGTGTATTCAGGAATCATATTTTTATGTTTTTTTTAAGAAGGAAGTAGGAAAGTATTAATAAAATAAATATCATTCCTTGACTATCATCCTTCACTATAAGGAAGAAATGTTGGAGGAGGTTTTAATTTATCAATGCTTCATAAGTGTTTGTTGACAGAATGTATGAGAGAGATATCAAAGTTGATACCAATGATGATAAATGATCTTTGATCAACAAAAAAGATAAAATGTTAACATGAGGCTTCAATGATAGTAAGATTAATGTATAGGATTACTTGAAAACTTGGGACAAGATGAACTATTGCTTTGAAGATGTTATTTAGGAAGGATTGAACACAAAGGTAACCACTTTTAAATGGATCTTAAACTAGGTGAATGATTCTAGTAACTTTAAACATGTTTTGAATGGAATTTTAATTTCGTATGTAATTTGATGTTACATTGTCGTGAATCTTGTAAGGGTTACCAATTTTCCGAAAAAAGTTATTTTTGAAATAGAATTTTAATTTTGAGTGAAAAGTAAATGTTACTTTAAGATAGAAGGAATCTATTCCAATTATGGATGGATTCCACATAACCCTTATTGTTCGATGGAAGTGAATATGGTTACTAGGAACATATAATGGAAGAATACTTGAAACAATTGAGTACGAATCACTGGATGATAATTGATAAGACATGTGAGTTACCCAATTTGATCCAATGATACTTATAGGTAATTACAAGGTTAAATATGTTTTAAATTGTACAATTAAAAATATTTTATATTGTTTTATAAGTAGAGTTGTCTATATTTATGTCTTAGATTGTAAGATAACTCATGATATATGGAGAATACTTCAAGTGACTCACTATGGGACTGCAAATCTCAAGAGAACCAAGCTTGGAGTGCCCCGAGTAGAATACCAAGACATCATAATGGGATATGAAGAATCAGTAAACTAGATGTTCCATCTGTTTATAAGTATTACAATTGGTAAGAGTTCTCTTGGAGAAGTTTTGGACAACATAGCTCAATTGTAAAGAGTATTGATAACTCTTCAAAAAATATGGAACGCAAATAAGATGTCCATTTTTTAGAGTAATAATTATAAAGAGTATACATTAGATAAACTAATAGACTCTCTATTGCAGTATGAATCATAGATGAAAAATATTAGTGATGATGAGTCTATAAAGAGAAAAGGTATTGCATTCAAATAAAAGGTTATTAATTTTTATAATGCCTTTGAGTTTGATATCTAGTAAAGTGATAAGTATATGGCTCACTTTAGTAATAAGTTTTTCAAGTTCATGAAAAACTATAGTGAAAAGAAGTAGTTAAAGAAGAAGTTTAAAAATAATTATAAGCAATGTAATACCAGTAAAAATAATGATGTTTCAGAATTAAAATATTATGAGTGTATGAAGAAATGGAACATAAGTAATGACTTCCCTAAACTCAAACATCAAAATACATATAAAGAGAAAAGAAGAAAATAAAATCAATATTTTTTTGGTGGATGGATCTTCTGATATAGTCCAAACTATAGCAGTGATTTTAGAAGTGAGCAGGAGATAGAGGATCTTTCCCTGGTGGGTATATAATGTGAGGTAAATGATTCACTATTTACATTGTTAATAAATTAAAAAAAATGTTAACAATAATTCTATTTCAGATGATGAAAATGATTCTGGTTCACGTTTTAATTATAATTAAGTGAATTCCAAAGTTAAACAACTTCTTAAAGAATGTGAAGAATTAAGAAATGATGGATTCAAGATAATTGAGAAATATACTGAAATAAAAATTAAAAATAAGAAATTTATTAAAGAAAATGATAAAATAAAAAAGAAATTCTATAATATGAAAATATGTGTTCCCCATAATGATAAATCTAAATATAAATATGATTCTGAATTGGTAAAACCAAAAGAAGAAAATGATGTAGCTAAAAACATTCTGTAAGTGAGTGATAATGATAAATAAATAGTATTTAATTTATTTTTGGTTTATTTAAATCAATTTGAAAATGAATACAAGAAACTTAAGAACGAAAATAATAAATTAAGAAACATGACTTTTGGATCTAATGATTATTTATACCGACATAGAGACTATTAAAAAAGATAATATTCATCTAAAAAATAAAGTTATTAGTCTTAAAGAGAATTTTTCTACATTTGTTAAAGGTAAATAAAAATATGATAAAATTATTTCATTGATGTAACTAAACACAAATATGATTATTTTTTATTATAAAAATTTATTACCAAGTATAAATAATATTAACTTTATTAAGATCATAAAAGGATGTATTTCTAGTGTTACCATATTTAAATATAGAATAAATGGGTATTATGCAAATGAGTGCTCACTAATATTTAAATAATCATTTAGAAACACTATAAATTTCATTGATAGTGATTTATTTTCCGAACATCCAGCTAATATATGCTTTAAATCAATTTTGGTTTCAAAATTTTCTACTACTAATCCAGTTGGACCCAAGTTAGCATGGGTAACCAAACAATCTGTTTGAAAAGTGTAATTTTTGGAAATCTATGTTTGAAGTCACAAAGACTCATGGTATTTAGATATTGGTTTCTCTAAGCACATGACGGGTGATATTTCTAATTTTTCATCCTTTAATTTATGTGATGGTGGTCTTATCACATATATAGACAACAATAAAATTCAGATAAAAGGTATTGGTGACGTTGGTTTTTACAAAATTGTTATTATTTCAAAAGTATTATATGTATAAGATTTAAAAAATAATCTAACAATTATATCATTGATATGTTATGATGGATTAAATTTTATTTTGGAAAATGATAAATGTACTATTCTGGAAAATAAATATTTATTATTTTCTGTAAATAGAAAATAGAATGTGTACACTATTTATTTCTATGATCTTAAGAGACAAAAGGTTAGGTACTCGAATAGTGTAGGAGAAGATTCCATTTTGTGGAGTAGGAGGCTTGGGCATGTAAATTTTAGAATATTTCATAAACTATCAAATAATAAATATGTTCTATACTTTTCAAAATTATATACAAGTGAGTACTTTATGTGTGATTCATGTTTAAAAGGTAAGCATCACAAAGAAAAATTTAAAAATGTAAATAATGTTATTTCTACTATCTATTAAGAAATATTAGATATTTATATTTTGTAAATATAAAACAAATTAGTTTTTGTGGTAATATGTATGTTTTTTGTAAATGTATATAATTTTAACAGATTCTTGTGGATTTATTCCTTATCACATAAAAATGAAACATTAACCAAATTTTGTGCCTTTTGTAAGTTTATTCAAAACTTCAAAAATATTTCAAGCATTTATATCATAATTGATAGAGGTGGTAAATTGTTTAATTTATAATTTGATAAATTCTGTGAACAAAATGGATATAAAAATTATTTTTCATCTCCTATGACACCACAATAGAATGGTGTGGAAGAAATAAAGACTAGGTTTATTAAATAAATGGATAGGTTAATGCTAATAGAATTTAGTGTACCTAAATAATTTTGGGGATAATATATAAATATAGTTTGTCATGTTTTAAATAGAGTATCTTTTAGACCTTATTTTAATATAACAGTTTATGAACTATTTAAAGGGTCTAAACCTAATGTCGGATATTTTAGGGTATTTGGTTGTATATTATATATCTTAAATAAAAAAATATAATTTAGAAAAATTCAATTATAAAAGTTATGAAGGGGTTTTTTTAGGATATTAAAATACTATCAAGGATTATATAGTTTTGAATAATAAAACGTTAGTTTCTAAAGAGCATGTGCATGTTATGTTTAATTAAAATAATTCTTATAGAAGGATTATGATTCAAATGATGACAATGATGAATTCATGGAATTCAATATTGGTGAAGATAATGACCCAGATAATAAGAATTCATCGGTTGAGGGGGAGAATATATCTTCTCAAATTGATCCTAAATAATGGAAAAAACACACATATTATACAATTTAAAAAGTAATTCGTAATGTCCAATTTTTTATATAAACTAAAAAATCTATTTTACTTTACTCTGCAGACTCTACTTTTTTTCTGATTTTGTTCCTATCAATATTGATGATGATTTAATGGAATAAAATTAGATCAATGTTATTCATGATGAATTAAAGAAATTTGAAAGAAATAAAGTGTGTAATTTCATTCATTTACCAAAATATAAACTTATAATTGTAACTAAATGGATTTTTCAAAATAATCATGATGAAAATGGAAAGATAGATATAAATAAAGAAATATTGGTTACTCAAGGTTATTTATATGGAAGGGGAGTTGAGTTTTAAGATTTTCTTTCTCCTACTGTTACGATAGAAGAAATTATAATTCTATTATCCTTTTCTTATTTTTAAAATATTAAATTATTTCAAATAGATGTAAAAAGTTCCTTTTTAAATGGAATAATTTTAGTGGACGTTTATGTTAAACAACCCCCTATATTTGAAAATGAAAATTTTCCAAATCATGTTTTTAAACATAATAAAGATTTATATGGTATTAAGAACTCTATAAGTTATTGGTATGAAATACTAATTCAATTTTTATAACAAAATTATTCTGTTAATGGTAAAGTTTATCCAAACTTGTTTATAAAAATTATTTAAAATTATATACTAATTATATACATTTATGTTTATGCTATAATATTTTTTTTAACAAACGATTTAATGTGAAGTGATTTTTCTAAACTCATGAGTAGTGAATTTTACATGATCTTAATGGGAGAGATTAAATTTTTCCTTTAATCAAAGGAAATATGATGTTCTCTTAAATCAACATAAATATGATAAAGAACTTTTTAGAAGGTTTTGTAATGATTATAGTATGACTATGAAAACACAAATGAGTAATATTTAAAAATTGGATTTAGATGAGTCTAGAAAGATGGTTGATGTTAAACTATATAGAGGCATGATAGATAGTTTATTGTATCTCACTACATCTAGACAAGAAATATTGTTCTCTATTTGTTTGTGTGCTAGATTTCATCCCAACCCTAGATAAAGTCATCGTAAATAGGTTGAAAGGATTTTTTAGATATATCAATGGTATTGTCAATACTGGACTATTCTATTCTAATTATAACAATTTTGATTTACTATATTACCCTGATTTTGATTTTGGAGGTTGTAGACTTGACTAGAAAATCACTATAGGTATGTGTAATTTTCAATGTAAAATGTTTATTTCATGGAGTTCTTAGAAACAAGTATTAATAGATTAATTAAAAACTAAGGCTAAATTTGTTATTGCTACTAGTTGATGTACACAAATTTTATGGATTAAAAAACACTATATTATTTTAATATTTACTATTTAAAATTCCAATATTCTTTCATAATTCAAGTGCTATTTTAATTTCTAAAAACCCACTTCAAGACTTGTAAAAAATTCACATATATGTTAGATTTCCTTTTCTTAGTGATTATATAAATAAAGGTTATATTTTTTAAGAATTTTTTCCCGTCGAAAAAAAGTTGGATGACATTTTCACCAAACATTTAGATTCTATTAAATTTGAGAAAATTAAGTTAGAATTGGGAATTATAAAAGCTTAAAATTTTTATTTATTATAATTACACTTTTGGTTAAAATTATTCACTCTTTTTAATTTATTTTTATATCTATTCTACAATTTAATGTTTATTTTTTATATATTTTTTAAAATTAGTAGTGATTTAAAAATTTATTTTAAAATAAATTTTGATAAATTTCCAAAAGGGGGTGATTATTTTTGAAAATATAATAAATGTTTTGGTTTGTAATTTAAAAAAAGGGGATATTATTTGTATTTGAAATTGAGTTTTAATAATTTAAGGGTTTTCTTTATTTTGATAAATTGTTGTTTCATAACATTTAGTTACATTTAAATTGTTTTTTTAAAACATTTATTCTTTACACATTTTAATGTTTTGAACTGATTAATGTTTTTTATTATTTTAAATTAACTTTATCATGTTAATGGGAAATTTTTAGTGATGGCTTAAGTAAAAAATTAGGCCATCCATACAAACCCTTAGGATATCCCTAATACCACATAGGAGACCAATCGTCAACCCCATTGGAAGTCCAACCCTATAATCCTACACATAGGCAGGTATGTAAGTGAACCGATGTATAAGACTCGTTGGAATGTGCCCAGAGGAGCAAATTAATTGGGACTAGTTTTCCTACTAGGCCACAACCCATGTATAGGTGAATGGTTGTGTAGTTTATGATCCCCAAATGGAATATCAATGGTGTTATGGGACGTGTTGATTAATATAGTGGTGGATCACAACATTGAAAAATTGATGTGAGATTTCCAAACCCCTGAAAATATCCATCTGTGTTTTAATGATAAAAATATTACCTCATCCATTAAAAATCTTCAAGATGAGTCATTAAATCTCCATTGTTTATCATCTTCTTCCTCTTGTGTTATCGAGATTCACCAGATATTTCCTATTGGTCAGATCATTTGGTTAAAACTATAGTGATCGAATCAATCTTATTTTTGTGTTATGAAAGTTTTTGTCAAATCAAAAGTAGCTTGAAAAATATTATATTTTATTTAGTGGTGAATGTTTATCATCTAACTCCATCCTTCACCTGAGGTAATTTTTCTCTTGTGTTTATGGTTTTTGAGACCATATTTTTTTGTCCAATCTCAAATGGCCAAGTTTTTAATATTGTAAGGTCAAGTAACGAGAGCAACACCTGCTATGTTCGATGGTGGATCTTTTATTCACAAGGAAAAATCTCCATTTTCCAATTTAACTATTGATAAATATAATATGGGATAATGGTATATATTTGTTTAATGGTAGATCAAATCAAGGGTTTACAATTCATGCAATGATAGGTCTCTCTTCATCAGCAAATCTCTTCACCGGTAGATTAACTTCCACAGGTAGATTAAATTATACTAGTAGATCTCTCTTCGCAGATAAATCCATGAATCACTAGTAACAACTTTATGTTACAATGGTATATCTCCTACTATTTTATAGTGATGTTGTGGAAGATTATTCATTATAGCAGCGTCATGCACCACTAGAAAATCTATCTACCGCTTGACACAACTGGTTGATCTATCAACAACTGGGATTAAATGGATCATCTTTCCACTATTTTATTCTAATGATAGATCAATATACCATTGGAAATGATATATACTCTATTCAACACAAATTTTAGATCAAAGTGATGGTTGCTTGTTAGTTACTTCCAGGTATTTCTATCTACAATTAGTTCATATAATTTTTCATAAAATATAATTCTTATTTTTTTAATCAATATAACTATAATAAATATTTTGATAACCATTTTATAATATTTTTTGATAAATTATAATAATATAATGTGTAAATTTAATTTTGAGGATATCTTATACACATATATACATGAAGAATATATATTCTTACTACGCTCTCTTTTATGACATTTTTAATGTTTTAATAAACTAGAATTTTATTCTTTTTATTTTAACTATTTTATAAATATTAATTATATAAATTTAGTATACATAACATATTGATGTTTCATACTGATATTTGGTGATGAAGTAAAGAGAATGAAATTTATTTATTATCTAGTGCAACATTTACCAAAAAAATTAATAGTTATATTATATTTTTTGTAATGTACTAACAAGTGTCATGAAACAATTGGCCATCTAGATGATCTGAGAATATATTTGTTTTAATGAAGCCAAATAAATTCATTACATGTGTGTTTGAGGCAGAAAATAACTTTTGCGAAGATCATTTAATTGACAACTATGACACAGGTATGGATACTCTCATATAATTAAGAAACAAATGCAACTTTTTTTCCGTTGATATAATCATATAAGAACTTAAACTTTTGAACTTCCTACATTTAAGTGATCATCAATCATCTATATTCATCATATTTGATATCATTTGACCATCTAATTATTTCATTATATTTTTTTCTTTGATCTATCTTTTATTTCTTCTGTTTGAAATTTTTCATGTTTAGTTTATTATTTTCCTAATCAAAATCAAGTATTTACTTATATGTTTATTCCACCACAAAAAAGGAAATCTTGGTCATGAATCCCAATAAAAATTCTGGTCACAGATGAGGTTTTGTAACACCCTGAGATTTTATGAAAAATATTCTTTTTAATTTCATCAATGTCTTGTGTTGTATGGTACACCAAAAGGAGATTACACAACACACATCCTTGACTTTCCTTGCATTACATTCAATCATGACCTTCCTCGATAGCGTGTGTAGTACGCAATACCGAGTTTCACTAAACAACGATATGCTATTAAAATATTATTAAAACTAGCCGTTATGAATAGTGATAACCACTTTTTGAAATTTTGTAAATTTTATTTTTCAAAATGGACTTCATTTTTGGATTCGGAATATCAAAATTAGCTTAGGGTGAAATTTTGGTACTTTTCGGATAACTTTCATATTATGATGAATAGTGAAAATTACTAAATTTTAATTAAAAACAACTTTTTTAATCGAAATAATTAATAGTGATAAATTATTAATTTTCAGTGTTTTTAAAGTATATTTATAATATATTTTTACAATTTAATACAATTTTTTTCATTGGATGTAATTTCACATTTAAACCAGACATAAACAAGTGTCAATCTTTTGATAGTTATTATCTCTTAAAAACACACTATTTGTTTTGATGACGGGAGTTAATTTTTAAATTAATTAATGCAACTGATATGTTTTGAATTTGGTAAAATAGACATCATTTTTGAGTTTATAATATCAAATATATCTTAGGCCTAATATTTGGTATTTTTCTGGAAACTTTCATTTTTTGATGAATAGTGAAACCACTAAGTGGTAGTTAAAAAAAAGTGAATTTTTCATAAAACTTAATTTTACCGCTTTTGTGAGTAGAATTTAGAAAATCCAAGAGAAACGGTTAATATCAATGACTAAAATGTGGTTCAATGAGATGAAAATAATTTTTGGTGAATAGTAACTTTTTACTTTTTACCACGGTTAAAAGTAAATAGGGTAGTTAAGAGTAAAAATGATATTATTATTACCCTAACACATGTCCTAATTCTATTGGATAAGTGTAATTCGACCAAAAACAACCTTAGTAATAAAATATGACCATGTAGGCCCACTTGGATTAGATTAGGACATTTATTATTAATTTATTTAAAGAAGGGTTAAAATTGTTAAAATCAAAGTTTAATAAGTAAATCATTTATAATATGGAATTATACATAAGATAAATTCTACTATAAATATTCATTAGAAATCTAAAAATATTTAAAACATAATGGTATTTTATTTGTAATTTTTAGACTTAAAATAATTTAATTTATTTATGATACAATGATGATGCAGTAATTATCTTATTAATGAAATATTGACTTAATTTATGTTATAAATACCCAAATAATTGTAATTTCAGACTTTTTATGAATTCAAACAATTTTATTTGTTAATATGACATGTTAGTATTGATTTAATTAACATTTTTCTAACTAATAATTTTGTTATGAATTTCACAAAAATCAATTACTAAATAGTGTCAAAATTGACATAAAATAGTTTTTAAAACTAATATTATATTATTAATTGTTATTTTATTCATAAAAATCTAAGGTTTGGCCAAATGACTTATATAAGGTTATATATATTAAAAATAAACAACTTGGGGTTCGTTTGGCTTTATATAGTAACTTTATTAAACTTATAGTGTACGAAATCAAGAAGACCCGGTAAAAGTTAAATTATCTAACTTAAAGTTAAATCTAAATGATAAGGTTAAAATTGATACCTAAACATGTCTAAATTCTATTGCATGATTGGATTTAGACTCATACCCACCTTATCTTCTAAATATATCAATTTGGAGCTATTAAAAACCGAATTTGACTTTATAATAAAATAATATTTTTAGTTATTCCAAAGGTGCCCCCCTCCTCCCTTATAAAAGGGCACCTCCTCCCTCTCTTCCTCACACCACATTGAGCCTTCAATCTAGGCCAACCACTTCCAATATCTCCTCTCCAATTCCCTAGAAACATTCTAGAGGTCCTGGTATTCTTCAAAGACCAATTTTAGTGCTCTAAGAGGAGATCTCAAAGAGGCGCTTCAAAGAAGAGGTAATGTCTGTTACCGATTCTTTCAACTTTATTTCTTCTTCCACTTCTTCTTCTTAGGTTGTTTCATTATGAAGTAATAACATCGGTATCACTCATATATTGATATGTTATTATAAGTATGAAGCAACCCTATTTCACCATCTATCCATCCTACGGAAAATGAAATCACTGCGCGTGCGTACGTACATAATACCGTCTCCACGCCGTGGTGTAATCTATTTTCCACCACCACCTTACTTGGATGGGTATAATGGTGTAAATAATAACTATACATAATTATTGTAAAGTTATATTGATTCTGAAATATTATACATACACTCCAATATAATTCCACGATCATGATAACGATATCATCGCTCGTGCGTACGTACGGACTACCATCTCCACGACGCGATGAGATTCATTCTCCACGTTAACCATTCATGAATGATTTTAAAGTATATATAATAAGTAATCATGAAATATATGACATAATAATGATACTGGATTTATGTGTATATATATGTATGTCATCTACCTAATTCCATTCAACTCAATAAGGAAACGAAAATAGCGTTCATGCGTACGTACGACCTACCGTCTCCATGAACGGTGTACTTCTTTCCATTTACTGATCTATTATATATATGTATATTCTGAATATATATTATATATAAATCATGTTTTATATTATGTAATTAAGTAATCATGATCTAAGTAATCATATGAATAATTACAAGTCAAAACACGGACGACAAATGAAACGATTTTACCCAAAACGCTCTTTAACAAGGAATTTACAAAAGAACGCGTAATATAAAGTCATAAGTGAACCATATATGATATCATAACAATGATTATGATTCTAGAATAAGTCTATGACATTATTTAAATCATTATACAGGAGGTTCAGACACTTACGAAGAAAATCAGACCTAATGTAAGGGAAATATCAAAATCTCATTTTTATCCGAGATTGTTTATACTTTGAAATTTACTGGGGTGTATTTTATCATCCACATCCATGTTCCCTAAATATGTAATATTTTTTCCATCCACCTAAAATTTTTTAAATCTAATTTTACCCTTTGGTGAGTATTTAGTAAAGGATATGAAAGGAATCTTTTGTCGTTTTTCGTACGAGGTACTTTTTGACTTTTCTGACAAAAGTACGAGAAAAATATTTTTTTAACTTATACGGCAAGAATGGATTTTTAAAACATTATTTCCAAGAAGATTAATTTACAAGTTTTCAAGTTTTTTTTTAACCAACTTATTTTAGTTTATAATTGTATGACATGTTACGAAAGGAAAAGTGTTTTTGAAGTAGAAAGGATATTTTCCTCAAGAATGGTGTTCAAGTGTTTTATCAAAATTATTTTCCATCTAAGATAATAAAGGGTTCTGTTTCTATCCCTATTATTACATTGATTTGATTATGTTGTGATGGAATTATTTTTATGAATTCTTTTATCTTATATGAATTTTTTTATGATGTCATGTTGTTTAAGAATCCCATTTTTATTACATGAGTTATGCAATGATGTATGATTTATGATTTTGTGGCACACATAAGAATGGTATCATTATGAGATGGGCGGGACCTATATCTCCCTCCAATGCATTGGGTAATTATTTTATATCTCATGAGATAGACATGGCTGGAATGGTAGGTTAAACCGGTTCAGTGAAATAGGACTGAAACGAGGAGTGAACTCAGTTCAAAAATGGACTTTGTCCACTAAGATAGTCTTGGCAATGAGTATTGACTAATAAGAAATTATTCTCTATGATTATGTGTGTAGGCCACAAAGTTTCATGTTTTAAGTTATGATTATTGGTATTTCATTTCACTACTATGATTTATCCCATGTTATGCTATTATGATCTCTTTGGCAGGTTAAGATTTGCAAAATGTTATGTTCTTATGAATATGATGTGATTGATATTTCTTTTGTTTACCCTTACTGAGTATTTGAGATCACCCTTTTATTTTTTCATTTCCCCAATATATAAATAATGGTTTTAGGTAAAAAAAAGGAAGATCTTTATGGGAGATGTTGAAGATCTTTCGCCATGATTAGAAGATTATATTCCGAGTTTCCAAAGACACTAAACTATTACGGTCCTTGTATGTGTGTTTTTGTTATGTACTAAGTATTCCGCAAAAGTAATGTAATGTCCATGTACGTTAAGCTTTGGGTATTTACAGTTGGTATCAGAGGAAAGGTTTAGTTAACCTTTGGAAACTAGGATGCGAAAACTTTAGTGAGATCCCTAGAGATATTTATAAGGTATGTCTAGGGATGTCCCTAAGGTTAAGTATAAGTATAGGTTATAGTCCTAGAATTACGGTAATGATATTATAATTAAACCTAAGATGTTAGATGTTGAAGGTACTCTCCCTTGATTATGTTATTTTCCTTTTATGATTTTTTCCTCTCACAAAATTCTTTTTGTGTTTTAGTCAATAGAGGGAACCAGAAGGAATTTGGTTAACATTGAATCCAATGGAAAAATTGGTGACTATGAGCAACAAAATTGCGTAATGCCTAGAGAGAAAGATATTGTGATTATGCCAAATCATTCATCGCGATATATGATTAACAAGGTGAAATTTAGTGGTATGCCTAATTCATCAAATAAGAGGAAGATAGACTTTTATGCATGTTCGCATGTTGAGGAGCATAAAGAAAGGAAGATTAATATTTCTAAAGAAGGGAAGAATAACCTTGAGGAATACCTCAAATGGAGGGACAGATGTTATATGTGTGGAGAAAAGGGACATAGAGTGACAGACTGTTATGGATTTCAATGTCTTATTTGGAGAACATGGTCATTACCCAACTCAATGCCCTGACCTAAAAAGTTACTTCTAAATCAAGGAAGGACTTATTCTAGGACAATCATTGAAGAGGATGGATTGAAGTGTTTATGTATTGGAATTCAATAATAATGTTGTTGAGGTACTTTTATGGTGTATTAGAATGTTTCTGTATTAGTCTATTGTGGATTTCAATAATTTTATGGTACTGGTAACCATGAAAAGTGATTCAAATATTTTGGAAAGCAGATGATATGCGCATAATGAAGGGATAAGGAGAAAATGAAATGTTTGATAGTATTCATGAGCTCATGATTGTTATAAGGACTAAGTGATATCATGGTTTGAGTATACAGAATTTTGGGATTTTGGTATGTGGAAAGAGTTAACATTTGATAGCACTAATGTTTTCACTAAGGTTTAATGGGTATTCATTTTTCAAGAGAATACATAATTAAGGCCTTCGAATGTTTGTAATGTGACCAACAAGACATATCTCATGATATATGGGAATCAACAATGTTATTAACATGCTAGTTTTATGAACTCTTTGCTAATCGTTTTCACTATAATATGAGATTAGACAACATTATTTCTGATACGCCTAAAGATTGGAATGGATTATGTTGGACATAAGTTAGTATTGTTTAAGGATAGAAGTTTTTTCGATATTATTTATGGGATTTTATAGTAATGTAGTTTTAGAAAAAGGACAACCTGCAGGATGGGCGACAACCCATCGCGTCGGACAAGGCTGTTGGAATCGAACCCACAACCGAAGTGCGACTGGCCTTTATCGCCTACCACTGGCCTACAGGAAGTCCATGTTTAGTATAAACTAGTTTTATTATATTAATCAGTATGATATAAGATGTATAAGTCCATTTTAGGAACCATATATGATTAATCTCACTATAGATGGACTTATGTATTTTTTTGATAACTTTTCTAACCTTTTGTTTGAGACAGATGGAATGACCCATCATTCTATCACATGATCTGCTAACACATCACGAATGACAAATTCAACTTCATTTCTTTAATAGATGAAGTGGAAATTTTCCAAATAACGACCAACGGTGAGACTATACCAAAATCACGAAAGTATTTCTTCTAATTCCAATTTCATCATCTTTAGAGAAATGATCCTGAAAACCAAAAATGTTTTCCTAGTGCTCTTATATCCGATGAATCAGATGGTACCTTAGATCATCACAAATTTATGGCTTTGTGATTGCTGGCTTTTCCATAGCCATATTCTCTACCAATCTCCATCAGAACATGATGGTTAGATTTCTCTTCCATATCCATATTTTCAAATATGTGCAAACCCAGTGATTAGTTTATTTGGGTAACCGTTATGTTTCATACTTTTGTTTTTAAAGATTGGTTTTGGTATTACTTTTTATGATGTGGGTTTCTATTAAAGAAACTTTCTAGTAGTAAACCATTTATAACCCAGACGAATTTCGTGGGCGAAATTCATTTTAAGGGGGGTAGAATGTAACACCCCGAGATTTTATGAAAAATATTATTTTTAATTTCATTAATGTCTTGTGTTGTACTCTACACCAAAAGGAGCTTACACAACACACATACTTGACTTTCCTTTCATTACACACAATCACAACCTTCCTCGATAGCGTGTGTAGTACGCAATACCGAGTTTCACTAAACAACGATATACTATTAAAATATTATTAAAACTATCCGTTATGAATAGTGATAACCACTTTTTGAAATTTTTTAAATTTTATTTTTCAAAATGGACTTCATTTTTGGATTTGGAATATCTAAATTAGCTTAGGGTGAAATTTTGGTACTTTTCGGATAACTTTCATATTCTGATGAATAGTGAAAATTACTAAATTTTAATTAAAAACAACTTTTTTAATCAAAATAATTAATAGTGATAAATTATTAATTTGAGTGGTTTTAAAGTATATTTAGAATATATTTTTAAAATTTAATACAATGTTGTTCATTAGATGTAATTTCACATTTAAACCAGACATAAACAAGTGTCAATCTTTTGATAGTTATTATCTCTTAAGAACACGCTACTTGTTTTGACGACGGGAATGAATTTTTAAATTAATTAATTAAACTGATATGTTTTGAATTTGGTAAAATAGACATCATTTTTGAGTTCATAATATCAACTATATCTTAGGCATAATTTTTGGTATTTTTCTGGAAACTTTCATTTTTTTATGAATAGTCAAACCACTAACTGGTAGTTAAAAAAAACTGAATTTTTCATAAAACTTAATTTTACCACTTCTGTGAGTAGAATTTAGAAAATAAAAGAGACACGGTTAATATCAAGGACTAAAATTTGGTTCAATGAGATGAAAATAATTTTTGGTGAATAGTAACTTTTTACTTTTTACCACGGTTAAAAGTAAATAGGGTAGTTAAGGGTATAAATGATATTATTATTACCATTACACATGTCCTAATTCTATTGGATAAGTGTAATTCGACCAAAAACAACCTTAGGAATAAAATATGACCATTTAGGCACACTTGGATTAGATTAGGACATTTATTATTAATTTATTTAAAGAAGGGTTAAAATAGTTAAAATCAAAGTTTAATAAGTAAGTAATTTATAATATGGTGTTATACATAATATAAATTCGACTATAAATATTCATTAGAAAGATAAAACAATTTCCAACATAATTTTAGTTTATTTGTAATTTTTATACTTAAAATAATTTAATTTATTTATGATACAATGATGATGCATTAATTATCTTATTAATGAAATATTGACTTAATTTATGTTATAAATACCCAAATAAATGTAATTTGAGACTTTTTATGAATTCAATCAATTTTATAGGTTAATATGACATTTTAATATTGATTTAATTATCTTTTTTTGAACTAATCATTCTGTTATGATTTTCACAAAAATCAATTACTAAATAGTGTCAAAATTGACATAAGATAGTTTTTAAAACAAATATTATATTATTAATTGTTATTTTATTCTTAAAAATCTAATGTTCGGCCAAATAACTTAGATAAGGTTATATATATTAATAATAAACAACTTGGGGTTCGTTTGGCTTTATATAGTAAGTTTATTAACCTTATAATGTAAGAAAACAAGAAGGCACGGTAAAAGTTAAATTATCTAACTTAAAGTTAAATCTAAATGATAAGGTTAAAATTGATACCTAAACTTGTCTAAATTCTATTGGATGAGAGTCTTTCGACCCATAACCACCTTATCGTTGAAATATATCAATTTGGAGCTATTAAAAACCGAATTTGACTTTATAATAAAATAATATATTTTGTTATTCCAAAGGTGCCCCTCTCCTCCCTTATAAAAGGGCACATCCTCCCTCTCTTCCTCACACCACTTTGAGCCTTCAACCTCTGCCAACCCCTGACAATATATCCTCTACACTTCCCTAGAAAAATCCTTGAGGTCCTGGTATTCTTCAAAGACCAATTTTTGTGCCCTAAGAGGAGATCTCAAAGAGGCGCTTCAAAGAAGAGGTAATGTCTGTTACCGATTCTTTCAACTTTATTTCTTCTTCCACTTCTTATTCTTAGGTTGTTTCATTATGAAGTAATAACATCAGTATCACTCATATACTGATATGTTATTATAAGTATGAAACAACCCTATTTTACCATCTATCCATCCTACGAAAAACGAAATCACTGCGCGTGCGTACGTACGGAATACAGTCTCCACGCCGTGGTGTAATCTATTTTCCACCACCACCTTCCTTGGATGGGTATAATGGAGTAAATAATAACTATATATTATTATTTTAAATTGATATTTATTCTGAAATAGAATACATACACTCCAATATAATTCCACGATCATGAGAACGATATCATCGCTCGTGCGTACGTACGGACTACTGTCTCCACGACGCGATGAGATTCATTCTCCACGTTAACCATTCATGAATGATTATAAAGTATATATAATAAGTAATCATGAAATATATGATATAATAATGATACTAGATTTATTTGTATATATATGTATGTCATCTACTTAATTCCATTCAACTCAATAAGGAAACGAAAACAGCGTTCATGCGTACGTATGGCCTACCGTCTCCATGAACGGTGTATTTCTTTCCATTTACTGATCTATTATATATATGTATATTCTGAATATATATTATATATAAATCATGTTTTATATTCTGTAATTAATTAATCATGATCTAAGTAATCATATGAATAATTACAAGTCAAAACACGGACGACAAATGAAACGATTTTACCCAAAACGCTCTTTAACATGGAATTTACAAAATAACGGGTAATATAAAGTCATAAGTGAACCATATATGATATAATAACAATGAGTATGATTCTGTAATAAGTCGATGACATTATTTAAATCATTATAAAGGAGGTTTGGACACTTATGAAGCAAATCAAACCTAAGGTAAGGGAAATATCACAATCTCATTTTTATCCGAGATTGTTTATACTTTGATATTTACTGGGGTGTATTTTATCATCCACATCCACGTTCCCTCAATATTTAATATTGTTTCTATCCACCTAAAATTGTTTAAATCCAATTTTACCCTTCGGTAAGTTTTTAGTAAAGGATATGAAAGGAATCTTTTGTCGTTTTTCATACGAGGTACTTTTTGACTTTTCCGACAAAAGTACGAGAAGAATGTTTTTTTTAACTTATACGGCAAGAATGGATTTTTAAAACATTATTTCAAATAATCTTACTTTACAAGTTTTCAAGTTTATTTTTAATCAGTTTCTTCTAGTTTATAATTGTATGACATGTTAAGAAAGGAAAAGTGTTTTTGAAGTAGAAAGGATATTTTCCTCAAGAATGGAGTTCAAGTGTTTTATCAAAATTATTTTCCATCTAAGATAATAAAGGGTTCTGTTTCTATCCCTATTATTACATTGATTTTATTATGTTGTGATGGAATTATTTTTATGGATTCTTTTATCTTATATGAATTGTTTTATGATGTCATGTTGTTTAAGAATCCCATTTTTATTACATGAGTTATGCAATGATGTATGATTTATGATTTTGTGGCACACATAAGAATGGTATAATTATGAGATGGGTGGGACCTATATATCCCTCCAATGCATTGGGTAAAGATTTTATATCTCATGAGATAGACATGGCTGGAATGGAAGTTTAAACCGGTTCAGTGAAACAGGACCGAAACGAGGAGTGAACTCGGTTCAGAAATGGACTTTGTCCGCTAAGATAGTCTTGGAAATGAGTCTTGATTAATAAAAAATGATTCTCTATGATTATGTGTGTATGCCACAAAGTTTCATGTTTTAAGTTATTATTATTGGTATTACATTTCACTACTATGATTTATCCCATGTTATGATATTATGATCTCTTTTGCAAGTTAAGATTTCTAAAATGTTATGTTCTTATGAATATGATGTGATTGATATTTCTTTTTTTTACCCTTAATGAGAATTTGAGCGCACCCTTATATGTTTTATTTTCCCCAGGATATAAATAAAGGTTTTAGGTAAAAAAAAGGAAGATCTTTATGGGAGATGTTGAAGATCATTCGCGACGATTAGAAGATTATATTCCAAGTTTCCAAAGACACTAAACTATTACGGTCCTTGTGTGTGTGTTTTTTTTATGTACTAAGTATTCCGCAAAAGTAATGTAATGTCCATGTACGTTAATCTTTGGGTATTTACAGGTTTAGTCACCTGTAAAAAAATATTGGGTTATACCATTGGGTTTTTTTCAAAGGAAAAGTCTATAACAGGTTCTCACACCTCTAAAAGTGAGGTTTTTTAGGTAGTACCAATTTTATCATAAAGTAAATAAGGTTGAGGAGTGTACTGGGATCTTTGTGATCTGAACCACTATTAATATTTGTGTTTTTTATTTTTTATTTCTTATGTACTTCATTTCAAGAACACAACACTAACTGTAGATCATTATTTTATAAAATCTGATAAATTTTTTTTAATGGATTTTAAATGACTATTCACCCATAGTATTTATTTTCCATCATTATCAATTAAATAATGATAAGAGTGAGAATAAGTCACTCAAAAAGATGCAGATGAAGACCCATATCGATGAATTGGTGTTAAATATTGAATTCATGGTTAATTAATATGACACAACTTTCAACATATTATAGGGAATTCCTTTGATCAACTTATATATATTCATTCCCTCAACATACCACCAATACCGCAATTACTCCCTCAATGGTAAGGTAGGATTGATCCATGTTGATAAATATCCTTTTGACTCAACTGAGACCCACTACCTTGATATTGGGTATTATAAGAGAGATTCTAAACAACCCCAAGTCAATGAATTTGATCACATTGGCACTATTAATGACCTAACATCCACCTCAGTAGATCTTTGAGATGATTTTAAGAGTAGTTTCTTGCTCTCTATCAACCACCTAGAGGAAACTACATATATTATTGTCAACTTCTTTATTGTTCCTAAGAAGAAGGATTGTGAGAAGATCATATATTATTCATATCAGGGACAATTACCTCTGATAGATAGAAAGTACCATACCATCATACATAGAAACGATCACCCCATTATAGTTAAAAAAGCCTCCAACATGTTTTTTTGAGGAGTAGGGTTGACCAATGTGTACTCAAATGATCTATAGTGTTACAAAAATCAAGCAATGGACATGTGTGGAAATATGATATGGATTAAGAATCATAGCTTCCATCATAATGATTTCCATGGAATTAAAATTATTGGTTTATGGAGCTACCTCTGAAGATCATTCCCTATCATATGACAACAATGCCATTTCAGGACCACATGTTCTATAATAGTCATATACTTCTTCCAATATTCATTTTTTAGGCATAAGATCTAGATAAAGACCATCCTACCTATGAAGAAGTATTTGAGACCACTTTTAATGAGATAAAATATGTGAAACATGGTACAAATAAATATCCAAGTCTAACATTGATATGTATAGTTATGCCTCTCGATGAGAAAAATTAGTTTTTTACATTTATGAAGTGACACTATTATGTATTTTAATAGAACTACAAGTAAATTTCAAGGATCAATCCTCAAGTCACCATCCACTAACTAGGCCTTCATATTGGCCATCATGGATTCATAAACGTGCCAAAGAAGAAACATCCCTCCCGTGGTTACATGATTGAGGCCAAAGTTGGAGATTTAATAAAATCCATCTTTGTTGGGGAATTTCAAAATCGTAAGTGGTTATCTAACATCTTCCTAGTCAAGAAACAAATGGATTGAACAATTTCTACATTAACATTCAACATATAAATTAACAAAATCTTAATTAAGACATCTTATTTATATTTAAAGAGTTGATCAATGATAAAACCACCATATTTCAGACACTCTCTTTCATTGACGGGTATTTCAGGTATAATTAGATCTAGAAAGTCCCTAAAGATAAATATTCCACAAAATTCATGGAAACCTTTTATACCTGGTGATTCTATCCAGATTGAAGAATATTGGAGCAACCAACCTGTACCATGCATCACATCTTTAAGACCCTCCTAAAATCCTTGGTGGAGTGTTTTGTTAATAACTTTTTTTAGAACCCCACAATTTCTAAGACCATAAAAACGATATAAAGAAGGTTTTAAGCATTCTATGTGTCTATAACTTAATTTTGAATCCCTTAAAATGTTCGTTCAGGATTACCTTTGGAAAAACTCTTTGTTTCATTATCTGATATATTTACATTGATATAGATTCAAAGAAGATTGATTCCATCATTGAAATTACACCTCTATAAAAAATCAGAGACATGAGAGGCCTAAAGGGATATTTAGACTACATAAGGTGTTTTTTCCTAATTTGGTTGAAGAATTTAGTCCCTTTTCTAAGTTAATGATGAAAGGTGTTGAAAATTGGTCCAATTACAATCTCCAGACCTCATTGGATGCCATCAAACAATATCATCTAATCCCACTGATATTGATGCTACATTTCCAAGGGAATTATTTAGTCATCTATGTGACAATACTAGAATAATCCATCAAAATAATCATTTCCTAAATGAATAATGATGGTAAAAAAGAATAGTTTTACTATCTTAGTTTCATGTTATTTAATTATAAGGTTATGTATTTTCCCATAAAAAACTATCTCACCCTAGTTCTCATGGATTATAATATATAACACTATCTGAAGGATCATAAGGTCAAATTAGTCTCATGTATCAACAATTTTATGTACATTCAGAATTATCCTAAGAAAACAAGATGATTTGTGTGGTAGGTAGTGTTCCTTCAATAGTTTGACATCAAGTTTGTTCCTTAGATTCACTTCAAGGGTAAAGTACTTTTATATTTCTATATAATGTATCTAAATTTGGTAGAGTTTCCCCTAAACATTGAATTTATAGATAAGTCCATTATCTCTATTAATTAATCACATCCATGTTAGAATATGAATTTTTATAGAATGACTCGGATTCTGATTGGTGGGAGGATGAAAATTTCCAAGCTCAATAGGGTTGGACTTTAATTTTTATTCATCACTCCCTTAATGAACCATATTCCATACTCATTCCTTCACTTAATGGGATACACCAATAATTAGGTTGAATACTAATCTCTCATTACTATTCTTGAGTTTTCCCTTGAGATTCAAGTTCCTCAACTAAACATGAAAGACGATACTAAGTTTTTCATTAAGAATATCAATGGTGAATACACTATCAGGAAACAGAATCTTTTTCCTCAACTTGAGCACAACTAATTTTTGAAGGATTAGTTTCCCACCAATAAAATTTTGAATCATATCCCATTATCTCAGAATGTTTGTGAAAATTCTCTAGCATGTTCGGTCACTTACTTAACAAAACAAAAATATTATTACTTTCTCATCCATGTGTCTCATCAAAAAGTGATTTTTTATATTTCCCCTATTGGGAGAGA
Organism: Viscum album; assembly: GCA_963277665.1. Lineage (NCBI taxonomy): Eukaryota > Viridiplantae > Streptophyta > Magnoliopsida > Santalales > Viscaceae > Viscum > Viscum album. The sequence goes on along the minus strand of OY728126.1, from coordinate 825,885,869 downwards.
ATGACAAGTGAACTAACTAAAAACTAACTCTTCCCATGTGGGACCATTCAATTAAGCTATGATGTATGGAAGTTTTGATTAGATGGATCCTTTAATTGAGTATCTCCAACACATAACATTACTATCTAACTGATCCAAATAATAGAAAATCCATTGGTTATAATAAATTTTATTCTCTATGATGTCCCTAACCTAGAAACTATCCTCTATAGACATTAATTTGTTGGAATCCTTCTCTATTTCAACCATGTTAAATAGTTTCCTTTAGTTTTGTAGGAGGTTTGTGTTGGGGCTTGTGGGGACCACCAGTCTGGTTAAAGCTCTCTCTCTAGTTCCCAAGGATGGTCTACTTTTGGCCCACCATGGTTCATAACAACATGGAATTTTCCAAGAAGTGACATTCATGCCAGGTTCATTCAAACTTAATGCATCGATCTCTAAAGCTTCCCCATGACACTAAGTATTCATGGACTTTTTCACATGGGGAATTGATTTCATGTGTACCTACCCACCTATAATAGTAATAAAGTTCACGTTCATTCTTACTAACACTGATTTCAAAGTTGGATGAATCTATTCACCTAAAGGAATTTAAGAAAGGATTTGTTATTGAGTTCATGAAATCTACCATAATCCATAAATTTGGGATTACTCAAACAATTCTCATTATAAATGGAAACAAATTTAGTGACACCAATCTAAATAATTTTTATACTAAATATAACATTAAGTCTACCCATACTTACTATTATCATGTTTTAGAAAATGTAATGTTCAAGGAATTTAACAAATGCTTCTCTAATATCTATAGAATATGGTGGAATATAAAAAAATATCTATATTAAAAATAACTCTAATTACCTATGGGTATACTGGAAAATTAATTATACTTCCATTTATCCTACTCCTTACTCATTAGTATATGAAACATTAGTAGTGTTAGTCATTGAAGTATATCCTCAATTTCTCTAGACTACTATCTATGACTAGATAATGCCTAAAAAATTCCCTATTTACATCTAATTGAACCATAATCCTTCATTGGAAGTAGGATCTAAGTTCTACAAAACCTTAAGGTCCATTAAAATAGCATGGCTTGGGCAATCAACAAAAAGGTTTGCCTTCATTCCTTCCTCTAGGGTAACATGGTTATGGATTTGATGACACCAATGATACCCCAATTTAAATAAATAAAGGTAGAGCCCAAGTGGGAGTTCTCCTGTACTATTGAAAAGGTAAACTGCAATGCTACATACTCATTGAACACAATAGATTGAAATCACATTACACCCCCCATGTGAGGTTCTTCAAGAAGTGTTACACGTAACTTCATGTTGGGTTTCATATTTCAAGATGAAAAAATATAAACTACATATACTTGTGTTATATTAATTAGTATCTTAAAATACTAAGAATATGTCCTATTTTCATGGCCTTAAACTACATGACACCCAGGTCCCAGCTACATGACCTTAAATTATGTAGGACTATCCTCACATTATGTTTTTAAACAACATGGGCTTGGGTATAAGTTTTATGACATTAAACATCATCCTACCCTTCTTAGATTCCTCTTAAATGATCATAAACTTCTTATCAAATGTATTTTTGTATTTTTTTTAAACTAAAGTGTTGAGTTTGAGTCGTTTCTTGATGGGACAATACCTATTCTCAATGTAGGTCGTGTACCATGTCTTTACCCCAAAACTATATATGGGTTGAATTTTATTCAATACGATACATATTGATTCCTGGATTTTTAATCTTCACTCATGAACATAAAACCCCAAATTCAACATATCTTGGTCTTTAGTCTCTTTCAGCCTAAATAACAGTTTCCTCTTTTATGACTCGACACACTGATGATGTCTTTCCCTCTCCTATGAGTCAGTTAAATTCATGTATATAATCACCCCTAGGATCAAACCCCATGATACTAAAGTTTTCTAATGTCCAAAAAAATTCATCTACGTCCATAGTGGATTTTCAATTCACATTGGGTTTTACTTTTCCTATTGACATATAAACCTTTATTATCCTTTGGTAAAAGTTGTGTGATCTTAAATGTTAGTTCCCTTTAGTATAAGACATAATCTCAAAACATTAGAATTTTATGCTCCTTGTCACCCAAATATAAATTTCTTTATAATTTATTCTAATCATCATAACCTTAAATTTATACCCGCATTTTTTTCACTCTTCACAACTCTAAAGTTCTATGAATAGTTCAAATACTATTTGACCATAAATTTAAGTCACCCAAAGGTCCCAACTGTACAACTATAAACTATGTTCCATCATCCTCATCATATAATGATAAAAAAATGATCATAATCATTTATCTGAAAAATTAAACAACATTGTCAATGTCTCAACTACAATATGTTATACTACATAGTCAATTCCCTCATTACATGACATTAAGTTTCATAGTAAAGGTCTAGGTTATATGACCTAAAACTACCTAGCATGTCGTCCAAGATATATGATGTCAAACTTTCTAAAAAATAATCTTCATTTTATGATGTTAAACTATGTGATAAAAATCCATATTGCATAATTCTAAACTACACCGTATTTAGTACTAGCTGGATGACCTTAAATTGTATAACTAACATCCTTATATATAATTCTTAAACTACAAAACCATATTTTCATCATTTATTAAGATTATAACCTCTACTTTGGTGCATTATCATACTATACCCTTCTATAAGAACTATGTGTGGATTGATCCTCATCTCTTGAGATATATATTTATTCTCATATCTCCAATCTAGAGCCTAGATAAAATTTCTATCTCATCACCCTTTCCTTTTTATGATAACCTATGTTAGGAAAAATACCTTTGGCATGTTTCATTGATTGTGTTAGTTTAAAATCACATCCAAGTGTTAAATGTTAAGAATTTATTGTAAGAAATATTTTTTAAAGTCAAATACTATACTACTGATTAAGGGGTTATGTCATAATGGAATGTTTCATAAAGGTAAACATAACACTACATAATCATTAGGTTGTGATTACATTTGAATAAGTCTTAGTCATACACCATATTTAAGTGGTATTTGTTATAAATTAAGGATACAGAACGGTATTCTTTATCTATGTATGTTTCATTAAGGTTATATAAAGGTATCCATGTAAGGGTAAATCTCACATAAAGTTAGAGGAAAAAAAACTCAGTCATATATTCTGGAGCCACAACTTGGTGGAATTTGAGTAAATGTAACTGTGAAATTCCCAAACCTATGTAGGTTTATATTCTAGCTCACATGAGATTAATAAAAATAATAATGTCATAAAATTTTAAACCAAACCATTGGCTATACCATAGTGTTGATTGAAGAGAAAATTTCCATGATATAGAAATATACTATGACATGGAGGGTGTGATTCAGATAAAATAGGTGATTTTTTTCAAGACTATATGATGTAATTTAACATAGTGAAGGATTAATTATAGATAGTTTGGTGATCAAATGGGCTAATGAAATCATATAATGAAAATATGGGTGATTCTTTATAATTTATTTGAGGAATAATTATAGATCATGTATACTAGAGGAGGCTGTGACATATGAAAGAAGTTCATACCCAATTTTTTTATTAGCTCAATTTATATTACATGGTATAAATTATACTCTATAGTAAAGGATAAAAGAGTATGATTACACCATATAAGAAAATATCACACTGTATTTGATCTATTACAAACAACCTATAATTTTAAAATAGGGAGTTATGGTTGAGGATATAAAGGATTTTATATGACTTAAATGGGTCATAATCACCACATTTATGTGTGTATGACACATGGAAAAATATTAAAAGTAGAGAGGAAGAATATTTTATCCCAAACCTTGGATTAAAATTATTTTATTTATTTCTATAATAACTCCACCCAATATTCAATGTTTTAAGAGGGACTATTAGATGGAAATTATATAAGATAAGGGAATTCCATTCATTCCTGAAATTTAAAAGTGTGATAGAATTAATACATTCCTTGTGTAATAAATTGTTGGAAACTCATCCATTGGAAAACAAGAGACCTAGTTTTAGGTTTATTTTCATACACATATCTTGTGAATAATAAGTTTATCATGGAAGGAGAAGTGATCACCCATCTTTTATGATAGGAAGTGAAACTTTCAAATATTAAGTGGATAGTGAATTTAGAGGGTCATTGTGACCAATATATTATGTAAATAAAAAGGTTTTGTTTATTCTAATGTTCCAAGTTCATAGAAAAATTATAATGCAATATCCTTGGATTAGACCATTTGGGTGAACCAAGTAAGATCACATGTCTCCACTTATTCCTTTGATCACTATAGAGGGTTTTGGAGGGAGAGAAAGAAGTGTTCCTATTATTGATGGAATACATTCGTAATCAAGGAAAAATAACATTTAAAAACTAATATACCTAGATTCTCCCCCACTCACAGTGTATAATCCTAGTCAGAGACTTGAAAATGGTATCAAAGCGTAGGCTTTTGGTGTGATGTATTCTCTCTATTGGAATCATAGAATAAGTAGTTAATAATAAAGGTATACCTATTTCTAAATGAGACAATTTATAATTTTGGATGAACATAATGAAATATTATTTTAGTTATTTGGGAATATAAGTATTCACATCACCCATTCATGGTATTTTAGTAAGTATTGAATTTGGATCTTTAAAAAAAGTGACAATAAGGAAGTGGATGCAGATGAAATGGAAATCAATGCACTAGGGGGATTTTTGGATAACCTAATTCATATAAAATTAATTTCTTACAAGAATTTTCATTCTATTTGTGGATTTTTTTATATTTCTAAAGGTGATTATAAATTTTTAGAGGAAAGTAAAAATGTTTTGTGGAATAAATATGAAGATTTCTAGATAAACCCAACTAAATATATTGACGCGTTATTTTATTATCTAGATGATCTTACAAATTATATGTGTGGTCTTGGAGAGAATATTGAAGTTATTAAAATTGGTAAACGAGTTTTTAGTAGACTACCTCTTCATTTAAATGTGCTGGTATTCATTCTTGAAAATAATGATCTAAATGAATTATATATAGATATCCTACATTGTAATCTTATTTCATATAAAATGAGAAATGAAGATGATGATTCAAGATAAAATGATAAATCATAATTGTTTGTATTAAATATTGTAGAGAAATTTTATATAAAAGAAGGTCCTGATGAAGTAAAGTTCAGTGAGGCGATGTCATTCCTCTCCTATAACATTAAGATGGAAAATTAAATTTTAAAGAAAATCATTAACTCACTTTATTTTGGTGTGTTAAATTTTAAAACATTGTGGATATTTGTCCCAAGAAATATTAATCTATTGATGAAGATGATGTCCCCACTATGAAATCATCAAATTAAAAGAAAGAAAATAAAAGAGCATAGAGGAAGTTTGTCAAAAGAAATAATTCTATTTCTCAAGAAAATGAAAGTTTATAAGAAACCAAAGTGGAGTTGGTTGAAGACTGTAGGGACCTTAGTGAAGATTCTTTGGTGGTTATTTTAGACAATCCATGGGTTTATGAGAGTGATATTGAAAATGATGAAGTTAAATGAATAGTTGATCTTCAAGAAGAACACAAATTATCCCTTGAAGAGATTGATCTATAGAGTGACAAAACCAAGAAAGAAATTATAGTATTTCAAGACTCTTAAATTTATATGAAAAAATAAGAGGAAGAGAAATCAAAAGTGAAGATATGGATTATCATACTAAAACATGGAAATTATGGAAACTTAGATAAATTGGTTGAGATTGGATTTTAAATTGAATATCAAAACTGTATAATTGATGACCAACATTAATATATAAAATACGAAGCTAATAGAATATAAAAACATAAATTATAAGTCATTATATGGGAGAATAAATGTAAAAACTAGAAAAAATCCCCATTCTCATCATGAAATTAATATTTTCAACCACATCATTGAAAAGGAATCCCATATGGTTTCTTCTAAAGAGTAAATTCCCATCCCATAGGTGTATCATTTCAAAAATAAAGGGAAATATTTTTTGAAATCATAACCGTAAGGAGAAAAAAACCGTTGTTAATGTAAAACTGAAATCATCAACACAAAAAATAAAAGTAGATTTACAAGGAACTAAAAAGTTTTATATTCAATTAGTGAAGTGTGAAAGGAAGAAAAAATGTCAACTATTTATTCTATTTATGTTTGGTACACATTCAATATGTGTGTTCCATTTTCAAGAGGTGTTTTAAAGATACCAACACTGAAAATAAGTAATCCATATTTCCAATTTTTCTTTTGTTTCGAACATATATTTCTTTTCGAGTAAAGGGTATGGAAATAAGCTAGAAAATTTCACATTAGTGGTTCAAAATAAGGTGCATAAAAGTCATCAAATAGTGAAAGACAATAGTCAGAGGTGAGCTTAGGATGGAAAATAAAAACCGATATGAAATACAAGAAACTGATAAATAAATTATTGATTTGGAGGTACTAAAATATTTTCCCTCATCATGTGATACTAATTAGTGTCTAGGGGTGACAAAAATAATACATGATAAGTAAAAATTAGAAAATAAGTCTTGGAATGAAATGTATATGTTCAACTTAAGGGTTTTGGACATTGGATGTACCTCACACATAACTACAGTGGTTTGATTTTTTAATATTGAAGGAATAAAAAAAATTTCATAGAGAAAGTAAATTTGGGTGGAAAGTATATTAGAAAAATATATTTGATCTTGGATAAAATACTTTTCCACAATTTTCTAAGTTTGATCCAATTATGTGAATTAGGGCATGTTGCGGAGTTTGGTAGGAATAGATGCATTATTAAGGCTAGATATGGTTTATTTGATCGTCATGGAACATAGAACAGAGTAAATCATTGTCTAATTGGTGAAGAAAACTAGTGTATGTTATCTAATGATTATGAAAACATGTTTTAGAATACATTACTTGGCCATCTATTCCAAAAATACTTGGAAAATCTAGTGAAATGTTATGAATCTTTTGATTTCCCAACTCTCACATGTGATAACAATCAAACATGTGAATCTTATCACTATAAATATAGTTTAGAATACATACAATCCAAATAAATGAAAATAATCTAGATTACTTGATCTTGTTTAAGTAGATGTTTTTAGACTAGTGTCAAATAAAAATCTATCTAGGAAAAAGTATTATGTACTAATTTTTAATGATTTTAGTAGGATTCCATGGTTAGTGGTGATTAATAATTAAATTTGTGTATTTAAATGTATCACTCAATAATAAAGAGAAATAAAAATGATTCTTAGTGTAAAAATAGAAAATATTTAATAAAAAATGTTAGAAAGTTTAAAAATTACTATGTTGTATAATATCTTGAAAACTGTGGGATTTAGAGTCATGTGTCAAAAATTAAAACAACTCCATATGATAGGGTTATTGAAAAGAGAAACGGTATAATCAACACGATGGCTCAGACAATTATTATAGAAACTTTTCTACCATAGAAGTACTGGAAAGAATCAGTTATTTCAATATTCTATATCTATAATTCGGAATTTTTATATACAAGTGAAAGTAAAACTCCATATGAAATATAGTATGGAAAGAAATGTAAGCTCATGTACTTCATCATATTTGGAAGTAAGTGGTTTATTCTTTATAAATAAAAAATAGAATGTTTTAATCATGTGGATATCAAAAAAAATCTTGGATATTCTTCCAAGAGTAAATAATACCAGTTATTTAATACATGGTTTGGTAAAATAATTTAAAAATATGATGTATTTAGAACTAAAAATGTGAATATTTTTATTATAAGTTAGTATATTTTAGTTTCTGATAATAAAAATTCACATAGAAACAAACTAGTTTTATAGGAAGAAAGTAATAATGGTGTTTCTAGATCATGTGGAGTTTAAAGGGTTGTAGTTAACTTAGATTATAGATATGATTATGGGGGAAGTACTATAGAAATAGCAGGTTCAATCAGATGATCCAGTAGGGTATACATCATCAAAAATAATATCATTGGTGACTAAGAATCCCTTATTCAAACAAGAATAATGAAATAAAAACATCAAAATTGATTTTTATCTAATATGGAAATTTTTTTTTGAAATAAGTTTTATGGGATGAAATTTGGTTCAAGGCGATTCTTAAGAAACATGGCCAAACTAAAAGGAACTATACATGTAAAATTTGTTCGGATGTAGAAAAAAAAGAATATAATTAGAACCAAATGGGTTTTCCGAAATAATATCAATAAAGGAAGTAAAGTGGTGAGAAAAAAAAATCTTGCCTAGTGTGCAAGGTGTATTCCAAAATTTAGGGAATAATTGTTGATGAAACTTTTACACTAGCAGCTAGACTTGAAAATATAATATTTTTTTCTATAACTATGAAAAATAGTTTCAAATTTTATCGAATGGATATAAAATTATTATTATTTAATATAATCCTTGAAGAGGAAATATATATTAAGAATCTTGGTGGATTTCTCATTCATAAAGATGATAGTACATGGTTTCATTTGAAGAAAGTGTCATATGGGTTGAAATATGCACCAAGGTTCTGGTACTTATGGTTGGACCAGTACTTAAGAAAAATTAGTTTTTATAGAGTAGGGGTTGATCAGAATAGCTATATCAAGAATCGGTAAGGAAATTAGATGTTGGTACTTGTATATGTTGATGATATCATCTTTAAAGGATCAGATTATACCCAAGGAAAATAATTTTAATAACTAATTAGGTGTGAATTCAAGATTTCTCTAATTTTTGAATTATCATTTTTACTTGTCTTGAAGGTTATTTAATGAAAGGATGCAACATTTATTTCCCAAACTGGATATGAAAAAAGATATAAAAATAGTTTCAAATTTATTATTCTAAATCAATGACTACTCTAGAGGATACCCAAACAAAATTATTGATGTATTTTGAATGTAAGGGGGTTGATTTAAATTATTTTAGGAAATTAAATGGATGTTTACTCTATTTCCCAACCACTCAACTGGATATTGTGTTATCCAAGTTTTAAGATTCCCATTATCAAAATGATTTAAAAGAGAGTTGCACAGATCCTATGGTATAAATACATTAATATATCAACCATACAATGTATTTTAGGATGTTTTATTAAATAAATTCGCAACAATAACTTTTGGTCTATATGGATACAAATTGGGTAGGTTCATTTGATGAAAAAGGCTACTTTTAGAGTTGATTTATATATTATTATCTCTTTTTCATCATAGAAAGGTAATATATAAAGATTTTATATCATTATTTACTTTGGAGGTGGAGTATATCATAAAAACTCATGCTTGTACTGAGTTGATATGGATTAAATGACATCTTAAAGACTTTGGTATTGATGTGATATATCATATCTCAATCATGATTGACAACTCAAGTGCTATAAATATTATATATAAAATCCCATTTCATAGAGAAAAAATTTGAGCAAGAGGTTTTGAAATTTGAGTATATGCCTATAAAGAATCATGTGGCTGGTAAAATGGCCAATGATCTATCAAAGGTAGATTTTTAATGATAATGGTTGGATCTTGGATTCCAACCAAACCCATATCAATATATAGTTTTGGATTTATAACCACAACTTCCCCGTAGTATTTTTTTTTTAAAGGTGTGATTTCATTCCTCAATTAATTTATTATATTTTTAACTCTATTTAGTAAACCTTTAAAATAGTTCTATTTTGGTTTGTTAACAATGGGGGAGAATTTATTGCATGGGGATAAAAAAAATTGTTTTATTTTCCCTATTGAAAAGGGGGTATTACTACTTAGGGGGTATTTAATTGAAAATTTTGGTGAGTTTGGAAGAATTTATTTAATGTGTTAATTTCAATTAGTTGTTATCATAAGGATTCTCTAGTCTAACTTTTATTTCTCACACCCATCTCTGTCTCACATGATCATAGAGTTTATGACTCATGAATCATATATTCACTCCTATAAGGAAAGAGAATATTTAAATGGAGATAATAAAAAGGTTTTTTAGGTAATATCTAATTTTCATGTTTTATATTTTACATGAAAACAAGAGTTTTATTTTCTTTCGAATTATTAACAAACCCAAATGGGGACATTGCTAGAAAAAATACCTATGTGGTTTTTCATGGTGTGTTTTATTTTTGAAAATCACATCTTAGTTTTGAATTTAAAGAGTTAATTTGAATAAATATTTCTCAAATATATATTTTATTCCATAGAGTAAGGGGATACATTATAATACAAGGTTGTGTAAAGGTAAACTTGAAGCTACATATAGGTCAGTTCGTGATGAAATTTATATAAGGGTTAGTCCTACTTTGTAGTAATTTTGGTTACACTATCAATAAAGGATTCATAAGGGTAATCCCATTCTATGTAATGGTTATCCTGGTTATGTGAAAATATTTACATAATTCTAAAGATCGCATAAAAGAAGAGGAGAAAACTACGCCATAGAGTTGGGATCCATGTTGTGGAAGAGTTTTCATAAAGGAAAATTTAAAATTTTAATCCTGTATAGGGGTAGATTCTATCTCATGTATGGGTCATGTGAAGAAAATATCTAACTTTTTGACACTATACCATAGGCTATTCCATATTTTTTATTAAAGAAACATTTCCCACGCTGTAGAAATGTCATAGGATGTGGATAGTGTAATTTATACTGAGCGGATGAATTGATTTATTCAATACTATAGGGAATAAGAACATACAGTGAAGGATATTTTATATCTTGTTCAATGATTTAATAGGTTTAATAATAAATTGATAGATCAATTAGGTGAGTTAAGATAAGTATTTGTTTTAGAATTGTGGATCAGATCAACTATTAGAGGCTAGGTTTTAGGGAAGAAGCTTACACCACATTTTTTTAATTTTGACATGTGTTGTATTATAGTATAAGGTTATATTCTATAGTAAAGAAGAAATAATATGTATACATCATAGAAAAAAATAACATACTATAGTCAAGAAGTTATATATAGTTTGGAACCTTCAAATAGGGAATTATAATTCAAGAGTTAAGGGATATTATGTGACTTAAATGGATATTAATATCCATATTTAAGTGAAGATGAAACATGGATCAATATAATAATGAGAGACAAATAATATTTGATCACAACCCTTGTAATAAAAAGAGTTGGTTTATTTTTTTAATAATTTCTTCCAGTAGTCATATTTTTTAGAGAATCTTACAGACAAAAATTTGATCTAGAGAATAGTGGCTCGATGAACATAAGAGGATAATGGAATTATAGGAATCTTATAAAGTTAAAATTGTGAGATAATGAATAAATTATAGTAGTTACATATCATTAAAAACTCATCAGGAATTGTATAAAAGACACACCATTTTAGTTTTATTTTCATATCTATATCTTGTGAAGAAGAAGGGTGTCATGGAAGGAGCAACGATCGCCTATCTATAAGGATAGGTAGTGTGACTTTCAAACCTTGTAGTAAAATGAGTTCAACGGTTTAGTTTAAAAAAACTATTATGTAAACAAATAGAATTCGTTTTCTCTACTATTTCATGTGTATAAGAACATTTCCATGCATGCTCCTTGGATTAGCCCATTTGGGGGAACTATGTAAGATCACCTGTGTCATGTTATTACATTGATCACTCTAGAGATTTTGTGAGGGATATAAAGAAGAGACCCTCTTATTGATAAAACAAGATCATAATAAAGTAAAGATAAAGTTTTTTAACTAATATACCTTGATTCACCCACCCACCCCCCTCTGGGTATAATACCTTTCATAAAAAAACAACCAATGCTTCTTAATTGGGTTCCATTCTAGTATTTATGTTAAGAAAAGTTCTCATATCAGGAGATGGTTTTGACCATCACCTCTACTGATATGATTCTACAATGTGCTAAATTCATGAAAACCTAACACTTAGAGTGTTGAAATATAACCAAAGAAATTTTCAGTTCATCTTCACAATTAGGTCCTTCCTTGATTTAGATCCTCATTAGTATTTTATATCTAAAAAGAATCCCCCTTAGTGATGGTATAATGATCCAAATTTACACCTCCCATCCATAGTACATGTCCCAGAGGATTCTTGATAACAACATGACAAGTCCCATTTTTTGATTACATGGACAGTAATCTACCCTAATGTGTTTGTAACCATTCTCAAAAATTTGGTAAAAAGACATGTATTTTAAAAATATGTGTGTGTTCATACTCAACAAATACTTCACCCATTTTAGACTCAAATCTTGGAATACATGATTCACTTTTATCCACCCTCCCTTGTTCCAGTGGAAATATAACACCCATGATGTTACATATAGAGACCCTACCTTTCCTATATTACTATTAAATAATATTAAAGATAAACAACAAAAAATCATTACACATCATGGATCTAAAGGTTTTTTGTCAGGGGAAAATTACGACCATACATAACTTTTACATAATAACACATAAACATTTATTTCATTCCTTTTTCTCTATATTCTTATTAGCCTTCATGTTATCCTTAGTATATGTATTCACCTAAGGATATATATCAAAATAATGGGTGAGAAAAAATAACAGTAAGGGTATGAATAATAGACATGAAAAATGGGTGAGTATAATCATCATCGTCATAATAAAATCATAGGATCATAATCATGAGAGGAATAATCAGATAAAGGTATGGAATGTGGAAATGTATAAAAATGAAACATCATATCTTAGTACTCAACTAACACTCATAGTTGTGAACAAAGATAAAATCATGTTCACACATATTTCACTTTATCTCATGAGAAACATTACATTACCAAATTAATTGGAATGTTATATAATTATAGGCACACATGTCACAACTTAACAATTACATTATCATGAATTCCACATAGAAAGTATATCAATATTGGACATAAAATAACCCATGGAAAATAATGGGATTCATTTCATAAATCATACATTAATAAAGTTTGGGGTACCAAAAATAAATATGGAATAACATATATGGTATAAGAATCATCAATCTAGAGTAAGGAAGAGATAATCTCATGAGATGTAAAATTTTGTTTTTAGAAAGAATTATTTTGAAAAAATATTCGCATTTTTCATAAAATCATATTGGAAACACGTATATCCAGAAAGAAAAGGGATGGATGAATAATTTATATTTAAGTAACATTAATGGAACATCAATATTGAAAATGGAGTGAAAAGGTAAAAACCAAAGGAAGAGAGTTGGGTTCAATAATCCCATTACCTTATGTATAATTGATTCCTTTAATTTAATATCCTGGATAATCAAATTAAATTTATTAATTAATAAATAAAAAATATTTTATAAATTCATTTGATTCATTATAGTTTTATTAAGTTCATTTATGTAATTTTTAATGATTTATATAGTTCAATTTCACTGTTTGGGAGTGTTTGTTTTCTTGGTTTTCATGACCAGTTCGCTTGTATATGAGTGTGGAAGTACATGTAAAATGGGTATAATTATATAGAAATAAATTTAAATTTTATTAATTGAAATAAATAATTTTAAATGTCTATATATATAATTTGTTTATATGGAAAGAGTATGAATCATTAGATAAAATATTAGTGATAATCGTTTAGATTATTTTTTCAGTTTTTCGATCATCATGATCTAATTTTGTTTTATTACATAATATTATTTAAATATGTTTGTTAAATAACCATAAAAATAATATAAAATATACTTTAAAATCTATTTCAACCATTAAAATGGTTTTTTGACCGTCCTTGAAGTAGGACAAATAAAATGAAAACACACCATTCATGATATTGGTGAATTTACACATCAGAGGTGATGATTTAATTTTATAATAAAAAAGAGATATAGAGAGAGAGAGAGAGGATTTTAATTATTTATATTCCATTAACATGATTTAATTACATTATACACAATATATTGGTATTATAATACATATATTTATAGAGGAGGTGAGGATAGAATAAGAAAGAAATGAAAATTAAAAAAAGAAAGATAATTTTACCCCTTGAATTCCCCTCTTTGAGAACCAATTTAAGGCAACTAGGTTTGGTATTTTTTTGCGACCATAACCTATTGTATTTTAGGAAGGGGATTGGGAATAGTTTTGGGTAGAATTTGGAAAAGGACCCAAGCTTGGAAGGTGTGAGGAGAAGAGGTAGTGAGGGGTGGTATTTATAGGGGAAGAGGGGTGCTTTCTCATTATTATATTCATTAGTTTATTATTTTCTCTCAAGACTATTAATAGTTTAATATTTATCTCTAAATATATTAAAATAATGAAGTATAGTTATAGGTGTTGGTCTTTTATCATCCTTACATCATCTATGTCCAAATATTTCAAGTATTTAGCGTTTTATCATAAATTATCGTACTTTAATATTCATAAAAATCAAGTATTTTAGAAAAACCATAAAAATTCACCTTAATAAATTTTTTAATTGTAGAATTCAAAATTAATATCCATTTTATGAAAATAATTTTATAAATATGAGATATTTATTTTTTAATTAAAATCATCATTTACTTGGAAAATGCTGATTTTAAAATTATAAGTGATTTTATAAAACTATGAAAATTTTATTAAGGTCTCATAAAATTATATTATAATCACAAGAAAAATATATTTTAATTTATGAATCTATTTTATGAAAGTAAATTTTCTTTTAAATATTTATATTATGGTAAATAAACATTTATGTTTTACAAAAATACCAAAACTTAATTTATCATTTTTAAAACATTTAATTACTTATACTATTATATGATTATATAATATTTTCACTTATAAGATGCCTATATTTTATTTATAATTTCATAGGTGAGGTTACTATTCTATTTTTGAGGTTACTATTTCTAATGGTCGTGTTACTATTCCAAAGGGCTAGTTAGTATTCATTCGGTATAGCTTCTTCAATTTCTATGAATATCACTTATTTCATTCATTCATCATTTATAAAATTTTAATTATGTTATATATGTGATTTTATGTGATTTATACTATATGGAATAATTATAACAAGGGAAAAATTCCTTTGATAAAAGTTTGGGCCGTTTCATTATTCCCCACTTTTGAAATTTCTCCCTTGAAATTTTGTTTTACAAACTATGGTGAGAACATGTGAGGGTACTTCTCCTTCATTACTTCCTCTTTTTCTCACGTTCCCTGTTCATACTTATGATTCATCCAAAACACTTTAACATGGTTAGTTATATTTTTGTGTAGGATCTTATCTCTCTGGTCCAGAATCTTTGACGGATGCTCCTCATAAGAGAGACCATCTTCCAGTTGTGAAACCTATGATTTCTGTACATGTGAGGGTTCTGGTATGTACTTCCTCAAGAGATATACATGTAACAAGTCATGAATTTAAGTCATTATTGGTTGAATTTCATGTTTATAGGCCATTATTCATATGTAATCAAGGATCTCAAAGGGGCCAACGTACCTATGTCTTACCATCCCTTTCTTTTCAAACCACATAACTCTCTTCCATGATGATATTCTAAGGAAGACTTTTTCTCAAATGTTGAACTCTAAGTCCCTTCAACGGTTTTAAACATATATCTTTTACAAACTCTAAGCATCTTTCATATATTTTTGGATAGCTTAAACATTCTCTGTCATCTCTTGCAAAAGATTAGGTCCAAGTAGCTTTCGTTCTCTAAATTCATCCAAATAGGTTGGAGTTCTATATTTATTCTCATAGATATATTTATATGGATCCATCTAAATACTCAAGTGGAAGATATTTTTGTATAATAACTCAACTAATGGGAGATGATGATCCCATCCACCTTTTTAATTCCATCAAACTAGATTGTATCATGTCTTTAAGCATATGAATAGTCCTTTCAGATTGCCCATCATTTTGGGGGTGATAGATCATGTTGAAATTCAGTTCATTACTCATGGAATGTTGAAGACTTATCTAGAATTTAGATGTGAACCTTGGATCATGATCAAAGATGATAGAAAGTGGAATCCCATGTAACCTCACCACTTCCTTCACATATATCATTGAATGTTCTTCAAGCGATAAATATTCCCAAATAGAAATAAAGTGGGCAGTCTTGGTGAGTCATTCCACCACAAACCATATTGAATTGTTTCCTTTGTATGTCTTTCGTAAACTAGTGATGAAGTCAATGGTGGCATTCTTCCATTTTCACATGGGTATAGGCCATAGTTTCATCATACCTTTGGACTTTTTTCTCTCTCCTTTAACTTTCTCACATATCATAAACCTTGATATATACTCTAAAAGCTTCTTATTCATGTTATCCCATTAAAAGTTTTCTCATAGATCATGGTACATCTTGGTACTTTTATGATGAATAGAGAAATATGAGCTATGTGTTTTATTAAATAGCTCCTTAGTCTTGCGTGATGAAGTCCCACAAATCTTTATTCCAAACCATCAAATCAATTTGTTTGATATTTTCATAAAATCCACTTTAGGGGTAGAGTGGGAACCGATTAAATTACACCAAACTGTGGGACATTAAAAATTCAAACTTCAAGGGTAAAGTAACCAAATATAAAATCAATGGCGATGTGGGAACAAAATCCCATAGATCACGTGATCCGCCTGAGAAACCACTGCACCACCGCGTCATCGCTGTCATCATCACATCTCTTGTCATTGTATAATCGGCATAGGAAATCCACCATCGGTGTCATCACCCATCACTATCGGAGATGATGTCTAGAGAACACAAAATGAATCCTTCAATTTTTCAAACTCTCCATCCACATTAACCACCATTTCCTTCGGTCACCTCCACAAAACTCTATTGATGCCACATAAAACACATCATGACAGAACAACACAAAAATGGAACCTCATTGAGAGAGATATTACAAACAAAACAAACATTTGATTTTCATCGAGGAGCTGATGACCAATAGGAACATAGATGATCCATCACCATCAACCACCCAGGGCTGATTGATCGAACCCACATCCCATGGAACCAAGTAGACCACTGCTCACATCCACCTCAGAGAGGTTGTTTGAGTCTTGGATCAAGAGTACAGAAACAAGCAGATAGTTACTGTTTGGCAAGACACACCAGAATTCATCGTATCAGCACCATTACACAACATGTACCAAATCATTCTCCAAGACACCCTGGAAGAAACACAATACACCGCCAAAGAAGAAGAAAAGGAGGGAAAATGAAACTAGGTATGAAACCCTAATGTAAATAGGAACAAGGGAAAACCAAGAAATAATCCCTAAAACTCGAGGATGAAACCCAAACAGAAACCATAACCAAGAAAAAGGAAGGGAAAACTGAGGGCTGAAAACCTAAAAGAAGAGGATTGGAGACTCTGTGAAGACCCATGAACATCTAACCGCTTAGCCCTAAATCTCTGAGTATCCATCACTCCAGATCTGACCTGGAGAAGATCAGTGGAACATGAGGTTAGAGTGTAGTTGATGTGGCTCGGGAAAGACTGCATCACCTTCATTGGAGCAAAAGCGAGGATCATAACCAAAGAGAAAACCAGGATAAGACCCTCCATGAAAGTGAACTAGGGGAAGAACCCAAGAAAAATCCATGATTAAAAGGTATGAGAAGGATGGGGGATGTGAAATGAGGAGAGGAAACCCTAATAGGAGAAGGATTTCTAGAGAAAATCCCAGAGATCACGAGAATAGAGAGAGTGATATACAAGGAGAAACCGAGAGAATTTGGATCCATTCCTTAATCCATAATGTCACAAACCGAATCACACCACCATAATTGATATGGAACTCTTATAGATTCCCTTACTTTACTTAATTAACCATATTTTATAACTCCAAATCATCCATTTGTGCCTCCATAATATTCTCTTGTATAGATGGTTTAGAAATAATTTAGGTAATTTAGGATTTATTCCCTACTATTATGATTTGAAAATACATCCTTTTAATATACATGAAGATGGGGTCTTTCTCAATACACATCATGGATACAATAGCACATTATTTTCTGCTAATAGCATAAGGAACCTTGTTCACCTTTCCAAGATGATAGTGAATAGAGAAACTATAGTCATTAATTAGCTCAAACCATCTCCTTTGACACTTGTTGAGATCACATTGTGTTAATATATACTTTAGGATCTTTTTATTTGTATATAATCCATAGTTACCATAGAGATAGTTCCACCATATTTTCAAGGAAAAAAGCATGGCTGGTAGTTCCATATCATGCATTGGGTGGTTTTTCTCATGGATCTTCAACTATGATGAAGTGTAGGCTATCACTTTATCATTTTTCATGATTACACAACATAGTCCTTTCTTTGAAGCATCACTATATATCATATAAAAATCACTTATAGGTCATGTGAGTATAGGTGTAGTGATTAGCCACTTATTTAGCTCCTTGAAGCTTCCCTCACATTTTTCCATCCATACATAATTTAATCCTTTCATTATTAACTTTGAAAAAGTTCTAGAAAATCATAGTAAATTTCTCAAAAAACATTTGTAGTACCCTACTATGCTAAGAGAACTCTAGATTTTTGTGACACTAGAGGGTCTGGTACATTCCTCAATAATATTTTTCTTTAAAGGGTCCACATAAATACCCTCACTTGTGATCACATGTCCCAAGAATGTGATTTTCTACATCTAGAAATAACATTTTCCGAACTTAGTATATAACATATCCTTCCTTAATGTCATAAACACATTCCTTAGTTGTTATTCATGTTCTTCCTTTCTCTTGGATTAGATGAGAATATCATCAATAAACACTAACAAAAAAAATTGAAGGTAATGTCTAAAGACTCTATTCATAAAATCCACTAAGATTTCATGGGAATTAGTAAGTTTGAGGGAATCGCTAGAAACTCATAGTGCCCATACATTGTACAGAAATCAGTCTTATAAATTTCTTCCTTCTTCACATTTAGCTGATGATATCCAAAAAAAATATCCACCTTTTAGAATTACTG
Source organism: Viscum album (assembly GCA_963277665.1). Taxonomy (NCBI): domain Eukaryota; kingdom Viridiplantae; phylum Streptophyta; class Magnoliopsida; order Santalales; family Viscaceae; genus Viscum; species Viscum album. Next base: position 825,866,903 of record OY728126.1, on the reverse strand, counting down.
AGCTCTTCAAAGTTGATCAAACAAGTCATCAATCATTATAAGAGGATACTTGTTATTTATAGTGATCTTGTTGAGTTCTGAATAATAGATACACAACCACATTAATCCATCATTTTTCTTCACAAAGAGCACTTGAACACCCCAAGGTGATGAACTACAGAATATTAACCCTTTTCCAAATTCTATTACAGTTTCTTCTTCAACTCCTTCATTTTGATTTGGGTCATCCTATTGGGGAATTTTGACATAGGGTTAGCTATAGGTATGATATATATTGATAAATCTACCTCAAAATCTGGGTAAAGTTAGAGTAACTCTTCAGGAAATATATAACTATATTCCATCACAATGGGAATTTCCTCGAGGTTGATACCTTCCTTTGACTCAACCATTTGAGTGAGGTATTCTACTTCATAATGAATCAATACCCACACCATTGAGAGATATTCCAAAGTAAATTCATGGACTTCCTTGACTTTTTAGAGAAACATGGTATGGTTTAGAATATGAAAAGATATTTCTTTTCCCTGATAGTTGATATTGGATCTATATAACAAGAGTTAATCTATTCTCATTATAGTGTCAAATTTAACTAGGGGAAGTATCATGATATTTGCTGAAAGAATCTCCCCACATACTTCAATAAGAGAAGAGTCCAACACTTTGGTTGAAATTATTGTACAACTGGGTGTTTTATAGATATCTATGATTAATGGTTTTTAGTATTTGATTCAATAGTTCTAGAAAACATTCAATATATAAAGTAATGTGTAGAACCATAATCAAAAAATACTTTTTTTATTATTGAGTGAATAGAAAGTATACCTTGTACAAATTAATTTTATTTCTCCACATTAACAGTAGTGATGAAATAATCCTTCAATTTCTCTTTTGTATTTGGTGGTTGTTTATTCCAATTAACCTCAAGGACTCGATGTTCATTGCGCTGACTTTCATAGTTCCCTTTCTCCCTATAGTTTTAGTATAGAACCATGGGTGGTGATCTCCTTCCCTCTACCATATCATCCAACTTCTTTATGTATCTTCAATATTCATGAGCATGGTGTCCTTATCTCACACACTTATTTCATTTCCCCTTCCCTTTGAGATAGTTCCCGTTATTATTTTTCCCACATTTTTTATATGTCGGTAGTTGAGAATTTTTTCCACCATTCTCATTAGATCCCCAAACTCGAAACTCCATATTTCATTTTTATCACCAAAGCCATGGGACTATTCTATGAACCCTACCTCTACTTTGAGATTACATCAAACTACTTATTCGTAACTCCCAAATTAATTTATAGATTAATCTTTAGAAGGTGTTGTTTTAAACATAAAGAATATATCAATTTTTTATCATTGTTGATAATAAAACCTGAGGCATACGTTGAAAGTCTTGGGAAATTTTCTTCATAGTCCTTGACATATTCACCTTCCTTTTAATTCAACTCAATGAATTCTCTCTCCATATTTTTATGAATATTTTTAGGGAAATTTTTTTAAGAAACATTATCTTAATGTCTTACCACTTTATATATTCAATTTTATCCCTTTACTTGGTGTTCTTAATCAACGCCCACCATTGATCAACCTCTCCAACTATGCTAAATGGCCAAAGTCACCTTCTCTATCTCAAAACAATAAAGCATAGAAAATATATTCTTCATTGATTTGACCCACTATTTCATGATTAGTGGATCAGAAGATCCGATAAATGAATATGGTCATTTCTGCATAAAAGACTCAATAGTCAGTTAATCCCTCTTAGGTAAAGGTAGATGTTCCACATTATTCAATTTATTGTTCATATCCTGAGATAGATAGGTAATAATCACCATGAAATTTTTAACTCCACATCCCAAGGCATTGGGGGTATCATTCGATCAATCACTACATTGTCAATCACATGGGTTATTGGCTTGATTTCTCCTAGTTCATGCCATTTTATAAAATAGAATAGGTTCAAAAAAACATAAGTCAATGGGTCATTAATAAATAATTTATTCCTTTTTTAAATTAATTCACAATTAATATCTTATGGGATCTATATTTTTATCATTTTTCTAAAACAAGGATTCATGGGTTATTACTTATACTTAGTCTCAAACTAAGGATTTTAACTATGGTTCTCTAATCCTAATTCCCAAACTAACTAAATTGTGTTATGATACCAACTATATCAACCCTACTTTTCCTACATGACTATTAAATCATTTTAAAGATAAACAACATAAAATAGTTACACAACCAGGATCCAAAGGTTTATCATCTTAGGAAAATTAGGAATATGCATAACTTTTACATTAAAAAACAAAAAGGTTTATATAATTCCTTCTTCTATAGCTTCTTATTGGACTTCATGTTCTCCTTAGTACAAGTATTCATATAAGGATATACATAAAAAAGAAGGGTTGAGCTAAAATCCAAGTAAGATGATGAATAAGATACATGAAACATGGGTGATCTTAATCATCATCATTATAACATAAGCTTAGGACCATAATCATGAGTGGAAGCATTATATAAAGACATGGAATGTAGAAATTCATAAAAATAAAACATCATCTCTTAGTGATCAACTACCATGCATAATTGTGAACAAATAGACCATCAAATTCAATCATATTTTACTTTGTATCATGAGAAACATCACATTACCCAATGAATTAGAGTGATATATAATTTCATCCACATCTGTCATATCAAAACATTTACATTATCATGCATGCCACATAGAACATATATCAATATTGATCATAAAATAACCTATGGAAAGGAGTGGGTTTCATTTAATAAAGTATAAATTCATAATCTTTTGGTTTTTTAAAATAAAATGGTAATTACATACTTGGTATATGAATCATCCATCTTGAGTGAAGAACAAACAATATCACAAGAAGTAAAAGATGTGTTTTTAGAAAGAAGAATTATTTCTAAAAAATCATTGAATTTTTTATAAAATAAGATTGGAAACATGTATATACAAAAAAGAAAATGGATGGATAAAGAAGTGATATTTAAGTAAAATTAAAGAAACATCCATACTGAAAATGGAGTGAAATATGGAAAACCCAAAGGAATAGAGTTGGGTTCGAGAATCCCCTTACCTTGTGTCTAATTTTTTCCTTCTATTTAATATCATGGATAATAAAGTTAAATTCATTAATTAAAAAATCCATAACCTTTTATACATGAATTTTATTCATTATAGTTTTATTAAGTTAATTTATGGTCTTTTAGATGTGTTATAGAGTTCAATTTCATCATGTAGGAGTGTTTGTTTTCTTGGTTTTCATGATCAGTTCGCTTGTATATAAGTGTGGAAGTTCATGTAAAATGGGAATAATTCTCTATAATTAAAATTATAAGTTATTAATGAATATAAATAGGTTTTAATGTTTAGATATATCATTTATTTAAATTTCAGAAGGATGGATCATTAGATAAAACAATAATTATAATCATTAAGATTATTTTTCTGGTTTTTCAATCATCATGATCTAATTTTGTTTTATTATATAATATTACATATATATGTTATTTCTAAAAAATTAAAAAATTATAACATAAACATTACAATCTGTTTCAACCATTAAAATATCTTTATGACCAGCCTTTAAAGTATAAATAAATGAAAACACATTGTCCACAATATTGGTAAATTGACACATCATAAGCGATGATTTTATTTTTATAATAAAAGAGAGAGAGAAAGGAGTTCGATAATTTAACTTAAATTATTATGGTATAATTAAATTATATTAAATATTCTATATTTATCATGAATTTTTGGATAGAGGATGTGAGGAGAGAATAAGAAAATAAAAAGAAATTAAAATAAACAGAAAGAGGATCTTACCTCTTGAATTATCATCTTGGAGAACATCATTAAGGCACCTATGTTTGGTATTTTATTACGACTAGGACCTCCTAGATGTGGGGAAGGGTCCTTAGAAGAGTTTTGGTCATAAATTTTACAATTCTCAAAGCTTGGTAGATGTGAGGAGAAGAGGTAGTGAGGGGTGGTATTTATATGGGAGGAGAGGGGTGTTTTATCATTATTATATTCATTAGTTTATTATTTTAGCTCAAGAATATTAATTGTTTGATAATTATCATTAAATATATTAAAATAATAAAGGAGATTTCGTGATTTTTTGTTAACACCAGCCTTACATAATCTATGACTCAATAATTCATGTATTTATCTTTTTATCGTATATTATCGTATTTTACAATTCACCAAAAATTCATTTATTTTAGAAAAATCCCAAAAATTACCCTAACCATTTTTTGGTGCTTATAATCCAAAAATTAACTCCATTTTATGAAAGTAATTTTCAAAATATGATAATTTATATTTTTAGTTAAAATCATCATTGTTGACGCTCATTTTCGTCACATTGTCTAAAAGAATGGAAAGGGAAATGACTTACCACAAAGTGATTCATCCTTTGAAGAAAATATCAAAAATTGACAAATGAATGAATAAGAAGAACATTTCACAGGGGTCGTGCATGTTCCCTTACTTTCACGAAAGTATACTTGCATGCCGCCTAATGGTCGTGCAAGTGACTTGCACGCCATAAGTGATAACTGCCTGGGGTCTTCTCCAGCCTATAAATACCCCTGGTGGGCCCCCCATTTCAAGAGGAATTTTTCCAGAATTCAGATATAGAGCTCTGAATGCCCAAGTCTCTTCTTCAGGTCTTCCGAACACTTCTAAGTTAATTATTTACCTAGAATGGACGGTCTAAACAAGAGGAGTAAGGTCTAAGTGTTTGAATTAACTAAAACTTGCATGCCTAAGTGTTTTACCCTTAAGGGAAATGGACACACCTGCGCGCTGCCCTATTTCTTTACCATAACTTTCACTCCATCTTATGGAAAGCCTCTAAGGATAATTCTAAAGGCTCTGATCAAGGATCGCCCAAATATTACACTAAGGGCTGAACATCGCACAAGTACCCATGTGCCGTGCAGGTATACCTGTGTGCTCAAGACTTTCACGCCCATGCAGTACCTGCGTGCTTTCCAAGACCTGTGCGCCCCTGTCTTTTTGGGTTCCTTTCCTGCCCATTTCACCTCTCTTATACCATTCCACCTCTCATATTCAAGATTCAGTCTTCAACATACTCTTCAAAGCCATTTATGGCATGATTTCATGATTTGACTTCCTTATATGAAAGGAACTCCGTGGAACATCTCTCAAAACCTAGTGATTTACATATATTTATATCACTAAAATTAAAGATTTCATTCATTCAACCTCATCCTTTAAGATAAGAGAACCTTATTCATGGGCCTCCTTTTCAGGAGAAAGTCCCAGTCATAATTCCCATTAATTTTGGGCATCCTCCTTAGGATTAATTTCCAAGTCCATCCTAATCTGGGAATGTTTTTTAGGAGTAATCCCCAAGTCCTTCCTAATCTGGGCATCCTCCTTAGGAGTAAACCCCAAGTCCTTCCTAAACTGGGCATCCTTTTCCGGAGTAAGCCCCAATCTTAAAACTCCCAAATATGGGTATCCTTCTTAGGAGTAAGCCCCAACCATAATTATCTTAAACTTGGATTCCTTTTCAGGAGTAATCCCCAGTCTCAAATATGGGCATCCTCCTCAGGAGTAAGCCCCAAGTCCCTTAATTTTTCAAGTCCCTTAACCTGGGCTTCCTTTTTAGGAGTAATCCCCAGTCTTAATCTCTCTTAACCAGTCTTAAATTCCTTTTGATCTGGGCTTCCTTCTCAAGAGTAAAACCCAATCATATGTCCCCTCCTAACTTGGGCATCTTCCTTAGGAGTAATCCCCATGATTAGAGTATCCAAATCTCCATGAATCACATATACGTTTATGGACCTTGTTCCTTGATTTATTCTCTGAATTAAATCTTAATCCTCATCTATTTGGGTATTCATACACACATAATCCCCACATAATTGCATCTTTCATGGCACAATTTTCTGGTTTCACCAATACCTCCTGTTTCTCACACCGAGAATGACTCACGTGAGCTTATAGTGTAAAAGTAATCATGACATCTTTCTTTGAGCCATAAATCATGCATAAACATCATACTCCCTTACTCGAACTATGTGGGTTCTAATTCCTTTTCTAAAACCAAGGATACGTACGTAGCCCATCTGCGGGTATGATCCTAACTCTAAAATAAATTCATGTCCTTCTGAATGAAAATAAACATCAAGTGGCCCACTGAGTGGCTTTAAAACCAGTATGGTCTTCATAATAACCAATAGACTTTTATGTATTAAAGGATTCCATTGACTAAGAATCTCTAACAAATACAGATGATTCTCCATCGATGAAGAACCTCTAATACATATAAAAGATTCTCTAAATTCCCTAAATATCAACCATTGATTGTCAGATCTAAATGAAATCTAATTTTATATGTGTTAATGTAATAAGGATTCACGAACATAACTTAAATCTATAAAGAGAGTCCCGGAGTAGACAATAATTCCCCTCAAAAAGGTGTGATGAGTCCAACCTCCCATCCTCTCGACCAATGCAAATTCCTAAGCCTCATCAGTCCACAACTAATGAGAACCTACCTTTGGAAAGTAGGTCCAAATGGATATAGAATCATTGGGTGTTTCTTGTTCTACGAACAAACCCGTTAGAAACCGATTGGAATTTTTTAACCTTTAATCAATGAGGTCATCCCCAATTCCAGAGGGAAACAAAAAATGGTGAACCCGATGTGAATCCTTAACCAAGTTAAAATGTTGTTTTACTTATTTGTTAGGCCCCTATTTAAAACTCAATGAGAGGGCCAACAAAAACAATCATTGACATATGTGTTCATCCAAAATATGTAGTGGCGTAATTTATCTTGATTACGTCTATTATATCAAACAGGAACTCTTTTCCAAGATCTTCTGCATTTTTGAAATGGTTGCTCTCAAGTTCACACCTTTGAATACCGCTGCTGCGAATGCCACTGCTGCTACTCCTACTAGATCGTCATCCGCTATGAGGATGACATCACCTACTTAGCGTCTTCAACGCTGGGTATCAAACGCACTGGTTAAGGAGTACCATCAACATGGTACCATCCCAACTCTGGAGGCTGACCGACAATCCCTCCAAGTGAACAATTCACCCTGGTCATCCGGACAGCGACGAATAGTGATCAAGAATCAGGCGGTGCTAACCACCATCTCCAACCGTTTCGGGTCGTTATCCCCGAAACGCAATCACTATTCGCTCCCTTATTATGGGGAGGTGAATGAGCAGGTCCCTCATGGCCTTAATTCAAGCAGACAGGAGTTTTTCCCAAGGTCTCCTACCAACAATCGCTGCCAGACTCGTGCGGCAGTGCACCCTCAACATGATGAGGGTGTCGACTCTAGGCATTCGTCTTAGATTCCCCGAACCTGAGCAGGCAAGATGAATCGCCAGAGGAAAAATCTGGTCAATAGTGAGCAGGTTCTCATCTCTTCCATCTCCAGAGAAGTCCATCAACATAACTTGGTGGAAAGCAACGAGCGGGAACATACACACGTCCGTTTTAATTCCGTTGTCCAGTAGACTCGTCAGGCAGCATCACGCCAATCCCGCCAGGAAATTCTGGCGGAGTACTATAGGTAGGGATATACACCTGTTTATACATCACCAGCTAGTCAGCAGGCTCGTCTGACTACATATGATGAAGCTCGTCAACCATGTTCAGCGAAGTGAAATTAGCAATCACATACACCTGCTAGTATTGATCAAGCCTACCAACAGTCTCGCTTGTTAGCACACGAAAAAGTCAGTCGGAAAGCTCCGGCGACAAACAGGAGGCAGACACAACTTTCTGCCCCCACAGTTGAGTACTGTCAGGATTCACTAACAGGAAAAGGAGGACAGGAGCATGCACATACACCTACTCCAAGAACGTAATGGATGTGTATCCCCGTTCCAGCAGCTGAAGTCACCAAGCATATTCTATCAATGGTTAAAGAGTAGAAGAAAATCCCGACTCATATTCTGGATGCTTTCCAGGATATTATAATAGCTTCAGAAACATCTCAGGGAAAGACACATAAATCTATCCCTACCAATGGAGTGACACATCAACAGTTCACTCTAGAACAGACACACACATCTGTTTTAGTCCAAGAGGGTTGTGGGGAATACTCCCCCATATCATACAGACAACCAAGTCAGGCACATACACCTAATTTGAGTGGAGATCGTTAGCCTAACCTGGCCATCTCTCCTGATCAGGAAAATACACCTGCTCAGAGCAGCCACGTTCATCAACAAGTGGTTTCCAAGGCGAGTAAGAAGGCATCTAAGAAGAAGACCCACCCAGTACAGTCAAGAGATCAAGAGCCAATCTGTAACAAGGCTTTGCTTGATGTTGGAGTTCTTGAAGTCCTCATACAGTTATTTGTTGGAATCCAAGATTCTACTCCCTCATTCCCCAATAGTGGGAACATTAATTCTGAAGGTCTCCAATAAACACTTCCTCATTAAGGCTTTATTCATGACAATTCGGTCGATCTCAAAGTTTCATCTTCAGATGAGAGCCACAGGAACCCTCTGTGTGGTCCGAAGACCAAGGAGCAAGAGATCTCATCTTTTGCTGTAACACACCATGGTGGTCCTCCCCATGATGATGAATTTTTATGTGAAATTCCTCTCTACAGTAGTGATGCACATTGCCCGGAAAATTATTTAGTGGACAATGTAGTGCTGAGAAACCCCTCTTATCTTAAGGAACTTGTAAATGTAAAACCAGTCATGTCTGATGCTTCATCGCTAGCAGGTGAAATACTTTCTCAATCAAAAGATATCCCAGGGTGTAGTTCATTCTCTGAACCACCCCTAAGTCATGAATCTTCTAGCTTGATCAGTTATTTCTCTACTAATCTTGTTGAATCCGATGAAGCAACAAGGAAGCACCAGCTCTGGTCAAATCAGGTAGAAGAATATTCATTGAATGATAAAGAGGAAATTCTGAACATGAGGAAACAACTGGCGAAAGGTGAAGTGCCATTCATGTTTTTCCCTCTGGCTGACTCTTAGTATGACATTCCATAGATGTTGACGGAAGATAGAATTCATGATATTCGTCTCAACATATGGAAAACTCTTTGTCAGTTGAAAAAGAAAGTATTATCTTATGATGAATATAAAAATCATGTTAAGATAATATAAGGGTTACAATGTCAGATTGATTTGGCATCTCTATCAGTCTCTTGATATCCGAAGGCTGAAAAGTAGCAGAGAGCCCTTCAGCGTTCATGCCTTGGCGCACTTCGAAGATTTCACTAGTTAATTGCCAATGCCCCATATGGTATTCATGTCAGAGGATGGGGTGTTCATGGAGCACTACATTTCTCTATGCTCTCCAGTCAGCAAAGCCCGCCGAAAATGGTCTCATGCAATGTTATTGCCTGTGGCTGGCCACAATCAACTGGCTTTATTTGTAATCAAAGGATTTCCCAAGAACAGGCTTCAACTAGTTCCTCTCAAAATCAAGAATATAGAGAACAAGTTGTTGAATTACTCCTGCATTAATCAAATGAGAATATTGAACAGGCCTCTCGTATGGAACAAGCACATCATCAAGTGACAGAAGTGTCGGAAATCATCCAATGGTCTTTAGAGCAGGGTGATAAAAGTGGATGTAGATTGATGCATCCAGCTAATTTCCGGACCAAGATCCACAAGATCAGGAGATATTTTAAGAAAGTCTCAGACATAGCATGTCAAGAGCCACCCCGGCTTGCCAGACTGGGGACTCTTTTAAACCAACCCTCGGAATCAACAAATAGGATTCAAGGAGTTGAGCAAAGACAGTAGGAACAGCCCCAGTTCACCAGACTGGGGACTTTTTCAAATCATCAATCCCCTCCTCAAAAAAAATCGGTCTTCTCTCGATTGGGGAAGAAGACACAAGAAGAACGAAGAGCCAAATTATCAGGAGATTCTATCCAAATTACAGTTCTCCAAGAAGTTCCTGAGGGATCAAACCAACAAAAGGCAATGTCCCATAAAAGACATAGAAGAAAGCAATATCCCAGGAATGCCGATAGGAGGGATGCAATGAATTATTCATCAATCAATGTCATCAATGCCGTTGTTGCTAATCCACCAGATGAGGCTCACTCAGGGGACTCAGATGAAGAGGTTCCTGCTCAAGAAGTTGTACGCACAGACACAAATGAAGAAGGTGTGCGTACACGAAATCAAAGGATTGCTCAGAACCTAGGTAATCCTTCAAATAATCCACTTCCCCCTCTCCGAAAGGGATCAAACAAGGGGAAGGGAAATAATCAGGTAACATATCCTTCCTCTGGAGAAGGCCAATCGCTCTCACTAGAGCAAAGGTTTGCACAATAGGAGAAAGAAATGAAGGAATTGAGGAGGATGAATGTAAAACTACTTCAGGGTAGTCTTCCTCCTAAACGTGTTGGAGCCAGCCAGTCAAGGGAATTTATTGTGGCTACTAAGATGGATCAAGAATATCCTCCTTTATCAGTACACCCTTACAGGTCTAATCCTATGGGTCAAGTGCAACAACAATTGGCAGTGCTCCCACCAGTTGCAATACCAGCTGCCATACTTGTCCAAGCTCCAGTAAGTGCACCTGTTCAGGTCCAAGCTCAACCGGATGTTTCTCAAAAGTTAATAACTACTATTGAGTCATTAACAGCTCGGTTGGAATCTATGGAGGGAAAGCGTGCTAAGGTTCAACCATAAAAGAGAGCTTACCCTGAATGGGTAAATGCAATCCCTCCCCCATAAAATTTTGGGAACCCTGTATTCCCTATTTTCAATGGATCAGGTGATCCTGAATATCATTTGACGCATTACGTGTATTGTTGTGATCCTATTATGGGAACTCCAGAGCAGCAAGAAGCAGTGAAACTCAGATTCTTCATGAGAACCTTTCAAGGGCCAGCCTTTGTCTGGTACACAAGCTTGAAATCCCGGTCAATTACTAGAGGGGAAGATCTCCGTCAATGATTTCTCCTTCAATTCAGTTCAACTTTGCCAAATACAACAGTTTTCGATCTTACAAACTATAAGAAAAGGGAGAATGAAAGAGTCTCTGATTTCATTGCTCGCTGGAAGGGATTATCATATTCCCTAAGCTTATCACTCCCTCAAGACGAACTGTTGCCAATATGTGTGGAAAATCTGTGTGACGAATTATGAACACCGTTGATCCCTGTGAAATACACAGGAGGGTTTTGAGACCATACTTCAATCACTCAATAGATTGAATATTCTCTTATACAAACTAAGGCTAAATCTCATGTAATTCCATCAGCTCCAAGAAGGATAATGGGTAAAGTAGAGACTGCTATAGTTATACTTAAGCAAGCACTTGTACCTACTTCTACTTCAAAACCTTCTTCTTCTCAAAGGTCTCCTCCTCCTGAGCATCAACAATAGAAGCTGTTTCTTCAAGATGATCAAAGATATCAAAGATGAAAACAATTTGAGGATTTGAAAAGAAAAGTTTACTCTTTCTGAAATGAACAAGTTCCTGGTTATTTCATTTCGGCTCTGAAAAATAATTTGGTTCAATTTCCAAGGCCCAAGAGGCCAAACAAGGAAAGAGATGAAGACCATACCAACTATTGCCCATTTCATTAGATGTTGGGGCATCCCAATCAGGAGTGTTTTGTTTTCAAGGACCTCCTGCAAAAGATGGTCGACTCGAGACAAGTCAAACTAAAAGGCTCTTCATCCCAGGTAGCATGTGTTACTGCTACAGTTCCAGAGGAGGAAGGCGAGTGGAAAGAAGTCAAAAGAAAAAATGCACAAAAATATGATGATTGGATGGTCATAAAGACAATTAACCGAACTCATGTTATTTTCTGAACACAATTGAAGAAACCAATTGTGCCTTCTGCCATGAATGCCGCAGCAAAACCCTCTTCATCAGAGGGAAAATCCTCAAAGAAACGGAACAATTCCAAAGAGTAAAAATCAGAAGAAGATGAGTATGTGTCAAAGCCTAAGTTGTCTTTGACTCTAGAAGATTTAATGCCATCAACCTCAAAGCAACGGGAACCGCCCCACCAAACGGCACAACCTAAACAGGTTAATCAGGCAGAGTCTTCATCGGATGAAGAGTTGATTTTTGGTTCTGTTAATATGATTCAATTAGCAGATCCATATGCTAGTTGCAGTTTTGATTTTGATGAGCTCGAATCCCCTATATCAAATAGAGGAATCAGAGGAAGTTCTAGAGGCTCAGGATATAGGGGAAGACATGGATCTTTTAGAACCCACTATTCCAATTTTACCCCTGCTAGAACTTTGTACACAGCAGAAACTCGTGGTTGATCCCTTCAACAAGCTCAGCAAGAACAAGCAAGTTCTTCCACCAATAGAAAATTCAGTCCTGACACAGTTATTTTGGAAGATCGGTTGAAGGTTCCATCTTCTTCCTCTCAGTAAGTAAATGGATCTAATCGGTCTAATCTTCCAAATCCAGGAATATTGCCAACTCCTATCCTGATACAAGATGCATAAACTCCCAAAGAAAAAACTTCCAAGACACCTGCTAAACCACATGTTCTTATTGGGAAACACAGACCTTTGGATCAAAAGTATGATATATTGAAACACGTAGCCCAAGTACCGGCCAAGTTATCAATTCTGGGTGCCTTGAATTTATCAAAGTATCTTCAGGAAGCACTCGTTGAGGCTTTGTCAAGTCCTTAGGAGTTTGAAACTGAAATTTCTGCAGCTGAAGTCTATCACATAGAGAATAATCCTGTATAATGCCATGTAGAAATATCTTTTACTGATGAAGATGAAAATGATGTCTTTCATGGACATATTAGACCTTTGTACTTATCTAGCAAGTTCAATGGTGTAGACATCCAAAGATCTTTCTTTTCTAATGGTTCAGGAGTCAACCTCATGCCCATTCGTACACTTCGTCGATTGGGCCTCTCGGAATCTAATTTATCTCCTTCTACCATGATGTTACAAGGATATGATAAAAATGAACAAGAACCACTAGGCGAAGTTACACTCAGAACACAATTTGGAGATCTTGTATCCAATTCAGATTTCATGGTTGTTGATCAATACTCAACCTTCAACATCTTTCTTGGAAGACCCTGGCTACATCAACATGTGCGGTTATCCCTTCATCATACCATCAATGTCTCAAATATTTTTTCAATGGTCAATTTGGTACATTGTATGGTGATAAGGCCTCGTTCAAGACATGTGATTGTCAATACATTGAGGCATAATTCTATCACATGAAGGGAAGGGAGAAATCCCCGACAAAGGAGATTACCAAAGTTAATGCTCCATATGGTTTGGAGAAGATTCCAGTAAATCCATTTACACATGTGAGTACAGATTATGTGTTTCCTATCAGTCAAATTGACAAGATAGACCCAAATCAAAATACTCTTATGGAAATATCCAAAATATCAATTACAGTAATCGAGCCAAACAACATGGGAGAAATTGATAACCCACCAGGCAGTGATAAAAGCCCAAATGGTGACGTCTTCATTTTATCTACTGAAATCCAACAAGTCTATACTTTGCCAATCAGTCCAGAATATGTTATAGCAACATCGGAGGTGAACAATGATGTCGATTATCAATCCATCATCTCCTCTTTATTTCCCAAGGAAGACCCTTCATCATCAATCGGGTCAGAAATGGAAGCTTCTTCTTCAAGATGTTCAAATTTTAACATCTCTTATGATCATGGAAATTCTGCTTTATCATCTACTTTACAAGTAGAAATGGAAGAAATAACACATGTTGAAGAAGAAGAAGAAGATCTCAGAGATGCTCCTCCGGCATTTGAAGAGGGTATCTCTACCACCATGGATGAACTCAGAGAAATAAATCTGGGTAAAAAAGAATATCCACGCCCCACTTTAATCAGTGTGGCCATGACTCTTGAAGAAAAAGAGATTTATATTTCCTTTTTAAATAAAAATCGATACATATTTTCTTGGAACTATACATAGATGCCCGGTCTTGATCCTGATGTTTCTACTCATCATTTGGGTTTACCAGAAGAACATCGAGGATTTAAAAAAGCCGCGAGAAGAACACACCCAACTTATGCTTCCAAAATTGAAGCTGGAGTGGATAAGATTATAAAATATAACTCCGTTAGAGAAGTTCAATATCCCAAGTTTTTGGCTAATATTTTCCCTGTAAAGAAGAAGAACAGAAGAATTAGAGTTTGCATCGATTTTAGAGATCTTAATCGGCTTTGTCCTAAGAATAATTTCTCAGTTCTGATTACAGAACTTTTAGTTGATGCAATAACTAGATATGAATCACTTTCCTTCATGGATGGATATTCTGGATATAATCAAATCTGAATGTCCTTAGAAGACGAGAAATTCACAGCCTTCATAGCCCCTCAGGGTGTGTTTTGCTACCGGGTAATGCCCTTTGGATTAAAGAATGCAGATGCAACATATCTGCGTGCCATGCATCGTATCTTCAAAACCTTTTTAGGGAAGTTTGTTGAATGCTATGTGGACGATTTGGTGGTCAAATCCAAACAACGTTCTAATCACTTGGCTGATTTGGAAGTCATATTCTGCAATCTTCAACAACATAATTTGAAGATGAACCCCTTAAAATGTGCTTTTGGGGTAACCTCGGGAAAATTTCTCGGCTTTGTTGTACGCCATCGTGGTATTGAAGTTGGTCCTGAGAAGACAAATTCAATCCTTGGTATGTCACCTCCTCAAAATTTGAAATAATTAAGAGGACTTCAAGGAAACTTATCCTATATTCGGCGTTTCATCGCCAATTTGGCAGGGAAAAGTTTACCTTTTACCAAATTGATAAAGAAGGGAGTCACTTACCAGTGGACTGAAGAATGTAAAGAATCATTCGATATTCTCAAGAAATACCTCTTGAGTCCACCGGTACTCATGCCACATGTTGAAGGAAGACCACTTATCCTCTATGTGACCGATTTAGAGTGATCATTGGGTTCTTTTCTTGCTCAGAAGAATGATGCTAGGAATGAAAACAACCTCTACTACCTCAGTCAGACTATGATTGAAGAAGAAACCTGGTATTCAAGTATTGAGAAGTGTTGTCTGGCATTAATATTTGCAGTTCAGAAGTTGAGGCACTACCTGAAAAATCACGAGGTCCAATTGGCATCTCGCAATAACCCGCTCAAATTCATCCTTAGTCGTCCAATGCTTACAGGACGTCTGGCAAGGTGGGCAGTTATTTTACAGCAATTCGACATTCAGTATGTGTCTCAAAAGGCAATAAAGGGCCAAGATCTAGATGATTTCCTGGCTGAACACCCTTCAGTGGAAGACACATCTTCAGATATTGAACTCCCTGATGAGGAAGTCTTCTATATTCAAGAAAGTCCTCAGGCATTGGAAATGTATTTTGATGGTGCTTCCAGAAGTCCAATAGGGAGGAAAATGGAAAATCCTAAATTCAACAAATTTGGCTTAGGAATTGTGCTCATTTCTCCGGAAAAGGAAGTGTTACCTTATTCATTCTTATTGTGGGAAGGTGGTACCAATAATGAAGTAGAATACCAAGCTCTCATCGCAGGCTTGGAATTGGTGCTTCAAGAACAAGTGAATCACTTAAAGGTGAAAGGTGATTCAGACCTGGTAATCAAACAAGTCAATGGGGATTATGCCATCAGAAAATAAGAACTAATCCCTTTGTATGATTACGTCAGAGAGTTAATGGCAGAATTCCCTTCAGAACCGACATTTTCTTATGTCCTGCGATCACAAAATGCTCAAGCTAATGCACTGGATAATATAGCCACAGCTCTGGCAGATCCAAATCGGGACGATACAACCATTATTATTTCCCACCATCGTGAAATTTCACCTTATGTTTGAATTAGAATAGAGGAAATTAATGAAATTAGTCTCATTCCTAAACTGTATGGTCATACTACAAGATGGATGTCACCTATCAGGGAATACCTTCAAAATGGAAGACTTCCACCTGATAGAGCTGAGAAAGAAAAAATCTGGCGATGTGTGGTCAATTTTACTCTTTATGATATCCCAGATCACCCAGAGAAAATTCTCTACAAACATGGTTTTGATGGAGTTATCTTCAGATGCATTGATGGTGAAGAGACAATGGCTATCATGAAAGAAGTGCATGCAGGAGTCTGTGGTGCCCACCAGTCTGGACATAGACTGTCTGATCAGATTCGAAGGCTTGGATACTTTTGGCCTTCAATGATACAATATTGTGTTGATTTCACAAAGAAGTGTCATTCATGCCAAGTACATGCCAACTTCATTCATCAACCTCCATATTTTCTTCATACAGCTAAATACTCATGGCCATTTTCCACATGGGGAATGAATGTGGTGGGACCTTACCATTCATCTACAGCCAAGCAGTTTAAGTATATTCTTATTGCTACTGATTTCTTTTCCAAATGGGAAGTGGAAGTAACTCTCAAGGAATTCAGTTCTAAAATCATTGTTAGCTTCATCAAGTCTAGCATAATTACTAGATTTGGTGTCCCTCATACCATATTGACAGACAATGGTACCAACTTCTGTTCATCCGAGGTGAAGAAGTTGTATCAAGAATACAACATCAAATCCAACCATTCATCTCGGTATCATGTAGTGGAAATGGCCAGATAGAAGCCTTCAATAAGACTCCTTCAAATATACTGCAAAAGATGGTGGATAAAGATAAGAAGTCATGTCCTGATAAACTCTTTCATGCTTTATGGGCTTATCGGACCACCACCCGCACTGCAACGCGGTCAACTCCATATTCACTGATATATGGAACAGAAGCCATCTTGCCCATTGGAGTTCAACTACCCTCGCTCAGAGTATCCATTTGTGACCAGTCATCTACAGATGAACAATCTAAAAAGCTATTGAATGAATTGGAACGGTTAGATGATAAAAGATTGTGCACTTTGCACCACTTGGAAGTCTATCAGAATCGAATAGCATGAGATTTCAACAAAAAAGTCCGTCTTCATTCATTCACTTAGGGAGAATTGGTAGTAGTTCTCAGAACGCCAATGATACCAGGAAAGAAACCTCCCAAGCTTGAGCCAAAATGGGAAGAACCTTACTCAATACATAAGGTCTACTCCAAAGTAGAATATTCATTAATCTTAATGGATGGAGAACTTATCACTACTCCAACCAATGCCATATTTCTGAAGAAGTATTTTTTATAAACACAAAATGCATTGTTACGGTCCATACATATGACCTAAACTATTTTTATTACTCTCGTCCCACACAACATTAAACTATGACGTCCTAACTACATGACGCTAAGTTGTACAGAAGTCTCTTATGTCCAGCAAGATATTAAACTGCACCATCTACGGTCCATGCATACGACCTCAAACTATTTTCATGTCCCTTACGTCTAGCATGGCGTTAAACTGCACTATCCAGGGTCAATGAATATGACCTTAAACTATTCGCACTTTCATCCAACATGACGCTAAGCTGTATCCCCCTTCATTGTCCTTGCTATATGACGTTAAACTATATAGAAGTCCCTTATGTCTAGCAAGACGTTAAACTGCATAACCAATGGTCCATGCATATGACCTAAAACTATTGTCACTTACGTCCAACATGACACTAAACTATATCGTCCTTTTTTCGTCCAACATGACGTTAAACTATGAAAAAGTCCCTAATATGTCCAACATGACATTAAATAGTGTACTCTTTTGTCCTCACTGCATGAAATTAAACTGCACAGTCCCACTTTTTTTTGTCCAACATGACATTAAAACTGTATTGTCCCCATCATCCTAATTACATGACACTAAATTGTGTTTCACAAATAGTCCTAACTGCAAGACCTTAAAACTGTATAGTCCCTTTATATGTCCTACATGACATTAAACTGTGCATCGTTAGGGTTGTTGCTACCTCTTGTTTCTCACACCGAGTATGACTCATGTGAGCTTAGAGAAAAATTCAACCATAACACTCTCTCTGGGCTACTAACCATGTGTAAGTCCCAACACTATTTTTTAGGTCATTGTCCCCAAGGACAACTTGATCACTAATTCATTATTTAATTAAACTACGCGGACTTTGATCATTGGCTTCCAGGCTGGGTATGTAGGAAACCTCCCAAGTTTCAAGCCCAAAACCAATCTCTTCACATCGGTTCACCTCCATCTCATATGATGTTGATTTGTGAAACCGCCCCTAGAATCAATATCTTTACATTGGTTTACTTTTGTCCTTGCTATACGACGTTAAAATATACAACACTTTTGTCCAGTATGACAATAAAATACAATATTCTTTGATACCCTCACCTGCGAGGGAATCATTATTTACATTTATTTACAATCATGTTTCATTTCAAAGACTACGTGCATACATGGCAATACCTGAACCTTTTATCTTGGGTTAAATCATCATTTCACTAAAATACCCTTTCACCCTTCACATGTACGAACCTAATTTGTACAGAGGATAGTTCTAGAACTATGTGGTCTTGATTCCCACCCTTATGGGATACGTAGGAACGTTCGAGTGTCCCTCGAATCCAGCCCCAAGTCTTTTGGGCCTAACCCCAAATTCCTCTTTCAGTCCCCTGGCTGAAAATTCCCCATGAAAACACACACTGTGTATTTATTAAAATGGTCCATGCTCTATGACCTTAAACTAAGATCTCCAATCCTTTTGTCACACACGACGTTAAAATATAGTTCAAGAACTATGTATGGATTGATTCCCATCCTTATGGGATACGTAGTGAAGTCCAACATTTTCATTCAAGACCCAGCCACAACATGATTATGGTTAGCATTGATCTGTGTATCTCTGCATACATTAGACAATACCCATCTTTATGTGTCATAATCCTAACCTTAAATATTTTCAGATCTTCATAACCCTTTTCTTAACTTCTAATCACAAAAGGCCTAAAATTCTGAGAGTTCTTTTGTCTGACCATGCAGCACGTTCCCTTAGGTAGCCTTGCATAAACAGTCTACATAACGGACCTGTCAGCCAAAAGATGCTATTATTTGACTATGCAGTCAATTCCCTTAGGTGGCCCTGCATAATTCAACCCCCTAAAGGGTTTGTTAAATAGTGGGAACTTCATTCTTGTGAGGAAAACCTCTTTTGTCTTTATTTTTCTTGATAATATGTAGGTATCCACAAAAATAGCCATCCTTAACATATTTTTCCCATATCCTTTTTCATGATCTGAAAGTATTCAAGTCTATGGTTTATATTCTCCTTCCCTATGTTTGGGTCAGACCTTCGTAGGAGTGATATCCATCCAGTTCTTTGATAATCTTGTTTGAAAATATCTTCTCCATATTCAAGTACCTCTTCCCATACAGCAAACTCTATACTTTGGAAAATTTGAATCTCCATAAACTTTCACTGGCTTTTTAGTACTAGGAAAGTAAATTTCTGAGAGTTCTTTTGCCTGACTATGCAGCACGTGCCCTTGGGTGGCCTTGCATAAGTTGTCTACATAACGGACCTGTCATCCAAAATATGCTATTTACTTGACTATGCAGCCAATTCCCTTAGGTGGCCCTACATAATTCAACCCCCTAACAGGTTTGTTAAATAATTGTAACTTCATTCTTGGGAACTACTTCTTCTAAAGCCTTTTAGCTCTTTTTCATATCATTCCTCATATTCAGATATTCTTAAGTCATAGTTTACATATTTTCCCTCATACTTGAGTATGGTAATATGTTTTCAGATAAATTTTCAAGGAATTGAGTCAATTTTAATCCATTTTGGTCAAAGCTATTTCGACCTTAAACATTAGCCTCTTTATGTATGATGTGCATGATTTTAAACTCCCCACAAAAGAAAAAGGAACTCTGAATAAAAGTCAAGTTCCAGCTCACTAAACATACATTTTGTATGATTTAGGTAATATTGATCAATTAAAAGATTCAAAGTTTGTAGGGTTATTTACATTAATCCTAGTAAGAAAAATCAAACTATGCTTACTATTCCCATTGGATTACATAAAATTTAAAGCAAGTAGCGAAAGAATACAAGTATAAATGATTGAAGATAAAAGTACTATCCATTGATTCACAAGAATTAGAGGGACATCCACAGATTGGAGCCTCTTCTCTTTTTCAATAAATTACAAAATACTGTCAACATAAGTCTTCATTTGATGTACAGCATCTCGAACTTCATTAGCAGCTACTTGAAGCTTGTACACTGAACCGACTTCACTCTTCTCATCTTGATGGAGTGCCTTCTTGGCATCTTCAATGGCTTTCATACCATTCATTTGAGCTCCCTCCAATGAATTATTAAGGTGGTCAAGTTCCCCAGTAACAGCATCTAACTGTTATTGGATCTGCACCTACTGGACAACCTTTTCTTTGATCTTATGCTTCATCTCCTTCCTCTTGGCAGCATAGTCAGCCTCAGCTCCAGATACCACCTCAAATTCACCGATGTTGACTGACAGTTTCACCCTGGTCAGATATTCGTGACACTTTTTCTCATGCTCCCTCCTGAAGATGACTTGTTTCACCGCGGTATGGATCTCTTGGTATCCAAAACCACCAAGTCCTATCATGATGAACTGGGATGACAATCGAGGGATCATTGATTATAGCTCTTCAAGAGGAACTTCATATATTATTTTCTATATGTTGTTCCATGCCTTGCGTCATGAAAATCTGAGCGCCTTAATCACCTTTGGGTCTGATTCGACATCATCATCACAGGGGGGAACGTAATCTAGGATTAATGCACTTAGGGAAGTGCCCTATTCTACTCCTTCCCCCCTCACCCTGGTAGCTTCACCTTCTACTTCTGTTTGGGCGGAGGTTGAGACTTCACCTCTAGTTCGAGCCATTGAAGTTGATAGCCCTGTTTGATCAATTAAAAGTATGGTTAGTTTCATAGAATAATGTAAGTTGGTTGTCTATCTTGAAAAATCAGTACAATCATTACCTAACAGTAGATCACCAGCTTGAGAAGACTCCTCCCCATCTTTCCCAGTTTCAATAGGATCTTCAAGATGGGTCTCAGGATGTATTACTGGGTTTAGATCCACTTGAGCTAAGTTTTCTGCAATGGTAGGGTTGACATCAATGTCCACACCATCTTTAGGCATTGGTAGTTCAGCAGCTTCTATGGATGGAACTGCATATTATCTTCAGTCATGATTAGAAGTGTAAATTATAAAAAGAAATTACTGGAAGAAGGATAACACTCATACCCAAGGTCTTCTGAATCACATGATAACTTAGCATGATCATAAAATTATTCTAAATACATGCCACGATTCGTCATTTCATCCAATGATATTTCAGAATCCTGGTTAGTCTCACCAGTGGGAACATTTGATGTGTCCTCCTAGCGACCCTCATTTTGCGGCCCCTGACCTTGGATAGCTTCTTCAGGAAGGATGACAGATTCAGTTGTTGCGGCCACCAATGATTCTGGTGTAGGTTCTTATCTACTTGTAGCAGCAGCAGGAGCAGTACTGGGAATAGATGTTGGCTCTTTTTCAGAAGCAGCCAAGTCAGCCTGAATTTGGATTTGTTCCGCAGCACCCTCTGTGGTCCTCAAAGGAGGATCAGTCCACTCCCTTAGAGGGGAAATTGAAGAATCCCCTGTAATCCCAAGAAAAATGAGAAATCTTTTTCATGGTTTAAAATTCATGATTATCTGAAGTACTTACAACTACTGATAAAGCGTTTAGCGGTGGACTTCATCCTTCGTCGCCTTTTTCCTTTTGGCTTTTTAGGAGGATCAGCAGTCTCCCTTATAGGCACCTGAATTGGAGAATGGAAGGCCATGTCCAACTCCTCATTCATGGCCTTCTGGCCTGGAGATATCTCACCCGGTTCGCAAGGAGATTCATCAGCAGCCCCGATGGCAGTACCACCAGGGCTATATTGTGGCAAAGGAACCTCAGTAGTTCTTTTCTTTGCAAGCTTCAAGAAGAAGAAAATAACTCCCTTAAGTAACAAATATTATACTAGAATCAAGTTGAAAATCAAATAAGGAAATAAAACTTACACCTTCAGGAGCCACATAATCATGCCACTCCTCATCAGTCCCCTCAGCGGTGCCACGATCAATCAATTCCTTCACCCGCTTGGTAACAGGAATGTACTCATCAGTGGAATAAATGAGAATTTCTAGATCTCTGATATTAATCTGCAATTCATTGGGGTTATTCTCAAAATTGATGTCCGTAGAATCCAAAAGATTCCCTATTCCAGGGAGGTGTAACCCCTCGCACAAATCCAGCAAGGTAGTTTCAACACCACAGTATAAACTCTTCCATGTCTGGACAGCCTCTGCTCTTAGATATGAAGGTTGTGAGGAAGGTCCTACAATCTTTGATTTCAGCTTCTTCTCAGCTCCTGCAACTACCGATAGAGAATAAGAAAATAAGACTTATTGCTTTATAAAGTAATAGTGATTAAATTACCCCAATGAAGTAACTCACCAGGAGTTGATGGAGTAGGTCTCTTGATTATAACCGGAGGATTATATCGGGCATGTGGCCGCTTTTCCACTTGTTGTGCCTCATCATCCCCATCATGGGAATCTGGTGAATCAGTCCTAGAGGAAGAATCTGGCGAATCAGCTTCAGGTGGGGAAGCATCACCTTCATGAGGAAGGGTTTTTTCTCTATAGTCCTCTTCCTTTTACCCACCTGATAAAATGGGTGATTCAACACCCCTTTAGGGTATGATGCTATCCAGTGCTCAACATACCATGTGGTCAAGTTATGTGATGATTTTTCAACTGGTAGATCAAATACTACCCCAGTCTTCTCCCTTGACGTCGGCAGCCACAGTTTCCATGCAACCATCAGATGTTGCTCTAACCTGACATGTACTGGGGGAGATATAGAAATCTGTTTGAGACACTTGAATTGATGTCCAAATATATATGTATCATAGGCCCTGCATATAATTTCTCTTTCAATCCTGTCAACTAGCACACCGTCTCTACAAGCTAGCATGTATGCCCTCAAATCCAAGTGGGTTGTTCCATCATCAACAAACCGCCCAGTTTGCGGATTTCTATTGGGAAATAAGTTGAATTCCTTAAACATTATCAACCTCACTTTCATGTCATAGGCATTAAGATCTAATGGAGAAACTATAGAAAATGCTTGCACTACCGGCCTAAAATAATTTCCAAGAATTTGTAATCCATTCTGTACATTGTAAGTCCTGAATTGAGTGGAGATACATCCCCATAAAACATGGAATGGTCCCACTATTCTTAAAGTATATTTACCCATGAAGACATGAAGTAAACTCCTGTGAATATTTTCTAAAATGGGGGTAGCCAACCAAACCATTTTTCCCTCAGACAACTTTGCCGCAATGACGAAGGTCCCTGGCCTAATGCCTCCCTTCGAATCCCTGACTGGAAAGAGATAAACACCGAGCAACAAATCCAAGAATCCCACCAGATGAGTCTTCTTCGGGATCCTTTGATTCACCTCATATCCCCATTTCTCAAACTCTCCTGCTTCTAGAGTTGGCTAGAATGTGCCAGTAGCACCCCTCTTCTCAGGTTTTGGGCAGGTGGTAGGACGGGTGGGCCTCTTATCCTTGGATTTATTTTTCTTGGATCCTTTCTCCTTCGGCTCCTTCTGCTTTGGCTCCTTATCTTTATTCTCAATAAGAAATATATTCATCCACTCCTCTGGATGAATATCCTTTCTAGAATGCGTTAACGAGGTCTCTGAACTCTTGAGCATGTGGAACATTTTAAATAATTCTCGAGCTAAAGCAAGAGTCTTCTCTGAATCATTCCAAATAATCTTGGGAGGAATGAATTCATCATACATGTCACCGAAAATTGGATCCCCTAAGATCCTATGGACATCCCACAGACTGATGCCTAATTCTCCATGAGTCAGATGGAAAGAATTAGTTTTTGGGCTCTAGTGGCTGAGTATCTCCGGCACGATGTTATCATGTTTGTAAACATATGTTTTCCCAACCCAAAAAGCTTCGTATATTGCCACTCCTTTCAGATCCTCGACAAACTCTGCACAGGTTTTTCACACCTAGTATGCCCACATCCAGTTTGGCTTCACACCTCCCCTAAGAAGGAAGTCCCAACTTTTCTTCCAGCCTTTGGATTGATCCATCTGAGCATTTCGGAAGATTGAAGGATGACAATGCGGTTGCAGCTCTGGCTTATGAGGTTTCATATCTGGCGTACAAGGGATATGATGCATCATGTGGGACTTCTCCACAGTTCCAGCATTTATAAATCCTCCTCCACATGAGATATTTTCAGAAGAAAAGTTGGTATAATTCTGATACCAAGAAATTGGGAGATAGTTCTTTGCTTCTGGAATAGTGACTTCTCACAGATGACCATAACCGTACAAAGGCAAATAAGTGCTTAGGGGGAATTCGCGATGATACTTCTTCAAATACTTAGCCAAATCTGGGAGAGTGCTATCTCAGAAAGTATAATAATCATGACCAATGATATCCATCATATCATCAAGACATTTTCTTGCCAGTTCATCAGCTATTCCGATTCTCCTGAGAGCCATTCATTCTGCACAAAAGTTGAATAATTAAAAGTAGGTTATTTTTCATAAAATTTGTGAATTAATTAAAAAAAATGGAAAAGGCAATAAGGCGTGCAAGTATAATGTGTCGCGAAAGTATTTGGCATGCAAGTATCACCACGCAGGTCTAGATACCTTGACAGCAGCGCGACAACAAAGGAAAAGCGGAAAAGAGAGCAACTTGCACGGCAGAGATAACCGACGCGGCGAGAGCTCAAAAATCCAAAGTTCTGTGCAATGCACGACAAATGAGCACATATTTATAGGCCAGGACAGCCACCTGCGCACCTACAGCCAGTGCACTCCATCCCTGCATGACTCGCACCTATGCGATGAAAGTGGCGCGGTGAATACCTGCTCGCCACTTTCCCTTTGGTTTTCTTCTTTTCCTCAGAGTCACATCCTTATTCTTTCAGATCCAACTCTGAGGGGGGAATTTTGTTGACGCTTCTTTTCATCACATTGTCTAAAAGAATGGAAAGGGAAATGACTTAGCACAAAGTGATTCATCCTTTGAAGAAAATATCAAAAATTGACAAAGGAATGAATAAGAATAACATTTCACAAGGGTCGCGCAGGTTCCCTTACTGTCGCGCAAGTATACTTGCGCGCCGCCTAATGGTCGCACAAGTGACTTGCGCGCCCTAAGTGATAACCACCCAGGGTCTTCTCCAGCCTATAAATACCCCCGGTGGGCCCCCCATTTCGAGAGGAATTTTTCCATAATTCAGATATAGAGCTCTGAACGCCCAAGTCTCTTCTTCAGGTCTTCCGAACACTTCTAAGTTAATTCTTTACCTAGAATGGAAGGTCTAAACAAGAGGAGTAAGGTCTAAGTGTTATAATTCACTAACACTTGCACGCCTAAGTGTTTTACCCTTAAGGTAAATGGACACAATTGCACGACGCCCTACTTCTTTACCATAACTTGTGTGCCATCTTCTGGAAAGCCTCTAGGGATAATTATAAAGTCTTTGATCAAGGATCTCCCAAATATTACTCTAAGGGATGAAAATCACGCAAGTACCCATGTGTCACGCAGGTATACCTACGCGACCAGGACTTGCGTTCCCACGCAGTACCTACGAGCTTGCCAGGACTTGCGCGCCCCTATATTTTTGGGTTCCTTTCCTGCCCATTTCACCTCTCTTATACCATTCCACCTCTTTTATTCAAGATTCAGTCTTCAAGACACTCTTCAAATCCATTTATGGCATGATTTCTTGATTTGACTTCCTTATCTGAAAGGAACTCTGTGGAACATCTCTCAAAACCTAGTGATTTACATATCTTTATATCACTAAAATTAGATATTTCATTCATTCAACTTCATCCTTTAAGATGAGAGAACCCTATTCACGAGCCTCCTTTTCATGAGTAAGTCCCAATCATAATTACCATTAATTCTGGGAATCCTCCTTAGGAGTAAGCCCCAAGTCCTTCCTAATCTGGGTATCTTTTTTAGGAGTAAGCCCCAAGTCCTTCTTAATCTGGGCATCCTCCTTAGGATTAAGCCCCAAGTCCTTCCTAATATGGGCATCCTTTTCAGGAGTAAGACCCAATCTTAAAATTCTCAAATATGGGCATCCTCCCTAGGAGTAACCCCCAACCATAATTATCTTAACCTGGGATTCCCTTTCAAGAGTAAGCCCCAGTCTCAAATGTGGGCATCCTCCTCACGAGTAAGCCCCGAGTCCCTTAACCTGGGCTTCCTTTTCAAGAGTAATACCCAATCTTAATCTCTCTTAACCAGTCTTAAATTACTTTTGATCTGGGCTTCCATCTTAGGAGTAAAACCCAATCATAAGTCCCCTACTAACTTGGGCATCTTCCTTAGGAGTAAGCCCCAAGATTAGAGTATCCAAATCTCCATGAAGCACATGTACCTTTATGGACCCTGTTCCTAGATTTCTTCTCTGAAGTAAATCTTAATCCTCATCTATTTGGGCAGTCATACACACATAATCCCCACATCATTGCATCTTTCGTGGCACAATTGTCTAGTTTCACCAATACCCCTTGTTTCTCACACCGAGCATGACTGACATGAGCTTAGAGTGTAAAAGTAATCATGACATCTTTCTTTGAGCCATCAATCATGCATAAACATCATACTCCCTTACTCGAACTACGTGGGTTCTGATTCCTTTTCTAAAACAAAGGATACGTAGGTAGCCCATCTGGGGGTATGATCCCAACTCTGAAATAAATTCATGTCCTTCTGAATGACAATAAACTTCAAGTGCCCCACTGAGTTGCTTTAAAACCAGTATGGTCATCCTAATGACCAAGAGACTTTTATGTATTGAAGGATACCATTGACTAAGAATCTCTAAAAAATACAGATGATTTTCCATCGATAAAGAACCTCGAATACATATAAAGATTCTCTAAATTCCCTACGTATCAACCATTGACTGTAATATCTAATGGAAATCTCATTTTATACTTGGTAATGTAATATGGATTCTTGAACATAACTTAAATCTATAAAGGGAGTCCTGGAGTAGACAATAATTCTCCTCAAAAAGGTGTGATGATTCTGACCTCCCATCCTCTCGACCAATGCAAATTCCTAAGCCTCATCAGTCCACAACTAATGAGCACCTACCTTTGGAAAGTAGGTCCAAATGGATATAGAATCATTGGATGTTTCTAATTATATGAAAAAACTCGTTAGAAACTGATTGGAATGTTTTAACCTTCAATCAATGAGGTCATCCCCAATTCCAGAGGGAAACAATCATTTACTTGGAAAATTTCGATTTTAGAATTATAACTGATTTTATAAGACTTTAAAAATGTAATTAAGGTCTCATAAAATTTTATTATAATCCTAAGATAAGATAATTTTAATTTATGAATCTATTTTCTGAAAATAAATTTTATTTTAAATAATTATATTAACTATAATATTTTAAATAAACATTTAGGTTTTACAAAAATACCAAAACTTGATTTATCATTTTTAAAACATTTAATTACTTATACTATGATATAATTGTATCATATTTTTACTTATAATATTCCTAAATTATATTTATAATATCGTCGGTGATGTTACTATTCTATTGGCCAGATTATTATTCTTAATGGTCAAGTTTCTATTCCAAAGGGAGAGTTGGTATTCCTTCAGTATAACTTCCTTAATTTCTATGAATATCACTTATTTCGTTGATTATTAATTTATAAAGTTTATATTGTTGTCTCTATTTGATTTTATGGTAACTATACTATATTAAATAGTTATAAAAAGGGATAAATTCCTTTGATTAGAGTGTGGGTCGTTACATTGCACATTTATGTATCTTAACTCAAGTACAGTAGAATTTGATCCCATGGGGTTATCCCAATTGGATTACCCTTTTATGTATGATCATTATAAATGTTTGATTTAACATTCCAACACTGGACCATTCAAACTTCTTTTTCACCCTCATATGACACATATGATCTCTTATTTCTCTTTTTTCACAGTGACAATTACTCATGTTTTGTTAGGATTTTAGCAGGTTATCTCCTAATATGTTCAAGATATGTCATGCTTTCAATAAGAAGCATCAAATTTGTTCCTAGATGCATGAATTTAAAGTACATTGAATTTCACTTTCAGTCCTAACTACATGAATTTAAATTACTGATCCCT
The DNA here is from genome assembly GCA_963277665.1 of Viscum album. NCBI lineage: Eukaryota > Viridiplantae > Streptophyta > Magnoliopsida > Santalales > Viscaceae > Viscum > Viscum album. Next base: position 825,838,701 of record OY728126.1, on the reverse strand, counting down.
TTCTTTCTTCTGGGGTTTTTTGTGTAGCATTAGAATTTCAATTTATTTCTAGAATTGTTTTTCCATTTTTACTGCACAGATAATATCACCCCCACTTGGTCAAATATATACAACCATCATATTTAGAAACAATACTTTTCATCATCACTATATAAAATTAAACTATGCATTCAACTTCTTTTCTACATGATTTTAAACTACATAATTTAGTCTATGTTGTTTGATTTTAATACTGTATGATACATGGGGTCTATATCTAAAAGGATGATCCCCTTCTATCATTAGTATCCTACCATTACACATTCAAGAAAAATGTGTGTATTTATTCCAATTGTACAAGATATACAGTGAATTATGGACATCTTATTCCTGACCAAACCACACACTTTAAAATCATAACCCTTTGCTCATAAAGATGAGTCCTTTACCCATACCTACTAGATTTTGGTATTCTCATTCTCACTAGGGTTCCAATACTTGTTCCACTTATACACACGAGTCATATATTTATAGAGAGTTTACAGTGTTTAGAAATATGTGTGGCTTTATTATCATTGCACAATATATGCAGTGATTCTTGGATCTTCTATTTTGGACCTAGCCTTATGTCACCCATGACCTATGACTCATCTTTGTGTTCAATTACCCTTTGCTTGAATAGATCAAAGGTCTTAATTTTTTATTCATTTTATGATAATTTCCATTTTATTGGTTTAAGGGTAACCCATACATGGACCATAGGCTTTGTGACATTACATGACCCAAAGGTCTTAAATGAATTCATCCCAGATAATGACGACTTGAAACTGCCCCTTCCCATCATTTGTATCATGATGTACACTCCATCTTCGCATGATTGTTTAGCTATTTGTCCAATGCAGGTATTCATAGTCCTAGTATCGATGTAAAATTCATACCCTCTCATTCTTTAAAGTTTGAATAGATTTGCTCTGGTGAATTTTCCTTCTCTGAATCCTCATCTAGGGTCGTTGTTTTTTTAAGTTAGTCTAGTAAATCTGCAATTCATTTTTCCCAAAGGCCTTGAGGTGGAACTAAAGCCTTACTAGCTCGATGGCCTTGGGTGCCCCAAAGGCCTTAAAGGACCCGAGAACCAAACCGGTGGCCCAAAGGCCCAAACAGGTGAATAGTTATAGCTGCTAGTGTACCAAAGCGTACCTACTGCAGTACCTTTTCCTTGGTGTTTCAATATATCCTTATACTCAAAAGGGATATGATATGAGATATATGACCCTAAATTTCAGTCCCTTGATCTATTTATTTTTACTTTAAGCTATGAACACCCCTTTTATTAGATTAAATGCTTTCTCTATGAGCACTCAGTTTTTTTGGGTTTCACCCTTTCTCCTCTTAGATGGATTGTATCTCTCTTGGTATAAGTTATAAGACCTTAAATTTCAACAATCCCATTAGTCCTGGATAAAATACCATAAAAGATCACCCCATGGTCTAAGTTATATAACCTCAAACCACTAGTCCCTTTTTTAGTCAAACTTGTTAAACCTTAAACTCTAGCTCCATGATTAATGAATCATGGCCATAAACTATGTGCATCCATCCTAAAATGCTCATTTTCTATTTATCCCAATGGTATGGTAATTTGGACCCTAAATTGGAAGAACCTCTTTGTGGAAGTTATATGACCATAAAATGAATGCCACTTGGTTAAAATACAAGACATTAAACTCCATCACTGCTTCTGGTTCAAGATATGAAACCCTAAATATCAATATCCTTTTGGTAAACTTTATACAACCTTAAACTCTAGCACCCTTTTTAGTCCATGTTTGGTGACCCTCAATATTAGTATCCTTTTATAAGAAGCAACAAGAATATTAAGTAAGTATCCCTTTGGACCACCTTGGTCCCTCTCTCAAAATATAATCAAAAAATGTTCTTATGTCACACATTTCATGGAGTTCATGTTTGGTTTATCAGCCTGAAGGCATTCCATACACTATGTATGTCCCATCAACATGATTGATTCATGGAAACATAACCTTAAGGGTGATATAACTCTTTAAGAACCTCCCTAATTTCCACAAGAATATTGTGTGCCCTATTTATTTGATCGAAATCGATTTTCATTTCTAAACGGTCTTCCCTATGGTTATGAAACAACACTTCAAAGTCTGACCTCCCATCTAGGGTACATGTCCTAGAGGAACCATTTTATTCTTTTTTAATGGACTCCCTCAATGATAAAACACTTATACAAAGGTCCACCTATCATCTAGGGTACATATAGTGACTCCAAAATTTCCATTGGACACTTTTTAATTTTTTAAATAATATTTTAAATGTTGGGCATGGATTTGACATAATGTTCTACGGCTAATATAGGCTATGTAATGATATATTTAAAATATTAAATATAATATAGCATGTGCATATAGTTTTTTCATAAATAATTAAATACATCCTTTATAATGTCTCTAGTGGGAAAATGATATATCCATTAAATATGTAACACGTGATTTACCCTAATAAGGATATATGTTTTGTCAGTATCATGTGTTTTAGTTAAGAACAACCATGCTAGATGTTAAATTAAATTAAATTAATTACTTAGATTAATTGATTTAATTACCTAACAAATATCTTTAGCCTTGAAACCCCATATAAATTCCTAGTTATATCTCATCTCTAGGGTTAGCCACATAACCATAGAGACTTAGAGGATAGTACCATGGATAAGCGTGTTATCAGGTGATCATGAGATCATGGATTAATGAAAATTGAATATAGAGAATTAAAAATATAACTATGAACACGGAGAATTCACTAATGGTTTTTCATGTGGGAATTAATTCACCAATGATTGATCTGAATCTGAGGTAGGGATTTAATTTTTTTGTTTTATTCCCTAGTTTTATTTTTTTCATGGAAGGTATCAATTAATTCTTTTATAAATATATTTTATGATCAACACATATCTAAGTGATATAACTTGGACTCATGGTGGAATCAATGGTGAGGATCGTGGAAGCATGGATGCATGAAGATTTAGAAATTCAAGAAATTTCCAATATACTAGGTTTGTAGTTCGAAACAATGCACATTATTTTTACTCATATATGTGGTGTCGAGGTTTTATAAAGAGAGTTAAATATTACACACCATGTGAGGGACCCAAATGATGTGTGAAACTTGTCCTGCTAGCTTTTCTTATACAGGGAGTACATTACCAAGAAGACATGTGACCCCATAGGAATTTAGTGATGGGGAATACCCCATGTACTTTAGATAGTGCACAAACATGAGTAGATGACACATGCCTAAGTACTGAACCAACCTTTAAACATCATGTATCATAACAACACATTGTGTATCGAGAGGAAAGTTTTGTGTGAAATGGTAGGACATGGGTAGAAATAGACTTACTGAGACGCATTGTGTTGCCTTGATATACACATCACGTGTTCCTTCTATGGTAACATAAATCCCTTTTTTTCCATAGTCCATATTTGGAATTAGCATGGATGATTTCCCTTTATCCATCCACATGAGGGTATAGTGTAGTGTTCCATCTCGATCATCAGATGAGCGATCCCATCCATGGGTTAGTCCTAGATATATTCAAGTATCTCCAATTAGGATAGCTGTGTGATTATCTATTTCATACTCCCCCAATTTGGTTTAGGTATTCTATATATGACATCAAATATGTATTATACCCTTCTAAATGGGTTATTCTAGATAGGTTCAAGTATCCCTCATAGGCCTTAGGTGTGATCCCCAAACTGTGTATCAACATTTTATATCTCCTAATAAGGTATATTATATTATATTAAGTAACTCAGATAAGCCCTCTCAATTACTTAATACTTCAACATCGAAAGTATTAATGTGTATGACCTCTGAGTTGAGTACCACCAGTGTTAGCAAGACCCAATGAGCGAGTTCTCTCAGAAGAATGTTACCTTGAAGCCTAAAGAAAAATCCCTAGGCTGGAAGTGAGGATAGACCTCACCCTAAGACTTGGAGTCTTCCTTTGATAATATCAAGGTTATCTAGAAAATTATTTTTTATTTTTTATATAGAGATGACTCCCCCTATGATTCTTTGAGTATGGTGATTTCAGGGTGTCCTACTGTGTATGTTTATACTTAAACCTTCGTGGGCTCTACTCACACATGTCATTTCTTATACAGAAATTATGACTTTTAATCAAGTCTTATGTGGATAGGAGAAGATGTATCATATATTTTATAGATGGATCATGGAAAAATATAAGAGTTTTATTTTGATATAACTTCCCCTTTCGTTAGAAGGTTGGACCCTTTTATGGTTTTAGGGGACTTTTATTAATACAGTATTATATTTCTACACTTTTTTTTCATAATATAATGTGGGACTAGATGTTATGAATGCATTTAAAATATTATTATTTTACCATAATACATTATACTAGTCTATAGAGATGTTTTCATGTGTATATTTGTTTATGGATAAGGCCTCCCATGAGTGTGATATGCCTACTCAATGGTAGTAACCAACCCCTGGCCTATTGGAGGTGGGATTTGGGTGTCACTATTAACTTACTACTGACTAGGAAACCCCAATGGTTCAGTTCATAGAAAATTGGTATAATAGGATATTTTTTCTTATGAATAAATTATGTATGTAGTCTATCTATGAGGATTTCTTTGGAAAATAAGTCAATAATGTTAAAGTTTCTCTAGTATGACTCTCAGGATAGGGGAACCTATAATGGTGTGATGCCCAACATATTTATTCAACAAGACTATGATAACCTTATTATCAACTCATTACATGTAGTCACTGATTTTAGGGTAAAAAATGTTACAATCATCATATAGTAATGGATTTTTATTTCTATATCCTTCTTGAGTCCCCTCCCCAAATATTTTCATGGACCATGGTGTATCTTGTTAAACCAAAAGATGTTTCTACATATGAAAATAGTGATGGTTCCATTTCATAATCATGATGATAATAAATAAATTGATGATTGCTTAGTTCTGGGGCTCTATATAGGAAGAGTTTCCTATGGGAGGTAAGTGAGAGATGCTTCTTCATATTTAGAAGCTGGAATACCTACCCTGGTTACTCTAGAAAATTTCATCTCCCATACCTATAAGTAGATATTTTGATTGGTTTAGGATGATTAAATGTGTAGAATGATCATGCTTCTTGATTTTTATATCCAGATACAATCTATGTTCTGGGGTAATCTAGACATGCAGGTAGAGGAGGACTAGCTAGAGGTGATTGCTTGAGTATTTTACCTTATGGAGATACATCCTTATTATATGGTAGTCCTAAGAGCTAGTATTATTTTCGGTAATATATGATGTTATGGGGGGACAAAGCTAGATAGTAATTACATTGCTTAAATAAAAAATAGAAGAGGGAAACATCCCCCCACCAATATGCATTCTTTGGGTACGATTCAATTTATGATTTGTGTATTCTTTAATTCAACTTTAGTTTTGGTAGAGTTAGGTGCAAGCTAATATTTCATTGTCGCATCCATTTTTATGACCTATATTTTATAGTGGATATTTTATAACAACAATTAAAATTATATACTCTTAATGAGGAAGTTTTGATGATCACACTTCCCTTTTGGTAGTGTGGCTTATCACTAGGAGGATAGAGTGTTGCAGGGGATCGATTCATAAAGATGATGAGGTAGTATGATTTTTTTTTCTTAATATGGATTGTTTTATACTATACATACCTAGTTTTTCTATTTCCAATAAGGTTTTTAGTGTGTTCAATATTATGGGATGAGATTTTACTTTACTGGAGATAATTAATCTCATATAGAGTATACTCAGATCGTATAGAGGAGGATACAACTTATTTATTGTTTTTTGAAAATTACATACCATGGAGCGGTGGAAATTATGATCTTTTACTTCCCTATAGTAATGGAAGAGTATGAGGAAGTATTTCCTAACGATTTTTCGAGATTACCTACTCATTAAGGGATCTACTTATTCATATAATTTCACAAAGGGATAGACCTGATATCCACACCATCATACTGAATAGCCCTTGTAGAACTATGATGGTTGAAGATGTCATTGGTGTATCTAAAGAGGAAGGGATTTGTTAAACCCAGTGTATCCACCTACATAGGCCAAGTTTTATTTTCTAATAATCTAGATGGGATCTTGTGGTTATACATGGATTATTGACTTTTGAATTAGGTGACTACAAAGAATAAGTGTCTACTTTTGGCAGTAAAGAAACTCTTTAATCAGTTGAAAGGGGAGAGATGGTTCTTGAAGATTGAACATAGATCAATCTATCACTAGCTCCTACATAGAGAGGAGGGTTTACTAATTACCAAATCTTAGTTCTGATACAGCTACTATGAGTAATTGGTGATTCCCTTCGACAAAGATAATTCCTTAGCTTAATTGCTAGGACTCATGAATTGGATCTTTAGTCCCTTCCTAGAATGGTTCGTGGTTTTCTACCTAGATGGCATCTTATTGTAGTCCATGCCATAGAAGAATCATGAAATACATTTATGGATGGTTTTAGACCTACACTGGGAGAAAACCTATTATAGGAATCTCATGAAGTTTTAATTTTGGATTTGAGAGGTCCACTACTTGGGGAATTTCATCTCAAGGTGGGATTTGTGGTGGACTTGGTGAAGATCGAGGTAGTTCTTGTTTGGGAAACACCCAATTGCATGACTATGGTGTGGAACCCTCTTGGGTTGGTGGGATAATATTATAAATTTCTCCCAATTTCCCTAGGATTATGAAACCTCTTACAACTTTGACATTAAAAGGGAAGCCTTTCCTGTGGAAATAAAAGTGTTAACCAGATTTTTAGAAGCTATGGTAGAGGTTGATGAGTGTCCCCATCCTAAGAATAACAAAGGAGGGTGATGAGTATATAGTGTTCTATAATTCCTCCAGATCTATTCTTGGATGTGTTCTAATAAAGAGGCAAATGGTTATTTCTTATGGGTCCCAATAGTCGAGACCTAATAAAAAGAATTATGTGACCCATGATTTGGAGATGGAAGCTATAGTTTTTACCCTAAAGTCTAGGAGACACTATCTTAGAGGAGATTGATTCATCATTTATTATGATTAAATGAGTCTCAAGTATATATTCTCATATAAATATATTAACCAAAGGTAAAGGTGATGACTGTAGTTCCTGAAGGATTATGCCTTTGCGAAAGTATATACTTCTAGGAAAGGGAATGTGGTAGAAAATACTATTAGTAATAAAAATCATTCATGGTTATTAGGTGAGTCAATAGAGTAGTTATTCTATTTTAATTTATCCTTTTTAGATGAGGATGGAGTAGCATAACTTTAGTTAATGGTTGTTACCCCTACACTTATCCAGTGCATCAGGGAGGTACACTTCTTCATTTGATGGTTGTTACCCCATAGAAAATGATTCTGATGGGATTTCTGAAAGTAGAGAGAATGTTGTTATTTTACAAGGAAGGATGGTGGTACCAGTCACATTGTGATAGGAGCTGTTTAGGGAGTTTATACGTCCCTCTTAGCATTACATCTAGGGGTGGAGAATATATACTAGGACCTTTAGTGTCAGTTTTAGTGGTTGGAAATAAAGTGGCATGTAAATAAGTTTTATCTATTGATGCCTCACTTTCTAGCTGGTGTAGTCTAAGTGGAGGGTACCATTAGGTTTGGCCTAACCCCTTGAGTTAATATACTATAATCAGGATGGTATCTCCATTGATTTTGTGAAAAGAATTTCACAATAATAAAGAGGTCATGACACTCTCTAGGTGATCATAGACCAACTCAAAATTTTATCCCACTTCCAATATATCCAAGAGTAGAGTTCAGTGGAGATTTTGGGATGCTAGTACATGTAGTAAATAGGCCCACTTCATGGAGTTCCTTCAACAATCATATTGGATCAAGAAACTCACTTCACATAACAATTTTTGATAGGGTTATAAGAGGATTTTGGGGGTTAGTTGTGGATGAGCACTACGTTCTTCCCCTATATGGATGACCACACGAAAAATACTATTCAGGTTTTGGAGAACATGTTATAGTATTTTATGTTGGATTTTGGACACAACTGGGAGTATTACCTACCCTTAGTGGAGTTTGATTATAAAAATATGTATTATTCCACCATTGGTAAGAAACCATTAAAGACCTTGTATGGGAGACCATATAGGTCAATGTTATACTTATTAGGGATAGTAGAGATAATTCTTATGGGTATAGAGTTTGGGTATGTGATGATAGAGAATGTGCAGATCATCTAGGAGTGGAAGAGGACTATTTTGGGCTATTTCAAGTACTATAAAGACCAAAAACAGAGGCCTTTGAAGTTTGATAAAGGACTATGTGTTCCTGAAGGTCACACCTTGGTGAGGACTAGATAGACTTGGTAATGGAATAAATATGTCTTTGAGATTTATCGCACCATTTTCAGATAATTCATAGAGTTTGTGAGGTGGAATACCATTTGGCCTTACCACCATAGTTGTCCAGGGTGCATGATGTTTTACACGTGTCACAACCAAGGGGAGACGTGCATGATCCTTCATATGTTATCAAAAATGTAAAGCTAGACATTGGGGATTGAGTTACCTTTTCAGGGTACCCGATGGTGATCAAGGACCACCAAGATAAGATCCTTCTCGGAAGAGTGTTTCCCCTGATGTGTGTTTATTAGCAACACATGAACCTCTAGGACAGCCTATGGGATTGGAATATTTAAATTTGAGTTCAAAACCCTCACCAATATAATTAGGTTTTCACTTTTTAATATTAAAATTTTGAATGTGTGGAAAATGATGAAACTCGGAAAATTCTATTTAACACTTTGGAATATTTCAAATAATATTTTTCAAAGTTGGGTCCAAAGTTGGTGTGAAGTACCAGGAACTATGGAGGGTTGATATTGATATGTAAAAATATTAAATATAATATATCACATGTGCATATTTTATAACACCCTAATATTTTATGATATTTTTTAAAATAAATTTAATTTCTTCAATATCTTGTGATACACACAACCTTGAGTCTTAATGAACCATAATATAGTATACCGTCATAACCTAGATGCTAAATTGGTGGGTATTAATAAGACTAACCAAATTATATAAACTTTATGTTTTATTAATTTATTAACTAAATTCATCGGTTATTAATTTAAATTAAATGAAAATAAAAATCAATTTTATGTAAAATAGATGTTTTTATAAAAAAATGTTTTTATGCACGTAAGGTATTTTTATCTTAATAAATAAATTAATCACAATTAGTGAATGATTTTAATGATATATATATATATATATATATTAATTAATTTTTTTAACATTTATATAATATTTTTCTAGGCATGAGATAAGAATAAATCCATTGTTATGCTTAAAAATGTATGTTTAAAGAGAGGTTTTCATTGCATTTTACACACTTATTTAAAAATAAATTAATGATAATTATAGAAATTGAATACTGAAAAATGGATTAAATATTTTTAATCATGAGGATTAATTTTTCTAAAATGGTCTCTTTTATTTTTGGTCAATATGAATAATAACCAAAATAAATTTTTATTACCTTGGTAAGGGTAAACCTGTTAAAATATAGTTAAAAATTTGGAATAAGGCTTTAAAATATATCTAACACTTTTCATTATCCTATTGGATGACTATATTTTGGAAAATTCCTTAAATATATTAATATATGTTCACTTTATTTTATATTTCTTTGAATATGACCGTTATATTAATTTAAGAAAATAAAAATAAAAATGTCACTCTCTTACATTCAAATATATCTTCTGTGTGCATATAGGGGAAAAAGAGAGTTTTATATGAGTATAAATGGTTTTTTTAGAAAAATGAAATTATTTTCACTATGCTAGTCTATTTTTATTTTTATTGATTGAATAATTTTGTTAAATGCTTATGTAGCACTGAAATATTATTTATTCAATTAACAAAAAAATAAAATAAATAATTTTAAAAATATTAAATGTAATAGAATTTAAGTGAATTATTGTGTTCTATTATTTTTTAATTTATATGGAATATTATGGATATGTGATAATATTATAATCTAATTCCATCTTTTTCTTGGCATTTTAAAGTAAAATTAACGAATAGTTCCATAATTGACATTAAAAATGTTTTATAATGAATATTATTTTATTAAATGATTTAAAATTCGTATAAATATTATCTTAGGACATTTTAATGGAATATTATAGAAAATATAAGCCATTTTCCATTAATAATCCACTTTTCCATTTATGTACCATTTTTAACCCTTTAAGATCGATATAGTTGATATTGTGATTAAGGTAAAAATGATCAATGAAGAGTTTAATAAAAATGATAAGGTTTAAAATGAAACTTAAACCTATATATATTTCATTATATGAAGATATTTCTACCCTATACTCTCTTTATTTTAATTAATTTCCATTTGTAATCATTTTTATTGAGAATGAATTTATTATATTTTAATCTTTTAAAAAATTCCATGTGTGTCCTCCCCCTCTCTTATAAAAGGACACCTCTCCTTTCGCTTATTTAAACCACATTAAGCCTTATATATTGACCAAAAACTACCAATTTATCTTATAAAAATCCTTATCTAAATTATATAAGTGTTTTTATTCCAAAAATACAGACCCTAGGATCCTTTATAGAAGATATAAAGGTGTTTTCTCAAAGAAGAAGTAATCGTCTTAACCGACCATTTTATTTTTATTTCTTCTTTTACCTCTTCAAAATCTGTAGTATTCACTATAAAATAATAAATTAAATATATACAATATAATTAATTGATATTATTATGAAACCACCATTATCCACCCTCTTTACCATCAAATAAGAAGTGATAGTATCACTTGTGCGTACATATGGCTTACCGTCTCCACGTAACGATATAATACTTTTTTCATCACCAACTATTATGGATGGTTATTATGATGGTTTTTATGTTTATATTTGATATTAATGATAGAATTAAGATTATTTAATGATATATCATATCAAACCTCTTACCTTCCAATATATAGTAAAATGATAACCTCACTCTTGCATACATGTGAACTACCACCACCATGAAAAAATGTGATTCGTTTTTAATTCCCAAATTAAATGGTTGGTAATGTGAGAAAATCATTTCTTAATTATAATAAAATAATTTTTATTATGATATTAATGAGTTTTATGTGTTATGATAGAATTTAATTATATAAGGTAGATTAGTGAGAAATATGGATAAGCATTTGAAACACTCACCACTAGGTATGAATCACCATTGATGATGAGTCTCCACCAGGGATGACTCACGGCTTGGATGAAACTTTTTCTAAGTATGGGAAAGACCCACCGTTAAAAATGAGTCACCTTCAAAATGGATTTTTGGCTAAACATGGGAAAGACTCACCTCCAGAAGATGGATCACCTTTGAACCCAAAATTTGGATAAGTGTTGAAAACACCTACTATCTGATAAAAGCCACCACCAAAATACAAATTTATCTATGTATCAAAAATAACCACCACTAGATATAAGTCGTCATTGAATATGAACTTCTATCAAAACAAAAATTAAACAAAGTGTTGATATGACCTACCTCCAGAGCATGACTCACCATTGAGCCTAACGCGCCGTCGGCTCTAGTCACCACCAGATATTGTCTCACTAGTCAAGAAGAGTCATCATCATTTTTTTCTATTTATTTTTAATTAAATATTTCTAATAGATATATTATTGAATTTGATGGCATGAATTATTTTAATGATTATTCTTTAAAACATTGCAAAGAATGAATTAAAGGATGTGTCAGCCCTGAGTATAAGGATGCATGATATCAATATGATTCTTCATGTATGATACTGTTAAATTAAGTAGCAAAAAAAACTAGGTAGACAACCTTGAACACTGAAAAAATACATGTACACCTGATGAGATCTAAACATTACAAGATCAAAGTAAGATTGATGCGAAGTGTGCCTTAGTCAAATCATGTTTACCGGTGATCAATTGTAGAATAAGTGAAGCACATTTAACATCCAATATACTTTATAAAACTCACCATAAAGAGTTTAAAACACTATGTTCTACATTCATTTTTTGGAAATTGACTCGAGTTTCTATTCAAGCTACATTAAATGAGTCAAAATCTTTCGATTATAATAGAGAGAGCAACACAAAATTTCCACATTTTTTTATTTTCTATTTCTATATATTATCATTACAATATGAGTATTGTGGTTTACCCTATTTATATAACCCACAATGACTCTTTATAATTAACTATAATATACTTGATATCTTCTAAAATACTCTTGGTATTTTTTGACCCATGTGTAGTGGAAGAGTACCTTGTGGGGAATGTGCTTTTTTACTCACATGGTTGTTGTGGAAGAGTTCATGTGTGACCTGGATATAAAATTTGTTGTTTTACACCTGATCTAGGTTGTGGATCAATGATTATTTTATATAATCTACTTGGAAGTGGGTGATTTATAAGTGGAGAGGATTAATTCTCAGCTTGAGATCAAATGTCTTGTATTCATTCTTCTATGTGATTTTTTTCTTTTTTTAATTTATTACTATATTTTAAACTAAATATATTTTTTACTATAAAAAACCACTAATTTTATATTTATTATTAATTATTTTATGTATTATTTTTTTATTTATCAAAAATATTTCCAAAGATAAAGTGGTTTTAAAAATTTTTTTAACAAAGACATAATAAATCTTTGAGAAATATTTTAAAATTTTAGAACTTATATTGATCTACTATTTTAATTAATTAGGATATTTTTACTAGTTGGGGATTTTATTTAAACATGTTTTAGAAAAAAAAATTATTTGGGTACTTAACTCACCCCCCCCCCCCCACTTGAGATACTCACTTAGCCTAATATTTTGTATCAAAGGATTTAAAAAAAAATCAACTATGATTTTAGAAGTGTTTTAATGATCTTAAATTTCTGTAATTTATAAATTTAATTCTTTAAATAGATAATAGAAAATAAGATTATGCCACCAATAGACCTCATTTAATTAATGTTAATAAATATTCTTAGTGGAAAATATAAATGAATATAGATATTGAAAGTTTAGAGTTTTGAATTTTGTTTCCTATGGAAGATATATATGAGTTACCTAAGACTCTAATAAAATATTTGGATGATGCTACTAAACACTCCTATAATAATAATTAAAATATATGAAGTCCTTTTATTGTGCCTTAGGATATAAATAGTTAAATAGGATATCTTCCATTAAAACTTCCTTTGAAATTAAGAATACTCTAGCTATTTCACATGAAGGAACTACAAATATTAAAGAAATGAGATTGAATACTTATACAATTAAATATGATACTTTTAAGATGAAACATTATGAGATAGTTTCTGATTTTTATCTCAGGTTCAATGAGATAGTAAATACAATGAGCTCCCTGGGGAATCCAGTGTTAGAAAAGAATCAAATCATGATACTATTGAGATGTCTTTTAGAGAGATAAAGAGGGACATCTATGTCAATTAGTTAATCTTATGACATTAGTAAGCTACCTATAAAAAAATTTATTTGGAAATTAATTATTTATGAATAAAAAATTAAATTTAATCTTAAATAGGATGATAAATCAAAATATAATCAGTATTCTTCAAGACTATTACATCCAAAAAGAAGAAAACTAAAAGATACAAGATGAAAGATCTAGTGATGAGGAATTTCCACCCAACAGTGACGAGAAAATGGCTCATTTAGACAGAATGTTTAAGATGTTTTACAAGAAGATTAAATTATTCAATAAAATATGATACAAAATAAATTATTAAAATAAAGGAACCTATAAAAAAATTTAAAGGGATGAAAACTCAAATGAAATTACCTATTATGAATTTAAGAGAAAATGATATGTTAAGAATTATTTTCCTACATTGAAGTATAAGAATTATAAGGACAAGGACATAATTTTTAAGAAAGAAATTAAAGCCACATGGAGTTCCTATGAGGATATCTCTAGTGACTCTGACTTAACTCATGAATAAAATATTTACAGATCCAACATGTGCTTCATAAATAAATGTATATGACATACCTAATGTATCTCTTGTACACAATTATAATAAATCTAAAAATGAAATAGATGATTTTATATTTAAGGAATAAATGTTTGAGTACTAAAATATTCTTGAAGATAATTTTAATGAACTCAATTAAAAATAAAATTTTTTGAAGAAATTTAAAGTTTTATCTCCTAGTGTTAGAACTAACCTCATTGTAGAAAAAGAGAATAATACTCAACTATTAAAATAAAATATAGAACTAACATTATAAAATTAAAAAGTAAATAAATATTTTGAATGATTTAAAAATGGAACAGAAAATATGACTAAAATATTAGGTAAATAAATTACTTCAAAATAAATTACTGGTCTAGGGTTTCAACCTGGAAAGTAAAGAGTTGTTAAGAGATCATTTTTTCTTAAGTCTAACTCTGAAAAATTCTACTAATAGTTTTCATTGAAGAGGACCAAACAAATTTTTTATTTCAAAAAAGTTTCTATCTTCTTATAGGAAGCCTATTAAGAAAATATGGGTTCCTAAAGCCCTAATTCATAACAAATATAGACCCAAGGGAATCTGGGTACCAAAATTATTTCTGGTATAAATTTTTTTTTTATAGGAAAGCTATTTGGAGAGATATTGTATAAGTATATGGTATAAAGATAGTGGATGTTATAGACATATTATTGGATACAACTCAAGTATCAAGAACCTAATAAAGTTTGATGGTGGCCATGTCACTTTGGTGACAACGATAAAGGAAATATCATCATCCTTATAAAACTAAGTTACAAGAACTTAGTATTAATTTCTAAATTAATTTTTATTTAGGGTTTAAAATATAATTTTCTTATCATTTCACATTTTTTTGATGATTTTTTTCATGTGAAATATGATAACAATGATTTTATTGTTTTTATTTCTAAAAATGATTTAGTATTTACACATTTGAGAAAAGAGAATGTGTTTGTTGTTAATCATGATTCACTGATTTCTCAAATTTTTTCTTTCTTAAGTGTCGTTCATAGATAATATTGGCTTTGGAATAGGTTACTAGGACACTGTAACATTTACTCACTTAGAAATATTACTAGGAATGGGTTACTCAAGGATCTACCCAAACATGATTTTCTAAATGAAAAAGTTTTTAAACCTTATCATAAAGTGAAACAACAGAAGATTTATTTTAAATTTAATAGATAATTTTCAAATTTTCAAACTCTTGATTTAGTTTGCATAGAATTTTTTGGATCATCCATTGTTTCTAGTTTAAATGGGAAGCATTATGCATGTGTACTTATAGATGAATTTTCCAGGTATACTTGGGTTTTCCTTTTAGATCACAAAAGTGAAGCTTGCAATTACTTTACCAAGTATTAAAAATATATAAAAACCCTAAGTTGAATTAGAATTAAATATTTAGAAGTGACCATGGCCGTGAGTTTGAAAATAAAGACATTAAATCAATTTTCTCAGATAATGGATATATTAATAACTTATCTGATCCTGGGACACCTCGACATAATATATTTGTAGAGATAATAAATAGAACACTTCAAGAGATAACTCGGACTGTGCTTAATGAATAGACTTACCTGTCTACTTTTGGGAAGAATCTATGAACACAACCTTCTATATAATTAACAAATTTTTAATTAGACCAATCTTGAATAAAACCCCTTTTTAACTTTAGAATAATAGAAATTCTGAGTTTAATTTCTTTAGAGTTTTTGGTTTCAAAGTATTTATTCTTAATACTAATGATAATATTGAAAAGGTTTCTTACAAAAGTGATGATGGAATTTTCCTTGGTTATTCAACCTCTGGAAAATATTATAGAGTTTTTGAAAAAAGAACTAAGATTGTGTAAGAGTATATTCATATAAAATTTGATGATATGTATCCACATGAGCATAAAACCCCTTTACATAATCTTGATGCTGATTTATCTAATTTGAACTTAAATTCCAACCCTTATAATCCTACTGTGAAATAGTCAGCAAAATCATCTAATTCTAAAGAACATCCAAAACTAGTAAATGAATTTTTATAATAAACTAAGGTAAAAACCCCTTATTTTTATAGATATTTTATGAATATTAAAACCATAATTTATATTATATTGTTGTAGAACTAGATATATACAAAAACTAAATCTTCTCTAAGAAACCAGGTTGGAAATCAATCTTTCTTATCATAGATTGAACCTAAGAACATCAATGATTTAATTAATGATGAATTTTGGGTAATTATATAAATAAGAACATAATCAAATTGAAATAAATAAAGTTTTGGAACTTGTTTATAAAACCAAATACACATTGACTATAGGAACTAAATGGGTGTTTAGAAACAAGGTTGATGAATCTGGAACAATAGTAAGGAATAAGGCCGGACTAGTTGCACAAGGGTATATTCAAGAGGAGGGAATAGAATATGAGGAAACCTTTTAACCTATAGACATACTTGAAGTCATTAAAATACCTTTATCCTATGCAGCACATATAGATTTTAAACTATATCAGATTGATGTCAAAAGTTCATTCTTTAATGGGATAATAGTTGAAGATGTTTTTGTGGAATATCCCCCTAGAATTTAAAATCCACATTTTCCAAATCAAGTTTATAAATTAAAAAAAACAAGATCCTAGAGCTTGGTATGATAGGATTAGTTATTTTCATATTTCAAAAGGATTTTCAAAAGGTACATTTCAACTTACCCTATTTATAAAAATTATGTCAAAAGATGTTTTATTTGTTCAAATTTATTTAGATGATATTATTTTTGGATATTATAAAAATTATTTATGTAATGAATTTTCAAAGATGATGAAAAATGAATTTGAAATGATTTTATTGGGTGAACATAAATTATTTATTGGTTTTCAGGTTTTTTAAAATAAATAATGAATTATTTTAAATATAATAAATACCTTTTAAAATATTTTAATTTGGATATCACTAAGACTAGTGACACTCCTATGATTACCACATATAATTTGGATCTTGATAAAGCTAAGAAATCAGTGGATCAAACTAGTTGTAGAGGTATGATTGGAAGTCTTATCTACTTAATTGCTAGCCAACCTAATATTACGTTTAGTGTGTGTATATGTTCTCACTTTAAAATAAATCCAAAAGTGTCAAACTTAGTTTCTGTAAAAATTATTTTCAAATACCTAAAGTATACAACCAATTTATTATTGTTCTATCCCAGAGCACATGCATTTGAACTAGTTAGTTATTTTTATGTTTATTTTTTTTTGTAAGATTGATATAAAAATCACTTATAGAATATGTCATATTTTGGGGATGTATCTAGTATCTTGGTGTAGTAAAAAACAAAATATTATTTCGCTATCTACTATTGAATATAAATACATAGTTATAGGTAGCTATTGTGCTAAAATTTTATGGATTAAACACACATGACTAGACTATGGGTATCAATTATGACATGTACCTATAAATATTGACAATACAAGTGATATAAACATTTCTAAAACCCATGTGTCTCACTCTAGAACAAAACACATTGATGTAAGACATCACTTTTTGAGTGACCAGTTTTGAAAGGGTGATATTATTCTATAATATATTGGTACCAAACATCAAAATGCTGATATTTTCACTAAACCATGGATTTTTAGAGAATGAAAAATATTAAACATGAGCTAGTAATGATTAATTTTGGTTATGCTTAATTTTATGGGACCCACCATTGGAGTTTTACCCACCATTGGTGTTTTACCCACCGTTGGAGTTTTACCCACTATTGGTTTTTTACACACCATTGGATTTTTACCCACTATTGTTTTTACCCACCATTGGTTTTACTCGTTATTTGTTTTATCCACCTTTGGTTTTACTCACCATTGGTTTTACTTACCATTTGAAATCTCATGCCTTTATTAATTTCTCACTATTAATTTTCAATCCGCCATTTCTAATTTCTTTATATGGGATATTTATTTAATTTTTCATTAAATTCAATTGTAATTTTGATTTGTGATTTTTAATCCCTAAAATTCCCAAATGATATAAATTGGAACATTGTCAAATTTAAACACCTTCACTCTCTCATGCCTTTCTCTTAACCCTCACTGTGACTTTTCTCTCCTGATCATTGGCCTTCCTTTGCCTTCACCCAAACCTTTGATCCAATCATCACGGTTAGAGTTAATATATATGCTGAATATTAACTTGATGTGTCACATCATTCAATGAAACAAATAGGACAGTTAATCCATTCAGATGTGGTAGAGCCTCTGAATCTCGATCTTTCAAACCAGGTTGTGGTACCCAAAAAAGAAGTCCATTCTACATGGTTAATCTTATGTAAGTTGATGATACTAAGAGTTATACAAGATCAAGGATGGGTGGAATGGTTCTCTTATAACCAGAGGCCTTTATCTTAGGTTATTCCATCATTTTTATCAGTTTTTTGAGTTCATCATTAAAGAAAATAAAGATTTGATAATAATTAGAGTGAATGGTTTGTCTTCTATTCAAGGAAGTTCACAAGTTTTTTGAGAGTACCTCATGAAGGTGTTTTTGATGACTATAAAAGAATTTTTCTTGATGATAGTGATAATTTTTTCTATGAGGATGCTTTAGATGAATTAATTATAGATGGGGTAGTAAGAAGACAAATTTATACTGAACTTGATGTTGAGTTCTGCTTTCTTTTCAAGTTTATCCAATATATTCTATCCAAAGGAATAGTTACTTATCCACCATGAGGTATTAAAATGTTTATTTGGTGTGTATTTATGAAAGTTGGATAAAAGATCAACCTTTGTAGATACCTAATGATACACATGATGGAAATTTGTAAGATTTATCTAGATCAAATTCTATAATATATCCTAAGTTTATTTTATCTATGCTAGAATCCCAGGGTTTGGTTGATGATGATGAAGAGTTAGTTGTAAACCATGTAGGTTTCTGCTTTTCTAGAGTAATTTTCAAGAGGATGAAGATCAACTGAACCCTTAGAAGTGGAAGTGGTTTGATGAAAGTGAAAGACTTTATAATGACTTAAATCTAATTGATCATCCATATTAACCAAGGAACCTTGTTGATCCTGGTTTGGAACCAAATAAAGTAGTTGAATTTTTTTATGAGGAGGAAGAGGCTACTACTTATGTAAATTAGAAATCGGAATATCCAGTGGATGAAGGAAGTGACCCAGATTTTCCTCAAGGATCTCATGATATTATTTATGGAGAACTTAGTCAACCTAGGTATCTCCCTATTAGAGAGATACTATTAAAATAAGGTGGTGAGGAAGATGAAACCCAAATTTTATGTTAAGATCAGTTCAAGAGAACCTCTAAGTACTCTAAGGAGAATATAAATGGTGAATATGATGAGAATGAAGAAGAAGAATAAGATATAGATGATAAAGATGGAGAATATGGGGATGATCGAAATAAAAATGAAGATGGATATGGATATTAGGATGAAAATAATGAACTATCTAACCATGATGGTCCTAGTGGACAAATTATAGTTGAGTATGTTGAGATTCCTAGAGCACTAAAAGTTTCTCCATTTTTTAGGTGTTTTTTTATCTAAAGATAGACCAAGTCTTGTTGAAAATATTGATAGATCAACTAGAGATGATAAGGAAGCATCATTTTAGGGGTAGGAATATATAATTATATAGTGTCACCCTATTGATACTATTAATGGTGTTCACAATGAGCGTATAGTGCATGTACATATGGTTGATGTTGTGTAAACTTTTTTGGAATAGTTAGTTGATGAGAATATAGAAGTTGAGCTTGTTGTTACTAAGTTGACAACTATTATGGAAATACTTGTTTAGCAGTTGGTTTTATCACATACCATTGTAAAAACTTCAACTAAAGATCATATAGTTTTTAAGACTTATGGAAAGTCTTCTATTAGTTTGTAATACCATATTCTTAAGGAGTGGAAGAAGTACCTGGGGTTTTTCAAACTTGGTCTGAAATACACATATCCAGATGATGAGAGCACTTTTTATCAAGGTGTAATGGATTCTAAGGGATCTTTAGAAGATAATATTTATGATTCAGGAGAACTATATAGGTTTTCATCTAATATTCCTACACCCACCATTTCCTATACATCTATGGATTTAGTTTTTGGTGCTTCAGTTCCATTTGATGTTTTCATAAGGGGTAACATGGAATCCATAATAGATAGGATGCTCTTTGATTTTGGGATGCTTTTGAAGAACTAGGCACCTCATTTCACTAACTTGATTGAAAATTATGCAAGGTTTCTTTTTTTGCTGGTGATACGTCATATTCAACGAAATATGATGCATCACATTCAGGAAGTAGAGATTGAAAATATAATATTATCTAGTGAGATGGATTCTATAATTTCTATGTTATAGGGGATGTATGAAACCGTTGTTGCTTCTATGGATTCATTTTGTGAGAGGATGGAGAATTTTCCTTCAGCGCCTTTTACTTTTACTACTCCACCTCCCTATATTGATATTGACTTAATCAGGTTTTTTAGAGAAGAACTTCATGTTGTCTTAAGTGATTTTCCTAACATGCCTTAGGAAAGTTTAAATAAAATGAGGCATAATAGTGATCATGTTCATATGATAGTTAGAGAGTATATGAAATATAAGTAATATAATAGAGAAACCATCACCAAGGTAATAACATATTATATATCAAGGATCTATACTAAGTATTAGTTTAATGCTCATTTCAAGATTCTTGTTGAGAACCTAAGAATGTCACCGTTCAACCAAGCCTTTAAATAATAAGTTAATTAGTTGAAAGTCATGAATCTAGTGCTTAATATATTTATAGAAGAAAATAAGGATTTATTCAGTGCTATGCAAAGGGGGTAAAATAATCATGGACTTTATAAATTTGATAAAACTGTTTCTACATGTTTCTAAAACTATTGGGGTGGCTCAAGATGTTACTTCTCATATGACCTATCTAGCTAATTCTCTAGATAACTTTAGACCTAGGGTAACTAGATATACAAATTAACCCATACCAACTCATTTATAGACCTTCACATTCACTCCCAGAGAAGTCATGTAGCATCTCATGCCTATCATCATCAGAGAATCTTCTTCTTTACCTGTTATTCCTACAACCATACCTATTATTACCTCATACTCAATTATTGAATCTTTTGCTTCAAAAAAAGGTAAGGTAATATCTCCTCTTGATCCTTCAACAAATCCCAAAGACACTTGAAATTATACTTTTTTTCTTTGATGGTATTTTTGTATCACTATTTGTTGAAATTTTTTGTTGTAATTTAATTAACTTTTTCAATGGAACTACTCTTATTATTCATATTTTATTTCTATATATTTTCCATTTTATTATCACTTTTTCATAATCCCAAAAGGGGGAGAATGTATCTATCAAATTTATATGGCTACTTATTTTCATTGATATTATCTTTTTAATTACCTCTAATATTGTTTCATATTTCACTATCTTTTATACCTTATGTATTTAAATTTCCTCCTATGATACCATCTACCTACTATCACTATCTGTGATACCATTATGATCAAAGTCTCACTATAGCTTCTTAAAGTGATAAGATGGTCTGTTTTAAAACCTCAATTTATTCAATACATGGTATATAAAATGTCATGATTTACCTTAGATGCCATGTGTATCAAATTCCATGATTTTTTATCATCAAAAGGGCGATATTTTTGGAAACTATTTTTTTTAATGATCACAAAATAATTTTTATTATGTTATTAATGATTTTTATGTGTTATGACAACATTTTATAATATAAGGTAGATTAGAAAGAAATTTGGCTAAGTGTTGGAAACACTCACTGCCAGGAATGACTCACCATTGAAGATGATTCACCACCAGGGATGACTCACCGATAGGATGAAACTTTAGCTAAGTATGGGAAAGACCCACCATTAATAATGAGTCGCCGTCCAAAAATATTTTTGGCTAAGTACAGGAATGACCCACTATCAGAGGATGACTCACCATTGAAACCAAAATTTCGCTAAGTTATGAAAACACCTTCCTTCATAGATGAGACACTACCATAATAAAAATTTAGATAAGTGTCGAAAATACCTACCACCAATGATAAGTCACTATTAAAGATAACCTCTTGAAATAATGTAAATTTAACAATGTGTTGAGATGAACTACAACTAGAGCATGACTCAACATTAAGCCTAGCCCGCCATGAGATTAATTCACCGCCAGAGACTGTCTCACCATTTAAGAAGACTCACATTCATTGTTTTCTATTTATTTTGAATTAAATATTTCTAATAGCTATAATATCGAATTTAATGCCATGATATATTTTAATTATTATTATTAAAACATTTCATAGAATGAATTAAAGGATGTTCCATCCCTGAGTACGAGGATGTGAGATATCCAGATGATTTTTCATGCATATTTCTCTTAAATAAGGTAGCATACATAACATAGTAGGCAACCCAGAACATAAAAAAATACACGTACATGTAAAGAGATCTTAACATTGCAAGATCAAAGTAAGATCATTGTGAAGTGTTCCATATATGAAGAAACTTTACCAGTGATCAACTATAAAATAATTGAAGCACATTGAACATCTATAATTCTTCTTATAGAATAATCATAATGAGTTTACAACACTCTGTTCTACTTCTATTTTTATAAACTCTACTCAATCTTCTAATCAAGATACATTCAAGGAGTCACAAGCTAAAAATCATATCATAAAGAGAAACACAATATTTCTACATATTTTACATTCTCTTTATGTATATTATCTTTAAATTGGGATCAGTTTGGTTTACCTTATTTATATATCCCACAAAATATCATGCGCCTTAACTCGAAGATACTTGATATATTCTCAAACTCTTTTTCCATTTCATTACCCACATGTTGTGAAAGAGGTCCTTGTGTGGCATGTTCTTATTTATTCCCATGGGTTTTTGGAAGAGGTCATGTGTTACCTATAAAACATTTTTTCTATTGTACACTCAATCAACGATTTGGATCAAAGATTATTTTATATAATATGTTTCGTAGAAGGTGACTGAAAATTGGAGAGAATTAAGTCTCGACATAAAACTGAACCTCTTGTATTCATTCCACAATGTGTTTTTGTTTTTGTTTTTGTTTTTCTATTTACTTTTATGTTTTAAACTAAATTTGTTTTATACTATAAACAAAAAGTACTACTTTTATAGTTAGTATTAATTAGTATTCATATAAGGTTTTAATTTAGTAAATTGATTTCAAAAGTTAATGTAATTTTTATAATTGTTTTAATAGAGACTTAATCAATCATTGATAAATATTTTAAAATATTATAACTTACATTGATCTGATATTTTTATTAATTGTTCTATTTTTATTATTTTGGAAATTTTATTTAAACTTGTTTTGGACATAGTTTTTTATTTTGGTACTCAATTCACCCCCTCCCATCATGAGATACTCACTCTGAACAATAGGTAATAAGGATCAATTTGATGAATATATATGATGTTTATGAAATAATAATTATTCTTTAAAGGTGAATGATTATTTATAGTTATTTTATTCTATCCTTTAAAAATTCAAAGAAATGTTCATGTACACATATGGCCTTCCATCTCCATGAACAGTGTAATCCATTTTTCTACCTCTAAGTTTTATGGATTACTATAAATATATAATATATAATATATAATATATATATATGATATTTATATCATGATTAACATTATGTAGATGATGGGAGCATGATTAGATTATAAGGACTGGGACATCTGAACATGAATTCTCATGAAGAATGAAACAATTGACGCCCTAAAATGATGGTTTTAATAAAGAATGATTAATAAGTGGGTGTGGAAATGTTATAAAGCGATAATATATGATATTATAAGTATTTATATGATTCGGTAATAGAATTATAATAAATTTAAATTTATTATATATGATGATAGAGCACTTTCAAAAAAATTGGATCTCGATGTAAGGGATTTATGTTAAAATTTCATTTTTTATCAGGATTATTTATGAATAATTTTATGAGGATGAAATTTTATGATATACCTATAAATAATTATAAATTTTCTTATCCTATATTAATATCTATAGAATTAATGTTTTTCCTTCCATTTTCCACTCTTTAAGAACTCAATATACTCAATTAATATTTTGAAGGAAATTTGACTTTCTTTATCTCTTCGGTCTAAAATAATTTCTCTTCCATTTCCATGTTTTCTAAAAAAGTTTTTTGGAATGTTATTATTATTATCCTATTATTTTTAAAATTCACTTTTACCCATTATTGTATTTTTATGAAATTTTTTAAAAAGAATCTTCTTGTCATTTTCCGAATGAGATAATTTTTTTAATTTTTTTACAAAAGTATGAAATGAATGTTTTATTTTATGTTATATGTAATAAAGATAATTTCCTATCATTAATACCACAAAAAGATTTAAGTATTAATTTACAAGTTTCTAAGTTTCTTTTCGAATAAAATTTTTTCTATAAATGTTTTGAAATTTTTAGATTTAAAAGAATTGATTTTAAACTAAAAGGGGTATTTTCCTCAAGATATATATCAAGTAATATTTTAAATTCATTTTCATCTAATATTACATGCTTTGAGGTAAATTATTCATTAATGAGGATATGATTCAATGTTACAATCATTATTATCTGTCTGTATGTTTTATAATTGTGATGATAATATATTTATGAAACTTTTTTATTTTACATGTGTTATTCTGTAATAAAATGTCTATAAAACCCAATTATTTTCATATGTTATTATATAATGAATGTTTTATGATCATTTAGTGCACACCTGTATAATTTTAATTATGTTTTGGGTGGGCCTGAAATTATATATCCCTCATATTCACTAAGGGAATTTATCCACTATAATAGCATTGGGAGTAAACCTTGACTAATATAATGGTTTGGGGAGTGAAACCAATCCAATATGGTAGTCTTGTAAGTTATCCTTGACTAAAAAGGAAATGATTTTCTATTATTATGTGTATACCACAAATCTATGATGTATGTATATGTTATGCTCTCTTGGATCATGTTCTTTGATTCCTTTATGATTCATGTCTTATGAACTGCCAATATTTATTCCATGACTCAATAATATGATCTATGATATACATGGTATGGTTTTAAACTGTTAATATAATGTTTGTATAACCTTATTAACATGTTATTTTTAAGTAATCATTGATATATCCTTTGTTTCCATTACTGAGCATGTAAGCTCACCCCATATTATGTTTCCTGTACCCAAGTTATGAAGAATGATATTAAGTATGATATTTCTAAGAATGGTTCTAATTTTTGAGAACTTAGTGGTTGGTGATGTAGTTCACTTTTGAATTAGTTTTTTATGTATCAATGTTTCCAAATATAATATTACTATATAATTTTGGAATGGATCATTATGTTATGAGATGAATAGTTATCTAATAAGATGTAATATCTATGTATGAAATGTATATGTCTCTAAAGTTTGTTTCATAGTAATTTTTAGTTACCTTTGGAAACACGTATGAGAAACTTTTAGTGAAAAATCCATGGGATAATTCTAAGTATAAGATATTATCTTAAAGTTTTGGTAATTTCCATGGTTAAACTCGTTTAAACCTAAGGTGATTAAATTTAAAAGAAGGTTTCATCATTTAGAAATACTATGAATTATTTTTTCAGGATTAATCACTTTTATTATTGATTCTTGATGGTCATGATAACCATTTTGGTTTTAGTAAGGTATTGAATATATAATGATGAAGCTGAGGTGATAATAGGTACGTTTAAGTATTGAAGTACGCTATTTGAGTTTATTCATATGAATTACTTTATATAATGAAAATTATCTAGGAAATTTTAACTCCATTCCTCAATGATTAGATGTTGAATTATAAGTTAAAACCCCTAATAGTAAAATGATCACATCACATGTCTATGATTATTATATGATTGAATTTTATGGGAATATGATTCCAAAAAATCTTGGTATTCCCCCTATAGTTAAATTTGATGTTATTTTGGACATGTATTGGATTTATTTATATAAAGAAAACATCAATTTATGAGCAAGGGAATTCATGTTTGATATTATAAACCAACCTATGATCTTCTATAGATGTGATGATAAATATGAAATTCCAATGGAAATAACATCTATTATATGTATCTTGATTCCTATTCAAAAGGGGTGTTTATATTATATGGTTGGGGGAAATCAATTTCAATGATATGCATATTTTTTGGGATTTTTTTGATGTCTTTTCAGAATATTTTCCTAGTCTTCCACTGAATCATGAATTTGAGTTCTCAATAGAACTCATACCAGTGATAAATCAATTTCAAATAATCCATATCGAATATCCCCGATTGAGTTGTAGGAATAAAAGAAGAAACTCTATGAGAATATTGATGATGGATATATTAATCCTATTGGATCACCATGGGATGTGACTATTCTTTTTGTTAAGAAAACAAGATTGATGAATGTGACATTGCATTGATTATTGGTAACTTAACAAAATCAAAATCAAGAATAAGTATACTCTACCTTGTATTGATTAATTATTTGATCAAACATGTAGATCTAAATACTTTTACATGATTGATATTCATTCTATATATCAATAATTGAGGTTTAATAAAATGATATATAGAATTATATATAACTTATAGGAACTATGAATATATAGTAATGTTATTCAATCATACTAATTCACCCACTATATTCATGGATTTAATGAATAGAGTCTTTAGAGATTACCTTGATCAGATCATGGTAGTCTCTATAGATGATATTATTATATATTCAAAGAGAAGAAAATAGCATGTAGATCACTTGAGGATTATACTGAAGACCTTACATAAGGATAAGTTGTATTAAAAATTTATAAAGTGTGAATTTTTTCTATAAATATTTTCATTTTTTGGGTCCTATAATCTCAATAAAGGGTATATAGATTGATCCATAAAATATGGATGTTATTAAATGTTGTTCTAGATTAAATATTATGATTAAGATCTATAGTTTCCTTATCTTGGTTGGATATTATCGATGCTTTGTGAATAATTTATCATGACTATCTAATATACTCAACAAATTAACTCATTAGGGATCCAAGATTCTTTTAAAAGATAAATGTGAGGGAAATTTCAAGGAACTAAAGATAATATTAGTCTTCAGACATGTGCATACATTACCCTATAATAGAGAAGGATTTTTAATCTATATTGACATTTCTAATTAGGGATCAGGATGCAGTCACATGTCGAATTATATAGTAATAGATTATTCCTCACAAAAATTAATAGTTCATGAGAAGAAATGGTAGATAAAGTTAG
This sequence comes from Viscum album, assembly GCA_963277665.1. Classification (NCBI taxonomy): domain Eukaryota; kingdom Viridiplantae; phylum Streptophyta; class Magnoliopsida; order Santalales; family Viscaceae; genus Viscum; species Viscum album. The sequence continues at coordinate 825,811,260 of OY728126.1, read as the reverse complement.
ATCCATTCAAAAATGAATTAAAATAGCTCAGAGTTGTATGAAAATCTATGGTGATTATCATGAGTATAATTTGGAATTAGAAGTTGGTGAGAAGTAATTTTGGTGAATTTATTCTTGTAATAAGGTTATGATATTTTAAAATAATGTAAATATAAGACTTGTTTATATTAGACCCTTTGAGATTCTCGATCGAGTGGGGATGGTAGCTTATCCCTTGGTGCTCCCACCAAATCTCTCTCAAGTTCACAATGCGTTCCATGTATCTATCCTAAGGAATTACATAACTAATCCTTCACATATACTGAACTCAAAGGTCATTCCACTAGAACATTATATTTCTTATGAAGAAAAACCAATATAAATATTGGATCATAGAGATAAAGAGCTATGTAACAAGACTACTCACCTAGATAAAGTTCTCTAGAGGAATCTGAAACATGAAGAAGCAACATGGGAACCTGAGGATGTGATGAAACAAAGATATCCTCATATGTTTGTATCATAGTGATATAATTTTGGGGGAAAATTCATTTTAATGGAGTTGTAATGTAACACCCTAATATTTTAGGATATTTTTTAAATAAATTTAATTTCATTGATAACATGTGATACACACAACCTCGAGTCTAAATAAACCATAATATAGTATATCATTATAACCTAGTTGTTAAATTATAATGTATGAATAGGTATCACTAAATTATGAAAAATTCATGGTTTAAACATTTTTAAAATATATTCATTTCTTATCAATTGATTACAAATTAAAATAAAAGTCATTTGTAAGTAAAAGATATATTTTTTTGAAAAAAAAATGTTTTTATGCGTGCCATGAATTTTTATCTTATTAAATTATATTAATCACTACTGTTGAGTTATTTTAATAAAATGTTTATATATTATATATTCAATTTATTTTTTTAACTTTTATCTAATATTTTTCTATGAATTAGATAATAGTAAATCTAGTTTTATGCTTAAAATGCATTTTTCTAAAAAGCGATTTTCATTGCATTTTGCACACTTATTTTAAAATCAAATCATACCACTTATATAAATTAAATATTGAAAAAATTTAATACATATTTATAATAATTAGGATAAAAAATTTTAAATTTGTCCCTTTTATTTTTGTTCAATATGAATTGTAACCATATTACATTTTTGTCACATCAGTAAGTGTAAAATGGGTAAATTAGGGTTAAAACATTATGATAAGTCTTTAAAATTTATCTAATACATTTATTTATACTATTAGATTAAATTAATCCATACATTTCCATTCAATTCTCAAATATACGTCCAATTTTTGCCATATTTATTTGAATATGACCTTTATATTAATTTAGAAAAAGGAAAACATAAAATGCCACTCTCTTACATTTAAATATCTCTTATTTATTTACATAGTAAAAAATGTAAGTTGTGGATGAATGTAAATTGTAATTTTGAGAATAATAAAATTATTTTCGTGATTTTAATCTATTTATATTTATTAGTTATTAAATAATTACCCTAAACTCTTATACAATACTGACATAATATGTATTCAATTAATATAAAGATAAAATAAATTATTTCAAAAATATTAAAAGTAATTAAATTTAAGAAACACATTTTGTTCCATGAATTTATTAGTTACATATGAAATATTATGGATTCCTTAAAAGATTATATTAAAATTAAATACTTGTACTTTTGTCTCTAAATTCAAATTAAATGAATAGTTCCAAAAGAGACATTAATGATGTTTTATAAAAAAATAATATTTTATTAAATGATTTAAAATTCATAAAAATATTATATTTGGACTTGTTAAGGGTGTTTTTTTAAATATAAATTATGTTCTATTTATGATTAAATTTTCCATTTATTATAACATTTTTAACCCTTTAAGATTGAAATAGTCATTATTGCGGTTGAGGTAAAAAATCATTAATAAAGGGGTTCATAAAAAATATAAGGTTTAAAATGACACTAAAACCTATATAATTTTCATTGAATGATGTTATTTGTACAATATAATATTTTTATTCAAATTTATTTCCATTTTTTCCAATTTTTATTGAGAATTAATTTATTATATTTTAATATTTTATTAAATTCGAAGTATGTCTTCTCCCTCCCTTATAAAATGACACCCCTCATTTATCTTCTTTAAACCACTTTGAGCCTTCTAGATTAACCAAAACCAAGAAATTTATCTTCTAAAGATATTTATCCACATTATATAGGTGATGATATTCCCAAAATACCAACCCTAGGATGCTTAATAGAATATCTAGAGAAGCTATTTTAAAGGAGAGGTAATCACCATAACCGATCTCTTTTTTTATTCTAAATTTACCTCTAATAAATATATGGTATTTATCATAAAATGATAAATAAAATATTATTAATATAATAAAAATTTATTATAATTCTGAAACCACCATTATCCACCCTATTTACCATTAAATGGGAATTGAAAGTATCGCTCATGCATACGTAAAACTTATCATCTCCGCATATCGATACAATTCATTTTTAATCACCATATTTTATATAATGGTATTATTATGGGTTTAATGATTATATATGATATTAATGACATAATTATGGTTTTTTAATGATAATATCATATCTAAATTCCTACCTTCCAATCCATTGGAAAATGATAACCTTGCTTGTGTGTATGGGTGGACTACTACCACTATGAAGCTATGTTATTAATTTTTCATTATCTCATTAAATAGATGGTATTAAAGATATATTTTGGGAATATATATGATTTATATTATTTAATAATTAATCTATAAAGTTGAATTATTATTTACCTTTCTTTAGATTCATCCTTTGAAAATTGAAAACAATGTTCATGTGTATGTATGACCAACCATCTCAATAAACAGTGTAATTAATTTTTCTTCTTATAAAATTTATGGAGTAATATAAATATATATATATATATATATATGTGTGTGTGTGTGTGTGTGTGTGTGTGTGTATCACCCTGACCTAGAAGCCACTTAATTGTTTCTCCAGGCCGATGTTCCACTAGGACTTAAGCGCACCTCCTCGTACGTCAAAGGTTGTCGACTAGTAGCGAGGGTCCAATTTGGCGATAGTGGGGAGACTATACCCTCTTGTGGTAATAATAATAATGGTTCATATATAAATAAAACAATGGAATAAATGAAAATAATGGTAGTAGAAATAATACAACTTAGGGAAGGAATAATAAATAGTAGTAGTAATATCAAGCCCAGGGAAATCATACCATTTGCAGATGAATAAACATGTCATAACAGATCATACAGAATAGAATAGAAAGGTCACATGTGACCAACAATAAGAGTATATAAATATATCAAATCCAAAAATAGGTCCATATTAATTTAAAGGAACCTCTTGGTTCACTACCATCTATCCCATGCATATAAGTACAACTCCAATCACTAAGGTCCATCTTTCAATCCCGATCCCTTACGTGATCTCAAAATCATAAAGTCTACACATGTCCCATGGGGCCTGTGTAGGGTGTGAGATTGAAATAAGTAGTCCACAACCAACATTTTCCTATCTTACATCCATAATTATACATAGTATTCATGCATTAATAAATGTCATCAAATCACACATAATATAAATAACCCACTCCCTTATTCTCAATAACCAAAAGTGAGCATTTACCTGTTTTGGCTAATGCTATTATATCTCTAAAAATGCTTCTCGAAATATATATTTGGAATATAATACATGTCTAAAAATATATATTTAAAGTGGAAAGGAAACATGGCTTAAATCCCATGTTTCCCCTAAATAATAACATACCTGGAGAGCCCTTAGGCACCTCCCATAAATATAACATCGGCACCTCAAACCATCTGAAACGTCACACGCCACCAATCAAGTATCCGGAATATGAAAAACACACCCATCAATTTGTCTTAGGTTCGTCAGACCTCCACTATAAAATTCACAATTAACTCAACATCCTAATGTCCCAAGGCACTATGATGTATATCCTCCAATTATAATAAATCAACATCATATTAACATCCTGACTCCCCAAGGCACAGTGATATCCATCATCCAATAATCTTGGACTATTTGTATCAATTATAATGGTGAGCCTTAGTCTCAAACTGATGGACTCAACGCCATCTCTCGATGGTCCACCACCATCAACCATGGATTTTATGGTGAACACCTCCTCCATGACTAATGGTCAAAAACATCCCCTAAGTCTCAATATCTATATAGGCCTCCACCCAAAATGTGTTTTCAACACAACCTCAAGTGAGTCCTATATATATTCACATGAATCCAATGATTCATAGACCAACATTGGTGAGAGAAAATACTAAAAATTTATTAAGCCATGTCATTTGGAACTGTGTACACCTACGACCACGTTGCCCAAATCCTGATGGTCAACACCATCTCATTTCCCACAGACCATTAACTCTCCCTAAATACCTTCTCACCTCAAACTAATGTCCATGTCTCCCCAACCTTGTGATCAACACCACCCCATTTATCTTGGTCCACACCCTTAGTCTAACAAACCGTGTCTCATTAGTCATGGTGATCAATATCACCTTAGCACCTCAAGCCATGTCCTTCATGTTCCCATGAAATCAATATAATCAAATCAAATTTAATTTATTTTAATTAGACAATAATCCAAACCTTCCTAGTTTTTTTAAAGCATCTTACCTAGCTTATCATATTAAAATAATCTAGAGTATACCCATCAGCACTTTATAATATTAGTTAATCAATTTTAATACAATAATTAACTAATTAAGGGTCTCTATCGAACAAATAACATTTTTTTATTTAATATGAACCACATAACACCCATAAAATAAAAGATAAATATTGAAACCACCAAACTTATACTTGTAGGTGCTCACACATCGAATATCAGCCTCTAATCTGAGCCATATTAAAAGAACTTAGATTTTTGGACAAACATCCAAAAAATAAGAAAAAATGGATCACATGGATTTATCATTCCATATGGAGATATAAAAAAAATGAGTTAATTTTATTGAGGGCCTTGGTACTATGCTTTCAATTCACCTGATGGATCTTGAATCGGAGTCCGGTCGGAGGAGGAATGCCAAATCCTATGGAAGGGAGAGAGAGAGATTCATGGCCTGCTGGAGGTACTGCATGCATAGGAGGAGAAAATAGGTAGAAGTTTTCTTAAATAATGAAGGTGAAATCTGTTAATTTTTCTCCACTTTAAAAATATGCATGGTTACAACGTGGTTTGGAAAACCATGTGGTAACTGTTTGGTGGTCACTATCCAAGAGGAAAAACAACTCCCACGGTCTGGCTGCACGGTTTGAAAAATGTGTGCCAATTTTGAGGGTTACCCTAAACACCTATACACTAGTACACAATTTAAAGTAAGGGTTTATATGGTTAAAAAATAATGCCCCATTGAAAACTGGCCATGCGGTTAGACAAACTGTGCACCAACCGTGTCCCCCTGTCTATCTTTCCCGAAACTGCATTTTCAAATCCTGGTAGTTTCGAGAAACATTCACACTATTGAGAAACTTTAAAATCCTTAAAATATATATTAAAACACCTTATAGCATTAAAACTATCATAATTAAGATCCTAATCCTAAAACAAAGGTTTTCCCACCCACTAAACTAAAAAATTCTAAATGGTTGAGAATTTTGACCTCCTAAAAACCTGAGACGTTATAGTTTGTCCACCTTAATATATCTCTTTCTCGATATATGAGGTATAAATTATATATTGTAATTTAAATTCTTATCTCATAAATAGAATACTTATATTCCCTAATCATTAAGTCATAGGCTAATTCCTCTTATAGTGCTCCCCACCTTAGACATCACCTACCTGATCGCTTCCCATCCCAAAAAATTAAATATTATGTTAGTTCCACTAACCATCCCTAGACATACATATCCTAACATGAATTATTTTAATTATTTAACCTCATTAGGTTCTCAATTAATATTCATTTCATGCATGAAATCCAATAAATACTACATCTCATAACATGCCCATAGATCCTGTATCACCTATAAGGCTCAAAATAACCTTACATCATATATATATATATATATATCTGTGTGTGTGTGTGTGTGTGTGTAAAATCCCATAATATCATTGATTACTTTTAACATCATATAAAACACTCATCATATATTATGAACACATACTGACTATCACCTAGTAAGTTCATTTACCACAAATATGCACCATGTTCACCAAAACTATCCATTCCAAAAAAAGGGTTCATGCCACGATCAAGGCATACCTCAGACCATCATCTACCCACTGGTCTTCTCTATACCACCTAGATCAATAACATAAACCTATACTAAAGCAATAATACCTATGGTTTGACCCCCTATAGATTTTCACCATCCACTAGCCAATGAACCCACTGCTGGATCTCTCTCTCTCTCTCTCTCTTCTACAACTTAAAGTATAGTAGAATCCTGAATACTAGCTCCTGGTACCACTCCCGGTCCTAACTTAGATCTTTGAGTCTGCCCCAGTCCCTAAAAATCTACTTGTAGAGAATTATTCCTATAAAACCTCTCCAGATTCCCCATATAACAACATTCTCAGCACTCCTTTGGAGCTCGCTCACACTAATTCTGAACATGCCCTGACTCTTTCACTAGAATCATACCATTAAAGAACCACCCATTGGTGGCCTACCTAAGTCTATAGTATGAATTCCCTGCTAAAAATCCTCATATTATCACATCCAAATACTTGTAATGTCACCAATAAGCTCACCAGATGTCATCACTCAGCTCGAATATGACTAATCCATCAAGTTTACCTCAACTATCGGGGCCAGATTCACTACCTCCGATAATGAGGGTAGTTTGAATATATGCACATGAAAATTTATCGCATGTCACAATCCATTATAAAATTGAATCACCTAATAAATGTTTCCACCCACCATAGAAAGAGAAAATTGGGACAGGTCTGTAAAATTTTCCACATAATCTATAACGGATTTACCTCTTTACTGAAGAGTCATGAACTCACATGCTCTATCCACACTCAATGCCTCTAAGAATAAGTGATTCAAGAACATAACCTCAAAATCCTTCCAATATAGTCCCTAATGTATAATATCATATACCTCTAAATCTCTCTAGTGATTTTATCTTCCTCTTAATATGTATGTAGAAAGCTTTACCCTCTGATATAGGGGTGTCTCAAGATGATCAAAAATCATCTTCACCAACTCAATCTAGTTCTCTAGTGCCTGTGTTCCACCCTCACACAAAAATAATGGTGGTTACTGATATAGAAACTCATGATTAAAATACACCATAAACGGATCATCTCCCTAATATCTCCTATCAATACCATATACGACTCACACCAAGCTCTCCCTGAGCTTCTCATCTTATCATAGAACAAAATATACCATCTAATATAGTTACCCCACCTATAATAGAGCGTATACTTGTGTCTCATGGTCATCTTGAACCTATGGGGCCTCATCCCAACTCTCCAAGGCCTCATTCTATGCACACTCTAGTAGCACCATATGTCCACCCTCTGAATGCTCCACCGAAATCCATCTAGGTGGAATCATGCTGAAGACCAAATACAATAGTCAAACAACCACAAATATATATATATATATATATATATATATCATTGATAGGGAAAGCTGTAATAGGTATCACATCTCACCACCCTTACACTCCCCTACCACACTCATGTCACATGACATCCGGCCTCATGGCCCCTTATCTACCCATAAAAAACTGAGGTATCATATATCATTTGGCCTCATAGAACCTACCTACCCATATCAGAGTTAGGAATTATATATCATGTATATAAAAATATCATAAATCTATGGTAGCTGAGTATAATTCTAGAAAAATACTATAAAATAAAACATTTTTATCTTTTTGTTGAAACTTTAAACAACTCACCCCCTTTTATTACTCATTCCTAACATTAACAGAGTTAGACCCATACATACTATACATGTATAACATCACATAAATATCTCATCAGGAACCACATACCTGGGCTAGATGATTATAATTCCACCAAACAATCTAAACAAGAAAATGTTATTTATCTTTTTTTAATATTATAAACCCAACCCCTCTTAGAACCATTTTACCAATTACAATCACATGAAAAACAAAAATCATATGAGCCTAATTTCCTATCATGATTCATAAATAACCCTCCCTTTTCATACCAATACAAGGGTAAAAACATATAATCCAATAACATCACACCCAAATGCACCACTCGAGGTGAAAATATATCAACTATAAAAGTGCAAAGCATAACATCAATATACAACCCCTGGGAACTTGATCTGAACCTATTCATGGGGATGCAGGTGCCCAAACAGGATCTCTTTTCCTAGTCTCAGCTACATTCTAGTCTCTGGTCTACCATATTCCAATTAGTAATACCAATAAGGGAAATAAAATCCTATGATACCATTTATAATTTCTTGATCTAGGAGAAACATAAATGGTGCCCTAGGATGGTGTACCACTAGGCCTTAAGCACACCTCCACGTATGCCAAAGGTTTCCAACTAGCAAAGAGGTTCCAATTAGGTGATAGTGGAGATACTATAACATATTTTGGTGATAAAAATAATGGTCCACATATATACAAGACATCATAATAAATTACCATAATAGAAGAAGAAACAATAAAACATAGAGGAAGAATAATACACAGCAACAGTAAAATCAAGCCAAAGGAAATCAAACCATTTGTAGATAAATAAAAATGTCATAACAGGTCATAAAAAATAGAAAAACAAGTTCACCCATGTCTGACCATAAGAGTATATATATATATATAAACAAAAAACAAGGTCCAACTCGATGTAGAGGAACCACCTGGTCAATTGTCATCTATCTGGTTCAAAGTAGTATAACTCTGAACACTAAGGTGCAACTCTTGAGGTTAATCCCTTACCTAGTCTCAAAACCATATAGTCAAGACACATTCCGAGGGTCTATGTAGGGTGTCAGAATGAACATAGTAGTCCACCACAAATATGTTCCTATCATACATCCATAATTATATAGTGTAATCATATGTTAATAAATAGAAGAAACTCACATATAATATAAATAACCCACTCCACTTGTTCTCTGCAACCACAAGTGAGCATTTACAGTCTTTATAAAATGCCAATATATCTCTGAATTTGTTCCCCAAAATATATATTTTCCATACAACACATGTCTATAAATATATATTTGTAGTGGAGAGGAATCATGGATTAATTCCTAAGAGTACCCTAAATAATATCATACCTGGAGATCCATTTTTCACCTACCATAAATATATCACTAGCACCTCATGCCATATGACACCTCATGTTCCACCAATCAAGTATCCAGCATCCTAACTACACACCCATCAATAAGTTCCAGGTCCCGGAATCCTCCACTCAGAAAGTCACTATCGTCTCAACAATCCCAATTCCTGAGGCACAGTGATATCTATCCTCCAATAAATAATAAATCACTATTGGATCAACAACCCAACATCCTGAGGTACTTTTATATTTTTTCACCAATAATCCTAGCCCATTTATATCAAGTATAATAGTGATCCTTAACCCCCAATTGATGGTATCAAAGTTATCTCATGGTAGTCCATCACCATCAACTCTCAAGCCACAAAAAGTGGTCAAAACCACCTCAACTAAGTCTTATCTATGTGAACACAACTCCAACAATGGATTGGATAATAACAGTGAGTGGAAATCACTATCATTTCCTAAACCACATCATCTGGTACATTGTGTTTCTATGACCACATCACCCAAATATTGAAGATTATCATTGTCTCATGTCCCATGAGTCATGACCACAACCTGAAAACCTTTTCACCTCAAACTAAGGACCATTTCACCTCAACTTGGTGATCAATAACACCCCATGTATCCTGGGTCATGCCCTCGGCCTGATGAGTCATTCCATCTCATTCTCGATGATCAATATCACCTCAGTACCTCAGGTCATTCCCATCATATTCCCATGGAACTAATACAATAATATAACATTTAATTGATTTAAATTAGACAATTGTCCAAACCTACCCAATATTTTAAAATCCCCTTACCCAGCTTAGAATATTTAAATAGGATAGTGTATACCTATAGGCATTTCATAATATTAATTAATCAATTTTAATATAAGAACTAACTAATTAAGGGTATTTCTTAGAAAACCCGCATGTATGTATTTAATATGAATCCCATAACACTAATAAAATAAATTATAAATCTAGACACCACATACCTTATACTCATAGTCACTTTCTTGTTGAATATCAGCCTCCAATCCGAGTCATATTAAGAGAAATCAAGTTTTTAGACAAATGATCTGAAAATTGGGAAATCAAGATCACGTAGATTTAGAATTTTTTATGGAGAGATAAACAAGAAAATGAATCAATGTGATTGACGGTCTTATAACCATGCTTCCAAATTCACCTGATGGATCTTGAATCAGATTCTAATTAGAAGAGGAATGTGAAAGACTTGGGAAGGAAGAGGGAGAGATTCACAGCCTACTGGAAGGGATACACATGTGGGAGGAGAAATGATATAGCAGGTTTCTTAAGGAATGAAGGGAAAATATGGTAATTTTGGAAACTTTAAAAAATCTACAGAGTTACCATATGGTTTAGAAAATTATGCGCTAACCATGTGTTGCTCACTATCCAAGAGGATAGACACCTCACACGGTCTGGCCTCACGGTTTGAAAAACTATGCATGAACAATGAAGGTGACCTTGAACACCTACACACTAGTGAACACTTCATTGTAGGTTTCCCCTTAATTAAAAAAACCATTCCTCATTGAAAATGTTCCACATGGTTTAGGCCTTATGATTAGACAAACCTTGCGCCAATTGTGTGCTCATGTATCTCTTTCCTAAAACTAGACTTTCAGAGCCTGACACTTTCAAAAACCATTCAAACTCTCAATTAAATTGATTAGAATTAAACTTTATCTATAAAACAATAACTTTTAGAACTAAAACTCTTATAATTAGGTTTTAAATCCCAAAAGAAAGGTTTTCCCGCCCACCAAACTCAAAAATTTAAAAAGGATGGGAGTTTCGACCTGATCAAAAACCTTGGACATTGTAATATATATATATATAATTAATATATATGGTATTTATATCATGATTAAAATTTTATATAATATTTAAACATTATCAAATTATAAGTATTATAACTTCCAAACTGGAATTCTCATGAAGAAAGAAACAATTAACACCCTGAAACGATTATTTTAATAAGGAATAACTAATAAATAGGTGTTGAAATGTTATAAAGGGATAAAATATGATATTATAAATATTTAAATGATTCAATAATACAATTATAAAAAATTTAAATTTATTTTATATGAGGATAGGAACTTTCAAATCAAGTGGAACTTGAGGTAAGGAATTTATGTTACAATCTCATTTTTTGTCAACACTGTTTATGATTAAGTTTTTGATGTTGAAATTTCATGATCTACCTCTTAATAGAATCATAAAATTTAATCTACCCAAGTTATTTTTTTAGAATAAAAGTTTTACTTTCATTTTACTCCCTTTAATAATTCAAATAATGAAAGGATATTTTTAAGTAAAATTGACTTTATTTCTCTCTTCAGTTGAAAATCCTTTCAGTCCATATCCATGTTTTCTAAAAAAATTAAAGAATTTTTTTTAGTATTATCCAATAATTATACAAAGTTATTTTTACTTAGGATTTATTTTTTTTTAAAATGGTTTAAAATTAATCTTCTTTTATTTTTTATAATGATATACATTTTGAATTTTTTACAAAGGTATAAAAGGAATGTTTTCTTTTAAATTATACAACATGAATGGAATTCCCCATCATCATGATCACCCAATGATTTGAATCTTACATAAAATTTTACGTGGTTATTTTGAAATAAAACTCCTTCCATAATATTTTATAAATTTTTATATTTTTAAGAAGTGTTTTTAAATTGAAAAGGGTATTTTCCTTAAGAAACATTCCAAGTGTTCTTTTAAATGAATTTTCTTCTAAGATGACATCCTTTGATGTTAATTGTGATTTATTGGGGATATACCCTAATTATACCATCCTTGTTATTTCTCTATATGGTTTATGGTAATGATGATATGATGTTTATGAAAACAATTTATTTTCCATATGTTATGCTATGATGAATTTTTCAGGAAACCTGATCTTTTCATGGGTTATGATATAATGAATGTTTTATGATATTATGTTAAAAATCTCTATAATATTAATTATGTTATGGATTACCCCATGATTATACATCCCTACAATGCATTGGTTAAATATTGATGTCTCATTAGATAAATAGGACTTGAATAGGGAGTAAACCTAGTTCAATAAGGGACTTTATACTCTATAATAGTCTTAGGAGTGAACCATGAATAATATGATGGTTTGGGGAGTGAAATCATTCCACTATTATAGTCTTGTAAGTGATCCTTAACTAATAAGGAAATTATTTTCTATGCTTATTTTTATTCCCTAAATCTATTTCTTAAGTCTACTTTATGCCCTCATGAATCATCTTATTTAATTATTTTACAATTCATGTCTTATGAACTACCAAACTTTATTCCAAGACTCAATATTATGTTCTATGATATTCAGGGTATGGTTTATAAATGTTAATATCATATTCCCATACATGTAATCTCATGTTATGTTTAATACATCATTGATATCTCAATTGTTTACCCTTACTAATCATATGAGCTAACACCTTCTTAGATTTCCTTTCCCCAGGTTATTAAGAAAGGTATTAAGTGTGATATGTCTAAGAAAGTTTATAGTTATAAATAACTTAGTGGGGGGTGATTTAGTTATCTCATGAACCAATTTTTTATGTATCCAAGTTTCTCAATATACTAGACTTATATGATTATCGCATGTATTGTTATGTTTTGTAATGAACATTCATCTAGTCATATGTAATATCTATGTATGAAAAGTATGGATCGCTATATAGTTTTTTTTAAATAATATAATTTAGAAACAATAAATTTTATATTTTACACTTTGTAATATTTCAAATAATATTTTTGGAGTTGGGCAGGGAGTTAGCGTGATGTTCAGAGAGCTGTAGAGGCTCAATATTGATATATTTGAAATATAAAATATAATAAATAACATGCATGTAGTTTTTAAAAAAAATAATGGAATATATACCAAATGTTATCTAAGATAGAAACCCCTAGATCACCATTAAATCTAGAACATGAGTTTTACCCTAAGTGTAACATAAGTTTTTTCAGCATTGCATTTTTCAATTAAGCGCATTCAAGGGAGGATTTTAGATTAAATTAAATTGATTAAATAAATTAATTGATTTAATTTACTAATAAATCCACTTAAACATTATAACCCCTATAAAAAATTGTGTATACTTGATCTCTGGTATTAGCTACAAAACCCTAGATATTTAAAGGACTGATCCATGGAGAAGAACCTTAGTGGGTGATCTCGAGAACAAGTATTTATGATGAAAAAATATGGATAATTTCAAAGATAACCATAAACAAAATAGATTGTCCAATATTTTCATGTGTGGGAACATATTCGACAATGATTGATTTGAATCCAAGGTAGGGCGTTTTTTTTGTTTATTCCCTAGTCTTTAGTTTTTTCATGATGAATGGAAATTAATTACTTTATAAATTAATTATTGTATCTTTTTGTTTAAATTTACATTAAATTATTTTTATTCCTTGGTTTAGAAAATTATAATTCTTTTGAAACAACTATAAGATCATAGATTCCTCTTCTATTAATGAACAATGACCAAACTAAACAATGACTAACATTCATTTCCCCCTTATGTGTTATGTTCCTTTCTCCCTTAGTTCTTCAATGTTCATCATCAGTATTTCGATTGAATGATGATTAAAATATACATAGGAACCCTTTCATTATACAACAACACGTTGTAACAAGGGAACATTATTATGAGTTTTTTGTCATATTTAGATATGTTATGGAGGCATGATAATGATGAAAGAAGATCGATGATGGAATAACATATTATGGTTTGGTAGTTCTTGGAATACAGGTGGTGTGTGGTGCAATGAGGATTGATTTTTAAGAAAATGGTGGATAAAATCTAGCCATTGATGATGTCGTAGGCTCAATCGACACAAACCTGAGTGTAACAACCAATAATTATGCTGAAATAAAAAGTGACCGTGGTGGAATCATAGATGTTTGAAGATATATAAATTCTATAATTTTTTGATATACAAGACATTTTGTTCATAAGAACACACACCATGTGGACCCCTCTGTATGATGTCTAGGGTTTATGAGGAGACTTAAATATCTCATGCTAAGGTGGGACCCACACACCTTGTGACCCTTAGTCAGCTAGATTGATGTGTATGGGGATTATATTCCCAATAATCCATGTAACTCTTCATGTCCTATGTGATGATGAATGCCACATATACTTTAGAGAGTACATGGACATGGGTAGAAGATACTTGCTTGAGTACTAGACCAACATCTACACATTGTGTATCATAACAACATGATGTGTAACTAGATTAATATGTCGTGTGAGATAGAAGGACATGGGTAGACCTAAATTAGTGATACATAATGTGTACCCCCATTGGACATGCCATGTCCTCCTTCCAAGACATTATAGAGCCCTTTTTTCCTCATTATAGATTTGGTATTAGCATGGTTGAGTTCCCACAAACCGATTTAGTGTAGGTACATTCTCTTGATCTAACCCCATGAGGGTACAATATAACATTCCATCCAAATCATCGGATTAGTAATCCACTCTATAGGTTAGTCTTGTATAGAGTTAGGCATCTCCTATGAGGCTCGGTGTTAGATCCTCTATCACATCCTTCCAAAGGTTGGGTCAAGTATCCCATATCCAATATCATAAAAATGTGATCCCCATCTTAATTTGTTATTTCAAATAGGTTTAGGTTTCCCCTATAATAAATGAGTTTGATCCTCTACCTATGTATCAACATATGTTATATATCGATGAGATTTTGTATGATTGAGTGAGTAACTTAGATGACCTCTCTTAGTTCCTTTGTACTTCTCTAAGGCAAGGCTCAATAATTATGGCCTCTTAGTTGAGTCCCACCAATGTTAGCAAGAATCAATGAGTGATTTATCTCAGAAAAATGTTACCATGGATCCTCTAGTAGAATCCCTAGGATGAAGGTGAGGATATACCACACCTTGAGACTTAGAGTCTTCCTTTAAGCATATTTATTTTATCTTATTTATTATTTATTCTTTTGTGATTTAGAGATGACTCTATATTTGATGATTTGTTTTTTGGTGATTTCAGAGTGTCCTACTTGTTATGGTTATACTCGCACATGAATGGTATCTTCCCCCACATGTGATGTCTTATGTATATGATAGGTCTCTCGATGGATTCCAAGGTGGACTTGGTGTAGGGGAATCACAGTTGTTCTAGATGGACCGTGGAAAGATCTAGTAGTTCCATTTTGATAGTTTCCCACCTTTTTTAGAAGGTTAGATACTTTTATAGTTTTTTGGGATTGTATTTTTTCCCTTTTATATTTAAGAACTTTTTTTCATACTCTAATATGGAAATAGATTTTATGTGTCCATTTATAGTATCATTTGTTTACCTTTCTATATTATATTGGTGTGTGAAGATGTGTACATGAGTACAGGTTCTTAGGGATAAGTCTTCCCATGATTGTGATATGCCTACTCAATGATATTCTCTATCCCCTACCATATTTAAGTTATGATTAGTGTAATACTCTCAATTTACTATTGACCATGTAGGCACGAGAGGTTCAGGAAATGGAAAAGTGGTATTTGGGGATAGGTTGTCTTAGGAACAGAGTTTTGAGATGGTCTAATAGTAATGATTGGTTTGGTAAAAATGGAAATAATTTTAAAGTTTCTTGAGTATGGATATTAGTATAGGGAACCCTGTGATGGTGATACTGCGAACATATTCATTCCCTAGGACTCTAATAGCCCATATTTTCTAATCGGTACATATAGGCACTGGTTTCAGGGAAAATAAAGGTACATGAATCATATAGGAATGGGTTGTGATTTTTATATCCTTCTTGAGTTGGCTCTGTAGATATACTCTTGGGACATAGTATATCATTTTAATCTATAAGAATCCACTAAATAGACATCCATAAATGTTTTCACACCATAATTTTGATGATTACCATCTTAGTGATTTGGTCTCCATTCTAAGGGCCCATTCAGAAGGAGATTCTTCTAAGTAGATAGTGAGAGAACTTCATCCCATTGAGAAATAGGTAGACATTCCCCTGTTTTCTCTGACCAAAGTCATACCTCATATTGGGTATCTTATATTTTGAGTGGTTCAGGATTATAACTTACAAAAGATTATTGTGCTTCTTAAGTTTTACAGCCAGAGACAGCCCAAGTTCAAGGGTAATCTAGACACAAGGGAAGCTAAGGATTGTGTAGAGGTGATTAATCTATTATTTATCTTTTTAGAGACCCCTCTTGGTTATATTTTAGTCCCAATAACTTTTATTCTTTAGGTCAATGTATGATGTTGGTGGGGACCTATGATGGTGAGGTATGAAGTCGCTTTGAGCTTACAATGAGGAAGGACACATACCCAACCAAATAATGTTATCTTTTTAAACATTTTAAATCCGTATAGGAAAGTTAGGGCCACAAAAAGTGGATATTATAAATGTTTTGTTGATTTATTGATTTTATTGGTATTTTTTGGGGCTGTTTTGGATGTGCTATGGTGTCGATGAAAAATCTAGTTATAGATAACAGGAGGGAAAGGGAATAGATAACTATAGGAAATGGAGTCTTATAACCTGAAGGATCTAGATATGATCTAAGGTATGATCTATGTAATCTCTACTTTAGTTATAGTTTTGGTAGACACATGATCAAGACACATTTTAATTGTAATTTATTTTATTCAATAACTATAGTTTCCAATGGATTCTTTTTCTTGACCCTTGTGATTAGAGATTCCAACTGAGGAAGTATAGATGATTGAATTTCTCTTTTGGCAATGTGACTTAACTCTTTTAGGAAATAGATTTGCATGGGATCTCTTCATAGTGATTATTATTCCCTATATTTTTTTTATTGATATGTAAATATTTTCATCTATTCATACCCAGTTTTTCTATTTTTAGTAAGATTTGTAGTGTGTCCAAGCTAAAAGTATGATATTTTCCATCGTCGGGGAGAATTAATTTCAGGAAGAGTAGGATGGGATCATATGTAGGAGGATACAAATGATTTATATTATGTTGGATATGATTTCCCTTGAAGTAGTAGAAATTATGATCTTTTAGTTCCCCAAATTGATGGAAGAGTATGAGGATGCATTTCCCAATGATGTTTCAGGATTACCTTTTCATTGATAGATCAACTTATACAAATACCTACACCTATGGATAGCCTCGGTATTCATAAAAGTATATTAGTTGGTCCCTATAGAGTTGTGAGGGCTGATGGTATAGTTAGAGGATCTATAAATGAGGGTATTTTTTATACCCAGTATATTCACATGGTTATCCCTAGTATTTTTTTCCAAAAAGGTCAATGGGATCTTAAGGTTGTGAATGGATTATCATCACCCAAATCAGGTGACTACCAAGAATAAGTATACACTTTTTAGAGTCGATAAACTCTTTGACTAGCTAAAATGGGAGATATGGTTCTCTAATATTTACCTTTGGTTAGGTTATCACATGTTCTTAGTTCGAGAGGAGGACATATCGAAGATGATATTTGAGTTCCACTGTGGTAACGATGATTAAAAGGTGATTCCCTTTGGTGTGACGAACAACCTAGACGTGTTACTAGGGATTATGAACCATGTATTTCATACCTTATTGTACTAGTTCATAGTGGTCTTCCAAGATGAAATCCTGGAGTACTATGTGTTAGGGGAGGAGCATGAAATACATTTTAGAATGGTTCTATATTTAATTCAGGAGAAATAAATTTATGGGAATCTATTTAAGTGTCACTTTTAGAATTGAAAGATAAAATTCATGGGGAATGTCATCTCAATGAGGTAGTAAAGAAGTGTTACTTGGGAGACACCCAAGAGCATGACTGAGTTTCATAGATTCCTTGGTTTGACAGACTATTATTAGATATTCATGACTAATAATTCTAGGATAATGAAACAAATGACTACCTTGACCTGAAAGGGGAAACCATTTATGTGGACGAAGAATCTTCAACAATATTTTTAGGAGTTACATTAGAGGTTGACTAGCACCCCTATATTGAGATTTCCAAAGGAGGGTGTTGAGTTCATATTGTTTTGTGATTCATTAAGATATAAGCTTTGATACATTATAATATAGAGTAATGTGGTGATTTGTTATGGGTTTTGATATTTGATACCCAGTTATAACAATTACACAACCCATGATTTAGATATGAAAGCAATAATTTTTTCACTAAAGTCCTAGTGACACTATGTTATTATAGAGTGATTCATTGTCTATTCTAATGATAAGAGTCTCAAGTATATCTTCTTGTAGAAATATTTTAACTTGAGGTAGAGTAACTGGATATATTTTCATAGTACTATGACACTGAGATATTCTATACTCCCTAGATGGGGAATGCGGTGTAAAATGCTCACAATTGGAAATATCATTTGTAGTTGTTGAGTAAGGTTACAGGTATGTTGTCCACCTTATAGTTTCTATTTGTGGATGAGGGGGATACAACATACCTCCATTCGATAGATTTTACCCCTCCACTTCATCAATGAATTGGGGATAAAAACTTAGTGATATAAATTATGAGGTCTTTCATGACCAAATACCCACAATACATACTTCAAATTAGTTTTCTAAAGGTGGGTAGAAAATCATCATTTTATGAGGATGGATGATGATACAATTCATGTTTTGAGAGGAGCTACTAAGGGAGTTTCATACATCTCTCTTAGTGGTACATCCTAGAGTGTAAAATATGTACTAATACATTTAGGGTCAGTTTTGTTGTTCGTGGATGAAGTGGATTGTAACGGAATTCATCTCTCAATGCCTGGATTGTTAGTAGGTGGAGGCTGAGAAGTAGGTACCAACTAGTTTATCCTAAACCCTTATTGTTCTATATTAACATTGGGGTGGTACCTCCATAGATTTTTTGATTTCAATTCTGTGATCAGCAAGTGGTCATGATTTTATCTAGGGGATTGAGGACTGAGTCACCAAATCAACCCACTTTATATCCATCCAAGAGTTGAGTTTAGTAGAGAGTTTGGGACTTCTGTATGTGTTAGAGATAGTCTAGATTTATGGAGTTCCCTTAATGATTATATTATATTGAGATCCTCACTTCGCATATTGATTTTTTAGAGGATTATAGGATTATTTTAGGACTTAATTGAGGATGATCATGATGTTTCACCTCCATAAAATTTCCAAAATGAAAATACAATTAAATATTTTGAGGAAATGTTATGAGCTTATGTGTTAGATGTTTGAAATATTTGGGAGGATTAATTACCCTTGGTGGAGTTTTTGTATAAAACCAGTTACAATTCCATCATTTTTATGGGGCCATTCAATGCTTGGTATAAGAAACCTTGCAGTTATGGGTTGTGATGTGTGGGGTAAGGAGAGACAACATGTATGGGCCAAGAGTTTGTGAAAACAATGATAAGGAAAGTATAGATCATCCACAAGTGGATAAGAACTACTCATAACTATCAAAATTTCTATGTGGATAAAAAAATAAGGATTTGTTAGTTTAATAAGTGAGACCATGTGTTCATGAAGGTCTAACCCTGTTGAGGATTTTAGATACTTGGTCGTATGGGCATTTTATCTTTGAAGTTCATCACCCCTTTTTTAGATACTTTGTAGAGTTGGTGAGGTGGAGTAGCACTTGTCCTTACCACCATAGTTATATAAAATGTATGAAGTTTTTCATATTCCATAGCAGAAGGGATAAATTCATGATATATCACTCATTATTGATCATGGAAATCTAGACATTGAGGATGGAGTTATTTTTTTGGGATACCTAATGGAGATCAAGGACCGGTATGAGAAAATCCTTCATGGGAAATTTTTTCACTTTTTATATGTCTATTTGTATCATGTAAACATCCAAGAGAGATTATGGGAGTGTAATAACTAAATTTGATCTCAATACCCTCATATTATTGAGTATAATTTATCTTTTTAGGATAAAAAACCTTGACTTTGGGGAGAATGTAGAAACTTTTAAATTTCTATTAAACACATTTTAATGTTTCAAATAATATTTTTGGAGTTGGGACTAGAGTCAGTGCGAAGTTCCAGGGGCTGTGGAGGCTCAATATTCATATATTAAAAATATTACATATAATATATCACAAGAAAAGAGTTTTTTATAAATAATAGAATATCTCTTGAATGGTTTCTTGGATTGGAAAACAAAGTTTTCCATTAAATATAAAACTTGGGTTTTACCCTAGGGAAAATATAATTTTTTTCAACATCAGGTGTTTCAATTAAACACAATCATGAATGAATGTTAGATTAAATTAAATTGATTAAATAAATTATTCTATTTAATTTCCCAATAAATATTATTAACCTAGAAAACCCCTATAATATCCCATTTATAGCTCATCTCTAGGGTTATCTGCATAGCCCAAGATATTTGGAGGAGAGGGCCCCAACGTAGCGCATTGGTGGCTGATCTCAGGGTCAGGGATCAACTATGAATGAATATATAGAATTGTGAAGAAAATGATGAACATAGTGGATTATTCATTGGTTTTATATCTAGGAACAAATTCACCAAAGATCAATCAACATATGAGGCATGGCATTTGTTTTTTTTTATTCTCTGATCTTGTTTTTTCATAATGAATGCGAATTAATTATTTTTTAAATTAATTCATGGAACATTTTGTTTGAATTATCATTAAATTTCTTTTATTACATGATTTAGGAATTGATAATTATTTTGATATCCCTATTGATTCAATGATTCGTTTTCCATCCATGGACTATAACCAAACCAAACAATGGAAAATGTTTGTTTCTCACTTTTGTGTTTTGTTCCTTTATCCCTTGGTTCTTTAATGATAATCATCAATATTTAGATTTGTTGATGATTAAAATATACCCATAAATACATTCATTTTGAAATCACTCTTTGGAACAATAGATCATTTATTTGGGTTTGGTTTCATATTTAGAGACATGACAGAGGTGTAACGATGAAGATAGAAGAGAAATTATGGATCAACGGATTCTGATGATGCAGTTCTCGGAATTTGGGCGACACATAGTGTGAAAGGGTTCGATTTTTAAGAAAAGGGTGGATAAAATATGGCCATCAGAAAATTTAGTATCCTCTATCAACATGGACCCAATTGTTATGGGTAGAATCACAGAAAAATTAGAGATTATAGTGATGGAAGAAATAAAATGAGATAATCTAGAAATTATGGAATTTTTTATATACATGAAAATTAATATAGATGAAAAAAAGTTGTGTAGACCCCTTTGTGAAGAAGCTAGGGTGTATAAGGAGAATTAAATAGAACACACATTGTGGGGGAATCACATGCCATGTGACCCATATCTAACTAGCTCATCCTAAATAGGTATTACACACCCAATAAGTCATGTGACCTCACATGTAGTATGTGATGGGGAACACCCCTTGTACTTAGGAGAGTACATAGATATGGGAAGAAGGTACATGACTGAGTATTTTCATTCACTCTATATATAAGGTTCCATAACAACAAACCTTACATCTAAAGGAACATGTTTTTTGAGATGGTAAAATATAGGTAGAACCAGATATAAAACATTGTGTACCCCCATTAGATACATCATTACCCATTCCAAGGTAGGTAAAAGCACTTGTTTTCCTTAGTCTTGGTTTAATATTAACATTTTATATTTCCCTTGAACTAATTTAGTGTGGGTATTTTCCCTTGATCCATTCCCATGATTGTATAATACATCATCCCATCTTGAGTATTAGATGAGCGATACCATCTTTGAGTTAGTCCCAAATATATTCAAGTATCTCCTACAAGGCCAAGTGTGTGATCCTTTATCTCTTTATTCCCTGTGTTGGGGCAAGTATTCTGTATCCAAAAACTAGCATGTGTGATCCACTTCCTACTAGGCCATTCTAGATAAGGTTAGGTATCCCCCATAGGCCCTCAGTGTGATCCCCTACTTGTGTATCGACATAAATTATGTCCCAATGATGTGTATCTTGATTGACTGAGTAACTCAAATAATCCCTCTTAGTTCCTTTGTACTTCAACAAGAAAAGTATCGATGAATATGACCTCTTGGTTGAGTTCTGACACTATTAGTATGACCCAATGAGTGAGTTGTCTTAGATGAATGTTACCTTGGATACTCGAGTATAATCCCTAGGTTGCTGATGAGGATAAATCTCACCTTGATACTTGGAGTCTTTCTTTGAGAATGTATGGGTTATCTTTTTTATTCTTTATTCTTTTGTGATTTAAAGATGACTCATTCTTTGATTCTTTATGTTTGGTAATTTTGGGATATCCTATAAGTTATGTTTATACTCATACTTTCATGGGATCATCCCATAGGATTCATGTCTTATATAGATTACTGACCTTTCCATGGGGTCCTAGGTGGAATAAGAGTGGGAAGATCTTAGTTGTTCTAAAGGAGCCACATATAAATCCATTAGTTGAATTTTGATAGAAATACACCTTTTTTAGCAGGTTGGAAAATTTTATGGTTTTGGTGGGCCTTTACTTGGACCCTTTTAAATTTACACACTCTTTTTTAAAACTCTGATGTGGTAATATATGTTATGCATGCATTTACAGTATCAATTGTTTTCCTTTATTCATTATGCTGGTGTGTGGAGATGTGTGTGTGTGTAGGTGCATAGTATTATGTCCTCCTATGGGTGTTATATTCCTTCTCAATGTTAGTCACCATACCCTAGACAATTTGAGGTAGGATTTGGGTGTAACTCTTGGATTACTATCATCTAGGTGGTCCCCATTGGGTCAGTCCAAGATAGTAAATTTCCCAGAAGACATTTCCTTAGAATTATGGTAGTGGAACCTGTGTTTCAAATGCAGTTAATGATTATCCTCAAACTAAATTCCCCCTAATTCAATCGATACTAACTCTTATATTTATAATTTACCCTTCTTATAATTTTCCTTTACTCAAGTATAGTTTTAACAACCCTGGTGTTTCTCCCTTTTTCATTATCCATGTTGATAAAGAACTAAACTCATGGAATCATTCCAACCAAATTCCCTATCCTTATCAATGAAATGTTCTGGCCTCTATTCATTCATCAATGTACAGAGATCTAGAGTAATTAAATGATCTTCTAATTATCTCTTATTTCTCAAAACGATCATGTATCATATTCATTTATAGGTTTTAAGTTAGTTCTTTCATTAACTCAATTGAGGTAAATAATTCAATTACATAAGGAGTATAAAAATTAATAAATTTTATTTCTTAACAAAAAAATGAGGATAGTTGTCCACATATTTGAGACTATCCTTTATTATAAAATATCCCCTTATTGATTCATCATAGAAACTACTTTCTCGTGTTTGGATAGTAATTTATTCATAAAGTCCACCACTTATTATAGAAAAGTGATTTAAACAAGATCTTACTTTTCCCAAGTTCAACCCTTATACATATGTATATATAACCCACCTTTCTTAGCCCGGTTTTCTTCCATAAGAGATATCGCTTAGGCAAGATCGACTTTTTCTACTTTTAGTTGAGCTTTGAGGTGATTGATATTCTCCCTCCTTATGGTACAAATATGCAAATACTTTCTCTCTTCCTCTTCCCATAAATTGAAATCCTTCTTGATTACCTAGAGAGATGTTACTCCTTTGATGATCAACACTTACTTTGATGGGTTTAATTTATTCCACTCCAAATGCACCCTCTCGACTTGGAGGCCCCGAGAGAGCTAGTGTGGTGTATGATAATCAACATTGTCGGTCCCCAAGATCACCAACCAATGTTCGAGGGATTTTATTCAATCATTAACCTTGTGAATTGGCATATGGGTGATGAAGATATGAATGTTCCTCCATGCATTACATCATATCACTTGGTTTACTTCGGTCATGTCAGACCTCGAGTTACCTATCTCTTCACGGTCAGGCTCAAACTCAAGGAAGGCAATCAGTACTTTGAGAGAGGGATCCCCATTAGGAAATCTAGGGATATGTTTTAGGATTGTTTTGTGGGAGGCATTATAATAATCTTCCTCCATGGGAGGAACCACTACAGAATTCATTCCCATATGTGGACCCACCTCAACACCTTCCCTTACTGGTAGAAACTCCACTACCATTTATCTTTATTAGATGGATACCATCTCTAATCCTACCTATAATAGAGAAGTTAATCATACTACCTCATCCATGAAAGATAGACCCACTATAGAGATTTGGATGGCCTCTTAGATTCTCAATGCTAGGGAAGTTTTTGATATCGTCGCAAGTTTATCTTCAGTAGTGGCTAGTGACTCTGAGGTTCTTGTGGTGCCTTCTTTGTCAATGACAAGCCCTCCGTGGTCTATAATTTCACAAAGTTTCTTCGACCCCAAATAAGGAAACACTAACATGGAAATGAGATGCTGGTATAGGTCAAGTTGCTGATAGTGAAAGAAAAATTTAGGGGAAGACTTAGCAGCCATGTAGAGATCCTTGATATTGAACCTCTAAGCTCATGAAAGAGTGGATGCTTCAGTCATGTGACTCTTCCAAGTTGGTACCCTAGATTCCTAAATAGTTTTATCCACCACATTAGTCAGTACATTATATCCTAGCATCTTGAGAGTGGACTCCACCATTGGAGACCCTTTAACCCTAGTTCGAAACCCAATAGTCATTGTGGGTGTTCTCTCCATTGAACATGTTAACCCTGTAAAAACATGGAATGAAATAGATCAACATGATGTTGAAAATAGAGACATTTAAATATACCTCAAGTAGTTAGTGAGATACAAATGACTAGTCTCCTTTGGCAGCAGTCCAAAAAAGTTAATGTCGTCAACATAGAGGCCTCAGAATGCAGCTTCCCCAAAAAGTGGGCACTACTATAAAATGTGCAATATACAACGCTAGACTTTATTAGTGCTAGAAAAAACACTAATAATGGTATCCTTTATCATCACTTTTTTTAGCACAGGTAAAGGGTTTCTTTTATCAGTGATGATGAAGAATACATTTATCATTGCTTTATTTGTAGAACTGATATTGGGTAACCTTTATCAATAAATTTTATAGCATTGATAAAGGTGTTGATCACCCATGTGAGTCCCACATTGAAATAGTGG
This sequence comes from Viscum album, assembly GCA_963277665.1. Taxonomy (NCBI): domain Eukaryota; kingdom Viridiplantae; phylum Streptophyta; class Magnoliopsida; order Santalales; family Viscaceae; genus Viscum; species Viscum album. The sequence goes on along the minus strand of OY728126.1, from coordinate 825,785,834 downwards.
ATTTATGGATGCTTCTTTATATATGATTCTATCACATCCCAAGCTCAGAAGCCTACTGTGGGGATGGGTTGTCGCATTCATTATCCACACACATCCATACGGGCTCGTGTTGGCCTTGGCCCACCCCATACATGAGTTAGGTTCTACATGACCCGGGCCATTAGCCTCCCCTCATTCGGGCCTATACACGACCCGAACCACCCATATCCCCATTTTTTATTATAAAACAATAAACAAATACAATTATTAAAAATATTAAAAATTAATATAATTAAAGAAATAAAATTTAAAAATGAATAAATTAAAAAATATCAAAAATGTATTAATTAAATATTTATTAATAACTTTAATATATATATTATAAATATTAATAAATAGAATATAGTAAATATAGATGTATAAAATGAATAAATTGTGAAATTATTAAAAAAAATGAAACAATTGTTAATAAAAATGAATAAATTTAGTGTGTGCGTGTATATATAAATTAATTATAAATAGTAATAAATAATATATATTAAATATACATATAAAAAATTAAAAAAATATAATAATTAAAAACATATTAATTTTTTATTCATTTTAATGGTTTTTATACATAATTATTCATTAATATTTTTAATATTTTTAATATATAAATATATTCATATATATATATATATATCAATATATATATATATATATTATTTTCTAAAATATTATTTATATAATACAAAATATTTATTCCTACATTAAATAAGTCGTATATTTACTGAAAAAAAATTTATAATAAAAAATAATATTAATTAAAAATATTAACTAATTTTACCGAGTAATGGACATTTAATTGAATGTGGTTTTATTTTTCAATTTAACATATATCAAACATGTGTTACATTGATTTCATATATATATATAGACAGACACACATAATTAATGTATTTCTATATACAAATCACACATGCATAATATTTCGGTAATTTATTCAGTTTTTAATATTCATTTTAGAATTTTATTTATTAACATAATATTTTTAATAAATATTTTGTTTCTAATCGGTAAATTTTATCATTTTTATATTTTTTTCAATTTATATTATTTATTGTTTTTTTTAATATTTTTTCAAATTTATTCATTTTTTAATATTATTTGTTCATTAATAATCTTAGTTGTTTTTTAATATATTTTTTAATTTATTCATTTTCAGTTTTTCATTGTTCAATATGTTTGTAATTTTATCCATATTTCAATATTTATTTATACATGTTTATTCATTAACATTTAATGTTTTTAATATGGTTTTATTTTATATAATTAATTTTTATTCACTAACATGTATAAATATTCATTTTTAATTTTCTTATATTATCTATATAATTTATAATAAATATTCATTTTTAAAATTTATTTAATATTATTATTATTTATTTCATTATTAAATTATACATATAATATGTCATTATTCAATTTATCATATATCAAACTTGTATGTATATATACATATATATTAATTTCATGCACACAAATATTTATGTTATTAATAAAATCTTATATAGAAACACATACACATAATATTTATGTAATTTATTTAAATTTTAATATTCATTTTATAATTTCATTTAGTAACATAATATATTTTGTATATTTTGTTTTTAATCAGTAAATTTTATTTATTTTTAATATTATTAAATATAGTATTATTTTTCATTTTAATATTTTTTATTTTTTAGTTCTTGTGCAATTTAATCATTTTGTCATATGTATTTATACATATTTATTTAACTTGTTTCAATATTTTCAATATGTATTCCTCTTCATTTCAATATATATCCAAATATTATTTTTTTAATAATTTTTATAATTAATAAAACTTATCCATTTTTTTCAATATTCGTATAGTCTACTCATTTTTAATTATTCAATTTCACTCATTTTTAGAATTCATTTATTTAAGATTATATATTCATTAATGATGTTAAAAATATATTTGCAAGTAAATATTTATTAATAAATAAATTTATAAATATATATTTACTATATTTATAAAAATATATATTTATAATTATAAATAAATAATTATATATTTAAATAATTATAAAATTTTAAAAAATATATTTAAGTTATGAATATATTTACTATATTTATATTTACATATATATATATTTATTATATATCAATAATTATATAAATATATATATTGATATAAATATATTTATAATTATAATATTTTAATAAATATATTTACTATATTTAAATTTATATTTATTTATTAAATATATCTAATTATATAAATATATTTATTTGTAATTGTATATTTACTATATTTATAAAATTATATATTTATATTTATAAATATATATATATATATATAATTTTTTAATTAGATTTTTAAATAACAATAAAATTATAATGAATTATTTGAATAATGAATATATTTAATATATTTATATTTATATTTATATTTATATTTATATTTATTTATTAAATATATGTATATAATGATATAGATATATATATATAATGATATAAATATATATAATGATATAAATATATTTATAATTATAAAATTATGAAAAATATATTTAAATAATGAATATATTTACTATATTTATATTTATATTTATATATATTTATTAAATAAATCTATAAATATATATAAATATATATAATGTTATAAATATTTTTATAATTATAAATAAAAAAATTATGAATATGTTAACAAATGTATTTATTTATAAGTGTATGTTGACTATATTTATAAAATTGTATATTTATAATTATAAATAAATATATATAATTTTTTTTAAAAAGTGTTTGTATGATTATAAATAAATAATTATATATTTAAATAATTATAAAATAATATATATATATATTTAAATCATTAATATGTTTACTATATATATATATATTTAATATATATATATATATATATTAAATATATCTGCAATTATATAAATATATATAATGATATAAATACGTTTATAATTATATACAATCATTTATAAATTTATTTACAAATATATTTATTTATAATTATAATTATAAATATTTGTCAGTTCTAAAAAAACGCTAAAAAATCCATCTTTATTAGTGCTAAAAAGGGTACTGCTAAATGATATCTTTATCAGTGCTAAAACTTTAGTGCAGATAAAGATGGATTTTTCTCAGCACTTCTTTTTCATTGATAAAGAGGACTTTTATTAGTTCTTAATATTTTGGTACTAATATAACCCCTCTTTATCAGTGATTTTTTTGGAAGCGGTAGTAAAACCCTACTTATTCTTTTAAAAACAATCCTAACTACACAAATTTTAGTCATGTCATTCAAGCTCTCATGGAAGTGAAGTGATTCCACCACTCCCCCTTGACCTTCTCTTGGACGAATCAAGCCTCAAATTGGAGGTATGTTATTTTTTCTCCTCCTCTCCCATTGTTTGATTTTTTGGGTCCAGCAATGTGCAATAGTGTGTTGTTATCTTGGATTAGTGGTCTCGTGGTTCCACATTTAGGAGATCTATCGATGGTTTCCTCTCTATCATTCATCTTCCTCCAGCAATTCTGTATTTCTGGGTCTCTGTGTTTCTGGTTTTATCGTACTACGACACGCATAGGTCCTCCTCAGTTCAGATGTTGTGTTTTGGTTTTTGTGTTTCCAACCAACTCCATGACCATTGGTTTTCTCTATGTCATAGCGTCACCCCATTCTAGGAGCTCTCTAACACTACCCCATAAAAGTTATCATCCACTTCTCCACTACCTAGGATGTTATAGAAGAGTATGGCTATTACTTCATAGTGGAAGAGCATATCTACTATGGATTTCTTAAGGTTGAAATATATTTATAAAATATTTCATATATTCTATCTTAGACCAAATTTAACTAAAGTGTTTATTATTATTTTCTAATAGTCAAAGAATAAAATTTACCTTTGCATATTTATAGATAATACTTTTATCTATCCTTCATGTTGAAAATTTTTACCAATACATATTATATATTGATTACATTTATATACTTTAAAAGAAAATATTTTTTGACGTTTCATATTTATGTGAGATGATTGTTTGACTTTGAATATTATAAATGTTTAAGATATTTTAAATAGGTATGAACAGGATGATTTAGTTTCTAATTTTAAGGAAGTTTAGAGCCACTCGCAATATTTATAAGAAATTTTAAATGGTAATTTTTAAAAAGATAGTTTGAGATTTATAAAATGTATTTTTTTCTTATATTTTTTTGAGATTTATTTCTAGAATGTATTTTTCCAATATATATATATATATGGAATTCAATTTTTAAGGAAAAATCATAAAGTTAATTAATTCCTAAATTTCCTACTTTGAAGGATAAAATCATGGATTACATTGACTTAATTTATTTTTAAATAAGAGAGAGTCAAATGCTCATAATTTTTTTCAAGTTATATATACGAATTTTTGGTAGTTTTATAAAAGCAATAATGGATTGAAAAATTATAAATATCGTGATTATTTTCAAACTACTAAAATTTAATATAACTTTTCAATAGAAATGGAAGGGATAATAAATAATAAATAAGCTTGTCACTATTGTGAAACATTAATGATTCTATTAATGTATTTTTTAGACATTAACTTTTAATACATACATATTCTATTAAATAAGAATCATAATCTAAAAATTATGGATTCAACTATGCGTTATCAATTGTATTGAACTTTTTATATATTTATATTTCTATTTTAATTTCTCACTTCTAGTGTAAAGTGTAATATATACTATTTTAGTTACTTTTAATCTGCTATTATATACCTAGTAAAAGTATCAAAAGGACATGTATAATATTTATAATGGATATCATGGTAAAATATCATGGAACATTGTACATAGTTTCAACTTCTTGCACTTAGTTGTGAGATCACATGGAAAATGATCTAAATAAATATCATCAATACTAAATTGGGTGTTCATAGAGTTTACTAAGGGATATTATTTATAGCAATGAACCATAATAAAAACAACTTTTTCATAATATCTACCTACATTTTTTTTTTATAATCTAAATAAAAGATAAAGGATGAAACTAAACCAACGTGAAGAAGTATGTTCTTATTTTTTTTAAACTAAATCACTCAATTCAACACCCCCCCCCCCCCCCCCCACACACACACACACACTTGAGTATTTTTCTATGATAATTTTGGGAAGAACATTGCATAGTGAAATAGTATAGAATAATAGATAAGTAAATAATGAAGAGGATTTATAGGTAGAATAAGATATGAATGATGAGGAGAAGGCATGAAAATATCATGATGTAATTATATTCTCAGTAAAGACTCTATTTTTTATAAAGTTTAAAATATATATCAATATTTGTGAGGGAGAAAATTACATAGGTTAGGAAACATTTTATTTTAGAAGACTTAATAGATAATCATTGCTCATTTTTAATCTATATAGTGATTCTAGAAGAAAAATGTGAACAAGGGCTTTATCTGATCATTCCTAGGATATAGCTACCCATTTTGAGTAGTGAACCTTTTTAAAATACACTATGGGATAACATTAAATTTTGAAGATATTTAAAGAATCATTTGTAAGAGGACATTATATAGAATAAATGATAATGAATGAAATAATATTTATTGATTAAATCTATTAACTAATTATAAAAAATATTTAAGGGTTATATAGTCAACTAAAAATAAATTATCCTTTCCATAAGATATAGATTCATGGATAGTAAAATTTCATTGGTATATTCAAATGAAAAAAGATACATATCAACCGTGAAAGGAATTATATCCCTTTAATGGGGCATATGAACATAGTTTTATTTACTATATGTTATTTAGAAAGTAATCTACAAAAATAAAAAACAAGAAAATCATAGGTATGTATAGTGAAACATAACTACTAAGTATATGTAATTTTTTTAAATATTTTTAGGTTTGGTATAAAAATTACAAAAATAGATGAACAAAATAAATGAAAATATATAAAAAATTAACTAGGATATGTAGATCATTGTGCATAAAAAATAACCAATTTATTTATGACTGCAAAAACAGTTATGCAAATATCATAATTATAAATTAATAAAATGTTTGACTAATGTCTGAATGGAATAGAAAATTTTATCATCATATAACTTTTATGGTTTATGAAAAAGGAAATATCATTAATATTACTACATGAATATTTCATATGATATATATTAACGATGCCAAAGGATATGAATAGAAACAAAAACAATGTGTTCAATCATTATATGAATTTATGGGGTGTTATAAAGAACAAGAATTTAGTGGGTTATAGAAAATATATATATATTTGGTATTCCTATAATACATGGTCTAGAATAATCTTTAGAAAAAGAGGGCAACATAGAATCCAACTTCACTTATATCATCAATAGCACTTTCATCCAATGGTTTCATGAAATTCCAATATCCTTGACCCTATGTAAAAATTTGGTGATTACATGACCTTATATGTTCTAAGGAAATATATTTTTACACAAATTTAGAAATCTATGTCATAATTAAATAGAAAGAAAGATACAAGAATCCTAGGGAATTCTTCCATCCAATAAAAAATATATTTTGTTTTCCAATATATTTATTAGGGATGATTCGATTAATATATGTCTGTAAGTGATTAATTTGATTAAAAATCCATTTTATTAACATTGTTACTATGATAATTTATAATTATACATGAAATAATTATTTTAAATCCCTTTATTTATGATATAAAGTGAATCAAAACATGTTAAATGGGAATAAATGAGATAGAAACAATTTATACTTTAAGTGGCTACCTATCATTAGTAATATGCCATAATTAAAGCAAAGAAGGATCAAGTGTTAACTCATACTTTTTAGTGGTAAAATTTCTCATATGATTTCAATAGCTCACTACTTTTTATGGATATATGAATTAATCATACGTAACATTTTTCCACTAAAAATTGATGGTCACCTGAAATTTACTACTTCTTTAAAGCTCCACTCAGATTTTCAATAAAACACCACACATCCCACCACATACCAAGTGAATAAATGAATAAACATCAACTCCTCCCACTCCCACCTAGAAAGGTTACAAAAACCATCCATGAATCTCCATTTTTTGTCCCATGAAACATCAAATCAATAACATGTATCAACTGCCACATGTTTACCCTAGGTTATTTCATTTCCTATCACCCTTTTGTAAAATGATAACTTGTCAGGAATCATAACCGATAACATTCAAATGTTAGGTTCCCATTGTTACAATTATCTATAACTTTATCTTTTGATTATGAATATCTTATGTGTACTTATTTAATTATTTTTACAAAATGAATATTTTATGAACCTTATGTGATGGATATGAATCAATAATGGATTCATTCTAATCGTATAAAAAAATAGTATGAATATGGAGTTAAAGAGTTCATCATGTTTTCAATAGAGCATGTACATGAACCCTCTCAAAATCTTTGTCCACGTTTAATTTTTTGTTATTAAAGAAAAATTAGTTTATAATAGTTGTAAGAACATTTTATTTTTCATATAAGATAGAACAGATCTATAATTGTTGAACTAAACACAGGGAAAAACTAATCATGAACAATAATTGGGATGATACTATGGTTTATGAATCATTTGATGTGAATACCAGTTTAAATGATGATGTAAATCATATAGAATAAATGGAAATGGAAATTTAAGATGACCTTAGTGATTTTAAAAAGTTTTTTGAGAATTTAAAAAGCTATTCTAAGATACCATTGTATACCAGATATACTAAATACACAACAATGTCAGTTGTATTGAAGTTATATAATTTAAAAGATAGAAATTAATATATCAGAACTAGATTTACAATACGAATTTGTCTCCTAAGTGATATGCTACCAAAAGAAAATGAACTTACTTTTTCAACTTATGATGTTAAATGAATACTACATTAAATGTTCATAATCTCTAAAAAATACATGCTTGTCCAAATGATTGCATATTGTTTCACAAGGATCATGAATCACTCATAGAATTCCAAAAGTGTGGAGAAAATTTATACAATAAAGATGAAACAAGTCCTTCAATGTATGCTAATTTCTTATCATTACATGGTTTAGAATACAATATGTATGTCAAGAAACCATGACACAGTTGAAATGGAATTTAGATATAATAATTAAATATGGAAAACTGCGTCATCTAGTAAACTCTCCTCAGTGGAAGAAAATTTATTACCAGTATCCTGAATTTGAAAATGAGTTGAGAAATTTTTATCTTGAATTGTCTATATGTGGAATAAATATATTTTTATATAGTGTAGTACTCATGGTACATGGTTAGTTATGTTGGTAAATTCTAACTTGCCTCAATGGTTATACATGAAGTGAAAATACATTATGTTTTCTATGCTTATATCTAGAACAGAAAACTAGATAATGACATTGATGTATATTTGGATCCATTTATTGAATATATGAAATTATTGTGGGATACATTTTTTATAGTATATGATGCTCATCTAAGTGAATAATTCACATCTAGGGCCATGTTGTATAATATGATAAATGAATTTTCTTATTTTGAAAAACAATTAGTCTATACCCTTAAAGGAATATTGGGGTGGCCCATTGGTGAAGAATGCACACACTTAGTTAGGTTTAAACATTCCTCAAATATTGTGTTTCTAAGACATCAAAAAATTTTAGTTTGATGGAATAAATAAAAAAACCTAGATGATAACATTTGATAAGAATACTAAACAGGGTACAACGACATCTCTGCAAATAAATGATCAATTGTTCGATAAAGTAAAATATATTGACATTGTTTTAGATAAACCATTTTTTAAACCTTACAAAATCATGTTGTAAAATGAGATCAACTTTATCTAAATTACCATATTGTAATTATTTTTACGCCAGACATTTTCTTGATGCCATGCATGTATAAAAAAATGTATTTGATTATGTTATTGGAATGTTACTAAATGTTCCTAGAAAAATAAAACATTCCATCAAGTCTGGGGTGGAAATGATCGACATGGGGATAAGGGAAGAATTGGCACTGATGAAGGGTAAAGGTTAAAGGGTAGGATTTTCCTCTTCGAGTATCTTAAACTCTATCAAGACAGGAAAAATTGAAATTTTTCATTTTCCTTAATGACGTAAAAGTTCCATAGGGGTATTCATAAAATATCAAGAATGTCATATCAATGACTAATTTGAAATTATGGGGACAAAAATCAAAATACATTTAGGTTTTGATGTAATATTTTTTAGTCGTCTATTTATATTGAATTCTTTCTAAAAATTTATGGCATACATTAACTAGACTCTACTTATTTTTCAATGTCATGTACAGTAAAGTTATGGACCCGGTGAAGTTTCCAATCATGAATAAGGAGGTTTCAATAATAATATGTGAATTAGAGATGTTCTTCCCACCATCATTCTTTGAGATAATGGTCCACCTAATGATTCACTTGGTTATGGAGTTTTAATGATATGGTTTTATCGATTACATGTGGATGTACCCCCATTGAATGGTATATGATGATTTTTAAAGGGTATATCAATAATTGAAGTCATCCAGAAGGTTGTGTCACAAAACAATATATTGTTTAAGAATCTATGGAATTATGTACCGATTACCTATTAGATGTTGATAGCATCGTTCTATTAAAGTATCATAATTGAAGATGACTTATGGGCTAATGGATTTTCAGAAGAGATGTTATTAAAATTATCATCACAAAGTGGGATCAAGCATGCCTTTACATTTTACAAAATAATAAAGATGTGGATCTATACATTGAATCCCAAAAATTAATTCATAGATATTTTAATCCACAAAGGGATGAAGTATGGATATCAAATAAAAATAATCAATAGTTTTTAGGATGGTTCTAAGATCATATTTATAAGGACTTATCTTTAAATCTAAATTCGATTGTCGAACAAATTTGATGGCTAGTTAGGGGACCAAATTAATATTTTATATCCTATACTAGTTTCATAATCAATGTTTATACATTATAGAAAAAAGAAAATTATTACTATATTATGATGCAAAACTGTGGAGTTGTGCTTGTGGTGGAAGCGATGCAAATATCTGGTTCTAAGGATATAAATCCAATTTATAAGAATATGTAATATTTTGGATTATCAAATAGATATACGAGTTGGATTTTACTAAATTTCAACTGCCTATTTTCCATTTCAAATGAATTTGAAATAGGAGTTCAATAAAATTTAATGAAATGGGCTTCATGAAGGTGGATTTTAGTGTGGAAGGGGAAAGGATGAGTTGTTCATAATGGCATAAAAAGTAGTGTAAGTGTTTTATGTCTCAGATCCAACAAAAATTAATTGGTTGATTGTCCTACCAAATGACTAAAAAAATGTAGGGTCAGATGAAAATACAATATTGGATGATCCTTTCATTGGGAGATCACAATTATTTCATGGTGATCCCAATATAGACAATGTATTATACGTTATAGGGGACCACAAAGAGGGGGTTTGGATTCTTAATAGAGGATCCAAATCCCTTAAACATTTTAAAAAATATTTTTCCATGTGTGGGTTAAAGTGTATTTAATATACTATGTTTTTTCACATAATATTATGTTTTTTGTACTGCATTAACATATTATAAATTAAATTTTTGACTACTCATGCAGACAAAGTCTTATACATGTGATGATGTTACCAATCTCGCTGAAGAACAAGCAGTTGATGCTGAAATTGAAGAATTATTAGGGGATCAAAAACATGTTGATGAAAAAAATAAGAGTGATTTATAATCATAGGGTTGACTAAAATTATCAAAGAAAATAATTAAGGGTGTAATATTTGAGTTTGGAAGGAATCAATGCAGCCAACCTTTTTACCCCAACAATTCAATGTTCATTAGTTATGTTGGGGTCAAAATAAAGATTAATGTGATAATTGATATAGATTTGTGGCTCCAATTATATACTGTAACAAATTTACCCCTCTAGAAAAATAGAAAGGTAATATCATAATATAATTTCTCTATTTTACTAAAAATTGGATAATAAAACATTGATTTAATTTTTATTATTCCTTGTAGAGTTTATTTATTTCAGATGATTTCACTAAGAAATATGTATTAATAGACACTAGAAAATCGAATAGATACTTCCATACTCTTCTTACCAAGTTTCTTTTTAGGCATTTTTGATGGGAAAGTAAATCCCCACCCATCAGTTACTTATGCACACATTATAAAGCAATAAACTTTGAATTCTTTCATTATTTGTCACAATGATAAATTATTTTAGGTGAATTATGGTCGATAATATATTATTATTTTAAGAACTTTACCCTAGTATCCTAGAGTCATTGCCTTATTTTTTTACATTTTTATGATTAGAATAAATTTGTATCCCAAAGGAATAAATAGTTTAGTAGTTTTGGAAAACCAGATTCAAATATAAGTTTAACATTACATCTTGAAATGAAATACATAATAGAAATTCCATATGACTCCTAGATTATCCCTAAAATTCACTCATAATATCCATCTTTACAACCTGGGGAAAATAAAACATAAGAAATGGGTGATCTTAGATGCTCATAAAGGGTAAGTAATACAATGGAAGTTATTATAAAAATAAATACTAGGAATGATGAACAACTAAAAACACATGCCTTTAAAAAAAATCCTTGAGCATGATATGGTAGGAATGAAAGATGATTAAATATGGCCATATAAAAGATCATAAGAGAATGAAACATAGCCATTTATATTTTACTTGTTTAATGATCACACGGTCTATAAATTACGAATACCATAATGAGATATGAAAAATGTTGGATATCTGAAACATATTGTTAAGGACACAGTCAAGATGTCTGGAAATACTAGGGTAAGGCCTCAGCAAAAACCCAATTCTGTTTTATCTCATGAGAATTATCGATGAATCAAGGGGATATAGAAAGTCCCACCCATAATTTTCTAATTCCAATTCATTCCTAATATGAAAGGGTATAAACATAAACAATATGAACATATGAAATAACTTTCCCAAAATCTGTACACATAAACACTAACCATTCTGAGTAGTATAGCGAATTGTATCAAGATCGCACATCCCCAATCAAACTGATCATAAAAAATTTAATAAAATATTTTAGAATATAAAGATAAGATAATAACCTCAAAAATATATAAAATCCAACATAGGTGTTGAAATATACAAAAATACTCTAATAAAATCATCAAGGATTTTTTTAGAGAAATATACTTTTACTTTGAAAAGAAGTGTTTGTTTGGAAAAATATTTTCATAAGACCCAGAATGAAATACGGTATTTTTTCCAAGATTAAATTATTGGTTTTAGAAAAATAATTATGGCTTTAAAAATATTATAGATTGCACTTGAAAATAGGTAAGAATTTGTGAAGTTTCATTGAATTGGGTTTGTTTACTGGGAAGAATTGAGAAATATATTTATAAAACATTTAACTCCCCACAAAATTAAGAAGGATTATAGTCAGTACACCTATATAGAACATTAAAACAGAATTTATGAGTACATAATAATAATTAAGAATTTAATTGGTATTAGGAGATACAAAGAGTAACCCAAAAGAATATGGAGGCTCGGGTAGAAAACCCTTGCCTTGTGTCCGAAAGTGTACTGCACTGGAGCTTAATGTCCTGGATAATCAAATTAAATCCATTAATTATTTAATTAAGAACCTTATTTGCATGTTTTTATCCTGAATAATTTTATTAAGTTTATTTATGGTTTTTTGGTGAGTTGTAAGATAAAAATGATTCGCTTGGGAGCGTTCGTTTACTTGGTTTTCATGATAGGTATAATTGTATATGATAATGGAAGTTCGTGTGGAATGAGTATAATTCTCCAAAATTAAATTTATATGATATTAATTAAAATATAGTATTTTAAATTTTTATACATATCATTTGGTTATATATTATGAGTATGAATCAATAGATAAAACATTTAGTGATAATCATTTTGATTTTTACGGCGGTTCTTCGATCACAACGAACTAGTTTTATTCTATTATTTAATTTCATGTATAAATGATGGTTCTAGAATAATTAAATAAGTTATAATACATATTTTAGAATTTTTTTCAACCATAAAAATGGTTTAATTACCATACTTGAAGAATAAATTGTAGAACAAATCTTAATCGTCCAGGAAGTTTTTAAATCAGCACCTCCCAGACGATGATTCTGTTTTTAAAATAAAGAGAGAGAGAGAGTAGGGATTTTGATGATGTATCTTTCATTAAAATGATATAATTACAGTATATATATTATAATGGAGTTACCATGATCATTTTTACAGTGGATGTGTGGAGCTAATAATAAAATAAAGAACTTAAATGAAATTAAAAGGAAAAAAAGGAAGAGGATTTTACCTCGTGAGTACTCCTCCTTGAGAACCTCCTTAAGAAAAGGGGTTTTGGTATTTTGGTAAGGCCAAGAGATCTTGTACATAGGAAGAGACTAGGTAAGAATATTTAGGAATAAATTTGAGAGGTTTCAAGGCTTATAGGAGTGAAAGGAAGAGGGATTGATGGGTGGTTTATAGTGGAGGTGAGGAGTGATTTTTGAATATCTTTTTCATTATTTTATTATTTTTCTCAAGAAAAGAAATGGTGTTTGATTATTGTGACAAACAATATTAATAGGTGAATGTATTTTCTAACCAATATCCATTTACATCATCCATAACTTAAGAATGGTGTATAAATTCATTTATTTAGCATATTTCATAAATTATCGAATTTCACTTTTCACCAAAAATTCAAGTATTCGAGAAAAATCCAAAAAATTCACCCTAACCCTTTTTTTGATGTGTAGAATTAAAAAATAAAATTAGTTTTATCAAAATAATTTTCTAAATGATAGAAATTTAATTTTTAATAAAAATCATTTAAATTTAAAAGTGATTTTATAATACTTTCAAAAATTAGTTGAGGTCTCATAAAATTATCCTAAAATCATCGGACAAAAAATATTTATTGAGGAATAGATTTTGTGAAAATTAATTTTATTTTAAATAAATTTATTAATTTTAAACTATAATTAAATTTTTTATTAACCACAAAAATATCAATATTTAACTATTAATTTTTAAAATATTCACTCTCATTTATATGGTGCATAAATTGTATTTATATATACATGGGTGAGGTTTCTATTCATAAGGGTACATTAATATTATTAAGGGTAAGTTACTATTTATAAGGGTACATTACTATTCACCAAAAATGTAATTTGATCCTATCACACTCTAAATTTCATACTGATTGCAACTGTGTATGTCAGTTTTTTAAAATTCAAATCAAAGAAGCGACAAAATTTTGTTTAGCTGAAAGGTTATAAAAATCTATTACAACAAAGTGTTTCTTTCATAGGGGATCAGTGTTGCATGAATTCTATATTAAATTTATTTGTAAAACCTTGGGGTGTTACATTCTTCCCCCCTTATAAAAAAAGCATCAACGAAATTACTAGAATGTTACCTCAAAGAAATATTTGGTTAGGTCTTCATCATAATTTCCTCAGGTTCCCACATTGTCTCTTAAATTTTTTGATTTTTTCAAAGTACCTTTACTAACTGAGTCATCTCATTCCTCAACACCTATTCTTTAGTGTCAAGAATCTAGATAGGCTCTTCATATTAAGATAAGTAAATTTCCAATTATATACCTTTAGAAGAGAGTATATGTGTTGTGTATGTCATATAATTTCTCAACAATGAGACATAGAACACATTGTATGTCGTAGAAAGGCTAGGCTGCATTGCCAAATGATAAGTTACGGCTCCAATTCTATCCAAAATTTCTAAAGGAACAATGTACCTAGGGATCAGTTTACCTTTCTTCCAAAATCGTATAACACCCTTACATGGAGATACCTTTAAGAAAACATGATCTCCTAGTTAAAATTCCAAATACTTCCTTCAATTATCAGCATAGCTCTTTTTCTTGCATTGAGTTACTTTGGTATGAGTTTGAATAGTCTTTACCTTCGATGTTGTTTCCTCCACAAACTCTAGGCCCACAAGCTTCTTTTTACCAACTCCATCCCAACACATTGGTGTATGACATCTATTTCCATACAATGCTTTATATGGTGTCATTTGAATACTTGAATGGAAACTATTATTGTAGTAAAACTCCACAAAAGGTAAATATTGATCCCACATACCATGAAAATCAAGTGAGAACGTTCTCAACATGTCTTCTAATGTTTGGATTGTCCTTTCAAATTTCCTATCATTTTGAGGGTGATAAGAAGTACTCAATTGAAGCTTAGTTTCCAAATATTTTTGAAGACTTTTCTAGAATTTCAATTTAGATCATGGATCACGATCAAACACAATTAAGAGAGGTGCTCCATGAAGTCTCGCAACTTCATTTATATAGAGTCATGCAAGGCACTCTAGTGGCAAATCCTCTCTTAAAGTGAGGAAATGCATAGATTTAGTAAGTCAATCCACAATTACCCATATTGCATCATTATTTCTTTGAGTTTTGGGTAATCTAGTGACAAAATTCATGATAATGTTAACCCATTTCCATGTAGGAATAGGTAAAGGTTTCATAAATCCTCTAGGATGTTGTCATTCAGCCTTCACTTATTGATAGACTAAACATCTTGATACATAATCAGAAATTTCTGGCTTCATGTTGTCCCACTAGAAATGTTCTTTCAAATATCTATTCATTTTACTACTACTAGGGTGTATAGAGAAATTTGAGAGATGGGAATCATCCAATAATTCCCTTTTTAGCTTAGGTATAGGGGGAACACATAGCCGTTTCCCAAATTTTAAAATTCCATCTTCAGACATGAAGTCATCCAACTTTCCATCATTCAAACCTTTAATTTTTTTTTTGAAGATTCTCATCATCAGACTCATAAGTTTTAATTATTTTCAATAAAGATGGTTGGGAAACCAATTGAAGATGTAATAATGTTTCACCTTCTTTGATAATTCCCATATCCATCTTTACTTGATCCAGGAATATAAGATCTCTTTAAATCCTCATTTTATTTAAAAATTCATGATCCTTTTGGATAAATGTGTTAGCTATCTTATTTTCCTTTCCTAGGTGGTAGTGTATGGAACAATTGTAATCCTTGAGTTTCTCAATCCATCACCTTTTCCTTAGATTGAGTTATTTCTATTAGATGATATATTTTAAACTCTTGTGATCTGTATATATATCACACATTTCTCTATAGAGATAGTGTCTCCAGATATTCAAAGAAAATATTATAGCTACTAACTAAAGATCATGAGTTGGAAACCTCTGTTTTTTTATTTTTAAACTTCCTTGATGCATAGGCAATAACTCTATCATTCTGCATAAGGATGCAGCCAAGTACTTTATTTGTTGCATCACTATAGATCATAAATCCACCATTTCCTAATGGTAGATTCAGGATCGGATCATTCACTAATATTCTCTTAAATTCTTCAAAACATTCTTCACGTTATTTTTTCCATACTAACTTAAACCCTTTACGAGTATGCTTGGTCAACAGGTTGGCTAGACGGGCAAAGTTTTGAATGAAATGCTGATAATAATCTGCTAAACCAATAAAACTACATACCTCGATTATATTCATTAGAGAAGTCCATTCCTAGACTTCCTTTTTCTTCACAAGATGAAATAAGATTCCATCTTTATATACAATATGGCCAAGAAAATATAGTGATTGAATCCAAAATTCACACTTTCTAAACTTCTCATATAATTTATTTCTTCTAAGAGTCTTCAGAATAATGTACAAGTGATTCCCATGATCTTAATAGCTTTTAACGTATACTAGGATATCATCAAGAAATTCAACAAAAAATTCTTCAATATATTCCTTGAAAACTCTATTCATTAGATCTATGAAAATAGAGGTTGCATTAGTCAGTTCAAAAGGCTTTACTATAAACTCATAATGCCCATACCTAGTTTGAAAGGTTTTCTTTGGAATATATTCCTTTATCACATGAAAATAATGATATTTAGATCAAAGTTAAATCTTAGATAAATATTGAGATATATTAATTTGACCAATGAAATCATCAATCTGAGGTAGGGGATATTTTTTTATTATAATAGCATTGATTTCTCTATAGTCAATGCACAACCTCATGGATCCATCTTTCTTCTTGACAAAGATAATGGGGGGTCCCCATGGAGAAACACAAGGATGGATAAATACTTTATCACTAAATTCCTCTAGTTGTTTCTTCATTTCTACTAATTCCACTATGTCCATTATATAAGGATTATTTGATATAGGCTTTTCAGTAGGAATTACATCAATAGAAAACTCAATTTCCCACTCTGGAGGATGTTTAGGTAAATCCTCTGAAACACATCAATGTATTCTTTCACAATAGGTACATCCTCAATTTCAATATTTATTTCCCCAATCATAGATATGGATTTATCATCCTCCCCAATAATTTCATTCAGTTGAGTTATTGGGGGTGGATCTAGATAAGAATCAGATGGTGATGTTTCTGCTCTAAAGATAATGGATTATATACCCTCCTCACAACTCATTTTTTCCTTCTTCTAACAATATTTGTTCATATAATATTTTGAAATCCAATCCATTCCATAGATTATGTAAAATTAAACCATAGTTATGATGATAAAATTATTAGATAAAGCATATTTATATGCCATAATGGGGGTTTCCTGACACATCTTTGTTGCAATGAGACCTCCCTTAGGGGTTTTGACTAACAACACCCTTATTAAAGAGAATTGGAAATATATAATTTTTAAAGAAAACTGGGATGATATAAAGAAATGTGATGATCCAAAATCAAATACACCATTGGCCAAGTTTGAGGAAACTATTATTGTACCTTCCACCATATCATTAGGAACTTAAACTTCAGTAGTTGTTCTTGCTCCCTTGGCCTTTTCTGGAAACTGTTTCCTTGACACTTTAGAAAATAATTTGAATAATTTCCCATAACTTTAAAATTATAGCATTGAACATTGGTTTCATATTTCTTTCCCTTTCAATCTCAAGATTGGTGGCCTCTTTCACCACATTTGTAACATACACCTTTTACTTTTAAGTAGTTGGAATTTTTCCTTCCACAAGTATCACATGGCAGAAAATTTCCCTTTTTATTCTTCCCTTTATACATTATTTCTTCTACCACCCTCTTCTTCTATTTATTTCCTTTAAATTCATAAAACTTGGAAAATTCTTTCTTTCTCTTGATTGCACATGGGACTATATCTTCATATGATGAGAAGGTTTGGGAAACCAATGCCCTTTGGAGTAATAGTTTTAAACCATTAAATTATTGATTAATATTACTCCTCGGATTACGTATATAGTCTATAGAATGCCTTTATAACCTTGTGAAGTCATCCTTATACTTTGTAAAATTATTGTCCTGTTTTTACCTCAGATTTAGAAATTGCCTTTCCATATTCACTCATTGTTCCAAAAAAAATTATTTTTCTAAGAATATTTTCTTAAAATTCCTCTATTACATATTTTAAATATATTCTTCCTCATTAGTTTTTTGACTTAGTGACCACCATTGATAAAAATATCCAGATAAATGATAAAATTATTTAAGAACCTTCTCCCTTTTGTTACTTCACAAAGTGAGAAATATCTTCTTTAAGGAACTTGTCCACTGTTTTCCTATGAATGGGTTTGGAGTGCCATTAAATGATGGAGGATGTTGTCACATAAAGCGATCTAAAATTTCTCCTCCATGTTGTTGATTAGGGTTATCCATATGGGTAAGGTTATTGTTCGTAACCTAAGTCAGTTGTCCCAGTATAGTTATAAGTTGCTCAGCACAAGTCGAAGCTCCATAACCAACATCAATATCTTATATAGGGGTAAATCCCCACATGGGATACAAATATTCATGTGGTTTTAATTCCTTCAACTAGGTTCTATTTATAAATGATTTCATACTCTAGATTAGGTTATAAATCATATTGCATAATCTCAACTAGCAGAATACTTAACATAAATTGAAATATTATGCATAGCTAATCCCAAAATCATAAAACATGGTTTCTTTAAGGAAAAATTTAATTTTAAATCCTTCATAATAGATTATAATGGAGATGTGAATTGTCCTTAGAATATCCCTCAGGAGTGTCAAACCAGGTGCACAGTAAGGCTTGTTTTTGTATACCTGGTTACCCTGGGTTAAGGACAAAACACCTTGTCAGAGTTGTTACTCCTAGGTACATTTGTTCTAGAACCATGTCCAATTGTAGTATCCAGATAGGGATGTATTTTATATGAATATCCACATAATCTCTTCCTTACCAGAATTCTAGGATGTTATTGTATGTTTATCCTCAAAGTTTATTTTGGGGTTTTTTTCCCTAATCTAAATTTCCTAAATCTAGTTTACAAGTTTTCTACTAACCTTCCTCTGATACCAACTATAAGGACTGATCCCAGTATCCCAGAGTTGGTTCCTTATTTTTTTACATTTGAATGATTACAATAAATTTATATCCTGAAGGAATTAATAGTTTAATAGTTTTTGAAAACCAGATAAAAACATAAGTTCAACATTACAACATGAAATGAAATACATAATATCAATTCCATATTACTCCTAGATTATCCATGAAAGTAATTCATAATATCCGTCTTCACAACCTGGGGAAAATAAAACATAAAAAGGGGGTGGGGTTAGATTCTCAATAAGGGTAAGTAATACAGTAGATGTTATCTTAAAAATAAACACTAGTCATGATGAACAACTAAAATCATATGCCTTTAAAAATAAACTTGAGAAAAATATACCAGGAAAGAAAGAAGATTAAATATGGACATATAAATGATCATAAGATAATGAAACATAACCACTAATATTTTACTTGTAAAATGATCACATGGTTTATCAATTATTAATACCATAAGGAAGGAATGCATAATGTTGGAAAATTGAAACATATTGTCAAGACCTCAGCCAAGATGTCTATAAATACTAGTGTAAGGCCTTTTCCAAAAACCAATTTTTTTTGACTCATAAGACCTACTGATGCATATAGGGGATATATAGGGCCCTACCCATCACTTTCTATGTCCAATTTATTCCTCATATTAAAGGGTCTAAACATAAACAATATGAACATATGAAATAACTTTTCCCAAATTAGTACACATAAACACTAACCATTCTGAGTAGTATAGTGAATGGTATCAAGATAGCACATCCACATTAAAACTGATCATAAATCATCTAATAAAATATGTTAGATAATAAATTTAATATAATAACCTCAATAAGACATAAAATTCAATAGAGGTGTTGAAATAGACAAAAATACTCTAATAAAATCAATGTGCAATTTTTTAGAGAAATACACTTTTACTTTGAAAATAAGTGTTCATTTGGGAAAATATTTTCATAAGACCAAGAATGAACTAATGTAGTTTTTTCATGATGAAATGATTTATTTTATAAAAAATAATTGTTTCTTAAAAAAAATAGAGAGTTCACTTAAAAATAGGTAAGAATTTGAGAAGTTCCCTTGAATAAAGTTTATTTATCAAGAAGAATTGAGAATGATATTTATAAAACATTTATCTCTCTAAAAAATAAAGAAGCATCATGAAGAACCTTTTTGGTGTTTTTTTAACAAATTTTTTAATTTGATGATAAATAACATTTCTTGTGGAATAATGTTTTTGATATATAGGAAGATGAAGTTGTTGGTTGCTGGATGTTTGTATTTTTCATAATCAGAGAAAGAAATAAGTTGTTTAGTTTGAAGAAAGTTGTTGATTTTGAAAGAATTTGTTGAGTTTTAAAGATATTGTTAAAAGAAGAAATCCTTTTTCTAGTGAATAGTTTTGAAAGAAGATATTTTTAGAGAGTGAAATGTCAAAAGTTAGAAATTTTCTCAAACTTTCTAAAAAAAATTAGAAGATGATTTTCTGATCAATAATTTATCACAAAATTATTAAAACTTTCATGATAAAAGATTTTGAAAAATGGTAGAGAGGTTTGAATAAATCAGAACCTGAATTCTTCACAAATCTGAACCTGAACTCTACAAAAATCAGAACCTTAATTCTGCACAAATTGGAACCATAATTCTACAAAAATTATAACATATCTCTTAAGAAAATCAGAACCTGAATTCTGAGAAAATCAGAACCTAAATTTGGCACAAATCAGAACTCGAATTATGTACAAATTGAAAATCGGAACCTGAATTTTGAGAAAATCATAACCAGAATTATGAGCAAATCATAATCATAATTCTAAGTAAATCAAAACCCATTTTCTAAAAAAATACATCATGTTTTCAGAATACAAATTAACCACTATTCTGATCATGTTTCTAAAAAAATGAACCACTTTTCTAAGAATGTTTCTGAGAAAACTGAACTACTTTTCTAAGCATGGTTTTAGGAAAACCGAACCACTTTTCATAGTATGTTTCTGAGAAAAATGAACAACTTTTCTGATCATGTTTCTGAGAAAACTAATCCACTTTTCATAGATTTTTTTTGAGAAAAATTGAACCACCTTTTGGAACATGTTTCTAAGAAAAACGTAACCACATTTATGAGCATGTTTCTGAGGAAAACTGAACCAATTTTTTGAGAATTTTTTTGTGAAAAATTGAATCACGTTTCTAAGCATGATTCTAGAGAAGTCAAAATCATGATTCAGCATTATCATACTGAGTGAAGAGTTCAAGAAGTCAAACCCAAATTTCAATTTTTAATAAATCTCAAAGAAATTTAAGGAGGTTATATGAATTCAAATTTGAATTTTTAATGCAAGATATTTTCAGAATGTTTGATATTTGAGGTAGTGGGAAATTTTTTCATGATTCCCACCTTTGTTTTCCGAGTTTCCTATAAATACTCACTCAGATCATTGGTTAATTTGTAACATTGGAATATGAGAAAAATGTGGAGCTCTAGAGAATTCAAAGTGAAAATTTCCCACCCAATTGAAGAAAATTTTCTTGATTTTTTGAGTAGGGAAAAATTAGATTCATCATTACCATACTAAAAAGATCAAACTTAGCAAAATTGGATTGAGGATTCAGACTGAGAATTTTTGGATAAGATTCAAAAAAGTTTTTATTATCTTGTTTGGATCAATTTTTTTATAATAAAACATTGTAAAATTATGGGATTTAGTATAATATTTCATATCGGGAGATAGAAGGTGTCTAACAAGAGTTGGCACAAGTTTTATTCACATCTTCATTATAGTTTATTTCCATAGACCCATGGGAGTGGCTATGGAAAGGGCATAGGTTCTCACATTGAGGCCGAACCATTTTAATCGTGTGTGCCTTAAATTATATTCTATTATTTCATGTATAAGTATTTTATAAAGGTTGATAAGAAAATTAATCCTCACAAGTTGAAGGGTTTAAGTTTCTTAATGTTTTTGAAACTTATAAAAAGTGAACAACTGATTTAACCCCCCCCCCCTCCTCATTTGTTATTTGATCCTTGTAACTTCAACTAGTATTAGAGAAAGGGTCCCTTGTTGAATCCTTATCATGGATAATATCAATTATACCAAAAGTAGTTGAATTCCTACATTTGATGGAAAGAATTATTATGGATGGAAAAAATAGAATGGTTCTTTATCTCATATCTCTTGTCATTTAAGTTGTTGATGCTGCTACTATTGGTTTTCCACCTGTTGAGAAAGACGCTCCTATGACGTTTATTGATAAAAGAAATATAGATGTTGATGGAAAGGAAAGAAATGAAATCCTTATGTACTTATAAAATATTTTTTATCAAAATTTAATGGTTCTCAAAACTTCAAAAAGTATTTGGGGAAAGATGGAAAGTGTTTTCAAAGGGAATATGAAATTTAAGGAAGAAAACTTACAAATCTGGTGTCATAAGTATG
Source organism: Viscum album (assembly GCA_963277665.1). Lineage (NCBI taxonomy): Eukaryota > Viridiplantae > Streptophyta > Magnoliopsida > Santalales > Viscaceae > Viscum > Viscum album. The sequence continues at coordinate 825,762,925 of OY728126.1, read as the reverse complement.
AAGACATCAGAATAAGGGATAAAGAAAAAAATGATGAATACTTAACTAGAGTAAATGAAATTTTTTGAAACATAAAAGTATTTAGAGATGTCTTGGAAGATTCTACAATTGTGAAAAACATATGAGAAAATTTCTGGATATGTTTGATTCTAAAATTTCTACTTTAGAAAATAAGGATGATTTGTCTCTTAATGAATTGCATAACTTTATTATTGCTTATGAAATGAAGAAAACCCAAGTTTTTAAAAACATGATAAAAGATGAAATGGATTTTGAAGCTATGAGAAAGATTAAAATCCAAGATATTGAAGAAACAGATCCTTGTGAGTCTGAAGATAAAGAGGATGATGAGCTGAATAAAAAAATGTGTCTCTCATATCTAAGAACCATCAAAGAGGAATAAGAAATTATGGAGGAAAAGTTCCTCTAAAATGTTTTTAGTGTGGTGGAATCGAGCACTTTGTTAGGAATTTCCCAAAGAAGAATGTTGGAGAATATCGATATGATTCTGATGAAAGACCTCAATGGAAGAAGTGGAACAAAAATGATAAAGAATATGAGTCTTCCAAAAAATTCAAGAAGAAGTATTATAGAAATAAAATAAGTATGATGAGTAAGAAGGATGAATCAAACTCAACTGATAATTATTCTTATGAAGATGAAAGTTCATAAAAATTCAGAACCATCATTGAAAAAGTTGAGAAAACAAAAGACTCCTTAGAGAGTGAAGAATGTGGTGAAGAATCTTGTAGAGAGTATCGTCTTAGAACTAAACTTCTTTAATGTATTTAACAAAACAAATCTCTCAAGAATGAAATTATAGTAATGAAGAAATATCCTCAAGAAGTTTCTGGTGGAATAAAATATGTCATCAAGAAAGAGGATGAATACATTCAGAAGATTTTATGTTACAAACTTAGAATTTTTAAAAATGGAAAGATGATTGAAGATATTAGAAAAAATTTAGAAGCTAAGGAAGAAGAGGTCAACAAGTTTCAACAAAACTACTTTAGTCTAAAAATACCCTAAGGAATATGAATGAAAACTTCAAAAAAGCGACAGAAGTAAAATATGAGACATCAAAAAATTTTGAGAAGGATCATTACGAGAATAAAGTGAAATCTTCTCTTTCTAAAAATATTATTTCATCTTATTCTTCTAACATTTTATGTTTAGGAAAATTTATTTGTAAATCTTTGGTGGAGAAAGGGTGTGAGAACCCTATCAAATCTACAAAAGTTAAAAACTCACTCAAAAGAAAAGATGGTCCAAATCCTGAGTATGTTAGAGCTAAAAGAAGTTATCAACCTCAACAAAGTTTCTATAGAAAAAGATCATTATTGAATATAAAATCATGATTTTAAGGCTATTGTTGGTGTTATGGAATCTATGGTAATAGAGATTATAATTTTTGGCACAATTTATCACTACTAGGAATAAGGTTTGAGAAAAGTGGAAGAAATAGTGAAACAAGAATAAGTAACTTTCCTAACTCACATAAAGTTTAAAAGGTAAATTCTCAAGATGTTAGAAACACTCCAAAAACGAATCAATTTGAATGCCTTGAGGAATTTTGTGGAATATGTGATCAGTCTGGTCATTATACTAAATGATGTATGACACTTCTTCCATAACAAGTTTCTTATGATGGGAAGGAAAAGAAATTTGAAAATAAGAAGTTTTAGGAAAGAGATTTTGTTGTTGAGACAGATTTGAAATAAATCAAAAGTAACATACCATGGATACTTGATAGTGGTTGTTATTCATATATGAAATTTTATATAAAAATTTTGAGTCATGTTGAAAGTCATGATGGGGGAGCAGTTACTTTTGGTAATTATGGTTCCTTAAAAATCAGAGGAATCATAATGGCAGAGATTTAAGAAGAAAAATTAAAATCCAATGAAGTTATACTTTTTTATGGGTTAAAACATAACTTACTTAGTGTAAGTTAACTTTATGATGATGAAAAATAATTAATCTTTAAAAACTATTCTAGTATCATCAAATGTGTGAAATATGGAAAATTTATTACAAAATGAGAATGAACCAGTGTAAATCTCTTCCAAATTGGAGAACACAATAAATCCTATTACTTGAGTATAAAAGATGAAAAAAAAAATTGTGGCACCGAAGACTTGGGCACCTTGGTCAAAAAATTATGAACAAAATTTCCAAATTTGATGTTGTTCGTAACTTGTCAGGGATAAAAATAAGAGATTGAGATGTTTTCATTACTTGTCAGAAAGGAAAGATGACAAAAAAAAGTCATAAAAGATTTGAGATTAAATCTAGTAGACCACTTTAGCTTATTCATTCCGATTTGTGTGGGCCAATGAGACATTAATAAATAAAAGGGGATTGGTACTTTATCACTTTTATTGATGATTTCAATTAGATGAAAAATATCATGTTCATGAAGCATAAGTCAAAGGCTTTTAAAATGTTAAAATTCTACATAAAATTCGTTGAGAAATAGTTAGGAGTTTCCATAAAGAATTTGAGAAAATATAATGGTACTGAATTTACAAACAATGTTTTTGAAACTTATCTAAGAAAGCATGGTATCAAACATCAGTATAGTGGTCCTTGTACTCCACAACAAAATGGAGTAGTGTAAAGGAAGAATAAAATCTTAGTTTTAATGGGAAGAAGTATGTTATAAGAATACAAAATTTTAAATTTTCTTTTAGAGAGAATTTGTTAGTACTGATGTATAGATTCAAAATAGATTCTTTTTTAGGCTAGAAACCAAAATGACTCCTTATGAATTGTGGTATAATAAAAAACCTCCATTGAAATACTTCAAAGTTTTTGGAAGTCTATGCTTCCTCAAAATAAAAAAAAATCCAAATATGGGAAAGTTTGATGAGAAAGATGAGTAAGGAACTTTCATGGGTTATTCACCAAATGGAAGAATTGAAAAATTCTGGAACAAACATTTACAAAAGTTAGTGTACTCATATGATGTAAAGGTAATTGAAAACCTAATTCCCTTCACAAAATTTTTTGAGAATATTGAGGAAGATAAATTAAATAATCCCCACAAAAGTGAATGCAACTCAGATGAGTCACATATTGAAGAAAGTGATGCTGGGAAAGAAACCATGAGATTTCCTACCTTACAAAATCATGTTGAATCTGAAAAAATTATTGGGAATCAGAGTTCTCCAGTTCAAACAAAAAGGAAGTTGAGATTAGAAAATCAGACTTCACTTATTACAGAAGTTGAACCAGAATTAGTTTCAGAGGTTGTTCAACATAAATAATGGGTGGATGCTATGAATGAAGAGTTGGATCATATTGAAAATAATGAAACATGTGAAATTGTTCCAAGGTCATCAAATAAAAATGTTATCAGAACTAATTGGGTTAATATATTTAAATTAAATGAGCATGGATAAGTTTCAAGAAACAAATCAATATTTGTTTGTAAAGGATATGCATAGGTGGAAGGTGTGGATTTTGATGAAACATTTACCCCTTTTTCAATGCTATAAACTATTCGAATGTTTCTTGTAGTGGCTTCTCACTGTAATTACAAAGTTTATCAGATGGATTTAAAGTCATTTTTCTTAAATGGTGATATTGAGGAAGAAGTTTACATTGAACAACCTTGTGGGTTTTTACTTGATGAGGATGGAAAAAAAAGTTTAAAAATTGAAGAATGATTTGTATGAGATAAAACAAGCTCCATGTACTTGGTATTATAAGCTCAACAATTTTTTGGGAATGTTTAACTTTTCTAAATTAAAAGTTGATAGTAACTTGTATGTGAAAAAATTTAACTCTAGAATATTAATTTTAATTATTTGTGTGGATGATATAATTTTTTTTTGGGGATGAAGAAAAGTTTTGTGATGAGTTTTTTGAGGAGATGAAGAATAACTTTAAAATGTCAATATTGGGAGAATTAACTTTCTTCCTTGGATTAAAAGTTGAACAAAAAGAAAAATATATCTTCTTATATCAAGAAATGTATGCTTGGTAATTGTTAAAGAAGTTTGGGATGGATGAATCCAAATAATTTTCAACTCTTATTTCAGTGAGCACAAAGTTGAGTAAAGATAAATATAGAATAAGTGTAAATAAGAAAGACTTTAAGAAGTTGATAAGAAGTCTTATTTACCTTATAGATTCAAGGCCTGATATTGTTTATGTTGTGACATTATGTGCCAGGTATCAAATTAATCCAAAAGAATCACATATTTTGGTTGCAAAGAGGATTTTGAGATATTTCAAAGGAACAAATTCACATGGGTTGTTATACAAAAGAAATAGTTAGATGATGTTTCTTGGTTATACTTATGTTGATTGGGATGGAGATTGTAATGATAGAAATCCAACCTCTGGGGGAACAATTTTTTTGGGTGAATTTTGTGTAAGTTGGCATAGTAAGAAACAAATTTCAGTAAATTTAAGTACAGATGAATCTGAATATGTTGCAGCCACTCAAGATTTTACTCCAATGTTGTGGATGAAAGTTCAGTTGAAATATTTTAAAGTAAATTTTTCTAAACCATTGAAGATACTTTGTTATAATAAGAGTGAAATTGATCTTTCTAATAATCTTGTCCAACATTCAAGATCAAAAAACATTGATATAAAGTTTCACTTTATAAAATATAAAGTTGATGTTGGAGATGTTTTTCTGGAATACATTTGAACAAAGTATCAGATTGCTGATATGTTTATAAAAGAAATGTTGAAGGAAAGGTTTGTTGAATTGAGGCTGCAACTTCATGTTCAGGCTCCTCCCATGTCTTCCTAAACCTCATAAAGAAACCCCCACCATGCATTAGATTATTTTTAAAAAGGGGGTGTAACAACCTGGACCCAAATAACCACCAGAACAGTGCTAAATGGGTCGGGTGTTACTACCTTAGGTGCACTTCCCCGAATGCCAAAGGCTTCCAACTAGCAGCGAGGGTCTTATAGGTATAGTGGGGAGGCTATACCCTCTCGGAGGATAATAATGGTACTAGTTTGAGTATAATAATAAATATGTAGTGGAATAAATGACTCAATAGACTCGAACCAGACCCGCAGAGCGGAAGCACATTCAATATCGATAAATAGTGGAAGAAATAAATGTAAACAACAACAGCGGATAGTAAACAAGACAGCATGATGATCACTTGTAACTACTACCAAATAATAAAACATGAATCCAAAGCAGGTCATACAAATCCATATATATATAAAGTGTGTAAATCGCTAACCAACAATAGCTACATAACAAGTAAGCATGTTGATACAGGAAAAAAAGTAGAACAAAATAATCTCCAACTATGCAAGACCTCAAGGTCCATACCATCTCCATGCAATAGCTAATGCAGTCCAGCTCTTGAAGCTATCCTTTTTCTTACACATAAATCCATAAAGTCTACATGCCTCCCGAAAGTCATGTGTAGGGTGTGAGATGAATCTTAATAGGATACCACCCAATGGTGCGTTCCTAATATAAGTGTTTAAGAAGGCATGCAGTTATAAGGAAAATAGTAAGTAGTACGATGCACATAATGAAACAAAACATCCACTAGTGCTCAGCAGTAACCGTGGAGTGTCACCTGTTTCAGCCAATACCATAATCTATGTCATGTAACCCCTCACCATGTACTCTATGACACTGCGTGTCTCAAGTACCGATGTCCTGAAGGCACGCCCAAGAAATAGTAGCTCAGAGGAACAATGATGTATTCCCTAAAATAAGTAACCGTAGGGACAACAATGTCTGCCCTCAAATAAAGAAATCAGGGGGTACAGCGATGTATGCCCTCAAACAATGTAACCAGAGGGATAGCAATGTCTACCATCAAATAATGTAACCGGAGGGACAGTGATGTCTTCCTTCAAATAACGGCGATCCTCTGACCCCAACCCGATAGCCTCAATGTTTTCCCTTGAAGGCTCCTCTCCTTCCACGTGGCTTCCTACGGCAAGAACCCCCAAACCAATAGTAACTAAACTGAAACTAACGGGGGCCTCTACCCACACAAGTGGTCAAAACTACCTCATCACAGAGTCTCTCTATATGTGCACTATTCAAAGTTCTAGATGAGCGGTAATCACCAATGTAAGTTCTCAGGACACAACCTCTCTGACACCTCATTCCCCTACAACCATTCCACTCAAGTCCGATGGCCTTTCCATCCAAGTAAATTAGGACATGCCCAACCTAACAGTAACACTACCTCAAGCCAACATCCATGACGCCTAATCCAGTGGTCAGAACCACCCAATGTAACCCGGCCCAAGCCTAACCTCTGATCAGCATCACTCATGAATATCTGAGTCATTCCAAACACAACCCAAAGGGTTTCATCATATGAAATTCAGAAATTACATATGTAACACTTCTAACCAAATCACATAAAAAAGAAAAACAATCTAAATAGTTGAATTTTCACTAACCCAATGGTTATCACACAGCAGCACTGAGGTCTTGAATGCCTCTAAATAACATAATCATGCTTTACTAGATTACAAATATGAGTTCTAAAAAAAGAAGACCAATTATAAACATTTTGGCACCCCCAGCCAAAATGCCCTAAATGTGCAACGACCCCTTGCCCGACCTCCCTCAAAAAAATAGGAAAAATGGCATACCCAAATTCATTCCATAGGTCTAATAAGAAATTTAATATACAATAGTAGATAAATTAGGGTCTCTCTCAAAATACCCAAATATTTTCTTTAAGTTGTGCCACCCAAAGGTCTACAAAAAACATGAAAGAAATTATGAACCACCTACCTGAGACCCGTAGATGTAGGCACGTCTGATATCGAGCTCAAATTCAAAGATGATCTTTGTATAACTACGTTTCTGTCAAATCCTAGAAATTCCACTCTGATGAAAACTTTGACGTGTGAGGCAAAGAAACTAGAATGAAACAGGGTGTGTGGTTTTAGCCTCATTGTTACGATCCCGCAGCCACTGGCAGATTGAATAACGGACATCAGATTATGATTCTAGGCTAGGAAAGTTTCTTCAAAACTTTGGAATGGACCTGTTCCGAAGTTGGGGAAGAAGAAGATGTTTTCTGAAATAAGACATGATGCTCTTTCATTTAAGCTAATAAAAATAAAAATGGACGACGTGTACAAAAGGACTACATGATGTGTAGTAGCCTTATCCATACTTCAACTTAAGTGGAGGTAGCCACACATCTAGGATGCCCCCACACAGGTCAACACACAGGTTGAACTCAGCCGGTACACAAAAAGGAGGATACACGGCCTGTCAAGAAACACTACATGTCGTGTAGTAGGAAATTCATACACGGTCATCACACGACATGTACTCGGTGAGCACATAGCTGGTACTCGCCTAACTCATAAATGGAGTGTACCTTAGAGTACACAGCGTGTAGTCTGAAAATTTATATAACTTCCTAGATTTTCCCAGTTTTCTCAAAAACAAGTCAAAAATTCAAACAGGGTTGGAATATTGACCCATTAAAAAAAACTCGGGTTCTTACAATCTCCCCACCATAACATATCTCATCCTCGATCTATTAAACAAAACTCGGAGATGGAATTGAACATACCACCCCGATCAAAGTAACCTAGACTACCCCGGTATCAAAGGTTCTGGCTAAATTTTTCAAGGGGCTCCCCACCTTAGGAATTTCCTAACTCGGTCTCAACCCTAAAAAACTCAACAAAGAAAAGGTTCATTAACCAGTTTTCGAACTCATGGTCCTCTCATGATGCATCGTCACCCTTGAACCTCATTGGTGCTCCTGTTTCATTCCCAACACCCCAAACATATCTCACACTGCATTTTTGTTTGCCTCTATGAGCTCCTACATCCCAAGGATGCTCAAAATGAACATGGTTCCTAGCACCTCAAGTAACTCACATTCCCGATGCCCCGATTCCCAAGGAACCTCAAGTAACCCACATCCTCGATGCCCTGAATCCCAATGCACCTCAAGTAACCCACATCCTTGATGTCCCGATGCCACGCATCTCATACATATATATAAATATATCACTCACCTGATATAGTGCCAATCCCACTGACGAGCATCTAGTTAGTTCACATAAATCTTGTACACCTCATGCACTCAAAACGAACAAGCCTCAACAGGTCAAGCCAAACGAAAATTGAGAAATTCACAACCACACTCGTTGTGTAACTCTTACCATCATTGGCTCACAATCTTGTTCAGCCTCTAGAAGCTCCATGACATGCATTTATCCTGAAGCACGACTGCCTGATGCTTGACCTCCATGTGGTGTTGCTCCAGTCACCAGTCACTGACCCCTCAGTTGGGTCCCACTGTCTTTGTCACGTCCTCTGCATGTAGACGAAACTCAACTACCCTCTCCTAGTACTAAACCTGAACCAACTCTAGATGCCACATTCTGTCCTGGTCCCTGTCTACCAGCTGTCTGAGAAGGTTGCCTACAGAACATCTCCAGATGCCTAACCTCTTCACATGATCGGCACTCTTTTGGAGGCCTATCACATAGAGTCCAAACATTTCATGGCTACCCACACTGAAAGAAAACCACTAAATAACTACTACAAGGTATTCTAGTTGATTCTTTAGCCTGATTTCCCTACTGGAACTCATCCTGTCCTCGGTTCCTATTATCCGCACCATCACCTGAAGATGTCAGTCGACCAACCTGGGGAATATCCCAATGGTTTCCCTCTACTATGAGTTCCTAATTCACCGCCTCAAAGAACAAACCTAGTATAAAGATATTTTCCTTGATTCTAATTGCATGTCATAAGACATCCTCAAAGCTCCTCACCCTTGTGGAGTCATTTATTACCATACCATGTGCAAAGCGAGACAGATCCGTGAAAGTAGTTTCACAGTCCATGATGGACATGCCTCCTTGCTGAAGGCTCAAGAACTCTCGATCTATCTCTTCCCTCAGTGTCTCTAGGTAAAAGGGGTCAAAAAAATGTCCTCAAAGTCTTTCCATGCTAGTCCCTCATGTCTGCGAGCCTGAACCTACACATCCCACCAGCGCTTTTCCGGTCCTCGCAGCATGTATGTCGCTAGCTTGACCCTCCGCCTTGGAGGCATCTCGAGCTGCTCAAAGATCACCTGTGTGCTCTCTATCCAGCTCTCAGCCTCCTATGGACCACCATCACCTTGAAAAAGTGGCAGGTGCTTTGATTGGAACTCCCGCATCAGATATACCATAGATGGATCTGTACCCGGTGCACCTCGGTCAATCCCCTGTAAGACACGTATCAGGCTAGCTCAAAGCTGCTCATCAAGCCATGGTCTAAATGCTTCCAAACCCTGTTGTTGTCCTACTTGCACTAGATCCTAGATTTGTCTTATCCTGGAGCCTGTACTTGCAGCTCATGCTCTGCCTGCACCGGGTCCTAAACCAGACCCTGCTCCTACGGCACTGTACCATCTCCCGCCTGACGCTCCATCTGAGTCGACTAAAAGGAACCCCCTAAATACCATAAATGGTCAGACAACCCATATATATATAACAATATATATTCAAATTAGATATAAAAAGTAGTAAAGAGGTATCATAAAACAACTACCCTTACTCTTCCCTATCGCAACCCATGCCCACGGCATCCCGACCTCATGGCCTCCTTACCTGCCCTCAACAGAGCCAAGTATCAAAAGTACCTCGAGCCTGGCCTGTCTTGACAAATAATGTTGCCTCAAACCGACTACCGATTCGCCCAATCCTGGTGATCAAAATCACTTCAACCATAGTGCATTCCTTCTCGTTCAAGAGCCAGACCCAAATACCCTACCACATAAAATTCTATAATATATAAAGCACGGAAAAAAACATTGCAATAAACAAGAAATTTTATCAGTAATTTCACCTATTCACATTTCAAAAGAATATAAGGCATGTAAATTGATATTATTTTCATGGAATTATCACTTCACAAAGCATACGTGTGATTATAAAATTGAAATACCCTAAAGATATACCTATTAAAATCCAAGAAACCAAGCCTTGTCGTAGTGAGATAAGGTCTAATTCTCCTTTACCGCACTGGGTCAAGGTTTACATATCACAATCATTAACATCACACACCAAGTGAGCCACCAAGGTGGAAATCGTATAAACTATAATATGAGAAAAAAATCCAATAGCAATTCCCACCCATGGAAACTTGGTCTATCGCTCATACCTAGGGCTTCATGCATCCAAGCACAAGCTAAAAACCCAATTCCAGTCACAACCTATCTCCAGTCTAACATATCTAAAATAGTAAAACCAGCATAAATAAAAAGATAATCCTCAATCTCATTAGTAGCTAGAAAAACACTCCTACTAAATCCATATCAAGAACTCCTTTGATACCACTTTGTAACAACTCAGACCCAAACAACCACCCGAACAGTGCTAAACAGTTCGGTTGTTACTACCTTAGTCGCACCTCCCCGAACACCAAAGGCTTCTGACTAACAGTGAGGGTCTTATAGGTATAGTGGGGAGGATATACCATCTCAGAGGATAATAATGGTACTAGTCCGAGTATAATAATAAATATACAGTGGAATAAATGACTCAGCAGACTCGAACCAGACCCGCAGAGCAGAAGCACATTCAATATCAATAAATAGAGGAAGAAATAAATATAAACAACAACAGTGGAAGGTAAAAAGGACAGCATGTTGATCACTTATAACTACTGCCGAACAACAAAACATGCATCCAAAGTAGGTCATACATATCCATATATATATAAAGGGTTCCAATGGATAACCCACTATAGCTACATAACAAGTAATAATTTTGATACAAGAAAGGAATCAGAACAAGATAATCTCCATCTAGGAAAGACCTTAAGGTCCATGCCATCTCCATGCAATAGCTAATGCAGTCCAACTCCTCAAGTTGTCCCATTTCCTTCACGTAAATTCATAAAGTCTACACGCATCCTGAAGGGCCTGTGTAGGGTGTGAGTTGAATCTCAATAGGATACCACCCAACGGTGCGTGCCTAATATAAGTGTTTAAGCAGGAATGTAGTTATAAGGAAAATAGTAAATAGTATGGTGCACATAAAGAAACACAATCTCCACTGGTGCTCAACATCCATCATGGAGTGTCACCTGCTTCATCCAATGCAGAAATCTATGTCATGTAACCCGACAGCATGTACTACCTGACACCACGTGTCTCAAGTACCAATGTAGTGAAGCCACGACCAAGAAATAGTAGCTAGAAGGAATAGTGATGTCTATCCTCAAATAAGTAAATGGAGGTACAGTGATGTCTGCCCTCAAATAAAGTAACCGGAGGGACAGTGATGTATGCCCTCAAATAATATAACTAGAGGCACAATGATGTTTTCCCTCAAATAATGTAACCATATGGACAACGATTTCTGCCCTCAAATAACAGTGAGCCTCTACCCCCAACCTGATAGCCTCAATGTTATCCCCTAAAAACTCCTCACCTTCCACATGGCTTCCTACGGCAAGCACCCCCAAACCAATAGTACCTAAACCACAACTAACGGGGGCCTCTACCCACATGAGTGGTCAAAACCACCTCATCATGGAGTCTCTATGTGTGCAAACAAATCAATGTTTCGGGTGAGCGGTAATCACTAAAGTAAGTTCCCAAGCCACAACCTCTATGACACCTCGTGCCCCTATGATCATGCTGCTCAAATCTGATGGCCTTTCCATCCAAGTAACACGGGCCATGCCCAACCTGATAGTCACACTGCCTCAAGTCGACGTCCATGACGCCCAATACTGTGGTCAGAACCACCCAATGTAACTTGGCCCAAGCCCAACCTGTGATCAATATCACTCAAGGATATCCGGTCCAAGCCCAAAACAACCCAAAGGGTTTCAGCATATGCAATTCAAAAATTACATATATAACACATCTAAATAAATAAAATAAATAGGAAAAACAATCTAAATAGTTGAATTTGCACTAACCTAATGATTATCGCACAGTAGCACCGAGGTCTTGAATGCCTCTATAAAATGTAATCATGCTTTACCAGATTAAACATATGAGTTCTAAACAAAGCAGACCAATTATAACCATTTTGGCATCCCCAGCCAAAATTCCCTAAATGAGAAACAGCTCGTCGCTTAAACTCCCTCAAACAAAACAGGAAAAAGGGCATACCCAAATGCATTCCATAGGACTAATAAGCAATTTAATATACAATAGCAGATAAATTAGGGTCTCTCTCAAAATACCCAAATATGTGCTTTAATACGCACCACCCAAATGTCTGAGAAAACACAAAAGAAGGTATGAACCACCTACCTGAGACTCGTAGACATAGGCACGTCCGATATCGAGCTCCAATTAAAAGTCTATATTTGTAGATCTACGTTTTCATCATGTCCTAGAAATTCCACTCGAATGGAAACTACGATGCGTGAGGCAAAGAAACTAGAATGAAATAGGGTGTGTGGGTTTAGCCTGGATGTTTTGATCCCATAGCCACTGACACTTTGAAGAACGGATGTTGGATGATGAGTCTAGGCTAGGAAACATTCTTTGGAACTTCAGAATGGACCTGTTCCGCAGTTGGGGAAGAAGAAGATGTTTTCCGAAATAAGACATGATGCTCTTTCATTTAAGCGAATAAAAATAAAAATACACGGCGTGTACCAAAAGACTACATGCCGTGTTGTAGCCTTATCTTTACTCTGACTTAAGCAGAGGTAGCCACATGGATAGGATGCCTTACATAAGTCAACACACAGCTTGAACTCAACCGGTTTGCTTAAAGGAGGATACATGGTGTGTCAAGCAACACTGAACATCATGTAGTAGGAAATTCTTACACGGTCATCACATGACATGTACTCGGTGAGTACATAGCTGGTACTCTCCTAACCCATACATGGAATGTACAGTATACGTTTTACTTATCATTATTTTTTTGAATCTGAAATTTGTGGTAATCATATAATGGGACAAAGAAAAGGAAAAGTGATAAAGGAAAGGATAAGATTGAGAGAAGAAGAAAAATGAGGTGGAGTTATCTTTACATGGCCACAAAATTTTCTTTCCACCATGGGATGGAATTCCTTCAAAAACATTACTTCATCTAGTAGTGTGGTGTCAAGAAACTTCTTCTTGAGAAAGGCTATGTTTTTATAAAATTAAAAAACTGGAGTTGTTTACAAAAGTTGAGTTGTGAAAAAATTTTGAGAGTTGGAAAAGTTTTTAACAAGGTTTGTCAAAAAATCCAAAGGGGGTATTAAAGAAACTTTGTTCTGTTTTGTTTTAAAAAAGTTTTGTATTTGTTGACAACTAAACTTTCGTAAGGAAGAATGTTTTTGATATACAGGGAGAGGAAGTTGTTGGTTGTTGGATGTTTATCTTTGTCGTAATCCGAGAAAGAAATAAGTTGCTGAGTTTGAAGGAAGTTGTTGAGTTTGAAAGAAGTTACTGATTTCGAACGATGTTGTTGAAAGAAGAAGTCCTTTTTCTACTGAAGAGTTATGAAAGAGGATGTTTTTGGAGAGTGAAAAGTCATAAGTTATAAAGTTTCTCAAACTTTCTAAACAAAATCAGATGATGATTTTTTGATCAAGTAGATCTCACAAAATCATGAAAACTTTCATGATAAAATATTTTGAATAAATGGTGGAGAGGTTTGAAGAAATTATAACCTGATATCTGTACAAATCGGAACCTGAATTCTGAAAAAATCAGAAACTAAATTATGCACAAATAGAAACCTAAATTCTTCACAAATCAGAACTTGAATTTTGCACAAATTGGAAACTGAATTTTTCACAAATCGAAACTTGTTTCCTAAGAAAATCAAAACCTAAATTCTGAGCAAATTGGAACCTGAATTATACGCAAATTAAAACCTAAATTCCGTATAAATCAGAACCTGAATTCTGTATAAATTAGAACCTCGATTCTGAGAAAATAGGAACTTGAATTCTGAAAAAATAAGAACCTGTATTCTAATAAAATCATAACCGATTTTAAAAACAAATCAAATCCAATTTTTTGAAGAAAACTGAATCACTTTTCTGAGCATGCTTCTAATAAAACTGAAAAAAAAAAATGAGCATATTTTTGAGAAAAATGAACCACTTTTCAAAGCATGTTTTTGAGAAAAATTGAACTTCATTTTAGATCATGTTTTTAATAAAAGCTAAACCACATTCCTTATCATGTTTCTAAGGAAAACTAAACCGCTTTTCTAAGAATGTTTCTGAGGAAAAATAAACCACATTTGTGAGCATGTTTCTAGAAAAATCATAACCAATATTCAGTATTATCATACTGAGTAAAGAGTTAAAGAAGTCAAACCAAAATTTCAATTTTGCGTAAATATAGAAGAAATTTAAGGATGTTTTATGAAGCCAAATTTTATGTTTTAATGCAATATATTTTAAGAGTTCTGTATATTTGAGGAAGCAGGAAAGTTTTTCAAGATTCTCGCCTTTGTTTTCTTAGTTGCATATAAATACTTGCTCAGATCATTTGTTCATTTGTAACTTTAACATATGGGAAAAATATGGAGCTCTAGATAATTCAAAGTGAAATGTTCCTAATAGATTTAATAAAGGTTTCTTGATTTTTTGATCAAGGAAAATAAGAATCATGCTTACTGTTCTAAGAATATCAGACTTATCCAAATTGGATTGAGGATTCAAACTGAGCATTTGTGGAGTAGATTCAACAAATTTTATATTCTTTTATTTGGATCTATTTTTCTCTAAGAAAATATTATAAACTACTAAGAGTCGGTATGATATTTCATATCGTGAGATAGAAGGTTTCTAACATGAGTTGGCACAATTTGTATTCACTTATTCATTATAGTGGATTTCTATAGACCCACGGGAGTGGCTATGGCAAGGATGTAGGTTCTCGCAGTGAAGATAAAACTTGTAAATCATGTTTGCCTTACTTTATTTACTATTATTTCATTAATAATTATGTTCTAAAGTTGATAAGAAAATTAATCTTAACATGTTGTAGGTATTGAGTTTCTTAAAGTTTTTTAAGCTTATAAAAAGTGAACTACTGATCCCCCCCCCCCATTATCATTTGTTATTAGATCCTTGGAACATCATATTATGATTTGTAACCATATATAGAACATTAACATGTAATTTATGAGTGTTAAATAATAATAATTAATAATTTAATTGGGATTAGGAGAGACAAAGAGTAACCCAAAAGAAAATGGCGGTTTGAGTAGAAAACCCTTACCTTGTGTACGAATGTGTTCTTCACTTGAGATTAATGTCCTGAATTATAAAATTAAATCCATTAATTATTTAATTAAGAACCTTGTTTACATGTTTTTTATTTCTCATAATTTTATTAATTTCATTTATGTTCTTTTTTAGGAGTTATAAGACAAATATTTATCACTCGGGAGCATTTGTTTCCTTGGTTTTCATGATCGGTATAATTTCATATGATAATGGAAGTTCATGTGGAATGGATATAATTATCTAGAATTGAATTTATATGGTATTGATGAGAATTTATTAGGGTAAATGGTTATACATATCATTTGGTGATATGTTATGAGTATGAATCATTAGATAAAACATTTAGTGATAATTATTCATATTTTTACGGTGGTTTTTTGATCACAAAGAACTAGTTTTTTATATTATTTAATATAATGTATAGATGATGGTTATAGAGTAATTAAATAATATTTAATACATATTTTATAATCTATTTCAATAATAAAAATGGTATCATGACCATCCTTGAATAATAATTTGATGACAGAACTTTGTTGTCCATGAAGGTTGTAAATCAGCACCTCTCAGACGATGGTTTTTTTTAATAAAAGAGAGAGAGTAAGGATATTGATGATGGATATTTAATTAACATGATATAATTCCAGTATATAGATGATACTGGAGTTACCATGAACATTTGGATAGAGGAGGTGAGGAGATAATAATAAAATAAGGGACTTAAAAGAAATTAAAAGGAAAAAAGAAAGAGGATTTTACCTCTTGAGTACTCCTCCTTGAGAACCACCTTAAGGGAAGGGGTTTTCATATTTTGGATAGAAAAAGAGCTCCTAGATTTGGGGAGAGACTAGGGAAAATTATTTGGGAAGAAATTTGAGAAGATTCAAGGCTTAGAGGAGTGAATAGAAGAGGGAGTGAGGGGTTGTTTTTATAGTGGAGGAGAGGAGTGATTTTGTAATGTCTTATTCATTATCTCATTATTTTTCTCAAGAAAAGAAATAGTGTTTTATTATTGTGAAAAAAACAATAATAGGTTCATGTGAGTTCTAAAATATTCCATTTACATCATCCATGACTCAATCATGGTCCAGAAATTCATTTATTTAGCATATTTCGTAAACTATCGAATTTCACTATTCACCAAAAATTCAAGTATTTTAGAAAAATCCTAAAAAATCAACCGAACCATTTTTCTATGTGTAGAACTAAAATATGAACTCTATTTTATCAAAATAATTTACTAAATAAGAGAAATTTAATTTTTAAATAAAAACACTATTTATTAAAAAATACATATTTTAAAATTAAAACTGATTTTATAATACATTCAAAAATTAATTAAAGTCTCATAAAATTATAATAAAATAATGGGAAAAAATATTTATCTAGGAATATATTTTATAAAAATTAATTTAATTTTAAACACATTTATTAATTTAAAATTGTAATTAAATATTTATTACTCACAAAAATATCAACACTTAATTATTAATTTTTAAAATATTAACTCTCATTTATATGGTGCCTAAATTTTATTTATACATACACGGGTGAGGTTTCTATCCATAAGGGTACATTACTATTCATAAGGTTAATTTACTATTCATAAGGGTGAATTACTATTCACCAAAATGTAAGTCAATCCTATCAAACTCTAAAAATCTTACTGATCGCAACCGTGTGTATCGTTTTTTTTTTGAAATTCAAATCATATAAGCTGAAAATATTTGTCTAGAAGCTATGTTATAACTATATCTTATAAAAATTCCCTTGTTATAAATCTTCTTAGTGTTTCATGCATTTTATATTAAATTTATTTGTACAACCTTGGGGTGTTACAATTTTATATTATTTATTTTATCCAATCTGATTCAAAATTGTTGATTTATTAAATGAAAAGTAGTTCTAAAAATAAACAATGTGCATCAAAACCAATTTACCCCTATCACAAATCAAGGATGAGGTACGTTTTACTAGAGAATAAATTGGTATATATTTTAAATCAATAATAAAAGTTTTATGTGATATGAAAAATCATATGTTACTTTCTTTATATGTAGATTGATTAGTCATAATACGAAGCCACTTCTATCCCACACCATGTGTTATGGAATGAGGCCTCCATAAATAAGAAGGTTAAACTATTTGATGAAAACACAAAAGTAGTATGGGAAACATGTGTAATTGTGAAATACTAGTAATTAATTATTATTTAAAACATTATTACATAAAAATGACTATTTATGTTCATATGTTTTTTATATGGTTTAGACAAAAGAATCGGTTTCAACCATACTGAAAGAAAAACTACTTTCAGTATCTTTTAAGTGGTCGGAGAAATATGGTCATGTTAGAGTTTTAGGTTTTGTAGTGTCTCCTTGAACTTATTTATAGAAGAAGAAAACACGGGAAGATACATGTCAGATGATAAAAGAATTGCATAAAAATAGTTGTTTTGTAAAATATTATTTTTTATTCTGGTTTGGAAGAGAAATATATGAGAAGGAATCAAAACAAATTGGAAATGTAAGAAAGATCATCACATGAAAAACCAAATTACCCTAAAATATTTGAGGCTATTCATTCCCCTTAACCACATACCTAACTCAAGGTAATCAATTTTTTCATTACACTTTCTCTTAAACTTGAATCAAATTGCTTCAGATAACTTTATATTACTAAAATTTTATAGGGTAAAGTTGTATGTGATTCTTATCAATCCACACCCACACACCACATTATTGTGAGGGGTACAGTGTATAATATCCTGGGATAATTTCTACACAAAAAAGAACTCCCAAAAGATCACATGAGAGTGGGGATTGAGTTTTCTCAAGAGACGAGCACTAAGTTTCCTCTTCCACATTATGATATAGATATTACAATGGTCAATGATTCTATTGGAACATTCATATCATGGCCATCCAATATTGTAATGATAAATGTGGTATGTCCTTAATAATTTTTTTTTAAATTAAAAACCTATAATAGTTGATGAAAAAAGGTCTGAATTGTGGTATAGTATTACAGATGGAAAAAACGATAGGGAAACATAAGGTCCAATCAAGAGAATCTAGTGAATCAACCAAGAAAGAAAAAAATATGTTCTGGGAGTTTTGTTTCCCTTCTAGTTCCACCATAACATATGTTGTCATTAAAACTTAATGTAGACACCATATTCAAATATGGATATGTTTTTTTACATTCTATATGAAGAATAAATATTTGGAACTTCCATTATAGATGTGGTTGGTCTCGAGAGTATAAATGAGATTATTGAGTTTGAATGGTTGGGAGTCTCTATTGTGAATACATACATAAGGTACATTTTCATAAGAAATCTATCAAAAAAACTCTCTAATATGTTTATTAAAGTTAATAACTATTCATATTTTCTATATGTGTTTATATTACTACTATATAAAGGTAAAAATATATGAATCAAAATTTGGATTTAGTAATACCTGTATCATTCGTATGGATGAAATTAAATTGGAGTCGAAATAAATTGATAAGAAAAAATGATAATCTAAATGAGGTATTTTAGAAGAAAATAACAGAAAACATACCCTTTTTATGCTTACAATTCATGTGTAAACCTATTTAATATAATCATATAAAATATATTTTAATTTTATTCATTACTTATTTGTATTTTTTTCATGAATCACTGGATGATGATCTCAATCAATCATGATACCCCAAATATTTATTTTTTTGGAACCAATGCATGGATATCCATAAAACCAACCACACATTATGTGTACTATGAATTTGTAATGAACTATAGTCAACAATTTATAGATAAGATTCGAATTATATGTTTCAGTCTATTTATTAACAATAATTTTTTTATGATAGGGAGATCTATAAATATAGGCTAAATCATGGTATTTAGTTAGTGAATAAATATAAGAAGCCTATGGATTACTTCAAATGGAAATGGATTAAGTTATATATAGAAATATTTAACTATCAAAACATATATCAAAATAATTTACTTATTTTGGTCAATGATTCTATAGTGTCTAAATCAAGATAACATAAATGATTATGGATATTATGTTTGAAAATTTATGAAATATATCATAAACTATCAAAATATTAGCATCCCTGAATAGGTAATTTATGAAGGTAATTACA
The DNA here is from genome assembly GCA_963277665.1 of Viscum album. Classification (NCBI taxonomy): domain Eukaryota; kingdom Viridiplantae; phylum Streptophyta; class Magnoliopsida; order Santalales; family Viscaceae; genus Viscum; species Viscum album. The sequence goes on along the minus strand of OY728126.1, from coordinate 825,743,592 downwards.
ATTTCATTAAAAAGATTTATTAATCATTTTTTTCTGTATTTTAACTATAAAACATATATCAAAATAATTTACTTATTTTGGTCAATGATTCTATAGTGGCTGAATCAAGATAACATAAATGATTATGGATATTATGTTTGAAAATTTATGAAATATATCATAAACTATCAAAATATTAGCATCCCTGAATAGGTAATTAATGAAGGGAATTAAAATTTTATTAAAAATATTTCTTAATAATTTTTTTGTTCTGTATTTTATAAATACTACCAAGATTTACAAAAATTTAAGTACTCAAAATTAGAAGTAAATTTTTTTAGAGGTGAGTGGGTAGTGTACATGGTGTCAAAATGTTTTTTGACATCAAATTTAGGTGATAACCTACTATATTTGTGATCTAGTATGGTCTATTACCTTATAAATAAATTTGGGGTGTGAAGAATTTGTATCAAAATAGTTATATATTAATTTTTATTGTTTTTTAAATGATAAGTATAATAGAGGAAATCAATTTGTTTAGAAAGTAATGGGTACAACATATAGTTTCATAATGTATACATACATCATGAAGAGGTGAATTCCTGGTACATATTTAGTTAATTTTATCATCATTTTATCTTTTTTTTTATTTAATGTCATTATCATTTTTATTTGATACTTATATTTTTAGATTTACACATTGGATCAAAACACACATCACAAGATCAAAACTGATCAAATGAGCTCAGATTGTTTTCAAACCTTAGTAAAACGATCCATAATTCATTTTTCACTTGTAGGAATTGACCACATTATGATCTGACACATGATGTTGTTGGTATGACCCTATGTTTGTGTTTTCACTATAATAGTGTCATTTTAGGTAAAAACTTGCGTCACATAACCAAAACTGAGAAAACGATCTCATATTGTTTTCAAGATTTAGTATAAAAATACGTAACACATTTTTCATGTTTAAGAACTGACCGCGTATCAACATGGAACCTGATGTATCCTTTATGACTTGAATTAAATGTTTTCAAAATAATGGATCCATTTTAGTTTAAAACACACATAAAATGGCCCAAAATTAAAAAACAAGATCATATTACTTTAAAACCTTTTCAAAATGTTTCATAATTCATTTTTCATGTGTAGGAATTTATTTCACATTAGTCTAACACATGATGTGGTTTATATGACCTGAAGTGTGTGTTTTCAATACAAAAGTGTCATTTTAGTTTAAAAACAAATCAAATATAAAAAACAGAGAAAATGAGCTCTATTTATTTAAAAATTTTGGAAAACGGTCCATAATTCGTTTTTCACATATAGGAATTAACATCACATCAATCTGACACATGATGTGATCGATATGACCCATAGTGTATGTTTTCAATACAAAAGTTTCATTTTAGTTTAAAACACATGTCAAATATCCAAAAATACTAAAATGAGATTGAATTGTTTTCAAATTTTAGAATAATGATCCATAATATATTTAAAATGTATAGGAATTTACTGTATGTCAATTCTAAATATGATGTGGTTGGTATGACTCGAAGTGCATGTTTTCAATATAGAATTATCATTTTAGTTTAAAATAATTATCACATATCCAAAATGATAAAATGATCTCAAATTGATTTCAATATTTTGTAAAAAACCATAATATATTTTCAATGTGTAGGAATATACCACACATCAATCTGACACACGATGTGGTCTATATGGATCAAAGTTCATATTTTCAATACAAAAGTTACATTTTATTTTAAAACACATATCAAATATAAAAAACCAAGAAAACAAGCTTTTATTTTTTCAAATTTTATAAAAATGATCCATAATATATTTATGATGTGTATGAATTGTCCACATTTAATTTTGACACATGATGTGGTCGGTATGACTTGAAGTGCATGTTTTTAATATAGAAGTTTAATTTTGGTTTAAAACACGTATAACATAGAAAAAATAAAAAAAAATAAGCTTGGATTGCTTCCAAACTTTGGTACAATGATCTAAAATATATTTATGACATGTAGGAATTAACCACACATCCATACAACACACATTGTGGTCGATATGACTCAAAGTTCATATTTTCAATATAAAAGTGTCATTTTAGTTTAAAATGAGTATCACATTGCCAAAACCAAGAAAATGAGCTTGGATTATTTTTAGATTTTATAAAAAAATATAATATATTTCTGATGTGTAGGAATTTACCACACATCAATTTGATACATGATGTAGTTGGAATGACTCGAAGTATGTATTTTAAATATAAAAGTATCATTTTAGTTTACAACATATATCACATAGCCAAAAATAAGAAATTGATCTCAGATCTTTTCCAAACTTTAGGAAAAAATCCATAATATATTTATGTTATGTAGGAATTGACCACATGAAAATCCAATATATGATGATTTCAGTATGATTCAAAGTATGTTTTTTCAATATAAGTGTCATTTTAGTTTATAACATGCCTCACAAAGTCAAAATTGAGAAAAAAATATCATATTGTTTTTAAAATTTATGATAATTATCCATAATTAATTTTTGACATGTAAGAATCAAATGCACTTCAATCCAACAGATGAAGTGGTTAGTATGACTTGAAGTGTCTATTTTCAATATAAAAGTGCCATTTTAGTTTAAAAAGTGTATCACATAGACAAAAACTAGAAAATGAGATTTTATTGTTTTCAAACATTTACAAAATTATCCATAATTCATTTTTGACATGTAGGAATTGACTGAACATCAATCGGAAAAATGATGCGGTCAGTGTGACCCGAAGTACATGTTTTCAATATTAGGGTCATTTTAGTTTCAAATGCCCCTCACATAACCAAATCCAAGAAAATAATCTAATATTTTTTTCAAAAAATAGGAAAAAGAAACATAATATATTTATGACATGTATGAATCAATTGTACATCAATATGACACATGATTAACTGATAATATCATTAATATATATAGTAATTAAACATATATTTTTTCATATATGGATTATATAACATTAAAATTAATATTTTTTTATTTTTTATTTAATTTTATTTAATAATCATTGGATTTATTTTAGGTAAATACTTTTATACAGAGTTTTATTTTAGAAAAGAGCTTACTAGTTTTGATTTTGTATATGGGTTGTAATATTTTTTTTGTTAATTGTAAATATGACATTAATATAAATATTTTGTATGTAAAATTTGAATTCAAATGATAGTGAAATGTGTTATTTTTATTCCAATATGTTTTACTATGTATTTCTTTTTTTTATTAATTCTGATTGGGTTTTATTTTATAGTTATGTTACATGGCTGCTGAAGGGTTACAGTTGTGTAGCAGCTAAAATGGCATTTATCAATGCTCAATGAAGCCCTGATAAAGAGTCCCTTTATCATCACTTCATCTAGAACTGATAAAGGGTTCATTTATCAGTTCCTCATCTAGCATTGATAAAGAATTCACTTATTAGTGCTTCATTTAATTCCAATAAAGGTTGTGGTATTTTAATATCGCTTAGATTGAAATCACTTTTAAGCACCGAAAAATATGATTTTTAGTTCTATTAAAAGCATTTTTTGTAGTAGTAGGGTTATAATCAAATATGTTTACTTGCACTTGATTCACCTGTTTTTGTAAATAAACCCAACTAGTTATTATATAGATGCACTTGATGACTCATCCTCCACCCTTTCCTCCTCTTCATCCTCACATTCCAACTCCTATATGAAATGGTACACTAAGGTCAGTAGATTATGGAGATAATCAGAAGACCTTTTTAAATTAGTGTGAATAAAGGGTTACTAATTTTATGTGATATCCTTCAATTCATCCATGACTTGGGTTACCTGACCCTCCTAAGATTCATCCATGGGCGCACTTACCTCACCTTATTAAGAGGATTCCACTCAACCTATGTTTCTTCCCCAAGAAACATTATCACTAGACTTCCTTAGATCTACTTCACAACCCAGTGCTTCCTATGATGGCGCATCCCTTTCTGGTGCTCAATTATTTTTTCCACTGAAAATGACACGCACTTGGTTAGTAAAGCTTTAACCTTCATCAAGACAATGTTCCATCACATCCAAATCATGAATATAAATGAATATTTCTTTCTGATCAATCCTAGTATTGATTTTGGACAACGCAACTTTTAGAAGATCTATCCCATGTGAAATTATATATAGCCATGATTTTTCCCATGTGAAAATTGATCATATCATGTCCTATTTACACAAGAACATGGGGAATGTTGTGTTATCAAAAACCTCTATAATTTCCTAGATACATTTCCCCAAATCAGTTCTAGATATGATTAAATTAGTCTCTAAAAATTTTCCATATTCCTGGACTCACTTTCTTAAAACCCCTGATTCAGAGACCTCACCCTGATGCAAGATAGGATGCCTCAGAGATCCCTAAAAATTCATTATTTCCTTTAAATTGGCATATCTTCTCTATTGTTTTACTTCTTGGTCTATGGAACACCTTATACCCTTCCTCCTATGAGCCTATTCTAAAGGATCCACTTAGATCACTCATTGTTGGAGTGATGTAGTAGGTTATGCTACCTCTCAAGTGTTTAAATGACCTTGGGTGAGCCTGATGGGAGCACCTATTTTTAGGATCATAATTCTATAACCAAAATATCATGATTAATCAATCACCGCAAATTTATAATTATTTTTAGGTTCCTCTCTGAGCATAAATTGGTTTTTACATGTAGTTTGATCCATTAGAGGAAGTAATACTAGTAAGAAAACCTATTCAACGTATATATCTGGCATATGGTGCTTTATTCAATTCATGTAACCAACACCCCACCTATGAAGTAAATAAAGTATGTCCTTTGGTTGATTCTCCCATTCCTATCCTTGATGATCTCCCCAGTTGGAGATTTGAAGGGTTAGAACAAGAAGCTACTCTGAGACCCAACCATGGTAGTCACTTCAACCTCGTTCATCAACATTGCTTACACCCCCATAATAGCTAGTAGAAATGGTTGGAAGTTAGATCCAATCATAGTGATCTGGTTTGGGTACTAATGGAACTTTAATCATGTATAGATCCATATTTAGAGGAATTATAATGAGTCTTAGAGTTTCATGGGCATTTACCTCTAACTAACATTGCCAAGTATTCTATATAGCCTATCCATAACTTTTATTTCTATGTTAAAGTAGGTGTTTCTCACCATTATTTTTACCATGATGAAATTATTTATGTGTACACCCATTTATGAATCTCTAATAAGTATCATCTACTCACTCAATAAATAAACTAATGATATATATATCCTAATATCTTGGACTCTTTTCTTCAAATTAAAGCCTCATTGGGTGTACTTCCCCTCCTATGGAATCAATTATTATGACCCAAAATTTCTCTGTTGCTAGAGCCCCAAAAAAAATTTGGGCCTTCCTGGCATTAGAACCTTCAACGCATTCAGGGAAAACTAAAACTAGGACCTGAAAGGGATGTTTGGACATATATGTGGATGGTGGTACTATAATTCTAATAGTGTCCCTAGTTGTATAAATGCCAACAATTTCATCATCTTTGTATACTTCTAAACATTGTATACCAGTAATAATTCATCATACATTTCTATGTTAATGGGGAATCATCAAATTTTCAAAATATCCTAGAGGATGATCCTTAATTCCTCATCATAGAGGTGAAAGGTTTTGGTACCAGGCTACCACTAACTTAGCAGTTCTGGCATTAAGTCTGAATGTTTGTAGATGTGAAATTGAGAAATCCAAACCACCTCGAACAACCCTACTTGAATCAGATCATTCTAAAATTCCTCGTAAGTATTCTTAACCAAATTTACCCAGGTCCATTCACTAGTAAAGTTACCTATTGGTTATAGATCTCATCTTTTAGACAATAAATGGAGACAATATATAATTTTCACTTGGAAAATTTTTTCATAATGTTGTGGAAAGGTATCAATAGGCTATAGTTCATCATTGATCATCCTTGTCCTATTTTATTGCATGAAGACTATTCTTGGATCATGATTTCTCATGGAATAACCCCCAATAATGACATCCCATTGATATAGTTCATGTGAACTTCTAATCCAAATTCATGGAGCATCAATGGTGGAATATGAAATCATCCAATATTATGAGATTATTCAATGGAATTCAACTACTTAATAGGTAATATTTATATGCATATGTTAACATGTCAAGAATCATCTGGTCCTAGGATTGAACCCTCCTACCTAAGGTGATCTATGGGTTTCCAACCATCATATTTCTCTATCAGAGAACAACATTTTCATCATGAATATCCATTTTAGGAGGTTTAGGAAATTTTATAAAGTTTGGTTCATTTAAGACTCTTCACAAAATCCTTCCTCATAGTATAAAAAATTCTAATTCATAGGAGTGTTCTCATAGAAGTTGTCTCAATAATTATTTATTCATTAAAGAGAGTTATAAAAAATCCTTCTTTTGTGAGGAATAAGGATTCTTATCCTGATATACTCACACAATTCATAGTTCCACTAAAATATAGAATTCAAAAAAATCATGAAGTGCTCATGGCCCTCTTGTGGAGGTATTATAGGGAAATAGCATCTTGAGTTACATGAATCAGACACCAATCTATATAGAAATTAACAATTTTCCTCCAAATCAGATTCCCTACTCTTTCTTTAAATCCCATTTTGCAGGGGGGGTTGATTCCATAAAACATTTCTGAGAATAATCTAGTAATAAATATGAGTTCTCGATGGCCAAACAAAAAAAAGAGGGAAAATATTGATTTTCATGTGACATGGTGTTATGTGAATAAGTCTTAGAGCACCGTGCAATAATGGACTTGTGTGAGTGTGAAATTCTTCCATGAAAATAACCATTTTTGCATGAAAATGTCTAATAAATAACCCTTAATCACCTCATTTGGTGGATAAGACTCCAAAGTTCAAAGGTTCTACACTATCAATTTTTATATCTCCTTCCAAGCACTTTCACAACCTAAGCTCATCATGAACTCCCATTAGTTGAGATACTATAATGAATTACATTACATAATTCCTTAAATTATTTAGCTTGTGTTTGATATTATTTAATTAAAATCACCTCAATGAAGAACACGAGTTCATGTAAAGTAAATTTTTTTCACAACTCAATGTTTTCTAGGATACATGAAATACGTGAAGCCCACACATAATTTTTAAGAAGACCATCTATAACAAAGTAATATATCTCACAAATCTATGATATTTGTGTAAATATCATGTCTCAAAAACCCCCTTCCATGTTGACCTACTTGGTACCTTTATCATGATTCATATATCCATAGAATTCAATTGATCATGTGCACCCTATAAACTTGATTAGTCCTTACTCATAAAAAAATTCCAAATGAACAAATAGTATAATAGACTTTTACACACAATCCATTTATAAGAAATAAAAAGCTGGGTAAAATCCATGAATATTACTCATTATCATAGTATTGGTAACAAAATATGTATGTAATCATCACTGATGCTCTCCCAATTCCTATTCAATTCATAGGTAGCATCACAATCATTACCCTCAATCAAATATATTGTGCAAATGTAATCCCCCTGTATCATTATCTCATCCTAGTTCCCTAACTGGGAGTGGGAAGCTCAATTTTTAATCACCACTCAATCTTTTTATTTCACCCCTTCTATGATACAAGAATCCTTAGTGCATGAGATTAGATTGTAGATTTCTGTATGTGATGAGCATAAGATGCCCCATCTAACCATCATGATATGCCTCATGTGACAAGCATGAGATTAATCCTATCATATGGGTAACCAAAAGTATCAACTTGACACCATCCCTCGTTAAAAATACTTTTGTGGATTGAGAATCCTTACCACATGATGTTGAAATGTATGGTATGACCTTGTCACATGACCTTTAAACTATTAAACTCGAACTATATGGGTTTTGATTCTTATTTTATTATAGGATATATAGGACGCCTCTTTGAGGTATAATCCCATCCCCCCAAAATTCCAATATCAATCCCATCTCACGTCTACCACTTCAGAGGTAGTGTATCTAAAGCCTGATCATATTTTCCAATCCTACCACACCATACAACATCCCCACTAGATGTTAAAATGTTCTCTCCCTTGACTGATGAGCATAAATATACAACCTAACTATATAGATTTAAATCTATATCTTTATTTATGTGATGATTATGTGACCCTAAAAACCTTAGGTGTGAAGTCCTAAAATCTAGTAGCCTAGAACTGGTGATTATTTTATAACATTGGAATATGATATAAGAGATCTCATCCCATAGGACTAAATAGTTTTGTAGTATTAAAGAACTAAATAAATACATGATTCACACTTTTACATTGGAAATAAAAAATAAACAACATAAGAAACATTCTTATATCCTATATATTATTCATAATATCCTTCTTAATATCATGGTGAAAGGAAAAAAAATAAAGGGTGATATCATATTCTCAATAAGGGTTACGTACAGTGGAATTTATCATGAGTAAATATTAAATAATTGAAATTAAAGAGTGGATAATCAAAAAACATGACATTCAATACATAACTTGAGTTCAATGAGAATCCATGTATAACATAAACATAGAAAACACATGGGCAATGAAAAATGAATTCTTAATGAAGGAAATACAAAATTCTGTACATTCATGATCAATGCCTCTCAACCAATAAATCATGAATATTACCATCAAGTAATCTCAACCAATACATTTTCTTTTTATCAAGGCCTCTCAACTAAGAAATTATCATTTTGTCAAGGCCTCTCAACCAATATATTATCATTGAGTGGGATGGAATACCCCAAATACCCAACTATTATGATAAGATATTATAATCTCATCCTATAAATCATACCAATCTATTTTTTATCATGATACATATTGATGTTTCAATGGTCTATTAAATTTTGGATCCCAATCATCACTTACATGTCAAATGCATTCCTTATAATTATAATGATAAATACAATTCATTCAAAAAAGTCCATATAAGTCAATAGTTATCTATATTAAATCAAGAATATGAAAAATCAATAAATAATCATTATAAACCATCCATATAAAGAATTAGGATGTTATTATTTCAAAATATCCCTAGTGGATCATAAGTAAAAGAAAGGGTCTTTGTCATTTCTAAATAGAAACATTATAAAAATTATTTTAAAAAATTCTTGAGGAAAATACCCTTTTCACTTTGAAAGAAAAAATATATTATCTGTAAATAACCAGAGTGAAATAAAATAAAATGGATTTATCATAAAATAATCATATAATTTCCTTCAATGTAAATTTAAGCATAAACAATTCTGATTAAAATGAGATTGAAATATAAATCCCTTACATCATGTTTGAATTTCTTCGTATGTGATTTAAACCTCATATATAATAAATATATATTTATTATAAATATATTATAGAACCATAATTATATATATAATATCATATATGATTTACTTATAACTTTTATCACCTGTTTATTAAAAAAACATTATTAAAATCAATGTTCTGGGTGATAACTGTTTCATCATTCATGAATGTTTCGGTTTGATTATTTTGGTCCTCATAATTTGATCATTGTTGAATCATATCTAGAATTTAATTTATTATATAAATATCATATTTATATAATATATATATAGTCATCTATAAAATATAGATAGAGATAAATTACTTACACCATTCATGGAGATGGTAGGTCATACGTATGCATGAACGTTGTTTTTATTTTTTGACAGATGGAATGAAAAAAAGGTAAATTAATAATTAAACTTTAAATTATAATTTTTATATAATATATATCATATATATTTATTAAATATATACTTATTATCATCCAAGTAAATTTTAAATGAAAAATGGATCACGTCACTTCGTGATGGTGGTAGTCCACACATACGCATGAGCGACGTTGTCATTTTCCAACAGGTTGGAAGGTAAGAAGGTATATAATATATTATAATTCAAAAAGAATATTTATGTCATAAATATAATATAATTTCATTATTTCCATCTTTATAACCATCCATGTAATGTTGTGATGAAAAATCAATTACACAGCTATGTAGAGACGGCAAGTCATACGTATGCATGAGCGATGTTTTCACTTTTTATTGGTAAAAAATAGATTCAATATGGTTTTACCATAATCATAATAGCATATAAATATTTGTATGATACAGTATTTATTATTTTAGTACATTTTCAACACATTAAGAGTGATTATAAGAAGAAATAAACTAGAAAGAGTTGACAAAGACAATTACCTCTTCTTTGGTAAACTTCCTTTATATCTACTCTTGAGGGACCTAGGGTTGGACATTTAAAAGATAAAAAACCTCTATAACTTGTATAAGGATGTTTATAAGGTAATTTGGAAGGATTTTATCAAGTTATGTTTCTCAAAGTGGTGTAAAAACAGTGAAGGGGTGTCCTTTTATAAGTGAGGGGACGAGGATTATTGGAATTTTGTAAAGTATTAAATTAATATAAATTAATTTTTTTATGTCAAAATTTCTGTAAATTTATATAATTATAATATAATATGATTATGATTATAAATAATCCCATAAAATAAATTTTTTACATTTATTTGTTATGTTTTATCTCTTATTGTTTAATTTTAATCCCCTGTTAACCCTTTTTTCAAAAAGGTTGGGGCCGAAGTCTCAATTTATTATTTAAATAAAATACCTATTTTGTCTGGGTAGAGGGAGACCCATTACATAGCCCGAAGACCCAAATCCAAGTGGCCAGAATACAAGGCTTAAAAGCCCATTTTTTGGCCCAAAGGACCCCTCGGTGAACAGTAATGCCACAGTACCGGCACTACTACAGTTACTGCTACAGTGGCCAGAAATTAGCCCATGCCCATATTTGATCCTAGATCTTTTTAATGCCATGAAAGAGCTTGTACCCCTTGGTTACATGCTCATCGGAAAATATTTACGTACAATATAATAAAAATCATTATTATACTCACATAAAATTTGAAATCTACACAAAAAAATGGTGCAACATGAGTACTTCCCATGAGGTCACCCATCCTAGTACTACTCTCAACCATGCACGTTTAACTGTAGATTTCTAATAGGATCTGGTGCATTAATGATGGTGTGATCGCACCCCCTGTTAACCCTTTTGACAATTACCAAAATATTAAATTTATCTATATTTTAAGGGTCAAGAATGATACCATAAAAGGAAAAACAACCCATAAATAGAACATGGTTGATATTTTGAACAATATTACATTAATTTGTATGAAGAAATTATTTTTATGAATTTTAAATTATTTAATAAAATATTTTTTATTTTATAATATCAATAATATAATTTTTGACACTATTCATTTAATTTGACTTTAAATACATAAATAAAATGAGGTAATTAAAATATAATCATTTAACACATCCTTAACATGTCATGTGTATATATAAAATTATTGGATCACAATAATTCATCCAATTTATTTTACTTTTAATATTTTTAAAATAATTTATTTTATTTTTCTATTAATTGAATAAATATTGTGTCGGTGTTGCGTAAGCATTTAATCTAGTTATTAAATCACTAAATTTTTAAAATAAATCATCATGATACAAAAATTCATTAATATTTAAAATAAAATTTTATAACCAAACATAAGTTATATTTAACCCTATCATAAAATACAATAAATATTAAAAGAAGAAAAGTGACGTTTTTGTCTTTATCTATCAATTAAATATTATTAAGGTCAAAATCAAAGAAATACGGTATAAAGTTTCCATTTTTTAAAACTTGGATGAACACAAATATACTTATTAAAAGAATATAGAGGCCAATTTTAGGGTCATTTTTTATCCCTTATCATATTATTTTTAACCTTAATTTTCAGATTTACCCTTATCGATGTAAAAATTTTTCCACAGCTACTATTCATAATGGACAAAAATAAAAGATAACTATTTAAAAAAATGGAACTTATGATTCAAAATATGAAATAGATTTTTCAATATTATATTTTTATAATGTTCGGAAATTAATTTAAGATTAAAACTCAAAACGCAATGAAAACAATTTTTCAAAAAAATTACTTTTTAATTATAAAAATATTTGTATAATAAATTCAATTATAAAATTGATTCCAATAAACTTAATTATATTATTAATAATATAATATAACTAATTTTACTTTTAAACTATTTTAAAATAAAATTTAACTTTGTAAATTCTTGAAAGAAAAATATAGTTTTCAATAAACAATAATATTTTTCACCATTCACTTGAAAAACAATATTTTCAGAAAAATATTAAAAAATCACCCTAGGATAATTTTGATATAAAAATTTAAAAACTAATATTCTTTTTAAATATAATTTCTAAATTTTAAAAAAATAAATTACAATATTCTCTCATAAAAGAAATAAAACATTTTTGAAGAAAACATATTTTTAAAAAAATAAAATGACTTTGCAAAAAATTGAGTTCTTATTTCCTAAAATTTTATCAATAATTTATTGAGTATAAAATTTATATATTTTTTATAATATTTTTAATATTATTCATAAAGATCAATTCAATGTCTCGATTATAATGGTTATATTTAAATAATAATATTTCATTGTTCATTTAAGCTCAGTGTTTCATGTTGTATACATTATCAAACTTATTGTTCTTTTAAAATCTCAACATGATACCTTAGGTGAAAGGGCCTTAGGTGTTAATGACATACTTTTATATGTGATAATAAAAAAAATTCTCAAGTCATAATCATAATATGCCTCATGTGATTGGCATGATATTCCTTATGTGACAAGCATAAGAAGCCTATGTGATGAGCATAGGATTTATCCACACTTTCCTTAGAAGATAAGCCTAAGTTCCTTATCTAGTATTATGATGACTAGATGAATCATTTTAGTATAATTTTATTCCTTGGGTGATAATCATGAGATTACTTATGTGGTGATAATAAGTTCCCTAGTGTGATGAGCACCGGATGCCTTAGGTGATGAGAGTAAGTTTCCTTGTGTGATACCCATAGGATTCCTTAGGTCTCAAACACAAGATTCCACATGCATAAAATGGATATAAAATTCCCTCATGGAACATCCCAAGTAAGATATATACTCCCAAAATAACTAAAAATTCCTAAATATTCATGAAAACCCACCTTCTCCACATAATATTTTTGACTTAACAAGGTAGCAAGAAGATTAATTAACTGGTGTCCATATAAATATGGTGTGATAAATGAGATTGAAAAAATACCTTGATTATATGTGGTAATACCAATCTTGGAAAAAAAATATACATAGGAATCCAAGGAAGGAAGTTCTATTATCCCATCATCTTGTTCCAATCAAGGAGACAAGACCATCACCCTCGGTGGTTTGAGGTCACCTGCCATTAGAAAGTGAGAATGTGAGACTAATAAAACAACCATTCTAGGAAGAATTCATCCATGATGCATCAAGTGGTGGTCCCAATGGAAGAATTATAAATATTTTTTAAAATACATGTTTATAATTTCATCGGAATATATTACACACCAAAATCTTTGTGATGGAATTGGACTATAACCATTGGAATATGTTGATTTTATTTTGATTTTATTACAATTAGCCTAGATAAATTACAATTTGATCATGGAAGTTTTTTAAAAAGGAGATTATAAATTTAAATGAGTATTTTTAGAATGAAAAATGGTATAATGAAATAATAAAGTTCATATCCATTTTTAATTTTGTAATCATATCATTGCTAGAGCACTTCCAACTTTATTTTTCTTATGTTTTTCTTCACTAAGAGTTATCATTATGTGAGGAAGATATTGTAAATCTCATGGTTTTACATTTTAACCATTCATTTTATGATTCATCATGATCAATTATTTTTCAAGGAAAATAAGTTGTATCCTTTGATAGTGTGTTGATGAATCTTGGGGATAAAGATTGTTGTTTATCATGGAGACTAAAAATGAGTTCAGGTATAGATCTTTTTACTACCAGTAATTCTCTCAATGATTTTTTGGGTGTTGGATCTTATTGCTATTAATGAGCTACATTTGAAGAAGTAATAGTTTTGTAACTTAGTAAATTTTGATAAGTTTAGAGTCGATGAAGTTTTGGTGTTGGGACATGGATGCCTTGGATCTGGTTTACTGAGGAACCTACTATTTTTGGATTAAAAGTGATAAATTTTTTTATATGAAGGTGTTTTTTAATAATATCTTTTATAAGAGTACTCATGTTGTTATATGATACTCAACATTTTTTTTTACATTTTTCACTGCATATTTTTTTATACTTTGTTAAGTTATATCTTCATAGAGTTTTTACCTTCACTATATACATTATGTTTATCGGTTAAGTGTAAGATTTGTAATTGTGTGAAATTTCACTTCTTTCATATTTAATACTCTAATTTTATCAGAAATAGTATCTTCTAATAAACTGTATATTTGAGTGGGTTGAAAATTCATAGATATTTTTTATAATAATTCACCATTTCTCTTATATTAATACCTTAATTTCATCTTCTATCTAGGATATCAATTGGTACCGAAACTTCATTTTATATCAAATATTCATCATAATTACCCATAAAGAATTTAAGAGAATTAAATAATTAAACAATAAGAATTTTTTAATCCATAAGATATCAAAATAATTTCAAAAAATATAATTTTATATAAATTATATTAAAATCAACATGAAATAGAGAACTATCCTAACGAATCAATAATGAATCCCTGCCGTGATGGAAGATTATCAATACTTGATCTTTGATCATGAAATCACCTCCCCCTTATGGGTATATATTACCCTCCTCTAATATCCTCCAACCCTAATAACCTATGGTTTCTTATAAATAATTTTTAACCTATTAATTAGATAGATTAGTTTTATTTTTATAAAGGATAGGGTTAGGGTTCTGACATATATGTGCATTATTAACAAAGTCCCAAAATGGGTTGAACATGGCCTGAAACCCAAATGGTTATTATACCTATCCTAGTACAAAACCCCCCATTCTAGACATAATATGGGTGTCAAAATTCCCATCTAAGGATTTTTTTAGTAGTTATTAATCACTCTCACATGTGTGTACTAAAAAACCATTTTTAAAATATTAAATATTTTTTGAATACCCATGATTCTGCAAAAATTATCTACCCATACAAAAAAACATAATAAATATTTTTAAAAGTAATGTTTTTGAAACAATACTTTAAATCACTATAAAACTACTAATATTTCTAATACATATACCAAAATATCCCCCAAACCATGCCTAATAACCATGATATTTCTATAAAACCATGAAAAGTTACCAATATCCATGAAATGTTTACAAAATTTTATTTTTAATCATCTACATCAACCTCCATAACCATTAATACATAAACACTTCAACTAAAAATTCTATTGTAGAAAAAACAATTGTATATTTCCTACTCAGTTCATGTGGTTTTATATCAGATTGAATTTATCCAAAAACAAAAATTTCCAAATTCTCATTCCATCTCTTATACCCTAAATCTCATAAGGTAAAATGTTATAAATTTTGGATCACTGTATTATTGATATAAATGAATAGGTTACAATGTGAATTGAATGCGATCGAATTAAAACCAACATGGAATTATTCAAATTATATTCAATATGACTAAGTACATCATTTAATTTTACATTTACAAAAAATGAATAATGATATTAGAAGACATTCATGAAGAAAAATACATATCTATCTCATTGATTTAAATTATTTTTGAAATTTTAAAATAGAATATATCTGGATATTTCCAACTCTACACCAAAGACAATCCAATCATCCCAATGATGAACATATCAAAAACCTCTATGTTCATGTTTTATTTATTTTTTGGGTTTGGTAAAATTATTTCATGAGTAAATTATGAAGATATTTAAATTTTCATTAACCATCAATGAGGGGAGTGATCAATTTAGTTAAAAATTATAAAATATCTTTTTAATACTAATTTACCCCTTGAAATATTTTCTAATTCCTATAAACTCTCAATTAGTATCTGGTCTTAGTTTCTACATCAGTGATCCATATTTATCAACTTAAATGGACTTCTATTTTTTATTTTATCATGGAATATATCAAATATATTAATAAATAATGAATACACTCAGTTGATGAAAAATTATTTCTATTATAGAAGGAAAATATTCCTCCTTATATGTTATCATTAGGGATTAGTGCTCTAGATATTATATTGATTAGATTATATCCCCCAAGTAGAAATGGAGAATACATCCAAATTAACTAGAATAATATTGAATTAAATATTCATTCACAAGATACATTAGTGTTTTCACTCTCAATTAAATAATTGAAAATAGTGTTTGTTTAAAAAATGTATGAAATTTTATAAGATAAGATTCATAATAACAATAAAGTTTATAATAAGGACAATTATTCTTCATTATATATTTTTTGGAAATTTTATGATTATTTTAAAATGGAAAATAATTAATCGATTAGAAAACATTTACTTGTGTAAACATGAATCTAGTTGATATTGTATGTTACAAATAAATCATCGAGGCTCCAGAATTTTTTATTAAATTACTATAAAATATTCTTGAAAATTTGTATAAAATTTTTTATATCCATAGTGGATTGATACTAATATAATTATTCACTTAATGAGATCCATAGTAATTTGATTTCTTATAAAATTATAAGGAAACCAGTACTGAAAAACAAATGTGATTAAGATTATGATCTTCATTCAAGGAATCCAAGAACATAAAAAAATTATTCAAGTAATTATATACTTAATGAAGAGTCATAAGATAGATAAATGACTATGAATAGTGATAAAATTTATATTTTATATCAAATAATATAAATAATGTAAATCATATGTGCAAAGGAAAAAAAAATTAAGTGTTTTAACTATGTTAATGTATGATAATTTCAAAAAAAATCTAAAGAAAGACCATGATGAAGAAGATGATGAACCATTTAAATGGGTTTTTCAATAATAAATTCAATAAGAATGTTTTAACCTAAAAAGGAATAAATTTCACCCAATGGATATAATAGACAATAGAAAGGCCTAAAGGAAGAGCTATCATATCAAAGGGGAGGAGGATTAATGGAGTTATGATGTGGTACTAGAAAAGAAACTCCATGCATTAATAATAAATGAGTTCTCATATTTCTTGATGAAGGTGTTTAAAGTTACTATAGTGATGAGAAATTGGTCAATGGAAAGGATAAATAAACTGAGAAAAAGTTCATGTTTTTCAAGTTTATTCTCAAGGGATTGAGTCTATATAGATTTCTCCTCTATAGGTTGAGCACTCAACTGGTTGGAGCGCTGATGACACTGGGAAGTTGGAGTGGTAATACCCACATTACTTCAACGGTCTAATTAAGAATTATTATGTATCATTTGGGAAGGCCTCAGATGAAGAATTCCTGATTGAATAGAAAAAAAATTTGAACATTATACCCTTAGAGGATTAGAAAGGGTAAAGGCCCATTACAGGCATCAATAAGGAAGTGGAAGAGTGGTACTTATATCAACTTGAAGTGACCTTTTCATCAATAGAACCAGAGGTATTTGGTTTCAATGATTATATAGTTTTGTAGAATCTATTATCCATTAATTTTTAATATGGACTCAGATCCAATCTTGATATGGAATTCCAAGATATATCTTGTAAATTCAAGATATGCTCTATTCTGAAAGGCTCGCCCAAATCGACTTAAATGAAAATGTGAAGCCCCTCAAAGGGCCAAGACATGGCGGTGAGGCTGACACCCAAAAATCAGAGGGAGATACCCTAGAAACTTGGTGTCTCTAAATACTTGAATTTTTGTTTCCTTTTATTTTCTTTGTTGGGGGAATGGTATACATTGTTGGCCTACTTCCCTCTTTCCTTGTATGATTTTATTTTATTAATAAATTTTGGGGTATTGGTCTTGGTGTTTACAATACCATGGATAAGATAATTGAGTAACTAAAGATTAATAAGTGAACACTCTCTAATAGAAGGTTCTTAAATCAAAAAAATTCTTCAAGAATATAAAATATTGTTATGATAAGTACTTGGGAATTATTAGTGAGATTTTTAAGTAAATAGAGAAACAATATATGAAAATAAATAATCTAAAGAATTTTTATCTAGAAAATGTATCACTTATTAGGCACCTAACTAATCTATGGAAAATGTGTAAAAATATTTATAAAATAAAATAAAAATGATATATATATATATAATGAATACCTTACAGTTTATATTTATCCTTGAATAAGTAGCGATGTTGATAAAAATCTCTCATCAACAATCAAAAATAAACCCATCTCAATAGGTGTGTAATAGCTAATTAAATCACTAAAGATCCTTTGTTAAGTCCTAATTTAACTACAACATTATACTTGAAACACCATAGGTTTAATGAGTGAGTGATAAATATAGAGAACTTCAACAGTTCAGGTAATCACTACACCATCTACAGGGCTTGAGATGCTTTTATTTATAATGATTCATCATTAAATTAAGAGACTCAAAAATTTCTAAACATTTTCCTAGGTAAATCCTATCTCCTTATATTAAAAAATTAATAATGTAATCCCAATTAATTAATAAGATCATTAAACACTTTAAGGACTATATATTAAGTATAAAAAAAATTAATGCACTATCACATGATGTATTAAAAACTCCTTGGTAAGATAATTGATATAAAATAAATAAATATTCCAAAACCTAAATATATATAATGTTATTCCCCATAATACCAAAATCAGAATCACCATATTTCTAGTTAAATCCCTATTTTATTATCCATAATGTGATGCTTTATTGTAAATATTCAATAATTTCCCACATTCACTAATTCTTATTAAAATTTATGAAAATTTTCTTAACTATTGTAAATAAATCCAAAATCATTTGGATACAATTTTTATACTAGCTCATTCATTTGGGATAAAAACATTATATTAAAAAAAATCCATAGATTAACCATGTGACACTGTGGGCCTTATTAGTATTGAAAATGAGTATGAATTCCCAAATTAATAACCATTATCAATGAATGGTCTCTATAAAAATTTCATTGTTTCTCATACTACAAATGATTATGGAGTGATCTCTATTAAACAAAGTCATATTTCCATATGATAATTTCTCCCAAATGTATCTCTATACATCTTGTAAATACTTATATAATTACTTTATCTAGGACATTGGTTCTAAAAATTAGACAAGTAATGTGTTAATCTATTTTATTTTAACTCATATATTCTCAATTCATTAAATTAGACAAACTAGATTAAATGAATACCTCACATGTAATTCAACCAAGTAGATAAAAATTTCTTTTTCCACTAAACTAATCATGGACATGCGTTGTATGTGGTGTTCCCCACCTTGGACATTCTGCACACCCACTGGTGTCCACGGAACTGAAATCATTCCTCACATGGAATGAGATCCTTTTTATTAGAGCGGCGTCTATCTGCGGGGAAAGGGCAACCACCTTGGTGTAAGCACCTAGATTTTCTTGCAGGAGGTAGCACCCCTACACCTCCTCTCTTCCTCGGTGCCAAGGACCAGAGAGGGGGGATGGGCACCGGAGTCCTCTTTTCTTTGGTGCCAAATCCCTCTCCCTTTGGGCTTTGTCACCACCCGGGCCTCCATCCTGGAGTAAGTCCCAATCTCCATCTTCTTGGGCTACTAACCATGCGTACACCCCCATTTCCTATTTGGGCCACTTAATATGTGTAAGCCCCATTTCACTTCCCACAGACGCACCTTTCACGATGTGATCATTAGGTCTTTGAAACCTCTTGTTTCTCACACTGAGCATGACTCATGTGGGCTAAGAGTAATCATCAACCATGACATCCTATTTGGCCAGCCTAGAGTGTAAACCTCAAACACCATCCGGAACTATGTGGACTTTGATCCTTGCCAAGGAAAGGTGCGTAGGAAGCCTCCATAAGGTTCAATCCCAACAACCATTGGTTCTGACCCCTTTCTCATTGGTTCCCGCCATCCGGAACTACGTGGACTTTGATCCTTGCCAAGGCAAGGTACGTAGGAAGCCTCCCTGAGGTTCAAGCCTGACAACCATTGGTTCCAACACCCTTCATGTCAGCTCACCAACACCCATTCAGAACTATGGGTACTTTGATCCTTGCCAAGGAAAGGTACGTAAGAAGCCTCCCTGAGGTTCAAGCCTAAAAACCATTGGTTTTGACCCCCTTCACATCAGTTCCCACCATCCCAAACTACATGGACTTTGATCCTTGCCAAGGAAAGGTACATAGGAAGCCTCCCTGAGGTTCAAGCCCAACACCCATTGGTCCCAACCATCTTCATGTCGGCTCACCAAAACCCCTCTAAACTACATGTTCTTTGATCCTTGCTAAGGCAAGGTACGTAGGAATCCTCCCTGATGTTCTAGACCACCATCAATTGGTTCTGACCCCCTTCATGTCAGTTACCACTCCTTCTGAACTATGTGGTCTTTGATCCTTGACAAGGAAAGGTACGTACGAATCCTCCCTAAGGTTCAAGACCACCATCAATTGGTCCCGACCATCTTCAAGTCGGTTCACCTAAACTTCTTCTGAACTACATGTTCTTTGATCCTTGCCAATTCAAGGTACATTGGAAGCCTCCCTAAGGTTCAAGACCGCCATCCATTGGTTCTGACCCCCTTCACATTGGTTCCCACTTCTTCTGAACTACGTGGTATTTTTATCTTTGCTAAGGTAAGGTAGGTAGTAATCCTCCCTGAGGTTCAATCCCAACACCCATTGGTTCGGACCCCTTTCACGTTGGTTCCCACTCTGTCTGAACTATGTGGTATTTGATCGTTTCTAAGGTAAGGTACATAGGAAGCCTCCCTGAGGTTCAATCCCACCATCCATTGGTTTCGATCCCCTTCATGTCGGTTCCCACTCCTTTTGAACTACGTGGTATTTGATCCTTGCCAAGGAAAGGTACGTAGGAATCCTCCCTGAGGTTCAAGACCAACATCCATTGGTTCTGACCCCTTCACATTGGTACCACTCATTCTGTACTACATGGTATTTGATCCTTTCCTAGGCAAGGTACATAGGAAGCCTCCCTGAGGTTCAATCCCACCATCCATTGGTTCTGACCCCCTTCACGTCGGTTCCCACTCCTCCTGAACTATGTGGTCTTTTATCCTTGACAAGGCAAGGTACGTAGAAAGCTTCCCTGTGGTTCAAGCCTAACAGCCATTAGTTCCAACCCCCTTCATGTCGAACCACCTTCGTCCTGAATGATGTTAAACTGCATGCCCCCTTTTCTTCCTAAACAACGTTAAACTACATCCACCATCCCGAACTATGTGGGCTTTGATCATTGTCTCCTAGACAGGGTATGTAAGAAGCCTCCATGAGGTTCAACCCCATCCAGCGGTAAGCCATTGTGACCCCATCTAGAGGTAATTCTTTGTGCCTGTAGGATCGAAATAACAATGTATATGCTCAATATACAAGAGTGGGGGTGAATTGTACACTTTAAAAATTTCTTTAAACAAGGAAAGATCTAAGTTTAACAAAGTTAAACTAAGCAAATTCAAAACACCTCTAACACCAATTGGAGAATTGGAACAAGGTATGAAGTTACAAACTTCTAGTTCTATACACTTGCTTATATCTGGAAAGTGATTCCGAAAAACAGGTTCCAGAAATGTGATTCCTAAAAGATGGATCTAGAAATATGACTCCGAATAACTGAAACTTAACCAAATTTTACAATATGAGATTCTACCTTAAATAGTATAGAATCTAATTAATCAGAGTACAAGTATAATGAAATATAAGAAGGTTATACTTTCCTTACAATACAAAATGCAGCAGAAAACTTGTAACAAGTAACAAGATATAAATCTTTTAACCCAAAGAGAAGGGTATCCAACAACCTTGGATAAAGGTCCCTTGATTTATACTTTCAAGAAAGTATGTCTTACCCACACTAGGGTAATCCCTCAATAAAAAGATTGGAGTCTCTGTATCGCTATCCTCACAAGCCCTCAACTTCAAGGTAGATGGAACCTATGTCTTCCTCAGCAAGGAAGACCTATAACTTCAAGGTAGTCGGCACCTCTGTCTTCCTATCCCTAGAAGCCCTCGAATGTAATCACCAACATTCAGAGTCACACTAAGCAATCTGAATGAGCAGTTCAGTACGCACAAGGCATGAAAAGCTTATATCTCTAGAAATCACCTTAACAGCGTGTGGTCTCTAGAGTGATCAACTTCAGTACTGAGATCTTTCAAATGAGCTCATATTTATAGGCTCGGTTGGAATGGTCGGCTCCCTCCTCCAACGGTCATATTTTCCATAAATTTAAAAGGGACCTATACATGTGTCACTAAACCAATGGTTAGTTAGAAACAGAATGGACGACATAATTTTATAATGAAACAAGTATAAGTATAAGAAAAACTGATGTTCGGAATGTAAGCAAATAAAAGTTTGGAGTCTACCAAAAATGGAATTCAGAGTTTATAATAAAAGGATATTCAGATTCTGTTTTATAGGAATTCAGAACCTGAATTTTGTAGAAATCCGGAGTCTGAATTTCTAAGGAAATTTGGAGTCTAGTTTCACCAGAGTTAAGAATCTGAACTTACAGAGTTCAGAGTCGAACTTGTAGAAGTTCGGAGTTGAACTAGTAAAATTTCGGAGTCGAACTCATAAAAGTTCGGAGTCCAGAATTCAAAGTTGAAATTTTTTAGAGTTCATATCTTGAATTCGGAATGGAACTTTATTAGAGTTCATATCTAGAATTTGGAATGGAAATTTATTAGAGTTCGTATCCAGAATTCAGAGTGAAACTTCATTACAGTTCACATCCAGAATTTGGAGTGGAACTTCATTATAGTTCACATCCAGAATTCGGAGTGGAACTTCATTACAGTTCACATCCAGAATTCGGAGTGGAACTTCATTATAATTCACATCCAGAATTCAGATCCTAAAACAGAATGCTTCATATTTAAGCATTATATGATTCCGAGGTTTTGATATGAATCCAATTTTTATTCTTAAGATAAATATTGATATATGTAAGGAAATCTAGGTTAGGGTAAATTTCCTTAAGGAAAGAATGTTTCCTTATAGAAGTAAAATATAGATTTGCTTAAGTATAAGGTGTTTGTGATTTTCAAAACAAGAAAGAATGGAAAAGTCATAAGGAAAACCTTATTGACTCAACAATCTCTCCCTTTTTGGAAAGCACAAACATCCTTACAAAAAAGAATATAAGGACATTGAAAATTTTCATTAGACTTTGAAATTAAAACTTATCTCCCTTTGTTCATGGATGATAGTGAATACAACTAACTCCCCCTTAGGCATTGAAACTCTAAGGATTGTATTCTAAAGAAAAAATTCGTAATGAGAAACTCCCCCATACTTTAAGGATATCTTCACTTAGAAAATTTTCCTATTCCATTTTAAATTTTTCTTTCTCCCCTTTTGAGTAATTCTTTTTTCTTATCCCCCTTTGTGATTTTCAAAAAGAATTTAAGGGAATGGGAAAAAATATGGAACCTGAAACATTAGTATAAAACAACATAAGATACAACCAACCAAAAATTTCATTAGTGTTCAGAAAATTTTTACAAGGAAAGACAAATGCAACAAAAGATCAGATTAATTTTATTTTTCTTCCTTTTCCTTCAGGATTAGCTTCTTCAATAAGGTTTTCAATTTCTTCAAATCTCTTTAATCCACCTCAGTTTGCCTCTCCAAAACTTTTATCCTTTCATATTGAGCTTTCAAAACTTATTTCTGAGCCTTCATGGCCTCTTCCTACATCTTTAGTAACTCATCTTGTTTTTCCAGCTTCTCTTTAAACTCAATCCAAAAATATCTTTCCCCTTTCCAGTTCTAAGAAACTGAGTTTTGCTTCCCATTCAGATCTCTGACCTTTTGATTCCAAGAATTTTTCTCAATGATCAGCTCATCCTGAAGACTATTAATCTTGTTATCCTCGGTGTCAAAGGAATCATTTACCTCATTCTAAAAACTATCAAATTCAGCAATGTCTTCTTCAACTTTCTTAGACCACAAATTAATTTTTCAGCATGATTTCCTGTGCACATCATAATTTATAAGAATATTTTTATGGTCTTCTTCAATCTTCACAGACTTATCCATCACCATGGATAAGGAATCTGATTTCTGATTCATACTATGTTACAGCATCTGGCATTTGGAGTCTATAGTGGGAAATATTGGAATGGTGTCCACCAACTTTTTCAAATATTCAACAACAAAGTCATGATTGTGTGCTGATGACTCCGAATCCGAGACCTTGTTTGGAGATTTCTCTTCCTCAACATGCACTAGATTTCTTCTAGAAGAACCACCAACTTCTTTCTTTCTGATGATATCTTTTGTTGGTGTATCCATGAGTAATTTCTTACCTTTATCTATTTTCAGAATGGGTTGATCATCTGGGGACTCTTCCTTGCTTTCTGATAGTTGAACAATCTGGTCTTCATCTATTTTCTCCTTTTATGGTCCTTCCTCAAGAAAATTATTCTCATAGGATTCTTCCTCATCATACAAAACTTTTTCCTTGTCTTACTTTTGCTTATCAACATCCTTCCTACTTTCTTTCTCAACTCCCTTTCCCGTAGTGACTAATTTTGCAGATTCAACCTTTTCTTGATAATCTTATACTTGTTTGATCAAGTCATCTAGATCATCACTTTCTTTTTATTCTTCTTCTTCTTCTTCAACAACCTATTCTTCCATTTTTTTCACCAGCTTATTTTTCTACTTCTTCAACTACCTGTTTACCCTTAGAATTTTCTGGAGTGATATAGTTCTTTTCTAGAGTCTCTAGTAAAGATGGTTGAACATCAAAGGTTTCTAGAATGGGAAGCTGCTCATAATCCATCTATGTTGCTTTCAAAAGAGATTGAATAATCTCTTCTTCTGATATCTTCTTCTTCATATTTTTTCCTTTTTCTTGTTTTTCTAACTCATCCGCAGATTTTTCTCTTAAGTCCTTAGCCTCAGCAGGATCCAATCCGAACTATGGATCCCCTTATTTCCTCTTCTCTTTGTCTTCTCTCCACTTAGCAGCCACCTTATCTGGATATGCTTTCTATTTTTTCATCTTAGGATGTGCGGACTGAGTTTCCTTAGCTTTGGGGGTTTTGTATTCAGCAACCACTTCCTTAAGCTTCCTCTTCTTAGTAACTTTCTTCACTGGTTCAGCCTTCTCTACATTTTCTGGAACGATTTTAGCCTCTTCCTCTGGTAAAGGGTAGAATTCTCTGGATTCATCATAAAAACCCATTTTCATCCTCTTTAATGTATCATCACTTACTAAAATTACCTTGCAATTTATTTGCTTGTAAGTGCAAGAAACTTTGAATGAATCAAGACATCTGATGATAAGTTTAGAAATCAGAGCCGGATACATAATGATCTGAGCTTTCAAATTCCCTTCTTTGATATTCTTAACTGTAATCAAAACATGCCTCATCAAATTTATCTTCCTTAGATTTATCAAGAAATCTAGGACGCAAATATCACTCTTCTTGAGATTATCCTTATCACCCCTTCTTGGTACGAGAAAATCTTGTACCCACAGCTGTATAATCTGATTATTTGGAGAGAGATGAGCAATATTAACAGTCCTAGAATCTTTAAGTCCAAGACATTTCAATGCCTTCACTTTGTTGAAACAGCCTTGCTCATCCGGAAGCTTATGTGAACAAAACTCAGCTTCTCCTTCATAAGATAAACCCACCAAACTTGCATCCTTGGTGTAGGATAATTTATAAGTCTTCCCATAAGACTTGAAAGAAAAAAACTCTCTGCCATCTTCCTTAAGGAAGGAAACATACTCGTAGAACTCAACAAGAAAATATATATAAACTGGATCCTGTTTCTCTGACTTTGACAAGCAAACATCCTCCCAGCTGTTCAATCTAATATTATTAGATATAAAAGAATCATACTTGTAGAAACTCGGATGCACTAACCTCTCCCTGTAGACTAACCACTTTGAGATTGGCTTCGTAGTTGACATATCCTAAGAAGTAGCTTCATGAGACATTCGGAATGAAGAGTTCTGGAAGATTCAGAACGGTCTTTGACAAAGATCGGAACGACCTTAAGAAGAGAGGTAGGGCTTCGAGATGCGAAAGCTTTGAAAAAATGATGTGGGACAACTCTCAAGGTCCCCTTTATATAGGCATTGTGACGATGGTTCAGTTTCCACGGTTGATCAAATGGTTGAGATACATTGAGATTTGATCTGACGGTTGATATACAGACCGCAAGGAAAACTTGACTCCAATCTTTTGAGGTTTTAGGAAAAAAATTCAGATTTAAGAAAAGTAGAATCGGAAAAATTTTAAAACACGTAAGAAAACACCAGAAAGTAAAATATGATTACAATGACTTAAGTAAGGAAGTCATACATTTTGGATTGGCTAGAAAGATTGTTTTTAATTGGTAATATTCTTCTTGAGGAAAATTTGACTGAAAAACTCACTATGAAAACTTCATTATGAAAAAATTAGTATGAAAACTTCATTATGAAAATTATCAGTATGAAAATTTCATTACGAAAGATCCAGTACGCAAATTTCATTACGAAAGTTTCAGTTTCGAAAATTTCCATTCCGAAAATTTCAGTTCTGAAAATTTTCATTACGAAAATTTTAGTTCCGAAAATTTTCATTACGAAAATTTTAGTTTCGGAAATTTTCATTATGAAAATTTCAGTTCTGAAAATTTTCATTCTGAAATTTTCAGTTCCAAAAATTTTTAAAAACTCGTTACGAAAAATTTTAGTTACAAAAGAAAGAAAAACTGATTATGAAAATATTTGATTATGATAAAAAGAAGTTAATGAAGAAGGATTACCTCATGGTTATCATTCCTAACTTCTGTTTAATGTATTCAAATCTATCATAAGGTAAAGATTTTGTGAAAATGTCAGCAAGTTGATCTTGCATTCCGATAAACTGAAGAATGATATCTCCTTTAAGTGTGTGGTCCCTATGAAAGTGATACCTAATATCTATGTGTTTTTCATGAGAGTGATGTGTAGGGTTTTTACTAAGGGAAATGTCACTTGTTTTATCACACAAAATTTGAGTCTTAGTAAAACTCAAGCCATAATCTATGAGTGTGTGTTGCATCCACAACACTTGAGCACAACAACTTCCAGCCGCTACATATTCAGCTTCAGCAGTGGAGAGTGCTACTTAGTGTTGCTTCTTGCATGACCAAGAAACTAATGAATATCCTAAGAAATGGCAAGTTTCGAATGTACTCTTTCTATCTATTCTAAATCCACCAAATTCAGCATCCAAAAAGCTTTTTAAAACAAAATCATTTCCAGAGGTATAAAAGAGTCCTAAATCCATGGTTCCCTTTAATTAGCAAAAAATTCTCTTCACTACCTTTAAGTGAGATTCCTTAGGATTGGATTGATATCTTGCATATAAGCATACTGAAAACATTAAGTCTGTACGAATAGCTGTCAAGTATAGTAGGCTTCCTATAATACCTCTAAAAGATGTTTGATCTACTGGTTTCCTAGAATCATCAAGATCAAGTGTGTTTGAGGTACCAATGGGAGTACTAATACTTTTAGTGTTGTCAAATCCATACTTTTTAAGAAGATCTTTAATGTACTTATGTTGAGATATATAGGTTCCTTCTGATTTTTGAGAAATTTGAAAACCAAGGAAAAATGTTAACTCACCCATCATACTCATTTCAAACTCATATTTCATTAGATTTGAAAAGGAATCAGTTAAAGATTGCTGAGTTGAACCAAATATAATGTCATCAACATAAATTTGAACAATCAAAACATTTTTCGTATCTTTATTTATAAAAAGGGTTGGATCTGCATTTCCCTTATCATAGTTATTTTGAAGTAAAAATCATGTAAGTCTATCATACCAGGCTCGTGGGGCTTGTTTAAGGCCATACAAAGCTTTAGTAAGTCTAAAAACATGATCAGGATGTTTTGTATCTTCAAATCCAGGAGGTTGTTCAAAAAAAACTTCCTCTTGAGCATAACCGTTAAGAAAAGTTCATTTCACATCCATTTGAAAAAGTTTAAAATTGAATAATGCTGCAAAGTCAAGTAGGATACGAATATATTCAAGTCTGGCTACTGGAGCATAGGTTTCTTCATAGTCTATTCCCTTTTGCTGATTATAGCCTTTAGCAACTAGTCTAGCTTTATTTCTAACAATGACTCCATTTTCATCACACTTATTTCTGAAGACCCACTTTACTCCAATAACAGAAGTTTCCTTAGGTCTTTCAACCAAGGTCCAGACTTTATTCCTTTTGAATTCATTTAGTTCATCTTGCATGGCTTTGATCCAATCATCATCACCTAAAGCTTCATTAGTGATTTTTGGTTCTAATTGGGAAAGGAATTCTAGATGTTCTACTTCATTACTCAAGGAAATTCTAGTTCTTATAGTTTGATTGACATCACCAATGATACTATCACTGGGATGATTCTTTAGAAACACCTAGTTTGGGTTTTGTAAAACCTGTTTATCAACATAGGGTAGAAAGTCTTCTGGGGTAAATGTTTCAGAAGTACCTTCTTGAACATTTTCCTTATCAGAAGGATCTTCTAACAAAGGTTGATAATCAATTTTTGAAAACACATCCAAATATGTAGGTTGGGATGGTTTAAAAACAAAAGGATCAGATTCATCAAATTTTACATGCACTGTTTCTTCAATAGCACAAGTGTTTTTGTTGAAAACTCTATAAGCCTCAGAAGTTGTGGAGTATCCTAAGAAAATTACTTCATCAGATTTTGGTGCGAATTTGTGTAGATTATCTTTAGTATTCAGGATGAATACCTTGCAACCAAAAACCTTGAAGTATGAAAGTCTAGGTTTTATACCATTCCATAACTAATAAGGAGTTTTATTAAGAAAAGGTCTAATCAAAACTTGATTTATAATATAACAAGCAGTACTTACAGCTTCAGCCCAAAAATGTCTAGCTATAGAATATTCACTCAACAAGGTTCTAGTTATCTCTTGAAGAATTCTATTTCTTCTTTCAACTACACCATTTTGTTGAGGAGTTCTAGGTGTTGAAAAGTTGTGAGTAATACCTTTTATACTATAAAAAGTTTCAAAATCATAATTTTGAAATTCTCCTCCATGATCACTATGAATAGTTTTCATTGGAAGTTTTTTCTCATTTTTAACTTGAGCTCTAAAACTTTTGAAATAATAAAAAGCTTCAGACTTCTTTGCTAGAAAATAGACCCATGTAAATCTAGTGTAGTCATCAACTAGAAAAAACACAAAGTATTTGCCTCCAATGATTCCAGTTTGTGTTGGACCAAAAAGATCCATGTGAACTAACTGTAATGCATCAGTTGTTGGGACTTCACTGATCGATTTAAAACTGTATTTATGTTTCTTTCCATATTGACAAGCATCACAAACTTTAGAATAATCAAATCTAAGCTCCGATAGATCCTTAACTAATTTCTTCTTAGATAGTTTACATAAGTTTCTAAGATTACAGTGACCTGATCTTCTATGCCATAACCAAGAATGATCTTCCATTGCACTTAGGCAAGGTAAATATTGGCTCCTAAGGTCTTCTATGTTTAATGTGTAAACATTCTCTTGCCTATTGGTAGAGAGAATAAACTCTTCCTTGAAATTGTGTACTAAGCATTTATCATTCCTGAAATTAACAAGGTATCCTTCATCGCATAATTGAATTATACTAATAAGGTTGTGCTTAATACCCTTAACAAACAAAACGTTTGAAATCAAATTTTTACCAAGATGAACAATATTACCTATACAAACAATTTATCCCTGAGCATTATCTTCGAAAGTTATTTTCCTCCTTTCGTCTTGATAATCTTTTCAAAATAGTTTTTGTTACCCGTCATGTGCTGGGAACATCCACGATCCATGTACCAAGTATTTTTGTTGTCACTTTCCCTATTTTCCTGAAAATGAGAAAAGAATTAGACTTTCGGAATCCAAACTTGTTTGGATCTGAAATTTTCAGATAAAAAAATTTTGGGTATCCACATTTGTTTAGAGAAATATTCTTTATGAAACCCAAGAGATTGAACTCAATTCAAAGAACAGTTTTTCTTCCAATGCCCACCACTTTGATACTTAGTGAAAAAAGGAGCTTTAGAAGGAACAAAATAGTTGTTTTTGGAAACTGGTTTTTGGTGAGTATAACCTACTCCAGTAGTGTTTCCTTTAGGTTTTATTTGAGAATACATCTTGTCAAAATTTTCCTTCCCAGAGGTAAATTTTTCAAAGATCTTCTTAAGAGAAAAAATTTTGGATTTTAGTCTAACGACTAAATTACTATCCACAGGAATCATTTCCTTAGAGTTAGATTTTTCCTCAAAAAATTTTATTTTTGAAATAGAATTCTTAAGATCTTTAGAAAGTTCCTCCTTATAATAATTTTCTTTCTCAAGGTCTTTAAGAAGTTTTTCTATAAGCTCTTCTTTATCTTCAAGATCTGAAGAAATATCTGAAATCTATTTTGTAATAATTTCTTCCCTAGTATTTACCTTGTCTAATTTTTTAAAAAAATTACAATTTTTTTCTTCAAGTAACTTGGAAAATCTAGATACTTATTCATATGAAGGTTATTCATTTTTTGAGGATGAATTATCTACATTATAAGTATTATTTTCGGAATAGTAATTCTTATCAAGAGATAAATTTGTTAAAGCCTCGGCAGAGCGTACCTTAGCCATAAAACATGTATGTGGAAAAGAAGTATTAGCAATGAATCTCATATTATTCTGTGTGGATGAATCATATTCTGAAGATTCACTTTCTGAAGAATCTCCACAGCTTTCACTCCAAGTATTATTAGCTTTCAGACTTTTATTAGCTTTATCTTTGTAAAACTTATTCTTGTTCCTTTCTGAATGCCTCTCTTTACTTTATTTCTTTTTAAGAATAGAGAAATCTGGTCGTATGTGTCCACTTCTCTTTCATTCATAGCATGTGACCTCTGAATATTTCTTATCTTTCATTTACTTATTCTTATACTGGGATTAGAAATTTCTTTTACCATCAATCTTGTTCATCCTTCGAGCAAGATTTGCTAAATCATTCTCTGAGACTTCACTATCACTAGATTCAGATTGGATAGTAACCTTCTTGGAATTGGATCTAGTTACTCTCTCAGGAGTCTTAGCTTTCATGTGGTTTGATGTTGTAGTAAAAGCAACAGTTCCATTCCCATTCTTTTTTTTTTGATGTTGTCAGCATCTCTCTTCATCCTTGTTTCATGTTGAAGAAGAGTTCCAAACAGCTCATCTAAGTAAATTTGAGTAACCTTCATGTTCCCATCAATAGCTATTCTCTTTGATTCCCACTCATTGGGCATAATATCAATGATTTTGTCAAAAAGAGATTCATCGTCTATACCTTTCTCTCCCATAGATTGTAAGATATTTACGATAGTCATAAATCTTTGTTGCACCTTAAAAATGGGTTCTCCGTAAGGAAAGATAAAACCATGGTATTCTGCTCTCAGCATAGCTCTTCTTGTCTCTATGACTTTAGATGTACCAAAATGAGTAACTTCAAGTTTCTTTCATATACATTTAGCTGCTTCACAAGAAGAAATTTGGCTATATATGTTCCTAGTCATTGAACATAGTAGAGTATTGTGTACCTTATAGTTTAATTGATAATCATGCTTCTCTTGGTTTTTGAAAGCACTTACATCTTTATCAAGAATTTGATAACCTCCAGTAAGCATAAAAAAAATTTCTACTCCAGTATTGATAACGAATGTCTTCATTCGATCTCTCTAATACTCATAATCATTACCATCAAAAATTGGTGGTCTTGTAGGATTTAGGTTGTCGATGGAACCAACATTGATTCCTGTCATCTTAAAAAACTTTCTACACAAAAACTTGTTAATAAAAAATGTTTGGATTCAAGGAAAGTATTCCTAAGCAAGGAAAATATAGAACAATGAAAATTTGAGAAAGAAAAACTTATATTTTAGTATAATTATTTCAGATACCTCCTCTGATACCAATTGTAGGATCTAAATAACGATGTAGATGCTCAATATACAATAGGGGGTGAATTTTACACTTTAAAAATTCCCTTAAACAAGGAAAGATCTAAGTTTAACAAAGTTAAACTAAGAAAATTCAGAACACCTCTAAAACCAATTGGAGAATTGGAACAAGGTATGAAGTTACAGACTTCTAGTTCTACACACTTTCTTATATCTGGAAAGTGATTCTGAAAAACAGGTTCCAGAAATGTACTTTTGAAAATACGGATCCAGAAATATGACTCCGGATAACTAAAACTTAACCAAAGTTTACAATATGAGATTATACCTTAAATCATATAGAATCTAATTAATCAGAGTACAAGTATAAGGAAATATAAGAAGGTTACACTTTATTTATAATACAAAATGCAGCGGAAAACTTTTAACAAGTAACAAGATATAAATCTTTTAACCCAAAGAGAAGGGTATCCAACAACATTGGATAAAGGTCCCTTGATTTATACTTTAAAGAAATTTTGTCTTACCCACACCAGGGTAATCCCTCGATACGAAGATCTAAGTCTCTATCTTGATATCCCTGAAATCCCTCAACTTCAAGGTAGTTGAAACCTCTATCTTCCTCAGCAAGGAATCCCTTGAACTTCAACATAGTCGGTACCTCTGTTTTTCTATCCCCGGAATCCCTCGAATGTAATCACCAAAATTCAGAGTCTCACTAAGCAATCTGAACGAGCAGTTCAGTACGCACAAGGCATGAAAAGATTCTTTCTCTAGAAATCACCTTAACAGCGGGTGGTCTCTAGAGTGATCAACTTCAGTACTGAGCTCTTTCAAATGAACTCCTATTTATAGGATCGATTGGAACGTTCGACTCCCTCCTCCAACGGTCATATTTTCCATAAATTTTGGAGGGACCTATACATGTGTCACTAAACCAACGGCTAGTTAGAAAGAGAATAGACGACATCGTTTTATAATGAATCAAGTATAAGTATAAGTAAAACTGAAGTTCAGAATGTAAGAAAATAAAATTTCGGAGTCTAACCAAAATGGAATTCGGAGTCTATAATAAAAGGATATTCAGATTCTATTTTATAGGAATTCGGAACCTGGATTCTGTAGAAATCCGAAGTCATAATTTCTAAGGAAATTCGGAGTTTGGTTTCACCAGAGTTTAGAATCTGAACTTACACAGTTCAGATTCGAACTTGTAGAAGTTTGGAGTCGAACTAGTAAAATTTCAGAGTCGAACTCATACAAGTTCGGATTCCTTAATTCAGAGTTGAACTTTGTTACAGTTCATATCTAGAATTCGGAACGGAACTTTATTAGAGTTTGTATCCAGAATTCGGAATGGAAGTTTATTAGAGTTCATATCCAGAATTCGGAGTGGAACTTCATTATAGTTAACATCCAGAATTTAGAGTGGAACTTCATTACATTTCACATCTAGAATTCGGAGTGGAACTTCATTACATTTCACATCCAGAATTCGGAGTGGAACTTCATTACAGTTCACATCCAGAATTAGGATCCTAAAATAGAATGCTTCATATCTAAGCATTATATGATCTTGAGGTTTTGATATGAATCTGATTTTTATTCTTAAGAAAAATATTGATATTTGTAAGGAAATCTAGGTTAGGGTAAATTTCTTTAAGGAAGGAAATTTTCCTTATAGAAGTAAAATATAGATTTGCTTAAGTATAATGTGTTTGTGATTTTCAAAACAAGAAGGAAGGTAAAAGTCATAAGGAAAACCTTATTGACTCAACAGTGCCCCCCATCCAGCAGTAAGCTGTTGTGCCCCCATCAAGTGGTAAGCCGTTATGCCCCTATCCAGTGGTAATTCATTGCAAACCCCATCTAGTGGTAATCTGTTGTGCCTCCATCCAGTGGTAAGCCATTCTTCCCTCATCCAACGGTAAGTTTTTGTGAACCCCATTCAGTGGTAACCCGTTTTCAACCCAAACCCAACTGTAAGCCGCTGCCATCCCTTCTATTAGGACCCATTTCGTTGGTCTGTCCCAGTGGTGTAAGACCAACCTCAGGATACTAACCACACGTAAGCCCCAGTATATCATCGGGTCACTGTCCTCTTCACACATATTGATTATGTACCCCCATCTTGAACTATGTGGACTTTGATTCCCTAATGTGGGGATATATAGGAGGTATCTTCATGGCTCAAGCCCAACATCACCATCACCCTTGAGTCGACTCCATCTCATTCTCCATCCACTCCAATTAACCATCCATTATTCATCTTGATTCTTATCTGGGCTACCACATCCAAGTGGGATCATACCACCTCATTCTTCATTCCCTTTAACAACAATAAGGTAGCTAACCACGCGTTATCCCCAACATCAGTGTTCCCTCCGGGGGTTGCATCAATCTAATCCACTCTAGTCAGTGTTCTGATCAGTCCGATCCGTCTCCCCTAGATGTTAAACTCACAGCATACCATGTGTTAAACATGGGAAGATGAAGAAAACCTTAGATACATGCCTATGGCATATAATTCCCTGCATTTGACATGGTATTCCATGGGCTTATATGCCCTCAAGAAGCCCTATAATAAGGGGAAGAAATCCAGACATGCCAGTGTTCTAGCATCCAGACACGCCAGTGATGTCCAACATGACTACTCCCCTGACCAAAGGTTGCTACCCTGGCCAAAACCCTTGGAATGTCCCAACAGAGGCAGTGTAATTAACTCGCATCCATGATGATATGGCATTGGGATGAGTTTCACGAACAATATCTTAATCTATAAGGGAGACCATGACTAGGTGACGAGTTCCATGGAGGAATCCATGGGAAGGAAGAAATGACATCCCATCATCCCGTTTTGATCAAGGAGAAAATGTCCCTAAATAAGCAAAAAATGTCACCCACCTTTGGAAAGTGGGGATGCGGGGAAACATTTGCGCGTCCTCAACGGACGGATGCACGCGCCCCGATGAAAGTGCCAGAAATAGAAATGGTGAACCCAACGTGAAGATATTATCTTCAATGTATAGATCAGTAGAATTCAAGACATCAGTGGATTAGCATGTCACCAGATCCAGTTATCCAGTGCCAGGTCCCGCCAAGCAAATAGCGGGCCTCACGTGAAACTCACCAAAAGTTGGGGCAGTCAAAACGTTGGATATCCCGGTCTATGACATTGTCAGTGTGGATCCTTATTAACATACATGGGAGACGGAATGGGGATGGGGCACTGGACGTTGATTTCTTTGTTTCAACACTAATGTCTTTATCTCCCTACTTGGCAGGAACTAAGATGCTGCATCAAGAACCTGATCGCCACCCACCCACCAACGCATGGGGCAGGGGAAATTCCAATGCGACAATCCCACGTGGCTCAACCACTTCTGTGACGGATTCTACACCCATAGCCGCTAGGCTCCCATTCCCCATCTCCCCTTATAAATTTGTACAACTAACGGAGATAAGTGAACTTGTATGACAATACGAGGAGGAAGGGATTATCCCGACTCGGGATATGGTCTGCCAAGATTTAGAGGCATATGAGCCTCATCGCCATCGCCATGCCCAAGGGCTGCATAGGGAGCCACTACTCCCCATCTCAACATCCAACACTTCGGGAGCCTCTCCCCAGAACTTCTTGACGACTCCCTCCCCTACACCGATGAGGTAGAGGATGTCTGGGCCAGTCCAACTAGGATCCTATTCTAGGGGGCCCCAAGGAGGGACCCCACTAGGCCGTACCAGTGCCACCACCCAGTCCCATGGGCTGAAGAGAAGGTAAGCAATGTACTTTTACCACCGACCCTAGTTTGGATGACCCAACACCAGCATGTGGCGCAGGCCAAGGAGGACGGCTGCCAAGGGGCGTCAAAGTCAGTAACTACTATGGCCTGAGCCACTACCAACATGTATCATCAGCCTTTTGTGCACACTGAGCAGGGGAACTTATATACCGATCCTGGATCGAGGACCCAACTACCCCACGGGTAGGTTGGGTCGACTCTCTCGGCCACCGGCGCAGGAAGCACCCATCGCGGACCGACCCGCGGTAGCGACACCCAGTATGGAGGTCCTCCCTGTATTGCCACCATAGAGAACGCGGGTCCTCCCCGCTTCCAAGATCGGCAAGGAGTTTCTCCCCATGCTACCTTCAATCAGAAAGAGGGTCCTCCCCATGGTAGTGACACTCAGTATGGAAGCCTCTCCCGCACTCATTACATTGGGTATGGGTTCATTCCTCTTACCGTGGACTGTTGATATGGAAATGTTATGCATCCATCCAATCTTTAGTATGGGGGGCTTCCCCGTGTCCTTGAAGAAGCTAGTGAAGGTCCTCCTTGCCTCAGAAATCAGAGGAGTGAAGGTTAGTTTCTCTTCACCAGTACCCAGCACGGAGGTCTTACTCGTGTTCGGCTTGACCAGTACAAGGACCCTTCTTGCGCTGACGCCACTAGGGGAAGCAAGCATGGAGGTTCTACCCATGCTCCTATTAGCTTCAGTGGAGGTCCTACCCACTCCAGCATTTTACACGGAGGTCCCCTATGCACATCAGCTAGTGGACACGAAGGTCCTCCCTATTTACCCTTTGATATATGTATGGGTGATACTCGCACCCTAGCTCACTCAGGTGGAATTCCACCCTGCCCCAGCACCAGTATGGTCGAAGGACCTCCTCGTGCCATAAATCTACCCTATTCTGAAGAACCATCCCAGGGAAATATGGCGGGTCATCACCGCCATAAAAATAATTCTGAGAAGATTCAGACCAAGATCAAACCAGACTTCTTCGTAGATTCTGAGGCGGAATATGACTCAGCGATGGAACTGTCACCTAGATCCTTTGTTTCAAGGGTCGGGGCTGGAACAAGGCGCATAACCCTCATACGTTCAGAATGTGAGATCCATAGGATCCCCTCCTCCCTCTGTAGGTATATCCAGGAGGTTGAATATTTGAAAACTCCACAAGTTACGGTTGTGCAATCATCACCATCATCACCAAAAGTACCCTCTACCTTGACTAGAGATCATGGAGAGATATTCTGGGGATCAATGGTGGATGAGCATCAGCATAACCCATTGATAGTAGCCATAGTCTCTGCGCTAGAAACTGTGATTGGTATCCCTTCTAACCATTATGTGGTGGCCAAGTCACTACACTCTTCGAAGGATAGCCCAAGATGTAGCGTTTTGTCGGCTCGCTTGCTGTATTCTCCACCGGATGGCCATCCATCTCAGTAGTCTGCATCAATACCACTACCGGTTCCTCAGCCACCTTTAGTAGATGAGTGGGGAAATGAAGTTCCAGACCATGAATCTAGACCGAGGAACTTGTGGGATATCCTCACAGCAGACCATTTCCCCAAGATGTTCTGGCCAGTCACAATGCCAAATTTTAGGGCACCAGAAGCGCTCACTCAGGGGGAGGTTGTTTGTTTTCGCCAGACCCTATGGGCGACTCATTTCTGCCTTCGGCATTGATGATTGACTTACCCCAAGAGTCATGCACACTTCAAAGATATCGGCAAACAATGTTGTTTGGTCGATTTGGCTGCACTCCCCATGGCCCAGTGCCCTGAGTCACTAGGTCACCATAAGACTCTCCAACAAAGATACGTCCAGTTCTTTAAAGTGATCTATAGGATAATCAAGGAGGCTTCTCCCCATGTTCAAATTCATGGATGGGGGTAGTACGTGGCCCTCCATTTCAGTTCTATCTGGAGCTAAACCGATTTTCCAGGCGACATAGAGGATATGCCTCCAGGTAGGGTCGTGGTTAACATGGTTGACCTATCAGAGGGGGAGAATGAGATGGAGCTCCTTGATGGGGACTTACCCCCCTGAGGTAGTGTCGTAGCTACTGGATCCATTGGGAAGGGTCACTCGTCAGTAGAGAAATATAATGGGTCTTACCATGACCACTAAGGCACTAGTCCTCAGCCGGAATCCCAAAAAGGGAAAGGAACTCCTTAGAGATGTCAAACCCTCTGACCTGTCTGGATTAGTGCAGAAGGTCGAAGATGACCCTGAAAAATCAATGTTGCATCAACAACTCACCGAACACAAGAAGGAGGTCGACGACCTCCTTGCTGAACATGTTGCAGAGCGGCAGCCAGACTACGGTGATCCTCGACCAAGGCAGTAAGGGGAGGCACAACATCTCCATGGAGAACTGCCCCCAGGTGACCCTGACCATCCTGCCCATGCAAATAGGGTTGAGGCTAGAACTTATGGAAAGAGGTTGTGGTATGTGTTGCCAAACCCTCCTGAATGGTGTGGCAATCATCAGGACCCATATCACATTTCCCTATCTACTCCATAGGTCATTCCACCAGCCTCTCCATGAGTCGTTGGGCCTATTTATCATGTTGAAGAACCTGCCAATGCACTAGTGGTTAGGGATCCCTACCAAAATAGGAATCCATGCCCAGATGACCCAATGGCGGCACTCGTCACCCATCTCGAAGCTTTAGAGACTCGACAAGTGGAAATACCAGCTAATGGAAAGTCATACTTCGCATGGGTGGATGATATGCTAGCACCCCCAGGTTTCAGGAATCCCACCTTTTCCCCCTTCAATGGGACAGGGGACCCTCCATATCACCTGGCCCACTTTATCTCAAGTTGTGTCCCCATGTTTGGAACTATAGAATAGTAGGAAGCCTCCAAACTCCGATGTTTCGTATATACATTGGAAGGGTCGGCGTTCATCTTGTACAGCCAACTCCTCATCGGGTTAGTAGCTAGCTAAAAGAACCTCCATAAGAAATTCCTCTACTAGTTTAGTTCCACCACTTGGAAGATGAGTATCACTGACCTCTTCAAGTGCAAGTAGAGTCTTGATGAGCGTGTTTCTGACTTTATCGCTCGGTGGAAAGGACTCACATACTCTCCTGACATGTCGTTGACTTGGGGGAAATTGAAAACGAAGTGCATAGGGAATGTCAAGATGGAACTGGTCCCCTATCTGATCACCCAGAACTACCCCGAGTGATTCTGAGACCTCTCTAATAAGGATCAGTGCCTAGAGGATTCCTTACAGCAGGCTGAGCAGGCACGTTTGTTGCCTCCTGCAATCCTCATGAGAAGGGCTCCCATGACCGAGCCCACCGCAGTGGATCAAATAGAGGCCCACAATAAACTATATTTGTTACCAATAGATCCACCTCGACAGCCTCACAAAGGCCCTCCACCTTAGGCACAACCTCCAACCCAGCAGCGCCCACCTCAGAATTGGCAGGTGCCCCCACACAATGCGCCGCCACCGCCTAGTTGAGATAACCAAGCTCCACATCCTTGGTAGGCCCCTCTAGCCTTACGTCAGGGTCAGGCTCCAAGGGACCCCTTCTTGGACAGGAGGAACTGGACCTACTCATTCAATGAGGTACAAGTCCCTAGTTATTTTTGAAGTACCCTGGAGCATGATATTGTACGTTTTCCTGAGTATAGGAGGCCAGAAGAGGTTAACCTCAATGATCGCCCTAATTAATGCCCCTACCACCAGATCATGGGGAAAACTCTCAAATAGTGCTATGTGTTTAAAGACTGGCTTCAAGACCAGGTGGATAACAACATAATCCAATTAGGCCCAGCTTCGACACAGGTGGCATGCGTCTTCATGAGGCCATATAGTAGCAGCGACAACGAAGGTGAGTGGCATCAAGTTTCTAGAAGTGGGGTCCCAGATGTATGATGACTGGATGGCTAGTAAAATAGTCTCCCATTCCCATGGTGTTATTCATGAACTCCTAAATAGGTCAGATCCTTCATAAGCCGTAGCTACTACTTCTGAATCATCATCTTAGAAGTCCCCTTCTAAGAAAAGAAAACACTGGCAGCGTATGGGAAAGAAAAGTCTCCTGCCAATGTCATTTTCATCCTGTACTCTTGGCGATTTCATTCCCCCAGAGATGAATATCCCTCCCAAAATCTATCTAGTAGTTTAAGACTCTTCAAGTGATGGTCAAGGGTACGCCTCAGTTAATACCATATATCTGGTAAATCCCTACATGATTTCTGATGATGAGGAGTTCTAGGAGGATCCTCCCAACGTCCCTAGTCATCGTCAATGTCGATGGAGCCATGGAAATATGGGTCGTCGAAGTGCCTCAGTTAGTACTTCCATCCAGGTTTTTCATGTGACCAAAACTAGGTAGTAGGCCCAACGCAGAGCTCACTATACGCAACCTTCTCATCTGGTGACATCGGGTCCACCTTCGCCGTCGTTCGTGTTGTTGGATCAGGTAGAGCCACCTCGACTGGGCTGTGACTAGCCATGCCTTACTACAGGCCGGTCTCAATCGTCAGGACCTCATCCATTAGTCACTCTGTAGGATTTGACTAGTGAGCAGTGGGATATTCCTTGCACCAATCAGTCGTCGGCCCAGCTGGTAGGGCCCACCATACCTCCTATCATAAAGAAACCTCTTGTAAGCAAAAGTTCACACCTGGAATAGAAGTATGATGTTCTCAAACATATTTCTAGCATTCCAGAAAATCTCTCCATCTTATAGGCCCTTCACCTATCATTAGATTTGTGTGAGGCCCTCACCAAGTCTTTAAGAAGCCCCCTCTAGTTTGAGATAGAGATAGCAGCCGCAGAATCCTTTCATGTTGAGGTGATCGAGAATGTTGAATTCTATGAAATCACCTCGTTCTTTTTAGAATATGAAGGATCTCCCATACAGGGGAACATTCTTCCACTGTACATCACCAGCCAGGTCAATATCATGGAGGTTCGCCGTTGTCTTATCAATACGGGCTCCCAAATCAACCTAATCCTGACTTAGACACTACGAAAACTGGGATTGTCCAAGGATGATCTGAGTCCCTATAACCTAAGAATCCATGGTTATGATAGGATGGAGTAGACACCAGTTATCAAGATCCATTTGAAGACCCATTTCAGTTTTCTAATTTCTAGCACTGACTTTATGGTTGTCTCCTAGGACACCGCCTACAATGCATTGATGGGTAGGTCATGGCTCCACCTTCATGCGGTAGTTCCTTCATCATATCACCAGTGCCTTAAGTACTCCCTTAATGGTCGAGTGGGTGTGATTCAAGTTGAAGCATCCCCCTTTACCTCTTTTGAAGCCCGCTTTCTAGATGCCAACTACAAAAAGAGTAAGGACAAGCAAATTTAGACTAACGAGGTCGAGCATGCTACGGCTGCGACCGACCCGTGGGTAGATCTGGATGACGCAAACGTCTTTCAAGTCCATCGATTGGAGGCTACAACTCCGGACATAGAACAATTATTCATTGTTTCTGGAACAATGGGGGACATTCTCAAGTATAAGCGACACTAGAAGATCACCTCATATTCCTACACCAACCAGGCTCTAGTGATCCGAGAGCCTCTTACTCCAATAAGGTATCGGGATGTCTGCCCAATGGAAACAGAAATACGTCATACTTGCTTATTTCACTAGGTTGGAATTAACCGGATCAAGACAATGTTCCATTATTGCTTTGATATCATCAAGTGTGGACCCTTGGGAAAAAGACTAGATGGTATTGGATTAACAGCCTTCATTGTTATGGTTGCGGCAGCATAGGAGTTCCCCGATGCAGCGTCTACTGCCGATCTGGCTAGAACTAGCCTCCAATTAGGAGATTATAACTCAAAGGAAGCTCCTCCCACCGAGGATCCCCACTCTATAAGTGAATAAGAGGATATAGAGTATGCTACCCTCGCCTTTGAAGAGGGCATCTCTACCATGGTTGACGAGTTGGTACAGGTGAACCTCGGTAGCGAGGCAGACCCAAAACCCACATTGATCCGTTCTTCCATGCCTCTCGAGGAGAAACAACAGTACATAGACTTCCTTAAACAACTCCTTGATATATTCACCTTGAGTTATGATGAGATTCCATGACTATATCCTCAGGTATTCATCCACTGCCTCTATCTCCCAGTAAATCATTGTGGGTTCAAGCAGCCTCCCAAAAAGATGCACCCTTCTCACAGTACCATGGTTGAGGCAGAAGTTGATAAGATCATCAGAGCCAATTTCATTAAGGAGGTCCAGTACTCTAAGTGGTTGGCCAACATTGTTCTAGTAAGAAATAAGAATGGATAGATTAGAGTATGCATCAACTTCCAGGATCTCAACCATAACCGTCTGAAGGATGATTTCCCCTTCCTGTGATGGAATTGTTGATTGATGCTAGAGCTAGGTTCCAAGCCCTCTCCTTCATGGATGGGTACTCTGGGTATAATAAAATCTGAATATCCCTTGAGGATGAGGATTCTAAAGCCTTCGGGGCACCAAAAGGTACTTTCTATTACCAAGTCATGCCCTTAGGTATAAAGAATGCGGGTGTCACCAATCAGCGGGCTATGCATTGCATATTTAAGTCGATCCTCAGAATGTTGGTGGAATGTTATGTAGATGATCTGGTTGTCAAATATCTCCAGTGTTAGGACCATCTCAAAGACCTTGAGAAAGGGTTCGACTTCCTCTGTTCTCGTCACTTGAAGATGAACCCATTGAAGTGTTCCTTCGCAGTTACCTCTGGAAAGTTTCTCGGCTTCTTTTTCAGATACAGGGGCATTGAGATCGACCCAAATAAGATCAAGGCCATTATCCATATGTCTCCTCCGACCAACAGTCGTGAGCTTCGAGTTTTCCAAGTCCACTTAGCCTACATACGTTGATTCATCATGAATTTGGCTAGTAAGTGTAAGACCTTTTCTTGGATTAGGAAGAAAGGAAACGTCTATGAGTGGGATGAAGAGTGTCAAACTCCTTTTGAGGAAATCAAGCAGTATCTACTCCAGCCTCTGGTCTTAATGACACTCATCTCTAGAAAGCTTCTAGTCCTTTACGTGACCACCCTGGAGCAATCTATTGACGTCCTTCTCTCCCAGAATAACAACGAGGTAATATAGAATACCCTCTACTACCTAAACCACATGATCCTCGGTACGGAGACTAGATACTCCCCTAGTGAGAAGGGATGCCTTGCGCTCGTATTCTCAGTACAGAAGTTGTGACAATACTTGCAGCACCATGAGGTACAACTGGTGTCTTGAGTAGATCCACTGAAGTACATCCTGAACCACCCCATGTTGACAGGCCGTCTAGCTCAGTGTGCAGTGATTCTCCAGCAGTTCGACATTAGGTTTGTCCCTCAAAAGGCTATTATGGGGAAAGCGTTAGCAGACTTCCTTACTGCCCATCCAACTCCTGTGGACCAGTCCTTGGACCTTGATTTTCCTGATGTGGAAATCCTCTCAGTAGACCAAGCTATCCCATGTTGGAAAATTCACTTTGATGGAGCTTCCCGAAGCCCCACCGGCAGAAGTATCAATGACTCCAGGATCAACAGAGTAGGCATGGGTATCGTCTTCATTACCCGAACACAAGTTATTCTGCTGTACTCATTCATGTTGTTAGAAGGCTGCACCAACAATGAGGCAGAGTATCAGGCACTCATTATTGTCCTCGAACTAGCCC
Source organism: Viscum album (assembly GCA_963277665.1). Taxonomy (NCBI): domain Eukaryota; kingdom Viridiplantae; phylum Streptophyta; class Magnoliopsida; order Santalales; family Viscaceae; genus Viscum; species Viscum album. Next base: position 825,700,012 of record OY728126.1, on the reverse strand, counting down.
TTGAGATAGATGTTCCCCATTTTCATGTTAAAGAGGAATCTGAACTGGTCATCAAGCAGATCAACGGTGACTATGTCGTCAGAAATCCAGAGCTCGTGCCATTGTTGGAATGCACTCTCTAGCTAATGCCCCAATTCTCATCTCGGCCATAAGTTACTCATGTCCCTTGATATCATAACGGTTGAGCTGATTCCTTGGTCAGACTAACTACATCTCTTGCAGAGCCCGAACAGGATGATATGATTATCCACATTTAACACCGAAGAGTCATTTCTCTTGTCACTCCAGGTGATGATGACAACTGGTAGGTAAGACACCTTACCACCAATGCCTCCATGTCCAGACCCCCAAGTCCCCTAGATGTAATGATTAAAGTGACTCCTGACTAGATAACCTCCTTTGTCGAGTACCTCCAAAATGGTAATCTCCCAGCAGATCGGGTCAAGAACGAGCAAATCTGACACTGTGCATTACAGTTTACCCTCTAGGACGGCCCTAGTCATGAGCAGATCATCTACAAGAATGGGTTTGATGGGGTCCTCCTCTGTTGCATTCAAGGAGCTTATATTTCCTAGGTTATGTAGGAGGTTCATGCTAGTTCCTGCGGGGCTCATTATACTGAGCCGAAGTTATCCCACCAGATCCAGAGACTGGGGTATTTTTGGACCTCCATGATCCATGAATGCATTGAGTTTTCCAAAAGGTGTCATGTGTGCCAAATTCATGCTTACTTCATGCATCGGTTTCCAGATCCTCTCCACTCCACCATGTACTCTTGGCCACTTTTGGTATGGGGACTCGATGTCGTGGGACCATATCCACCGGTGACAACTCGCCAGTGCAGATTCATCCTGACTACTACATATTTCTTCTCCAAGTGGGAAGAGGCAAATCAACTCAAAGTGGTCAAGGGTCATTCCATCATTGACTTTGTGATCTCCAACATCATCTACCAATTTCGAGTCCCTCGCATCATTCTCATCAATAATGGCCCAAACTTCCGAGCAGTTGAGGTGAAGAAATTGTACGCTAAGTACAACATCTGTTCTAACCATACCTCCTACTATCATGCGTAAGAAAATGGACAAATCGAGGTGTTAAACAAAACTATCTCTAACATTCTGCAAAAAATGGTTGGTCAAAATAAGAAGAGTTGGCCAGACAAGCTCCCCAATTCCCTCTGGGCTTATCGAACGATGACTCGTAATTCCACCAAGGTGACCCCATATTTCCTGGTGTACGGAACAAAGGTCATCCTGCCCATCGAGATTCAATTTCCCTCACTATTCCTAGTTGTCTATGATCAGTAAGCACAAGATAAAGTAGATGAAATCCATCTGGCTAAGTTGGAATCTCTCAACGATAATAGGCTTCATGCCCTGCACAATCTAGAAAGGCATCAGAATAATATAGTTAGATATTTCAACAAGAAAGTTCACCTCCACTCCTTGAAAGACAAATTGGTATTGGCCCTGATGGTAGCAATGATACCTGGCAGGAAACCACCCAACTTGGAGGCGAAATGGGAAGGACCTTACATCATTCACAAGGTTTACTCCAATGGCACATACTCACTGGTTACCATGGATAGTGAGCGTATAACTCCTCCCACCAATGCCAAGTTCCTCAAGAAATACTTTTCATGAGTCCCCTGTTCTTACATGACCTTAAACTGTATGGTCCTTCATGACCCCAAACTACGTAATAGTCCCACATGACCCTAAACTGCATCAAGGTCTTATATGACCTTAAATTGTTCGGTCCTACAAGACCTTAAACTATGAAATGTCCCACATGACATTAAATTGTGGGCCATTCTACAAGACATTAAATTGCACCTTTATAAATATGTATGGATTGATTCCCATCCTCATGGGATACATAGGAATGATCATACGCCTCATCCTGAATCTAGCCCCTCTCTATTCTCATTTGGCTACCCCTCTTTGGTGTAGTTCCCTCGGAGGATCTTGTATGATGTAGCCTAAGCTTATTTGGCCCCACTCGTGGCAAGATTACGAAGGTTGCGCCATGCGCCCTTCATCATTCTTCTAATCCTCCCATGCCCTTACCGCATGATGTTAAACTGCATGGCCCTTTCAGAACTACGTATGGCTTGATTCACATCCTCCTAGGATACGTAGGACCGCCCGAACATTTTGTCCATAGGCCTAGCCCCAAACACGGGGATCTCCCCTTGAGTCTCATCTCACACATGCTACATGATGTGGATGTTGTGTTTCGAATCCAATCAAAAGCTATCCTTTTTCATTTTCACCACCCCCATATGTATCAAACATGGAGTTTGGATTCCCCATCGTCTCTCCAAACCTTGGTCTGCCTTGAGCAGAAGTGTAATTCCAGCAATCAGACCCTTATGTAATGTGGAGAGAATAGTCATACTCTTTGTTCCCCACACCAAGCATTGCTCATGTGGGCTTAGGAGCTATGATGAGGCAATGCCCGCATGAGAGGTCATATGGCTACAAGTGGTCGGGATGCCTAGCCTCAGGTCCTTCAACCCCTTTCAGCCCCCTGGCCCGAGTTCTCATTTGGGATCGTGTGGGGCGGTATGGACTCACATCCTTATTCATGTCAGGATATTTTACCACACCACACAGATCCCCTAGAGACACCCCCCCCCCTTCATTTATCATATTTCCCACAAGCGCCGACCCTTCTATGCTTCGCAAGCTCCATCATTTGGGTTTCCATCAACTTATATATCTAAAAAGGACCCCCGAATGGCATGGATGCTCGTCCCAAGGGCTCTCCTACCATTACGGGATAATTTCCTCGAGGATTGTGAATTATAAATTGATACATGTACTATATGGTGAACATGGTCAACAGTTAATTCTCAATAATTTCCCCCCTGACCTCTGGTCAAACAGATAGTGATACTGTGTTGTGAACATGGTCAATAGTTGTCCTCTATCATTGTTTCCATCTCGTGGTCTTCCATAGGCGTGATGGTTCTCCCTCTCTTATTATTTTACCCATGCATATGACATTAAACTAGGAATATATGGTCCGAGATCTATGACCTTAAGCTAATATCACCATCATCCTCACTACAAGATGTTAAACTGCAAGTTGGTTGTGACATTCTATCCATGGCCCAGCCTCAGGGCCCCTGGCCCAATTTCTCACTTAGGATTGTACGGTGTGGTATGAGATTATGTCCTCATTCACTTCGGGTTAATCATCGTGTCGTACACGTCCCTCAGTGGGGTATATTTCCCTTATTTACGTCCATGTTGCATGATGATAAACTGTACGTCATCCTTCTCTAGAACTACAGGTGGCTTGATTCCCATCCTTATGGGATACGTAGGACTGCCCGAATGTCTAGTCTTCGAGTCCAACCCCATCTCTTAGAAACCTCCCTATCATCTTGTCCCCTTGTCCTGTGTTCTTCCAGGAGAGGGTTATATGGTTTGGAACGGGGTTATGTCCTCATTGATATCGGGTTTATAATAACCATTCCACATACCTCTCTTTCCTAAGTAGCCTTCCCTCATCTCTTTGAGTCATCTACCCTTAAGTCGGCTCCCTCGACCCTCTTCAGTGATCCACCAATGTGTCCATGATTACTCTGGCATAGATCCTGGAGTGTTTGATTCTTCCTGGACATGCTTTCACCAATTTTTTTTCAGGCTTCATGTTCCCCTTCATTTGGGCTTCCATTATCTTTCACATCCAAAAGGGACCCCCAAATGGCATGGATGTTAGGCCTAAGGGATCTCCTACCATTATGGGCCAACATCCTCAAGGGTTTCAGACAAAAAATTGATACAAGTACCACATTGGGAATATGGTCAGTGGTCGATGCTCATTTTTTGTTCCCATTTTAGGTCACATGATATGGATGTTCTGTTTTGAACATGGTCAATGATTATCCTCTATCATCACACTAACCCCTTCAAGCCTCAAAATTTTTTTACACGATTCACATAATTTTCCTCCCCATCAAGTCCAAGTGTAATTTTGACACTCCTGGAACTATACCTTAGTGCGCATTTGCATGTTAGGAGGACAAAGTCGTGCTAAGGCGTCATTCGGGGCTCTGCACCAACTTCCCGTTGGCGTGTATTCTAGGTATTGCAAAAACCACTTTCACCCTTGTCTCCCACACTGAGTTTGACTCATGTGGGCTTAGGGACTGGATCGAGGTATGCGCTCTCTTAGAAGAGTTTCGCTTCTCCAGTAGTCCGAGCTCTAAGACCTTAAACTAAGATCCCCTTATACCTCACTTTATAGAACTATGTATGGCTTGATTCCCATCTCTATGGGATACATAGGAACGCCCAGACATCTCTTCCTTGGGTATAGCTCAACTGAGAGCTAGTCTCTTCTACTCCATATTCTCTAACCTTTTCTGGCCCCCTCTCCCCAAGGTTTCTTTCTTGGAATCATGTGCGGTGTGATGTGTACCTCATCCTCATTCACATAGGGTATGCTTTATCACGTCGTTCACATTCCCTCTTGAACCTCGCCTCTCCCGTATATGTCTGAGACATATGACTCTAAAATATGATGCATATTCCCACATGAATTTAAACTATTACATCTATATTTCATGACGTTAAGGTACATGGTTTTTCCCATCACATGACCCTAAACTATGACATTATCATCCTAGCTTCACGATGAAAAATAGCACTGCATCGTGGTGTCCTCACTCGAGGGGACATCATGTTTGGTATCGATCACACACCATACCATTTTTCAATGCCTGAAAATGGCTTGATTCTTATGGAAATTCCTGGACTTTCTATCCTAGTCCCATTTCTTTACAAAAAAACATGAATTCATCCTAAAGGACAAACAAAATCTATCAAATGCTGCTTTTTTTGGTGTGAGGACCAGACCCGCATGACCTTATTATATTTTGCACTGGTACCTTACCATGCCACTTTCATAACTACGTATGTCTTGATTCCCATCCTTATGGGGTACGTAGGAATTCCTGTACACTTTTCCTCGGGCCCAGCCTAACTTTCATTTTTGGTCCCTTGACCTAAAACCTACCCAAGGAACACATTGTAATCTGGACTCCAGGTCCACATTCGCGTCGGGTTTTATAATTACCTCACCATTTTTCTCTTTCATTCCCTACCATATATGGTCTAATATATATGACCATAAACTAAGATCACTTTGTGTCCTTTCCACAAGACGTTAAACTAAATGACACTTTCTAGAACTATGTATGGCTTGATTCTCATCCCCATGGAATACATAGGAACGCCCGGGAATCTTGTCTCCGGGTCTAGCCCTAGGAATCCAAAATCCTTCCCTCTCTCTTTCGGCCCCTAGGCCCGAACACTTTTGAGAGCATGTGGTGTGGCGAGTACCTCTTGGGTCCTCATCCACATTGGGTTTTTCAACAACCGCACATGTTCTTCCCTTGTCATTTCCCAACATGGTCTGAGTTCTATGACCCTAAACAAAGATCTCTCTATGGGAATTGTGTGTCATGTTTGGAAACTTCGTCGCCCTGCATATAGTCCATTAAATCAATCCCTCCATTAATGGACTATCCTACGACTATTACATTAGAAGCGTTCAACCTTAGGATCCTTTTCCTTGGAGGGGGACTCGACTCCCTCTATCTAATACGTCTTGTTTTTGTACTCAGATGTGTTTTGGTAGTGCCCGAGGTGTGGAATTTTCACAGGGAAATTTCCTTGTTCCATGTCCAAGATTTGTGAGCCCGTCATTTGGATCCTCATCCTCTTCCACATCTGAAGGGACCCCCTTTATGTCCTGGTCTCATGCCACACTGGCTTACCTACCGTCTTGGGCCAACGTTTCTGAGGACCTCATATGACATTTGTAACAAGTCCCATGTTTCAAACATGGTCAATGGTAGACCATCATTTGTTTTTCCCCATTCCAGGATAATGTGAAATGGATATTATGTTTCGAACATAGTCAAAATTTATCCCCTATCGTCACGCCACCATCATTGCGGTCCAGATCTTGAGCATCATGATTCACACATTTCTGCTTCCTTATGTTCAAGTGGAATTCCAACATACTCGGCCTTACTTTTTTGCGCATCTAGGTGAATTATATAGGAAGGTCAGCATCATTGGGACATCATTCACCTAGCATCCTATCACCCCTAACATGTTCCTTCCTTGTGCTAGGAAAGTCCCATCACTACTCCTTGTTTCCCACATCGAGCACGACTCACATGGGCTTAGTAGTTCTAGTAGGACGTGTACTGGCGCAACCATGCCACAAATGCCTTTCATCATCTTGCATGACATTAAACTGCACTCTCAGAAATACGTACGGCTTGATTCTAATCCTCATGGGGTACGTAGGAAAGCCCGAGCACTTTGCCTCGGGCCTAGTCTAACTTTTACTTTTGGCCCCTTGATCTAAAGAACTTCCTTAGGGGATACGTGGTGTGGTGCAGACTCTTTATGTACTCATTCACGTCGGGTTTACAGCTACCACACCATATACTCCCTTCCTAGGATCTTCCCTTTCACTCTTCATCCTATCATATGATGTTAAACTGCACGAGCCCACATGTACTTGATGCATGACACTAAACTGCGGTTCTACCCCGAACAAGTTCAAGATGCCCCATGTTAGTCATGGGATGCACCAGATCCCATGCCATAGAGGATTTCCCCTATCAGTGTTGGCCTCCATCCATGTTGTACTTAATAACTACATTTGGATTGATTCTCATCCTAATGGGATATGTAGCGATACCCAAGCATTCCGCCTCAGGCCCAGCCCCAGGGTCGTTAACCCTTCTGGCCCCTCGGGCTCGATCTCAGTACAGGTAGTATGACCTTTAAAATATGTGCATCATCCCCACCATATGATGTTTAAACTATGAATCCATCATCCATATTGGTATGATATAAAACTACATGTCATTTCAGGTCCTTACCAGAAAGGTCCTGTTAGGAAGTCAGTATTATCCCTGATCAGACTGATGCGCCCACCTAATGTGTCTTTACCACGGTGGCGTAATTTCAAGAGTGTTAAACTCTATTCAAACAAACCATCATTCCACACTCCACACTTTACGTGCCCTTTATTTGGACCCTCGTCCTCTTTCACATCTAAAGGAACCCCCTAATATTATGGATGCTCGTCATATGGCTCGCTTACTATCCTAGGCCAATGTTCTGGAAGACTAATGGATGAAATTTCGAGTCATGCCACATGTTTCGAACATGGTCAGCGGTCAGCCCTCATTTTTTATCCCTGTTTCAGTTTAACACAATAAGGATATTGTGTTTTGAACACGGTCAGTAGTTATTCTTCATTGTCATGACATCCCTACATTGTTTCGAATTTTGGGTGTCGTGATTCACACCCTTCACCCCCCCCCCCCCTATGTTGGGATTAATTCAAACACCCCTAGAATTACCCTTCTTGTGCACTACATCACACTAGGAAAGTGATGATTCTACATATCTGAGAGATTCATCCTCCTGTCAGGCCTCTCCCTTCTCGGAAATCCATACTGGTTGTTCAAACCCCGGATTCCTGAAACTTGGTTTGTACTCTTATATTTAGGTGGAATGATAAGGTGTTCATCCCTTGTTTCTCGCATCGGACCTAAACCACATGATCTTAGGGACTTATCACCAGATGTTTCATGAATATAACAAAAATGCAATAAAAAACAAAAAAAATGAATAACAGAACTCATGCATGCATCTAGAATAAATAGTCAAAGCATGAAAGTGTGTTCAAAAGTTACATGGATCATAGTACCTGAGGATCAACCCCTCCCATGGACAGGTTGACCCCTCGTCAAAAGAACATTGTAGCTCCTCCACCCTCTATCTTGTGGTGTCCATGACTCATTGTTGCCTATTCAGTTCTTGATTCTCTTCGGCAGCGAGGGGGCACAGTTCGTCAGCTGCTGTCAGGGCCCGCTCCTCATTATTTTGGATAACGGGCATATCCTTGGAGTCTTCCCTCATGCGCTCTTTGGCCTCTTCTAGCTGAGCCCTTAGCCGCGATATAATCTCTGACTGCACATTGAGGGAAGCATAATGTTCATCTTCCTGTATGTCCAGCCGCTGAATCTTGTTTTCAGCCTCCTAGAGCCTCTTGATGTTTACCACTTTTCTCCACTGCCAACCCATGCCAAGGCCACAATCATACTCCCAAATATTCTTTTCCATGAGATCTTGGACGAGCATGTGAGGACGTTGGGTGTTCATTCCCCCAACACACAGTTCACACAGACACAAACGAAGTATCTCCATCTGGTCTATCCATTGTGCTTGAGGGGTGTCATCAATGAAGCGCTTGATTAGCTTCCATGAACGTCAACAGACTATCTTGTTATTCTCTTCTTTAGAGGTTGTTTCATCCCAGTTTGTGGGGTTTTCAGGCTCATACATAGGGAATTCCCCCAAGAACTCATTAGATTGTTCTGTATCTGGTGTCTGATCAGGTATGGCAGGACCCGTGTTGTCCGATCAATCTTCATCATCGGATCCCACTTCAATAATTTCAGGCCCAGTCCTACTAACATCCTCACCAATGATCAGGAGCACCGTCACTTGGTTAGTCTGGATATCCTCATCAATTACCACCAGCATTCCCTTGGTAAAATCACCACCAGAAGTACCAACCAACCTCTCCAAGGAATCCCACTCCATTTGATGAACTATGCATACCAAGAAGTGCATGGATTTCAGTTAACCTGGTCGATGGGTGGCATTAATGAATTTGGTAGATGAGACTTACAGAGATCGAACTCTTGGTCTTGTTCATGGGTTGTTGCCATCGGGAACCTGAGTCGTGGCCCTCCATATATCATCGGAGGGTTTGAAAACTCTGGAGGAGCCACCTCGGGTGTCCTGGCACCGCTGGACACACTAATCGCCATAGCAGCGGGTGCGGATCCCGAAGGCCCTGCATCTGCGTCTATTGTAGGGCGGGAATGGGTTCTGTGTATGAGGTCCTCCTACACAGTTCAATTATTTTTAAGGATTTCAAAATGACCTGGAAGCATACCCTGGGGAAGGGGCTTGTGATGTTACATCAAGGACCTCTGCAAATTCTTCAAGATCTGAGACTTGGTCACCGACTTCACCCTCCTTCAGAGGGCTCCCTCTCCCGGCCTCCTCCCCTCTGGAGGAATCATCCGATTATTCCATAAAAGGGAAGTGCTCCATCAATTCTACACCCAAAAACTGTGGAGGGGACGTTTGATCCAACAACACCTTCTCCTGGTTTGTTATTGGATGTAGGGCACCTCGAAAGTTCATGAAGTCCTCCAACTCAGCCAGGCATTGCCCCACCTCCTCCTGGGATACTGCAAAGCCGGACCTGACGGGGCCGATTGCTGGAAAATCCATATCGAGGTGGTTCTAGTGTTTCCACATCTTGGGTGGGTCAAATAATTGCATGTTGACATCCCAGATGTCCTACGCCTCCGGGGAAGACACAATTCTCCGGCATGTCTATATGGCGCATTCGCTTCCCTAAATCCTGAGTGGATATCCTGCGGAATCCCCTTGGTGGCCTCCCCTCCAGACAACACTGCTCTTCTAGGACCACCAGGTCTGCTACTGTTGCTGGATCTGTTGTCACTGCCCCCCCCCCTCAACCGGTACGGGCCTTGCCGCCACGGCATCCCCGCCACCAAGGGATGTCCTTGACGCCTTCTGACCTCTACCTCAAGGTTGTGGAGGCACACCGTCACTGGCCCGAATGGTTGGATACTTCATCATCTCTCTCGGCTAGGCCGCCTCCTAGCTTTTGGCCTACTCCTTCACCAACCCGAAGATGGTTGTGGGAAGAGGCAGCTCGTTCCACATCTTCCCATATTCCTGTGTGAACATGAGCTACATTTGTATCATCACGCACGAGTGCTCCTCATAGCGCACCCCCAAATAGACCTACGGGGTCAGTCGCTGCATGCACCGAAATTTCCTTGCAAATCGGTGCGGGGTGTACAGCTCACAAAGGCGTTCATGGTCCACCCATGCCACCCGGACTCCACCTTGAAAGGACAAGAGGTAGGACTCATGCTCTTCTGTTCCCTGACCATCATCAATGAATACACCTGTTGGAAATAGAAACGGGTTAAAGTTGAATTCCTCTACCTTCCAGACCCGATTCAGTACCGACTGCATGGTCAGCTTGGCCAGAATGCTCCCTGCGACATTCAGAATGGACGGGTGGAAGTTCGATCCTGAAAGGGAGATGAGGTTTGGATATTCATAGACCCCCCTGATGTATGCCGCTATCCACCCATATAGGATGTGGAATGACCCACATATTCTCTATGGCTTATTCCTCTCACTGATATGCCATAACATCTTGTAGATCTTGGAAAGCATCAGGATCCTGAGGTTGACCTTCCCTCCTATCACCAGCACAGATGCCATGATAAAAATTCACGGTCGCACACCCATGTTTGTGTCCCTCACTGGTAGGATCCAACCACAGATGAGCGCAACATTAAAGGTAGCCAACCAGACTATCAGTTGTTGCTCAGTACTGACACTGAATCCACATGTCTCCCACTGGCTATCCTCCAAGATCAGCCAGTATGAGTGCCCCTTGCCTCGTTGAGCCCCCTTCAGGAAAGTTCAAGGGCTCACTGGAAACTTCCTATCTCCCAGGAAGTTCAGGAACTGCTTGAACCATCACCTGAAATGGACATCCCTCACTATTTCCTTGTCTTCTCCCAGCACCAGGTTCATTAATGCCATCACTAGTGGTGGAATCTTCTTTGGGTCTTCCCACACACTCATAACGGGGAGGAACTCATCATACATTTCCCCCAATATTGGGACCCTCGATATTTGATTCATATCCCATAAACTGATGCCAACCTCTCCATGGTGCAAGTGGAAGGTATTGGTCCTCGACGACCATCTGCTCAGCAACTCCGACATCAATTGCTTCGGTTGATAAATATGGAATTGGGAGGCCCAAGCCACATAGTATAGGTCCACTCTCCTCAAATATTCCCCAAATTCTTCACATGAAGCACCTACCTAGTAGGATCAGGCCCAGTCATTGGTGAAGTTACCACCCTGGTGCAGATCCCATTCATCGGACCACCCCATCCCCGGGTTCCTCAGGGATGCCATCAAGATAGTATGGTACAGCGGGGGAGATGTCTCTAGCTGTAGTTCCTTCTCGTCAATGTCGTTCAAATGGTTTTACAAACAATCGGCATTGACGAGTGTGAATTCCTCCTAGGCATGGCTATCAGCCACCCTGAACCAGTGGCACCGACACAGCGTTCTCCTGAACCAGTATGCTAGTTCATCCTTGCTCGCTTCAGGGACGAAGACGTCATCCCTCGGTCCAAATCCATATAGATGCATCCTCTTGAATAACGGATATTTCTTTTGGCTTTTCGATAGTAACACCACTACCGAATTGTGGTCAAATGGCTTCAAATGGACTCCCCTAGAACCAAGATATTCACTATCTTCTCCCTCTGGGAAGAATCCGTAAGGACCCCCTCAAAGCCTCTTGGTGAGCTATTTATTTTTCGAGATTTGGGAGTTTTTTTTTCTGGGTCACAAATCTCTTTCTCGGAGCTCGTTCCCGGAGCTAAGTCGTAAAGGCGGTCTGCAGAGTCATGCCCTGGCCTTCAGATGCAAGTCACAGAGTGCACAGACACGAAGTCAAAGACTTACTGTGTGCCGCAAAGCAGAAGGCCTAATTCACGGAGAGAAATCACGGAGTACGCGGAGCTTTGCAAATCGAGAACACTAAAGGGAAAAAATGAGGAGAAGAGAAAGGAAAAAAAGAGAGGTCAGCACCACTATTTTATAGGTGAGGACACTTGGCACTTTGCGGCGTGTCCAACCGCGGCGAGATTTGTGTGCGTTCCGGTCACCGATCACTGATCCGCTTCATGAACCTCCTTCACGAGTCTGCTTCGTGATTGACTTGGGTATTTTGGCGATTGACCCTCATAATTTGACCCTCACTTTCTCCTCAACTCCTAATATGAGGGGGGAATTTGTTGGTTCCAAAATTTGGGAAGAGAAATAATAAATGGAAATCATTAAGAGTGGCCTCATGAAGCATGTTCATGGAGCCCCTGTGTCCCCGCACCGGCGCAAAGCCCCTCCTTTGTGAAACCACCGATGCAAAGATCCTCCTTTGCGAACCCTTTGACGTTCACGAACCCACCGCAGAGTGATAAGGTGGGATGTTCTGTGAACCCCTTTGATGTTTGGGAACCCACTGCCGAGTGATGAGGTGGTATTCTCTATGAACCCCTTTGATGTTCACGAACCCACCACAAAGACAGGAGGCGGGATGCTCCACGAACCCCTTTGATGTTTGCAAACCAACCATGGAGCAACGAGGCGGGATGCTCCGTGAATCCCTTTAACATTCATGAGCCCACCATGGAGCAACAAGGTGGGATGCTCTGTGAGCCCCTTTGACATTCACGAACCCGCTGCGGAGCGATGAGTTGGGATGATGCACGAACATCTTTGATGTTCACGAACCCGCCATGGAGCTAGGAGGCGGGATGCTCTGCAAACCCCTTTGATGTTCGAAAACCTGCCGCGAAGCAACAGGGAGGGATGCTCCACAAACCCATTTGACGTTCTCTAACCCACCACAAAGTGACGAGGTGGGATGCTCTGTGAACCCCTTTGACATTCTTGAACCCGCCACAGAGCGACGAGGCGGGAAGCTCTGCGAACCCCTTTTATGTTCATGAACCCCCCACGGAGTGACGAGGTGGGATGCTCCGCGAACCCCTTTGATGTTCGCAAACCCACCATGGAGCGATGAGGCGGGATGCTTCGTGAACCCCTTTGACGTTCGTGAACCCTCCGCAAAGTGACGATATGGGATTCTCTGCAAACCCCTTTGACGTTCGCGAACCCGCCACGGAGGGATGAGGCGGGATACTCCACGAACCCCTTTGATGTTCGCAAACCCACCATGGAGCAAGCTCTGTCTTCGCACTGAGTTGGCTCTGCTTCCCGGCGCCCCTTGCCTATACATATCGGGATCCCCTCAAGACCAAAGGATGGATCCTCCAACCTTTCACCTTCTTAGATCCCGCATTGCAAAGAAATTTCTACTCTGAGAACCATGAGATTTTCAAGGTACTTTTGTATTACGAAGTGCCTCCACCTTTGCATAAATTCATCCCATCTTCAAATATAGATTCCCTTCGCAGATCCCACGGGCCTCCACGAAGGAAGGGGATTCCCAAGGGGACTCAGGTCTTCACAGAGCACTTATGCTTCGTGAAGTACCCTCCATGCACATGTGACCCACATGCTAAGGTAGGGTTACTCTGCTTCGCGAAGCACATTACTTCGCAATGCTATGCTTCGCAAGGCACCCTTACTTCGTGAAGCACTGCTCCGCAAATGCCTTTCCACTTTGTGAAGCACCTTCCATATACACCTATTCCATATGCCTAGGCTAGTCCACTTCACTTCTCCAAGAACACCCCTTCACAAAGCCCCTCCACTTTATAGAGCACCAGAGCTTCACAAGGCTTCTAACTATGAACCCCTTTGTTCTGCAACTCCTTTTCCCGTGAAACCCTCTAGGTTTGCACGAAGTGATTTCAAAGTTCCTTGGGCGGTGCTTCCCACTGCACTGCTTCACCTCATGCTTCTTCGCATAGGCATGCTAATGGATATTGCTTCTTCACATAGCCACAATAATGTGGACCCCTCAATAGATCACTCCATAACACCCTCTCACCATGGCATTGATGATGCTTTTCCTTCCCCAAGGGGCGGGAGGTATCAGTTATGTAAGTCCTAAGGGGTGCGGAGTGAACCCACCTCATTTGAGCTACAGGACGTTAAAATACCAAGCACTGTCATCCTCAACACATGATGTCAAACTTTGACCTTTCCCCATGCGTCGTATACGGGGTTCTCCACCTTGGACATTCTGCACGCCCACTGGTCTCCACGGGAGTGAAATCATTCCTCACAAGGAATGAGATCCTCTTTATTGGAGCGACCTCTGTCTGTGGGGAAAGGGAAACCACCTTGGTGTAAGCCCCTAGCTTTTCTTACAGGAGGTTTCACCCCTGATCCTCCTCTCTTCCCCAGTGCCAAGGACCAGAGAGGGGGGATGGGCACCAGAGTTCTCCTTTCTTTGGTGCCAAATCCCTCTCCCTTAGGGCTTTGTCACCACCCGAGCCTCCATCCTGGAGTAAGTCCCAATCTCCATCTTCCTAGGATGCTGACCACACATGAGCCCATGTTTCCTCTTTGGGTCGCTTACTACGTGTAAGCCCCACTTCACTTCCCAAGGACTCACCTTTAACGACGTGATCGTCAGGTCTTTACTACCTCTTGTTTCTCACACTGAGCATGAATCACATGGTCTTAGAGGAAGCACCGACCATGACATCCTCTCTGGACAGCCTAGATTGTATGACTCAAACACCATCTGAAACTATGTGGACTTTGATCCTTGCCAAGGCAAGGTATGTAGGAAGCCTCCCAGAGGTTCAATCCCAACAACCATTGGTTCTGACCCCCTTCACATCAGTTCCCACCATCTGGAACAATGTGGACTTTGATCCTTGATAAGGCAAGTTACGTAGGAATTCTCCCTGAGGTTCAAGACCGACAACCATTGGTTTCGACCCCCTTCACATCGGATCACCAACACCCCTCTGGAACTATGTTTACTTTGATCCTTTCCAAGGTAAGGTGTGTAGGAAGCCTCCCTAAGGGTTAAGCCTGAAAACCATTGGTTTCGACCCCCTTCACGTCGGTTCCCACCATCCTAAACTATGCATACTTTGATCCTTGTCAAAGCAAGGTACGTAGGAAGCCTCCTTGAGGGTCAATCCCAACACCCATTGGTCCCGACCATCTCACGTTGGCTCACCAAAACCCCTTTGAACTACTTGTTCTTTGATCCTTGTTAAGGTAAGGTACGTAGGAAGCCTCCCTGAGGTTCAAGCCCACCATCCATTGGTTCTGACCCCCTTCATGTCGGTTTCCACTCCTTCTGAACTACGTGGTCTTTGATCCTTTCCAAGGAAAGGTACATAAGAAGCCTCCCTAAGGTTCAAGCCCACCGTCCATTGGTACTAACCATCTTCACTTCGGTTCACCAAAACTCTTTCTAAACTACGTGGTCTTTGATCCTTTCCAAGGAAAGGTATGTAAGAAGCCTCCCAAAGGTTCAAGCCCACCATCCATTGCTTCTGAACCCCTTCATGTCAATTCCCACTCTTTCTGAACTATGTCGTCTTTGGTCCTTGCAAAGGATAGGTACATAAGAAGCCTCCCTGAGGTTCAAGCCCACCATCCATTGGTTCAGACCCCCTTCATGTCGGTTACCACTCCTTTTTAACTATGTGGTCTTTGATCCTTGCTAAGGAAAGGTACGTAGGAAGCCTCACTGAGGTTCAAACCCACCATCCGTTGGTTCTGACCCCCGTCACATCAGTTCCAACTCCTTCTAAACTACAAGGTCTTTGATCCTTTCCAAGGAAAGGTACGTAGGAAGCCTCCCTGAGGTTCAATCCCACCATCCATTGGTTCTGACCCCCTTCACATCAGTTCCCACTCATTCTAAACTATGTGGTCTTTGATCCTTGCTAATGCAAGCTACGTAGGAAGCCTCCCTGAGGTTCAATCCCACTATCCATTGGTTCTGAACCCCTTCACGTTGGTTACCAATCCTCTTTAACTATGTGGTATTTGATCCTTTCCAAAGAAAGGTACGTAAGAAGCCTCCCTGAAGTTCAATCCCAACAACCATTGGTTCTTACCCCCTTCACGTTGGACCACCTTCGTCTCGCATGACGTTAAACTACAGGCCCTCTTTTCATCCTGCATGATGTTAAACTGCATCCACCATCCTAAACTATGTGGGATTTGATCCTTGTATCCTAGATAGGGTATGTAGGAAGCCTCCATGAGGTTCAACACCATCCAGCAGTAAGCCGTTGTGCCCCCATCCATCGGTAAGCAATTCCCCCCCCCCTCTATCCAGCGGTAAGATGTTGTGCCCCCATACAACGGTAAGTCATTGTGCCCCATCTGACGGTAAGTCGTTGCAAGCCCCATCCAGTAGTAAGCCATTGTACCTCCATCCAGCAGTAATCCATTGTGCCCTCATCCAACGGTAAGCCGTTGTGAACCCCATTCAGCAGTAATCTATTGTCAACCCCAACCCAGCGGTAAGACGCTATCATCCCTTATGTTGGGACCCATATTGCTAGTCCATCCCAGTGGCATAAGACCAACCTCAGGATACTAACCACACGTAAGCCCTAGTATATCATCGGGTCGTTGTCCTCTACGCACACCCCGATTCTATACCCCCATCCTGAACTACTTGGACTTTGATTCCCTACCACAGGGATATGTAGGAGGTCTCTTTGAGGATAAAGTAAAACATCACTGTCGCCCACGAGTCGACTCCATATCATTCTCCATCCACTCCACTTAACCATCCATTATCTATCTTGATTCTTACCTGGGACTCCACATCCCAGTGGGATCATGACACCTCATTCCCCATTCCCTTTAACAACAATCAGGTAGCTAACCACGTGTTAGCCCCAACCTTTGTGTTCCCTCCAGGGGTTGCATCAATCTGATCTACTCTATTTAGTGTTCCAATTAGTCTAATGTATCTCCACTTGATGTTAAAATCACGGCATACCCTGTGTTAAACATTGGAAGCTGAAGAAATCATTAGATACATGCCTATGGCATATAATTACCCACATTTGACGTGGGATGCCTCGGGCTTCCACGCCCTCAAGAAGCCCTATAATAAGGAGAAGAAATCCAGACATGCCAGTGTTCTAGTATCTAGACATGCCAGTGATGTCCAACATGACTAATCCCTTGACTGAAGGTTGACACCCTGGTCAAACCCCTTGGAATGTCCCGACATAGGCAGTGTAATTAACCAGCATCCATGAAGATATGGCACTAGGAAGAGTTTCACGAACAACGTCTTAATCTATAAGGGAGACCCAGAATTGGTGAAGAGTTCCGAGGAGGAATCTGTAGTAGAAAGAACCGAAATCTCATCATCTTGTTTTGATCAAGGATCAAACATCCCTGAATAAGTGACAGATGTCGCCCGCCTATGGAAAGTGGGAATGTAGGGCAACAGATGTGCGTCCTCGACGGACGGATGCACGTGCCCCAGCAAAAGCGTCAAAAACACACATCCTTATGTAAATTAATATTATGTAAAGTTTTGAAATTAACTTGATATATATCATATTAATAATGATATTTTATAGAAATCAATATTGTAATGGAATTTATCATCAATATTTGTGAAAAGGTGTATTCATAGTGAATACTATAAAAAAATTTCTACCACTTTACCACTGAGAGGGATTTATTGGTATATATTCTAGCATTGTTTTCATTATTCTTATTACAAGCCCACTTTTTTCTTATTAGTATCACCTCTTCAAGTACATCTACTAAACTCAAATATTGGTTAGTGTACATGGAGTGTATACTATATTTCCAGTCTTTTAACCATTTCTTGAAATTAACACTCTTAAATGACTCTCAATATGTAGTAGATCCATCCCCTATAAATGTTAATTCATAATCATTTTCTATATAGAATCTATATATTTTAGTGTCCTATTGAATCCTATAAGACCTTTATCATTCTTGTGTAAACTAATTCGGTTCTATTTTCACAATATATTGTGGAACCAACTCACTATCAATATCATAAAACAGTATTTTTTTATGTCTTGAAGATCTTCAAGTTTAATTTTCCTCCGAAAGACTTTTCCAATGATATATTATATCTTTTTGAAAATTCTGGTATGATCTATAATCACTTTATATTTAGTTGGGTTATAGAAATAATATCCCTTAGTTTCCTTTGAATAACAAAAAAATGATAATTTTTATAATTTGTTAATAATTTTATCTAAAATAAAATTTCATATATATAGTTCACAACTAAAAATCTTTATAAAAGGAAAGGTGAAATTCCTCCCACTCCATGACTCATATGGGATCTTTATGACTAACTTAGATAAAATTTGGTTAAGTAATAATATTTTGTGTTTCTAGAGAATATACCTGAAATGAAACAAGAAGGTTACACAGGATCACCGTCTACTAAACCAAGTCTAACATGGTATGATAACTCCTCTCAAATACACCATTCCATTATGTAATTTTTGGTGGAGTGAGTTTTTAAAATATTTTTTGATCAATCAAATGATCAATAAATTATTGGATTAGGTACTCACTAATTCATTATAATAAATGTATCTAAATACTTTTCTCAAGTTTATTTCATAATTAATTTTTGAAATATTTTAACTTTTAAATGGTTTCAAGCTTATAGGATATAATAAATTTATAAGTATAATAAATGAATATATTTTTAGAGGTTTCAAATTACTAAAATCTTCCACTTTATTGTGTATTAATTGGTCTACACACATCATTATGTATGAAAAATGCCCCAAAACAACGCGACTCACGCGCTTGATCGTTTTCAAATTTTTCCGCCCGCTGCTCCTCAGGCTGCTCGATCTCAGACGGCGGATGCGGCGGGGACGACCTTTGATCCTGGCTTGAGCCTCGGCGGAGGCGGATCTCCTCTGGCCCTGGCGCCTTCTGGCTCTTCTCCTTGGCCTAGCCGGTCTGCGGTTTCTTTCAAGGAGGCGTTTTGCGGCTCTCTCTGCGGCTTTCAGCATCCCTGTTTCCCGGAGGCTCCCCCGGTGTTCCCGGTGGTTTCGAGGGATGGATCTGGCCTCTGTTTGGATGTATCAGTGGTGGACTTTGATGTGGCTGTTGATGGCCTGAAATGGACTCTTGTTTCCAGGTTTGGGGGAGGGAATCCCCCTTTTCAGTCTTCAAACGATGTGTGGACTCCTGGGGTTTGCAGGCTCCAGCTCGAATCTCTGTGGTTCATCGTCTATCCTTCTGTCTGGTCTTCTCCTCAGAAGCATATTTCATCCACGCTTGGTGTAACGCCCCCCGGTGTGTGGGGCGGTGGCGGTTCAGTCTGGCGCGGTGGTCGCTGGATGCTCACAAAGGGAAGTAGAGCCCTAAAGCGACGGTTTGGCTCAGTCTTCCAAGGCTTCCATTGCCCTTCCAGAATGGGTCCTTTCTTAAAGCCATTGGAGATTCCCTGGGAGGTTTTATCTGTGTGGATGGGCGTACCTGGTGTGGCTCAGATATGTCGATTGTCAGGATGTGCGTTGAGCTTGATCTGTCCAACCCCATCCCGGAGCATCTCTCTCTGAAGGTCCAGGGCTCAGAGTTGTGGAACCAGGACATTACTTATCCGGTGTAACCCAGGTTCTGTTCCTCTTGTTTCCTTCAAGGTCACTTACAACAGATGTGTAGGCGGCGTCGTCACGGAACCCTTGGGGGTGAGGGAGAGTCAGCACCGGGGCGCGGCTCCTCCTCTCATAGATCGTCTGGTCCTTTTTTCTCTATGGCTCAGGAGGGGCATCAGTTCGAAGGGTCCTCCTCAGCTTCGTTCCCTCCTGACTGCATCTCCAGCTGTTCGAGTGCTTTGGTCGGTGCTGGTGCGTCTAGAGGAGCTATGGTCCCCCTTGTTCGAAGGGACCCTCCTTCTTGGATGGTCAAGCTTGCTTGTTGGGCTTTCACTCCCCACCAGATCCTCTCTGCGGGCGGGCTACTGGAACACCTGGTGTGAACCTCTGCTGGCTTTCGGAAGACCCTAGTTTTTCTTCACCCCGGTTATGAGGTGCCCCCTGATGAGGTCGGTATGATTGAGGTCGACGGCAAGCCAGATGTCCCCCTTCCTCGGCCGGGAGTTGGCAGCGTCCTTGGTGTGGTTGGGCTGGATGGGTGTGCAGACTTGGGAACTCAGGCCTGTCGGGAAAAGGGTAAGCGTCCGATGGAAATATCTCCCCCATGTTCTATGAGAGGGAAGATAATCAAGCTCCTCTCTCAACTACAATCGTCACCTTCAAACCTTTTGGACAACAACCCAGGTGTGTGTACCCCTGCGAAGTTCAAACAGCAAAAGTCACAGATCAGGGAGTGTCTCTCCCATTTTCATCTTGAGACCACGATGCTTGGGGCCAAAGCCGGGAAAATGGTTGATCAATGATTCCCATCTTCATTTGGAACTCTCTTGGCCTTGGAGCGAGGGTGAAGTCTGACTACATAGCTTTGGAGATCAAGAAGAACAGAGTGCTCATTGCTGTTGTTCTAGATCCCATGCAGGACCCAGCCAAGCTGCAGGAGTTCACCCACAGGATCTGCATGCATGCGTCCATGCAACCGGCACCAACTAACCGACACATATGGATCTTTTGGAGAAAAGAAATCTCTGTGGACTTGATACAGTCAGGGGACCAGTTCATCACAATGAGGGTGACTAAGGGCTCTATCACTATCTGCGTATCCTTTGTCTATGGAAGCTGCGACAGTGGAAGAAGGGAGCCTATGTGGGTGGAGATCAGTATGTTTGATCCAGGAAGTGAACCCTGGATCGTTGGTGGGGACTTCAACAACATCACAGATCCATCGGAGAAAAAAGTGTGTGGGGCATTCCCGCGTCGCGCTAGCATGGAATTCGTCCAATACATGGCTTCCAAGGGTTTAATGGATTTGGGGTACATTGGCGATCGCTTCACATGGTGCAACAATCAAAAAGGGGATCGGCGCTGCTGGAGCCGTCTCGACCGATGTCTTGCCAACGTTCATGCCATAACCAAGTTCCCAGACTCCCAGGTGGATCATCTGGTGTGCGGTATATCGGATCACTCACCATTGCTGGTCTCCCTGTCCTCAAGGCATATCCATCAAGGTAGGTTCAGGTTTTATGGTCAATGGACCCGGAATCCAGAGTTTCTTCAAGTGGTGAGAGATTCCTGGAGGGAACCGGTACAAGGGTTTTCCTGGGTGGCCTTGCATAATAAACTAAGGCGGCTTAAAATGAGGTTAAAGTATTGGGCAGGGAACCTTGGCTCCACTGATCAGGGGATGGAGGATCTCAAACAAGAGATTGAATGCTTGGAAGCTAGTCTGGAGGAAGGCTGGAATGATGTTATTTTTGAGGAGGTTTCTGTCAAGAAGAATAGTCTCGAGGAACTGGTCCTTAGACAAGAACGAGTGGCTCGGGAGAAATCAAGGATTAAATGGCTGCATGAGGGAGATAAGAACACGGCCTACTTTCACGCCTGCATTAGGGAGAAATGACGTCCCATTAAGCCCAATATCAGGCTCGATGACAGGAGTTACACAGATGATAGGGATGTCGTGGGAAGAATGGCCTATTCCTTATTCAAAGACATCCTTGTAGGGCCTAATGTCAGGATGGCCAGTGGGTACCCAAGTGGTTATGCAGAGCTTTGGGAGGAAATTCCAAACAACATATCCTCCGCGGACAATGCGCGAATGGAAGGGATCCCAGAGGAGTCTGAGATTCACCATGCCATGATGAGTCTCAACTCAGAGAGCGCTCCGGGACCTGACTGTTTTCCTGGTTTATTTTACAGAGTTGCATGGGATGAGGTCAAAGGTGACATTGTTGCAGCAGTGCAGGACTTTTTCAAAGGAAGATCTCTCCCACGGGTTGCAGCTGCCACAACCTTGGTGCTCATTTAGAAAGTTAAGGACCCCTCCTCCCTTCTCCACTACCGGCCCGTGAGCATGTGTAACTTCACCTACAAAATCCCTACGAGTATTCTTAACATGAGGTTGGCCATGCACTTACCCCGCTGGATTTCCATGGAGCAACATGGTTTTGTGAGAGGGTGTTCTATTCAGGGGGCTATAGACCTGGCACAGGAGATGATAAGGGACATTAATGCTAAAATTCACGGTTCCAACATGATCATCAAATTGGATATGAGCAAGGCGTACGACAGACTTGAATGGGGTTTTGTGAATAGGGCCTTAGCTTGCATGGGCATATCCGCCAAGGCCTCGGACATTCTCTTCAGATGATTTAGTTATCCATGGATGAATGTCTCGTTTATGGGGAAATCACATGACTTTTTTAAGGCCACTCGTGGCTTACGACAAGGTGACCCGATCTCCCCTACCCTGTTCATCCTTATACAGGACATGCTTAGTCATCTTCTCAACAAAGAAATCCTCACTGGTAGTATACTTCTTTATCGAAGGAAAAAAGAACCTCCCTTCCATCTCACATTTGATGTTTGCAGATGATACGATTATCTTCTCGAATGCAGGAAAAAGATCTGCGCGTGGAATTAAGAGGATACTTGAAGATTACTGTTATTGGAGTAGTTAGGTTATCAACCACTCCAAGAGTAATTTATATATCTCAAACAAGTGCGGAGCTGGCCGCGTGAACCTTCTTTGCAACATCATGGACATGCAGCCTGGTCACTTCCTAATGGAATACCTCAGAGCCCCTCTTTCGCCTGGAAGAATGCGTATTCGGGACTTTGATCATGTGGTGAGTAGGATTACAGGGCACATTATAACGACCCATACTTTACATACATTGTTTATACTTCAAAATTGAAGCACCCTTATTACAACATATGACAAAACCACAAAGGACCGTATAGGTATAGTGTCTTTAGAAACTGGGAAACATAAACAACTGGTTCATAAATCTTCTACAGTGTCTCCCATTTATTTCATCATATCTAGGGTCCCTTTTAGCATATTCTACTTAATATCCATCTTCCTGACCTGGGGAAAAGAAAACATAAAAGGGTGAGCTCAAATGCTCAGCAAGGGCAAATAAAGGAAATAAAAATCATATCATATCTTTTTGAAAATCATAACCTGCAAAAGAGATCATAATATCTTAACATGGAACAAATCATAGAAGTGAAAATGAGATCCCCATAATCATAACATGAAACTTGAAATCTTTGTGTCATGCACACATAATCATGGAAAATTATTTCTTGTTAGTTATGACTCATTGCCAAGACTATCTTAGTGGACAAAGTCCCTTTCTGAACCGAGTCACCCTCGTTCCAGTCCTGTTTCACTGAACCGGTATAACCTACCGTTCCAGCCATGTCTATCTCATGAGATATAAAATCTTTACCCAATGCATTGGAGGGAGATATAGGTCCCACCCATCTTATAATTAATCCTTTCTTATGTGTGCCACATAATCATAAACCATACATCATAGCGTAACCCATGTAATAAAAATGGAATTCTTAAACAACATGACATCATAAAACAATTCATATAAGATAAATGAATTCATAAAAATATTTCCATCACAACATAATCAAATCCATGTAATAATAGGGATAAAAACAGAACCCTTTATCATCTTAGATGGAAAATAATTTTGATAAAACACTTGAACTTCATTCTTGAGGAAAATATCCTTTCTACTTCAAAAACACTTTTCCTTTCTTAACATGTCATACAATTTTAAACTTAAAGAAGTTTATTAAAAATAAACATGAAAACTTTTAAAGGAAGCTTCTTGGAAATAATGTTTAAAAATCCATTCATGCCGTATAAGTTAAAAAAACATTCTTCTCGTACTTTTTTCGGAAAAGTCAAAAAAGTGCCTCGTACGAAAAACGACAAAAGATTCCTTTCATATACTTTACTAAAAATTTACCAAAGGGTAAAATTGGATATAATCTATTTTAGTTGGATGGAAATAATATTACATATTGAGGAAACATGGATGTGGATGATAAAATACACCACAGTAAATTCCAAAGTATAAACAATCTCGGATAAAGATGAGATTGTGATATTTCCCTTACCTTAGGTCCGATTTGCTTTGTATGTGTCTGAAGCTCCTGTATAATGGTTTAAATAATGTTATTGACTTATTCCAGAATCATACATATTGATATGATATCATATATGGTCATATTCTTAGCTTCTTGTTAGTAATATTTCATTGTTACTTGTTACTTGGGTCTTTATTGCCTTTTGTTCTTATGCGTGTTTTTCTGAATAAATTATTATTCTTATTTTAAGGTTATAGATACCTTATATCAATAATGGTATTAGTGTAACATATATCATATTTATTCATTCAATTCATTTATATAATTACTATGTAATTATGATCATGTAGAACGAGTCGCATCACATCGTGGAGACGCTATTCTGTACGTACGCACGAGTGATGATATCGTTCCTATGATCGTGGAATTGTATTGGAGTATATGTATATTATTTCAGTATCAATTTTAATTTATAATAATCATAAATATTTACTCAATACACCATTATACCCATCCTTGTAAGGTGATGGTGGGAAATAGATTACACCACGGCGTGGAGACGGTATTCCGTACGTACGCACGCGCGGTGATTTCATTTTTCCGTAGGATGGATAGAAGGTGAATTAGGGTTGTTTCATATTTATAATAACATATCAGTATGTAATTAATACTGATGTTATTACTTTATCATGAAACAACTAAAGAAGAAGAAGTTGAAGAAGAAAGAAATTGAAAAGATCGGTAATGGATATTACCTCTTCTTTGGAACGCCTCTTTGAATCCTCCACTTAGGGAACTAAGATTGGTCTTTTAAGAAAACCAGGACCTCTAGGATTATTATAGGGAAGTGTAGAGGAGAAAATGGCAGGTATTGGCCGAGCTTGAGTGCTCAAATTGGTGTGAGGAGGAGGGGGAAGAGGTGCCCTTTTATAAGGGAGGAGAGGGGCACCTTAGGAATATCTCAAAATATTATTTTATATTAAAGTCAAAATCGGTTTATAATGGTTCCAAAGGGTCTTATTTCGAAGCTAAAGTGGTGATGGGTCGAAATCCTATCAACCAATAGGATTTAGACAAGTTTAGGGTATTATTTTAACCTTATCAATTAGATTTAACTCTAAGTTAAATAATTTAACTTTTACCGTGTCTTTTTGTTTTCTTTCACTATATGGTTAAAACACTTTCTATAACATGCCAAACGAACCCCAAATTGTTTATTATTAATATATATATCCTTATCTAATTAATTTGGCCGAACCTTAGATTTTTAGGAATAAAATAACAATTAGTAATATAATATTTGATTTAAAAACTATTTTGTGTCAATTTTGACACTATTTGATATATGATTTTTGTGAAAGTCATAACATAATTATATGTTCGAACCAAGTTGATTAAATCAACACTAATATATCATAGTAACCTAGAAAATTAGTGGAATTCATAAAAAGTCTCAAATTACATTTATTTTGGTGTTTATAACATCAATTATGTCAATATTTCATTAATAAGATAATTACTGCATCATCATTGTGTCATAAATAAATTAAATTATTTAATGTCTAAAAATTACAAATAAAATACCATTATGTAGGAAATATTTTTAGCTTTCTAATGAATATTTATAGTCGAATTTATCTTATGTATAACCCCATATTAAAAATGATTTACTTATTAAACATTGATTTTAACTATTTTAACCCTTCTTTAAATAAATTAATAATAAATGTCCTAATCTAACCCAAGTGGGCCTAAATGGTCATATTTTATTCCTAAGTTTTTTTTGGTCGAATTAAACTTATCCAATAGAATTAAGACATGTGTTAGGGTAATAGTAATATCATTTTTACCCTTAGTTACCCTATTTACTATTAACCGCGGTAAAAAAAGTAAAAAGTTACTATTCACCAAAAAATTATTTTTATCTCATTGAACCACATTTTACTTACTGATATCAACCGTGTCTGTCGGATTTTCGAAATTCCATTCACAGAAGCGGTAAAATTAAGTTTTATGCAAAATTCAGTTTTTAACTTACCACTTAGTGGTTTCACTATTAATCAAAAATTGAAAGTTTTCAGAAAAATACCAAAATTTCACCCTAGGATAATTTCGGTATTCCGAATCCAAAAATGAAGTCCATTTTGAAAAATAAAATTTATAAAATTTCAAAAAGTGGTTATTACTATTCATAATGGCTAGTTTTAATAATATTTTAATAGCATATCGTTGTTTTGTGAAACTCGGTATTGCGTACGACGCAAGCTATCGAGGAAGGTCGCGATTGCGTGTAATGTAATCCAAGCAAGTGTGTAGTGAAAGATTCTTTTGATGATATATAAAAAACAAAATATTACTCATAAAAATCTCGGGTGTTACACACATCCTCAACTGGAAGAGCCACTTCTTATCCTTTGGAGGGCGCATTGCACTGGTTAACAGTGTGTTGGCTACTATCCCGGTGCATGAGATGGATTCCACTTCGGTGCCAAAGGGGGTGATCAAAGCAGTTGACAGGATCCTGGCTAATTTCTTATGGGATGCACTTGCTGAGGGGAAGAGGCACTGGGTCGCATGGGGAAGAATGGCACGTCCCATCCAGGAAGGAGGTATTGCTGTCAAAAGCTTGAGGGACAAAATTCATGGCATGCACGCCAATCTCGCCTGGGAGATCGTGGAGGACCGGTCCCTCTGGGGGAGGATCATGTCCTACAGCTACGACAGTTCCATGGAAGCTGACATCGTGCAGGGATCCCCCCTCTGGCATTCAGTCTGCTCTCTTATCCCGAGCCTCCAACAGCAATCCCGGTGGGTTGTGGGAGAAGGCATTATTTCTTTCTGGACACAGAACTGGGTGGGATCAGTGCTTGGATTCCCGGGGTGTCTGGCCCCAATGATTACCTTTAAGGAGGCGAGTGCTCATCCTGGCTTCATCAAGGCGGTGCTTGACAAGGATTAGCTTGACGTTTTTGATTCTATCCTCATTAACTCAGAGACGGACCGATGTGTATTCACCCCCTCTCAGTCTGGTAAGTTCAATATCATGGATTATCGAAGGATATCAACCTCCCAGGCTCAACAGAATTGCTGGAATGACCTGGTCTGGTATAATAAGCTTCTGAGCAAGTACAACTTTCTGGTTTGGCGCATAAGGAATAACGGTATTTCATCAGATGAAGGAATCAAGAAAATCGGAGTCAATCTAGCGTCGTGTTGTCAATGCTGTAAAAACAAGAGGGAAGAAACCACGAGCCATATATTTTTCAAAGGGGAGTGGGCGCGAGGTGTCTGGGATTCCTTCGGAGATTTCACAGTGATTCATTCGCCTCATCATCGGGACCTGCCGTTCCTGGAGAGGTGGTTTCAGGGGACTACGGATAAAGGTCCCGAGAGAGCAGGGAGGTCAATTATCCTCAGTGCTGGATGCTGGTGCCTCTGGAAAGCTCAGAACAAGGCCAGATTTGAGGGATCTCCCTCCATAGGACGGTCCATTATCATGAGAACCAAGAGCTTACTGATTGATATGGTCTCTCTTGTTGATAATTGGCGCGAAGCTCCCTCCCTCCATATCCTGCAGTCCCGTTCCCCTCCGGCCAACCCTCCAATGGACAGAGCACGCGGTCGCTGGATTAAATGGCTTCTGCCGACAACTGGATTTAAACTTAACACTGATGGATCATGTATTGCGGGAGCCATGAGAGGTGGCAGAGTGGTTCGCAATCCAGAAGGGAGTGTTTTCCTTTCTTTCACGGTGCACTATGGTGATGGTAGTTCTCTTTAGGCAGAGGAAAATGCAGTCCTCACGGGGCTGAGTCTTTGAAAATAGAAGAATATTGCTCTATCTGAGCTGGAAACAGACTCAAGGATTATTCATGATTCCCTGCTGGGAAGAGGTGTCACACCCTGTTCAGTCTTATACATCGTTAGGGAATAAAAACAGCTTCTCAACAACCAGGCTCGAGTCACCCATACCTGGAGAGAGGGGAACAAAGTTGCGGACTTCCTCGCCTCTCTTGCAGCCCCAGGCTCCTCTGTCACTGACCTTTCCAATTCAACCTCCCTTAAGCCGAAGGGGGTTAACCTTATCCGAGGGGATGCCCTAGGTCTCCATTATTTTAGACCCCCCTAATCTGGGGTCCTCTGTTGTTCTTTTCCTCCTGTTTTTGTACTCTTTCCCCTTTATTAAATATTTAATGATTTGCGTGTGTGTGTATTATGTCCCAAACAAACTATCCAAATTAAATATTCCACTAAATGGTTTTTAGTTATTTTTTATAATAAACATGATTTATATTTATCAAATTATTTATAATAGAATAACTATGATAATCTATTCCTCTAGAGTTTCTAGATTTTTTTCTCATTTATATAACAAAGGAACCAATTCTGATGATAAGTATTTTAAGAATCAACTTTATTAGATTTATTTTCTTAACTTTTATATACTAGATTATCAATATCCAAAATATATAAAACATTTAATATATTCCTAAATCACTAAAACCTTTCATTCTGTTATAAGAATAACTCATGTTCTTAATCATGAATAATAATCCTTTATTATCCATAAAATTTATATAAATCAATTTCTATTTATGTCTAGAATATAGTAATAGTTTTCTAATTTTATAATTACTCTCTATATTAAAGTTAAATATTTTATTAAATTTGTAAATCATGGTCAAATTCAAGGATTTTTGAAATAGTGGAGCCTAAGAGAATCTACAAGCATAATTGAATTACAATAAGTGGGAATAGAACTTATGCTCAAGAATAGTTTAAGAGTATTGGATGAACTTCCTTTTGAATCCAAGATATCAACTGCTTTGTTTCCCTAATTATAAGTGTGATGAATCTATACTTAATTCTACAATCTAGGAAGTAATAAGTAATAGACCAGTGTGTAGAATAAGCATTAGTTATAAATTTTATGAGAAAACCCAATTTTTTCTATAACTGATAAGGTGATATTGTAAAATATATAAAGGTTAAGGATACATAACATGGAATGTGACTATAATGAGTGAGTACCCCTTACTATAGATGCTGCTAAAATCTATGACAATCAAACCACAAATATCTCGGATGATACCATCTCCCTGTATGACACCTTTGGAACTAGATTCATTAGTATTAAGATTTTGACCTACACTAGTCATTTCCCAAGAAGAAAGTGTCCTTGAAAACCCATATATTCATCAATTTGTGTTTTTGGAGTGAGGTGGAGGCTCATAAAAGAGGTATACAAGAAGTTACATGGGCATTGAAAGACTGGTTTGGTGATTAACTGATGTAGTTTGATTTTAATGAATATTGTACTCACCAAATAACCCAAGTGTCTAGTCTCATTACATGACTCTGATATGATCCAATAACCAACAATGATACCCGCATTATGGGTATTCCATTTTTTAGAGGTGATCTCCACAATATAAAACTAGGTTGAGAGAAACCGCTCGAAGTCATCAAGGTAGACCGAAATGAACAATAAAATACTCAGGAATCACCAAATGAATCAAGCACACTCCCCTCCCCTAAAAAATTTCTTGAATGAAACCATTTTATAATTACTATAGTAGGATCATTTGGTGACCAAATTTATACCTTTCCTTTGAAGCATATCATCAGTGGGGATTTCTCATTGTCTAATGTTCCATACCATAAAATTAAATTTAGCATATATGGGGTTATTTTAGATTAATTTATTCTAAGTTTCTAATCCTTGAATAATTTTCATGAGTTTTTTAACAACTAAATACTTTATATTTATTCCCTTTGAAATAAACATAAAGTATTAGATAGCTTACTTTACATGAAACCCCAAGTCTAAATGAACTGTGATACAATATACCTTTATAACCTAGCTATTGGAATATTGGTATGAATAAGAATAACCAAATTATAAAAAATATGTATAAATATTTTATATAATTCAAATTTATTTATTAATTTATAAAAAATAAGTACAAAATTTTCAATAAAGTTATTTTATGCTTCAAAAATTTGTTTTCTTCAAAAAAAGGGTTTATTGCATTTTTTGCATAAATATTATAATTAATCTATTACACTTAAATAAATTATATTTTATAAAAATTATATAATTTTTTAAATTAGAATATCATAATTTTCTTAAGGTGGATTTTATGGATTTTTTAAAAACATAATTTTTCAATTTATAGTAAAAAAATATTGATTTTATAAAAAATTGTCTTTTCTATTCAGGTATTTAAAAAGTCCCATTTTGTTTTGAATTTATTTTAAAATTTAATTATTTCATTTTGATTGAAAATAATCCAATAAATATCATTGTTATTAAAATTATGCTTAAATTTGGTATTAAAAATTTATACTTAAAAATGCATTTTTATGGAAAACTATTTTTGTCACGTTTTATGGGTTTATTTTAAAATTAATCCTTACACTTATAGAAATTGAATTTTATAAAATTTATTAAATATCTAGAATAATTATTTCCAAAAATTTTAATGAATTCACTTTCATTTTTTCCATAATAAATAATAAAAATTGTAAAATTTAGTTACCACGATTAAGATTAAAACGAGTTTTCTAGGGGGTTAAACTAAGAGACAAGGGTAATATTTTCACATAAACTTATATAACTCGTATTTTATGGATTTATTTCCAAACTATATCATATAATATTAAAATATGATTCATTTTGGTTCAATTTTTCTTGAATAATACATTAATATATTTTTATCTTTTGAAAAATTCCATGTGTGTCCTCTCCCCCACTTATAAAAGGATACCCCCTATCATATCTTCTCTACACTTATAGAGACCCTTATATCAGAATATACCTAAAAAATAATTTCCTAAAATACCTTACCATTCCACATAGTTCCTTTTTTTTATCATAATTCCATCTTTTCATATATTAAGGTGTAAACCAATGGAGGTTTCTCAATGAGGAGGTATAACCTTTAATTGAGATATTTCAATTTTATTTATTCTTACACCATATGAAAACAAGTTGTATAAAAAAAACATGATTAATTCAGAAACATAAATATACTAAGTTTTTAATATGATGATTTCACAACCATTTTACACCTTCCTTCCCACAAATAAGAAATTAAAATATTGCTCGTGCGTACGTGTGGACTACAACCTCCACGTAGCGATATGATTCATTTTATATCACTATGTTTCATGTTTAGTCATAATTATGGATTTAATATATATATATATGTGTGTGTGTGTGTGTGTGTGTGTGTGTATATGATATTTATGATATAATTATGCTTTAATAATGATAATATATTTTTTATATTTTTCATTATTTTTAAAAGAAAATGAAAACAATTTTCATGTGTACGTACATACTACCATCTCCTTAAATGGTGTAATTAATTTTTCTATATATAAATTATATGTTATATAATTAATATATATTATATTTATATCATTATTAAAATTATTTATATGATGGAACTAAGATCAAAGTACAAAAATAGGAACTGTCTAACTAAAACTTTCATGAGAAACAAAACAGTTAACACCGAGAAACAAATATTTTAATAAGGGATTATTAATAAGTGGATGTTGAAATGTTATAAGTGGATAATATATGATATTATAAGTATTTAAATAGTTATTTTAAAGAATAATAATAAATTTAAATTTATTATACAAGATTTTAGAGTACTTATGAAGCAATTCTTTCTTGAGGTAAGGGTTTTATGTTATAATCTCATTTTTATTGTGATTGTTTACGCTTAAATTTATGATGATGAAATTATATTATCTATATCTCATAAATATCATGAATTTTTTTCTATTAGTTTTATCCCTATATAATAAATTTTTTTCTTTCATTTTCATATATTTAAGTACTCAATATACTAAAAAAAAGTATAAGGAAAAGCAACTTTATTTCTCTCTTCGGTTGGAAATAATTTTTATTTCATATCCATGTTTGATAAAATGGTTTCAAGAATGTTTTTATTGATATTAAATGCATTTTTAAATTCTTTTTTACCCATTTTTTACATTTTAAATTTTTTTTTAAAAATAATCATCTTTTATTTTGTTGAACAAGGTATATTTTACTGAATATGTGAACAAAATCATTGTTTTAATGATTATGACATGAATAGTGTTTCTCACTACCAAGATTGATCAATGATTTGAAGCTTCCTTTACAAGTTTCTATATTTATTTTCAAAGTAAATGATTTCCTTAATATTTTAGAATTTTTTATATTTTAAAAAAGATATTTCAAAATGAAAATTTTATTTCCATCAAGAAAATGTTCCAGTGATATTTTAAAGGTATTTTCATCTGTGAAAACATCTT
The DNA here is from genome assembly GCA_963277665.1 of Viscum album. Lineage (NCBI taxonomy): Eukaryota > Viridiplantae > Streptophyta > Magnoliopsida > Santalales > Viscaceae > Viscum > Viscum album. The sequence continues at coordinate 825,668,025 of OY728126.1, read as the reverse complement.
CAATGTTACATATGATTCACTAGGTATATTATCCAATGATTTCATTTTTATTCTTTCTCTGGATGGTTTATGGTGATTAAATACTAATGAAACTTTTTTTATTTTCCACAAGTTTATCCCTCCAATGAATTGGTTAAATATTAATGTTTTATGTGCACAAAGGATATATGGGAGGTTATCCCTTTCCCAAAATAGGGTACACAAGAGTTTATCCCGAGCTTGAAGTAGCTGCATGGGTGGTTAGCCCAAAACTAACATGTGATGAATGTATTGTTGGGTAGGCTTGACATAATAATTCTATGATTATTATTATGCTACACAATTTTCCACTCTTTTATGACATTATATCATGTCAATGATATTATCTCATAGATCATGTTATTTTATTCCTTTATGATTCATGTTTTATGAACTACTAAGCTTTATGTATTGAATGATGATTATGATTCATGAATTTTTAGGTATGTTTTTCAAATTATAGGATCATGCTATCATACCCTTATACCTACATTATTCTTAAATGATCATTTATATATCCCTTATTTACCCTTACTAATAATTTAAGATCACCCTTTATTATGTTTCCTTTTCTCTGAGATATGAAGAAATGTTTAGAGTAAGATATGTATAAGAAGGGTTCAAGTTATGAAGAACTTAATGGGATATGATGTAGATCTTTTATGTACCGGTTGTTTATGGATCCAAGTTTCCAAATACACTAAACCTTTATGGTTATGGAATGAATCATAATTATATGTAATTAATATTCATCTAATAAGATGTAATATTTATATATGAAATTATTGGGTTTCCTTAATTAGTATTGAATCAAGGTTCAGTTATTTTTAGAGACTATGAGGAAAATTTAGTGATAACCCTTAGGATAAGACTATGTATATGAGAACATCCAGAGTTATGGTAAAAAAAAGAATTTTGGTTTTCCTAGAAAATAAATCCTTTTCTGGATAATGGAAACTCAATGTGACTATAGAATAGATGAACTTAGGGGTAACAACTCTAAATGGGGAAAATTGGGTATTAACTAGTTAGTTTCCAGTGCACGGTGAGTGTTCCTAAGACTGTACACCTAGTTATACACTTCTTGGGAATATTTATATGGTTAATTTATATTTTTTTATGAACCATTATGAAGGATTTGAATATATGGTTACCATGTATGACCTAGGTTAAACATATGTTTCCATATATTGAAAATAATGTGCCATGATTTAGACATCCTATAAATTATTTTCATGATTTTTTGGTATATCAATATGATTATTTTTTTTGAAACTATGATTCTTGGATGTAGTCAATGGTCAAAACCAAAAAGAATAATTTTAATGATGAATGTGATGGAAAATGAAATGATTTTTCTCCTTAGTAACAAAAATTTTTTGGAGGTAGAATGGAAAATTTTCATTTTATGCATACGTGACTTTCTCAAGATATTAAAAATGTTGAGCTTCCAAATAAGAGAATGAGGGAACAACATTATATTATATCATTCATAAGTTAACTGTAACATCCTGGATCCAGGTGCCACTCAACGGGTGCCCCGAACCTGGTTCGCCACGTGACCTCAAGCACATTTCCCCAAACGCCAGAGGCTGCCGACTAGCAGCGAGGGCCCAGGTCTGATAGTGGGGAAACTATGCCCTCATTTGTCAAAGTGTAGCACAGTGGAAATAAATAAAACCATACAATAATATCAGAATAACTAATCCATACACATTTAATATAACAACTGCAGTAAAAGATAACCAATTAGTTATATAGATATGATGCAACATGTCTCAAGTTCTAAGAAAATAGCCAGATCATGTTACATAGTAGTACAACAATACAGAGTACAACAAAGCAAAAAAAACAGCTAGTAGCATCGTGAGCCTAAGCCCGGTCCCATGCTCCCCTACTCCTCAGCAGCAATCTAGTACTTGTATAGGGACCCTTGCTCTTATCCACACCTGCAGAAATGTAATCTTTTTGGGCCGAAAATCATGACCCAAACAGGGTGTGAGAAATAATCTCAGTAGGCACCCACCAAAGGCTTGTGCCCAACTGCGTGTAAACAGGCTACAACAATGTGAAAAAGTAAAAGCATTAACTAAGAAGTACTCAAAAAGTAACTAACTTACCAGTTATATTGCCTTTTTATTATTCAATTTATCCATTTAATATAAGAAATCACCATAGTGAAATTCTAAGTAAACAGTCAGTGTCCTCATACATGAAAACCCTTACCCTCAGGTAATCAGAATCCAACCCATAGGTACTTTTCCTCAGGCATAACATATATTTCCCTCAGGCATACGAAGTGTCGCCCTCAGGAACAGAAGTCACCACCCTCAGGCATACGAAAGGTTTCCCTAAGGCAAAAAAGAACGTTTCCATCAGGCTAATCCAGTCATGCCCTCAAGCTATAGTAAAACACCGCCCTCAAGCACAAGTAACCGGGCCAAGCCCAACATGAAAATAATAAATTCACATACAATTCCTCTCAAGGAAATTTAAAAAACATTATTACAATGGCATACCCTCGGGTATCCTAGCCAAACAGCTAAACAGAGGAACGCACCCCCAGGGTGGTCCTGTATCCAAGCAGCGATCCCAAACAGCAGTTTATTATCACATTTAATCACCTATACATTTCTAGGTAGTTAAAATATCCACGGCCTCAGCCACAAGACACCCCAACATGGGTTCGTAGAACAAAAATACACACAAATTCACAACAGTTGAAAATTAAACACCAAGCCACCTACCTTAAACACCCACGAATGGTATACGTGAACATCGATTCCAGAAACGCCTCAAGATGACATAGATATGGGTTAGTAGAAAACCCGTTCAAAAGTAAATAACTTTCCCTCGGGGAAGAATTGGTAAGAACGGCTTAAGGAGAGCGGAGGGATTACCCGTGCGGTTCCAACGAGATCGTCGGTGGAAGAATCTAATTCCCGACGTGCGCTCAGCGGATCTCCAAATCTCTGGCCTCCTCTCTTGCTCCAAAATGAACTGAAACACCTCCTCTACCAAATGATGAGGCTACTTCCCGTTTTAAGCGAGAAAAACAAACTACACAGCATGTACTTCCAAGTACACAGCGTGTACTTTTTCATTTAACTATTCCTCTAGTGGCACCGCCAAACATTTCATCCATAGACATGAGTACACGGTGTGTATTTCTGATTACACAGCGTGTACTGTCGTGCAGCTAGAGGCTACTTCCACCACCTTACTATTTTCCTTCCATCTGACTACACGGAATGTAAATACCACTACACGACATGTAGTCGGTTTTTACATCCTTCATCATCGTCATGGCTACACACCCTATGTACTTACCCCACACGGCCAAAAGTACATGGTGTGTGGAATAGTACATGGTGTGTAGTTAAAAATTTTAGGATTTTCCCCATTTTCCTTATTTTCTCAAAAGCACTTAACGAAAAGAGAAAATAAGAAACCCATACCTCAAAAAAAATAACCGGGTTCTTACAAACTTCCCCCCTTAAGGAAATTCGTCCCCGAATTTCCCTTCCAAGGTTGGCGAAGATAAATCTCAGAACAGATCTGTCCACTGAGCACGTACATCGGTCTCCCGCTCCTAGGTTTTTTCCTGAACTCAGCCATGCTGCCATAACACCCGTACGAGAGGAACTGACCGGCCTCAGAGAACCTTCATGATCCTATCAACAATACGAATCGGATTCTCCTCAAAGGATGCATCTACCTGTAGCTCAACCTCCTCGGGTTGAAAGATGTGAGACAGGTCTGAATGATAGCAATGCAACTGAGATACATGGAAGACGTCGTGCATGGCTCGGTACCTCTGTGGTAACTGTAACCGATAAGCAACCAGCCCGACTCTCCCCAGAATCTCAAATGGCCCCACATACTTCGGTGAAAGTTTACCCTGTCTCCTAATCCGTCTGTGTCCCAGCCTTAGTGAAACACATAAGAAAACCTGATCCCCGACCACAAACTCCAAAGGTCATCTGCGGCGATCAGCATAAGATTTCTGACGAGACTGTGCAGTAGGCATCCTCTTCTGAATCAACTGGACCTTCTCAGAAGTCTCATGCATGAGATGTGGTCCCAGTAAAACTACCTCACATGTCTCTAACCAGCACAAAGGTGATCGGCATGGCCTACCATATAAAGCCTTATATGGTGTCATCTCAATAGTTTCCTGAAAACTATTATTATAGGAAAACTCAACCAGGGGTATATGCTTCTCCCAAGAGCCCCTAAAGTCTAGGATTCATGCACGCAGCATGTCCTCTAGCACCTATATCGTACACTCTGAATGGCCATCAGTATGAGGGTGTAAGCTATGCTCAGAATCACCTGTGTACCCAGTTCCCTCTGAAAACTCTTCCAGAAACGAGATGTAAAACGGGTATCCTAGTCTGAAACGATAGAACGAGGGACCCCATAAAGACACACTATCTCTCAGAGATACAACTTCCCAAGCTCGTCAACACTGAAGGTCTCCTTGATCGGAAAAAAGTGAGCTACCTTCGTGATTCTGTCCACAACAACCCACATGGAATCATTGCCTCGAGGTGACCTCGGAAATCCAATCACGAAATCCATTGCAACATCATCCCATTTCCGCTCCAGGATGGGTAACTGCTGTAACAGTATGGCTGGCCTCTGATGCTCCGCCTTCACTTGATGAAAGGTGGAACATCTCGTAACAAAACCAGTTACTTCTCTCTTCATACCCGGCCACCAGTACTGACGTCTCAAGTCACGGTACATCTTGGTAGCCCGGGGATGAACTGCCCAAGATGAAGCACGAAACTCCTGCATCAACTCCTCACGTATATCCCCTGGAACCCATACTCGTCCAAGGAAATGCAGTACCTCATCATCGCCTATTGTCCAACCAGGAGGAGGGTCCTCGCTAGCCACCAACTCCCATAGAACTAGGCCTTCTGAATCAGATAGTTGTCTCATCCTCACTCTATCCAGGAGGGTATAAGTCACAGCTAAAGATAAAAGATAGGCTTTCCCCTGACTATCGTGCACCTCCAGATGCATCTCAGAGAACACGGCCATGAGCTACCACTCACCACTGGCCTTCTGTACCGCATGTATCTGAGTCCTCCTGCTCAGTGCATCAGCAACTGCATTACCCTTACCAGGTGCATAGGCAAGCTCAAAATCGAAGGACTATAGGTATTCAACCCACCTTCGCTGTTTTAGATTTAAGCCACGCTGGGTAAAGATATACTTGAGACTTTTTTGGTCGGTGAAAACCACAAAATTCTCTCCCAATAAATAATGTCTCCAACAGCGCAACGGAGGAACAACTACAGCCAACTCGAGGTCATGTGTCGGGTAATTCCTCTCATGTGACCTCAACTTCCGAGACCCGTATAAAACAACTTGATCACCCTGCATCAACACTTCTCCCAACCCAATACCCGATGCATTATAGTAAACTGTATATCTCTTCCCTTGCTCTAGAAGTATCAGGATTGGTGCTGATGTTAACCTTCCTTTCAGTTCCTGAAAGGCTGTCTCACAAGCTTCTAACCAAACGAACTTCACACCCTTCTTAGTCAAACCCGTCAAAGGTGATTCTAAGTGGGAGAAGTCATGTATGAAGCGTCTTTAGTAACCGTACAGCCCCAAGAAACTCTGTATCTCAAACACATTTTAGGCTGCTCCCAGGAAACTACTGCTCTTAACTTTTTGGGTCTACTGCAACTCCTACCTCTGAGATGATATGACCCAGGAAGTGAATCTAGTCCATCCAAAAGTGGCACTTTGAGATCTTAGCATATAGCTTATTCTCTCTCAGTGTACTCATCACGATCTCAAGATGGGTGGCATGGTAGTGTTGAGTGTGAGAGTACACCAAGATGTCGTCCACGAATACTACCAAAAAAGAATCCAGAAAAGGATGGAACACACGATTCATCAGAGCCATGAAAACTGTTGGCACGTTCATGAGTCCGAACGACATAACCAAGTACTCATACAGATCATATCTACTCCAAAAAGCTGTAAGCGGTATATCCAATGGTCTCATGCGTAACTGATGATATCCAGATCTCAATTCAATCTTCTAGGACACTCGTTCTCCACAAAGTTGATCAACAAGATCATCAATCCTTGGTAAGGGATATTGGTTCATAACCATCAACTGGTTCATCTTCCGATAATCCACACAGTGTCTGAGGGTACCATATTCCTTCTTCACAAAGAGGACCGGTGAACCCCAAGGAGAAGTACTGGGTCGGATGAAACTCTTTGCCTGTAAATCCTCTAACTGCCTCTTGAGATCCTGCAACTCTGGTGTAGCCATCCTGTAAGGAGGAATGGACATCGGTGCTGCTCCTAGCACAAGCTCAATAGATAAATCCACCTCTCGCTCTGGAGGTAGACCTGAAAAGTTGCCTGGGAAGACATCCATGAAATGATCAACCACTGGAGGGAAATCTTTCTGACAAGTCCCCTGATCATCCAGATATAAACTCGCAATCTAGGATGTGACTCCACCCCGCCCATGATGATCTGGTCCAGCTCGACTCGCTTGAACGTCCCATTCGCCTTTGTATAGAAACTCTCCACCCTCTGGTGTCGTGAAATGCACCCTGCAATGATAGAAGTCTACAAAGGCTCGAAAGGGAACCAACCATTCCATCCTGAGAATGAAATCATATCTCTTCATCTCTAAGACATAGAGGTCCCATAGAAAGTGAAACCCTCCAACCTCAAGGGGCACTCCTTGCACTGACACACACATTCCATTCTCATTCCCAACGGAGTGTCTAGCGTCATAACATCAGAAGAAGAAGAAACACAGAGCCCGAGGCTCTCCACAACGGGTACAGATATGAAACTATGTGTAGCACCCGTATCAAAAAGTACTGAAGATAAAACAGAAGCTACTAGAATAGTACCTCTGATAGTAGAAGGTCTGGGATCCTACTCTTGCTGGGTCTATTGCACTGCATATGCCTGCCCAGTGTCGTGGCCCTGCGACATAGCCTGACTACCCTGAGCTGTCCCGACCTGCTACCTTTGAGATCCTAGTGTATGGATACCATGGCCACAACAACCATCTCATCTTGCATGCCCTAGCGTATTCCAGTTTCCTGACTGGTAAGAATCCACCGGTCCTGCCCCCATACGCGGAGTTTGCACAGAACCCCTCTCACTAGCCATTGGTGGAAACACCCTGCAAAAACGTTGCAGATGACCCATCTTGCTGCAAGCTCGGCACTCCACTAGATCACGTGGACACTACGGTCTCTTATGCCCCTCTTTACCACACTGGTAGAAAAAGACCGGGACACCTGAAGAAACTGCATGGCTAGTACTACCACAGTGAGAGAAACTCATATGTCGCTTCCTCTTCCCGGTTGAAATAGTACCAGAAACCAGTGCTAAACCGCCCTGGACCACACCACTAGCTTCCCGCAGGTTCCTCTCTATAATCAGTGCCTAATTTACAATAGCATGCACTGAAGGCAACCTGAAAACATTCACCAGCACTCAGATGTCATAACGAAGACCATATTTAAAGTGTTTGGCTATCAACGTCTCATCACCCACCAGAACGGGTGCAAAACGCCGAAGCTCGGTGAAACAATCAGAATAATCCATCACTGACATAGTGTCATGCTACAGATTTATGAAATCTAGAGCTCTATATGCTCTCAGCATCTCTGGAAAGAAGAATTCAAAGAAGACTGCCTAAAAATCTTCCCACGCCATGTCCCTGTGATGCTCTGACTGGGTGGTAACATCCCACCACCTCTTGGAGGAATCACGCAGCATATAAGTCACGAGCTTTACCCTCCACCCTGGAGGCATCTCAAGATGCTCGAAAATAGTTTTCATAGACCCCAGCCAAGAATCCGCAACCTGTGGTCCGCCATCCCCTGAGAACGTAGGCGGATGCTACTGCTGGAAGATACGAGTCAGCTCAGCCATAGATGTGGCAGCCGGCGGTGCTCCCTGAAAGGTCTGCATGAACCGTATAAAGCCTTCACAGAACTGCGCCTCCGCGCCTGTATCCGAAATAACGGCTGGTGCCACATCTGGCTCTGCTGAAGGATCCACTGGTATCCCATGGCCCACCATCTCTGGAGTATAATCATTTCCGATCTCCTGGAAAACAATGCGTGGTCATCTTGGAGGCATGACTCTACAAGGTCAAACACACACCTTAGATCCACATTATCAAAGACTGGAAACGAAGGGACCAAAAATGGAACAGGAGGAAGAAGGCATTTCAAGATTTGCAAAACAAGACTACACAACATGTATACTGACTACATGGTGTGTACCTGACTTCTCTTTCCCTACCTGGGTCCTTCTACACGGCTTAGCCACACGGCTCCCGTTGAAAAAAACTACACGGCGTGTATATAATCTACACGGTGTATATGGTGCAAATTTCCAACTGTCCATGTCGTTTGTGACATAGATGACTACTCGGCTTGATACTACAAGGTGTGTTACACCCGCACACGGCATGTACACCACCTCGTTTCCCTGGCCACATGGCTAACCTCACATGGTCTATCCTTGGATGAGACTACACGGCGTGTCCCATAGGTACACAGCGTGTACTAGACGAGCTTTGTCGACCCGTGTTGTTAGTTACACTACCAGATACACTGCTCAAACTACACGGTGTGTTCCATATACACACGGTGTGTACACGAATGGATTACCCCAACCCGTGTTGTTAGTTACATGGTCGGGTCCCCAGGTAACACTACACGGCGTGTTCTTCATTGACATGACGTGTTCAAGAAAAGATTACACCAGCCCATGTTTGTTAGTTACACGGCCGAGTCTCTGGGTAAACCCTACACGACATGTACGTCAGGTACACGGTGTATTTTACCCCAGCCCTTCCCTACCCCGTGTCCCCACCCACACGGTCCATGACACGGGAAGAGACTACACGGCGTGTACTTAGGGTACACAACGTGTACTTAAAAAGTTTTACATTCTTCCCGAACAGAAGAACGTACACGGCGTGTTCAAAGAACTACATGGCGTGTATTCTGGGTTTTCCGGACAGTATGCCTCAGAAACTTCTTCGGAACCCCTAAAACACCGAAAACAATACCTAAGTGCCAAATTACGATCCGTGAGGGCCCATACTCCCCGTGAATCAAAGTTTAGAATCTTATCTGTGTTATCATAAAATAACCAGTCAATGATCCGACAAATTCTGGTAAATGGGGGACCATACTCCCCAAAAACCAAAGTTTGGTATTCATTCTATAAACCGGATCACACAACAAAAATACCCTATCACATAGCAAGTATTTATCAAAGCAGCTATCAGAACAACATGCTTTTATAGCACAACAACTTTCACGACAACATGCAATATCAAATGCACCTATATGGCATGGAAACTATGCATGGCATGTGATTACTAGAATGTGCCTAAATGATGCATGAGATGGAATACCCTCATCTCATCGGGTTGAAAATAAATATAACCCATGGATAAAATATAAACAGCACAATCACAAGTGCGTCACCCAATGGTGATATCAAATCAACTGTAAAATTTGAAAAATCAGAAGAATTTCAAAACACGGGGTAGACTGGCTTTTCCCTATACACGGGTTAGCTACGCTCGGGAAAAACTCATTACCAACTACTGTTTCCGTTCTATCCTTGACTAAGGCTCCAAATGTTAAGTCAAAGAAAAGAAACCCCTTTGATACCACTTTGTAACGTCCCAGATCCAGGTGCCACTCAACGGGTTCCCCGTACCCGGTTTTCCACGTGACCTCAAGCGCATTTTCCCAAACGCCAGAGGCTGCCGAATAGCAGTGAGGGCCCAGGTCTGATAGTGGGGAAACTATGCCCTCATTTGTCAAAGTGTAGCACAGTGGAAATAAATAAAACCATACAACAATAGCGGAAGCACTAATCCATACACATTTAATATAAAAACTGCAGTAAAAGATAACCGATTAGTTATATAGATATGATGCAACATGTCCCAAGTTCTAAGAAAACAGCCAAATCATGTTACATAGCAGTACAACAATACAGAGTACAATAAAGAAAAACAAAACAGCCAGTAGCATCGCGAGCCAAAGCCTGGTCTCATGCTCCCCTACTCCTCAGCAGAAATCAAGTACCTGTATAGGGACCCTTGCCCTTATCCACACCTGCAGAAATGTAATCGGTTTGGGCTGAAAAGCATGGCCCAAATAGGGTGTGAGAAATAATCTCAGTAGGCACCCACCAAAGGCCCATGCCCGATTGTGTGTAAACAGGCAACAACAATGTGCAAAAGTAAAATCAATAACTAAGCAGTACTCAAAAAGTAACTAAATTACCAGTTATATTACAATTTTATTATTCAATTTATCCATTTAATATAAGAAATCACCACAGTGAATTTCTATGTAAATAGTCAGTGCCCTCAGACACGCAAACCCTTACCCTCAGGTAATCAGAATCCAACCTGCAGGTACTTTCCCTCAAACGTAACAGATATTTCCCTCAGGCGTATGAAGTGTCACCCTCAGGCACAGAAGTCACCGCCCTCAGGAATATGAAAGGTTTCCCTCAGGTGAAAAAGAACATTACCCTCGGGCAAATCCATTCATGCCCTCAGGCTATAGTAAAACACCGCCCTCAGGCATAAGTAACCGGGCCGAGCCCAAAATTCAAATAATAAATTCACATACAATTCCTCTCAAGGAAATTTAACAAACATTATTACAATGGCATACCATCAGGTATCCTGGCCAAACGGCTAAACAGAGGAACGCACCCCCGGGGTGATCCTGGATCCAAGCAACAATCCCAAATAGTAGTTTATTATCACATTTAATCACTTATACATTTCTAGGTAGTTAAAATAGCCACAGCATCAGCCACACGACACCCCAACATGGGTTCGTAGCACAAAAATACGCACAAATGCACAACAGTTGGAAATTAAACACCAAGCCACCTACCTTAAACACCCGCGAACTGTATACGCGAACGTCGATTCCAGAAACGCTCCAAGATGACTTAGATATGGGCTAGAAGAAAACCCGTTCAAATTTAAATAACTTTCCCTCAGGAAAGAATTGGTAAGAATGGATTAAGGAGAGCGGAGGACTTACCCGTGCAGTTCCAATGAGATCGTCAGCAGAAGAATCTGATTCCCGACGTGTGCTCGGTGGATCTCCAAAGCTCCGACCTCCTCTCTTGCTCCAGAATGAACCGAAACGCCTCCTATACCAAATGAGGAGGCTACTACCTCTTTTAAGTGAAAAAAACAGACTACACGGCGTGTACTTTCAAGTACATGGCGTGTACTTTTTCATTTAACTGTTCCTCTGGCGGCACCGCCAAACTGTTCATCTGTCGACATGAGTACACAACGTGTATTCCTGATTACACAGTGTGTACTGTCACATGGCTGGTGGCTACTTCCACTGCTTTACTATTTGTCTACCGACTGACTACACAGCGTGTAAATACCACTACACGGCTTGTAGTCGGTTTTTAGACCCTTTTTCGCCGTCATGGCTACACACCCTGTGTACTTATCCCTCACGGCCAAAAGTACACGACATGTGGAATAGTACACGGTGTGTAGTTCCAAATTTTAGGATTTTCCCCATTTTCCTTATTTTCTCAAAAACACTTAAGGAAAAGATAAAATAAGAAACTCGTACCTCAAAAAAAGAACCAGGTTCTTACATTAACATCTATCTTATTTTATTAGGTCCTATGATTCACTAATTATGGAGAAATGGATAAGTACCTGAAAATATATTTCCCATTATCCAGTGCTAAAATCATAGAAAATTTGATTTCGATTTTTTATTATTTTGAAGGAAAAGAAAATCAATAGTGGAATTTCATTAAAAATATGAGCCAATAGGGAGAAATTGACTATATGGATTAAGATGAGTTTATAATGTTATTTTTCAACAAATAATTTCCTCATATTCTTCATAAAAAAGTAGAGAAATAATTCCATGAGCTAGACCAAAAGGATGATGAATCCATTAATTTTGAGGAAAATTTTACAAGACTTGTAAGGTATGAATCTGGTATTATTATACAACATGAAAGTAATATTTATAAATTATTAAGTGTCTTAAAATAGTTCTCTTAAGGTAGTTATCCATAAGAGAATTCAATACCTATAAAGAAATAATTCTATGTGATATCAAGGTAGAAATTGATAGTAGATTCACCCATAAATTTCATGATTTTCATAAGAAAAGAAAGATATAATTAATAAGATATTCTAATAATTAAAACCATAGCGGGAAGAAAACGATTCTTCCTTTATGCCAAAAGTGTGGAAAGAAGCATAGAGTAAAATGTATTAAAGGGGATGGTAAATGATTTAAGTGTGGAAAAGAAGGTAATCAGGAAGTTTAATTCTGAAGTTATGGGAATAAGATATCTAATGATGTGAATGGAGATAAATCTCCACAAAATTCACCACCCACACTCCATTATTTCAAATTAAATAGTACATAAATTATGCTAATCAGGCTTAAATATGATGGTTAATGATGATGATTGATGTATATGACTACTTAATCCTTGAGAAAAAGGGTAATATCATGTGATCACTATTACTGATGTGGGGAATGATAATGTAGTAGTGAAAGGTACACTTACCATCCACTCTGGAATTGCTAATGTCTTATTTGATTCTAGATCTACCCACTCTTTTATATCTAAAAAATTTCTAATGGTATCACATTTCCACTTAACTGATTAGATGTTGAATTATCATTAAAAACTTCTAATGATATGGTGATTTCATCTCAATAATATGGTTTTTATACAATTAAAGTTTGTGGTAAAGTGATTCTTATTAATCTCAATATTCTCTCCCTAGTTGAATTTGATATTATTTTGGTCATGAATGGGATTTGTTTATATGAATCCCATAATAATTTTCAATTAAGGGAAGTCACAATTGATATTATGAATAAACATATGATTTTTTATCAATGTGAGAATAAATATGAACTTCCAATGGAAACTACATCCATTATATGGGTCTTGATTCCTATTAAGGGGGGGGGGTTTATCTCATATGGTTGGGGAGAAACTCAACATCAAAGATATTCATTTTTATGTGAGTTTGTTAATGTTTTCCTAAAGAGTTTATTAGTATTTATGAATTGTGAAGTTTAGTTTTAAATAGAAATCATATGTGGTGCTACACCTATTTCTAATAATCCATATATAATGGGTCTGATAGAGTCATGGGAATTAAAGAAGCTACTCTAAGAGAATCTTGATAAGGGATTCATTTGAAAAATTGTGTCATCATGGGGTTCACCTGCCCTTTGTGTTGAGAAAAAAGTTATATTAATATGAATCTATATTTATTATAAAGAACTAAACATGATTACAATCAAGAATAAGTATCCTCTACCACATATTGATGATTTATTTGATCAATTATGAGTAACTTAGTATTTTTCTAAGATTTATCTTTGATCTTTGTACTATCAACTGATGGTTAAAAGTGAATACATTCCCAATATAGCCTTCTGTATGAGGTATGGGCACTATAAATTTATAGTGATTCCATTTGGTCTTACTAATTATCCCACTATATTTATGGATTTAATGAATAGGGTTTTTAGAGATCACCTTGATCAGTTTTTGGAAGTATTTGTAGATGATATACATATATACTCTAAGAGAAGTTAAGATCATGAAGATCACTTCAGGATTGTACTAAACACCCTAAATAGGAAGAAGTTGTATGAAGAATTTATGAAGTTTGAATTTTGGATACTAAATGTTTCATTTTTGGGTTATATAATCTCAATTGAGGGTATGTCAGGGGATCTATAAAAGATTAAAGTTATTGAATTTTTTCATAGAGCAACCACTATGATTTAAATTTATAGTTTTATTAGATTAGATGGATATTATTGATTCTTTGTAAATAATTTTTAATGGCTATCTAATCCACTCACTATGTTAACATAGAAGGGATCCAAAATCATCTAGATAGATAAATGTGAATACAATTTCAAGGGGTTGAAAATAAGGTTGTTCAATGCGCATGTACACACACTAACCTATATTAGAGAATGTTTTTTGATCTTTAGTGATTATTTGAAGAAGTAATTAGGATACACCCTCATGCATAATGATATGGTGATAGCTTATGCCTCATGTCAATTGAAGGTTTATAAGAAGAATTACCTGAATCATAACTTATATTTATTAGTGGTAAATTATTCATTAAAGATATGGTAGAATTATCTTTATAGAGAAAGGTGTGAAATATATACTAATCATAAAAGTTTTAAGTATATATTAACAAAAAAATAGTTGAATATTCACCATAAAAGATGGTTAGAGTTGATTAAAGATTATGAATTCTCAATAAATTACTACCTTGGTAAAGAAAACAAGGTTATTAGTGCCTTGAGTTGAAATGATGATGTTATCTTATATATGATAAGGATAATAAAGATCTAATATTTATGGATTTGAAAATTATGGACTTGAAAATTTTGAAGGAAGGGGAGAAATATTATCTTTCTCACATGAGTGTTAAACCATATATACATATGAATATTAAAGAGTTGAAAAAGGAAGATGTAGATCTATAAAATAAAGCGAGAAATGTTCTTGAGTTCAAAACTTATTAGGATAGAAAGATAAGATTTAGGAATAGAGTATGCTTCCCATCAATACCAAACATGAAGAAGGATCTATTTGATGAATCTCATAGTGCATAATTTTATATTCATTACGAAAGTACAAAGATGTAGATAGATATTAAAGAGTATTTCTAATAGGATAACATAAAGCATGATATTTCAATGTATGTATCTCAATGTTTGGTATGTTAACAATTAAAGGATGAGAGATAGAATTCAAAGGAGATGTTATAACCAAAACCCATAAAATAATGGAAATGGGGAAAACACCAAAGATTCTATCATCTGACTCCCCAAAACATCTAAATTCTATAATGTTATTTGGTTTTTAGAAAATTTCCTTACAATTTCAACACACTTTATTGATATTAGAGATTATTTCTATCTTGATCAACATTACTTGATATACATTAAGGAAGCAGTAAGGTTGTATAGAGTACCACACTCTACTCTATCATGATTGAGATTCAAGGTTTACCTTGATTTTATGGAGAAGAAGTGTAACAAGCATATTTTTTGAATTATTATTTATTTTGAATAAATTAAATTTCTTTGATAGCTTACATTACACGCAACATCGAGTTTTAACAAACTATGATATATTATTAATATTATTATTTAAACACGGTCGTTATAACCTAGATATTAAACTTAATGATATGAATAGTAAAAAATAATTTTAAAATATTAATTATAATGGTTTTATATAAATAAAACTTATTGATAAAGAAGTTAATTTATTTTTAGAAAAGTTTTATATGTTCTGGAGATACGATTTTCTCAAAACAATTGTTTTTTATTTATTTTTGGGAAAAATAATATAATTAATTTTTGAAACTTTTAGAAAATTAATTTTATAAGATAAAATTAATTTTTAAAATCAGAATAGAAAAATTATCTTGGGGTTATTTTTTTGGTTTTTTCTGAAAAGATTAATTTTTCAGTGAATAGTGAAATATAATGGTTTTTATTAAAAACAACCTTCTTGTTTAAAGAATTTATAAGGTTATTTTTTGTTTTAAAATGGGTTTAAAAGTGAAATTACCAAAATTATATATCAATTAATCAAATTTATTTCATTTTAATCATTTTCATATTTAATTTTTATATAAAAACTTTTTAAACTTTTGAAAAATTTCTCTTTGGAAAACCGCTTTCTCATCACGTCTGAGGGTTTAATTTTAAATTAAAATTTTCCACCTATATGAATGGAATTTAGATAAATGGATTAAATATTTTTAATTATTATAAATTATATTATATAATATGGTCAACTTATTTTTTTACCATAATTAATACTAAAAACAGTAAAAATTATTTACCTCGATTAAGGTAGAAATGGGTTTACTAGGGGTTCAAATAAAAAGATAAGTGTTAAAAATAACCCAAAACTTTTTAAAAAAACATATTTTATTGAAATATTTATACATTACATCTTATATTATCAATAATGGTCTATTTTTTATCCTTATTTCATGAGAAAAACGTGGGTACACCTTTTTATTTTCAAAAAATAACAAGTGTGCCACTCACCTCACTTATAAAAGGTCATCCCTTCTCCCCTTCTATTCACACTTAAAAATAAATTTTCTCATCCAATACCTACCAAAATAACTTCATTAATTCCATAGTATAATACTATAATCATTATTTTTATCCTAAATCAATCTTTGGATGTTTTCTGGTGCAAACCCAAGGAGGATACACGAAAAAAAGGTAACATTCTTCAGTGATAGTTTTTATTTTATTTCTTCATACACCTCATAAAATTATTATTAAAAAGTTATTATATAATAAAATAATTATATTAAATATACTAATATGTTTTTATGTTAATTTAATGACATAAAACCATCTCCTCTTCCGTCAAATGGGTTATAAAATCATCATTTGTGTGTAAGGAGGACTACCACCTCGTGAACTGATGTTATTCATTCTACATCACCACATCACAAGGCTAGATATAATGATTTATTAAATGTTTATATATTATATTTAATATATTAGTATACTTATTTAATTGTTATATTAATATACCTTCATAGTTTTCACTCCTTCGGAATACGATAATGTTTCTTGTGTGTACGGCGGACTACTGTCTCGCGAAGCATTGTGATTCTTTCACACCTTACATGGAAGGTAATAAGGATGGGTTTAATAAAAATATTTGATATATATGGAATAAAAATTATTCTTTAATGGTAATATATTATTCAAATTTTTTTATTTCAATCCTTTTAGAAAATGGAAATAGTATTCATGCATACGTACATCATATCGTCTCCATGAACGATGTATTTCATTTTCTATCTCTAAATCTCGTGGATTAGTCTAAAAATATATATAATGAATTTATATCATATTTATATCATATTTTAAATTTTGGATATGATTTAACCATGATCTATGTAATATTTCCAAAAATAAAAAATCAAAACATAAACAAAATACAAAGCAGTTATTGCCCGAAATGTGACTTTAACTGGGAATTATAATAAACATATAATAAAATATCATTTTAAAATAATATATGGTATGATATATATATAATTATGTTTAGGTAATTTATTTATAATAAACTTATATTTATTACATTGGATGTTTTAATGTGTATAAAGAAATTAAATACTTAAGGTAAGGGATTTATGTCTCGCTTTTATTTTACGTGAGACACATGCCACATTCACCAGGTGTTTCTTTTCTGTGGTATAATAATACCCATGAATTTATTTTATTATTATTATACTTAAAAATATTTATATTTACATTTCCATTTTAGTATCTCACTTTTATGAGGTTTACGGTTCAAAATTTACCAAATCTATAAGGGATTTTGTCTCAATTTCCCTTTTTTGAGACATATGTTATGTTATGAACCTATGTTATTTTATGATGTGTATATACATCCCCTTAGACATATAATATCATAAATTTATTTATTCTAATGATATTATAAGTTTAATTTAATGTAATTATTTCATGGGGATTTTGATTCAAAATTACCAAAGTGGTAAGGGATTTATGTTACAACCTCTTCATTTATCAGAATTTCTCATGATTATGCTTCCAATGATGAAATATTATGATCTATCTCAAAATAAACTAATGAATTTTATTATAATCTAGTTATTTCATGATAACACATGTTTTACCTTTATTTTTCTTTCTTTATATACTCACAAGTTCAAAATAAATTTTTTATAAAAAAATTATCTTTATTACTATCTTCGATCGAAAACCCTTTTTATTCCAAAACCATTTTCTCTAAAAATATTTTAAAAAAAATGTTTTAATATTATCCAAGGGATTTATTAATTAAATTTTTACCCATGTTTCACTTTTAAAAAATGTTTTAAAAGGAATATTTATGTCATTTTTAAAAATGAGCCCCATTTGGATTTTACTGAAAATGTGAAATAAATCTTTGTTTTAACATATACAGTGTGAGAAGGATTTTCACCATCATGAACATTATTTATTTTTAAACTTCCTTTATAAGTTTTAAAATTTTATTTTTAAATAAAATTATTTTTAATAATGTTTTATGTTTTAAAAATTGTTTTTTAAATTAGAAATGCTATTTTCCTCTAGAAATGTCTCACATGATTTTTTTTTCAAAAGCATTTCCATATAAGATGACATCCTTTGGTGTTGATTATTATTTACCAGGGATATGATCCAAGGATACCATTCTTATTCTTTCTCTAAATAGTTTATTTTTATTATGACAATATTTTTATGAAACCCATTTCTATTCTACGGGTTATGCCATGATAAAATGATTATAAAACATGATTCTTTTCATGGGTATACTATGATAAAATGATTATGAAAACTGTCTCTTTTCCATATGTTATAATATGAGGAACTTTTTATAAAAAAACATTTCATTTCATGGGTTATTATATTTTTAATTTTTATGATCTTGTGGAACAAATATGTATTCTTTTCATTATGATATGGGTGGAACATATATCTCCCTCTAATGCATTTGGAAAATATTTATTCTCATGAGTTGGATAATACAGTAATGGGGTGTGAACCTGATTTAGTAAGGGAATTTTCCACTATAATGGTATTAGGAGTGAACCTTGACTAATATTATGGTTTTGGGAGTAAACTCATTCCACTATTATATCCTTGGTAGTTATCCTTGACTACTATGGAAATGATTTTCTATGCTTATGTGTATACAAAAAATCTATGTCTTATGCCAATGTTATGCTCTCACGGATCATGTTATTTTATTTTATTATGATTCAAGTCTCATGAACTACTAATATTTATTTCATGACTCAATATTTTTATCTTTGATATTAAGGGTATGATTTTCATATGTTATTATCATATTCTCAAACATTTATTCTCATGTTATGCTTCTGTATCTCCCTTGTTTACCCTTACTAAGAATATGAGATCACCCCTTCTTATGTTTCCTTTCCCCATGTTATGAAGAAATGTATTATGTATTATATGTCTAATAAGGGTGATAGTTATTAAGAACATAGTGGGAGATGATTTAGTTCACATATGAACCAATTTTCTACATTTTCATATTTCCAAAGGGACTATACCTTTACAATACTTAGGCATGTTTTTGTATAATGTAATGAATGTTCATATAAAAAAATGTAGTATCAGTGTATTAAAATACAGGGTACCTATAGTTCATATTAGAGGATAATTTTAGTTAACCATTATAAACTAGGATAAGAAAAATTTAGTGAGATACCTAAGGACATGTATAAAGATAATTCTAAGGATTATTCAAATTATAGAAAACTGTACTGGAATTTTTGGTAAAGGATAGAGCGAGTGGTTTCCAAAAAAATAAATCCATGTATGGATACTACAAGTGAATGTTTATCTACCATGGAGGTACCTAGGTGTAATAACTCAGAAAAGGGAACATTGATATGGACTAGATAGTTAACTAGTACGCAATAATAGGCCTTTATACACACCTGGATTGACACTCCTCATGGATATGCTTTGTAAATTCACAAACTCTTTACGAACCATAATTAAGGATTTTAATATATATATATATATAATAAACCTAATGTGATATATATTATAAAGAAATATTAATTATTTATACATTATATAAGTTATTTTTCATTATTATGTGGTTCCCCACTATGATTATTGCTGCTTACACTATGCTTTTTGGTTTTAGTCAATGGATGGAAACCAAAGGAACCGTGTTAATATTGAGTGTGATGAAAAATGCAATGATTTTAATCCTGAGTAGAAAAACATTATGGGATATAGAATGAAAAATTTCATTTCTATGATCACACAACTTTCTCAATCCATTAATCATCCTAAAATTCCAAACTAGAAAAGGAGGAAAAATGATCTGTTGAGTCCATCATGAGGAAAATTCCACCTTCATTTAGTGGATTTATTGATCCACTAGTTGTTAAGAAATGAATCAGTACCACTAAAAATATATTTTCTATTATCTAGTGTTTGGAACATGAAAAATCGTTTTTCATATATATCGTTTAGAAGCAGAAGTGAATCAATGGTGGACTCTCATAAAGAATACAAGGGAACATGATGAAATTGACTCCATGGATTGGGATAAGTTCAAATACTTATTTTTCAATAAGTACTTTCCTTATATTCTTCCTATGAAGAAGGATAAGGAGTTCTTTGAGGTAAAAAAAAGGATAATTAATTTTTTGGCACCTATGAGAAAAAATTTACAATACTTGTGAGGTATACTTATAGTTTAATCATCTAACCTAAAAGTAAGGTAGGTTGATTATTCAATGGCTTAAAATAAAGTCTCTCAAGGTTGTTATCTATAAGTGACTTAAGTATCTATGAATAGATTGTTTGATGTTATATTAAGGTTTAAATGGAGTTTGAATTTATGTATCAATATAATGGTTTTGATATGAAGAGAAATATAGAATTTAAAGGAAAATACAAAAATCACGGAGAGAAGAATATGATATTTCCTTTATGATCAAATTTTTGTAAGTAACATAGAGAAAATTGTCTTAAGGGTACTAGTGAATTTTTTAATTATGAAAGGGAAGGTTATTAGGAAATAGAATGATAGAGTGATGGGAAGAATTTATATAATGATGAAAATAGAGAGAAAGCTCTACTAAATGAACCAACTACACTCTAGGGTTTCAAATTTAAGGAGCATGGGAATTATACTAACTAGTTCCAAAATACAAAGGTTAATGATGATGATTAAAATCAGAAACCTCTTAAGCTGAGAGAAAAATGTAATTATCATTTGATTGCTATTTTTTATGAGGGGTGCGATAATGAAATGGTGGAAGGTACACTTACCATCCATTCTAGAACTGCTAATGTCTTATTTGAATCTATATCTGCCCATTATTTTATATCTGAAGAATTTTATAAGGGTATCAACATGAAACACAAATAATTAGATATAGAATTGGTAGTGAAACCCCCAAATGGTAAGATGATCACATATCAAGTCTATGATTCTTCTCTGGTTGAAGTTTGTGAGAATACGATTCATGAAAATATTTTCATTCTTCCTCTAGTTGAATTTGATGTTATCTTCGACATGGATTGGATTTATCTACATAAATATCATATCAATTATTGAGTAAGGGAAGTCATATTTGATATTTCAAACCAACCTATGATCATATATTAGTATTATGATAAATGTGAACTTATGATGGAAATCAAATCCATTGTATGAGTTTTGATTCTTATTCAAGAGGGGAGTTTATTTCATATGGTTGGGGAGAAACTCAACAAAGTTGATATGCCTATTGTGTGGAAGTTTTTGAAGTATTTATAGAAGATTTACCTAGACTTACACCAAAACAAAATGTTTAGTTATCAATAGAACTCACATCTATCCCCACAATAATTTCAAATACTTCCTATATAATGGCCCCAATTGAGATAAAAAAATTGGAAATGTAACTCTAGGAGAACCTTTGAAAAGGATTCATTCAGCCAAGTGTGTCACCTTGGGTGCACTTGTTCTTTTTGTTAAAAATAAAATTGGATCAATGCGACTCTACATTTATTATCAGAAAATGAACAAGATCGTGATCAAAAAAATTATCCTCTACCCTGTAGTGATGGACTATTTGATTAGTTTCATAGAACTTAATACATTTCCAAGATTGACCTTCACTATGGATATCATCAATTGAGGGTCAAGAAGGGGGATATACCCAAGGAAACATTCTGTATATGGTTTAAACACTATGAATATATAGTGATTACATTCAGTCTTACTAATGACTCTGTTATCTTCATGGATTTAATGAATAGAGTTTTTAGATATTGTCTTGATTGGTTTATGGTAGTCTTAATAGACGATATTATTATCTATTCAAAGATAAAAAAAGTGTATGAAGTGTACATACCTGGGTGTGTAGCGGAAGCTGGAGGGTAGTGGTTTTAAAATTTTTACCGCCAATCGGCATAATAATGTCATTGCCGACTAAGAAATTCCCCAGTTTCTGCCAAAAGATCACGAGTGATGAAGATTAAGCACAGAAATAAAAACAATTAATACCTAGTTAGATCTGAAGTTGTACTCGACATATGCTCGTCATTTGAAATCACTACTTGATGAACCCAAAGTTGAATTCCTCTAGATTGTCCACACACGCTTTAAGAAACTGTGGGAGCACCGATTGCTAAATTATGGGTTCTAGCATGGAGATTCGATGATGGCTTCAATGCTCCAATGATCACTGCATCACCTTGCTTGTGATGAATGAGATCTAGTATGATCTGATCACTTTAATTGATAGCTTATCTCTCTATAAAGCGGGATAGGAGAGAGAATCTATCAAGATCTCATTGTGAAGAGTTTATGTAAAGAGACTCTCCTCCTCGATTTATAGTGTGTTATGAAATTACCTGGAATTTTCTCCCATCCCTAAATATTTTGACATACTATATAAATGATATTATGACTACTAAACTGAATCATGAATACCATTTATATTTTTATAACTTTATTATAATATAATAAATATATATTAGGTTCTTGGGGGTACAATTACATTAAAAACACACACACCACACATGCAGGATGGAAATTCATTCCATTAAATCAAATCATAGTTCATACAAATTTTAAATAAACCTTTTTAAAGTCATGTTTATTTTAATAATATTTTACATGTGTTTTCTTTAAAACATTTAAATATATTTATTAAATAAATTCAATTCTAATTATTATTAACATGAATTGTATGAATTTTTTTATTATTTGGTGATCACATATCCTTGGACAATACCCAAACCCCAGTGGTGGGTCCCACCATGTCTTATATACATATTCAACTGAATAGGGAATATTCTTGAATATGTTATTATGTGTGATCCTCTAGGAATTATCTCGATAGTAGTGAATATTATTCCTAGAACAAGAGTGGAATCTAGAAACACATCATGGCCCCTAAAGAGATAAGGATAGTCATGGAAACAGCAACCAACCTATGAACATGCACTATGTAATATAATCTCTTTGTCTTTAATATCCCATAAAGCAGGATGGACGCCCATGTCATTGCCCTTTCTTTCTATATTGTCTGTTGATCTAGTTGGATGGATTTACCCTCAACTACTATGGTTATGGGTTTATAAAGGTACTACCATCCTAATCAATCAGGCCCAAGATATATTAACTTCTTAAACTAGAAGTGAAAAATCCTTTCTTGTTCATCCAACCAATTCCCACTACTATAAAAACTACATTTAACAGTGCTAGTATTTATCAAAACTAGAAAAAAATGTTGATAAATGTAATATTTATCAGTTCTAAGGAAAGCGCTAATAAATTTTTCCTTTTATCAATGCTTTTTTTAGCACTGATAAAGGGTAGCCTTTATCAGGGATTTATTTCTAACGCTGATAAATATTCTTTCATCAGCAATTTTTTAGCATTGATAAATGTTTGAATAAATAAAATGAAATAATTAAATAAATTAAAATTAAAAATTAGTTTATTAAATATATATTAAAAAATTTATAAATTAAATAATTATTGAAAAAAATGAATAAATTGATTATACATTATTAAATATTAAACATTTTATTAATTAGATAATTATGATAATTAATGTTATTAAATTTTATATATTAAATATATAGATATATATTAATATATATAAATACAATTTATATATTAAAAAATATTTATGCACTTTACATTAAATAGTCTTATATTTATTGAATAATGGTTTATAATTAAAAATTAATTTAAATTAAAAATATTGACTAATTGCACAGTACTAGATATATAATTGAATGTCTTTTGATTTTTCAATTTAACATAGATCAAATATATGTTATATTGATTTCACATATATGTAATTAATGAATTTTTATATACAATGAACACATAAAACATATCCATTTTTTCAATATTTTTAATGTGTACTTATTCTTGATTTATTCAATTTCACTCATTTTTAACATATATGCATGCACTTAAAATTAGATATTCATTAATAATTTTAAAAATATATTTGTAAAAATACATTTATAAATAAATATGTTTATAAATTTAAATTTACTATATTTATAAAATTATATATTTATAATTATAAATAACTAAATATTTTTTTAAAGTATTTATATAATTATAAATAAATAATTATATATATTTGAATAATTATTAGATTTATAATAAATTTACCTAAATAATGAATATATTTACTATATTTAGATATATTTATTAAATATATGTGTGTATAATTATATAAATATATATAATGATATAAATATATATAATGATATAAATATTATTTTGTAAAAATGATTCTATAATTATAAATAAATAATTATAAAATTATAATAAATATATTTAAAAAAGAATATATTTACTATATTTATATTTATATATATTTATTAAGTATACATAAATATTTACAATTTTTATATTTATAGCTATAATTATAAATTCTTTATTAGCGCTTTAGTAATAAAAACTGATAAAAGCATCTTTATCAGCACTTTTTCACACTGATAAAGATGAGCCTTTATCATCGCTAAAAAGAATGCTGATAAAATTAACATTTATCAATGCTATAATTTTAGCACTGATAAAGATTTATTTTGTCATCGCATTTTTAGCATTGATAAAAAGGACTCTTTATCAGCGTTTATTTGTAAGAACTGATAAAAGTGTCTCAATCTAATTAAAAACCCTAACCATTTGTGAACCTGTCGTAATATCAAAATCTTTCCGCAGAATCCACCCACTATCGGCACTCCTCCTCGGTGAATCAAACCTCGAATAATGCCACTTGATTGCCTCTCTAACATCTCATCTAATATCTGGTGTTCGATTGACGTTAATGTTTCTAAAGAGGGTTTCAGACTTTCTTCAACCTAGCGATGTAGGCCTTCTAATTTTCTCTATGTGTTTTTTGGTTTCTGTTAATTTATTCTTCAATAATGTTATTATTTTTGGTCGGTGATAGTATACTTGTGAGGTAGGCCTTCCAACTTTCTCAGTTTCCAATTTTGATTCAACTCTTGATTTCTCATGGAGTGTTTATTGTTTCCAGAGTCTATAGCGACGTATGGAGTCATATTGAGTTTATTTGGTTTTTTTATTTTTTTTACATTTCCCAAATTGATCACACAAAGCTATCCTATATATTTTTAATTCTTTATTTTATCAATGGTATTCCATACATGGGAAATTTTAGAAATTGAAATTGGGGATTTTATGTGTGAGGGAGTTGAAGGTAGGTT
Organism: Viscum album; assembly: GCA_963277665.1. Taxonomy (NCBI): domain Eukaryota; kingdom Viridiplantae; phylum Streptophyta; class Magnoliopsida; order Santalales; family Viscaceae; genus Viscum; species Viscum album. The sequence goes on along the minus strand of OY728126.1, from coordinate 825,642,619 downwards.
AAAGGATTTCTTTTATATTATACTAATTCATATATTACTTTTTATACTAATCTGGGTTGGTGTGGGAATCCAATGTATGGATTCATCATGGTATTTTTTATTTAAATTTTATTTATGGTAGTTTTATTTATTTTTTGGGCCAAATCATTGTAACTGTGTTGTTTTTCATGCTCTGGTGCTTTTTATCAGCCTGAGGGGGGTCAAGAATGTACCTTGGACACTATGATGGTCCAGTTTAGGTGTTTCATATATGGTTGTCTTGGGTTTGTTTTGGAAACTATATCTATTTTTAAATGTGTTTCACCTTGCCTCAATAATCCAACTTCCTATGTCTCTAGAATTTTAAATAAATCTATTTTATTTTTCTTTCTCTTTAGATTAATCCAACATTATTTCTAAATTCTTTTAATAATAATGTATGAAATATTATACCTTGATTTTATGTATTATTTTCCAATTACACTATAATTTTTCATCATCATCCTACTCCCACTCTCTCAATAATTTACAAGAAAATATCCTTTTGATATTACCCCTTTCTAGTTACACTAATTTTTGTGAGACCTATATACCACTATGAGACATTATAATTTCTTGCTTAGAAATGTAGATTTTCAAGAGTTCTTCCCCCTTTTTGAATATTTATTTAACTAATAATAAGTGGATTTCCATGGAATCACTTTGATACCTAGCTATATTAAATATTGAAAAATATTATGTCAAACCATTTTACTATAAAAAATGTTGGCATATAACGAATCTCCCACACTACATGATATAGATTGATATTTCATCCACAACATTTGAAAATTTTATTCAATTTTTAATGGGTGTCAACATTGGTTTTTAATCTTCCTTTTGAAATCTATAAAACACTTCCCTCGCATACATGGATTGGGAAATAAATATGCCATGAATTCCATGAGTAGCCTATAAACTAAGGAAAATGTCAACTCACTAATCATCAACATTTAAATATTGGTCATTATTAATGTATAAAACTAATATCATAATTCATCTCTTGGACCTCTAAATATTATGTCATCTTCATTGATAAACACTTTCAATCTATCCATAGAATTATTTTTTATGTTATTATTATGATCAATTTCTCATTTTTTAAATTAAAGTTTCTTTAATAATTCATCCAAACTTCAATACTAATCTCTTAGTGATTGTTTCAATTCATACATCACCTTTTTCAGTTTATAAAAATTATTCTCATATTAAAGAATAACAAAATTATCTATTTGTTTGATATAAACTTCTTATTCATATAATCCATTATTAAATTATAATTTTATATCAATTTGCAGTACCTTTCATTTCCTTGGGATGGGTCGGTGTAGTGATATGAAATCCCAAGAGTCTTTAGATGTTTTCAAATATTGATATACCATTAATTTTAAATGTATTAATTTATTAGGTTTCTACATCACTTATTCCAATACATTTTTATATTTTCTAGTTTATTGAATGAGATTTTATTATTCTTGTTTATGATATTTGAGTTTCCTATTACTTTTTAATTTCCTAAATTATATTTTCATTTGTTTAGGGGTTTTAAGAAAGATTTGATGTGGAGTAATTCTTTTATTAAATTAAATTACCCATTTTCTTCAACAAACTAAAATTCTTTGAAATGATCAAATGTTGAGTTTCCCTTATTAGAATTGTCTATAACTTTCACTTTTGATAATTAATATCTTATGTGTATTTATTTATATATTATAAAAAATTAGTCTTTTATTAACCTAATAGGATAGATATGAACTAAAAATGGATTCATGCTAATCATTTGACAAAAGAATATGAAGATGGAGTTAAAGAGTTCATCATGTTTGAAAGAGAGAATATAGAAAACCCTTCTAAAATCATTTTTTAGTGTTTACATTATTGGTATTCAAGACAAATTAGTCTGAAAGAGTTTGAAGAACATTTTATTTGTCACAGAATAGATCAAATCTATAATTTTGGGACTAAACAGGAAAACCAAATGTGGACATTGATTGGGATGATACTACATTTTATGAATCATTTGATATGAATAAATTTGTAAAAGATAGTGGATATTGCATGAAAGAAATGACAATGGACATTGAATATGACATTCGTGATTGTCCAAAGTTGTTTAAGGAGTTAAATAGTTGTTCCAAGAAACCATCATATATCAGTTGTACTAAATACACAACATTTTCAGCTGTATTGAAATTATATAATTTAAAATATGGTAGTGAATGGAGTGACACCAGATTTACAGAACTAATTGGTCATCTAAAATATATGCTACCAGAATAAAATGAACTACCATTCCAAACATATGATGCTAAAAATATATTACATTCAATGGAAATGGTCTCTATAAAATACATTCTTGTCCAAATGATTTCATATTGTTTCACAAGGACCATGAATCACTCATAAAATGCTCTAAGTGTGGCACAGATCAATATAAGAAAAATGAATCAAGTTCTTCAAAATATGTATAGTACTTTATTATCATTCCATGGTTTAGAAGACTATATATATGTTAGGAAACAACGATACAATTAACATGGCATGCAGATATAATAATTAAAGATGGGAACCTACGTCATCCAGCAGATTCTCCTCATTGGAAGAAAATTGATTATGAGTTTATTGAATTTGGAGATAAGCCAAGAAACTATCATCTTGCGTTATATACATATTGAATAAATCCTTTTGTTTTATAGATTAGTACTCACAACACATGGACCATCAAGTTGGGAAATTATAACTTTCCTCCATGGTTATGCATGAAGCAAAAATACATTATGTTTTATCTGTTTATATCTGGACCAAAGCAACCTGGTAATGATATTGATGTCTATTTGGATCCATTGATTGAAGATCCGAAATTGATGTGGGATATAGGTATTACAATATATGATGCTCATAGAAGTAAATAATTCACATTGTGGGCCATGTTGAACCAGAACGATTAATGACTTCCCCACTTATGGAAATTTATCAGGCTATAGCATTAAAGGTAAAAAAGATTGACACTATTTTCCGTAAACCATTTTCAAAAAACCTTACAAAATCATGTTATAAGAAGAGATTAATTTTCTTTGAATTATTGTATTGGAATTTTTTATATTTTCATACATTTTATTGTTGTCATATATGTAGAAAAAAATGAATTTGATAGTGTTATTGGCAAGTTACTAAATGTTCCTAGAAAAATGAAAGATGGTATCAAGGCTAGGTTGGACTTGATTGAAATGGGGATAAGGGAATAGTTGGCACCGATAAAGGGTAAAAGGAGGAATTTTATCCTTACAGTAGCTTACAATCTATCCAAATGGGAAAATTTTTAATTTTTCTTTTTCCATACTAGTTTAAAATTTCCTTATGGGTATTCATAAAATATCAAGAATTTTATGTCAATGACTAATTTTAAGTTACAAGGAATAAAATCAAATGAATTCCATTTTTTGATGAAAGGCTTAATGCCTATTTCTTTACATTACATTATGCCTCAAAATGTACGACATACATTAACAAGACTCTGCTTCTTTTTCAAATCCAAATGCAATAATGTTGTAGACCCAAAAAAGTTTCCCATCATGAATAATGAGATTGAAGTCATATTATGTTAATTATATATGTTTTTACAACCATAATTATTTGATATAATGGTCCACCTGATGATTCAATTGGTCAAAGAGGTTCAACAATGTGGTCTTATCCATTATAGATGGATGTACCCCATTGAACGGTATATGAAGATTTAGAAAGGGTATATGAAGAATCAAAGTCAACCAGAAGGTTTTATTGAATAATGATATATTGTTAAAGAATCTTTTTAATTCTATAATGATTACCTATTAAATGTTCAAAGAATCAGTCTCCCAAAGTCTTCTCAGAGTGAATTCCTTATGGAAGAAGGGATTTTTGGAAGAGATGTTGTTACAATTACCTTGACAGAGCGGGAGAAAGCACATCTTTACATATTAAATTATAATAAATATGTCGATCCATACATTTTAGACCATGAATAAATTATTATATATTTGAATCCATCATGGATTGAAGGATGGATATCAAATACACATAATCAACAGTTTATAGGATGGCTTAGAGGTCTAATTTATAAGGATTTATATGAAAATATGAATTCAATTTTTGAATTACTTCAATGGATAGCTAGATGACCAAATGAAAATGTTATATCTTACACTGGTTTTTTAATAAATGTTTATATGTTCTATACAAAAGAACATGATGAATTTAGTATGATACAAAATAGTGGCGTCATGCTTGTGGATGAAGTGATGCACATATCTGGTTCCAAGGATAGAAATCTAATTTATGTGAATATGTCATATTTTGGAATTATTGAATAGATATACAAGTTGTATTATATAACATTTCAAGTTCCGCTTTTCTGTTGTAAATGGGTTGATAATATTAATGGATTGAAAGTTGATGAAATGGGATTTGTGAAGGTGAATTTCAATGTGGAAAGGGAAAATGACAAATTGTTCATAATATCATCACAAGGAGTTCAAGTATTTTATGTCTCTGATCCAACAAACAATAAATGGTCAATTGTCCACTAGAAAATAAAAAAAATGTTGGGTTATATAAAAATTCAATCAAGGATGACCCTTTCATTAGGTCATCACAATCATTTCATGTCATTCCCAATTTAGAAAATGTCTTTTACATTATAGGGGACCACAAAGATAGGATTTGTATTCTCGATAGAGGAACCAAATCCTTGAAACCTTTAGAAAAATAAAGAGGGTTCAATGATAAGGCAAAAGTTTTTTTAAAAATATTATGTTTTTACTCATAATATTATATGTCCTCTATTTCATTAAAATAATATAAATTAAATGTTTGACTTATCATTCTAACAATGTCTTCTATATATGATGGAAGAAAAAAATATGATGAAGGAAACACTTTGGAAATATGTAATGGTAATGTTACGATATACTTTCTATATTTTACTAAAAAAATTATATAATGAAATGTTGATTTAATTTTTATTATTCCTTATAATGTTTTTTTATTTTAGAAGACTTCTTTCCATGTGTCATACCTTTGCAGGAAGAGAAATGACGTTGTCTTTGCTCAATCATAGAGGTAATCTTGAAGTTTTCTCAAAAAAATCATTTTCCATATAATTAATATATTATTTCATATTTATGTTTAATTTATTTATTTTTAGTATTTCTCAAATAATAATTTTTTCTTATATAGGTGAATTCTTTTGTTTGAATCGTGTTTCTCTATCAAACTTTCATGCTTCTTATCCCTTAAAACTATTTAACATCTACAGTGGTTCATTTATCACTTTATTTAAAGTTACCTCCACTGCCTTTGCAGGAAGAGAAATGATGCTTCATATGCTCAATTATAGAGATAATCTTGATGTTTTCATAGTAAAATAATTGTCTATAGAATTAATGAATTTTTTCATATTTATATATAGTTTATTTTTTTAGTATTACCCACATAATAATTATTTTCTTATACATCTGGATTATTTTTTTCAAGTTGGGGTGCTCTGTCTAACTTTCATGCTTCTTATCCCTTAAAACCTTTTCACCCCTGTAGTGGTTCATTTATCACTTTCTTTTAAGATACCTCCATTAAATTTGTAGGAAGATCCATGATGGTGCCTCTGCTCAATTACAGAGATAATCTTGATGTTTTCATAGTAAAATCATTATCCATAGAATTAATTTATTATTTAATATTTATTTTTAATTTATTTATATTTATCATTACTCACATAATAATTGGTTTCTTATACAGGTGGATTATTTTGTTTGAGTTGTGGTTCTCTATCCAAATTTCATGCTTCTTATCTCTCAAATCCTTTTCACCCCTACAATTTTTCATTTATCACTTTCTTTCAAGTTATCTCTACTGCCATTTCAAGAAGAGAAATGAAAACACCTCTGATCAATTACAGAGTCAATCTTGATGTTTTCGCAATAAAATCATTATCCATAGAATTAATATATTGTTTCATATTTATTTTTAATTTATTTATTTTTAGTATTACCCACATAATAATTATTTTCTTATACATATGGATTATTTTTTTCAAGTTGGGGAGATATATCCATCTTTCATCCCTTTTTGCACCAAAACTGCCACATACTTCTTCTCCCACAAAACCTTTCACCCATATAGTGTTGGCATTTATCACTTTCCTGAAAATTCCCACCACTTCTCAATCACATAGGTAATATTGATATTTTCATAGTAAAATAATTGTACATAGAATTAATGTATTATTTCTTATTAATGTTTAATTTATTTATTTTTAGTATTACTCATAATAATTTTTTTCTTATATAGGTGTATTATTTTTTTCGATTTAATGTGGTTTTTTTAATATGGTCATGCAGTGTTGGTAGTTCGATAAATAAATTCAATGGAAATCATGGTAACATTGACAGTTATGATTTTTTTGAGACTTGGGATGTATACGAATCATCTGCACCTCAATTAGACACATGATGTGATTGGTATTACTCTAAGTACTTACCTATATTTTAATTTGATATTAATTTTTGTAAATAATACAACTGAGTCAATGTGTTTGTTATGAGTTTAAAATCAAAATTTTACTTTAAAAAGTTTTACTCACTGAAAACTGAGAAAATGTGCTCGGGTTTTCTTGATAATTAAGGGAATCAATTCATAAATAATTTATGACATGTAGGAATTGATCTCACATCAAACCGATACACAATGTAATCTGTATGAGTCAAAGTGTGTGTTTCAAGTTTAAAATTAAATTTTAGTAAAAAATAAAAGTGGCATACTCAAAACTGATAAAACACATTCATATTATTTTGATACTTTAGGAAAATAATCCATAAGTGATTTAGAACATGTAGGAATCATCTAAACCTCAATCTGATGCACAGTGTGACCTGTATGACTCAAAGTGCATCTTAATTTAAAATTGACATCAATTTTAGTAAAAAAACTGACCTACTCAGAACCAAACAAAAACATTTAGATTGTTTTTATACTTTAGAAAAATTATCCATAAGTGATTTGAGACATGTAAGAATAATCCACACCTCAATTCAATGCACAGTGTGACCAATATGACTATAAGTGTGTGTTTTTATTTAAAATTGACATCAATTTTAGTAAAAAGGACAACTTACATACTCAAAATCAAGAAAATGCATTCAAATTATTTAAAAAAATTAGTACAAAGATCCATAAGTCATTTGTGATATGTAGTCATTATCCACACCTCAATTTGATACATAGTGTGACCGGTATGACTCCGAGTGTGTCTTTTTATTTAAAATTGACATCAATTTTAGTAAAGTTAACACTTTTGTTATTTTATTTATTTATAGTATTACAAACATTATAATTTATTTCTTATATAGGTGTGTTATTTTTCTTGAGAATGGGTGGTTTGTTCAACAATTGCATGAGTCAACTCATGATTAAAAGATAAAGGAACAATGATGTTTTTGAATGTACATAATAATCTGTATTTATGTAATTGTATAAACCAATGTTTGAAATGTCTATAATATAGTGTTTTTTTCTTGTTTTTGTGTTTTAAATTTTATTTCATTTAAATCATGTATTGGGACTTGTTTTTGTTGATATCTAATGTGTTTTTAGTGATGTGGTGTTCTATTATAGCACACAGTGGTGGTGTTGTAGTGTGCTACTATAGCACACTACCGTATATCCCTTTATTAGTGCTTTTAAAAGCACTGATTAAGGTCTACTTTATCCGTGCTTATAGAAGTGCTGATAAAATTTCCTTTATCATTGCTTCTATAAGCGCTGATAAAGGACCCGTTATTATTTATCATAAAAGCACTGATAAAAGACCAGGGATTTTAACCTCACTCATGTAGTCAGCACTTTTCTAGCGTTGATAAAGGAAATTTCTAGCACTGTTAAAGTCTAGTTTTGTAGTGGTGGACATACCACCAACGATGTAAGCAATAAAAGATACCTCTCTATGATTTCATTGTCATGCTTTTTACCTTACATTAAAGTAAATAATAAAATGGAACACATTAATAATGATCTCAAGTTAGGAGACCAATACACAAGTCTGTAGATAGGAACAACCAATGACATCTGAAACATGTCATCTTCCTATTGAAAGGTTGGTCCTCATGATCTCACTACTTGATATCATCAAGTTTGAACTTTATGAGGAGAAGTATCAATGCTTATAATCCCCCAATATGTAATGATCCAAAATTCTATAAATGAAATTTCCATTTTCACTTAATTAAATGCCTTATTTTCTAAAATGGATATAGAAAACACATGCACTCCATTTGTTTTATTATATCTAATTGTATTTAAATTACCATTAAGTATCATTACCATTGATAATATAGTCGTTTAATAGTGATCACATGACTAGTATAAATATAGGGTTTTAACAAATCCTTTCGACATAGACAAAGAAGGTGATGGCCTTAACCAGTAGGATCATTCCCTATGAAGCCCATTTATTAGAGCTTCCAAGGGAGATAGCATTTTTTGGATTTTCCCTAGACCAAGCTCAATCCTACATCCAACAACTTAATCATGAGCAAAACCATTTACAGGAGAATTTCAATCTCATCGAGCTCACGGCCAAAACCATGTTATCTGAAGGGACCCATGAAAGCCCCACCATCACACACCTTACTCTTAGGGCATATGCTAGTGTAATAAAAGGATATGTATGATGACCCTAGAATTATTATTATTTATATTTTTTTATAGAATAATGAATATAATTTCATTCTATTATTACTTTGTAAATGATTTTTAAAGCACAAATAGTATCTTTTCTTAATATTCAAATTAAATTAAGAAATATTTTTTGGTTAATTAATCGGTTTAAAAAAATAATATTTTAATAAAATATAATCATTAAATTACTCTTATTAAATATAAATGATCATATAATTTTCAGGAATTCAAAGGTAATCTTTATTAAGGTTTGAAACTATTCTTTTCAAAACCAGTTAATTTTTAATAAATGTTGTTTATTATTTTAAAAGTTAAAATTAACATATTTAGAAAATTATTTAGATAAAATGAATATTTTTTTGGAATTAGGATGTTGAAATTATCCAGAGATGAATTTTTCATAATTTTCTAAAACAGCCGAATTTTTGGGTAAAGATTAAATACCATATAAATATATAGTGTGTTTTATGACATTATAATGGCCCAATAGTGATGTAATAAACACTATAAAAGAGGTATTCAGACAAAAATATGCTTAAATTTAAAATAATGTGATTTTATATTTGTTTGACTTATTTTATAAAGTCTTAGTGAATCCTCCAAAATGTATAATATATTTTATGATTTTAAATTATTTTCTTCAATAATGTGACTCACCTCCACATAAGAAAGAATAATATTTTAATATATTCATCCATTTATATTATAAAATAATTTTTTCCACTTCTATTTTGGAAAAACCATGGGAAGGTTTGTGGTTTTGAATATTTAATAATATAGATTCCAAAACCTAAGTTTGTGAAATATTAAAGAATTCCCCTATCATTTCTTATATAAACCCACCCAATATACCACTTCTATTCCCTAAAAATCCTTTTAGAATGACCTTAATCTCTCCTCCCCTCTCTATAATCCTCCCAAGGCACACCAATCTCTCAAGAATCCCCTCTTCAAGATTTTGAAGTCACCCACTCAAGTAAGGCTTTCTTTCTCATTTTTTATACAAGTTTCCTTATATTGTAATAACCTTTTATTTTTAATTAAAAATGATAGAAAATGTTTATTCACCTCCCCTATACGTACCTTATTATGTTTTAATTATTAGAGGTCTCTTTCTCTCTCATGAATCCCTCCCATGTACACCCATTACCATGTTGAAATTTCATAAGAGTTATTCCATTTCTTCTCTTTATTCAAGTTTCTTTATTATGTTACGCCTTCTATTTCCAAATTACTTATGTTAGGAAATTTATTTATATGACCTTATTAATTATAATTTCATGTATATATGATGAGAGACCCATTTCTCTCTCATCAACCCTTTTTATGAATTTTTATGTCATGTAGTTAGGCTGCCGAAATTACGCTATGAATTTCTATTCCAAAATAATTGTTTAGTGAATACCATACCCATTCCCTATCAAGGGTGTTGAATTTTATACACATATACATTTTTATTGAGGAATTAAATTTATTTATTCCACACCCCTTTATCATGTGATAAATTATGATTATTAATGAATCCATGTTTTATGATATATGTGGCACACTTAAGCATGAGAATGAAATGAAAGTGATGGGTGTGACCAGAATTATATATCACTCCATTAAATTGGGTAATGTTTAGTATCATGGTAAATCATGTTGGGATAGGTGTTTAAATTATTCATTTGTGGTACTTTGTCCACTATGATTTCTTAGAAGTTTATCATTGACCTATGATGTAGTGTTTTAAGTTGTTGCCACATTTCCATGTTATGAATATCATGTTATATCATGCTTTATGATTCATATTCCTTTAGGACTCATTGATATTCCTTGCCTAAAATTTATTATTATCTTCATTTTATGCCATGGTTACTCCCTTACTGGGCTTTATAGCCCACCCCTTTCTTATGTACATCCTCAAGTTATCCCATGAACTGTTAAGTGCGAAGGAATGTTGTGGTCATGAAAAGGATGTTTTCAATAAAGATATTGTATTTAATGTTTCAAGTTGATATGTAATGAACCTAATTCCCAAATACACTATATTTCTTGGTCTTTTGAGTTGTGTTAAGTGTAATTTTATGTAACTAAATCATGTATGAATGTAATAAAAAGAACGGGGTTGTTATAGTTGGTATTAGAGGGAGGTTTAGTTATTTTTGGGATTAGGATAAGAAAACTCTAATGAAAACCTTAGGGATAATAATAGGTATAAGAAAAACATCCCTAAATCTCGATGAGTATAGAGTAATTGGTTTATCAAGAAAATAAATCCTTGTTTGGATACAAACAAGTGGATATGGCTCTGGTACAGATGTATCTAGGGGTAAAACCTGTAAACACCACTTTGAGCTAGACTTGAACAAGAACGGGTTCATAGCCACGGTCCATGCTACACTCCTGGTGTAACGAACCGAAATTTTGAATAAATCTTGTTTCCTAATTTTGTGTGTTATTTTATTTTCGTATACTCAACAAAACTGTTTCATTTGATAACATGAGTATAATTAAAATGAGACTGTTGGGTTTTGACTGTTATATGACCATTGGTCAATATGACTGCCAGAAACTAAACATTTCGATATTTGTCTCTAAATACAAGTGATCTTGGTTAATTAATATAGAAAGAAGATTCGATGGCCTCACCCAGTAGTCTTGGACCGATCGAATCCCATCTAACAGAACTTGGGAAGGAGGTAGCACCACTGAGCTTTTCTCTGGACCAAACCCAAGCCGAACTTCATCGTGTGAAGCTAGAACGGAATCGCCTTCACGAGAAGTTCAAACTGATAGAAATTACTACTCGTGCGATGTTAGCAGAGCCTCCCTCAGTTTCTCTCACCTTAGAACACATTACACTTAGGTCTTATGCTTGTGTAATAAAGGGCTATGTAAGGAGACCGTAACTGCCTTGTGTAATCCTTTGTTTTAAATAAAAATTTTGATTTCTTCTTATGATTATGTTTATGAATTTTCAAATGTCTGGATAAATATAGTATGCATATTTTTTGTGAATCTTAGAGAAAGGATATTTTAAAAAATGTTTATGTAAACCTTAAATAATTAAAAATGTGTAATGATTTTCAAAAAATGGTCTTCTACAATTATGTTCAGTATGAAATTTAGAGTCTAATAAGATCAACTTAATTTTTGATGAATAGTAAATTGTGAATAGTGATTTTATGCTTAGGATTAGTAATGTGACCAAATGGATTAGTAATCTCACTTAAATAAAGTATTAATATAATCTAGGCACCTTGATTAAGTAATTTGATTCAATAAAATGGTTAAATAATGGTTTCATTAATTATTAGTCAAGTATTAGTTTTTTTCGGGTGAATAGTGTTTTTTAATTAAAAATTAAATTAAAAATATTTATAAAAATATTTTTATAAAATGAATTTCATTTTTGAACTCAGAGCATCGATATTATGTTAAGATAAATTTTGGGGATTTTTCTGAAAAAAATGAATTTTCAGTGAATAGTGTATTTATTTAAAAATTAAATTAGAAATATTTAGAAAATTATTTTTATAAAATGGAGTTCATTTTTGAAATCAGAGCATCGATATTTGGCTAAGGTGAAATTTTGGGATTTTTCTGAGAAAGTTGAATTTTCGATGAATAGTGAAAATACAGTTTTTAAGTTATGGGTGTTTAATGACATCATTAAATGATGTATTAAGTATGTAATCAATATGTCCGACTTATGAATAGTAAGATAAGGTATGAGGTGTCCCAAGTGGCCAATACCATGGGCAAGCCCATGGTTTTTCCAAAACCACCAATGAGGTGTCCCTTGGCCATTGATGCATTGTCCCCTCACTTTCCCTATAAATACCAAGCCATCCTCTCATCCATTCAACTCCCAACTCTCCCCCAACAAAGATCTGGTCTCATTACCTCCCAAGGAGTCCTCCCAAGGTGCCCCCAAGCCCTCAAGGTCCCAACCATTGAGTTTTAAGAGTTACGTTTTAAGGTAAGGGATCCAAACTCTCTCTTTCTTTTCAAATACTCTCTTTTAAGTCATTTCCCTTATGCTACCTCTTCTTATGTTGGAGGATGTTCTTTCATATTTATCTTAATTCCCTTTTAATGTTAATATGATGATAGATCCCCTATTACTCTCATCATTTCTTTTTATAAATGTTGAAGTGGCGTCGTTAGGCTGCCGAAATTTTTGTAACAGATTCTTTCACTCTTCTCATTTTCAAGTTCTATTTTCTTGTCAAGTCTTTCAAGTTCCTTTTTATATTGGGGTATGATATCTATATCTATCATACTGATATTTTATGTTCATATGATGAGCGAACCTATTTTATCTCTTCAACTGATTTTTTTGAAGTTTAAGTGAAGTCGTTAGGCTGCCGAATTTTTAAGGGATTCATTCACCTTTCTCATTTTTCAAAGTTCTACTTTCATGTCAAGTCTTTCAAGTTCCTTTTTATTATGTTGGGGTATGACCTCTATATCTATCATACTGAACTTTTATGTTCATATTATGAGAGACCCTATTTTATCTCGTCAATTCATTTTTGTTGAAGTTTAAGTGATGCTATTAGGCTGCCGAATTTTCATAAGAGAAATCTAATTTTTGTCTTCCTTCCATGTTTTTCATTTCAAATGGTATGTCCTTAAAATTTCTTTACCATGATCATATATACTTCATATTCTATCCCTCTACTATTTTATGGGTCATTTATGAAATTTTTACCCATGTCCCCTCTCTTTTCAATGTTTTCTAAAACCCTAAAACATAGTCGTTATGCTGCAGAATTTCCGTCTCAAAATATCTCTCTCTTTTTCTAAAGTTATTTTATTTTATTAATTGAATACTCAAATATCTCCCTTATATAGGGGTATTCACATATATACCAAAATTTTCTATTTTAAATTCAGGGATTTACATACATGATACCCACCTTCCTTTTCTGTGGGTTTTAAAGTGACACAAAGATCATGTCTTTAAAGAAGTTTTTAAAACGTTATGATTATGAAATGAAACCCATTTACTTTATGCTATATGGATTGTTTATGAAATTATTGATGATGATATATGTGGATCACATGATAATAAATACGAATTTAAGGGTGCGCCCTGATAGCGCTCCAATGCATTGGGTAAAGACTTAATCTCTAGAGATTACCATTTTGACTGATACCTTAGTGAATAACCTTGGTAATTTTTATTGACACCTTGGGGATGGACCTTGGTGAAACAGAAATGATTGTCTTTATTAAATGTTGTAGCCACATCTTCAAGTTATGAAAAACGTTATTTTTATTATGATATGCCTCATGATTTCTTTCTCATGCCTTAAAGTTCTTTTCATGACCTTATTGATGTATCTCAAGTTCACATGTAAAATGTTTCTCTTGTTTCCCTTACTGGGCCTTCTGCTCACCCTTTCTTTTGATGTATGTCCCCAGGTTATGAGATGCAGTAATGAACCTAGGATGAACTTATGGATAATCCTTTCAAGTGTTTAAGAATAATGTTTTATGTTTTTTTCATGTATTATGTTTCTGGTTTCCAAGACACTAAACCTTAAAGATCCTCATTTTTGTGTAATGTAATGAAAGATTATGTTATAAAAAGGCGGGATGTCACAGTTGGTATCAAAGGATGGTTTAGTTATTTGTGGAAATTAGGATATGAAAAGTTTAGGAAGAACCCAATAGAAAAGTTTAAATATAGGAAATCTTCCTGGTATTTTGGTGAGTATTGAGTAAGGGGTTGCCAAGAAAATACAGCCTTGTCTGGATACGAGCAGGTAGAGGTGGCTCTGGCACAGATGTACATAGGGGTAAAACTCGAAAACACTGCTTTGAGCTAGACTCAAACAGGAACTGGTACACGACAACAGGCCTTGCTGCACTCTTAGTTACAACACTCCCGGGGGATATACTTTGTTAAATTCATAAGCTTAGTATGAACCATTATTAAAGGAACAAAGATAAAATAAAATAAAGATTGACATAAGAATATATGATCATGGATAACCTAGATTGGGACCTAGGGGATCACAAGTTAGGGTATACTTTTCTTCTACAAGTTTATCCTTCTAAGATTTAAGTTTCCTTTTCATGATTATTGGCTAAGTATTTAAGCCCCCTAATTATAGGTTTTTTTCATAGTTAATGGCGGGAAATGGAAGAGCAAGTCCCAACGACCAATGTGATAGGAAATGTGACGATTGCCCTATTAATGTGACAGAGATGATGAAAGATCAAGTTGAACATATTGTTATTATGCCAAACCAGCTATCAAAAATTACAATTAATAATTGGTACCTAGTTGAATGCCCAAATTCATCAAGGAAGAAGAAGACAAAGTCTCAAGGATGTTCATCTGATAAAGTTGATAAGGGAAAGAAGACCCAATTTATTTTTTACAAAAAGTGTGGGAAGAGGCACCAAGGAGAATGTCACAAAGGAACCGGGAGATTTTTTAAGTGTGGGAAGATAGGGCATAAAGTATCCAATTGCTTTAAAAAAATGGATAATTTGATGAATGGAGATAAGGTTTGATCTAATGTACCTTATACATTTCGATGTCATAAATGTGGAGAAGTTAGAAATTATCCAAGGCAATGATCTCTTGGAATGGATGAGAAGCATGATGAGCATTAACAATCATCGAGGACAAGGGAAAAATGCAAGTCATATGCTAAGATGGATCATGATGACTGAAGTACATGTAACTTCTTCACAATAATTGTCTATGTCATGTTGTATTTTAGTTCGTGCTCTATGAGAATATCTTTTATGTTTTCTAATATCATCGAGTCACTACCTAAGATGATTTTATATCATTAAAGAAAACATCTACTGTTATGTACCACATGTTGATGTAGTGAAGTTGTTCTTCTTAAAAAACGAGGGTGATTAGGGGATTAAAATATGATTATTATTTTGGAAGATGTTCACTATTTTGGGAACCCTATTTGATCGAGGTAAATAGATTACTACGGTATTTTATTTGAGGAGTAAATGTTGACTTATATTTTGAAGAATTGATAAATTTAAAGCGGACTTATAGTAATTTAGGTTACATATGGAAATTATTAACCTATCTTGGGGAAAATGTGATTAGGTTAGTTACTTTTGTTATAAGATGATAAGAGTGGTTGATGTTGTTTGAAGATAAACGATAAAGTCTATCTTGGAAGACTATGTTATGAGATCATTCTTATAATTGGGTTTCAATCTTAGTTTGGTTTATTTTAAGGAATTTTAAGGACAGTTATTTATGGAATGGTCTATGATGAAATTTGGGTAGTACTATGAAACTTTGAAGACTTAAAAGTAGTTTCCCTTCTTATGGGATTATTTATTTTTGAAGAGTTGTTTTATCTTACCCTTTCTATTTTTGGGATAATTTTTAATGATAGAAGAAATCGATAGTTAATCTTTTGTGGATTACGTGACTCTCTAGAAGATGATTCTTTTGTTTTGATGAGACCAAGTGTTTTTGAATGCTCATCATTTGGAGAAAAGATTAGTTTTGGTAGAAACTTATTAAAGGATGAAACTCTACTTTAAGGTAGGTATATTTCCTTATGTTTTTGTTCTATGTAGTAAATGAATTCCTCAAAATTATGAAAAGGAACATAAAACAAAAATTTTGTTGGTTTACGTTTTCTACTAGGTAATCAAAGACCGTTTACACACATCATAAGTTTGGGATTTTCTCGTGGTTAACTTTCTCCTAATCATGTTTTCTATCACTCTCCCTCAGAACTTGACCCTTTGTTTTCTCCTCCATGTCCATGTTTTCCTATATGGAATCCTAGTGTGGGTTAACTCAGGTGACCTTTGTACTTCCCTTTCTTTCTTTTGAAGTAATAGTTTTACTGAATCCTTTTCTGGTGTGAGACTTTCAATGAAATTTCAAAACCCAATTTTTAAAAATTGTGCGGACGCAATTTCTTAAGGGGGGAAGATTGTAACGACCTGAAATTTTGAATAAATCTTGTTTCCTAATTTTTTGGGTTATTTTATTTTTTTATACTCAACAAAACTGTTTCATTTGATAACATGAGTATAATTAAAATGAGACTGTTGGGTTTTGACTATTATATGACCATCGGTCAATATGACCACTAGAAACTAAACGTTTCGATATTTGTCTCTAAATACAAGTGATCTTGGTTAATTAATATAGAAAGAAGATTCGATGGCCTCACCCAGTAGTCTTGGAACGATCGAAGCCCAAATAACAGAACTTGGGAAGGAGGTAGCACCACTGGGCTTTGCTCTGGACCTAACCCAAGCCGAACTTCATCATGTGAAGCTATAACGGAATCTCCTTCGTGAGAAGTTCAAACTGATAGAAATTACTACTTGTGTGATGTTAGCTGACCCACCCTCGGATTCTCTCACCTTAGCACACCTTACACTTAGGTCCTATGCCGGTGTGATAAGGGGCTATGTAAGGAGACCGTAACTTCCTTGTCTAATCCTTTGTTTTAAATAAAAATTTTGATTTCTTCTTATGATGAAGTTTATGAATTTTCAAATGTCCGGATAAATATAGTATGCATATTTTTGGTGAATCTTAGAGAAAGGATATTTTAAAAAATGTTTATGTAAACCTTAAATAATTAAAAATGTGTAATGATTTTCAAAAAATGGTCTTCTAAAATTATGTTCAGTATGAAATTTAGAGTCTAATAAGATCAACTTAATTTTTGATGATTAGTAAATTATGAATAGTGATTTTATGCTTAGGATTAGTAATGTGACCAAATGGATTAGTATTCTCACTTAAAGAAAGTATTAATATAATCTAGGCACCTTGATTAAGTAATGTGATTCAATAAAATGGTTAAATAACGGTTTCATAAATTATTAGTCAAGTATTAGTTTTTTTCGGGTGAATAGTGTTTTTTAATTAAAAATTAAATTAAAAATATTTAGAAAATTATTTTTATAAAATGGATTTCATTTTTTAACTCAGAGCAACGATATTATGTTAAGATAAATTTTGAGGAATTTTCTGAAAAAAAAATGAATTTTCGATGAATAGTGTATTTCTTTAAAAATTAAATTAAAAATATTTAGAAAATTATTTTTATAAAATGGAGTTCATTTTTGAAATCAGTTCATCGATATTGGGTTAAGGTTAAATTTTGGGATTTTTCTGAGAAAATTGAATTTTCGATGAATAGTGAAAATACAGTTTTTAAGTTACGGGTAATTAATGACATCATTAAATGATGTATTAAGTATGTAATCAATATGGTCGACTTATGAATAGTAAGATAAGGTATGAGGTGTCCCAAGTGGCCAATACCATGGTAAAATACCATGGGCAAGCCCATGGTTTTGCCAAAACCACCAATGAGGTGTCCCTTGGCCATTAATGTCATGTCCCCTCACTTTCCCTATAAATACCAAGCCATCCTCTCATTCATTCGACTCCCAACTCTCCCCCAACTAATCTATGGTCTCATTACCTCCCAAGGAGTCCTACCAAGGTTCCCCCAATCCCTCAAGGTCCCAACCTTTGAGTTTTAAGAGTTACGTTTTAAGGTAAGGGATCCAAACTCTCTCTTTCTTTTCAAATACTGTCTTTTAAGTCATTTCCCTTATGCTCCATGTTCTTATGTTGTAGGATGTTCTTTTATATTCCTATTACTTCCCTTTTCATTTTCATATGATGAGAGATCCCCTATTACTCTCATCATTTCGTTTTATGACTGTTTAAGTGGCGCTGTTAGGCTGCCGAAATTTTTGTAACGGATTCTTTCACCCTTCTCATTTTCAAGTTCTATTTTCTTTTCAAGTATTTCAAGTTCCTTTTTCTTTTGGGGTATGATCTCTATATCTATCATACTGATCTTTTATTTTCATATTATGAGAGACCCTATTTGATCTCTTCAATTGATTTTTTTGAAGTTTAAGTGACGCTGTTAGGCTGCCGAATTTTTATGGGATTCGTTCACCTTTCTCATTTTTCGAAAATCTACTTTCATGTCAAGTATTTCAAGTTCCTTTTTATTATGTTGGGGTATGATCTATATATCTATCATAATGAAATTTTATGTTCATATGATGAGAGACCCTATTTTATATCATCAATTCATTTTTGTTGAAGTTTAAGTGACGTCGTTAGGCTGCCGAATTTCCATAAGAGAAATCTAATTTTTGTCTTCCTTCCATGTTTTTCATTTCAAATGGTATGTCCTTAAACTTTCATTACCATGTTCATATATCCTTCATATTCTGTCACTCTACTGTTTTATGGGTCATTTATGAATGTTTGACCCATGTCCCCTCTCTTTTCAATGTTTTTTAAAACCCGGAAACATAGTCATTATGCTACAGAATTTCCGTCTCAAAATGTCTCTCTCTTTTTCTAAAGTTATTTTATTTTATTAAGTGAATACTCAAAGCTCTATCTTCTATAGGGGTATTCACATATATTCCAAAATGTTCTATTTTAAATTCTAGGATTTACATACATGAGACCCACCTTCCTTTTCTGTGGGTTTTAAAGTGACACAAAGATCATGTCTTTAAAGCAGTTTTTAAAACGTTATGATTATGAAATGAAACCCATTTCCTTTATGCTATATGGGTTTTTTATGAAATTATTGATGATGATATATGTGGATCACATGATAATAAAGGCGAATTTAAGGGTGCGCTCTGATAGCACTCCAATGCATTGGGGAAAGACTTAATCTCTAGAGATGACCATTTTGACTGATACCTTGGTGAATAACCTTGGTAATTTTTATTGACACCTTGGGGATGGACCTTGGTGAAATGGAAATGATTGTCTTTGTTAAATGTTTTAGCCACATCTTCAAGTTATGAAAAACATTATTTTTTATTATGATATGCCTCATGATTTCTTTCTCATGCCTTAAAGTTCTTTTCATGACCTTATTGAAGTATCTCAAGTTCACATTTAAAATGTTTCTCTTGTTTCCCTTACTGGGCCTTCTGCTCACCCTTTCTTTTGATGTATGTCCCCAGGTTATGAGATGCAGTAATGAACCTAGGATGAACTTAAGGAGAATCCTTTCAAGTGTTTAAGAATAATGTTTTATGTTGTTTTTATGTATTATGTTCCTTGTTTCCAAGACACTAAACCTTAAAGATCCTCAGTTTTGTGTAATGTAATGAAAGTTTATGTTATAAAAAGGCAGGATGTCACACCTGGTTTGACACTACTAGTGGATATTCTTTAGTAAATTTATAATCTGAGTAAAACCCATTATTAAGGTAACAAAAAAACCCATAAGAATATATATTAGGAAATAGATCATGGATAACTTAGATTAAAGCCAAGAAATTCATGAGTTAAGGAAATAAATGTTATTTATAAGTTATCCCTTCAATTTCATTGGATTCCCCTATATGTGTTTAATTGTTTAAAATACTTACCCCTAATTTTCCTTTTATTCTATCCAATAGTGGGTAATAGGAGGAATCGGGCTAACAACTGATGTGAAGATCAATGTAATGACTGCCCTAATGATATGCCCAATTCAATGGGAGTAGGAATCGCAAACATCATCATGAAACTCTCTTAGTTAACTCATGTTTTTAATAGAAACCTGGATCAAGAGGAACTTCCAACCCCCATAAGAAATAACAATTCACAATCGAGAGCTTCATGAGACAAAGGCCTCCTACTTTCAATGGATTATTTGATCCCTCAATCACCAAACAATGGATTAACTCCATTGAGAATATATTATTCATACTATAATTCTTTGAACAAGAGAAGGTTCTTCCGAAAGCTTATCATATGGAGGGTGAAGATGATCAATGGTATACATTGATAAAAAAATATGAATCCTGAGGAAGAGATTGAAGCAATGGGATGGAAGGATTTATAGAAAATGTTTTTCAATAAATATTTTCCTCTCACCCTAAAATATAAGATGGAAAGGAAATTACTTTCCCTAAAACAAAAAAGACAAAAAATCCATCAGAGTGTACGAGGCAAACTTCACAAGGCTTCCATGATACGCCTCGAGCTTTGTCATTACCCTCGCATGCAAGGTTGAATGCTTCTTTGGTGGAATAAACCCTATCCTTTGGAAAGTCTTGGTGATCCATGACTTTGATAGTTATGAGGAAATTGTCTAATTTTCCCTAAAAGTCAAAATGGAGATCAGTGAATCTTAGGGGTATCACAGAGATAAGAAGAGGAAGGTGGAGTCAAATTATGGTGGTACGATAGAGATATCTAATGGTGCCAAGAAATTTAAACATCCCACTTGCCAAAGGTGTGGAAAGAAGCACCCTGTAAATTTCCTAAAGGTGACAAGGAAATGCTTTAGGTTCGGGAAGAAAGGTAACCTATCCAGTGATTGCCAACAATAAAAACCCACTACTGTGACAAAGGAAAGGAATGCCTTAGTAAACCCTCAGCACTTTTTTCATTGCAACAACTGAAAGGAACTATGAAATTTATCAAACCAATAAACTAAGCCAACAGTTTTCGGGGGCAACTGGCGACCTCCAAGAAAGCAATAGAGAGATTTATCCATCACAACTTTTGAAGTGAATCCTAACAATGAAGTGGTGATAGGTACACTAGTTATTCATTCAAGAATAGAAAACATACTTTTTGATTCTGGTTCTATGCATTCTTTTATATTCTAAAAGTCTAGTAGAACAATCCAAACACCACTAAAAATCATGGAAGTGGAGATTTCAATGAAAATGGAAAATGGAGAAATTATAACATCCCATGTATATAACTCCTCACCTATCAAAATTTGTGGATTTAACTTCATAGATAACCTTATCATACTTCCCTTAGTGGAATTTGATGTAATTCTTGGAATGGATTGGATTTCCCTGTATAGATCCAATATAAATTTTTGTGATAGGGAAATAACTCTCAGTATGGAGAATCAACCCCCAATTCTCTAAAAGTGTAAAGAGGAGTAGGAATCTTATTTAGAACCATCATACCAAGCGTGGATATTACTTCCATATGATCATGCGTATCTTTCTCAGATGATTTAGTCTAAGGAAGGAACCATCCTCAAAGACATGCCTATTATGAGGGGATTCACTGATGTGTTTCCCAAGGAATTACCTGGTCTTAATCCTAGAAGAGATGTTGAATTCTCAATTTATCTTATACCTAGAACATTTTCAATATCCAAGACTCTGTATAGAATGTATTTTGTAAAACTTGAAGAGCTAAAAAAACAACTATATGAGAATCTAGATAAAGGTTTTATTTTCCCAAGTACTTCACCATAGTGTGCACCAGTCCTCCTCGTCAAGTAGAAGGATTGGTTCAATGCGCCTTTGTATTGATTATCGTGAGATCAACAAAATCACAATAAATAACAATTATTCTTTGCCACGAATTGATAACTTGTTTGATCAAATACGTGGAGAAAAATACTTATCCAAGGAGGATCTGCAGTCGGGATATTACCAAGTAAAGGTGAAGAAGGAGGATATCCCCAAGAATGATTTTCATACAAGGTACAGTCATTATGAGTTCATTGCAATGTCATTTGGACTCACTAATGCTTCATAGATCTTAATAGACTTGATGAATATAGTCTTTAGAGATTACCTTGAAAAAAAATTTGTAGTCTTTATTGATGATATTCTAATATACTCCAAAAGAAAGAAGGAGCATGATAAGAATTTAAGTACTATGCTAAATACCTTTCTAAAGGAAAAGCTTTATGCCAAGTATAGTAAATGTGAGTTCTGGTTGAAAGAAGTCACTTTCTTGGGGCATATCATCACAAGCAATGGGATGTCGATGGACCCTTCAAATACTGAGTCAATTTAAGGATGGTTGAGGCCAACATCTATGATAGATATCTATAGTTTCCTTGAATTATATGGGTATTATCGTTGATTTGTGAGAAATTTATCGTTATTTTCAAACCCTCTGACTAATCTAAATCGAAAGGGAGTCAATTTTTTCTAGAATGATGAATGTGGAAATATCTTTAAGCAGTTTAAAAGTGGGATTATCACTATGACTGTGCTCATACTACCCACAAGTGGAGATATTTTCATGGTATTCAGTGATACTTCAAAGAAGGTATTGGGTTGTGTGTTGATGAAAAATGAAAAATTCATTGCATATGCTTCAAGGTAGTTTAACTTTCTTGAGTAGAACTATCCAACACATGATCTGGATTTGGATCCAATGATCTTTGATTTGAAAATTTGGCGACATTGCCTATTTGGGGAGAAGTTTGAAATATATATGGATCAAAAAAGCCTCAATTATATATTCACATAGATTGCGTTGAATATGCACCAATGAAGATGGTTAGAGCTGATCAAAGACTATGACTGCTCAATTCACTACCATATAGGGAAAGAAAATAAAGTGTAATATAGTCTAAGTTGAAAGGATTTAGTAACTCTTTCATTAATGAGAATTGAGAAGGATATGATCTTCTTATACTTGAAGAGTGTGGAAATGGGGATCATAAAGGAAGGAACATCATCAATACTTTATCAAATTATTTCTCAACCATTTCTTCAACAAAGGATAAAGGATTCTCAAAGATATTATGTTAAAATAAAGAAGAAAGTGGAAAATATTAGAAAAGGGAAATCCTCAAAGTTCAATGATAATTAAGTAGTTATTGTAAGATTTGGGTCAAGACTATGTATACCATTAAATCCTGAGTTAAAGAAGGATCTATTGGATGATTCACATAGTTCAAACTTCTTTATACTCCTTGAAAGCACAAAGATGTATCAAGATCTTCGAGAACACTATTTTTGGGGAAATATGAAGAAAGAGATCGTAGAATATACATCAAGATGTCTTGTGTGTCAGCAAGTGAAGGTGGAAAGGCAAAAATCATAGGGGGTGATGAAACCATTACCCATACCTACATGGAAATGGGAAAACATCGCCATGGACTTTGTCACCAAGATTCCTAATACACCTATAGGAAACAATTCTATCTGGGTTTTTGTGGATTGTCTTACAAAGACTACACACTTATTTGTGATTCAAGAGGATTTATCTTTGGATCAACTTGCATGAATATATATCAAAGAAGTGGTGAGGCCACATGGTGTACCACTATAGATTGTATCCAATCAAGATCCAAGATTCATCTCTATGTTCTGGAAGAGTATCCAACATGCTATAAATACTGAGTTGAAATTAAAACACATCCTATCATCCTCAAATTGATGTCCAATCTGATCGGACTATCCAAACACTTGATAACATGTTGAGAACATGCTCAATAAACTCCAAAAAAGGATGGGATCAATATCTTTTTCTGGTTGAATTCTCTTACAACAACAGTTTCCACTAAAGCATCCAAATGTCTCCTTATAAATCCATTTATGGGAAGAGGTGTAGAACACCTGCATGTTGGGATGAAGTTGAGGAAAAAAAGTTCTAGGTCTTAAAATGGTTGAGGAAATGGTGGAGAAGGTTAAGATCATTCGGAAACACATCAAGGCTTCTTAGAGTTGACCGAAAAGCTATGCTGACAATCATCGATGAGACCTAGAGTTTGATATTGGGGACATGTTATTCCTCCACATATCTCCATGGATGAAATTGATGAGATTTTGTAAGAATGGAAATCATAGTACAAGATACATCATCCCCTCTGAGATCCTTGAATGCATCAGAGCGGTGGCCTACCAACTAGCACTCCCACCTAACTTATCTCAAGTACATGATGTATTCCATGTATCCTTATTGAGAACATACATACCAAAACCCTATCATGTACTCAATACAGATGTCATACCATTAGAGAATGACCTCTCTTATTAAGATAATCTATTGAAGATATTATATCATAAAGAAAAAGTTCTAAAGAATAAAACAATTCACATGGTCAAAGTATTGTGGAGAAACCATAAGTTTGAAGAAGAAACATGGGAATAGGATGAGGAAATGAAACCGAGTTACCCTCATCTATTTTAATGTGGGAAGTGAAAATTTTTAGGGTGAAATTTCTTAAGGGGGGAAGATTGTAATGATCGGAATTGTTATAAATGAAATTTACCTTTAGACTTAATTAAATGTATTATTTTTTAAAATGGATATAGAAAAAAAAATACACTCCATTTGTTTTATTATATGCAATTATATTTAAATTACCATTAATTATCTTTACCATTGATAATATAACCGTTTAATAGTGATCACATGACTAGTATAAATATGGGGTTTTAACAAATCCTTTCGACACAGACAAAGGAGGTGATGACCACAACCAGTAGGGTCATTACCTATGAAGACCATTTATCAGAGATTCCAAGTGAGATAGAATTTCTAGTATTTTCACTAGATCAATCCTAATCCAAGATCCAACAACTTAATCATGATAAAAAACCATTTACGGGATATGTTTAAGCTCATTGAGATCACAGCCCAAACCATGTTAACTAAATGGCCCCATGAAAGCCCCACCATCACACACCTTACTCTTAGGGTGTATGATGGTGTAGTAAAGGGATATGTATCAAATTCCTAGCATTATTATTATGTACATTATTTCTTTATATAATAATGAATATACTTTCAATCTATTATTGTTACTTTGTAAATGATTTTTAAAGCAAAAACAGTATCTTTGGTTAATATTCAAATTCAATTAAGAAATATATTTTGGTGAATTAATGGGATTTTGAAATAAATAATTTTTTAATAAAATATTATCATTAAATTATTTTTATTAAATATAAATTATCATTTAATTTTTATAAAGTCAAAGGTAATCTTTACTAAGATTTAAAAACTATTTTTGTCAAAACCAGTCAATTTTCAATAAATGTCAGTTTTCATTTTAAAAGTGAAAATTCATATAATTATAAAATTATTTAGATAAAATAAATATTATTTTTGGAATCAGGATGTTGAAATTATCCAACAGTGAATTTTTTATAATTTTCTGAGAGTCAAATGTTTTTGTAAAAATTAAATACCATATAAATATATAGTGTGTTTCATGACATCATAATGGACCAATTATGGTGTAATAGACACTATAAAAGGGATATTCAGAAAAATATATTTTTTAAATTTAAAATAATTTGATTTTAGATTTGTTTCACTTATTTTATAAAACCTTAGTGAATCATCTACAATGTATAATATATTTTAAGATTGTAAATTCATTTCTTTAATAATGTGACTTACCTCCACATAAGAAAGGCTAATATTTTAATATCGTCATCCCTTTTCCTCATAAAATATTTTTTTTCACTCTAATTTTTAAAAAACCATGGTAAGGTTTGTGGTTTTGAATATTTAATTATGTAGATTCCAAAACCTATGTTTGTGAAATATTAAATAATTCCCCTATCATTTCCTATATAAAATCACCCAAGATCCCACTTTTATTCCCTAAAAATCCTTATAGTAGGTAATTACTCTATCCTCCCCTCTCTATAATCCTCCCAAGATTCCCCAAGCTCTCAATAATCCCCTCTTTAAGATTTTGAAGTCACACACTCAAGTATGGGATCCTTCATTTCTCTTTTTTTATCCAAGTTTCCTTATATTATTACACCCATTTATTTTCAATTAAAAATGATGGGGTATATTTTATCACCTCTCCAATACTGCCCTTATTATTTTTTAATTATGAGATACCCCTTTCTATTTCATGAACCCTTCCCATTTACACATGTTACCATGCCAAAATTTCATAAGAGTTATTCTATTTCTCCTCTTTCTTCAAGTTTCTTTTTTATGTTACGCCTTATATTTACAAGTTCCTTATGTTGGTAAATATATTTATATGACCCTATTACTTTCCATTTCATGTATATATTATGAGATACCCCTTTCTCTCTCATCGACCCTTTTTATGATTTTTTTTGTCACGGCGTTAGGCTGCAGAAATTGCACCACAAATTTCCATTCTGAAACAATTGTGTAGTGAATATTGTACCCATTTCCTATTAAGGGTGTTAACTTTTATGCAAATATAAATTTTTATTAAGTAATTACATGTATTTATTCCACTCACCTTGTTTTTGGATAAATTATGATGATGAATGAATCCATATTTTATGATCTATGTGGTACTCTTAAGAATGAGAATGAAATGAAAGTGACGGGTATGCCTGGAATTATATAGTGTTCCAGTGCATTGGGTAATGTTTAGTATCATGATACGTCATGTTGGGATAAGGGTTTATCTAATTCCTTTATGGGACTTTTTCCACTATGATGTCTTGGAAGTTTAGCCTTGACCTATGATGCAGTGTATTATGTTATTTCCAAATTTCAATGTTATGAATATCATGTTATATCATGCTTTATGATTCATGTTCCTTTATGCATCATTGATATTACTTGCCTAAAAAGTATTATTATATTAATTTTATTCCATTTTTACTCCCTTATTGGGATTTATAGCTCACCCCATTCTTATATATAACCTTTGGTTATCCCATGCAATGTTAAGTATGAATGAATGTTGTGGTCATGTAAAGGAAGTTTTCAATAAAGATATTGCATTTCATGTTTCAAGTTGATATGTAATGTACCTAATTACAAATTTCACTAGACTTCTCAATATTTTGGGTTGTATTAAGTGTAATTTTATGTAATTAAATCATGTATAAATGTAATAAAAATAACGGGGTTGTTATACAACACCTGATAGTCAAACATCTACCGTGTCCTATTAATATGATATATCTAGACCATAGGACCTTTGTTTAAGAATAATTTCATAGTATCTATAAGTTTTCATTATAGTCTGGGATCTTCTATAACCTTTTGATATGAAAATTAATCTATGTAAATTACCATTTTAATAGTGGATTTGTAAAATTCTATACTATAATGGTAAGTATATATTATGGATATCTAATTGTATACATGATATGGTAATAAAAATTACTATTCAAGATGGGTCTAGGGAACCCACTATTACAACACTCCCAATTTCACTAGATCCAACTTGTTAACCAACCTTGTTAGCTCTGACATGATTAAGATCATGTTTCTTCTTAGTCAATAATTTAGTTACTAGGTCTTCCATGTTTCTATCGCATGGAAATTCTGCTATATGAGACCTCCTATCCTAGTGAAAAACTTATTATGAGATGGTATCACTATGTATATCACTTTTTTACACTATCATAACTTGAAATCTTGGATAGTAAGAATATCATAATTTACATTATGTTAATACTTTACTTATTAGGTATGATTCCAAGAACTAGAAAAAAATCATTGAGTATAATAACTGCTTCTTAGCTACTTCAGAAGATAAAACGTACTTGATAGTTATAGTTATGGATACCACTAGTTTATATGATCCTTTCTTACTAAACACATTATCCTAACTATGATATTAGATCATGTGGATCTGAGGAAGACTAGTTTGTGTCCCCTAAAAACTAGTATCCTTTGTTCTCCAATTACTAGGTACATATCCTGTAAACTTTCTCAAGTACAAATGGATAGTTATGACTGCTCCCCTTGTATTTCTCCTAGATATTACTGATAGCTGCCTATTATAAGGTGTATCTTAATAATATAGGTTCTTGTACATATCTTGGCATGATCCATTGATCCATCACTTAAGCATATAAATTTCAAATCACTTCATTAATCTTCTCTTATGTCCTGGATATATCTACCTAGATAGATATATGTTGTGTGACACTGGTAAAAATTACCTCTCTAATTGTTCCAGCTTTTATTTTCCAATACCATGTCACTATATGTTCGATTGACTATGTCCAAGAAACCATTAGATCCACCTTGGTATATCTGGTTCCCTAAAACATAGGTTTCTACTTTAATACAATCACTGGAGTGTAACTATCATCATGGTATTAACTAATTGTAAGAACAATAGGTGTTTTTCATATGTTACCCTATATATTTTACTTGGAAAATAGTGGCACTTCCACTAACCTCTGGTAGAAACATGAAAACATTCATTCTAAATAAATATTCTAGGATTTATTTTCTTACTTCAATCCTAAACTAGATTTCAGTAACTTGGAACCTGTATTATCATTCTATGATATGACCATCCCTTTATAGTTGCATCGTATAGACACCTTCCAAAATTGGTGGTCATGACATCCAATGATCAATAAAATGATCATAGATATTATCTATTACAATTAAAATTATAATTGATTTAGGTAGAATGACTTGGTATAAACAATCAATCCTTGTTGCTACCGTGCTTGTACAATCCATGTATCTTCTCACTTCAATACCAAATGCATTATTCAAAATAATAAAAACCTTTTCAATTTGATACATGGAATCTATTATTTAATTTTAGTTGGTCTTTATAATATTAGCTTATTTCCATATACTGATTACTTATATGAATTATTATTCACAAATAATAATGTATCATCGACCATGGTGAATTCAAAACCATCACTATGGTTTTAACCTTCCTACAAATTATGTGTCTCTGGAACATTCTTTCGCCATATATACTTGTGGAACTAGTTCCTATGCCAACTACATTTTCATATCTGGAATTGACTAAACCCAAGTCAATATGGATCCCACTATCTAAAAAAGATATGTGCACCCTTATATAGAAGTATAGTTTATCACTTGATTATGTCTTTTCTATCTTATGGATTTATGTAATATCTTAAGAAATTGTTAGGATAATTACAATAGATTCACAATGTATTTGTTCTTGATGCAAGTTTTTTTATGTCATAATGAACTCTATGCATCCAAACACATGTCCTTATGACATAATGGATCCCCATAATAATACAACTATTTTGATATCCATTAGTCATAATATTTTTCATGTGGTTATGGGAAATCACTGTTATTTGTGAAGCACGACAAGAAATATAATATAATTTTATGCAAGTTGAAACATTGGTACTCCTTATATCATAATTATGATGTATAAAATGTGCATTTAGGAATTTATCTACACTAAATTTTCTTGATCAGTGTTAAAATGTAATACTTTATCATTGATCCTCTTCATTAACATTAATTCAGTGACATAGATAAGGTAATATGCATTTAGGAATTGCTCCATGCTACATTATATTGATCAATAAATACTTGGTTAATATATTCTTCAGCATTCCGACCCAAAGTAACTCATATCTTCAAACCATGCATATACCATACTTCATTTGCATATTCCTTAATCACTTAAATGAATTATAATGAAGTATATTTACCACTAGATTTCCTTGGAATAATTCATACTCTCTTGCTGAACTAATTCCAAAATATTTATGAATTACCTTTATTTATAAAGGTTTCTTTGTACAAAACTAAGGTTATTTATCAATAATACCTAAGGTGTAGAGCTCTGATGAGTCTAAATACCATATTGGGTATATCATGGATGTCTAATTTTAGTTTTTCTTGACAAATATTTATCATACCACAACATGGTAAATAAGTCTTACATTTATATTCATCATGTATTTCTATTCATGTATTACTAAACTGTTGATTGAGTATTAAAAACCACAAAAAACATTCATTCCTGAACCATTAATAATGTATCCTTATGTCCAAAGGACATGTAAGATAAATGTTTTGGTTATACTCAATAATATTTTTACAAGAATAATTCACTTGGAAATATAGAAGTCATGTAATTTTCACTACTAACTTAAGAATCACCCTTTCTTAGCTACCTTACTTCTTATAATATTTCTACACTTACTTGGTTTTTGTATTTAGATACACATATGTGATAATAATATTATGTGTAATACCCAAAAAGTAAGATTGAAACATTACTTTTATGTGATGAATATACCTAAAGAATAAGTGATTACTTTCTTTAATTATTTAGTTCATTTCATTTAAACTTATATAGTTTTTATTTCATGATATTCAATAAAAATAACCTCTTATTTAGTATCCAACCTCATTTCATTGATGGAGTTTGTGAATTTTTCTTTCGCATTACACTTTTCTTTATCCTTTTCAATTTTCCATTCAAGTTTATCACTATAATAATTAAAGATTAATTTTTCTTTTTTATTCTTATTTACATGGAGAACCATACCAAAAAAGGTAATGAAGTGTTTACTCAATACTGTTCATTTTGTAACCTAAAATGAGAATAGAGTAAATGTGTGTTTGTAACGGCCCAGTCTATCCCATGATCATGATATTGTATACATTGGGCCCAACCCACACAGTTTTTATTTCCCTAGGCTCTGGCCCTCAGACATCCCCCAGGAAAAGCCCTCATGATGGGAGAGGTATCCACACCACCTTATAAAGGGGTGTTTCGTGTTCCTCATCCTTCGATGTGGGATATCCATAATCCACCCCCTAGAAGGGCCCACTATCCTCTCTAGCACATCAAATGGACCATGGCTCTGATACCATTTTTAATGTCCCAGTCCATCCCACGATCATGATATTTTTTGCTTTGGGCCTAGCCCGCATAGTTTTGCTTTCCCTGGGCAATGGCCCTCAGGCATTCCCCAGGAAAAGGCCTCATGATGGGAGAGGTATCCACACCACCTTATAAAGGTGTTTTTCATGCTCCTCATCCTTTGATATGGGATATCCATAATCAATAAGATGTTATAACATGAAAGATATTGGTTTTCCTTCCAATTTTCACATAGCTAGTGTAATCATCACATTCAAAACTTGCTTCACTTTCTCCTTGAAAACATATCAAAGATGAGACTTTGTGTGATATCATCCAGGTACTGATGTAGTGACCACATAATGAAATAACCATAATATTATTTATACATGATTCTCCTATAAGAAATTTTTACACCCTTGCTTTTTGATGTGGATTAATGGGTATTGGGGACACTAGCACCCAGAATTTCTGACATCGTGGTATTTTGAACAAGTGCATGTACTACTCTTGGAAAATCATTCCAATTAGGACATTTAATTTTTTCATTATTAATCATAGTGTATTTTTTTTATAAATTTACATTTTCTAAGAAAATAAAATTCTAGTAGATTGGTACTTTTTATCTTGATTACCGATTTAGAAATTTTGATTAATTAATTAAATCATTAAATGTATCCCACTATTTTATCTAATTTTAGGAACCCTATATACTAGAATCAGAATACTCTATCACTTGATTATTCTAGTGGAAAGGATACTAGAACCTACCCTCATAGTCTATAATATTTGAATACGCTGCTACTTGGATGGTTCAAGGTAGGTGTTTGACTAACCAACTGCATTAACTCGTGATTCCTTGATCTGTTGAGTGAAGTCCCAGCTTCTAAAATCATAAATTTATTTACTCAATGTTTTCCTATAAAATTATATCAGGTTATCTATAGCTAATAATTACTTCAAATTTAGTTAATTCAACCCTACACTCTCATAGAAACTCCTTGATAGTAAGAGGCACCCTCTACTTTGGCTGATGAGAACCTCGAACACTAAGTTTTTTCCAAATTCGAATAATGTAAGGTGGTTATGACTTAATATTAGGGTATGGTTATCAAAAGGAACTAGTGTGGAGCTAAACTAGGTGACCAAGGAGAGGGAAATTCTAGATCTAGGAAGGAGTTCAATGGAAAATCTGTTAGATCTATGGCAGGGGCGGCTCTGGCCATCAGTGAGGTGAGGGCAGCAGACTCTAGTGAAAAAGGTAGTACACCATGACCGAGTAGGGAGTAGGGTTTATGGATGGTTGGGGGAGAAGTTGAGGTGGTGATGTCTAGAATTATCCGGCTCATGATCTGATGTGAGGCATGTTGGATAAGGTGGTGTGCCACCTGGTTCCCTAAGGAGGTGTTGAGGGAGAAATTAGGGGTTACCCACTGGACATTTTTTTGTTTGGTAGGTAGTTAACCTAGGAAAAAAACAGCCAATGCCCAAAAACAATTCCATGTCTGTTTTTACTCAAAAATTATTGTGCCTATGTATATAGGATTTAGGAAAAATAATATATGTATATATATATATTATTAAATTAAAAAAACTAGCCGGAATATACTGTTCCAGTTACCATAATTCCGACCGATGAAGAAATTTTCAAAAAAACTTCAGTGATGAGTACATTCTATCACTTCAACATAAAAATAAATATATATGTTATTTGTTTTAAAAAAGAATAATACAATTTTCATATGAATTTCGAACTTCAGATGGCCGCAAGTTGGTCATCTGATCTAGAATTTAGACACCACCTGCGACATTGGGACTAGAATGACTCCCTCTTTTAAATTTAATAAAAATTTAATTTTTTTGAATTAAAATATTCAGTAATTTTTATAATACCAATTTTAGGTACCAAGGAATAAAATATAATCTTGAGGTCAAGTTTTTTAAAATTTTCACCAATTATCGATGTAATAACT
Organism: Viscum album; assembly: GCA_963277665.1. Taxonomy (NCBI): domain Eukaryota; kingdom Viridiplantae; phylum Streptophyta; class Magnoliopsida; order Santalales; family Viscaceae; genus Viscum; species Viscum album. The sequence goes on along the minus strand of OY728126.1, from coordinate 825,609,615 downwards.
TCATCACCGGTGAAGAAATGCCCTAGTTTTAACCCAAGGATCAATTTTTAAGAAGATTAAGCACAAAAATAAAAATAAAAAATATCTGTTTTGATCCAAATTCTTGCTTGTAATCTATTATTTTTCTGTGATTAGTGCTAAAATAATTCAAATTTTAATTCCTCTATATCATCCAGACGTTCTTCAAGAAACTGTAGGAGCATCAATCGCTGAATTTCTGGTGCTATCATGGAGATCTAATGAAATCTTTCATGCAATGACAATCACCGCATCGCCTTACTTGTGATGAATGAGAGTAAGATTGATTTGATCACTTGGATAGAGAGCTTCTCTATCTAGAAATCAGGGTGGAGAGATAATCTCTCAAGATCTCTCTATGAACAGTTTATGGTGAGAGCCTCTCCTCTATTTATAGTGTGCTATGAAATTACCCAGAATTTCCTCCTGACCCTGAATATGTTGACACACTATATAAATGATATTATAACTACTAAACTTAATCATAAATACCATTTATATTTTTATCACCTTCTTTTAATATAATAAATATATTAAGCGATAATAACCAATCCATTAACTCAACTTGTAGTTCCCATAAATATTAAATAATCCTGAATATTTTAAACTAATATTCATCCAAATAATATTTTTCATTCATTTACTTTAAAACTTGTAAATATATTTAATAAATAAAATCAATGCCAATTATTATTAACTTGAATAGTATGAATTTTTTTATTACTTTGGTGATCGCATATCCTTGGACAAAACCCATACCCTAGTGGTGGGGCCCATCATGTATTATATACCTATTCAACTGAATATGGAAAATTATTGAATACACTATTGTGTGTGACCCTCTATGGCCTTATCTCGATAGTAGTGAATACTATTCATATACCAAGAGTGGGATATAACAACCCATCATGGAACCTATAAAGATAAGGATAGTCACAATAATGATAACCAACCTACAAACATGCACTGTGTAATATAATATCTTTGTCTTTAAAATCTCATAAAGTAGGACACAAACTTGTGTCATCTCCCTTTATTGATTTATTGTTTGTTGATCTCACTAGACAGATTTATCCTCGACTTCCATGTCCATGGATTTATAAAGGTACTAACAACCTAATCAACCAAGACCAAGATAAATTACTTACTTTACTTGGAAGTGACATCCTTTATTGACTATTTAACCAATGTCATACCACCAATGACGCACCCAACACAAGCTATCTCACCACAATTTCATTATCATGGTTTTTTCCTTGGATAAAACTACGTGATCAAATGAAACACATTGATAATGATATCAAGTTAGGATACTCATACACATGTCTTCAAATATGAAAAACCAATGAAACTTGAAACATATTGTGTTCTTATTGGGGGTCAATCCTCATGATCACACTACTAGAGATCACCAAGTATGAACTTCATGATAAGAAGTCTCAATTATTATGACCCCCCAGTACCTAATAGTAAAAAATCTATTGTTTCTAGTTAGTAATATGTATCTAGACCGTATGACCTTTTTTAATATTAATGTCATAGTATCTTGAAGTTCTCATTATAGCATGGATCTGCTATAACCTTTTGATATGAAAATTAATCTATGGACATTACCGTTTAAATAGTGAATGTAGAAAAGTATATACTATAATGGTAAGTATACATCATGTATATCTAACTTTATACGTGATATGGTAATCAAAAGTATTTTTCAAGTTGGGTCTAGGGTTCCCACTATTACAACATGAAGATCACTTGAGAATTGTACTAAAGACCCTAAGGAAGGATGAACTATATAAATAATTTATAAAGTGTGAATTATATTTGTAAAAGGTTTCATTTTTGTTTCATATAATCTCAAGAGAGGGTATATTGGTAAATCCATAAAAGATGGAGGCTATTGAGTATTGGCTAACACCGACCACGGTGACTGGGATCCATAGTTTTTTGGGTTTAGCTGGATATTATTAGTAGTTTATGCAGAATTTATCATGAATATCTAATATGATCATCAAGTTAACTCATAAGGGAGATAAGTTCTTCTAGATAAATGAATGTGAGGAAAATTTCAAGGAAATAGAGATAATATTAGTCATCTCACCTATTCTTACATTACTCTGTAGTGAAGAAGGGTTTATAGTCTATAGTGATGCATCCAGGAAGGGATTGGTATGTTTTCTTATGCATAATGATATAGTTATAGCTTAGGCCACACAAAAAATGAAGTTTTATGAGAAAACTTATCCAACTCATGATTTGGAATCAGCTATGGTAATTTTTACATTAATTATATGGGGAAATTATCTTTTTGGAGAAAAGTGTGATATATATACCCATCACAAAATTTTAAAGTATATATTTACAAAAAAGTAGGTAAATATGTGCTAGAGAATATGGTTAGGTATGATTAAATATTATGACATCTAAATACATTACCACCCTAAGAAAGAAAACAAGGTGGATTATGCCTTGATTCAAAAGTATCATGCAAGCTTATCCATGATGAAGATCACAAAAGATCCAATATTTTTATATTTTCAAAGGATGGATTTAGAAATCCATAAGGGTAAAAATAATATCTTACTCAATTGAATGTTCAACCATCTATCTAAGTAAAGATTAAAGAGATGCAGAAGGAAGATGTATAGCTACAAATGAAGGCTAGAAATGTTCTCAAGTTTAACCTTGATCATTATGAAATGATAATGTTAAAGAATTTTTTATTTATTTTGTAACACCCCAAGATTTCATAGTACGTTAGTTCTTCAAAGTAATTGAATAACTTACACTACCCACAACATCGAGTTCAAGCGCACCACGACTTACCAAACTAGCCATTCAAATGCGGTTATGAATAGTATTAACAGAATTTTGAACTTTATATAACCCTTATAATTTTAGAATCCATATTATGAGTTTCTTAGACATAATGTAAGGACAAAGTCATTTTTTTCAGATAAAAGAAGTATTTTTCAAAATATGCAATTTTATCGCCTTTTAATGGTGAACCCTTTTTAAATAAAATATTTGAAACTTTTATATATTCAATTTGAAAAAATAAACTTCTTCTTTGGGATCAAGACATAAGAATTTAGTTTCAATAAATTTTTGGTGTTTTTCTGATAACTTTAATATTTGGGTGAATAGTGAAAAATAACATATTTTAACTGAAAATAACTTTTTTAATAAAAATAATTTATAGTGTTCAACTATACATATGAATGGTTTGGATGTATAATTATATTATATTTTTACCATTTAATCCAATGTTGGTCATTGGAAATAATTTCACTTTGAAATTGACATAAACAAATGTCAATCTTTTGGTAGTTATTATTTCATAAAAATAGACTTTTTCATTTTGACAATGGGAATTAATTTTAAACTAATAAATGAAATTTATATGTTTTGAATTTGGTAAAATAGAATTCATTTTTGAATTCAGAATATCAAAATTAGCTTAGGGTCAATTTTTGGTATGTTTCTGAAAACTTTTAATTTTTGATGAATAGTGAAAAACACTAGGTTATAGTTTAAAACAGAATTTTTATTTAAACAAGTATTTATTTTATTTAAATTTATTTTAGGTCAAAATAGATACATAATACCTATATAAGTTCAATGTAATTCATTGGAGTCAGTTTATAATAATTTTATAAAACTTTTATTGAACTTTTCACCGTCTTTTACCAAACTCCTAGAAGAATTTGCAAATTCACATAAAAATTAATTTTACCGCTTCTGTGAATGGAATTTTGAAAATCCGAGAGACGCAGTTAATATCAAGGAGTAAAATGTAGTTCAATAAGATAAAAATAATTTTTTGTGAATAGTAACTTTTTACTTTTATTTACCACGGATAAAAGTAAATAGGGTAATTAAGGGTAAAAATGATATTATTATTACCCTAACACATGTCTTAATTCTATTGGATAAGTATAATTCGACAAAAATCAACCTTAGGAATAAAATATGAACCTCTTTGGTCCACTTTTACTAGATTAGGACATTTGTTATTATTTAATTCAAAGAAGAGTTAAAAGAGTTAAAATCAAAGTTTAATAACTAAAACACTTTTAATATAGGGTTATACATAAAATAAATTAGATTATAAATATTCATTAGAAAGATAAAAATATTTCATACATAATTATGTTTTATTTATAATTTTTATACATTAAATAATTTAATTTATTTATGAGACAATGATGATGCAGTAATTACCTTATTAGTGAAATATTAAAATAATTGATATTATAAATACCCAAATAAATATAATTTGAGACTTTTAATAAATCACATGAATTTTATAGGTTAATATGACATGTTAGGGTTGATTAAATGAATTATTTTAGAATTAATTATTTTTTTATGAATTTAATAAAAACAAAATACCAAATAGTGTCATAATTGACGTAAAAGAGTTTTTAAAAAAAATATTATATTATTAATTGATATTCAATTCCTAAAAATCTAATATTTGGCCCAGAGACTTATATAATGATATTTATATCATTAATTAACCACATGGGGTTCTCTTGGAACTATATAATAAGTTTATTAACCATATAATATAAAAATACAAAGAAACATGGTAAATGTGAAACTAATTAAATAAGAGTTAAAACTAAAAGATAAGGTTAATATAGTGACCCAAACCGGTCTAAAACCTATTGGTTGGGTGGTTTTCGACCCCTCCCCACCTTAGACTCTAAATAATACACTTTTAAGCCATTAGAAACTGAATATGAATTTATTATAAAATAATATTTCTAGTTTTTCCTAAGGTGCCCCTCACCCCTCCTATAAATGGGCACTCCCCCTTCTCACTAATTCACACCTTCAAAGCCTTTTTCATCGGCCAAAACCTGCCCAAATATTCTCTCAGATTCTCTCACTTCAACCTAGAGGCCTTATTTTGATCAGAAAGCCAACCTATGGATCCCTTTTTATCAAATCAAAAGGAAGAACCCAAAGAAGAGGCAATGTTTTCACCACCCTCTTTCAAGTTCCTTTCTTCTTCAACTTATTCTTTGTTTTTTATTTCCATTATAAAATAATAACTCCAGTATCTTCTATATACTCTAATGTTATTATAAATATGGTACAACGATATTCAGTATTCTATCCATCCTTAGAATGACCTGTCACCATACGTGCGTACGTATGGCCTACCGTCTCCATGTCGTGGTGTAATTGTTATTCAATATATTATTATTTGGATAAGTATAATAATGATGTGTAATTAAATTAATAATAAATATAACATGATTATTATTATTTATATATGATACACCATCCAATTATATATTATTTTAATATCAAAATAATGATATTGTCGCTCGTGCGTACGTACGGACCACCGTCTCCACGAACGGGATGAGATTCATTCCCCATCGTATCCATTCAAGACTAAATTTCATTTGATGATTAAAAATAATGTTTATATACATGAAATAATTCAGTATATGAATAATATACATCCCATGTAACACAAATATGGCTCACATCACAAATAATATAAAGGAAAACAAATCCATTAACACCTGAAATGACGATAATACTAAGATATTATCAAAAAATCAATGTTAAAAAATCATATATGATATCATATTAATGTATATTATTATTTTATAATTCAATAAAAATTATTTCACCATTATAAAAAAAGGTTAACCTACCCTCTACCAAGGAAAAAGTACAAAGTAAGGGGTTTCTTATCTCACTTTTAATTCCGTGAGATTTCCATTGTTCACCACTTATTTATTGCATGTAGTGTATTGTGTACTTCCATTTGATATATATTATCATGATTATCTTTATATTAATGGTATTATATGATTAATTTGGATGTTATTAACTTTTTGTCATATGACTTGATTGGTCACAATGAAGTAAGGGTTTTTCATCTCACCTTTTATTCATGTGAGATTCATGCTATATTGGCCACTATTTCCTTTTGTGTGGCATATGTACTGTCCATGATTATATTCATTGTGTAATATAATTTAATGTATTGGTATTTACATCTTCATTGTATGACACTTCTCTCATGGGGTGTATGTTTCATATGTTACCAAATCCATAAGGGAATTTAAAATTTCAATTTCCACTCATTCGGCTTTACGCATACTTCATTGATTATTTTACTCCAAGATTATGTGTGGAATCACTATTAATTTTCTTATGTCATAATTTCCACTCCCCTTTCTGTGGATATACTTTTTATACACATAATCATTCCATTTATAAATTCCCAAGTCATCGATATGGACTTGATAAGAGTAATTTTAACTCAATCTCCATTTGTTGGGTTAAATATCCAATTCATTGGTGTTGTTTTTACAAGAATATGTGTGAATGTCATCTAATTGATTTACACTGAATATCCAATCATATTGAGTGTATTTATATTTTTCACACATAATTATGTCGTTGATTTGTCCTTAACCTAAGGATACAGTCTTTATAAGATATTTCATCTCAATTTACATTCCATTGAGACTCCTTTGTTGTTATACACCAATTCACTTTTATATGGTGTATATAATGTAATTTGACATATTATATCATGAATCCCTTTATTCTCAAGATATTATAAATTTTTGATTACCTCAATTATTTTTATTCAAGTGTCTCTCTTTTGGTTAGGAACTATAACTAAAATATCATTTTAAATGTTTTAAAGATTTATTATTCTAAATCTTTTTCATTAATGTCCATGTTTTAAAAATGGTTTTAAGGATTTATTTAGATGGAAATTAAATTTTTAAAATTAAAATTCCTTTCAACATTTTTAAAGTGGTATGAGACACTTTGATTCAAAAATCTATTTTTAAACGACTTCTTGAAAAATAGTGCGACTTTTAAATGTTTTCAAGAAAAAGGGGATATTTCTCTCAATAGTTCAATGATTATTTTAATCTATGTCAATATCCTTCATTATTCTCGATTGAGGTTAATCTATTACAATAGAATCTCCCACATTGTATTTAATGAGTTATGTTTGACTGTGGATGTGTTATTTTTATACCATTCATGGTTTGTGGAAAAAGTATTGACGTTTCGTATGCTAGTTTTAATACGAATGTTTATGTTATGTTTCAAACTTTTCATATGAGTAATGCATTGGACTTACTAAGTGACGGGTGGAGCCCGATATTGCTCCTCTATGCATCAGTAGGTCTCATGAGACAAACTCGTGTCTTGGGACAAGGCCTTGACAAAATCGTATTTGTAGTCTTGGCACAAGGCCTTGATTATGTGGTTATGATAGTCTGGCATTATGCATTCCATTATTATGAAAGTGGTTATTGATATTGCATTTGATTATTCGACTAGTAGAATATCTATGTGAATAAGTAAATGGAATTATTTCATTTTATCTTTTCCATATTATGTTTAAGTTCATGTTTAAAAGGTTTTTGTTTTAGTTATACATTTCCTTAAATGTTTATGCTTATTTATGAAAGTTTCTGCTATATTGTTATCCTTACTGAGCATCTGAGCACACCCTATGTTTTATTTTTTCCAAGATGTGAAGAAGTATTTTATGAATGACATGTAGGGATAGTATGAGGATATGAGTGTGGTCTATGGAGACAAGGTGTTGTTTTAGTTTTTCACTTTATGATGTAATTTTGACCTTATGAATGTATCTAGTGATTCCAAGGCTACTAAACTAATCGGTCTTTTGAGACTTGATCTTTTGTGATCATGCCAATGTTATGTAATAATGCACCGACTCTAGGTAACTAGGTTCGGGGCATTATAGTCGGTATCAGAGGAAGTTTAGTACAAACCTTGGAAACTAGATTTAGGTAAACTCTGATTAGAGCACATAGCTCTAAGATGGACTTTGAGGATTAGTATAGAATAACTTCCTGGAATTTTGGTATTGTAGATATTTTGTGAGTTTTTTGAGAAATACATCCCTGTCTGGATACGAGCAGGTAGAGGCAGATCTGGCACAGATGTACCTAGGGGTAAAACCCGAAAACACCACTTTTAGCTAGACTCGAACGGGAACTGGTACACGACAACCGGCCTTGCTACACTCTTGGTTACGACACTTCCGATGGATATGTTTAGGATAATTTACATTTTCTTTAAAAACCGATTTGAAATATTTTAATATACGATGAGAATAAATGACCTTGGTTAATCATATGGTGTTTAAAATTAAGAATATGATGTCAAGATATTCTCTAAATGATTTTATGACTATTATTACTCACACAATGCTTTCTGGTTTTTGTCAATGGCTGGATTCCAAGGAAGTCATAGTAACTTTGATAATTATGTACAAGGTGGGAACAATTGTGGCAATGAGAAACAAAATGGAATGTTGATAGGAGTAAAAGATATCGTGTTCATGACAAATCAGTTTTCCAAAAATATGATCAACAACATATATATTAACCAACTCCCGGACTCAACAAAGAAGAGAAAGGTGATGAATGATAAGAGCTCAAGAAGTGGAGACCATGGAGAAAAGAATCCTCAATTTCCATCATGCAGGAAATGTGGAAGAAGACTCCCAGGAATGTGTCTCAATGGAACAAAGAAATGATTTACGTGTGGGAAAGAAGGACATAAAGTGAATAATTGCTGAGGAAAAATGAAGAGTACTATGGAAGAAAATAAAAATTGTCCCAAGAATCCATTTACAGTCATTTTCCATAAATTTAGGGGATCTGGCCATTACCCGATTGAATGCCCTATTCTATAGGATATTTTCATGGTCAAAGAAGAAACTATTTGGAAATAAATGGTTGGAGAAATGTTTAAAAGTATTAGTGCTCCTTGTTGATGGGATTACTTTGGAATAATTTTCTCTTGTATTTGTAACCCTGCAGTTTTCCATGTGAGAATGATATTTGAGGAAGACTTATCTTTTATCCTGTGGATATAGTTATAAATAACCATTTGGTTTTATATGGTCTTTGGGTTTGAGGTAATTACAAGTTATTATATTTTGGGATGAAAATGCATGGTATGATATAACCTTTGTGGTTAAATTATGTTATGGTTATTTTGAAAAATTTATCTCATTTTGGTAATGTTATAAAATATAGTTTTCGAAAAAGGACAACAAGCAGACCGTGTGACAACCCGTCGCGTCGGACAAAACTGTGGGAATCGAACCCACAACCAAAGTGGGATTGGGATTTATCACCTACCATTGGACTACGTGAAGTCCCTGGTTAGTGTGACTAATTATTTTTAGTTAAATGATTTTATTGATCAATAATAAGTTGATTTGGGATCTTATGTCTTATCAAATGAATACCCTTAGTATAGGAAAATGATTTGGTGATTAAGTGATAAATGTTATTTTGGAATATGTTCACTTTTTTGGGAACACTATATGCCCAAGGAAAATAGAATACTATGGGATTTCAATTGAGAAGTAATGGTGGATTTTTATCTATGTTTTTATTGTGGATTTATAGTGATTTGGGTTATTTATGGAAATGATTAACCTATAATAGAGAATATGTGATTAGGTTAATTACTTTTAAGTGTGTGAATTTAAGAGTAGTTGATGTCATTTGGAGATACAATTTAACGTGGAAGACTACACAGCCATATTCTTCTAAGTTTTGGGTTTCAATATTATTTTGGATTATATTGAAAGATTTTAAGGATAATTTTTTATTGAATGATATTTATTTAACTTTGGGGTATTGTTGGTTTAATTTTAGAAATTAAGATTAGTGTTGCTTTATCTAATGGAATATCCTTTTGGGAGATTATCAGATCTTATACTAACCGTTTTGGTTTTGATTAATCTATAAAGACAAGTTAAATATATAGTTTATCCTTCATGGATCATGTGTTTCTATAAGAAGTTTATTCTATCTCTCCTAGTGTGACCAAGTATTCTTGAATAATCATCATTTAAAAATGTTTTAGAAGTATAAATTTATTAAAGAATGAAACTTTACTTAAAAATTAAGTATATCACTTTATGTTCTTAGTCAATCTCAGAAATTAATTCCTCATCTTTATGTAATGTAACTTAAAACAAAAAAATGTTGTCCGTTTACTTTTCCTACTGGGAAACTAATGACCCTTTGTTCCATAAAACGTTTTTGGGTTTCTTGTTGTTAACATTCTCCTGATCAGGTTTTCTATCCCTCTCCATCAGAATTTGAAACTTAGTTTGACATCCATATCCATATTTTTTTACATGGAATCCTAGTATAGGTTATCTCGGGTGACCTTTGTACTTCTATTTCTTTCTTTTAAAGTGATAGTTTTATTGACTCTTTTCCGATGTGGGACTTTCCATTATATTCCCAAGCCCAATTTTAAAAATTGATAGGATGAAAAATTATTGAATGAGGGAAGAATGTAACACCCTAATATTTCATAATACGTTAGTTCTTCAAAGTAATTCAATAACTTACACTACCCGCAACATCGTGTTCAAGCGCACCACGACTTACCAAACTAGCTGTTCAAAAGTAGTTATGAATAGTATTAATATAATTTTGAACTTTATATAACCCTTATAATTTTAGAATCCATATTATGAGTTTCTTAGACATAATGTAAGGACAAATTCATTTTTTTCTGATAAAAGAAGTATTTTTCAAAAAATGCAATTTTACCGCCTTTTAATGGTGAACCCTTTTTAAATACAATATTTGAAACTTTTATATATTTAATTTGACAAAATAAACTTATTATTTTTTATCGGGACATAATAATTTAGTTTCAATAAATTTTTTGTGTTTTTCTAATAACTTTCATATTTGGGTGAATAGTGAAAAATAACAAATTTTAACTTAAAACAACTTTTTTAATCAAAATAATTTATAGTATTAGACTATACATATGAATGGTTTGGATGTATAATTATATTTTATTTTTACCATTTAATCCAATGTTGGTCATTTGAAGTAATTTCACTTTGAAGGTGGACATAAACAAATGTCAGTCTTTTGATAGTTATTATTTCTTAAAAATACACTTTTTGGTTTTGACAACGGGAATTAATTTTAAACTAATAAATGAAATTTCTATGTTCTTAATTTGGTAAAATAGACTTCATTTTTGAATTCATAATATCAAAATTAGCTTAGGGTGAATTTTTGGTATGTTTCTGAAAACTTTTAATTGTTGATGAATAGTGAGAACACTGAGTTAGAGTTTAAAACCGAATTTTTATTTAAATAATTATTTATTTTATTTAAATTTATTTTAGGTCAATATAGATACATAATATCTATATAAGTTCAATTTAATTCACTGGAGTCAGTTTATAATAATTTTATAAAAAAATTATTGAACTTTTCACCGTCTTTTACCCAACTCCTAAGAGAATTTGCAAATTCACATAAAACTTAATTTTACCACTTCTATGAATGGAATTTAGAAAATCCTAAAAACACGGTTAATATAAAGGATTAAAATGTGGTTCAATAAGATAAAAATATTTTCTGGTGAATAGTAACTTTTTACTTTTATTTACCACGGTTTAAAGTAAATAGGGTAATTAAGGGTAAAAATGATATTATTATTACCCTAACACATGTCCTAATTCTATTGGCTAAGTATAATTCTAACAAAATCAACCTTAGGAATAAAATATGAACCTCTTTGGTCCACTTATATTAGATTAGTACATTTATTATTATTTAATTCAAAGAAGAGTTAAAAGATTTAAAATCAAAGTTTAATAACTAAAACATTTTTAATATAGGGTTATACCTAAAATAAATTCGATTATAAATATTAATTAGAAATATAAAAAGATTTAATACATAATGGTATTTTATTTATAATTTTTAGACATTAAATAATTTAATTTATTTACGACACAATGATGATGGATTAATTACCTTATTAGTGAAATATTAAAATTATTGAAATTATAAATACCCAAATAAATATAATTTGAGACTTTTAATGAATTACACGAATTTTATGGGTTAATATGACATGTTAGGGTTGATTAAATGAATTAGGTTTGAAGTAATAATACTGTTATGAATTTAACAAAAACAAAATACCAAATAGTGTCAAAATTGACATAAAATAGTTTTTAAAACAAATATTATATTATTAATTGATATTAAATTCCAAAAAAACCTAAGGTTCAGCCAAGAGACTTGTATAATGATAGGTTTATCTTTAATGAACCACTTGGGGTTCTCTTGGAAGTATATAGTAAGTTTATTAACCATATAATATAAAAATACAAAGAGACATGGTAAATGTGAAACAAATTAACTAAGAGTTAAAACTAAAAGATAAGGTTAATATAGTGACCCAAGACTGTCTAAAACCTATCGGTTGGGTGTTTTTAGACTCCTCACCACATTATCCTAGAAATAATTTACTTTTGAGCTATTAAAAATGGAATATTAATTTATTATAAAATAATATTTATAGCTTTTTCTAAGGTGCCCCTCACCCCTCTTATAAAAGGTCAATCCCCCTTCTCACTAATTTACACCTTAAAATCCATTTGGATCGACCAAACCCTGCCCAAATATTCTCTAAACTTCCCTAACTTAAACCTAGAGGCCTTATTTTGATCAGAAAGCCAACCTATGGAGCCCTTTTGATCAAATCAAAAGGAAGAACCCGAAGAAGATGTAATGTTTTCACCACCCTCTTTCAACTTCCTTTCTTCTTCAACATCTTATTTATTTGTTATTTCCATTATAAAATAATAAATCCATTATCTTATATATAATTTTATGTTATTATAAATATGGTACAACCATATTAAGTATTCTATCCATCCTTTGAATGACATGTCACCATACGTGCGTACGTACGGCCTACCGTCTCCACATCGTGGTGTAATTGTTATTAAATATATTATTATTTGTATGGGTATAATAATGATGTGCAATTCATGTAAATAATAAATATAACATGATAATTATTCTTTATATATGATACACCATCCAATTATATATTATTTTAATATCAAAAGAATGATATTGTCGGTCGTGCGTACGTACGGACTACCCTCTCCACGAACGCGATGAGATTCATTCCTCATCGTATCCATTCAAGACTAAATTTCATTTTATGATTAAAAATAATGTTTAGAGACATGATATAATTATGTATATGAATAATATACATCCCATACATCACAAATATGGCTCTCATAACAAATAAAATAAAGTAAAATGAATTTGTTAACACCCGAAATGATGATAATACTAAGATATTATCAAAAAATCAATGTTAAAAGATCATATATGATATAATATTAATGTATATTATTCTTGTATAATTCAATGAAAATTATTTAACAGTTATACATGAGGTTAACCTACCCTCGACCAAGGAAAAAGTTCAAATTAAGGGGTTTCTTATCTCACTTTTAATTCCGTGAGATTTCCATTGTTCGCCACTTATTTGTTGCATGTGATGTATTGTGTACTGAAATTTGATATATATTATCACGATTCTCTTTATATTCATGATATTATGTGATTCATTTGGATGTTATTGACTTTTGGTCATACAACTTGATTGATCACAATGAAGTAAGGGTTTTTCATCTCACCTTTTAATCATGTGAGATTCATGCTATATTGGCCACTATTTCCTTTTGTGTGGAATGATGTCCATGATTGTATTCATTGTGTAATATAATTTAATGTATGGGTATTTACATCTTCATTGTATGACACTTCTTTCATCGGGTGTATGTTTCATAAGTTACCAAATCGATAAGGGAATTTGAAATTTCAATTTCCACTCATTCGGCTTTACACATAATTCATTGATTATTTTACTCCAAGATTATGTGTGGAATCACTATTAATTTTCTTATGTCATAATTTCCACTCCCATTTCTGTGGAAATAATTTTGATACACATAATCATTCCATTTATAAATTCTCAAGTCATCGATATGAACTTTATAAGAGTAATTTTAACTCAATCTCCATTTGTTGGGTTAAATATCCAATTCATTGGTGTTGTTTTTACAAGAATATGTGTGAATGTCATATGATTGATTTACACTGAATATCCAATAATACTGATTGTATTTATAATTTTCACACATAATTATGTCGTTGATTTATCCTTAACCTAAGGATACAGTCTTTATAAGAGATTTCATTTCAAATTACATTCCATTGAGACTTCTTTGTTGTTATACACCAATTCACTTTTATATGGTGTATATAATGTAATTTGATATAGTATATCATGAATCCATTTATTCTCATGATATTATAAATTTTTGATTACCTCAATTATTTGTATTCAAGCGTCTCTCTTTTGGTTAGGAACTATAACTAAAATATCATTTTAAATGTTTTAAAGATTTATTATTCTAAATCTTTCTCATTAATGTCCATGTTTTAAAAATGGTTTTAAGGATTATTTATACGGACATTAAAGTTGTAAACTTAAAATTTCTTTCAAGAGTTTCAAAGTGGTATGGGACACTTTGATTCAAAAATCTATTTTTAAACGACTTCTTGAAAAATAGTGCGACTTTTAAATGTTTTCAAGAAAAAGGGGATATTTCTCTCAATAGTTCGATGATTATTTTAATCTATTTTAATATCCTTCATTATTATCAATTGAGGTTAATCTATTACAATAAAATCTTCCACATTGTATTGAATGAGTTATGTTTGACTATGTTTGTTCTATTTTTATACCATTCATGGTTTGTGGAGAAATTATGGACGTCTCGTATGCTAGTTTTAATACGAATGTTTATGTTATGTTTCAAAATTTTCATGTGAGGAATGCATTGGACTTAGTAAGTGACAGGTGGAGCCCACTATAGCTTCTCAATGCATAAGTAGGTATCATGAGACAAACTAGTGTAATGGAACAAGGCCTTGACAAAATCTTATTTGTAGTCTTGGCACAAGGCCTTGATTATGTGGTTATGATAGTCTGGCATTATGCATTCCATTATTATGAAAGTGGTTATTGATATTGAATGCAATTATTTGACTAGTAGAATATCCATGTAAATAAGTAAATGGCATTATTTCATTTTATCTTTTCCATATTATTCAGAAGATAAACTTTAAAAGGCTTTTGTTTTAGTTATACATTGCCTTAAATGTTTGTGCTTATTTATCAAAGTTTCCGCTATATTGTTATCCTTATTGAGAATCTAAGATCACCCCTTTCTATATTTTATTTTTCCCAGGATATGAAGAAGTATTTTATGAATGACCTGTAGGGATAGTATGAGGATATGAGTGTGGTCTATAGAGACAAGATGTTGTTGTATTTTTTCACTTTATGATGTAATGTTGACCTTATGAATGTATCTAGTGATTCCAAGGCTACTAAACTAATCAGTCTTTCGAGAATTGATCTTTTGTGATCATGCCAATGTTATGTAATAATGCACCGACTCTGGGTAACTAGGGTCGGGGCGTTACAGTTGGTATCAGAGGAAGTTTAGTACAAACTTTGGAAACTAGATTTAGGTAAACTCTGATTAGAGCACATAGCCCTAAGATAGACTTTGAGTATTAGTATAGAAGAACTTCCTAGAATTTTGGTATTGTAGAGATTTTGTTAGTTTTCTGAGAAATACATCCATGTCTGGATACGAGCAGGTAGAGGCGGCTCTGGCACAGATGTACCTAGGGGAAAAACCCAAAAAAACTACTTTTAGCTAGACTCGAACGAAAATTGGTGCACGGAAATGGGCATTGCTACACTCTTGGTAACGACATTCCCAGGGGATATTCTTAGGATAATTTACATTTTCATTACAAAATGATTTGAAATATTTTAATATACGATGAGAATAAATGACCTTGGTTAATCCTAAGGTGTTTAAAATTAAGAATATGGTGTCAAGATATTCTCTAAATGATTTTATGACTACTGTTACTCACACAATTCTTTTTGGTTTTAGTCAATGACTGGATTCCAAGGAAGTCATAGTAACTTTGAGAATGATTTACAAGGTGGGAACGGTGGTGGAAATGAGAAAAAAATTGAATTTTGATAGGTGTAAAAGATATCGTGTTCATTCCAAATCAGTTTTCCAAAAATATGATCAACAACATATATATTAACCAACTCTCGAACTCAACAAATAAGAGAAAGGTGATGAATGATAAGATCTACAGTAGTGGAGACCACGGAGAAAATAATCCCCAATTTCCATCATGTAGTAAATGTGGAAGAATACACCCAGGAATGTGTCTCAATGGAACAAAGAAATGCTTTACGTGCAGGAAAGAAGGACATAAAGTGAAGAATTGCTGATGAAAAATGAAGAGTACTATGGAAGAAAATAAAAATGGTCCCAAGAATCCATTTACAATCATTTGTCGTAAATGTAGGGGACTTGGCCATTACCCGAGTGAATGTCCTATTCTATAAAATATTTTGTTGGTCAAAGAAGAAGCTATGTGGAAATAAATGGTTGGAGAAAAGTTTAAAAGTATTAGTGCTCCTTGTTGATGGGATTACTTTGGAATAATTTTCTCTTGTATTTGTAACCCTGTAGTTTTCCATGTGAGAATGATATTTGAGGAAGACTTATCTTTTATCTTTTCGATATAGTTATAAATAACCATTTGGTTTTATATGTTCTTTGGGTTTTAGGCAATTAAAAGTTATTATATTTTGGGATGAAAATGCAAGGTATGAGATAACATTTGTGTTTAAATTGTGTTATGGTTATTTTGAGGAATTTATCTCATTTTGGTAATTTTATAAAATATAGTTTTTGAAAAAGGAAAACATGCAGACCATGTGACAACCCGTCGCATCGGACAAAGCTGTGGGAATTGAACCCACAACCAAAGTACGATTGGGATTTATCGCCTACCACTGGAGTACGTGAAGTCCTTGGTTAGTGTGACTAATTATTTTTAGTTAAATGATTTTATTGATCAATGATAAGTTGATTTTTGATCTTATGTCTTATCAAATGAATACCCTTAGTATAGGAAAATGATTTGGTGATTAAGTGATATATGTTATTTTGGAAGATGTTCGCTTTGTTGGGAACACTATATGCCCAAGGAAAATAGAATACTGTGGGATTTTATTTGAGGAGTAATGGTGGATTTTTATCTATGTTTTTATTGTGGATTTATAGTGATTTGGGTTATTTATAAAAATTATTAACCTATAATATAGAATATGTTATTAGGTTAATTACTTTTAAGTATTTTAATTTAAGAGTAGTTGATGTCATTTGTAGATACAATTTAACGTGGAAGACTACAAAACCAAATTATTCTAAGTTTTGGGTTTCAATATTATTTTGGATTATATTGAAGGATTTTAAGGACAATTGTTTATTGAATGATATTTATTTAACTTTGGGGTATTGTTGGTTTAATTTTATAAATTAATATTAGTGTTTCTTTCTCTAATGGAATATCCTTTTGGGGGATCATCAGATCTTATACTAACTGTTTTGGTTTTGATTAATCTCTAAATACAAGGAAAGTATATAGTTTATCCTTCAAGTAACATGTGATTCTATAAGAAGTTTATTCTATCTCTTCTAGTGTGACCAAGTATTCTTGAATACTCATCATTTAAAAATGAGTTAGTAGTAGAAATTTATTAAAGAATTATTCTTTACTTAAAAAGTAAGTATATCTCTTTATGTTCTTAGTCAATCTCGGAAATTAATTCCTCATCTTTATGTAATGTAACTTAAAACAAAAAAAATGTTGTCCTTTTACTTTTCCTGCTGGGAAACTAATGACCCTTCGTTCCATCAAAATTTTGTGGTTTTCTTGTTGTTAAATTTCTCCTGATCAGGTTTTCTATCCCTTTCCATCAGAACTCGACACTTAGTTTTTCATCCATATCCATGTTTTTTTTACATGGAATCCTAGTATAGGTTATCTCGGGTGACCTTTGTACTTCTCTTTCTTTCTTTTAAAGTGACAGTTTTATTGACTCTTTTCTGATGTGGGACTTTCCATTATATTACTAAGCCCGATTTTAAAAATTGTGAGGACGCAATTTATTGAAGGAGGAAAGAATTTAACACCCCAATATTTCATAATACTTTAGTTCTTCAAAGTAATTCAATAACTTACACTACCCGCAAGATCGAGTTCAAGCGCACCACGACTTACCAAACTAGCCGTTCAAAAGCAGTTATGAATAGTATTAACAGAATTTTGAACTTTATATAACCCTTATAATTTTAGAATCCATATTATGAGTTTCTTAGACATAATGTAAGGACAAAATCAATTTTTTCAGATAAAAGAAGTATTTTTCAAAAAAAATACACTCTTACAACCTTTTAATAGAGAACCCTTTTTAAATTTAATATTTGAAACTTTTATATATTCAATTTGAAAAATTAAACTTCTTCTTTGGGTTTGGGACATAATAATTTAGTTTCAATAATTTTTTGGTGTTTTTCTGAAAACTTTCATATTTGGGTGAATAGTGAAAAATAACATATTTTTACTGAAAACAACTTATTTAATCAAAATAATTTATAGTGTTCAACTATACATATGAATGGTTTGTATGTATAATTATATTATATTTTTACCATTTAGTCCAATTTTGGTCATTGGAAGTAATTTCACTTTGAAATCAGACAAAAACACATGTCAATCTTTTGGTAGTTATTATTTCATAAAAATAAAATTTTTGGTTTTGACAACGGGAATTAATTTTAAACTAATAAATGAAATTTCTATGTTTTTAATTTGGTAAAATAGACTTCATTTTTGAATTCAAAATATCAAAATTAGCTTACGTTAAATTTTTGGTATGTTTCTGAAATTTTTTAATTTTTGATGAATAGTGAAAAACACTGAGTTATAGTTTAAAACTGAATTTTTATTTAAATAATTATTTATTTTATTTAAATTTATTTTAGGTAAAAATAGATACATAATACCTATATAATTTCAATTTAATTCATTGGAGTCAGTTTATTATAATTTTATAAAAATTTTATTGAACTTTTCACTGTCTTTTACCCAACTACTAGGAGAATTTTCAAATTCACATAAAACTTAATTTTACAACTTCTGTGAATGGATTTTCGAAAATATGAGAGACACGATTAATATCAAGGAGTAAAATTTGGTTCAATAAGTCAAAAATAATTTTTGGTGAATAGTAACTTTTTACTTTTATTTACCACTATTAAAAGTAAATAGGGTAATTAAGGGTAAAAATGAAATTATTATTACCCTAACAGATGTCCTAATTCTATTGGATAAGTAACATTCGACCAAAATCAACCTTAGTAATAAAATATGAACCTCTTTGGTCCACTTGGATTAGATTAGGACATTTATTATTATTTAATTCAAAGAACAGTTAAAAGAGATAAAATCAAAGTTTAATAAATAAAACATTTTTAATATAGGGTTATACATAAAATAAATTAGATTATAAATATTCATTATAAAGCTAAAAATATTTCCTGCATAATGGTATTTTATTTATAATTTTTAGACATTCAATAATTTAATTTACTTATGACACAATGATGATGTTGTAATTACCTTATTAGTGAAATATTAAAATAATTGATATTATAAATACCCAAATAAATATAATTTGAGACTTTTAATGAATTACACTAATTTTATAGGTTAATATGACATGTTAGGGTTGATTAAATGAATTAGGTTCGAAGTAATAATTATGTTATGAATTTAACAAAAACAAAATACCAAATAGTGTCAAAATTGACATAAAAGAGTTTTTAAAACAAATATTATATTATTAATTGATATTCAATTCCTAAAAACCTAAGGTTCAGCCAAGAGACTTATATAATTATATTTGTATCATTAATGAATCACTTGGGGTTCTCTTGAATATATAGTAACTTTATTAACCATATAATATAAAAATACAAGGAGACATGGTAAATGTGAAACTAATTAACTAAGAGTTAAAACTAAAATATAAGGTTAATACAGTGACCCAAACCTGTCTAAACCTATTGGTTGGGTGGTTTTCGACCCCTCCCCACCTTATCATCGAAATAATTCACTTTGGAGACATTAGAAACCAAATATGAATTTATTATAAAATAATATTTCTAGCTTTTCCTAAGGTGCCCCTCACCCCTCTTATAAAAGGGAACTCCCCCTTATCACTAATTCACACCATCAAAGCCTTTTGGCTTGGCCAAACCCTGCCCAAATATTCTATCAAAATATCTCAATTAAACATAGAGGTTTTATTTTGATCATAAATCCAACCTAAGGAGCCCTTTTGATCAAATCAAAAGGAAGAACCCGAAGAATAGGTAATGTTTTCACCACCCTCTTTCAAGTTCCTTTCTTCTTCAACTTCTTCTTTCTTTATTATTTCCATTCTAAAATAATAACTCCAGTACCTACTATATATTGTGATGTTATTATAAATATCTAACAACCATATTCAGTATTCTATCCATCCTTTGAATGACATGTCACCATACGTGCGTACGTACGATCTACCGTCACCACGTCGTGGTGTAATTGTTATTCAATATATTATTATTTAGATGGGTATAATAATTATGTTTAATTCATTTAAATAATAAATATAACATGATAATTATTCTGTATATATGATACACCATCCAATTATATATTATTTTAATATCAAAAGAATGATATTGTCGCTCGTGCGTACGTACGGACTACCATCTCCTCGAACGCGATGAGATCCATTCTCCATCGTATCCATTCAAGACTAAATTTCATTTGATGATTAAAAATAATTTTTAGATACATGATATAATTCTGGATATGAATAATATACATCCCATACATCACAAATATGGCTCACATAACAAACAATATAAAGGAAAACGAATCTGTTAACACCTGAAACGATGATAATACTAAGATATTATCAACAAATCATTGTTAAAAGATCATATATGATATAGTATTAATGTATATGATTCTTTTATAATTCAATAACAATTATTTCACCATTATACAGGAGTTTAACCTACCCTAGACCAAGGAAAAATTACAAAGTAAGGGGTTCCTTATCTCACTTTTAATTCCGTGAGATTTTCATTGTTCGCAACTTATTTATTACATGTGGTGTATTGTGTACTTCCATTTGATATATATTATCATGATTCTATTTATAATCATGGTATTCTGTGATTAATTAGGATGTTATTAAATTTTCTTCATATGACTTTATTGATCACAATGAAGTAAGGGTTTTTCATCTCACCTTTTAGTCATGTGAGATTCATGCTATATTGGCCACTATTTCCTTTTGTGTGGAATATGTATTGTCCATGATTGTATTCATTGTGTAATATAATTTAATGTATGGGTATTTACATCTTCATTGTATGAAACTTATTTCATGGGGTTTATGTTTCATAATTTACCAAATCGATAAGGGAATTTGAAATTTCAATTTCCACTCATTCGGCTTTACGCATAATTCATTGATTATGTTACTCCAAGATTATGTCTGGAATAACTATTCATTTTCTTATGCCATAATTTTGACTCCCATTTATATGGATATACTTTTGATACATATAATCATTCCATTGATAAATTCTCAATTCATCGATATGAACTTGATAAGAGTAATGTTAACTCAATCTCCATTTGTTGGGTTAAATATCCAATTCATTGGTGTTGTTTTTACAAGAATATGTGTGAATATCATATGATTTATTTACATTGAATATCCAATCATATTTAGTGTATTTATATTTTTCACACATAATTTTTTCGTTGATTTATCCTTAACCTAATGATATAGTCTTTATAAGAGATTTCATCTCAATTTACATTCCATTGAGACTCCTTTGTTGTTATACTCCAATTCACTTTTATATAGTGTATATAATGTAATTTGACATAGTATATCATGAATCCCTTTATTCTTGTGATATTATAAATTTTTGATTACCTCAATTATTTTTATTCAAGTGTCTCTCTTTTGGTTAGGAACTATAACTAAAATATCATTTTAAATGTTTTAAAGATTTATTATTCTAAATCTTTCTCATCAATGTCCATGTTTTAAAAATGGTTTTAAGGATTTATTTATATGGAAATTAAAGTTTTAAAATTAAAATTCCTTTCAAAAGTTTCAAAGTGGTATGGGACACTTTGATTCAAAAATCTATTTTTAAACGACTTCTTGACAAATAGTGCGAATTTTAAATGTTTTCAAGAAAAAGGGGATATTTCTCTAAATAGTTCGATGATTATTTTAATCTATGTCAATATCCTTCATTATTCTCGATTTAGGTTAATCTATTACAATAAAATATTCCACATTGTATTGAATGAGTTATGTTTGACTGTGGATGTGCTATTTTTATACCATTCATGGTTTGTAGAGAAATTATTGACATTTCGTATGCTAGTTTTAATACGAATGTTTATGTTATGTTTCAAACTTTTCATGTGAGGAATGCATTGGACTTATTAAGTGATGGTTGGAGCCCGCTATAGCTCCTCAATGCATCGGTAGGTCTCATGAGACAAACTAGTGTCTTCTCACAAGGCCTTGACAAAATCTTATTTGTATCCTTGGCACAAGGCCTTGATTATGTGGTTATGATAGTCTGGAATTATGCATTCCATTATTATGAAAGTGTTTATTGATATTGCATGTGATTATTCGACTAGTAGAATATCCATGTGAATAAGTAAATGGAATTATTTTATTTTATCTTTTCCATATTATGCTGAATTTCATGTTTAAAAGGCTTTTGTTTTAGTTATACATTGCTTTAAATGTTTATGCTTATTTATGAAAATTTCCTCTATGTTGTTATCCTTAATGAGCATCTGAGATCACCCCTTTCTATGTTTTTTTTTCAGGATGTGAAAAAGTATTTTATGAATGACCTGGTGGGATAGTATGAGGATATGAGTGTGGTCTATAGAGATAATATATTGTTGTAGTTTTTCAATTTATGATGTAATGTTGACCTTATGAATGTATCTAGTGATTCCAAGGCTACTAAACAAATCGGTCTTTCGAGACTTGATTTTTTATGATCATTCCAATGTTATGTAATAATGCACTGACTCTGGGTAACTGGGGTCCAGGCGTTACAGTTGGTATCAGAAAAAGTTTAGTACAAACCTTATAAACTATATTTAGGTAAACTCTAATTAGAGCACATAGCCCTAAGATAGACTTTGAGGATTAGTATAGAATAACTTCCTAGAATTATGGTATTGTAGAGATTTTTTGAGTTTTCTAAGAAATAAATTCATGTTTGGATACGAGCAGGTAGAGGAGGCTCTAGCACAGATGTACCTAGGGGTAAAAACCAAAAACATCGCTTTGAGCTAGACTCGAATGGGAACTGGTGCACCACAACGGGCCTTGCTACACTCTTGGTTACGACACTCCTGGTGGATATGCTTAGGATAATTTACATTTTCTTTACAAACCGATTTAAAGTATTTTAATATAAGATGAAAATAAATGACCTTGGTTAATACTTAGGTGTTTCAAATTAAGAATATGGTGTCATGATATTCTCTAATTGATTTTATGACTACTATTACTCACACAATGCTTTCTGGTTTTAGTCAATGACTAGATAACAAGGAAGTCATAGTAATTTTGAGAATGATGTACATGGTGGTAATGGTGGTGGCAATGAGAAAAAAAATGGAAGGTTGATAGGTGTAAAAGATATCTTGTTCATTCCAAATCAGTTTTCCAAAAATATGATCAATAACATATATATTTACCAAATCCTGGACTCAACAAAGAAGAGAAAAGGTGATGAATGATAAGAGCTCCAGCAGTGGAGACCATGGAGAAAAGAATCCTCAATTTCCATCATGAAGGAAATGTGGAAGAAGACACCCAGGAATGTGTCTCAATGGAAAAAAGAAATGCTTTACCTGCAGGAAAGAAGGACATAAAGTGAAGAATTGTCAAGTAAAAATAAATAGTACTATGGAAGAAAATAAAAATGGTCCCAAGAATCCATTTACAGTCATTTGCCGTAAATGTAGGGTACCTAGCCATTACCTGTGTGAATTCCCTATTCTATAGGATATTTTATTGGTCAAAGAAGAAGCTATGTGGAAATAAATGGTTGAGGAAATGTTTAAAAGTATTACTACTCCATGTTGATGGAATTACTTTGGAATAATTTTCTCTTTTATTTGTAACCCTCCAGTTTTCTATGTGAGAATGATGTTTGAGGAAGAATTATCTTTTATCTTGTGGATATAGTTATAAATAACCATTTGGTTTTATGGTCTTTGGGTTTGATGCAATTACAAGTTATTATATTTTGGGATAAAAATGCAAGGTATGAGATAACATTTGTGGTTAAATTATGTTACGGTTATTTTGAGGAATTTATCTCATTTTGGTAATGTTATAAAATATAGTTTTTGAAAAAGGACAACATGCAGACTATGTGACAACCCGTCGCGTCGGACAAAGCTGTGGGAATCAGACCCAAAACCAAAGTTCGATTAGGATTTATCGCCTACCATTGGACTACGTGAAGTCCCTGGTTAGTGTGACTAATTATTTTTAGTTAAATGATTTTATTGATCAATAATAAGTTGATTTGGTATCTTATGTCTTATAAAATTAATACCCTTAGTATAGGAAAATGATTTGGTGATTAAGTGATAAATGTTATTTTGGAAGATGTTCTCTTTGGTGGGAACACTATATGCCCAAGGAAAATAGAATACTTTGGGATTTCATTTGAAGAGTAATGGTGAATTTTTATCTTTGTTTTTATTGTGGATTTATAATGATTTGGGTTATTTATGGAAATGATTAACCTATAATAGAGAATATGTGATTAGGTTAATTACTTTTAAGTATGTGACTTTAAGAGTAGTTGATGTCATTTGGAGATACAATTTAACGTGGAAGACTACATAACCAAATTCTTCTAAGTTTTGGGTTTGAATATTATTTTGGATTATATTGAAAGATTTTAAGGACAATTGTTTATTGAATGATATTTATTTATCTTTGGGGTATTGTGGGTTTAATTTTAGAAATTAAGATTAGTGTTTCTTTCCCTAATGGAATATCCTTTTGGGGGATCATTAGATATTATACTAACCATTTTGGCTTTGATTAATCTCTAAATACAAAGTAAATATATAGATTACCCTTCGTGGATAATGTGATTCTATAAGAAGTTTATTCTAGCTCTTCTAGTGTGACCAAGTATTCTTGAATACTCATCATTTAAAAATGATTTAGTAGTAGAAATTAATTAAAGAATGAAACTTTACTTAAAAAGTAAGTATATCTCTTTATGTTCTTAGTCAATCTCGTAAATTAATTCCTCATCTTTAGGTAATGTAACTTAAAACAAAAAAATGTTGTCCGTTTACTTTTCCTACTGGGAAACTAATGACCCTTTGTTACATCAAAAGTTTGTGGTTTTATTGTTGTTAACTTTATCCTGATCAGGTTTTTTATCCCTCTCCATCAGAACCTGACAGTTAGTTTGTCATCCATATCCATGTTTTTTTATATGGAATCCCAGTATAGGTTATCTCGGGTGACCTTTGAACTTCTCTTTCTTTCTTTTAAAGTGATAGTTTTATTGACTATTTTCTGATGTGGGGATTTCCATTATATTCCCAAGACCAATTTTAAAAATTGTGAGGACACAATTTATTGTAGGGAAGAATGTAACACCACAAGATTTCATAGTACGTTAGTTCTTTAAAGTAATTCAATAACTTACACTACCCGCAACATCGAGTTCAAGCGCACCACGACTTACCAAACTATCCATTCCAAAGAGGTTATGAATAGTATTAATAGAATTTTGAACTTTATATAACCCTTATAATTTTATAATCTATATTATGAGTTTCCTAGACATAATGTAAGGACAAATTCATTTTTTTCAGATAAAAGAAGTATTTTTCAAAAAATGCAATTTTATCGCCTTTTAATTGAGAACCCTTTTTAAATCTAATATTTGAAACTTTTATATATTCAATTTAACAAAATAAACTTCTTCTTTGGGATCCGGACGAAATAATTTAGTTTCAATAAATTTTTGGTGTTTTTTTGATAACTTTCATATTTGGGTGAATAGTGAAAAATAACATATTTTAACTGAAAACAACTTTTTTAATCAAAATAATTTATAGTGTTAAACTATTGATATGAATGGTTTGGATGTATAATTATATTATATTTTTACCATTTAATCCAATGTTTTTCATTGGAAGTAATTTCACTTTGAAATTGGACATAAACAAATGTCAATCTTTTGGTAGTTATTATTTCATAAAAATATTCTTTTTGGTTTTGACAACGGGAATTAATTTTAAACTAATAAATGAAATTTATATGTTTTGAATTTGGAAAAATAGACTTTATTTTTGAATTCATAATATCAAAATTATCTTAGGGTGAATTTTTGGTATGTTTCTGAAAACTTTTAATTTTTGATGAATAGTGAAAAACATTTAGTTATAGTTTAAAACCGAATTTTTATTTAAATAATTATTTATTTTATTTAAATTTATTTTAAGTAAAAATTGATACATAATACCTATATAAGTTAAATTTAATTCATTGGAGTCAGTTTATAATAATTTTATAAAAATTTTAATAAACTTTTCACCGTCTTTTACCCAACTCCTAGGAGAATTTGCAAATTCACATAAAACTTAATTTTACCGCTTCTGTGAATATAATTTCAAAGATCCAAGAGGCACGGTTAATATCAAGGAGTAAAATGTGGTTCAATAAGATAAAAATAATTTTTGTTGAATAGTAACTTTTTACATTTATTTACCACGGTTAAAAGTTAATACGGTAATTAAGGGTAAAAATGATATTATTATTACCCTAACACATGTCCTAATTCTATTAGATAAGTATAATTCGACCAAAATCAACCTTAGGAATAAAATATGAACCTCTTTGGTCCACTTGGATTAAATTAGGACATTTATTATTATTTAATTCAAAGAAGAGTTAAAAGAGTTAAAATTAAAGTTTAATAACTAAAACATTTATAATATAGGGTTATACATAAAATAAATTCAATTATAAATATTAATTAGAAATCTAAAAATATTTCCTACATAATGGTATTTTATTAATAATTTTTAAACATTAAATAATTTAACTTATTAATGACACAATGATGATGCAGTAATTACCTTATTAGTGAAATATTAAAATAATTGATTTTATAAATACCCAAATAAATATAATTTGAGACTTTTAATGAATTCCACGAATTTTATAGGTTACACTACTACAAAAAACGGCCTATATCAGTGCTAAAAAGTGCTTTAAGAACGCTAAAAAAGCGATGTAAAGCTCAGCGCTAATATAGGGGGGTCCCTTTTATCAGCGCTCCGAAAAGCACTGATAAAGGTCAAAAAAAATAAAATAAAAATAAATCTAATATGGGGGGAGTGTTTTTATTAGTGCTTCAGACCCCCTTTATCAGCGCTATGAGGTCTCCCACGCATTGCCATTCCCTCGCATCCTCATACTCGCGCACCCCCTTTGCTTCCACCCGAACTCGAACTCGGGACCTCCCCCCTTTCGTTGCTACACCTTTACCACTATGCCATTTCATTTTGTTCTCTATTTAGTGATATATCTATATATATATATATAGTTATATTTATTCATATATTGATTCATATATTTATATAGATTCATATTAATAAAAATATATTTATTCATATATTAGTATATATATATTTATTCGTATATTAATATATTTATATATATATTTAGTTATAATTTTTTATACGTATATTTATGTGTATATTAATATATACATATAAGATTAGTTTTAAATACATTTACGAAAAAATATGTTTTTTATGTGTGCTTATAAATAAATAAATACATGCATACATACATAGATATATACAACACACATACATATATATATACAACACACAGACACACACAGAGACACACACACACACACAAATTTATATTTACGAATAAATACATATATATGTGTATTTGCAAAGCCATAGAATTTACATATAATATTAGTTTTAAATGCATTTATGAAAAAAAATATGTTTTTGATGTGTGTTTATAAGTAAGTAAATAAATAAATACATATATACATATATACAATACACAAAC
The DNA here is from genome assembly GCA_963277665.1 of Viscum album. Classification (NCBI taxonomy): domain Eukaryota; kingdom Viridiplantae; phylum Streptophyta; class Magnoliopsida; order Santalales; family Viscaceae; genus Viscum; species Viscum album. The sequence continues at coordinate 825,581,532 of OY728126.1, read as the reverse complement.
ACAGGCATAGACACCCATACACAAACACACACATATATATTTACGAATAAATACATATATATGTGTATTTGAAAAGCCATAAAATGTTAAAACGACCATAACTTATAATCTAGAATTCCGTTTCAACTCCACAACCAGTCAAATAGAAGAAAATGAAAAAATATTCGATATGATATGTGGTACAGGACTAACAGACTTTCAGATAAAAAGTTATACTTGTTTGAATGTTAAAAAATCGGGGTATCCTGACTAAAAACTAAGTTTTGGAGGCCTTTTGGGCCTTTTTTAGGCTCGAAAAATGTGACAGAGGCTTTGTCTCAGTCATTAACGCATATAGCTCATCGCAGGCTTCGATTTGATATGTTGTAGAGCTCAAACGGACACCTGGATCAAAATTTATGGTCGTTTGAAGTTTGAGTTACATTTTTAACGTATTTTAGATCTTTTATTAATTTTTTTGATTTTTTGTGTCCTCAAATTGTTATTAAATGATTTTTAATCGATAATAATTAGAAAATTATTGATTAATAATATTTTTTTAAAATATTTTGAATCCATTTTCACTAAATTTCTTATATATTAAATGTAATAGTCTATTTATATGTATCTATAACATATTTAAAAAATATATATTCTATTTATATCAATATAAATATACTTATATAACAAAATATTATTTTTCATGAAAAAATATTTTTTTTGAAACTCAAAATTTATCAGCGCTTGGAAAAAGCGCTGATAAATCCCCCCTTTATCGGCGCTACTAAAAGAAGCACTGATAAAGGGGTCCCCTTTATTAGCGCTCAAAAAAATCGATGATAAATGGGGGCCTTTATCAGCGCTCAAAAAAAGAAATGATAAAGCCCCCCCTTTATCAGTGCTTTTTTTGAGCGCTGATAAAGGCCACCCTTTATCAGCGCTTTTTTTGAGCACTGATAAAGTGGTGGCGCTTCCCTTGCCAGTTTTTGGCGTAGTGTTAATATGAAATGTTAGGTTTGATTAAATGAATTAGGTTCGAAGTAATAATTCTGTTATGAATTTAACAAAAACAAAATACCAAATAGTGTCAAAATTGACATAAAAGAGTTTTTAAAACAAATATTATGTTATTAATTGATATTCAATTCATAAAAATATAAGGTTCAGCCAAGAGACTTATTTAATGATAGGTGTATCATTAATGAACAACTTTGGGTTATCTTGGAATTATATAGTAAGTTTATTAACTATATAATAGAAAAATACAAAGAGACATGGTAAATGTGAAACTAATTAACTAAGAGTAAAAACTAAAAGATAAGGTTAATATAGTGACCCAAACCTGTCTAAAACCTATTGGTTGGGTGTTTTTCGACCCCTCACCACCTTAGCCTAGAAATAATTCACTTTGAAGCCATTATAAACCGAATATGAATTTATTATAAGTTAATATTTCTAGATTTTCCTAAGGTACCCCTCACCCCTCTTATAAAAGGGCACTCCACCTTCTCACTAATTCACACCTTAAAAGCCTTTTGGATCAGCCAAACCCTGCCCAAATATTCTCTAAGCTTCCCTCAATTAAACCTAGAGGCTTTATTTTGATCATAAAGCCAACCTAAGGATCCCTTTTGATCAAATCAAAAGGAAGAACCTGAAGAAGAGGTAATGTTTTCACCACCCTCTTTTAAGTTCCTTTCTTCTTCAACTTCATCTTTATTTGTTATTTCCATTCTAAAAAAATAACTCCAATATCTTCTATATAATTTGATGTTATTATAAATATGTTAAAACCATATTCATCATTCTATCCATCCTTTGAATGACATGTCACCATACGTGCGTACGTATGGCCTACAATCTCCACGTTGTGGTGTAATTGTTATTCAATATATTATTATTTGGATCGGTATAATAATGATGTGTAATTAATGTAAATAATAAATATAACATGATAATTATTCTTTATATATGATACACTATCCAATTATATATTATTTTAATATCAAAAGAATGATATTGTCGCTCGTGCGTACGTACGGACTACCGTCTCCACGAACGCGATGAGATCCATTCCCCATCGTATCCATTCAAGACTAAATTTCATTTTATGATTAAAAATAATGTTTAGAGACATGATATAATTCTGGATATGAATAATATACATCCCATACATCACAAATATGGCTCACATAACAAATAATATAAAGGAAAACGAATTCATTAACACCCGAAACGACGATAATACTAAGATATTATTAACAAATCAATGTTAAAAGATCATATATGATATCATATTAATGTATATTATTCTTGTATAATTCAATAACAATTATTTAACCATTATGCTGTAGTTTAACCTACCCTCTACCAAGGAAAAATTACAAAGTAAGGTGTTTTTTATCTCACTTTTAATTCCGTGAGATTTCCATTGTTCGCCACTTATTTATTTCATATGGTGTATTGTGTACTTACATTTGATATATATTATCATGATTCTATTTATAATTATGTTATTATTTGATTCATTTAGAGGTTATTAACTTTTGTTCAAACTACTTGATAGATCACAACGAAGTAAGGGTTTTTCATCTCACCTTTTAATCATGTGAGATTCATGCTATATTGGTCACTATTTCATTTTGTGTGGCATATGTACTGTCCATGATTGTATTAATTGTGTAATATAATTTAATGTATGGGTATTTACATCTTCATTGTATGATACTTATTTCATGGGGTGTATGTTTCATAAGTTACCAAATCGATAAGAGAATTTGAAATTTAAATTTCAACTCATTCGGCTTTACGCATACTTCATTGATTATTTTACTCCAAGATTATGTGTGGAATCACTATTCATTTGCTTATGGCATAATTTCCACTCCCCTTTATGTGGATATACTTTTGATACACATAATCATTCCATTGATAAATTCACAAGTCATCGATATGAACTTGATAAGAGTAATTTTAACTCAATCTCCATTTGTTGGGTTAAATATCCAATTCATTGGTGTTGTTTTTACAAGAATATGTGTGAATGTCAACTGATTGATTTACATTGAATATCCAATCATATTGAGTGTATTTATATTTTTCACACATAATTATGTTGTTGATTTATCCTTAACCTAAGGATACAGTCTTTATAATAGATTTCATCTCAATTTACATTACATTGAGACTCCTTTGTTGTTATACACCAATTCACTTTTATATGGTGTATATAATGTAATTTGAAAAAGTATATCATGAATCCCTTTATTCTCATATATTATAAAGTTTTTTATTACCTCAATTATTTGTATTCAAGTGTCTCTCTTTTGGTTGGGAACTATAACTAAAATATCATTTTAAATGTTTTAAAGATTTATTATTCTAAATCTTTCTCATCAATGTCCATGTTTTAAAAATGGTTTTAAGGATTTATTTATATGGAAATTAATTTTTTAAAATTAAAATTCCTTTCAAAAGTTTCAAAGTGGTATGGGATACTTTGATTCAAAAATCTATTTTTAAACGACTTCTTGACAAATAGTGCGACTTCTAAATGTTTTCAAGAAAAAGGGGATTTTTCTCTCAATAGTTCGATGATTATTTTAATCTATGTCAATATCCTTAATTATTCTCGATTGAGGTTAATCTATTACAATACAATCTTCCACATTATATTGAATGAGTTATGTTTGACTGTGGATGTGCTATTTTTATACCATTAATGGTTTGTGGAGAAAGAATTAATGTTTCGTATGCTAGTTTTAATAGGAATTTTTTTGTTATGTTTCAAAATTTTCATGAGATGAATGCATTGGACTTAGTAAGTGATGGGTGGAGCCCACTATAGCTCCCCGATGCATTGGTAGGTCTCATGAGACCAACTAGTGTCATGGCACAAGGCCTTGACAAAATCTTATTTGTAGTCTTGGCACAAGGCTTTGATTATGTGGTTATGATAGTTTGGCATTATGCATTCCATTATTATGAAAGTGGTTATCGATATTGAATGTGATTATTCGACTAGTAGAATATCCATTTGAATAAGTAAATGGAAATATTTCATTTTATCTTTGCCATATTATACTGAAGTACAAGTTTGAAAGGCTTTTGTTTTAGTTATACATTGCCTTAAATGTTTGTACTTATTTATGAAAGTTTCTGCTATATTGTTATCCTTATTGATCATCTCATCTCACCCGTTTCTATGTTTTATTTTTCCCAGGATGTGAAGAAGTATTTTATGAATGACCTGTAGGGATAGTATGAGGATATGAGTGTGCTCTATGGAGACAAGCTGTTGTTGTAGTTTTTCACTTTATGATGTAATGTTGACCTTATGAATGTATCTAGTGATTCCAAGGATACTAAACTAATCGGTCTTTCAAGACTTGATCTATTGTGATCATGCCAATGTTATATAATAATTCACCGACTCTGGGTAAATGGGTTCGGAGCGTTATAGTTGGTATCAGAGGAAGTTTAGTTTAATCCTTGGAAACTAGATTTAGGTAAACTCTGATTAGAGCACATATCCCTGAGATTGACTTTGAGGATTAGTATAGAAGAACTTCCTATAATTTTGGTATTGTAGAGATTTTGTGAGTTTTCTGAGAAATACATCCATGTCTAGATACGAGCAGGTAGACGCGGCTCTGGCACAGATGTACCTAAGGGTAAAACCTGAAAACACCACTTTGAGCTAAAATCGAATGGGAACTGGTGCACAACAACGGGCCTTGTTACACTCTTGGTTTCGACACTCCCGGGGGATATGCTTTGGATAATATAAATTTTATTTACAAACCGATTTGAAGTATTTTAATATAATATTAGAATAAATGACCTTGGTTAATCCTAATGTGTTTCAAATTAAGAATATGGTGTCATGATATTCTCTAAATGATTTTATGACTACTGTTACTCACACAATGATTTCTGGTTTTAGTCAATGGATGGATTCCAAATAAGTCATAGTAACTTTGAGAATTATGTATAAGGTGTGAACAGTGGTGGAAATGAGAAACAAAATGGAATGTTGATAGTCGTAAAAGATATTATGTTCATGCCAAATTAGTTTTCCAAAAATATGATCAACAATATATATATTAACCAACTCCTGGACTCAACAAAGAAGAGAAAGGTGATGAATGATAAGAGCTCCAGCAGTGGAGACCATGGAGAAAAGAATCCTCAATTTCCATAATGCAAGAAATGTGGAAGAAGACACCCAGGAATGTGTCTCAATGGAACAAATAAATGCTTTACGTGCGAGAAACAAGGACATAAAGTGAATAATTTACGAGGAAAAATGAAGAGTACTATGGAAGAAAATAAAAATGGTCCCAAGAATCAATTTACAATCATTTGTCGTAAATGTAGGGGACATGACCATTACCCGAGTGAATGCCCTATTCTATAGGATATTTTCTTGGTCAAAGAAGAAGCTATGTGGAAATAAATGGTTGGGGAAATGTTTGAAAGTATTAGTTCTCCTTGTTGATGGGATTACTTTGGAATAATTTTCTCTTGTATTTGTAACCCTGCTGTTTTCCATGTGAGAATGATATTTGAGGAAGACTTATCTTTTATCTTGTGGATATAGTTATAAATAACCATTTGGTTTTATATGGTCTTTAGGTTTGAGGCAATTACAAGTTATTATATTTTGGGATGAAAATGCAAGGTATGAGATAAAATTTGTGGTTAAATTATGTTATGGTTATTTTGAAGAATTTATCTCATTTTGGTAATGTTATAAAATATAGTTTTTGAAAAAGTACAACACGTAGACCGTGTGACAACCTGTCGTGTCGGACAAAGCTGTGGGAGTCGAACCCACAACCAAAGTGCGATTGAGATTTATCGCATACCACTTGACTACGTGAAGTCCCTGGTTAGTGTGACTAATTATTTTTAGTTAAATGATTTTATTGATCAATAATAAGTTTATTTGTCATCTTATGTCTTATCAAATGAATACCCTTAGTATAGGAAAATGATTTGGTGATTAAGTGATAAATGTTATTTTGGAAGATGTTCACTTTGTTGGGAACACTATATTCCCAAGGAAAATAGAATACTATGGGATTTCATTTGAGGAGTAATTGTGGATTTTTATCTATGTTTTTATTATGGATTTATAGTGATTTGGGTTATTTATGGAAATGATTAACCAATAAAATATAATATGTGATTAGGTTAATTACTTTTAAGTATGTGACTTTAAGAGTAGTCGATGTCATTTGGAGATACAATTTATCGTGGAAGACTACATAACCAAATTCTTATAAGTTTTGGGTTTCAATATTATTTTGGATTATATTGAAGGATTTTAAGGACAATTGTTTATTGAATTATATTTATTTAACTTTGGGGTATTGTGGGTTTAATTTTAGAAATTAAGATTAGTGTTTCTTTCTCTAATGGCATATCCTTTTGGGGGATCATCAGATCTTATACTAACCATTTTGTCTTTGATTAATCTCTAAAGACAAGGTAAATATATATTTTATCCTTCGTGGATCATGTGATTCTATATGAATTTTATTTTATCTATTCTAGTGTGACCAAGTATTCTTTCCCAAATCATTTTTTTATAAAATTTCAAAAGGCCACTTTTAGGGATTGAGTGGGACCAAGTATTCTTGAATACTCATCATTTAAAAATGAGTTAGTAGTAGAAATTTATTAAAGAATGAAACTTTACTTAAAAAGTAAGTATATGTCTTTATTTTCTTAGTCAATCTCATAAATTAATTCCTCATCTTTATGTAATGTAACTTAAAACAAAAAAAATGTTGTCCGTTTACTTTTCCTATTGGGAAACTAATGACCCATTGTTCCATCAAAAGTTTGTGGTTTTCTTATTGTTAACGTTCTTATGATCAGGTTTTCTATCCCTCTCCATCAGAACTTGACACTTAGTTTGTCATCCATATCCATGTTTTTTTTGCATGGAATCCTAGTATAGGTTATCTCGGGTGACCTTTCTATTTCTCTTTCTTTCTTTTTAAGTGATAGTTTTATTGACTCTTTTCCGATGTGGGACTTTCCATTATATTCCCAAGCCCAATTTTAAAAATTGTGAGGATGCAATTTATTGAAGGAGGGAAGAATGTAACACCCCAATATTTCATAGTACGTTAGTTCTTCAAAGTAATTCAATAATTTACACTACCCGCAACATCGAGTTCAAGCACACCACGACTTACCAAACTAGACCTTCAAAAGCGGTTATGAATAGTATTAACAGAATTTTGAACTTTATAAAACCCTTATAATTTTAGAATCCATATTATGAGTTTCTTAGACATAATGTAAGTACAAATTCATTTTTTTCAGATCAAAGAAGTATTTTTCAAAAAATGCAATTTTACCGCCTTTTAATGGAGAACCCTTTTTAAATCCAATATTTTAAACTTTTATATATTCAATTTGACAAAATAAACTTCTTCTTTGGGATCGGGACATAAGAATTTAGTTTCAATAAATTTTTTCTGTTTTTCTGATAACTTTAATATTTGGGTGAATAGTGAAAAATAACATATTTTAACTGAAAACAACTTTTTTAATCAAAATAATTTATAGTGTTCAACTATACATATGAATGGTTTGGATGCATAGTTATATTATATTTTTACCATTTAATCCAATGTTGGTCATTGGATGTAATTTCACTTTGAAATTGGACATAAACAAATGTCAATCTTTTGGTAGTTATTATTTCATAAAAATACAGTTTTTGGTTTTGACAACGGGAATTAATTTTAAAATAATAAATGCAATTTATGTGTTTTTAATTTGGTAAAATAGACTTAATTTTTGAATTCAGAATATCAAAATTAGCTTAGGGTGTATTTTTGGTATGTTTCTGAAAACTTTTAATTTTTGATGAATAGTGAAAAACACTAGGTTATAGTTTAAAAATGAATTTTTATTTAAATAATTATTTATTTTATTTAAATTTATTTTAGGTCAGAATAGATTCATAATACCTATATAATTTCAATGTAATTCATTGGAGTCAATTTGTAATAATTTTATAAAAATTTTATTGAACTTTTCACCGTCTTTTATCCAACTCCGAGGAGAATTTGCAAATTCACATAAAACTTAATTTTACCGCTTCTCTGAATGGAATTTCGAAAATCCAAGAGACACGGTTAATATCAAGGAGTAAAATTTAATTCAATAAGATAAAAATAATTTTTTGTGAATAGTAACTTTTTACTTTTATTTACCACGACTAAAAGTAAATAAGGTAATTAAGGGTAAAAATGATATTATTATTACCCTAACACATGTCCTAATTCTATTGGCTAAGTATAATTCGACCAAAATCAACCTTAGGAATAAAATATGAACCTCTTTGGTGCACTGGGATTAGATTAGGACATTTATTATTATTTAATTCAAAGAAGAGTAAAAAAGAGTTAAAATCAAAGTTTAATAACTAAAACATTTTTAATATAGGGTTATACATAAAATAAATTCGATTATAAATATTCATTAGAAATATAAAATTATTTCCTATATAATGGTATTTTATATATAATTTTTAGAAATTATATAATTTAATTTATTTATGACACAATGATGATGCATAAATTACCTTATTAGTGAAATATTAAAATAATTGATATTATAAATACCCAAATAAATATAATTTGAGACTTTTAAAGAATTCAAATAATTTTATAGTTTCATATGACATTATATGGTTGATTAAATGAATTATTTTCTAAGTAATAATTTTGTTATGAATTTAACAAAAACAAAATACCAAATAGTGTCAAAATTGACATAAAATAGTTTTTAAAACAAATATTATATTATTAATTGATATTAAATTCCTAAAAATCTAAGGTTCGTCCAAGAGAATTATATAATGATATGTGTATCATTAATTAACAACTTGGAGTTCTCTTGGAAGTATATAGTAAGTTTATTAACCATATAATATAAAAATACAAAGAGACATGGAAAATGTGAAACTAATTAACTAAGAGTTAAAACTAAAAGATAAGGTTAATATAGTGACCCAAACCTGTCTAAAACCTATTGGTTGGATGGTTTTCAACCCCTCCCCACCTTATACTCGAAATAATTTACTTTGGAGCCATTAGAAACTGAATATGAATTTATTATAAAATAATATTTCTAGCTTTTCCTAAGGTGCCCCTCACCCCTCTTATAAAATGGAACTCCCCCTTCTCACTAATTCACATCTTCAAAGCCTTTTGGCTCGGCCAAAAGCTACCCAAATATTATCTCAACTTCCCTAACTTAAACCTAGAGGCCTTATTTTGATCATAAATCCAACCTAAGGAGCGGTTTTGATCAAATCAAAAGGAAGAACCCAAAGAAGAGATAATGTTTTCACCACCCTCTTTCAAGTTCCTTTCTTCTTCAACTTCTTCTTTCTTTGTTATTTCCATTATAAAATAATAACTCCAGTATATTCTATATACTGTGATTTTATTATAAATATGGTACAACCATATTCAGTATTCTATCCTTCCTTTGAATGTCATGTCACCATACGTGCGTACGTACGGCCTACCGTCTCCACGTCGAGGTGTAATTGTTATTAAATATATTATTATTTGGATAGATATAATAATGATGTGTGATTCATGTAAATAATAAATATAACATGATAATTATTCTGTATATATGATACATCATCCAATTATATATTATTTTAATATCAAAATAATGATATTGTCGCTCGTGCGTACGTACGGACTACCGTCTCCACGAACGCTATGAGATTCATTCTCCATCATATCCATTCAAGACTAAATTTTATTTTATGATTAAAAATAATGTTTATAGAAATGATATAATTCTGGATATGAATAATTTACATCCCATACATCCCAATTATGCCTCACATAACAAATAATATAAAGGAAAACGAATCCGTTAACACCCGAAACGATGATAATACTAAGATATTATCAACAAATCAATGTTAAAAGATCATACATGATATCATATTAATGTATATGATTCATGTATAATTCAATGAAAATTATTTCACCATTATACAGTAGGTTAACCTACCCTCGACCAAGGAAAAAGTACAAAGTAAGGGGTTTCTTATCTCACTTTTAATTCCGTGAGATTTCCATTGTTCGCCACTTATTTATTGCATGTAGTGTATTGTCTACTTCCATTTGATATATATTATCATGATTATCTTTATATTCATGATATTTTGTGATACATTTGGAGGCTATTAACTTTTGTTCATATGACTTGATTGATCACAACGAAGTAAGGGTTTTTCATCTCACCTTTTAATCATGTGAGATTCATGCTATATTGGCCACTATTTCCTTTTGTGTGGCATATGTACTATCCATGATTGTATTAATTGTATAATATAATTTAATGTATGGTTATTTACATCTTCATTGTATGACACTTCTTTCATGGGGTGTATGTTTCATAAGTTACCAAATCGATAAGGGAATTTGAAATTTCAATTTCCACTCATTCAGCTTTATGCATACTTCATTGATTATTTTACTCCATGATTATGTCTGGAATCACTATTCATTTTATTATGTCATAATTTCCACTCCCCTTTCTATGGATATACTTTTGATACACATAATCATTCCATTGATAAATTCTCAATTCATCGATATGAACTAGATAAGAGTAATTTTAACTCAATCTCCATTTGTTGGGTTAAATATCCAATTCATTGGTGTTGTTTTTACAAGAATATGTGTGAATACCATATGATTGATTTACATTGAATATCCAATCATATTGAGTTTATTTATATTTTTCACACATAATTATGTCGTTGATTTATCCTTAACCTAAGGATATAGTCTTTATAAGATGTTTCATCTCAATTTACATTCCATTGAGACTCCTTTGTTGTTATACACCAATTAACTTGTATATGGTGTATATAATGTAATTTGACATAGTATATCATGAATCCCTTTATTCTTGTGATATTATAAATTTTTTATTACCTCAATTATTTTTATTTAAGTGTCTCTCTTTTGGTTAGGAACTATAACTAAAATATCATTTTAAATGTTTTAAAGATTTATTATTCTAAATCTTTCTCATGAATGTCCATGTTTTAAAAATGGTTTTAAGGATTTATTTATATGGACATTAAAGTTTTAAAATTAAAATTCCTTTCAAAAGTTTCAAAGTTGTATGGGACACTTTGATTCAAAAATCTATTTTTAAACGACTTCTTGACAAATAGTGCAACTTTTAAATTTTTTCAAGAAAAATGGGATATTTCTCTCAATAGTTCGATGATTATTTTAATCTATGTCAATATCCTTCATTATTCTCGATTGAGGTTAATATATTACAATAAAATCTTCAACATTGTATTGAATGAGTTATGTTTGACTCTGGATGTGATATTTTTATACCATTCATGGTTTGTGGAGAAAGTATTGACGTTTCTTATGCTAGTTTTAATACGAATGTTTATGTTATGTTTCAAAATTTTCATATGAGGAATGCATTGGACTTAGTAAGTGACGGGTGGAGCCTGTTATAGCTCCTCGATGCATCAGTAGGTCTAATGAGACAAACTAGTGTCTTGGCACAATTCCTTGACAAAATCTTATTTGTAGTCTTGGCACAAGGCCTTGATTATATGTTATGATAGTATGGCATTATGCATTCCATTATTATGAAAGTGGTTATTGATATTTCATGTGATTATTTGATGTAACATCCCAGATCCGGGTTCCACTCAATGGATGTCCTGAACCCAGTTGGTCACATGATCTCAAGTGCATTTCCCCAAATACCAGAGGCTGCTGACTAACAGCGAGGGCCCAAGTCTGATAGTGGGGAAACTATGCCCTCATTTATCAAAGTGTAGCGCAACGGAATAAAATATACAAAAATACAACAACAGCGGAAGAAATAAAGCATACACATTTAAAATAAGAAACTGCGATAAAAGATAACCAATAGTTATATAGATAATGATGCAACATGTCTTTAGTTCTAAGAAAACAGCTAGAACATGTTACACAGCATAACAATATGATACAGTTGAAAGTACAGGTACAACAAAGAGAAACAAAACAGTCGGCAGCATCGCGAGCCTAAGCTCGGTCCCATGCTCCCCCCACTCTTCAGCAACAATCAAGTACTTGTATAGGGACCCTTTCCCTTATCCAAACCTGTAGAAATGTAATCTGTTTGGGACAAATACAAGACCCAAATAGGGTGTGAGAAATAAATCCCAGTAGGCACCTACCAAAGGATTGTGCCCAACTATGTGTAAAATAAGCAACAACAGTGTGTAGTAGTAAATGAAATAAACTAAGCAGTACTCAAAAGTAACTAACTTTACCAATTATGTTGATATTTTATTATTCATTTTATCATTCAATATAAGGAAAACCACCACAGTGAGTTTTCTATGTAAACAGTCAGCATCCTCAAACATGCAAGCCCTCACCCTCAGGTAATCAGAATCTTTCCCTCAGGCATTGCCCTCAAGCATAACAGATATTTCCCTCAGGCGTACGAAGTGTCTCCCTCAGGCACAGAAGTCACTGCCCTCAGGCATGTGAAAAGTTTCCCTCATGAGAAATAGAATGTTTCCCTCAGGCTAAGTAGTACCTTGCCCTCAGGCTAAACAAACAATGCCCTCAGGCTGAAAAGAACAATGCCCTTAGGCGCAAGTAATTGGGCCATGTCCAACATGTAAATAAGAAATTCAAATACAATTCCTCTCATGAAAAATTAGCAAACATTATTTCAATGGCATACCCTCGGGCATCCTGGACAAACGGATAAACAGAGGAACACACCGCTGGGGTGGTCTTGGATCCAAGCAGCGATCCCAAATAGCAGGTTATTATCACATTTAATTACCTATAAAATTATAGGTATTTGAAAAGCCAAGGCCTCAGCCACACGACACCCCAATATGGGTTTGTAGCACAACGGTACACAAAAACGCACAACAGTTGGAATTTAAACACCAAGCCACCTACCTTAAATGCCCCTGAACGGTATACGCGAACGTCGCTCCTCGAATCATCCAAGAACGATGAAGATCTGGGAAAAACAATAACACGTTCAAACCTAAATAACTTCCCTTAGATGAAGAATTGGCAAGAACTACGCCAGGAGAAGGAAGAACTCACACGCGCGGTTCCAGGGAGGTCGATGATGCAGAAAACGGATTCCCGATACTCAATCAGGGGATCTCCAAAGATCAGTCCATCCCTCTCGAGTTCTCCTTAGGTTCTTACCCTTCCCTGTGAATAGGGGAGGCTACTTCCAATTTTAAGCGAAAAAAAAACTACATGGCGTGTACTATTGGGTACATGGTGTGTAGTTTTCATTTTTTAACTGTTCCTTCAGCGGCTTCTCGCCAGCGTGGCACTGTTCATTTGTCGACATGAGTACACGGGGTGTGAAACCTGAGTACACGGCAAGTACTACCACACAACTGGCCACCGCCTTACTTTTTGTCTGCTGACTGACTACACGGCGTGTAAATACCCACTACACAGCTTGTAGTCGGTTTTTACACCCCTTCTCGTCGACATGGATACACACCCTGTTTACTCATCCCACATGGCCAAGTACACGGCGTGTGGAAAAGTACACGGCGTGTAGTCACAAAATTTAGTATTTTTCCCCATTTTCCTTATTTTCTCAAAAACACTTATGGAAAAGAGAAAAGAAGAAACTCGTACCTCAAAAATAAGAACTGGGTTCTTAAAAACTTCCCCCCTTAAAGCAATTTGTCCCCAAGTTTCCCTTCCAAGGGTGGCGAAGATAAATCTCAGAACAACTCTGGCCACTGAGCATGTACATTGGTCTCCTGCTCCCAGGTTTTGTCCTGCACTCATCCAAGCTACCATAGCACCTGTACGAGAGGAAATGACCGGCCTTGGAGAACCTTCGTGCTCCTATCAACGATATGAATCGTATTCTCCTCAAAGGAGGAATCTATCTGAAGCTCAACCTCCTCTGGCTGAAAGACATGAGACGGGTCTGAATGATAGCGGCACAACTGAGATACATGGAAGATGTTGTGCATGGCCTGGTACCTCTGTGGTAACTGCAACCGATAGGCAACCAGCCCGACTCTCTCCAGAATCTCAAATAACCCCACATACCTTGGTGAAAGTTTACCATGTCTTTTGATCTGTCTGTGTCCCAACCTTAGCGAGACATGCAAGAAAACTTGATCCCTGAACACGAAATCCAAGGGTCATCTGCGGCGATCAGCATAAGATTTTTGTCGGGACTGCGTGGTATCCATCCGATCTTGAATCAACTGGACCTGCTCAGAAGTCTCCTGCACGAGACGTGGTCTCAGTAAAGTTGCCTCACCTGCCTCCAACCAGCACAAAGGTGATCGGCATGGCCTACCATACAAAGCCTCATAAGGTGACATCTCAATAGTTTCATGAAAACTATTATTATAGGAAAACTCAACCAGGGGTATGTGATTCTCCCAAGATCCCCCAAAGTCTATGATTCATGCACGCAGCATGTCCTCAAGCACCTGTATCGTACGCTCTGAATGGCCATCAGTCTGAGGGTGGTAAGTTGTGCTCAGAAGCACCTGTGTACCCAGTGCCCTCTGAAAACTCTGCCAGAAATGAGATGTAAAACGGGCATCCCTATCTGAAACGATAGAACTAGGGAACCCATGAAGACGTACGACCTCTTGGATATACATCCTTCTCAGCTCGTCAACACCGAAGGTCTCCTTGATCGGAAAAAAGTGAGCTGCCTTCATGAATCTGTCCAAAACAACCCACATGGCATCATTGCCTCGAGGTGACCTCGGAAACCCAGTCACAAAGTCCATCATGACATCATCTCATTTCCACTCTGGAATGGGTAACTGTTGTAACAGTTCGGCTGGCCTCTGATGCTCCACCTTCACCTGATGACAGGTGGAACACCTCGTAACAAAACCAACTATCTCACTCTTCATACCCGACCACCAGTACTGACATCTCAAGTCACGGTACATCTTGGTAACCCCGGGATGAACTTCCCAAGATGAAGCATGAAACTCCCGTATCAACTCCTCCCGTATATCCCCTAGAACCCATACTCGTACATGGAAATGCAGTACCTCATCATCGCCTATCGTCCATCCAGGAGGAGGGTCCTTACTTGTCACTGACTCCCTTAGAACTAGGCCTTTTGAATCAGATAGTTGTCTCATCCTCACTCTATCTAGGAGGGTAGAAGTCACATCTAAAGATGAAAGATAGGTTTTACCCTAACTGTTGTGCACCTCCAAATGCATATCAGGGAACAAAGCCATAATTTGTCACTCACCACTGGCCTCATGTAATACCTGTATCTAAGTCCTCCTGCTCAGTGCATCTTCTACTGCATTACCCTTACCAGGTGTATAGGCAAGCTCAAAATCGAAGGACTGAAGGTATTCGACCCACCTTCGCTGCCTCAGATTCAAGTCATGCTGAGTAAAGATGTACTTGAGACTTTTGTGGTCAGTGAAAACCACAAAATGATCTCCCAAGAAATAATGTCTCCAACAGTGTAATGCATGAACAAATGCAGCCAACTCGAGGTCATGTGTCGGGTAATTCCTCTCATGTGGCATCAACTTTTGAGACCCGTACGCAACAACTCGATCACCCTGCATCAACACTACTCCCAATCCAATACCCGATGCATCACAGTAAACTGTATAGATCTTCCCTTGCTCTGGAAGTATCAGGACTGGTGCTGATGCCAAACTTCCTTTCAGGTCCTAAAAAGTTGTCTCGCAAGCTTCTATCCAAACGAACTTCACACCCTTCTTACTCAAACTCATCAACGGTGCTGCTAAATGAGAGAAGTCCTGGATGAAGCGTCTGTAGTAACCATCCAGCCCCAAGAAACTCCGTATCTGAAACATGTTCTTAGGATGATCCCAGGAAACTACTACTCTCACCTTCTCTAGGTCTACTTCAACTCCTGCCTCAGAGATGATATGACCCAAGAAGTAGATCTGGTCCATCCAAAAGTGGCACTTTGAGAGATTAGCATATAGATGATGCTCTCTCAGTGTACTTAGTACGATCTCAAGATGGGTGGCATGGTTGTGTCGAGTGTGAGAGTACACCAAGATGTCCTCCATGAATACTACCACAAAAGATTCTAGATAAGGATGGAACACACGACTCATCAGAGACATGAAAACTGCTGGAGCATTCATGAGTCCAAACGGGATAACCATATACTCGTACAGACCATATCTACTCCGAAAGGCTGTAAGTGGTATGTCTGATGGTCTCATGCACAGCTGATGATATCCTGATCTCAATTCAATCTTCGATAACACTCGTGCTCCATGAAGTTGATCAAAAAGATCATCAATCCTCAGCAAGGGATATTGGTTCTTGACCGTCAGGTGGTTCAGCTTCCGATAATCCACACAGAGTCTAAGGGTACCGTCCGCCTTCTTCGCAAAGAGGACCGGCGAACCCCAAGGAGAAGTAATGGGTCGGATAAAACCCTTTTCCTGTAACTCCTCTAACTGCCTCTTGAGCTCCTAGAACTTAGGCGTGGTCATCCTATAAGGAGGAATGGACACCGGTGCTGCCCCAAGAACAAGCTCAATAGAGAAATCCACCTCATGCTCCGGAGGTAGACCTGAAAAGTCATCCGAGAAGACATCTCTAAAACGAGAAACCACAGGAGGGAAATCCATCTGACAAGTCCCCTGATCATCCAGAAATAAACTCGCAATCTGGTTTGTGACTCCACATCACCCATGATGATCTGGTCCAGCTCGATTTTCCTGAACATCCCATTCTCCCTTGTATAAAAACTCTCCACCCTCTGGTGACGTGAAACTCACCCTATGACGATAGCAATCTACAAAGGCTCGGAAGGTAACCAACCAGTCCATCCCGAGAATGACATCATAAGTCATCATCTCTAGGACATAGAGGTCCCATAGAAAGTGAAACCCACCAACCTCTAAGAGGCACTCCCTGCACTGGCGCACACCAGCCGTTCTAGTTCCCAACGGGGTGTCTAGCATCATAACAGCTGAAGAAGAAACACAGAGCCCAAGGCTCTCCACAATAGGCACAGATATAAAACTATGTGTAGCACCCGTATCGAAAAGTACTGAAGATAAGACAGAAGATACTAGAATGGTACCTCTGACTGTAGAAGGTCCAAGATCCTTCTCTTGTTGGGTCTGTTGCACTGCATATGTCTGCCCAGTGTCACGGCCCTGCGACACAGCCTGGCTACCCTGAGTTGTCCCGCCCTGCTGCCTCTGAGATCCTGGCGTCTGGATACCACGGCCACGACCACCATCTCTTCCTGCACGCCCTGATGTATTCCAGTTTCCCAACTGGTAAAAAGCCACTGGTCCTGCTCTCGCACGCAGAGTCAGCACAGAACCCCTCTCACTAGCCACTGATGGAAACGCCCTACAAAAGCGCTGCAGATGACCCATCTTGCCGCAAGCTTGGCACTCCACTGGGTCACGTGGACACTGTGGTCTCTTGTGCCCCTCTCTACCGCACTGGTAGCAAAAGACCGGCCCACCTGAAGAAACTGTCTGGCTAATACTGCCACCGTGAGAGAAACTCATCTGTCGCTTCCTCTTTCCGGTAGAAATAGTACCAGAAACTAGTGTTGAACCGCCCTGTCCCGCACCACTAGCCTCCCGAAGGTTCCTCTCTATAATCAGCGCCTAGTTCACAATAGCATGTACTGAAGGCAACCTGAAAACATTCACCAGTGATCGGATGTCATATTGAAGACCATCCTCAAAGATTCTGGCCCTCAACGTCTCATCACCCACCAGAATGGGTTCAAAACGCTGAAGTTCGGTGAAACGAGTAGAATAGTCCATCACCGAAATAGCGCCCTGTTGCAGATTTATGAACTCTCGAGCTCTATCTTCCCTCAGTGTATCTGGGAAGAAGAAATCATAAAAATATGTCTGAAAATCTTCCCACGCCATGTCTTTGTGATTCTCTGACTGAGTGGTAACATCCCACCACCTCTTTGCGGAATCACGCAGCATATAAGTCGCGAGCTTGAACCTCCGCCTTGGAGGCGTCTCAAGATGCTCGAAAATAGTTTTCATAGATTCCAGCCAAGACTCTGCAGCCTGTGGTCCGCCATACCCTGAAAATGTAGACGGATGCTGCTGGTGGAAGATACGAGTCGGCTCGGCCATAGATGTGGCAGCCGGCGGTGCTCCCAGAAATGTCTACATGAACCGCATAAAGTCTTCACGGAAATACACATCCACGCCTATGTCTGGTATAACGGCTGGTGTTGCATCTGGCTCTGCTGGAGGATCCACTGGTAGCCCATGGACCACCATCTCTGGAGTATAATCGTTGCTGCTCTCTTGGTGAACAACACGTGGTCGTCTCGGCAGCATGAATCTACAATGTCAAACACACACCGTAGATCAAGATTATCAAAGACTAAAAAATGAAGGGACCAAAAGGGGAACAGGCAGAAGAAGGCATTCAATATTTTCAAAACAAGACTACACGGCATGTATAATGACTACACGGTGTGTACCTGACTTCTCTTCCCCTTCCCAGGTCCTTCTACATGGCTAAGCCACACGGCTCCCGTTGAACAAAACTACAGGACGTGTATATAATCTACACGGTGTGTATGGTGTAATTTTCCAACTGCCCGTGTTGTTTGTGACACGGCCAACTACTCGGCTTGACACTACACGGCGTGTTACACCTGCACACGGCATGTACACCACCCCGTTTTCCCAGCCACACGGCCAGGTCCACACAGTCTGTCCTCGGTCAAGACTACACGACGTGTCCCACAGGCACACGGCGTGGACTGGACGAGCTCCACCGACCCGTGTTGTTAGTTACACGGCTGAATACATGGATCAAACTACACGACGTCTTCCACAAACACACGGTGTGTACAAGAAAGGATTACACTGACCCGTGTTGTTAGTTACACGGACGGATCCCAAGTCAGACTACACGACGTGTTCCCTAGTGGACACGACATGTATGGCTTAAGGTCTCCTCCGTCCATGTTGTCAGTTACACAGGCGGACTCCGGGTCAACACTACACGGCGTGTTCACCCCAAGAATTTCCATTCCCTGTGTCCCTGCCCACACGGTCTATAACACGGGAAGAGACTACACGACGTGTACTGAGGTTACACGGCATGTACTTAAAAAGTTTTATTTTCTCCCCAGACATAAGAACACACAGCATGTGTCTGAGGAACTACACAGAGTTTATCCTGGTTTTTCCGGACAGTAGGCCTCTGAAACTACTTTGGAACCCAGAAAATACAGAAACACAACACCTAAGTGCCAAATTCCAACCCGTGAGGGCTCATACTCCCCACAAATCAAAGTTTGGAATCTTATATATGTTTTAACAAAATAAACAATTAATGATCCACCAAATTCTGGTCAATGAGGGCCCATACTCCCCAAAAATCAAAGTTTGGCGTCCATTCTATCAACAAGTTTACAAAAAAATACCCTATCACACTGTGGGTATTTATCAAACCAGCTATCACAAAAGCATGATTTTTCTAGCACAACAACTATCACAACAACATGCAATTTTTCTAATTCACCTACATGGCATGGAACTATGCATGGCATGTGATTTCTAGCATGTGCATGAATGATGCATGAGATGGCATACCCTCATCTCATCGGGTTGCAACTAAATAGAACCCATGGATAAATTATAAACAACACAATCACAAGTACGTCACCCAATGGTGAAAATCAAATCAACTGTAAAATTTTCAAAATCAGAAGAATTGAAAAAATATGAGGTAGATTGGATTTTCCCTGTACACGGGTTAGCTACGCCCGGGCACAGCTTATTACCAACTACCGTTTCCATCCTATCCCTGACTAAGGCTCCAAAAAGTAAGTCAAAGAAAATAACTCATCTGATACCACTTTGTAACATCCCGGATTCGGGTGCCACTCAACGGGTGCCCCGAACTCGGTTGGTCACATGACCTCAAGTGCATTTTCCCAAACACAAGAGGCTGTCGACTAACAGCGAGGGCCCAGGTTTGATAGTGGGGAAACTATGCCCTCATTTTTCAAAGTGTAGTGAAGTGGAATAAAATATACAAACATACAACAATAGTGGAAGCAATAAACCATACACATTTAAAATAATAAACTACAATAAAAGATAACCAGCAGTTATATAGATAATGATGCAACATGTTTTCTAGTTCTAAGAAAACAACTAGAACATGTTACACAGAAGAACAATACGATAAAATAGAATGTACAGGTACACCAAAGTTAAACAAAACAACTGACAGCATTACGAGCCTATGCTCGGTCCCATGATCCCCCCACTCCTCAGCAACAATCAAGTACCTGTATAGGGACCCTTGACCTTATACACACCTGCAAAAACGCAATCTGTTCGGGCCGAAGACATGACTCAAATAGGGTGTGAGAAATAAATCCCAGCAGGCACCCACCAAAGGCCCATGCCCACCTATGTGTAAAATAAGAAACAACAGTGTGCAGTAGTAAATGCAATAAACTATGCATTACTCAAAAGTAACTAACTTTACCAGTTATATTGCCATTTTATTATTCATTTTATCATTCAATATAAGGAAAACCACCATAGTGAGTTTTCTATGTAAACGGTCAGCGTCCTCAAACATGCAAACCCTCACCCTCAAGTAATCAGAATCTTGCCCTCAGGCATAACAAATATTTCCCTCAGGCATATGAAGTGTCGCCCTCAGGCACAGAAGTCATTGCCCTCAGGCATACGAAAAGTTTCCCTCATGTGAAATAGAACGTTGCCCTCAGGCTAACCAGTACCTTGCCCTCAGGCTAAACAAACAATGCCCTCAGGCTGAAAAGAACAGTGCCCTCAGGCACAAGTAACCGGGCCATGCCCAACATGTAAATAAGCAATTCACATACAATTCTGCTGAAGGAAATTTAGAAAACATTATTACAATGGCATACCCTCGGGTATCCTGTCCAAATAGCTAAACAGAGGAACACACCCCCGGGGTGGTCCTGGATCCAATCAGTGATCCCAAATAGCATGTTATTATCACATTTAATTACCTATACAATTCTAGGTATTTAAACAGCCAAGGCCTCAGCCACACGACACCCCAACATGGTTTCGTAGCACAACGGTAAAAAAATGCACAATAGTTGGAATTTAAACACCAAGCCACCTACATTAAACACCCATGAACAGTATACGCGAACGTCGCTCCTCAAATCGTCGAAGAACGATGAAGATCTGGGAAAAACAACAACAAATTCAAACCTAAATAACTTCCCTTAGAGGAAGAATTGTCAAGAACTACACGAGGAGGAGGAAGAACTCACCTGCGCGGTTCTAGGGAGGTCGACGGTGTAGAAAATAGATTCCCAGTACTCAATCGGGGGATCTCCAAAGCTCCAGATATCCCTCTCGAGTTCTCCTTCGGTTCTTACCCTTCCCTGTGAACAGGGGAGGCTACTGCCCATTTTAAGCGAAAAAATAGACTACACGGCATGTACTATTGGGTACACGACCTGTAGTTTTCATTTTTTAACTATTCCTTCGGCGGCTTCTCGCCAGCGTGGCACTGTTCATCTGTCAACATGAGTACACAGTGTGTGAAACCTGAGTACATGGTGTGTACTGCCACACAGATAGCCACTGCCTTACTGTTTTCTTGTCGACTGACTACACGGCGTGTAAATACCCACTACATGGCATGTAGTCGGTTTTTACACCCCTTCTCGTCAACATGGATACACACCCTATGTACTCATCCCACATGTCCAAAGTACAAATCGTGTCGAAAAGTACACGTCATGTAGTCACAAAATTTAATATTTTTCCCCATTTTCCTTATTTTCTCAAAAACACTTGAGGAAAAGATAAAAGAAGAAACCCATACCTCAAAAATAAGAACCAGGTTCTTACATTTGACTAGTAGAATATCTATGTAAATAAGTAAATGGAATTATTTAATTTTATCTTTTTCATATTATACTGAAGTTCAAGTTTAAAAGGATTTTGTTTTATTTATACATTGCCTTAAATGTTTGTGCTTATTTATGAAATTTTCCGCTATATTGTTATCCTTACTGAGCATCTGAGCGCACCCCTTTCTATGTTTTATTTTTCCCAGGATGTGAAGAAAAATTTTATGAATGACATGTAGGGATAGTATGAGGATATGAGTGTGGTATATAGAGACAACATGTTTTTGTAGTTTTTCACTTTATGATGTAATGTTGACCTTATGAATGTATCTAGTGATTCCAAGGCTACTAAACTAATCGGTCTTTCAAGACTTGATCTTTTGTGATCATGCCAATGTTATGTAATAATGCACCGACACTGGGTAACTAGGGTCGGGGCATTACAGTTGGTATCATAGGAACATTAGTACAAATCTTGGAAACTAGATTTAGGTAAACTCTGATTAGAGCACATAGCCCTAAGATAGACTTTGAAGATTAGTATAGAATAACTTCCTAGAATTTTAGTATTGTAAATATTTTGTGAGTTTTCCGAGAAATACATCTCTGTCTGGATACGATCAGGTAGAGGTGGCTCTGGCACAGATGTACCTAGGGGTAAAACCCGAAAACACCGCTTTAAGCTAGACTCAAACGGGAACTGGTGCATGACAACGGGCCTTGATACACTCTTGGTTACAACACTCCCGGGGGATATTCTTAGGATAATTTACATTTTCTTTACAAACTGATTTGAAGTATTTTAATATACAATGAGAATAAATGACCTTGGTTAATCCTAAGGTGTTTCAAATTAAGAATATGGTTTCATGATATTATCCAAATTATTTTATGACTACTGTTACTCACACATTGCTTTCAGGTTTTAGTCAATGGCTGGATTCCAAGGAAGTTATAGTAACTTTGAGAATGATGTACAAGGTGGGAACGGTGGTGGAAATGAGAAAAAAAATGGAATATTGATAGGCGTAAAAGATATCGTGTTCATGCCAAATCAGTTTTCAAAAAATATGATCAACAACATATATATTAACCAACTCCCGGACTCAACAAAGAAGAGAAAGGTGATGAATGATAAGAGCTCCAGCAGTGGAGACCATGGAGAAAAGAATCCTCAATTTCCATCATGTAGGAAATGTGGAAGAAGACACCCAGGAATGTGTCTCAATGGAACAAATAAATTCTTTACGTGTGGGAAAGAAAGACATAAAGTGAAGAATTGTCGAGGAAAAATGAAGAGTAATATGGAAGAAAATAAAAATGGTCCCAAAAATCAATTTACAATCATTTTCCGTAAATGTAGGGACCTGGCCATTACCCGAGTGAATGCCCTATTCTATAGGATATTTTCTTGGTCAAAGAAGATTCTATGTGGAAATAAATGGTTGGAGAAATGTTTAAAAGTATTAGTTCTCCTTGTTCATGGGATTACTTTGGAATAATTTTCTCTTGTATTTGTAACCCTGCAGTTTTCCATGTGAGAATGATATTTGAGGAAGAATTATCTTTTATCTTGTGGATATAGTTATAAATAAAAATTTGGTT
This sequence comes from Viscum album, assembly GCA_963277665.1. Classification (NCBI taxonomy): domain Eukaryota; kingdom Viridiplantae; phylum Streptophyta; class Magnoliopsida; order Santalales; family Viscaceae; genus Viscum; species Viscum album. The sequence continues at coordinate 825,557,982 of OY728126.1, read as the reverse complement.
TTATATGGTCTTTGGGTTTGAGGCAATTACAAGTTATTATATTTTGGGATGAAAATGCAAGGTATGAGATAATATTTGTGGTTAAATTATGTTATGGTTATTTTGAGTAATTTATCTCATTTTGGTAATGTTATAAAATATAGTTTTTGAAAAAGGACAACACGCAGACCGTGTGACAACCCGTCGTGTCGAAAAAAGCTGTGGGAATCGAACCCACAACCAAAGTCTGATTGGGATTTATCGCCTACCACTGGACTACGTGAAGTCTCTGGTTAGTGTGACTAATTATTTTTAGTTAAATAATTTTACTGATCAATAATAAGTTGATTTGGGATTTTATTTCTTATCAAATAATACCCTTAGTATAGGAAAATGATTTGGTGATTAAGTGATAAATGTTATTTTGGAAGATGTTCACTTTTTTGGGAACACTATATGCCCAAGGAAAATAGAATACTATGGGATTTCATTTGAGGAGTAATGGTGGATTTTTATCTATGTTTTTATTGTGGATTTATAGTGATTTGGGTTATTTATGGAAATGATTAACCTATAATAGAGAATATGTGATTATGTTAATTACTTTTAAGTATGTGACTTTAAGAGTAGTTGATGTCATTTGGAGATACAATTTAACGTGGAAGACTACATAACCAAATTCTTCTATGTTTTGGGTTTCAATATTATTTTGGATTATATTGAAGGATTTTAAGGACAATTGTTTATTGAATGATATTTATTTAACTTTGGGGTATTTTTGGTTTAATTTTAGAAATTAAGATTAGTATTTCTTTCTCTAATGGTATATCCTTTTGGGGGATCATCAGATCTTATACTAACCATTTTGGTTTTGATTAATCTCTAAAGACAAGGTAAATATATAGTTTATCCTTCGTGGATCATGTGATTCTATAAGAAGTTTATTCTAGCTCTTCTAGTGTGACCAAGTATTCTTGAATACTCATCATTTAAAAATGATTTAGTAGTATAAATTTATTAAAGAATGAAAATTTACATAAAAATTAAGTATATATCTTTATGTTCTTAGTCAATCTCGGAAATTAATTCCTCATCTTTAGGTAATGTAACTTAAAACAAAAAAATGTTGTCCGTTTACTTTTCCTACTGGGAAACTAATGACCCTTTGTTACATCAAAAGTTTGTGGTTTTCTTGTTGTTAACTTTCTCTTGATCAGGTTTTCTATCCCTCTCCATCAGAACTTGACACTTAGTTTGTCATCCATATCCATGTTTTTTTACATGGAATCCTTGTATAGGTTATCTCGGGTGACCTTTGTACTTCTCTTTCTTTCTTTTAAAGTGATAGTTTTATTGACTCTTTTTTGATGTGGGACTTTACATTATATTCCCAAGCCCAATTTTAAAAATTATAAGGATGCAATTTATTGAATGAGGGAAGAATGTAACACCCCAATATTTCATAGTACGTTAGTTCTTCAAAGTAATTCAATAACGTACACTACCCGCAACATCGAGTTCAATCGCACCACGACTTACCAAACTAGCCGTTCAAAAGCGGTTATGAATAGTATTAACAGAATTTTGAACTTTTTATAACCCTTATAATTTTAGAATCCATATTATGAGTTTCTTAGACATAATGTAAGAACAAATTCATTTTTTTCAGATAAAAGAAGTATTTTTCAAAAAAATGCAATTTTACCGCCATTTAATGGTGAACGCTTTCTAAATCCAATATTTTAAAATTTTATATATTCAATTTGACAAAATAAACTTTTTCTTTGGGATCGGGACATAAGAATTTAGTTTCAATAAATTTTTGGTGTTTTTCTGATAACTTTCATATTTGGGTGAATAGTGAAAAATAACATATTTTAACTGAAAACAACTTTTTTAATAAAAATAATTTATAGTGTTCAACTATACATATGAATGGTTTGGATGTATAATTATATTATATTTTTACCATTTAATCCAATGTTGTTCATTGGAAGTAATTTCACTTTGAAATTGGACATAAACAAATGTCAATCTTTTGGTAGTTATTATTTCATAAAAATACACTTTTTAGTTTTGACAACGGGAATTAATTTTAAACTAATAAATGAAATTTATATGTTTTGAATTTGGTAAAATAGGCTTCATTTTTGAATTCAGAATATCAAAATTATCTTAGGGTGAATTTTTGGTATGTTTCTGAAAACTTTTAATTTTTAATGAATAGTGAAAAACACTGAGTTATAGTTTAAAATCGAATTTTTCTTTAAATAATTTTTTATTTTATTGAAATATATTTTAGGTCAAAATAGATATATAATACCTATAGAAGTTCAATTTAATTCATTGGAGTCAGTTTATAACAATTTTATAAAAAATTTATTGAACTTTTCGCGGTCTTTTACCAAACTCTTAGGAGAATTTGCAAATTCACATAAAACTAAATTTTACCACTTCTGTGAATGGAATTTAAAAAATTCTAGAGACATGTTTAATATCAAGGAGTAAAATTTGGTTCAATAAGATAAAAATATATTTTTTTTGAATAGTGACTTTTACATTTATTTACCACGGTTAAAAGTAAATAGGGTAATTAAGGGTAAAATGATATTATTATTACCCTAACACATGTCCTAATTCTATTGGATAAGTATAATTCGAACAAAATAAACCTTAGGAACAATATATGAACCTCTTTGGTCCACTTGGATTAGATTAGGACATTTCTTATTATTTAATTCAAAGAAGAGTTAAAAGAGTTAAAATCAAAGTTTAATAAATAAAACATTTTTAATATTGGGTTATACATAAAATAAATTCAATTATAAATATTCATTAGAAATATAAAAATATTTTCTACATAATTGTATTTTATTTATAATTTTTAGGCATTAAATAATTTAATTTAATTTTTGACATAATGATGATGCAGTAATTACCTTATTAGTGAAATATTAAAATAATTGATATTATAAATACCCAAATAAATATAATTTGAGACTTTTAATGAATTACACGAATTTTATAGGTTAATATGACATGTTATAGTTGATTAAATGAATTAGTTTCTAAGTAATAATGCTGTTATGAATTTAACAAAAACAAAATACCAAATAGTGTCAAAATTGACATTAAAGAGTTTTTAAAACAAATATTATATTATTAATTGATATTCAATTCCTAAAAATCTAAGGTTCAGCCAAGAGACTTATATAATGATAGGTGTATCATTAATTAACCACTTGGGGTTCTCTTGGAAGTATATAGTAAGTTTATTAACCATATAATATAAAATTATAAAGAGACATGGTAATGTGAAACTAATTAACTAAGAGTTAAAACTAAAAGATAAGGTTAATATAGTGACCCAAACCTATCTAAAACCTATTGGTTGGGTGGTTTTCTACCCCTCCCCACCTTATCCTCGAAATAATTCACTTTTGAACTATTATAAATGGAATATGAATTTATTATAAAATAATATTTCTAGATTTTCCTAAGGTTCCCCTCACCCCTCTTATAAAAGGGCACTCCCCCTTCTCACTAATTCACACCTTCAAAGCCTTTTTTCTCGGCCAAACCCTGGCCAAATATTCTATCAACTTTCCTCACTTCAACCTAGAGGCCTTATTTTGATCAGAAAGCCAACCTAAAGAGCCCTTTTGATCAAATCAAAATGAAGAACCCAAAGAAGAGATAATGTTTTCACCACCCTCTTTCAAGTTCCTTTCTTCTTCAACTTCTTCTTTCTTTGTTATTTCCATTATAAAATAATAACTCCAGTATATTATATATACTTTGATGTTATAATAAATATGGTACAACCATATTCAGTATTCTATCCATCCTTTGAATGACATGTCACCATACGTGCGTATGTACGGCCTACCGTCTCCACGTCGTGGTGTAATTGTTATTCAATATATTATTATTTGGATGGATATAATAATGATGTGTAATTCAAGTAAATAATAAATAAAACATGATAATTATTTTGTATATATTATACACTATCCAATTATATATTATTTTAATATCAAAAGAATGATATTGTCGCTCGTGCGTACGTATGGACTACCGTCTCCACGAACGCGATGAGATTCATTCCCCATCGTATCCATTCAAGACTAAATTTCATTTTATGATTCAAAATAATTTTTAGAGACATGATATAATTATGGATATGAATAATATACATCCCATACATCACAAATATGGCTCATATAACAAATAATATAAAGGAAAAGGAATCCGTTAACATCCAAAACGACGATAATACTAAGATATTATCAACAAATCAATGTTAAAAGATCATATATGATATAATATTAATGTATATGATTATTGTATAATAAAATAACAATTATTTCACCATTATACAGGAGGTTAACCTACCCTTGACCAAGGAAAAATTACAAAGTAAGGGGTTTCTTATCTCACTTTTAATTCCGTGAGATTTCCATTGTTCGCAACTTATTTATTGCATGTTGTGTATTGTGTACTTCCATTTGATATATATTATCATGATTCTCTTTATATTCATGGTATTATGTGATTAATTTGGAGTTTATTAAATTTTTTTCATATGACTTGATTGATCACAATGAAGTAAGGGTTTTTCATCTCACCTTTTAATCATGTGAGATTCAGGCTATATTGGCCATTATTTCCTTTTGTGTGCCATATGTACTGTCCATGATTGTATTCATTGTGTAATATAATTTAATGTATGGGTATTTAAATCTTCATTTTATGACACTTATTTCATGTGGTGTATGTTTCATAAGTTACCAAGTCAATAAGAGAATTGGAAATTTCAATTTCCACTCATTTGGCTTTACGCATACTTCATTGATTATTTTACTCCAAGATTATGTGTGGAATTACTATTCATTTGCTTATGTCATAATTTACACTCTCATTTATGTGGATATAATTTTGATACACATAATCTTTCCATTGATAAATTCTCAAGTCATCGATATGAACTTGATAAGAGTAATTTTAACTCAATCTCCATTTGTTGGGTTAAATATCCAATTCATTGGTGTTGTTTTTACAAGAATATGTGTGAATGTCATCTGATTGATTTACACTGAATATCCAATCATATTGAGTGTATTTATATTTTTCACACATAATTATGTCTTTGATTTATCCTTAACCTAAGGATATAGTCTTTATAAGAGATTTCATCTCAATTTACATTCCATTGAGACTCCTTTGTTTTTATACACGAACTCAATTTTATATGAAGTATATAATGTAATTTGACATAGTATATCATGAATCCCTTTATTCTCATGATATTATAAATTTTTGATTAACTCAATTATTTGTATTCAAGTGTCTCTCTTTTGGTTAGGAACTATAACTAAAATATCATTTTAAATGTTTTAAAGATTTATTATTCTAAATCTTTCTCATTAATGTCCATGTTTTAAAAATGGTTTTAAGGAGTTATTTATATGGACATTAAAGTTTTATAATTAAAATTCCTTTCAAAAGTTTCAAAGTTGTATGGGACACTTTGATTCAAAAATCTATTTTTAAATGAATTATTGACAAATAGTGCGACTTTTAAATGTTTTCAAGAAAAAGGGGACATTTCTCTCAATAGTTCGATGATTATTTTAATCTATGTCAATATCCTTCATTATTCTCGATTAAGGTTAATCTATTACAATACAATCTTCCACATTGTATTAAATGAGTTATGTTTGACTGTGGGTGTGCTATTTTTATACCATTCATGGTTTGTGGAGAAATTATTGACGTTTCGTATGCTAGTTTTAATACGAATGTTTATGTTATGTTTCAAACTTTTCATATGAGGAATGCAGTGGACTTAGTAAGTGACGGGTGGAGTCCGCTATAGCTCCTCAATGCATCGGTAGGACTCATGAGACAAACTAGTGTCTTGGCATAAGGCCTTTACAAAATATTATTTTTAGTATTGGCACAAGGACTTGATTATGTGGTTATGATAGTCTGTCATTATGCATTCCATTATTTTGAAAGTGGTTATTGATATTGCATGTGATTATTCGACTCGTAGAATATCCATGTGAATAAGTAAATGGCATTATTTCATTTTATCTTTTATATATTATGCTGAAGTTCAATTTTAAAAGGATTTTGTTTTAGTTATACATTGCCTTAAATGTTTATGCTTATTTATGAAAGTTTTCGCTATATTGTTATCCTTACTGAGCATTTAAGCTCACCCCTTTCTATGTTTTATTTTTTCCAGGATGTGAAGAATTATTTTATGAATGACCTATAGGGATAGTATGAGGATATGAGTGTGGTCTATGGAGATAATATGTTGTTGTATTTTTTCACTTTATGATGTAATGTTGACCTTATGAATGTATCTAGTGATTCCAAGGCTACTAAACTAATCGGTCTTTCGAGACTTGATCTTTTGTGATCATGACAATGTTATGTAATAATGCACCGACTCTGGGTAACTGGGGTCGGTGCATTACATATTCCATCCATATAAGATTTAAATAAGGGGTTTTTATAGGAATCTCATATTTATTCATTCTCTATTCATCCTAGAAGTATGAAGATGTATAGATATTTAAAATATTATTTATTGTGGGATGGCATGAATAGAGAAATCAAAAAGTTTGTATCTCAGTGCTTGGTATGTAAGTAATTTAATATTGAGAGACAATAGTATAAGGGGATTTTATATCCATTACCTATACCATAATGGAAATGGGAAAGAATCTCTATAGATTTTGTCATCAGAATCCCCAAAACTTCTAAAGGAAATAATGGTATATGGGTTGTATTTGATCCCCTTACAAAGTCAGCACACTTAATCGCTATCAAATAAGGCTTCACTATGGATTTTATTTCCATAATATACATTAATAAAGTGGTAAGGTTTCATGGAGTACCACATTACATTATTTTTTATTGGGATTCGAGATTTACCTCAATGTTCTGGAAAAGACTTCAATAGTCTATGGATACATAGTTAAGTTTCAACACTGCATATCATTCTCGGATAGATTTCCAGTGTGAGAGAACAATTAAAACCCTAAAGGATATACTAATATCTTATTCTATGGATTTCAAAGGTGTTTGGGATCAACCCATTCCTCTAGTTTAGTTTTCATACAACAATAGCTTTCACTCGAGCATTCATATGGCTCTTTATAAATCCCTCTATGGAAATAAGTGTACAGTTGAAATGAGTTGGAATGTATTTAAAGAAATAAAGCTATTAGTACCTGATATAGATAAAGAAACGGCATATAATTTTAGAGACATTAAGCAACACATCAAGGTAGCTCAGAGTCGAAAGAAAATTTATACTGAAAATCACTGATGTGATCTGGAATTTGAAGTTGGTGAGATGGTGTTTCTAATAATTCCTCTATTTAAAAAGGTTGTGAGATTTGTAAAGAAATAGAAACTAATCCCTATGTATATAGGTCCATTTAAAATTCTTGATCATGTTGGGATGGTAGCCTATTGGTTGGAACTTCCACCAAACCTCTCTTAAGTTCATGATGTATTCCATGCATCTATCTTGAGGATGTGCATACATGTAGTGAACTCAGAGGTCATACTACTCAAGAAGTATATTTATTATGAATAATATCTAGTTTAGATTATATATTTTACATTTAAAGTTAAATTAAATAAGACCTCTCACATGTTCAAAGTTTTGTGGTGAAACAACCAATTTGAAGAAGCTATGTGGGAACCTGGGGAAATGATAAAGAAGAAATATCCTCATTTGTTTCTATCATAGTGAATAATTTTGAGGGATAAATTAATTTTAAGGGTGGTATAATGTAACTACCTTAGTTTTTAGGAATTATTATTTATTTTAAATAATTTAAATTTCGTTGATAGTTTGTGTTACATGCAACACTGAGTTTTAACAAACCACAATATATTATTAATATTATAATTTAAAGGTGGTCATTACAACCTAACAGTTAAACTTAGTGATATGGATTATTAGAAATAATTTTAAAATATTAATTATAATTTTTTATATAAAAAATATTGATAAAAAAGTGCTTAATGTTTATAAAATTCTTTATATGTTTCAAAAATACAATTTTCTGAAAAAAAATTATTTCTTTTTGTGAACAATAATAAAATTTAGTTTTGAAACTTTTAAAAGATTAATTTGGTAAAATAAAATTAATTTTGGAAAGAATAATTTCAATATTATGTTATAGTGTATTTTTGAGATTTTTCTGAAAAGAATAATTTTTAATGAATAGTGAAAATACTAGTTTTTATTAAAAATTTCATTTTTGTTTAAAGAATTTAAAAGGATCATTTTTGTTTTAAAATGGGTTTAAAATTAATATTATATAAATTATATATAAATTAATTCAACTTATTTCATTTTAATCATTTTAAAATTTAATTTTGATATAAAAACTTTTTAAAATTTTGAACATTTTCTCTTTGGAAAGCCGTTTTCTCATTGTATCTATGAGTTTATTTTTAATTTAAATTTTATCACTTATATGAATGTAATTTGTAAAAAATATATTAAATATTTTGAATCAAAATAATTTATAATATCTGGAAATTTCGAATTAATTTTTTACTATAATGAATAGTAAAAATAGTAAAAATTATTTATCACATTTAAGGTAAAACTAGGTTTATCGAGGGTTAAACTAAAAAGATAAGTGTTAAAAATGACCCAAAACATCTCCAACACCAATTTTATATACATATTTAGAACTTATATTTTATATTATAAATAATTATCCATTTTTTAGTCTTTTTAAATGATACAAATGTGGGTACACGTTTTTCTTTTCAAAAAAAATTACAAGTGTTCCACTCACCATGCTTATAAAAGGCCACCCCATATCCTCTCCTTTTCACACATAAAAAAACCCTTTGGTTCAGCCAATAACTACCCAAATAAAATCCTTAATTTCATAATATAATCTTAGAAGTATTATTTTTATCATAAATCCGTCTTAGGAAGGTTTTTTGTTCCAACTAAAGGAGGTTACCCGAAGAAGAGGTAACGTTCTTCAACGAGCATTTTTATTTTATTTCTTCCTACACATACATAAATTATTATTAAAACATGATGATAAAATAAAATAAGTATATTACATATACTGATATGTTTTAAATATAATTTCATGACCTACAATCATCTCTTCTTCCATCAAATAGGTTATGAAATCATCATTCATGTGTGAGGAGGACCACCACCTCATGAACTGATGTTATTTGTTTTCCATAACCAAATATCAAGGGTGGATATAATAATGGATTAAATGTTTATAAATAATATTTATTATATTATTATACTTCTTGAATTATTATATCATATATACCTTTATACTTTCCATTTTATAGGAATATGATAATGTCGCTCGTGTGTACGGTGGACTACTGCCTCACGAAGAGATGTGAATCAGTCACACATTAAATGGAAGTTAATAAGGATTTTTTAATGAAAATATTTAAAATATATCACATAAAATTATTATTTAATTTCAATATATTATTTACCTTTCTTTCTATCATTCTGTTGATTAAATGGAAACAATGTTTATGCGTATATATGGCATACCATCTCCATGAATGGTATATTTTATTTTCTATCTCTAAATAATATAGATTAATATAAAAATATATATGATGAATATATATGATATTTATTTCATGTTTAAAACTATTTAGATCATGTAACCATGATAAAAGTAATTGGATCAAAAATAAAAAATCAAAACATACATGAAAAACAAAGCAGTTATTGACCGAAATTTGATTTTAACAAGGAATTGTTAATAAATGGATAATAAAAGGTAATAAGAAAATAATTTATGGAATGATATATATAATTATGGTTATTTAATATATGTATAATAGACTTATATTTATTATAAATTATGTTTGAATGTGGATGAAGAAAGATGAGACTTAAGGTAATGGATTTTTGTCTCGCTTTTATTTTTTATGAGACACATGGAACATTCACCAAGTGTTTATTTTTTGTGGTGTATGTACTACCCATGAATTTATTTAATTATTAATATACTAAAAATTATGTGTATTTACATATCCATTTGATTATATCTCTTTCATATGGTTTACTATTCAAAAGTTACCAAATATGTGAGGGATTTTTGTCTAAATTTTCCTTCTTTGAGACATATGTTATGTTATACATCTATATTATTTTATCATGGTTATATAATGAACCTTTGACATATAATCTAATGAATTTATTTATTCTCATGATATAATATGTATCATTTAACTTTATTATTTCATGGGGTTTATGATTCAAAATTACCAAAGTGGTAAGGGTTTTATGTTACAATCTCATTTTTTATCAGGATTACTCGTGATTATGATTCAAATGATGAAATATTATGATCTATCTCTAAATTAACTCATGAATTTTATTATAATATATTTATTTCATTAGAATAAATTTTTACATTTCATTTTTTTCTCTTTATGTACTCAAGAGTTCGAAATAATTTTTTTAATAAAATTCATTTTTATTTCTCTCTTCGGTAGAAAAACCTTTTTATTCCAAAACCATGTTTTCTACAAATCTTTCCATTTTTTAAATATTATAAAAAGGATTTATTAATTAAATTTCTACCCATTTTTCACTTTTATAAAAAAATAAAAATGAATCTTTAAGTCATTTTCAAAAACAAGTCATGTTTTTATTTTACCAAAAATGTGAAAGAAATCATTGTTTTAACATGTATGATATGAACAGGATTTCCACCATCATAACCATTATTTTCATTTAAGATTCCTTTATAAGTTTTCAATGGTTATTTTCAAATAATATTATTTTATTTAAAAAAATTAAAAATTATTTTTCAAAATTGAAATTTTATTTTCTTTTATAAATGTTTCAAGTGATTTTTATTTAAAAATTATTTTCCATCTAAGATGACATCCTTTGATGTTTCTTATGATTTACTAGGGATATTATTCAAGGATATTATTCTTATTCTTTCTATAAATTGTTTATGTTTCTAATGAAAATATGTTTATGAATCCATTTTCTCTTCCACGTGTTATACTATAATAAAATTCTTTTAAAATCCACTTTTTCACATGTTATACTATGATGAAATGATGAAATGATTATGAAACCTTTATATTTTACATAGGTTATGATATAATGAAATGTTTATGAAACCCATTTTATTTCATGGTTTATGATATGATGAATGTTTTATGATCTTGTGGAACACATATTTATGGTTTTCATTACGTGATAGGTGGGACTTATATCTCCCTCCAATGAATTGGGTAAAGATTTATATCTCGTGAGATAGAAATGACTAGAATGGGGAGTGAACCCAATTCAGTAAGGGACTTTGTCTACTATGATGGTCTTATGAGTTAACATTGACTACTATTATGTTTTATGGAGTGAACCCATTCTTCTATTATAGCCTTAGTAGTGACCCTTGACTAATATGGAAATGATTTTATATGCTTATGTACATTCCACAATTCTATGTCTTATGACCATGTTATGTATTCATGGATCATGTTCTTTGATTTTCTTATGATCCATGCCTTATAAAATTCTATTCATTATACCATCACTCAAAATTTTAATATTTGATATGAAGGGTATGATTTTCATATGTTATGCTCATGTTATCATACCTTTATACTCATGTTATGATTATGTATCTCCCTTGTTTACCCTTAATGAGCATCTATGCTCACTATTTCTTATGTTACCTTTCCCCATTTTATAAATAAATTTATTATGTATAATATATATAATAAGGGTTTTAGTTATGAGGAACATAGTGGGATATAATTTAGTTCATATATAAAATAGTTTTATATGTTTCCATGTTTCCAAAGGAACTATAGGTTTATAATCCTTAGGCCTGAGTTTGTATTATTTAATGAATGTTCATATAAAAATATGTAATATCTTTATATGAAAATATTGGGCCACTATAAGACTTTGTTAAGTTGTGGATACAGATTTTTGTTTCAGTACTACTTATCATCCTCAGAAAGATGGTCAGTCTAAGAGAACCATTCAAACCCTAGAGGATATGCTAAGATCTTATTCCTCAAATTTCAAAGGTGGTTGGGATCAACACCTACCTATTTCTGAATTATCTTATAACAATATCTTTCAATTGATCATTCACATGGATCCTTATGAAGCTCTCTATGGAAGTAAGGTAAGAACTCCAACATGTGGAGATGAAGTTAGAGAATGAAAGTTAATGTGACCTAAGATAGATGAGGAAATGAAAGAGAATGTCAGATCCATTTAGTATCACATTAAGGCAACATAGAGTTTAAAGAAAAGTTATAATGACAATCATTAGTGAGATTTTGAATTTTAAGTTGGTGCGAAGGTATTCGTGTGAATTTTTTCATGGAATAAGGTTATAAATCATCGATAATAGAGATAAAGCTCTATAGAATAAGACTAATCACTTTTATAATGTTCTCTAGAGGAATCTGAAATTCAAAGAAGCTATATGGGTACTTGAGGATGTGATGAGGAAGTGATGTCCTCGTTTTTTTATATCATAGTGAAGAAATTCCTTTTAAAAAATCATTTTAAGGAGGGTAGAATGTAACAACCCAAGATTTTATATGTATTCCCTTTGAAATAAACTTGAATTAATAAATAGCATGTTTTATATACAACCCTGAGTTAAAATGGACCATGATACAATATGCCTTTATAACCTATTCGTAGGATTGGTGGTATGAATAATAATAAACACATTATGAAAACTATAAATCTTGGTTTTATATATTACAAATGTATTTATTAATCCATAATAAATAATTACTCAATTTTCAGTAAAGTTATTTTATGCTTCAAAAATATTTTTTCTTCAAAAATGGTTTTTATTACATTTTTTGTGTAGATATTATAATGAATTTATGATACTTTTATAAAAAACGTATAAAAATTATATTATTTTTTTAATTAGCATATTAAAATTATCTTAAGGTGAAATTTTTGGATATTTAAAGGATTTATTTTCAGTGAATGGTAAAAAAATACTGATTTTATAGAAATATATCTTTTCCATTTAAGTATTTACAGAGTCCTATTTTGTTTTGAATTAATTTTAAAATTTCATTAGTTCAATTTTAATAACAATAATCCAATCAATTTCAATGAAATTGATATTATACAAAGTTTGGTATATAAATATTTGTATACTTAAAAATGCATTTTTCTAGAAAATAATTTTCCATCATGTTTTGCAGGATTATTTAGAAGTGATTTATTACAATTATATAAATTGAATTTGATAAAATTGATTATATATTTGGAATCAAAATTTATAAATTTATTAATAACTCTACTTTCATTTTTTCTCACATTGAATAGTAAAATTAGTATAATTATGTTACCATAGTTAATGTTCAAATGGGTTTATCAGGGGTTAAACTAAGATGTAAAGATAGTATTTACACATAAAAAATTTTAAATATGATTTTTTATCCATATTTATACCCTATTCCATATCTTATTCAAATATGAGTCATTTTGGAGTTATTTTTCTTGAATAAGACATTAATACATTTTAATATTTTGAAAAAAAATAGGTGTATCCTCTCCCTCACATATAAAATGATACCCTCTATCCTCTCTTATAAACACTTATAGAGATTCTTATCTTTTCCAATCTCTACACAAATCCTTTCTTAACATCCCTTAAGACATCTTAGAGGTCTTGGTATGATCATAATACCTTCCTTTCAAGGATTATGGTGTAAGACAGAGGAGGTTTCTCAAGGAGGAGATATAACTCTTAATCGAGATCTTCCAATTTTATTTATTTTTAATAAAAATATATATAATTTTTATGATATAATTATGATTATTTAATAAAAAAATATTATTTATAATTCTTTCATTATCTTAAATAGAAAATGAAAATATTGTTCATGTGTATGTATGTACTACTGTTTCTATGGATGATGTAATTCAATTTTCTATCTCTACCATTTATGGATGGTTTTAAATATTTATTTAATGAATATATTATATTTTTATCACTATTAACACTCTATATATGGTGTAACTATAATAAAAGTATAAGTAATGTCACTAACAAATCAAAACTTTCATGAGAAACGAAACAATTAACAGCTGAAAATGATGATTTTATTAAGGAATTATTAACAAATAAGTTTTGAAATATTATAAGTGGATTATATATGAAATTTTAAATATGAAAATTTTTATGGTATAAATTATAATAAATTTAAATTTATTATATATTAGTATATATTTATTATAAAGAAATTCAGACTTGAGGTAAGGGTTTTATGTTACAGACACATTTTTACTAGGATTGTTTATGCTTAAAATTATGAAATTGAAATTATATAATATATCTATCATAAATAACATTTATTTTATTATATTATGTTTAATCCTATATAATAACTGTTTTAATCTCATTTTACCCTCTTTATGTACTCAAGAGACCAACAAATGTTTTTAAGGAAAATCGACTTTATTTATCTCTTCAATCAGAAACACTTTTTATTCTATATCCATGTTTTATAAAATGTTTTCAAGAATGTTTTTACTAATATAAAATGTTTTTTAAAATTGATTTTTACCCATGTTTGAGTTTTTACAAAATGTTTAAAAATAATCACCTTTTCATTTTTTAAACAAGGTACTTTTAACTGAAGGTGTGAATAGAATCTTTGTTTAAACAATTACAACATGAATAAAATTTCCTATTGTCATGACTTATCAATGAATTTAATCATAATTTACAAGTTTACATAGTTCATTTCAAATTAAATAGTTTCCTTAATTTTTTGTGAATTTTTGGATTTTAAATAAGTGACTCCAAATGAAATGGGTATTTTCCTCAAGAAAATATTTAGTGGTATTTTAAAAGTATTTTCATCTATGAAAACATCAAATAATGTTATATATGCTTCACTGGGGACATTATCTAATGAAACCATATTTATTCATTCTCTGGATGGCTTATGATGATGAAATACTAATGAAATCTATTTTCTTTTTCATGGGTTAAGCTATGATGAAATAATAAATTCTTTCATGATTTTATATACATATGAATGAATTATGATTATATGAAGAGTGGGTCCATTATATCCCTATAATTAATTGGGTGTAGATTAATGTTTTATGAGCTCAAAGGGTACACTAAAGGTTATCCCAAGCCTAAAAGTGGGTACACTGGCAGTTATCCCAAGACCGAAGTGGGTATATAGGTTGTTATCCCAAGCCTAACATGTAATGAATGACTTTATAGGTATCCTTAACATAATATTTCTTTGATTATGACTATTCCACATTGTATACCACTCTTTTATGAGGTGATATTAAGACAATATTATTCTCCCATGGATCATGTTCTTTAATTCCTTTATTATTATTTATTGTAAACTGCCATGATTTATTCCATGACTTGTGATTATGATCTATGAATTGTTTGGAATGGTTTTAAAATTCTAAGAACATATTATCATACCCTTATGCTCAAATTTTGCATAAATGATCATTGATATCTCCCTTGTTTACCCTTACTGAGCATCTGAGCTCACCCTTTATTATGTTTCCTTTTCCTCAGGATATGAAGAAAGTTTTTAAGTATGGTATGTCTAAAAATGGTATTAATAACTAACCCATAATACCATCTAAACCGATATCTGAACCAATTCTCCACTAACCTAAAGAGCGTTCCCGATCTCCATGTGCTAGCGAAAAGCACCTAGGCATCAAAAAATAACCATTGGTAACAATTTCAACCTCATAGTATTACAATAATATATTACAATTTGGAAACATCATATGATATATAAATAAATACATACATATAAAAGTACAAAGAGATACTAGGAAAATTGAAATTGGAACACAACAACCCAAACCTGCCTCCTAGTGGTCCATAACCACCCACCATTTCCCAAGTAACCCACCCTTTTTCACCCTAACTCGAAACCACAAAGGAAGGTGATATCATGAACACATACTATATGATAATAAAGGCTAAAAACACCAAATGGTACAAGTATGGTGTGAGATAAAGATCCCAGTAGGATTCCATCTAAAATTCTATGTAGTTACATCATAAGGGAATTAAAATATACTGAAATACGATTGCAAAGAAAAGTATGAGGATTAGTTTAAAATAGAGTTTTAAACATTTATAAATCATTTATTAAACTAAACCTGTAAAAAATTACATTTTACCATTTGAAAACTAAAAAAATTCCATAAAATATTTGAAAACCGTTTCACAAGCTAAAGTCAGATAATCAAGAAAATGTGAGAATATGAACCTGATATGGAAAGATGAAAAAGATTCAATACAACATAGTTAAAGTGCATAATAAAAATAAATTAATAAAGTAAGGCAAATTTAGTTCCAAATAGTGAAAAAAATGTTTTCATGTATCGAGATCAAGTATATGGATTCCATGGGTACCAGAATGGTATGATTGTGAGTCTACATCAGAATAGCTAATCAAATTACAACATGACTATCAGGCTTACATCTAGTCTCACAGGTCTAAAGAAAACTAGTTCCACGCACACCCACTTTCCTTATTACAAGTCCATATCCTAAACCTTTCACATTCTCTATAGATCCACTGTAAGGGTGTGAGTCTTCTAGTGAAGCATATATCTAGTTCATCCCATCTAAATATCTAGGTTCCCATGACTAGTCAAAATAATGGGTGAGATAAACAAGTTATGAGGATCACACGGGGATCCTTATCGATAACATCTCACTCTCACTCCCAAACTCTCTAAAATTAAATAATCCATTTTTCAACCCCCCCAATGGTAAGTATAATAATCAAACAATTTACAATTAAAGGATTATCACATGGGAGAATTATCATAAAGTGACAACCAGGTCGTCAAGCATCGTCAATTTCAATTCAAAACCTTTTATAAAATACAATATTCAAAATAGTAATAATTCCAGCTTACTTTTACAATTCATTGTTATAATATCAAAAAGGCCTTGAAAACAATCCTTTATTTCAAGGAAGTCCTAAAGTATTAAAAGTAAGTATTATAACTTTAAAAGGATTGAATAAATTTCAAAACATGGGTTTACACCCTCTTTCAATAAGGATAAAATCATTTTTTTTAAATAACCCAAGAACGCCAATTTCAAAACAAGGGTAAAATAATTCAAAGGTATTTCATGGACATTTTATAAATTCAATCATTTTAAACTATTTTTAAAACATCAAATAGTTCAATTCATTTAATTCAAATCAAGGAAGTTCATTTTATAAATAAAAAACCAATCCAAATCCCTCAATTCAACCAAAAAGTCCTTTAAATGTTCTTTTAAAATAAATCTAAAAAAAACATGGAATTTAACCATTCACAAAAAGGTGAGAGAAATAAAATTCATAGTTATTTAATTCATTCTATATTAAATTCAGATATAAAAGGGTCAAAGAAGGTTTTATAAGGAATTTAATAGAAAATTTTCATAGAACATGTGTTAGAAATCAAGAAACATGTATCTATAAATTCTCAAGCAATAATAAATCACAAAATGAAGGAAAATAATAGAAACACCTACTTAGAAATTAAATAATCCAACCATAACAAATATAAAATGTGTCTCCTCTTATGGATATCATCGGATATAAGAAGATAGAGCTTGAAAGACAAGAAAATAGATCCTAAATCCATTATCCCACAACAATATACCAATATCAAATAAAATGCAGGGCCATTATAACCTTTATGAAGAAGTAATCAAGAGAATAAGGGAGATCCAAGATTGAGAAGGAAATAACTCACCAAAATAGAAGATCTATACTTTGATTGGTGCTTCAATCCATTAAGAGATAAGGATTGGGGAGCTAAAATGATTCTAGAGGGCTCCCAAAAGACTAAGGATCAGATTATGTTCAAGTGGGAGTAGTTTATAGTTAATTAGGTGGGTTTAGGTAATTTAATTAAGATTTTCATAACTTTAATTACTACATTTATGGTTTTTTGGGTTGGGTCGCATGGTTAGTACTAACCATGTGCCTTCCTATGCGCCCAAAAATAGATCCCCTGGAAGAGTTGAAAACCTAGGTTGTATATTTAGTTTATCCATGTTCCAACCATGCAACCCCATTGCACACTTTTTTAAACCATTAACAAAAAAATTTCAAACCATGAAATCCCTTTTTCCCAGGTTGAACACTTTTTTTAAACATGAACAAACCATGAAAAGATTCATAAACCATAAAAAAAAGGTCCAGAAAAATACCAAAAACATCCCATGAAGATATACAATCATTGGGTACTAAAATAAATGGGTCAAAACACATAAAAAATCAACCACCCCTCCATAGGAATTAATATCCCCAGAAATCTTCCATTATTAAAGAGAGAACATGATGATATAAGAATAAATTCATCACTCATCTTGTGAGGTGAATGGTCCATAGTCCAGAAGTGAGTCACATCCAAAGGATAACAACACACACAATTTCAAGATAAAAAACCCAAGATCATCACATGTTTCCAAACTATAGAAATACTGGAGACCTGTTATAGGTCTCCCCACCATTTAACGATTCACCAAAATGGTGTAACATAAGAGAATAACATCCCTTATACCTAAAGAAGACATACTTTAACTATTTACTACGAAGAAACGACTAAGATCAAACACCCAAAATCAAGGTAAAGAACTTACACAGATTTTTATCTTGGGTAAGTACTTTATGGTAACATAGGATTTTTCAAACCAAGAATCATACCTCGATGAGCTTATCAAATCAAATGTCAGTACCACCGAGTGTCTATCCTATCAGAATCAACATTATCCTAGTTACCTGAGTAAATTCCCATAGCCTATCCATGTCTAATCGGTAAGAGATTATACATCCATGTCAGTGCACAATAGGTCAATACACTCTCATAAGGGATATAATCCAATATATTAAAATTAATCTCTAACCACCAATTCAAACAAGAGGAAACTAGGGAACAATAAACAATATATCAAGAAACGAAACCATTGTTACCTCAGAAATCCATAAATGACCCAAACTAGGGTCCACAAGATATCCTCCCCAAAGATCCAAAAATAAAAGGTTTTAAAAAACAAACAATCCATAAGAAAGAAAAACACAAACAGTTTACACTTATAAAAGTTCCCAGTTAGAGTAATTATATCGCTAAGAGGGGGAGGGGTGAATTAGTGATACTTTTTCTTTTATGTTTATAATTGAAACAACATTCACCACCTATTAATGATTTCAATTTCCTACTGAAAAAAAACCAAACACAAATCAACAAGAATACAGATATTTACAAGGTTTACTATTCAATAAGAATAGTTACATCCTTGTTATGGTATGGAAATTATTCAATACCACACAATCCAATAGAAAAAAAAATCCTTGGATTACAATGAGTGTTATATTCCATTTCACTCATGTAGCACTATGTACACAATCCAATAGTGATTCTGCACTCTCTTAGCAAAAATAGGGAAAATCAATGATTGTGCAACAAAACATGTTACGTATACTTCTTTTCAATTTTCACAAATGTATTCAATTGAAAAAAAAATCTTCACTTTCTTACCCAAAAGTTGGAAAAAAATTCCTAGACATTACTATGGAAAACTTAGGGTGATTTTTAATCCAACAGAATACAATGATCAGATCTTAATACAATCTTCTCCTCTTCTTTTCAGTAACAAAGACTTCTTTAAGAAAGAATAATCTGGAAAACCTTCTTCACTTTCTAGAAATGTGGAACTTCTCTCTACTCTTTCATGAGAAATGAAAGTCCCCAAAAAAACATAAAGTGTTCTCCTCCTTTTATAGGATTGGAAAAAAATTAAGCGGGATACCAAAATAATTTTCCTGCTTCACTAAAGTTCATGAATCTTCAATTGTTCCACAAATATCAGGTATTTATTTGACTTCTTAAATGATTTATTGACTCTTAAAATATCTTTAAATATCAAATTAATCTTTTAATTCTTCAATTTCCTTGAATTTTGGTTTTTAATTCTTCAATGCGTCAAACTTTCTTGACAAAATTCAGTATGATTTTTCATTCAGAAATCCCGGTCTGATTTTTCATTCAGAAATCTTGGTCTGATTTCATTCAGAAATCCTAGTATGATTTCTTTCAAAAATCCCAATCCGATTTCATTCATAAATCCTAGTCTGATTTCATTCAGAAGTCCCAGTCCGATTTCATTCAGAAATCCCAGTCTGATTTCATTCAGAAATCCCATTCTGATTTCATTCACAAAATCCCTATCTAATTTCATTCAAAAATCCCAGTCTGATTTCATTCAGGAATCCAAATCTAATTTTTATGGGTATAAAAGTTTTCTAACATGTCTGATGGATGATTGGATGATATAGTGTTTTTGGGTATGATCATTTTTGGGTATGATTATTTCTGGGTTTGATCATTTCTGGGTTCGATCATTTCTAGGTCCAATCATTTCTTGATCTGATCATTTATGGGTTTGATCATTTCTGGGTCTAATCATTTCTGGGTCCGATCATTTCTAGGTCCGATCATTTTCTTCCTGATCTTGAGTACAATTTTACAAAAATAATTTTTCCTAAAAACTATCACCATCACCCTATCCTTTTCATCAATATTGCATCATATGTTTTACCACTTACTTATGATTTACATGAAATACAAATCAAAAAAGAATCATCACTTCCAGAAAACTCCTTCATCTCTTCTCTTCAAACTTATTCACCTTTTATATTGACCTATTTTAGATACAAAACAAAGTAATTCAATCAACTATCCATATCATCTTGATAATTATTTTTTCCAAGAACAAAGTGAGGTTATTTTCTTTCTCCAAAAACATTCATGATAACAAAATACAAAACTTAGAAATAATCACCTTCCTCATCAGTTTAGTCCTAAAAATATCTCCCTTTGGATTTTTTTGTTAACCAAGTTTAATAAATCACTAAAATTTGTATCATCATGAAATGGATTACTTATCAACAATTTTAAGCCTATGTGAGATGACTCATTACAGGAAACAAGAATCATTGACAACAGAACCATATTGTCCAAAAGAAGTGATTATGAAAACATCTTCAAACTGCATTCTTGGCTTCTCTTCCTCTTCTCTTTAGTCTTTTTTGGAATAAAAAACAAATTGTTTTCTATAACCAATCAAACAATTAGTTAGAATAGTTCACTCACAAATCAATATTGAATTCACAGTTTACCCACAACTTCCCCTTTTTACATGCATTAAATGGATATAATAATGAAAAAATTCTCCCCATTGAAAGCATTATCCAAAGGTAATATGAGATAGGGGATATAAATACATACCTAAACCTTGATAAGAAATAGTTTAGACACCCATGTTCAACCTCAATTTAGAAAAGGATTCCTTTGGTAAATGTTTTTTGAATATGTCAGTAACTTGTTCTGATGTTGAAACATATTCCAGCTTAAATTAATTCTTCTCCACATTTTCTTTGATGAAATTATATTTTATATCAATATGTTTTCAACAATAATGTTAAATAGTATTCCTGGTGAGATTGATTGTACTTTGATTATCACAACCCAAGAGAAAGGGTAACTTCACTTCAACAAGTAAAGATTCTAATTGAGTTTTCATCGATATAAGTTGAGTAGCGGCTTGAGTGGCAACAACATACTCAGATTTAGATGTACCATGTGTTACTGAATTTTATTTCTTTGATTTCTATCTAATACAATTATTTACAAGAAAGAATACTCTACCAGATATAGATCTTCTATCATCAACATTTCCTACCCAATCAGCATCTCAATACCCAAACAAATCAATAATTTTTTATCTATCATACCTAATACTTAAATTAGTTGTGCCTTTGATGTATCATATAATTATTTTTCTAGAAATTAAACGTTATTCTTTTGGAGCACTCTGAAATCTTACACATAAAGTAATATCTAAAACAATGTAAGTTCTTGAGAAAATTAAATAAAAAAACTTCCAATCAAATTTCTGAATTCTTAATGATCAATTTATTTTCCTTCTCCATATTTGGACATCTTTTTTCCCATAGAAATCATTGTGGAAATAGCTTTTGAGTTTTCCATGCCGAACCTCTTTAGAATTTCATTTGTATACTTTTCTTGAGAAAGATAAATGTATTCCTCCCTTTGTTGTATTTTTAACTAATAGAGAAAATATTTTCAATTAAATTTATGTTTAATTTAATTTTTTGAAATCCTACTAAAGTGTTACTTTAAGATAAATTGCCAAATTTTATGATATTGGTGGTATTTTGAGCTTAATAGTAAAAATGGCCCATTTCAGATTTTTAACTATTTTAAATTATTTAAATATTTTGGCCATAACATTTTATATATTAATCCAAATTGTGAAATTATTTATTTTTAGTATTTTAAACATCCTGGGATTCATTTCATCCTTATTTACAAAAATATGAATCAATCATATGGAATCTCAAAAGAATATCACAAGTTGGACCATGAAAACTATTTACAGATCTTACTATTTTTAGTTTGGGGTCCCTAAATCATTCATTGTGGGGCCAATTTTTATTAAATTCAGTGTGTGGACAAGAAAGTAGTTTTGGAACATCTTTTATTAAGGATAGAACGCATGAATTGGCCTCTTTAATGGTCATTAAAGCATTCTAATCCGGAGGTTTGCGATTTGGAGTCTGACTAGACATAATAAATTGTCAAAGTAAAATAGAAATAACTCTTAGAATACTTGTCCAACTATGATGAAATTTTGCAGAGAGATGTAAAAGATATTTATGAACAATATTAAATAAGGTTTCAATGCATGAAGAGGTAATTTAATGGGTCTAAAATGCATCAACTTTCGGGGTACAAATTATGCCTATAAAAGGAGGGGAGCTCCTCCCTCTCAAAGCATCTCATTCCATATCATTCCTTCAAAGACACCAAGAAGGATAACTTTTCAGTTTTCTCTATTTTATTTATTTTATTTTCCATTGACTTTTAATTCTTTCTTCTTCCACATTCATCTTGATTACCCTTACCATGGTGGGGTAAACATTTTGAGTGATTTGGGAAGGGTTGGTTTTCAATTTTGTAATTCTTGAGTTCTTGGACATCATTGAATGAAATTTCTTTCTTCTTCAATGTTGTTTTCAATTTAATATAGTGGATTTTATTATAAAGTGTGATTTTTCTTGAATTTAAATTCTTTTATTTATTTTTTTCTTGGTAAATAATCATTATCTCCCTCCACTGATTTTTTTGTTTATGTACAATGAAATAGACTATGGATTAGTGGTGAAGTACTCGTCGATAATAAATATGTGTAAAATTGGCAGTGGATGTTCTTGATTGTTTTGGATAAACAAGACCTGATCAGGTATTTCCCGAGTCAATTGAGGATATTCAATACAACTCTTTTCCACATGGAAGGAGAGTTGACCAAACTGAGATCTTGATAAGGTTTTCTCTCACCATCATAATTTCACCAAGGAAGTGATATGAAACGATTGTGGAAACTCACTTTAATAAACTCATAAGAAGAGTTTTGAATTAAATTGAATAAGGATAACATTATAATTGGGAAACCTGCCCTGACCAAATCACCCATTTAAAATCATAGTTTTCAATCATTTGAATTTCAAATTTCATTTCAATCATTATCTTATTGATTTATTCTAAAAACCACTACATTTTTACCATCATTTAAAAGTGACAAACTATTTTGTGAGCACTCCTCTTCGGGAGACTTCCTAGGGTTAATCACTATACTACACTTAGGGAATATAAAAATTGTTTTACCATGACCCATGATAGGCATGCATCAAACTTGGCGCTATTTCCAGGGAGGTAGTTCCACAATCTAATTGTAAATATTTAACCTTTTTAAAATAAAAAAAAATAAAAAAAATAATGTGATGTTTTCAAATGATTATTTCTCTAATTCATGGAACAATTACCCACTGATGAAAGAACCAATTATTGTCTCACCCTTTTCCATGGGGGTGGGGTTTCTTTTCTTGTTAGAAAGGTGAGGTTATTTTGGGATTCAAATAATGAGGAACATACATTTAATGAATTCATTGTTTTCCTGAGGGAGGACATGAACAGAGAAATTTTTGAAGCGATGGCCCAAGATCAAACTGAGTTCTCTCATTACTTTATAGAGTTTTATGAAGTTTCTAAGGTCTAAGAAGATCCACCCTTAGACTTCCCTGATTTTTCTAAGGAGATCTAAGAAATGGAAGAGACCGACTAACTACCTCTATCTGCTACTACTCAACTCCAAGAGGTGCTTTCCACTAAAGAGGAGATTTAAGATGAACAAACTCATGGAGATGATCTTTTCTTAAACTCTTTATATTCTAATTTTATTAAAACTAAATTATGTATCACCTCCCATTACTTTAAATTTTCAGATTCATCCAACTTATGTTTTTCCTTGGAGGCTGATTATGAAAAAGAAGAGGAACAACTATAGCTCCCCAAACATATTGATCATTTATTGGAAGGATCTCAAGAGGATATCAAAGTGGATTTTCATGAGGAAATAGAGACATAAGATGCATACTTTAAAAGGGGATAATTTGATATTGATTATTCAAGCATTAATTTTTTTCAAATAGAATTAATATTTGACATTCCTTGTGATTATTTCAATGATGCAGCTTACCTTGAGAATGCACTGGCGAATGAAAAATAAATTGGGAAATGGAAATCAAGAAAGAGGAGGACTCATTAATTATCCTACCTCCACCATGAATGTTGTATCTCATTCTCATGAAGGTGGATTTGTTATGCTATATCCATGTAGTCCTCAACAAAAGGGAACAATTGTGTGCTGGAAAAAAAATTGTTGGTTTATGAGTGAGAAACTTCACCCACCATCAGATTGTGGATAACCAATTAGAACTGCTCATCTAGAGGTAATCAAAATACAGGGATCACTTGGGGGATTAAACCAATATTTATCCTTCTTTTATCATTCAAATTATATTTTCATTTCATTTAATAAATTTCTCGTGATATTTTTTTTACTTTATTTAGGTTTTCAAATAAAAACACTTAGGAGCCTAACTTAATGTTTCATTTCCAATAAGTCAGGTTTTACCTCTCTTTTACACTTGCTTTCTTACTATAATTCATTTAAAAATATTATTACATGTTAAATCCGTTTGAGTTCATTGAGTAAAATGAATCATTTAAGTTTTGGGGAGGTAACCTTTTTAGTTTTGGATTTTCATTTGTTGTTTGGTTTACAATTTTTTAAAAAAAATTGTTTGTTTTTCAGGTATTTTTGTATTTATTTTAAAATTTAGTGTGTTATCAAAACTTTTGAGTTTAAATGATTATAATTTCTATTTTTGAAACCCATTTCAATGATTTAACCAATCTATTCCATGAAATAGAGATTAAATGAATGCTAAAATGACTTTGTTTCAACTTCAAATATGGAATTTCATGAAAAATACTCTGATTTTTAAAATCCCATGCTACATCTCACTGTCTTTATTTTTGAAATCACATTCCTATTAGGCTTATTTACCATTTTTTCATATTATTTACATTCACATCGTTTATTGAGATAACCAGACCATGCTTTCTTTAACAAGAATTTGATTTATTCCTGTCAAAACTTAAGGGTTTGAGGTACTTGTGTTTTAAATGATTGAGGGTTTTTTTTGGTTTTAATCCCCCTTTAAAAAATAATTATTTTTAGTATATCCTACCTTGCACATTAATCCTTGTATCCCTTTGAAGACATGAACAACCTGTTAGGTTAGCTACATTACAATCCAATTTTCCCTATTCAACCTGCTCTTGAAGTGAAATTGCATGATCTAGTTGAACTTAAGTGTGGGGGAAGATGTCTTGTGGTATACTACCCCATTTGGTGATACTTTGGGTGGAAAATTAAATGTTGAAAAACTGATGTTTCTACTGAAGATTTCATTTTGTCAAAAGTTATTCTTTTCTAGAGCTTTCATGATAAAATAAGTTATACCTTTCTAGAGCTTACAAAGTAGAAAGAAAGTTGTGCCTATCAGGAGCTTTCAAGAAAAACAATGTTTGAGAAGAATTTTTTGCTGGTGAAATGCTAAATTGTGCAAACTTTTTTTAAATTTTCATGATGATCGAGATAATTTTCTACAAAGGGGAAGATAATGAGACTATACTTGAGTGAAAATTAGAAAAATGCAATTTTTCTTCAAAAAGAGCCAAGTCCTCCTTTTTCGGAATTAGGATTTTTAATATCTAAATCCTACCAACCAGAAGCCAATAATAACCCTAAAAATTCCTCATGAGAAACAGATTTCCTTGACTCACATCGGGTAAAGAATTAGGAATTTATCATTCCTATGGTGACTCTTTCATGAGTTTGGATGCGAAAATCCTTATTGAATATTTATATTTGTGAGATGAGAGAAAATTCATGTGAGGTGGGTGTTTTGCGTGCATAGAATAAGAAATGAAGTGTAAATATATTAAATAATCTAACTGGTTTACATGAAATAATGGTTTTTTATGAGTCATGATATCTTTTTTTTTTCTTGGTATGGATTTGGTAGATCTCATGGGTATATGTTTTGGATTTGATTTGATTTAATTTTGATGTTTACTTGTCCAGGATTCCATTTTCTAAGTGTGGGGGAATTGATAGAGAAAATATTTTAAATTAAATTTATATTTAATTTCATTTTTTAAATCCCATAAAAGTGTTACTTTAAGATAAATTGCCACATTTTATGATATTGGTGGTATTTTGAGCTTAATAATAAAAATGGCCCATTTTGGATTTTTAACTTCTTTAAATTATTTATCTATTTTGGACATAAAATTTTCTATATTAATCCAAATTGTGAAATTATTTCTTTTTATGATTTTACACATCCTGGGATTCATTTCATCCTTTTTGACAAAAATCTGAATCGATCATATGGAATCTCAAAAGAATCTCACAATTTAGACCATGAAAACTATTTCCATATCTGTTGATTTTTAGTGTGGGTCCCTAACTCATTCATGGTGAGCCCAATTGCTATGAAATTTGGTGGGTGGAATAAAAATTAGTTTTGGAACATCTTTAATTCAGGATAGTATGTGTGAATTGGACGTTTTAATGCTCATTAATGCCTTCTAATCCGGAGGTTTTCTATTTGGAGAGTCTGATTGGACAAAATAAATTGTTAGAGTAAAACGGGCATAACTCTCTGAATACATGTTCAAATACACTGAAATTTTGAGGAGAGACAGAAAATATATTTATTAACAGCATTAAATAATTATTAAATGCGTGAAGAGGTCATTTAATTGGGATAAAATGCATAAACTTTCAGGAAAAAATATGCCTATAAAAGGAGGGGAGCTCCTCCCTCTCAAATAATCTCATTCCATCCCATTCCTTCTGGGACACCAAGAATGAGAAATTTTCAGATTTCTCATTTTTTTCATAGAATTTTAATGCCTTATTCTTCCCTATAAATCTTTATTACCCTTACCATAGTGGGTTAAACATTTTGAGTGATTCGAGAATGATTGGTTTTCTATTTTGTAATGCTTGAGTTCTTGGACATAATTGAATGAAATTTATTTCTTCTTCAAAGTTGTTTTCAATTTCATATAGTGTATTTTATTATCAAGTGTGATCATTCTTGAATTTTAATTCCATTATTTATTTTTTCCTTGGTAAATAATAATTATCCCCCTCCACTTATTTTTGGTTTATATACGATGGAATAGACTAGGGATTAGTGGTGAAGTACTCGACAATCATCAATACTTATAAAAGGGGTAGTGGATGTTCTTGATTATTTAGAATAAAAAAACTGATCAGGTATTTCCCAAGTTGATTGAATATATTCAATACAACTCTTTTTCACATAGAATGATAGTTTACCAAAATAAGATCTTGGTAAGGTTTTCTCTCACAATCACAATTTCACCAAGGAAGTGAGAGGAAACTATTGTGGAAACTCACTTTAATCAACTCGGAAGAAGAGGTCTTAATTAAATTGAACAAGGATAGAATTAAAATTTTAAAACCAAACCTGACCTAATCACCCATTTAAAATCATAGTTTTTAATCATTTGATTTTCAAATTTCATTTCAATCATTATCTTATTGATTTATTCTAAAAACACTACATTTTTAA
This sequence comes from Viscum album, assembly GCA_963277665.1. Taxonomy (NCBI): domain Eukaryota; kingdom Viridiplantae; phylum Streptophyta; class Magnoliopsida; order Santalales; family Viscaceae; genus Viscum; species Viscum album. Next base: position 825,529,830 of record OY728126.1, on the reverse strand, counting down.
CATCATTTAAAAGTGACAAATTGTTTTGTGTGCACTCCTCTTCAGGAGACTTCCTAGGGTTAATCACTATACTAAACTTAGGGAATATAAAAATTGTTTTTCCACGCCTCACGAAAAGCATGCGCCAGTAACCCAAGGGATCATTTCATTTCCCCCAGCATTGAAATTTCAAATAGCTTTTTTATTTCTTTAGAAAACCTTTCACAACTTCTTTCATCATTCCTAGCAAAGATAATGTTGTAAACATGAATAATTACAATGAGAGAATGCCCTTAAATTTCTTTGAGTTAATGGTTGTAATCCACTCTTTATTTCATAAAACTCATATTATTTAAGCATGTATCCAATTTGGAATACCATTCCCTCAGAGATTTTTTTAGCCCATGTAACTAATTTTTCAATCTTCACACATAACTTTAAACTTTACCAATAACAAATCCACAAGGTTGTTCAAAATAAACATCCCCTTCAGGATCACCATTCCAAAATGCGGATTTAATATCCATTTGAAAGATCTTGTAGTCTCATTGTACAGTAATAGAAATAAATATTATAATTGTTTCTAATCTTTCCACTAAAACAAAGGTTTCATCAAAATCAATACCTTCAATTTGTGAATACCCTTTTCACACCAATATTTCTTTGTTTCTTATTACTTCACCTTCTTCATTCATCTTATTCTGGAAAACCCACTTTGTGCCAATAATATTTTTGTTTTAAGACTTAGGTATGAGTTCCCATGTATCATTATTTTCAACTTGATCCAACTCTTAATTCATGGATTGAACCCATTTAGGATACTCAAATGATTCTTCTATATCATTCAGTTCCACTTTTGAATACAAATAAGTATGTGTAATAGTATTTTTTGTTCTTCTTATTTGATCCTTATGATGTTGATCATTAATAATATTTTAAAATTCCACCTGTTTCCTCAAACTTGGATAATATTTTTGAGTATCTTCCTCCTCATTGGAAATAGATAAGTCTAATTATTCTTCTTGAGTAGGATTATAGTTGTATGTATCCTTATCAGAATTTATTTCAAATCATTCCTTATCCTTCTCAACTTCCTTATCTTCCCAAATATATTTGTCTTCCTCAGATCTTTCAATTACTTTCACATCATCTAAATCAACAATTATTCGTGTTTCTTTATTGAAACATTTATATCCTCTTCCTTCTGAGGCATAGACAAGAAAAATTTTATCTTCACCTTTCTACAAAAACTTTCCATAGTTTCCACCTTTTTTCTTTATAATACATGCACTCCCAAAAAATCTTAAGTGTTTCAAACTTGAAGATTTTTCATAAAAATCATATGGATTCATATCTTATTGAGGCCTATATAAACAACAGTTTTGAATATAAACATCAGTACTCATGGCTTGCCTCCAATAGTAATGAGAAAGACCATGTTCAAGTAACATATTTCTTCCAATTTCCACCAAACATCTATTATTTCTTTTAGCAACCCCATTTTGTTGAGGAGTGTATGGGGAGCTATAGTCATGCTGAATTACATTCTTCTCAAGATAAATTTCAAATTCTTCACTTATGTATTCGCCACCATTGTTTGTTCTCAACTTCTTCATTGAATACTCACATTCCTTTTCATCTTTCCTTTTGAAACTTTTAAATATTTTCAAATCATTTGACTTGTGTTTTATATACATAACACAATTAATCTAAGTAAAATAATTAATGAAATAAATGAAATACTTATCTTTATTTGTTGATTATTTTCTCATTGGCCCATAGATATCAGAATGAATCATCTCTAGGGGATTTCTTGAACAAATCTCATGTTTCTTATACACTAAGTTTGTAATCTTTTCTTTATGAAAAATAGTGAAACACCAATCTATTATTCGTGGATAATCATGAACGTCTCATACACTATCACTCTTTGATAACATTCTCATGTTTCTTTGACACATTTTTTACAACCTTTTATACCACAATTGATTTTCTTCCACCATACTTATGTAACAATAATTTTGTATTTCAATAATATGAAACAAATTTCCTTTTGTATGTTGGCCTCTTATGACGACCTTTCCATCTTCTTCACTTTTTATGAAAAACCCATCTTTCTTGTAGATTAATTTGTTACCCTCATCACAAAATTGTGAAACACTTAGAAAATTTTGTATCATACCATCAACATATAGATTTTTCTTGGATTTCATCTTCTCTTTTCCAATGATGGTTGATCCAACAACTTTTATTTTTAAAGATTCATCATTACCAAACTTCATTGTTCCTTATTTAAAATATTTAACATTTTTCAACAATCTCAAGTCTCCTATCATATAATAAGAACACACACTATCAAGAATCCAAGGTTATTATCTTTTTGTATATTTCAATGTGGTTTCAACAACAATATCTTTTTCTTCTTCCTTTACTTTCTTCACCTTTGGCTTTTGAGAATTGTTAAGAATATTTTGTTGTGACGATAACAAAACAAGACATCTTTTTTAAGGTTTCTAAGTTTTTCACATATTTCGCAAATAGTTTTCAAGGGTTTGAACCTATTTTAAATCTTCACTTCAACATTTTTAGGTTTCTTTCTTTGAGGATATTGACTCCCCCTCAATATTTTCCTTTCATAACCTATGGGATAATATAAATGTTTTTGGTTAAACCAAAACATATTTGTTGTGTGTCTAAATCCCCCACAATACCAGAAATATCCATAGAATGAGTATATGCCTCTAAAACTTCCATACTGATTGAAATAGTGAACACGTTTCCCAGCACCCTTCTTGTATTTCTTTTCTGAGTCATCAACCTTCTTGTTAACAATCAGATTCTTATTATTATTTTCAGCCTTATCAGAATTAGAATTATTCAAAACTTTTCTAGATCTAGATAAAACATTTTCAATATTAGGATGTTTCGAAACTTTTGAATTCTTTACTTTGTCAACCTTGTCCACATACATAACTTTCTCATCATTATTATTTTTAGAAACAATTTTTTCTTTCTTTTCAACCATTGAAGGTTTTTTATGTTGATCCTTCTCAGTTTCCTCTTTTCGAGAGATTTCACCAACTTTAGTGATAAAATTTTGAAAACATGTACCTTTCTCTTCATCTTTAGAAAGTTTTAGTTGGAAATTTTCAAAATCTTATTCTTTTTCCTTTAGCTTCACTTCCATGTTATAATTATGATTCTTTTCTTCTTCAAGATATTTCTTCAAATCATCAATATATTTCACCAGCTTCACTTTATGTTCAGCAAAAAAATCTTGATTGGTTATTTAAGAACATTCATCATTCATCTTTTTTTTCTTTTCAAGCCTTTTGATCTTTCTCAGAAGTTCTTTAAACTCTTCTTTCAAATGATCTTCAAGTTGGGTTTCTTCTTCTTCAGAACTACTGCTTTCAAATTCTCCATCCTTCATTGTAGCAATGAAAGTATTTTCAACAATATACTCAATTGACTTTTTGGATTCAACATCACTTCCTTCTTCTTTTTCATCCTTAGATACAAAACTTATTCTTTTGAATCTGAATACTTTTCTATCCTTCTCTTTAGCAGAAGATTTATCTTTGTCACCCTGTTTCTTCCAAGATATTATTGGATTTCTTTCTTCTTCATCACTATCTTCTTATTCCTTTCTTCGAGGAAAATTTTCCACAAAATACAGAATGGCTCTACAATTGAATATTTTCAATGGAATTTTCCTTTTTTATTTCTCTATACCTATTATAACATTTTTAGAAAACAAGGATAAAATATCATTAAGGTTTTTACATACCTCATTTTTGGAGTCAGGATCACCAGCTTCATCTTCAACAATAATCTTTTTTGACTTTTCTTTATTAGAAGTCTTGAAATACATTTCTCTATCTACTTTTCTTTATTTTAATAGCTTTCTCCCATCTCATTTCAAAAGTGATGAGAGTTCTATGAAAATCATCAAGAGATAATGTTTTAGTATCTCTGTCTTCTAATGAAGAAACTTTTTCATCAAACTTATCGGGAAGGATTCTTAAGATATTTTCAACAAATGTAGAATTATATAACCTTTCACCAAGACACGTGATAGTATTTACAATTTCATTTACCCTGGTAAATAAGTCCTTAACATATTCATGCTTACCCATCTTCAAATCTTCATATTTCAATCTCTAGATTTTTAACTTTTCCTTCTTCACTTTTGTGTTGTATTCATATATGTTTTTTAATTTATCCCATTTACCTTTGGCTGTGGAAAAACCTTTCACCCTTAAGAATTAACTTTTATAAAGATATGATAATAGAGAATTCTTAGTCCTTCCACCATTCTCAAGATTCTTCTTATCAGCATATGTAAGTTGATATTTATCATTTATAAGGGTAAACCCAACTGTTTCATCTTCAAGAATGTCATATCCAATAAACATAATATATTTCAAGATTTTATCTTTCCAAATATGATAATTCTTTCCATAAAAAATAGGAATACCTTTACTGTTCACACAATTAAAATTCATCATCAACCTTCTCTTCAAAACTTCAGAAAATAATAAGTGAAAAGAACCTCCCACTGATACCACTTGATAATGCCCAATTAGAGTAATTTTATCACTGAGAGGGGGATGGGTGAATCAGTGATACTTTTTATTTTATTTTTCTAATTGAAACAACCTTCACCTCCTATTAAAGATTTCAATTCCCTACTAAAAACAAATCAAACACACATCCATAGAAACATGAGTATTTACAAGGTTCACTATTTAATAAGAATATCTACATCCTTGGTATGGTATGGAAATGATCCAATACCACATAATCCACTAGAAAATAATCCTTGTATTACAATGAGTAGGATATTCCCTTTCACTCATGTAGCACTATGTAGAAATCCAATAGTGTGTGTGCACCCTCATAGCACAAATAGGGTAAAACAATGATTATGTAACAAAACATGTTACATGTGATTCTTTTCAATTTCCACAAATGTATTCAATTGAAAAAAAAATCTTCACTTTCTTACCCAGAAGCTGGTAAGAACTTCCTAGACTTTGTTATGGAAATCTTAGTCTGATTTTTAATCCATCAAAAAACATTGATCAGAGCTGAATACAATCTTCTCCTATTCTGTCTGGTGACAAATACTTATTTAAGAAAGCACAATCCATAAAACCTTCTTAAATTGATAAAAATTTGGATCTTCTCTCTCCTCTTTCATGAGTAATTTAGTTCCCAAAAAAAACAAAAAGTGTTCTCCTCCTTTTATAGGCTCGGCAAAAAAGTTTAGGTAGGATTCCAAATGAATTTTCCAACTTCAATAAAGTTCTTGAATCTTCAATTATTTCACAAATCTTAGGTGTTTATTTTAGTTCTTCAATGATTTATTTAATATTCAAATATCCTTAAATATCATAGCAATATTTTACTTCATCAGTTACCTTGAATTTTTGGTTTTGACTTATTCAATACTTCAAACTTTCTTGACAAACTTTAGTAATATTTTTCATTCAGAAATCCCAGTCTGCTTTTTTCATTCACAAATCCCAATTTTATTTTTCATTCAAAAATCCCAGTCCAATTTTTCATTCAAAAATCCCAATAAAATTTCATTCAGAAATCCCAGATCGATTTCATTTATAAATCCTAGTCCGATTTCATTCAAAAATCCCAGTCTGATTTCACTTAGATATCCCAATCTGATTTCATTCATAAATCCCAATCCAATTTCATTCAAAAATCCTAGTCCAATTTCATTTAGAAATCCCAGTCTGATTTCATTCAGAAATCCTAGTCCGATTTCATTCAAAAATCCCAGTCTAATTTTTTTAGGAATGAATGTTTTCAAACCTGTCTGATGGATGATCGAATGATACAGTGTTTCTGAGTACGATTATTTCTATGTATGGTCATTTCTGGGGTCCGATCATTTTTGGGTCCGATCATTTCTGGGCCTGGTCATTTCTGGGTCCAATCATTTCTGGGTCCGATCATTTCTGGGTCTGATATTTTTTGGTTCTGATCATTTATGGGTTTGATTATTTCTTGGTTTGATCATTTTCTTCCTAATCTTGAGTACGATTTTCCAGAATTCATTTGTCCTGAATACTATCACCACCACCCTATACTTTTCATCAAGATTTCATCATAATTTTTAACACTTACTTATGATTTATATGAAATAAAAATTATAAAATAATCTTCACTTTCATAAAACTCCATGTTTTCTCTTTGAACTTCTTCACCTTTTCTCTTGACCTAGTTGAGATACAAAACAAAGTAATTCATTCAACCATCCAACTTATATTGAGTATGATTTTTTCTAAGAATAAAGTGAGGTGATTTACTTTATTCAAAAACATTATTGAAAACAAATTACAACACTTGGAAATAATCACCTTCATTATCATCTTGGTCCTAACTGCTTCCACATCAAAAACAAAAATATGGATCAAAATTAACCACATCTCAAAACTGATAGTTAACAACTAGAAACTCCTCCACTGCATGAAAAGATTCACTCCAATGCCTATGGCTAGATCCCCATTATCCTGAAGCATTTTCTTCCCCAAAATTAGGAGCTAATATTCCTGATTGAATTTACTATCTCGAGTGGAACAACTTACAAAACCTATAAAGGTGACCTCTATGGCCACACCATCCACAAACCCTTGTAGAATTTGAACAAAAACTATTATAATAACCAAGTTCTATTCACTGTAAAGATATAAGAGGCATGATATTTTCTCAAGAATGATGTCCTTTATCAACCACGAAAGAGGATTTCTTCCCTTTATTTTGTTTCACTAGCTCCACTTCAGATGAGAAAGCCTTATCATTCATCACTTGAGAATAAATCAACCCAAATGTAGGAATGGTGGTTACAAGGTCTGGGTGAAGACCTTTTCTAAAATAGATAGCCATACTGGAGTCATTACCAATAAGACCAGGTTTGAAACAAAACAAACGTGAGAATTTCTTGGCATACTCCACAACTGATAGCTCATCTAGACCCAAACCTAAGAACTCGTTAACTTTTCCCTACTTCACTTTCTCAGGATACTACCACTGAATGAAGACTGACTTTAATAATTCCAGAGACTTTAATTCAAACATACTAGAGGAAATAACAACATCCCACCACTCCTGGATAGGTCTCTAAAATAAGGAGTTGATAGACTTTACCTTCAATGATTCAGGAGTCTTAAGATAATCGAAGATCCCATCAACTTCTTCAAGCCACTGTACTACCCCAAGAGAACCTTGTTCTCCTTTATAATAAGGTGGATGAAAACCCCTATAATTAAAGGATAGGGTTCAAAGGATGGAAAGTATCTAGCTCCACCACTTGATATGGAGTTTGGGTAGAGTGATTGATAAGGGATTCAACTTATAGACAACGTGAAGAACTACCTCGAGGATTGGACCATTGGACCATCATTCTATCTTTCTTGAAGGGATTTTTGGGAGACATTTCTAAACATCAAAAAACATAGGCATATCAAATCAATCATCACAGAACACTCAAACATAGAACAAATGTTTTTAAACAAATTCACAAACTACTTTAATCAGAACATAATTGTCTTCATAACAAAAAAGATTTCACTATTTATAAAAAATTACTCTTTGAATTAAAAAATGATAAATCATGGTATAAATCAGTCACAGTTTTAAAAAACCCTTTAGCATCACATGTAAATTATTCCATGGTTTTAAAATAATTAAACTCGTTTTTCAATTATCAAAACCATTCTTATTATAAATCCATTACAAACCAAAATTCCTTCTTAAAACATTGTTTAATCACATCACATAAGAGTCTTTGATAACTAGTTTTTCAAACCAAACATTTCATAAAAATCACTTTTTGGCCATTGAAAACATTTCTCAAATAACTTAACAAAACATGTTTTAATACACAATTTAGTTTTCACAAGGGATTTAAAATTATTAACAAGGGAATAAATTTGAAACAACCAAACAAGAGCATGAAACAACCCACATTCATAACCTACATAACCAACCTCACATAAGTGAATCCAATTATAATAAAATGGATAAGGTTTAAAGTTTAGAACCAAGTTATAACTGTTAAAGGCTTGGTCGTATGGGATGTTAAACCATAAACCAACCTCACAACTATTCATAGATAGATTTCCATATCAATCGCATCAATTCCTTATAGTTTACCAAACCGTGAAAACATGGTGTGACTATGGTCATCCTTCCATTCTGGTTCAAAAAATCATAATAGATACCTAAAATCAAAGATAGTATCATTAGGAATATAAATATAATGTATCATTAGAAAACAAATAAATAAAAATAAATACAAAATTCCCAACATCCCTGGTAACTCAAGTCTCATCATGAAGGAGTGGTGATCAAGCACCTGCTCATGGACTACCTCTTATGACCCAACACATTCTTAATATCCTTTCTACCATGACTTGACCCAAACAACAAAAGGATTTCAAGGTCAAGTATTTTCCTTTAAAGAAAACCCTCCCTTTGATACCATTTGTGATGAATCAACCTGAAATACTATCTAAATTGATATCCAAACTGATTCTCCAATAACCTGAAGAGCGTTATCGATCTCCACAGGTTGGCAACAAGAACTTGGGCATCAACAAATAAAAATTGGGAATGATTTCACCCTAAAATTATTACAATAACAGAGTATAATGAGAAAATATCATCATATATATAAATCAATATATGCACATCAAAGTATAAAGAGATGCTAAGAAAATTAAAAGTAGAACATAACAACCAAAACCCACCTCCTGGTGGTCCACGACCACCCACCATGTCCCGAGTCACCCACCCTTGGTCACCTTAACTTGAAACCAAAAAGTAAGGTGAGAGAAATAACACCTTTTATAAGATAATAAAGGTTGCAAACACCAAATGGTGCAAGTAGGGTGTGATCTAAAGATCCCAATAGGATTCCACCAAATATTATATATAGTTACTACATAAGGTAATTCAAATATACTAAAATAGGATTAAAAATAAGAGTATGAGTATTAGTTTAAAAATAGAGTTTTAAACATTTAAAAATCATTTATTAAACTAAACATGTAAAAGTTGTCATTTTACCATTTAAAAACTAAAAAAATTTGTTGAAAATATTTGAAAACCATTTCATAACCTAAATTTAGATAATCAAGAAATATGAGAATATGTACCTGATATGGAAAGATGAACAATACTCAATACAACAGATTCAAAGTACATAATAACAATAAATGAAGCAAACAAGGAAACTTCAGTTCCAAATAGTAACATTGAACGTTGTCATGTATTGTGATCAAGTATATGGATTCTATGGGTACAACCTAGGTATGATAGTAAGTCCACCTCAGAATAGTTAATTAAATTACAACATGAATAATTTATAGGCTTACATCTAGTCTCACAGGTCTAAATAAAACCAGTTCCATGCACACCCACTTTCCTAGCCACAAGTCCATATCCTAAACCTTTGATGTTCTCTATACATCTACTAGAATGGTGTGATTCCACTAGTGAATCATATATCTAGTTCATATCATGTAACTATCAAGGTTACCATGATTATTAAAAAGAAGGGGTGAGATAAACAAGTTACGAGGATCACACGGGGATCTTTATTGACAATATATCACTCTCACCCCCAAACTCTCTCAAAGTAAATAATCCTTTTTAACCCCCCCCCCCCCACAATGGGAAGTATAAGAATAAAAAATGTTACTATTAAAGGATTATCACATGGTATAATTATCATAAAGTTCCAAACAAGCTGTCAAGCATCATCAATTTCAATTCAAAACCTTTTATACAATTCAATATTCAAAAGGGTAATAATACCTACTTCCTTTCACAATTCATTATTATAATGAAAAATGGGCCTTTAAAACAATCATTTATTTAAAATAAATCCAAAATTATTCAAAGGAAGTATTTCAATTTTTAAAGGATTGAATACATTTCAAATTATGGGTTTAAAACCTCTTTCCATTTGGATAAAATCATTTATTTCAAATAACCGAAGAACACCAATTTAAAAAAAAGGTAAAATCATTAAAAGGGGGTTCTTGGTTATTTAATAAATTTAATAATTTTAAACTATTTTGAAAACATCAAATACTTAAATTCATTTAATTCAAATCAAGTAAGTTCATTTTATAATAAAAACCTAAGCTAAAGCCCTCAAATCCACCAAAAAGTCCTTTAAATGTTCTTTTAAAATAAATCCAAACAAACATGGAATTTATCGATTCAAAAAAGGTGAGATAAATTAAATTCATAGACATTTAATTCATGCCATATTCAATTCGGAGAGAAAAGGGTCAAAGAATATTTTATAAAGAATTTAATGGAAAATTTTCATTGAATATGTGTTAGAAATCAAGAAACATGTATCTTTTAATTATCAAGAAACAATAAATCAAAAAAAAAGGAAAACCATAGAAACACCTACTTGGTAATTAATGAATACAACCACAACAAATTCGAGATGTTTTACCTTTGATGGTGATCACCAAATCTAAGAAGATATATCTTGAGAGAAGAGAAAAGAGATCCTAAATCCCATATCACAAAAAAAATATACCAAGATCCAATAAAACTCAATGCCATAATAACCTTTAAGAAGAAGGAATCAAGTGAATAAGGGAGATCCAATATTGATAAGGAAATAACTCATCAAAAGAGAATATCTTAGCTTCGATTGGCACTTCAATATGCCAAGAGATGAGGATTGAGGAACCAAAATGCCTCCAGAGGGCTCCCAAAATCCTAAGGATTGAATTATGATCGAGTGGGAGGAGTTTAGGTTTAATTCGGAGGGTTTATAGAATTTAATTAATATTTTAGTAACTTTAATTACCACATGAATAGTTGTAACACCCCAAGCTTCTACAGTACGCTTCTCTTTGAATATTGCAATAGTGTGTGTTGTACGCAACATCGAGTTCTAACACACCACAACCAATCAAACTAGCCGTTATGAATAGTAATACCCACTTTTTTAAATTTATAAATTTTATTTTACAAAATGAACTTAATTTTTGGATTCGGAATATCGAAATTAGCCTAGGGTGAATTTTTGGTATTTTTCTGAAAAACTTCATTTTTTTGATGAATAGGGAAACCACTGAGTGGTAGTTAAAAAATTGAATTTTTCATAAAAATTAATTTTACCGCTTCTGTGAGTGGAATTTCGAAAATCCAAGAGACACGGTTAATATCTAGGAGTAAAATGTGGTTCAATGAGATGAAAATAATTTTTGGTGAATAGTAACTTTTTTACTTTTATTTACCACGATTAAAAGTAAATAGGATAATTAAGGGTAAAAATGATATTAATATTACCCTGACACATGTCCTAATTCTATTGGATAAGCTTAATTCGACCAAAAACAACCTTAGGAATAAAATATGAACCTCTTTGGTCCACTTGGATTAGATTAGGACATTTATTATTATTTAATTCAAAGAAGAGTTAAAAGAGGTAAAATCAATGTTTTACAACTAAAACATTTTTAATACAGGGTAACACATAAGATAAATTTGATTATAAATATTCATTATAAATATAAATATATTTCTTACATAATGATATTTTATTTATAATTTTTAGACATTAAATAATTTAATTTATTTATGACACAATGATGATGCAGTAATTACCATAATAGTGAAAAATTAAAATAATTGATATTATAAATACACAAATAAATATAATTTGAGACTTTTTATGAATTAAACTAATTTTATAGGTTAATATGACATGTTAGGATTGATTTAATTAACTTTTTTCGAAGTAATCATTCTGTTATGATTTTCACAAAAAATCAATTTTCCAAATAGTGTCAAAATTGACATAAAAGAGTTTTTAAAACAAATATTATATTATTAATTGATATTAAATTCTTAAAAATATAAGGTTCGTCCAAGAGACTTATATCATGATAGGTGTATCATTAATGGACCACTTGGGGGTCTCTTGGAGGTATATAGTATGTTTATTAACTATATAATATAAAAATACAAAGTGACATGGTAAGTGTCAAACTAATTAACTAAGAGTTAAAACTAAAAGATAAGGTTAATATAATGACCCAAATCTATCTAAATTCTATTGGTTGAGTGGTTTTAGACCCATCCTCACCTTAAACTATAAATAATCTACTTTGGAGCCATTAGAAACCGAATATGAATTTATTATAAAATAATATTTCTAGCTTTTCCAAAGGTGCCCCTCACCCCTCTTATAAAAGTCACTCCCCCTTCTCACTAATTCACACATTCAAACCCTTTTGGATCGGCCAAACCCTGCCCAAATACTCTCTAAAATTCCCTCACTTAAACCTAGAGGCCTTAGTTTGATCAGAAAAACAACCTAAGGATCCCTTTTGATCAAATCAAAAGGAAGAACCCGAAGAAGAGGTAATGTTTTCACCACCCTCTTTCAAGTTCATTTCTTCGTCAACTTCTTATTTCTTTGTTATTACCATTATAAAATAATAACTCCAGTATCTTATATATATATTGATTTTATTATAAATATGGTACAACCATATTCAATATTCTATCCATCCTTTGAATGACATGTCACCATACGTGTGTACGTACGGCTTACCGTCTCCACGTCGTGGTGTAATTGTTATTCAATAAATTATTATTTGGATGGGTATAATAATGATGTAAATAATAAATATAAAATGATAATGATTATTTATATATGATATACCATCCAATTATATATTATTTTAATATCAAAATAATGATATTGTCGCTCGTACGTACGTACGGACTACCGTCTCCACGAACGTGATGAGATTCATTCTCCATCGTATCCATTCAAGTATAATTCTCATTTGATGATTAAAAATAATTTTTAAGGACTTTATATAATTCTAGATATGAATAATATACAACCTATCCATAACAAACATGGATTATGTAACAAAACATATAAAAGAAAATGAGTAACTTAACACTCGAAACGACGATAATTCTAAGATATTATTAACAAAGCAATGTTAAAAGATCATATATGATATCATATTAATGTATATGATTCTTGTATAATTTAATAACAATTATTTAACCATTATATAGGAGGTTAACCTACCTTCAACCAAGGAAAAGTACAAGGGAAGATTTTATTTCGCAATCTCTTCATTATCCGAGGTTGTTTAAACGTAATAATCTACTGGGATTTCTTTATCATCCACATTCATGTTTCTTAAAAATGTATTTAAAAATATTTTTACTATTTACAAGAATATGGGTTAAAGTCATTTATACCCTTGTTTGACTTTTTATAAGAGTTTTATAAAGGAATCTTTCCGTCGTTTTCCAAACAAGGCGCTTTTTAACCTTTTCGACAGAATTAAGGTAAGAATGTTTTTTTTAACTTATACGGCGGGTGCGGCTATTTTCCACCATTATAAAATCTTAGAAGCTTCCCTTACAATCTTATACGAAAATTTTCAAATTAAATGTTTTATTTTATAATTATGTGACTCTTAAATGATTTCAAAATAGGAAGAGATATTTCTCTAAAAGGAGTTTTGATTTCATCTATGTCAACATCCTTTGATGGATTTTAAGTTTATTTGGAGTTGATTTATTATGATACAAAACTTCCATATTGTATTGATGGTTTTGTGATATGTTTGACTGTGGATGTGTTATTTTTTTACCATACATGGTTTATGAAGAAAGTATTGACATTTCATATGCTAGTTTTAATATGAATGTTTATGTTATGTTTAAACCTATTCATATGAGGAATGCATTGGACTTAATAAGTGATGGGTGGAGCCCGCTATAGCTCCTCGATGCATCGGTAGGTCTCGTGAGACAAACTAGTGTCTTGGAACAAGGCCTTGATAAAATCTTATTTGTAGTCTTGGCACGAGGCCTTGGCTATGTGGTTATGATATTCTGGCATTATGCATTCCATCATTATGAAAGTGGTCATTAATATTGCATGTGATTATTCGATTAGTATAATATCCATGTGAATAAGTAAATGAAATTATTTAATTTTATTTTTTTGCCATACTATGTTGAAGTTAAAGTTTAAAAGTCTTCTGTTTTAGTTATACATTTCCTTAAATGTTTATTCTTATTTATGAAAGTTTCTGCTATATTGTTATCCTTACTGGGCATTTGAGATCACCCCTTTTCTATGTTTTATTTTTCCCAGGATGTGAAGAAGTAATTTATGAATGACCTGTAGGGATAGTATGAGGGGATAAGAGTGTGGACTGTGGAGACTATATTGTTGTAGTTTTCATTTTATGATGTAATGTAAACTGTATTAATGTATCTAGTTATTCCAAGGATACTAAACTATTCGGTATTTCGAGACTTGATCTTTCTTGTGATCATGCCAATGTTATGTAATAATGCACTGACTCTGGGTATCTAGGGTAGGGGCGTTACATTTGGTATCAGAGGAAGTTTAGTACAAACCTTGGAAGCTAGATTTAGATAAACTCTGATTAGAGCACATAGATTTAAGATGGACTTTGAGGATTAGTATAGAAGAACTTCCTAGAATTTTGGTATTGTAGAGATTTTGTGAGTTTTCCGAGTAATACATCCTTGTCTGGATACGAGCAGGTAGAGGCGGCTCTGGAACAGATGTACCTAGAGGTAAAACCCGAAAACACTGCTTTGATCTAGACTCGAACGAGAACTGGTGAACGACAACGGGTCTTGCTGCACTCTTGGTTACGACACTCCCGGGGGATATGCTTAGGATAAATCTCATTTTCTTTAAAAATCATTATGAAGGGTTTATGAGTATATACTTCCTCAAATAAAACATTTTTATTATTATGGATTATATCCTTAAATAGTTCAATTTATGTTATGTGTTTTATAAGTATGGAATTATGTATTTTGATTCATAAACTGATCTAGTTTATGCCATTGTTTAGAAATGGTGCCTAGTGGAAGAAATGGAAACCATATCAATGAACGCACTCCATGTAGTGATTTTCCTCCTACTCATGATAATTATAGTGGAGCTGGTGATGCAACTAGTGTTGATCAACTAATCACCATACTGGGAAAACTCACTCAGGTTATGAATAATAACCGTACCCGTATGGAGCACCCTAATCCACAACATGGAGGATCAATGTTAGATCGCTTCATGAGGCAACAACCACCAAAATTCAATGGGAGTACAAATCCATTGGTAGCTGATCAATGGATAAGTTCCCTAGAGAAAATATTTCAGGATTTAGGAAGTAGTGAAAGGGAAAAAGTTATCATGGCAGTTTACTGCCTCACTAAAGATACTGATCAATGGTGGTCATTGATTCAAAACATGAAGGAAGATGATGAAGTATCAAATATGGAATGGAGGGAGTTCAAAGATCTGTTTTTAGAAAAATACTTTCCTCGTGACCATCGAGCAGATATGGAAAGGCAATTTCTGAGTCTGAGACAAAAGGAGGTTGAGAATGTCGCAAAGTATGAGGCTAACTTTACAAGGTTATCAAGGTATGCTGGAGATTATATACATAACCCAAGAAGTAAGATTAATAATTTCTTTGATGGGTTAAAACCATTTCTTCGTCGAGCATTAGTCTCACAATCCTTCTCGTCGTATGAAGACATTGCCTCATGTGCTATCAAGACAGAAAAGGAATTCTCTAAGTCTTATGACTTTAAAACAAAGAAAGAGAAGAAGAGATCTGCTGATCAATCTGGGAATGGAAATAAGGAGAAGAAGAGAAAGGTTGAATATCCATCATGTGGTAAATGTGGGAAGAAACGCCCTGGTACTTGCTTAAAAGGAATGGGAGTCTATTACAAGTGTGGTGAAAAAGGTCACAAAGCTCGTGATTGTAAGGGGAAGAAGGAAGCTACTGATTTCCAATGCTACAATTGCAGGGAGATGGGACATTATGAAAATGAATGTCCTAAGAATTAGGGGAGCTTACCTCAGAAAAGGCCAAGGGATCAAGGCCAAGCTTATGTTATCACTACTGCTGAGGTAGAAGCTCCGAAAGACGTGGTGGAAGGTAATTTAATGGTTTCCTCAAGTTTAGCAAATGCATTATTTGATTCTGGATCATCGCATTGTTTCATATCTTCCCAGTTTTCTAAGAAAATTAGATATTTCCAATTTTATTTAACAAAGGAATTGTCAGTTAAAACTCCTAAGGGAAGTATCATTGCAACAAAGTTTTGTGTATCAGTCCCCATTAGAGCACATAAATGTTCTTTATCTGTTGATCTCATCGTCATACCTATGATTGAGTTTGATATAATCCTCAGTATGGATTGGATTTCGGATCATGATGCGAATATTTATTGTAAGAAGAAGGAGGTTATGATTTTTGATGATAAGGAACACCTTATCTTTAGAGCAGAATCGTTACCGCCTAATTCTTATCTAGATCCACCCCCAGTAGCTCAACTAAATTCAATTATTGGGTAGGAAGAGAATGAAATGACTGTGGGTGAGGAAAGGAATGTTCAAATATATGATGTACCTATTGTGAAATAATATGTAGATGTGTTTCTGAAAGATTTACTTGGACATCCTCCAGAACGAGAAGTTGAGTTTTCCATTGATTTAATTCATGGATCAAGGCCTATATCGAAGACCCCTTATAGAATGGCCACTGTGTAATTAGTCGAACTAAAGAAACAAATAGAGGATTTGAGTAATAAGGGATTTATTCGACCTTGTGTTTCTCCATGGTGAGCCCCTGTTCTTTTTGTTAAAAAGAAATATGGATCTATGAGGTTATGTATCGACTACAGGGAGATCAATGCTATAACAATAAAGAACAAGTATCCCCTACCTCACATTGATGATTTATTTGACCAACTGCATGGAGCTCAATACTTTTCAAAGATTAACCTTTGATCTGGATACCATCATTTGTGTGTGAATAAGGAAGTCACTCCGAAGACAGCATTTCGAACCAGGTACGAGCATTACGAGTTTACAGTAATGCCTTTTGGATTGACTAATGCACCCTATGTATTAATGGATCTGATGAATAGAGTTTTCAAGGAATATCTCGATGAATTTTTTGTGGTATTTATTGATGATATCTTGGTATACTCCAAAAGGTATGAAGATCATAAAAATCACTTGCACATTATCCTGAAGACTCTGAGAAGACATAAATTATATGGGAAGTTTAGCAAGTGTGAATTCTGGCTTCAGGAGATTTCTTTTCTTGGCCATATTGACTCTAAAGATGGAATCTCTGTTGATCCTTCAAAGACCAAGGTAATCCAAGAATGGACTGCACCGACGAGTATAACTGAGGTACGTAGTTTTATTGGTTTAGCAGGTTATTATCGACGTTTCGTCCAGAATTTTGCCCGGTTGGCTAACCCATTAACAAAGCTCACACATAAAGGGGTTAAATTTGTTTGGACAAAAGAGTATGAAGAATTTTTTGAAGAACTGACAAGAAGATTAGTCAATGCTCCTATATTGACTCTACCACCGGGGAATGATGGGTTCTTTATTTATAGTGATGCATTGAAGAAAGTACTTGGTTTTGCCCTTATGTAGAATGATAGGGTTATTGCCTATGCATCACGAAAGTTGAAAATTAATGAACAAAAATATCCTACTCATGATCTCAAGTTAGCAGCTGTGATCTTTTCTTTGAAGATATAGAGGCACTACCTCTATGGTGAAAAATGTGAGATTTATACTGATCACAAGAGTTTGAAGTATATTTTCTCACAAAAAGAACTCAACATGAGGCAAAGGATATGGCTTGAATTACTCAAGGATTACAATTGTATGATACACTACCACCTAGGGAAAGCAAACAAGATGGCAGATGCTTTGATTAGAAAAGATCATGGAGTTCTAAATAATATGAGAATTAAAAGGGATCCAATTTTTATGGATCTAGTGAAGATGGACATGGGAATAACCAGGGAAGGTGAAACATCAATGCTTTTTCAAATGGTTTCCAAACCATCTTTACTAGAAATGATTAAGAGTTCTCAGACCGATGATGAAGAATTTCAAAAGAAGATTAAAGCTGTGAATGATGGGAGATTGAGAGACTTTGTGTATGAAGAATGAATTTTGAAATTTGGGAAGAGACTTTGTGTTCCCGATATACCTGATCTAAAAAGGGAATTTTTGTATGATGCTCATAGTTCCAATTTCTCTATACACCCTGGGAGCACCAAAATGTATAGAGATTTGAAGGAACATTTTTGGTGGGACAACACGAAGAGGGAGATTGTTGATTTTGTGTCAATATGTATGGTTTGTCAACAAGTGAAAGCTGGAAGGCAACAACCTGGAGGAGTCATGCAACCTCTTCCCATACCTGAGTAGAAATGGGATAATATCACGATGGATTTTGTCATGGGACTACCAAAGACTCTTAGAAGGAATGATGCAATATGGGTCATTGTTGATCGTCTTACCAAGTTAGCACATTTTCTTGCTATAAGGGAGGATTTACCACTTGAACGTCTAGCAAGGCTATATATTAATGAAGTTGTGAGACTTCATGGAGTACCCCTATCGATTGTTTCAGATCGTGATCCCCGTTTTACTTCAAGATTCTAGAAAAGTCTTCATAAAGCCTTGGATACTGAACTTCATTTGAGAACTGCCTACCACCCTCAAATAGATGGACAATCAGAACGAACTATTCAAACCTTATAAGACATGTTGAGATCCTGCTCACTTGACTTTCAGGGTATGTGGGATCAATATTTACCTCTGGTATAATTTTCCTATAACAATAGCTTCCATTCGAGTATTCAGATGGCACCATATGAAGCGTTATACGGAAAGAGATGTTGCACACCAACCTGTTGGGATGACGTTGGTGAAAGAAAACTTGTAGGCTCAGAACTGGTGGAGGAAATGATGGAAAAGGTGAAGGTAATCCAAAACCATATCAAAGAAGCTCAAAGTAGGCAGAAGATCTATGCCGATAATCGAAGGAAGGATTTGGAATTTCAAGTCGGTGATCATGCTTTCCTAAAGGTATATCCATGGAAGGGAGTCATACATTTTGGTAATAAAGGTAAATTGAGTCCCAGGTACATAGGACCTTTCGAAATTCTAGAACGAATTGGGGTTGTAGCTTATCGATTGGCAATGCCGCCAAGTCTCTCCAAAGTTCATGATGTGTTCCACGTATCTCTGTTGAGGAAATACATGCCTAACCCAACGCATGTACTCACCTATGAGGAATTAGAACTGGAACTCGATCTGTCTTATTGCGAAGAGCCCGTCAATATTCTTGATACGAGAGAACAAGTATTGAGAAACCGGATGACTCATCTGGTAAAAGTCTTGTGGAGAAACCATAAGATGGAAGAGGCAACGTGGGAACCTGAGGAACTTATGATGAAGAACCACCCAAGTCTTTTCATGCGGTAGTATTATAGAAATTTCGAGGACAAAATTATTTTAAGGAGGGGAGAATGTAACACCCCAAGCTTCTACGGTACGCTTCTCTTTGAATAATGCAATAGCGTGTGTTGTACGCAACATCGAGTTCTAACACACCACAACCAATCAAACTAGTCGTTATGAATAGTAATACCCACTTTTTGAAATTTATAAATTTTATTTTTCAAAATGGACTTCATTTTTGGATTCGGAATATCGAAATTAGCCTAGGGTGAATTTTTGGTATTTTTCTGAAAAACTTCATTTTTTGATGAATAGTGAAACCACTAAGTGGTAGTTAAAAAACTGAATTTTTCATAAAACTTAATTTTACCGCTTCTGTGAGTGGAATTTCAAAAATTCGAGAGACACAGTTAATATCAAGGTGTAAAATGTGGTTCAATGAGATGAAAAGAACTTTTTGTGAATAGTAACTTTTTACTTTTATTTACCACGGTTAAAAGTAAATAGGATAATTAAGGGTAAAAATGATATTAATATTACCCTGACACATGTCCTAATTCTATTAGATAGGCTTAATTTGACCAAAAAAACCCTTAGGAATAAAATACGAACCTCTTTGGTCCACTTGTATTAGATTAGGACATTTATTATTATTTAATTCAAAGAAGAGTTAAAAGAGGTAAAATCAATGTTTTACAACTAAAACATTTTTAATACAGGGTTACACATAAGATAAATTCGATTATAAATATTCATTATAAATATAAAAATATTTCCTACATAATGATATTTTATTTATAATTTTTAGACATTAAATAATTTAATTTATTTATGACACAATGATGATGTAGTAATTACCATAATAGTGAAAAATTAAAATAATTGATATTATAAATACCCAAATAAATATAATTTGAGACTTTTATAAATTACACTAATTTTCTAGGTTAATATGACATGTTAGGATTGATTTAATTAACTTTTTTCTAAGTAATCATTCTGTTATGATTTTCACAAAAATCAATTTTCCAAATAGTTTCAAAGTTGACATAAAAGAGTTTTTAAAACAAATATTATATTATTAATTGATATTCAATTCCTAAAAATCTAAGGTTCGGCCAAGAGACTTATATCATGATAGGTGTATCATTAATGGACCACTTGGGGGTCTCTTAGAGTTATATAGTACGTTTATTAACTATATAATATAAAAATACAAAGTGACATGGTAAGTATCAAACTAATTGACTAAGAGTTAAAACTAAAAGATAAGGTTAATATAATGACCCAAACCTATCGGAATTCTATTGGTTGAGCGTTTTTTGACCCATCCCCACCTTAACCTTTAAATAATCCACTTTTGAGCCATTAGAAACCGAATATGAATTTATTATAAAATAATATTTCTAGCTTTTCCAAAGGTTCCCCTCACCCCTCTTATAAAAGGGAACTCCCCCTTCTCACTAATTCACACATTCAAAGCATTTTGGATCGGCCAACCCCTGCCCAAATACTCTCTAAACTTCCCTCACTTCAAACTAGAGGCCTTAGTTTGATCAGAAAGCCAACCTAAGGAGCCCTTTTGATCAAATCAAAAGGAAGAACCCGAAGAAGAGGTAATGTTTTCACCACCCTCTTTCAAGTTCCTTTCTTCTTCAACTTCTTCTTTCTTTGTTATTCCCATTCTAAAATAATAACTCCAGTATCTTATATATACTGTGATGTTATTATAAATATGGTACAACCATATTCAGTATTCTATCCATCCTTTGAATGACATGTCACCATACGTGCGTACATACGACTTACCATCTCCACGTCGTGGTGTAATTGTTATTCAATAAATTATTATTTGGATGGGTATAATAATGATGTAAATAATAAATATAACATGATAATGATTCTTTATATATGATATACCATCCAATTATATATTATTTTAATATCAAAAGAATGATATTGTCGCTCGTGCGTACGTACGGACTACCGTCTCCACAAACGCGATGAGATTCATTCTCCATCGTATCCATTCAAGTATAATTATCATTTGATGATTAAAAATAATGTTTAAGGACTTGATATAATTCAGTATATGAATAAGATACAACCTATCCATAACAAACACGGCTTATTTAACAAAACATATAAAAGAAAACGAGTAAGTTAACACCCGAAACGATGATAATTATAAGATATTATTAACAAAACAATGTTAAAAGATCATATATGATATCATATTAATGTATATGATTCTTGTATAATTTAATAGAAATTATTTCACCATTATACAGGAGGTTAACCTACCCTCAACCAAGGAAAATTACATGTTAAGGGTTTATTTCGCAATCTCTTCATTATCCGAGGTTGTTTATACATAATAATCTACTGGGATTTCTTTATCATCCACATCCATGTTTCTTAAAAATGTATTTCAAAACATTTTTACTATTTAAAAGAATATGGGTTAAAGTCATTTATACCCTTGTTTGACTTTTTATAAGAGTTTTATAAAGGAATCTTTCCGTCGTTTTCTAAAAAAGGTGATTTTTAACCTTTTCGACAGAATTAAGGTAAGAATGCTTTTTTTAACTTATATGGAGGGTGAGGCTATTTCATGTCGTTATAAAATCTTCGAAGCTTCCCTTACAAGCTTGTAAGAAATTTTTCAAAGTAAATGTTTTATTTTATAATTATGTGACTCTTAAATGATTTCAAAATAGGAAGAGATATTTCTCTAAAAATAGTTTTGATTTCATCAATGTCAACATCTTTTGATGGATTTTAAGTTTATTTGGAGTTGATTTATTATGATACAAAACTTCCATATTGTATTGATGGTTTTGTGATATGTTTGACTGTGGATGTGTTATTTTTATACCATACATGGTATATGAAGAAAGTATTGACATTTCGTATGCTAGTTTTAATACGAATGTTTATGTTATGTTTAAACCTGTTCATATGAGGAATACATTGGACTTAATAAGTGATGGGTGGAGCCCGCTATAGCTCCTCGATGCATCGGTGGGTCTCATGAGACAAACTAGTGTCTTGGCACAAGGCCTTGACAAAATCTTATTTATAGTCTTGGCACGAGACCTTGGCTATGTGGTTATGATAGTCTGACATTATGCATTCCATCATTATGAAAGTGGTTATTGATATTGCATGTGATTATTCGATTAATAGAATATCCATGTGAATAAGTAAATGGCATTATTTCATTTTATTTTTTTGCCATACTATGTTGAAGTTCAAGTTTAAAAGGCTTTTGTTTTAGTTATACATTGCCTTAAATGTTTATTCTTATTTATGAAAGTTTCCGCTATATTGTTATCCTTACTGGGCATTTGAGCTCACCCCTTTTCTATGTTTTATTTTTCCCAGGATGTGAAGAAGTAATTTATGAATGACCTGGAGGGATAGTATGAGGGGATAAGAGTGTGGACTGTGGAGACTATATTGTTGTAGTTTCCATTTTATGATGTAATGTAAACTTTATTAATGTATCTAGTTATTCCAAGGCTACTAAACTAATCGGTCTTTCGAGACTTGATCTTTCTTGTGATCATGCCAATGTTATGTAATAATGCACCAACTCTGGGTATCTAGGGTCGGGGCGTTACAATAGTTTTTTGGGTTGGTTTTCATAATTAGTACTAACCATGCACCTAATCGTGCACCCAAAATAGATCCCCTAAAAGAGTGGTACACTTAGGATGTGCACTTATTTTAACCATGCTTATACCTTGATACCCCCTTTCACACTTTTTTTAACCATTTAAAAACCGTGAAACGCCTTCTACTTAGGTTTCACACTTTGTTTAACCATGTGAAATCCATGAAAAGGCCTAAAAGCATTCAAAAAAGGTCTGTAAAAATACTAAAAACAACCCATGAAGAGATATAATCATTAGGTACTCAAATCAATGGGTCAAAACACATAAAAACAAGTAATGGGATGTTACAAAGGGTTCTATTTGTGAAGAACTTAATGGGATATAATGAATATCCTTTATATGCCATTTGTTTATGTAACCATTTTTTCAAAGACATTAAACCTTTATGGTTCTAGCATGAATCATACTGATGTGTAATTAATATTCATTTAATAAGATGTAATATTTATGTATGAAATTCTTGGGCCACCTCAGTTTCTGAAAATCACCAGTGTTGAACTGCCCTATGATTCAAAGGGTAAAAACATAGCAGTCTTCTTCATTAACCATCTTAATGTTGGAACAAAGATGCTTTTTCCTCATACAAAACCACATTAAGGAGCTTCATATACTCTTTTACTTCATAGAACCGCATGCTAGGATTCAGAAAGTCTAGGAATAAAAGTGTTCAACCCAAAAACAATTTAGTCCAGAAGGATATATTCTCACATCCAATGATACATTTTGTGTTCTTAAGAGGAATATGAAAGATCTTCTGAATGGCACTCTATAAATAGGACTCTACTAACCTCCCCTCTTGAGTATTATTCACCTCCCATACTTGTACTTGGTGTAGCTTAACCATAGTGATTTTCCCCTCCCAATGCATCCCTATATATTTTGGATTACATGTTCAACATGAATTCATCAAGTATTTTAAAATCAATGACACCTTATTCAAAGGGTTTCTTCAGTCATGACCGTCTCACCCAATGACACTGAACATTCCAGTGAGATTCCCATAGGAAACTATTGAACATATTTTCTATGTGTCTGATGAAAACTTTAGGAACTTAGATGACTTACATCACATGTAACCGAATATAAGAGTGTTCATTGTTGATGAGGGTGATACTCCCTCTTAAGGATAAGTGTAAAATTTTCCAAATTATGATGCATCATCTTATTGTTTACACCAGACCGTCAAAATAATGGATATGAACTATCCTCATGGGAAATGGAGCCCCTAGGTAGATTAGTGGGATTTTCCCTTTAGATAAACCTATATATATTTCAATAGGAAGGTATCTTCTAGAGGAGAACCTCCTTGATGTGAATACATTACTCTTCTACTTACTAATAAATTTCCCGCTCCACATTTCATAATCATTAAGTAATCCTATGAAGTTTTGGATTTATTGGGACCTTCCATTGATAAAGAAAAGCATATCATCCATGAAATAAAGTTTTGGGATCTTAGTGGGGCCAAATGTGACTCTAAATTTCCGAAAATCCCCCTGTGTGTTGCTCGAAATATGTGTTGTGATTGTAACCTGGATTCACACTCCAAACATCGAATATAGAACAAATAGAGTATATAAAAAGGAACTTTATGGTAAATTATTTCATAGATAATGAATGGTCGTGCTCTACATGGATCAGAACAAGATTTTGGAAAGAAACAGATGAATGATAGGAGAACAATGGAAGATCCATACACTCAATATTAGAATATATGAAGTTTAATTTGATTTCGGATAACCCTATATCCATGGTGAAATATTACAATTCACTAGAGGGTAGGGGGAGAAAATCTCTTGAGTTTCAAGACATCTCACTAATCACTACTTGAAAAAATGATAACCATCTAATTATTAAAAACATCCCCATAGGGACCACCTATTTATAGGAAAACCTCATAACCTCTATCCAATCACCATTCATCAAGTAAGCCAAATATTTATAGAATATTCCTCCATCACATGTTATAAATACTCTAGGTTTCACTAAATTTCCTAATGATACTATGGAAACCAGAACTCTACTACCCAACTATATCCAACCATTGTATATATCTTTCTATACCTCCCAATAAAGCTTTTTCATTGATATTCTGGTTTTAATAGTTCACCATCCAGGATTTATCCACCAAAACAATAGTCAACCCCACTAACACTCTACCAAATGGTGTATCTAGGAAAACTAACTAGTTTGACACTTGAATAATCTCCCACCTGAAGATTATTTCAAGGAATTCTATTAAGGAACCTTTCAAAAAACTCTTTCCTCATGATTATGTTGTAGTAGTCATATTCTAATCACCTTATATCATCTAATTCCCACTAATGGAAAACACTACCATAGATATTCCTAGACTATGACCATTTTTCAATTTGAATACCTAGATTTCACTAACATTAACCTTCGATAGTTGAAACACTCTATCTTATAGAATATTCTTGATGAAGTAATGCATCATATGAATGTGTTTATTTAATGTATGAAACATCAAATTATTATAAAGATGTATAATAACATTTTTTTCTGCTAAATCCTTTCAATTTCCACCAATAGACTCTTTAACCACATCATTAAATTCCCAACCTTTATTGCTACCACATAATCCACATTTTTGGTAGATAGTTTCACTACTAGTTATAGTCAGTATATATAGCTGACTAACATTCCTCCATAAGTGAACACATGGGATGTGGTTCCCATTTAGATAACCATATCTCCTATAACTTCTAAATCCATATATATTTGTTATGATTCATTCATTCAAAATTTCAAAGATGATTCCATGTTCCCTATTTCATATTGGAGTATCCACTTTACAACTTCTTAGAATTCAACCAATGGATTCAATAAAAAAATGTGATATGCCCTTCGGAAAAGTTTAGACACCAAAGAGTGGGGGTAAATCAGGTGTAGCTCAATTCTTTTACCAAATTTGAATTCTTATTGTGATATTTTAACCCATTTTTGGTATTTTAACCATTATTTGTTTGTCAAGAATCAAGTGGGTTTTCTCAAAAAAAAAAGAATCAAGTGGGTCTATTTTTTACCCATTAACAAATTCTTCATATGAAGTAGAATATAAATGAAATAGAGTCACATGGTATTTTTACAAGGTTGGGCCCTGAAGTGGGAAACCTGCTCCTTATTGTGATTAAGGTGTTTGAGTCAAAAATTCCCCACTATAATCATGTTATCAATTACATGTGAGAAGGTATCATCTTTCACCAACATTTCATCCCACACTTCTTCACTATAAAACACAAGTGAATGGTGTTTATATTGCATCCTGAAGTCTTTATTCTTCTGATTGGAATTACAAACTTCCTCTAATATTTGAAGTAGATCTATAGATAAAACTAGATGTATTTTTCATCATCGATATGAGATCTGCTTCTTTTTTATCATAGATTCCTCAACTTCCATGAAATAGTCTTCAATAATTCATGAAGCTCAGTATCTACTTCATGTCATTGTTCCCATATATTACATAGAATTTATTCACTTGATTCTCATAATCAGACTTTTTGGTCTTTGAATTCTTATGATATATCAAATATGTTTCATTGACATCATCCATACTCAATCACTTCTTCATCTTTCTTTCTCACTGCATCCACAATTAGAGTATTACATGAACTGATTCTTCTTTTTATTTCATCTTTGGCACACAATAACTGATCTTGGATTCTTAGTCAACTTCCTTTTCTTCTTCGATACCCAGATGGTATTTATTATTTAGTTTAGTATTGACTTATTATTCTTCTACTCTTCAGGAGATAATTTTTCTTGAGGGTTCATCCACACAAATTTTTTTTTTCTCACTCTTATTCAATATCTTTTATATCCTCAATTCATATAATTTATTTTCGATATTTTTAATATATAAAATAATCAATTATCTTCATTTCTGTGAACTCCCCTCTCACTTTTTCTCAAGGACATCATATAGTTGTGTTCCTGCATTCACTGGATATTCCATTTTCCTCAACAGTTTGTCTCTAGAGAATTTCTATAAATTTCCTTTTATTTTCTTCTCATTTTATCTCACCTGAATAAATCACCATTTGAATCATCTTAAAGGTTCATGATTATTTTAGTCAAATATATACCATAAATATATACATTAAACTATATTCCAAAATTGTATGAAAAATCATATATCAATTCATGATACGGTGTTTCCCAAACCTTTATAGTGTGGTAGCCTATACAGCTTCAGCTTGACCTTCTAAGTCACATAATGAATCACACCTCGATCTATTCATTTTTCATATAGTTTAAAAAATGGTTTTCTGATATTTGATCCATTAAATTCCAATTCAAGAATCAGTAGAATTATTTTTAGATTTATTTATTCTATAATTTCTTCATTTCTAAATCATTTAATTACTCATAAATTCCACTACTTTGATCTTATTTTCAACATCCACGATGATCATCACCACCAACCCTTTCATCTTGAACCATAATGTTTTCCAATGATTAATCCATTGAAAAAAGGCTTTTGTGTTATCTCAATATCTTCTCACTTTATCTTATTTAACTCAATGCTTGAATCATGTCATAAAAAACTTCATGATTATTTAAATTTAAAGGAATAGTGTTAACATCATCACATTTCATTTCTTCCTTAGAATATAAAATTATTAAAACGTTATTTTTTCATCCTTCAGTATTCTAAAATTTTTATGAATGGATTGACTCGTATGCAACTTTAACCGACTCCTATAAAGATTCAAATAACTCATGCATAGCTTAGAATGAATCATACATTGTCATTGAATTGACACATGCACATGTCTCCTTTGATGACCCGCACACAGTCTCATTTAACAACTCATATGTGGAGCCCCAATGGATCGTATTCACTTTTCCTTTACTCTAAAATGACTCTTACATAGGTTTATAAACATAGAGAATGAAACATAAATTGTTTCCTTTGCCTCTGAAATGACTTTTTCAAATTCATACTTAGCCAAAAAATTTATCTTAGATTGGAATTATAAAATATCTTCAAAATAATTTAGAATAGCATCAAATCGTCATAGGGAATTTTTCAAATTACTCTAAATCAATTTAAAATGCATTTAAATGACTTAAGAGATTATCAAAATAAGTTCAAATGGATTAAACTCAATTTAAAGTCACTTAACAAATATAAAATCAACTTTGAGTATTCTCATGAACCTTTACTACCATTGTAATTTCATATTCAACCCTTCAATGTCAATCCTGCATCACAGTGATATTACTTCACTGATTTCAACAATCTTCATGCTTAATCATCCAACGATGGAATCTTCACAAATTCAACCACTTCAAATAATCAAACATAAATCCAAGGATATTTTATCCACACTTCAACCACCTTGTATCCTCTTTTCTTACTCCAATAGGATCATATCATTATTCTACTTCAATAAGAAAGAATTCTCTTATAGCTTCTTTTAACTATTGTAGAATGTACTTCTCTCAACATTACCACTTCAACATATATTGAATTTTTTCATTTGGTGGATTCCTCCTCCATAACCCAATAATTCAACACTTCAACATGAATTGACTTTTCTCTTCACCAATACAATGAAAATAAATACAACTTCATTCATACATTTCAGCACTTCAATCTCCCCCTTTGAATTTATTGTCAATACCAAATCTAATTTCACTTTAAAAGACAATGTAATTCCTCTCCCTCTTATTGAAAATAAATGAAAAGTTAAAAATGAGGGTGGAAGTGTAAGGCTAAAATCATCTCCCCTTTATTGACATCATCTCCACTCATTGAAATGACATCTTCTCCCCTTTCCATTCTTTGTCTTTCTTTGTTCTCCACTTTTTTTAGAAAATTTGATAATTCAAGCATGAGAGAAGGATGAAACCACTTTCTTCTATGAAATGTTCCATCAACCATCAACTCTAAGTATATGTGGGATAACCCATCATAGAAAAGAAGAGTGTCCAATTTAGACAACAAGGCTCTCTATAAGAAATCACAATATGGTACCAACTCAGTATTCAATACTTAGGGGTTGTTTAAATAGTTTTTTAAAAAGTTAAAAGAACCTACACTAAACTCAACAAACACATCAAAAACATTTCTATGAAAGTTTATTTCTCCCTTATTTTTTATATAGTCATTCCCTTTAATAAATATTTTTAACAAAGACCACTTGAAAGAAGAGAGAGTTAAAGTCATACATCAACCTTTGCTTTTGTAGAAGTTGTCCAAAATTTTGGATTTAATAAGAAACAATAAATATATGGTTTCGTGCTCTTCTATGATAGCTCCCCCTCAAGGGATTCTCTCTGAACTTCTTCACCGTGGTTGATTTTCTCTAGAAATAAGCTCTATGCATTTGTGATACTGGTTGAGGACATATACGAATTTTGATTTGTAAATTTAGTTATTGGAAGGAGAAAACATGATATTATGTGAAGTATACCATGATGGATTGTTCTTCAGTGCACTTCACCTTAAATTTCAAATACAAGAAAGTACTTATCAATAATTAAGTGAATAACATGAGTCTCCTTCAGCTCTTCAATGTGAACAATGAGCCAAATATTGGGATCTAAATCCAAACAATCCTTAATTTTTAGCTTTAAAATAATGAGAACTCTTCATACTTACTTAGCCCTTAATTTTCCAAAATAATGAATACATGGGAAGTAAGAACTTTTTTTCTTTTCAACTTTTTTTTATCAAAAATATCATTCTTCACCTTAGAAAATAGGTCACTTTCATTTTTTATCTTTCTCTATCTTCTTGGACATTTCTAATTGGGTTGGCCATAATGTTAAAGACACTTTTATAGTATGCACAACCTTCTTCTTTGGTGTAGACTCCTTTACAGTAGCATTCTTGGTGTTTGGAGTCATTGTTACTTCCTCCTTAACTCTAATCAGTATTTCTTATTCATAAATCCATGTCATGCACATTGTAGCTATATGTCTAACTTGATTTCACTTTCCACATACATTTTCAACAAATTATAAGTTTCCATTATTTGGAAACATTCTAGGTTGTTCTTCGAGAGTGTCAACCACCAAATTAATCCTGATATTTCTTTATCAATTTGATTCTGGTTTTGATTCATGTTTACTCCCTTTGTCTTTGATGTTCATGGCCATTTTTGAAATGGTCCATAATGTGGTCTAACCTTCTATAAAAGAATATTCTCCTTGTTGGGTTGATATCCTATTTAGAATTATTTGTTGTCTTCTTGGGAGTAGTATACTCAATAACCTCCTTCATTAGTTTGCATCCCAGGGCAGACACATTTCTTTTCTTTTGTTTCTTCTACTATTGTAGTTTTGTCCTTTTATCAACATGAGAATTGTTCTTGATAGGTACATACCAATACTCATTAAATGTGTGAACATAGTTATTATAAAAATCATATAAGCTTTCAAAACAATAAAATCTTTACTTAATAGATAAATTTACCCTTTTGGGTGAAAATTACTTTTGTACTACAGTTTTACTCTTATTTAAGACTCTTCTCCCCCTTACTTTAGGCCTTTTCTGGTTTTCATAATTTGGCATGTTATGCCAACACTCAATAGTGATATTCTTGAACCTCCAACAACACAAATAGTATCCAATTAACCACTTTTTACTTGTAAAAGTAGTGTATCAAGATTTTTACCCTTACTATTTTAAGGTTGAAAACTACTCTTTTCGGCTAGCTTTGGGGAGATTCCCTTCTTACTTTTTCTCACATCCATCTTTGATGCATTGTTGGGTATTTTAAATTTTTTCTCTATTCACACTTGTCTAGATTTTGACTTTAGTCTTGCACTAGCAATCAAGTTAGAATTAGCGAAACTAGATTTATCATGACAATAGGATAAATTCCTCCATAAGCTAGTTTTGGGTTAATCAAGATATGGTTCCCATCTCCTTTTTCCATTGGAATGAGACTTATTGGGTGCTGGACTCCTTTCAAAAACTTGAGTGGTAGAATTTATTCTTTTATCATTTTGTGAAGATTTTTCTTGGGTGATTTTCAGATCCCAAACTTTAACATCTAGTTCTAGACATTTCAGATTTAGAATACACTTTGATTGTTCTATTTTATTCACCCTTCCTTCAAAATATCTCTGCATATTATTTATCTAATCCTCGTGAATTTTACCCACTTCTTGTAAAGAAATGTATATCTCTTTTATCTTCTTTGATTTAACTTCCAACTAATCATCCTTGTTGCTCTTAGAGGCAATGTATAGCTTCTCTGATGCATGCAACACTTTTGTAACAACCTTATTGAAAACATCATTCTCCCAAATAACCCTTTATAACATTTCATCAATAAGATAATCTCTTTCATTGAAAAGTGACACTGAATATTTCTTAGCTTCAATCAGCTTTGTGAGAGACATGTAGTTTTGCACCTTCTTAGGGGGTGCATACTCCATTGTATTTGGTTCCTCCCCTAGCTATGTTTTTTTTATCATATAGTCCCTTAATAAAATAAAATGTGTGTGTGAAAACTTCAATAGGGACTTTTAAATAGTCCTTAAATCTAGAATGGAAATCACTAAGTGGTTCATTAAATTCATCTTTATCACAGCTTGTACTCAATTCATCAGAAGAACAATAAATAGTTTCAACTAAGCACCTAACATTCTGGCTAGCTTCAAGTAATGGTGATTCCTCTTTGGAATTTGATTTTTTTTCTTAGCTTCTTGGCCTATCCTTCTTGTTTCACGAAGTCTTTGTTGGTACTTTCAATTCTGCACTGATATGGATGGAAATAGAATTCTCCATCTGAGTTCCTTCCATTTCAAATATGCAATTCATATATTAAGAAATAAAAATACATAGGCCTCAAAAATAGATCCAACTAGAGGGAACTTTTGCTTCGATACCAGTTGAGATACCTTCAGGACCAGGGCACACACCTAAGAGGGGGGGGGGGAGGTGAATTGGGTGTAAATAAATTCTTTTTCCAAGTTTGAATTCTTCATGTGATCTTTTACCCCACTTTGATATTTGAACCTTTGTTACTCATTATGACACAGGTGGATTTATTTTGTTTACCTTTTGACAAACATAGCATATGAAGTAGAATATAAATGAAAGAGCATTAGAAAACATTTTTACAAGGTTCAGTCTTGATGTAGGAAATCTACTCCTTATTATGATTGGGGTATCTGAGTGATAGATTCACCATTATAATCTTGTTTTTAATTACACTTGGTGTGGGGAGATATCATCCTTCACCCACAGTGCATTTCACACTTCTTCACTATATAACACAAGTGGATAATCTTTATACTACATCCCATGGTCTTTATTCTCCCAGCTGGTATAAAAAACTTCCCCAAACTTTGAAGTAGGTCTCGAGATAACATTGGATGTCTTTTTATCACTAATCCCAAATTTGCTTCTTCCTTGGCACTGAATCTTCGACTACCTTACAATAGTCTTCAAGAATGCATGCAACTCAATCTCTTCACAACATATTTCCCTAATCCTACTCATAATTTGCTCATTGAATTCTCACACTTAAACTTTAAGGTCTTCAACCACTCCAAATGGATCAAACATGTTGTGTACAATATAGAGTATCACAAGAACTATTTATTCTTCTTCTTTCATCTCCAGCACATTAGAAATGATCTTATACAGTGGTTCCATTAACTACGAACACTAAAAGAATAAAACAACTTGGGGACTCGACCCCACGACCAACGACCCACACCCCAACCCCCTCATGCCACCCCAACTGCCTGCGTTGGTTCCCCCTTCTCTTCTTTTTCTTCAATAACCGGATGATATTTCTTCTATAGTCCAGTATCAGCTTCTCCTTCATATTCTCTTCAAAAGAGAGTTTTTCTTGAGGGTTCCTCCACACACAACTCATTGTTCTCTTCCTTCTTCCTTATATTTTATATCCTCAAGTCGCGACATTTTTTTCTATATTTTTAATGTTCAAAATCTTCAACAATCTCTAATTATATGATCTCCTCTCACTTTCTCAAGGACATCACACGGATGTGTTCTCACATTCACCGGATATTCCATTTGCATCAACGGTTTGTCTACAATGTATTTCTAGAAATGACCTTCTATTTTGTTATGATTTTCTCACCTAAATAAATCCCCATTATATTTACCTTAAAGGTTTGGGATTTTTCTCATCAAATGTGTACAAAAAATGTCCACATTATTTTTTTTTTCAACTGTATCAAAAATCATGTTGTGGCATGTCCCAAACCTTCATGGCATGGCAATCCATACAACTTTAGCTTGACGTTCTAAATCACAAAATGCATCACCTTGATTTACTCATTTTCTAGCTAGAAACACAACTGGGTTTGTGATATTTGATCAATTAAAGTCCAGCACAAGCAGCAACATAATTATTTCTATATTTATTTATTCTAAAATTTCTTCATTCTTAACTCTTTTAATTGCTCAAAAATTCCACTTATTTAATCTTCTTTTCAATAGGAATAAAGATCAGCTCCAACTCTTTCAGCATGAACCAAAATGTTTTGTTATTGTTAAATCCATTGAAACATAGCTCGACTATTATTACAATCTCTTCTCCCATTATATTCTTAAAAAAAAATCTTGAATCATTGCATTATAAAGATTAATGATTATTTGGACTTAAAATAATGGCATCAGCATCATCACATTTCATTTCTTCTTCAAAATATAAAATTCTAGAAACTTTGGTTTTCCATCCTTCAACATTCTCAAATTTTCAAAAAGAGATTGACTAATGTACAGCTTCAATTGACTCATATGCAGATTCAAATGACCCATATGTAGCTTCAAAAGACTCGTATAAAACCATTGAATTGATGCATACACAAGTATTCTTTGATGACTCATACACCATCTCCTTGATGACTCATACACAAAGTCCCAACAAACTCGTATGCAAGTCTCAATGACTCGTATAAAACCATTGAATTGATGCATACACAAGTATTCTTTGATGACTCATACACCATCTCCTTGATGACTCATACACAAAGTCCCAACAAACTCGTATGCAAGTCTCAATGACTCATACACACTTTTCCTTTACTCAAATAAATCTTACGCACATGCTTGAACGTAGATATTGACTCATACATTATTGCCTTTTCCTCTAAAATGATTCGTATGAAATTATACTTAGCCAATTTGTTTTGCTGAACATAAAATTCCAGAATTTCTTCAGATTAATTCAGAATAGCTTCAAATCTCAGGGCCTACTCAAATCACACCAAATATGAGTCATCACCTCAAATCTATTTTTTTTATTATTTTCCATAAATTCACATTAAGGTTGAGTGAGAACCTACAAACATCTAGCTCCAAATGAAACAACCACCACAGAAAAAAAAATACAACTACAAACATATAATGAACCTAAATATTAACAAATCCGCAAATGAACAAACAAAAATATCATTCAGGATCAGAACCTAATACACCATCAGTCAAAGTTTCCCGCACCCCACAGTATTTCCAAGCTAAGTACTTGATGTTATGATCAGGTTGACACAGTAGCTTTTCCAATAAATCATCAATTTAGTACAATATGACCCGCACAAAGTCGTCAGTAGCAAAAGGCGCAAGGCCAAGGTCTAGAAAAAATGACAGAGTTTTTAAAACCATTGGTGTGGCTCTCCTTTGAAGCCTTTGAAGCCCTGAGGATTACATACCTTCTGCACTTTAAGTTTATCCTCTGGTGATAGGTGAAGGCGAATATGTTGATATTTGGAGCATTCTTGCAGAGGTAATAGTATCGGCAAATCTCCCAATGTCCATCAGACCAGCCTCTGATGGAGGACCATAAGCACTGACCAACAAACTAGCAATTTGTCAAAGAACCTAAGGAGCAGAAGCATTCCCTCTACTAGAAATAACATCATCAATCAAGGAATTCCAAACACGGGATGCAGTCCCAGCCTGCAACGAACCCCCTGCTTGAAGGGTTGGGGAGGGGACCTACATACATGGAATGACCCTTTCCTGAGCTGCTT
Source organism: Viscum album (assembly GCA_963277665.1). Classification (NCBI taxonomy): domain Eukaryota; kingdom Viridiplantae; phylum Streptophyta; class Magnoliopsida; order Santalales; family Viscaceae; genus Viscum; species Viscum album. Next base: position 825,494,802 of record OY728126.1, on the reverse strand, counting down.
CAACCTCTATGATGGAAGATAATTCATGAAAACCCTGATTAGGGCCAGTCTCCGAAGGAGTATAGCAGGTACAAGGATAACCTTGCTGCTTGCAAAGTATATAGAAGTCCACTTGGGATTTATAGGAATTCGATTGCTTAAATGGATACTCCCTGGCTACATCAATCCAGATAAAATCCAGAAGAAGTTTCACAAAATAAACCTCAACACAAATATTGGCAGGAACAGATTGAATCAATGATCTCATACACGCATCTTCATAGAGAAAATTCCCACATAAATCACCTAAAAGCTATAGAATGGCAGGATTGAAGAACAGCAGAAGAAGCCCTGAAGTCTCACGCAAATCACAGGAGGAGGAGGATTATGATCCAGGTGGAATTCATAGGAACACCGAAAGCGGAAGAAGCAATATTAACTGAATCTATAAGAAGGGAAAGACCATGCCTTGATGAGATCTCCTTCTTTGGAGACGTTGAGAAGCAAGTGTTACGAATCAAGGAATCCCACATCCATCCGATTCTTCTATCCCCAGACACTGTTGATATGAAGGGGGGGCTCAGGAGTAGTGGGTCTCCTTCAACTAAAACGAGCAACCAGGGAACAGTTGATAAATGCTGAAGCATCTGAAAATTCAAGAGGGGATATCTCGATTATCAAGATCTTGTCAACAAGGTTACGGACCTTCGGGCTAACGTGAATCATGGGAATCTCCAGAGACGAGGGTGATGAAGAAGAGGGAAGCGATGAAGGGTGAATGGAGGTAGAGGAAGAGGGGATCCCCTCCCGCTTCAGAGAGGGAGGGGCTGCAGCCGCCACCATCGATGGCTAGGTCAAGCCATTAAGGAGCCAAGAGAGGTGTGAGGAGCGAACCACTCCAAATCAATTTCAAATGATGTTAAATGACTTGGCAAATTATGAGAATAATTTCAAAGTGAATCAACTCAATTTCAAAGTATCTTAAGAATATGAACTTGACTTTGAGTATTGTCTTGAAACTTCACTACCTCTATAATTTTAGCTTTAATACTTTAATCTCAAGCCTTCATCCAATTGATTTTTCTTTACTGGTTTTAGTAGTCTTTAAGAACAATCATCTTAGGACAGTCTTTTTACAACTTCAACTTCTTCATATCCTGATCCACCAATCCATTGATGGTTTATCCACACTTTATCCAGCTTCTACCAATTTTTTCTCACTCCAATAATATCATATATTCAATCTATTTCAATAATCCATCATGCTCTTCCACCTTCTCTGAACTGTTGTAGACAGTACTGTACTTCTCTCAGCATTAACAATTCAACACACATTAATTTTTTCATTGGGTTCATTCTTCCTCTATCACCCAACACATCATCACTTCAACACACATTGGCCTTTCCCCACACTAATATAATGACAAAAAAATACATTAACAACAAATACAACTTTATTCATCCATTTGGGAACTTCAACGTGCTAACAAACTCTAGTTAGAAAGTAATTTTAGTCCTATTATAAACCATGTATTACTAAAGGATTCTAAGCATTGATGCATATGGAACTCTTTCTATGTACTTAGCCTCATCATCTATTTTGGGTTCCTTCTCTTTGGAATATTGAAGTGATTAACTAATGGGGTTGAAACACGAGTTAATCCAAAAAAAATTAATCTTTTATAAAACATTTTGGATGTAGTTCGATTGAGATAACATTATAATCCCCATATTATAACCTCTATTAATCCTTATCCACAAAATAATATCTCACTTCAAGATCTTTCATCATAATTTTTTAGACCAACTCCTTCTTTTTCTCTACTATTTGGTTCATATTTGAACCTACCACGAGCATAACATCTACATATAAGAGAATTATCATGAAATCTTCATCACTAAACACCCTGAAATAATAATAATGATTAGTATTTCATCAGAAGAAATATTTTTCTTCAATAAAAGCATTAAACATCTTATTATATTATCTTGATACTTGTTTCATCCTATAAAACTCTATTTGATCATGCACACCAAATCCTCATTTCAAGTTTCATTGAAACATACAAATTTTAATATGTAGATTTACTCCTATAAATCTTCATATAATATTATCTTCTTCACACATAACTTCTCAATAGATCTTCTACTGCAACCATTGTGAGTGTTGTCTAAATATTTTTATGTTTCACTACGAGAGAGAATATTTTTATAAAAGCAATCCCTTCGTTTGGTTGAAAAAATTTCACTACCAGCCATGCCTTATACCATTTACTACCATTTGATTCTTCCTTCAACTGGTAGAACTACTTGTTCTGATGTTCTTGCTTCCTCAATAGTGGATCTATCAGATCCCAAGCTCTATTCACATGTAAGGAAGTCAACTATTCCATCATTGTTGAATCCCATTATTTCGAGTAACTTGGACATGTTTCCACATCTTGAAATTCAAGTACTCTACCATCCATTAGAAGAAAATAGTGAAACATTGATTTAAACCCCCACACAGGTCTCCTGACCCAAGTAAATATCCTCAAATGTATAAGATTATTAACTTCTCCTTATAGAAGACTTATCCACAATTTACAGTTTTTGTACATTTTATTATATCAAAAATTAATTTCACTTCTAAAATATAACCTACCACTAATCTTTATGAACTTAATGGTACCTTTGGATAATTATTTCTCCCTAAAATAGATGTTCTCTCTAGATATCCGTCCAATTCTGTAAGATCCCGTGTTTTGAACCGGGTTAAAATTACGAATGTTTCTGAATTTTCTTTTTCAGTTTATCAACGGGTCGTTCTTTTTAAACCGAGCTCCGGAATTTTATTCCGAGTATTAGAACACCTAAAAATGTTGTTTTTTTAACTTTGATAGAAGTTTTTAGGTAAAGGGGAATTCGCAAGGGCGGTGCACGGTTTGTCTAACTGTGTGGCCAAACCGTGCGTAGTTGATCTTGGAGGCAGTAGCTTTCGCACGGGCGGCGCACGGTTTGTCTAACCGTGTGGCCAAACCATGCGAGAAGGGTGGCCGAGGCAGTATCTAACGCACGGTTAGTGCATGGTTAGTGCACGGATTGTCAAATTGTGCGGACTAACCGTGCGAGCACATAAACGAGATCCTTAAATTGTGGATTTCGCCCGTTTTTGCCTTTAGATGGCTCATTTTTCCTCCTAAGCAGCCATAACTCAGGATTACTCTTCCTTGAACGTAGGAGAACCCCTCCCATGCATTTTGGAGGCAATCCGAAGGCTTCTCTTGGTGAATCAAAGCCGGTTTCTTGAGGTAGGTAGATGTTCTTCTTCATTCTTGATCGGTTTCTCAGATCTACTTAGATCAACATCTCCTCTTCTCACGGTTTCTTAGATCTACGCCCGTTGTGGGTAGATCTAAGTGTGCGGATGCCAAGTTTGATGAGTTTTGGTCTTGGTCTTTCTAGGAGAAGTGATCTAAGGCAGGTTCTTGAAGAATCAACCCGTTTCTCTTGAGGGTTCTTCATTCGTTGTGGTTTCCATAAAAACCCTGAGGTAGGGTCCCAAATCCTTAACACTTTATATGAGAATTTGAGCTTCTTTTGATAAATTGAGAATGTGAATTTCCTTGATTATGATATGTCGATGCATGACACTTTTGATGTTATTAAATAATGCTACCCACATGAGATAAATGAGGACTTGAACATGTGTTAATTTTAAGCATGGGTTGCTATTTGGTTAAAGTGATATGATTAAATAGTTAAATGATTTGAATGGGAAGAATGAGTAATAGGGTAATTAATGGTAGGATTAATTATCAAGTCATGAGTTGTAATAAGATTGTGGCTTTTACAGATTATTGGAAATATTGAATATTTGACATGTTCGGGATATAATTTGGAACCTGGTAATAATTAATGGATGGATTAATTATTACAGGTTAAATGGTAAATGGTTAACTAATTGATGATTGGTTAAAGAGATAAGATTTAATTAATTAATTGTTGAATTAATTAATCTGCATGCATTAAATTAAGATTGTGAATTGATTGTTTGTTATGATTGTTGGCCAAGGGTACCTTTTTATGCGTGTTATCTTTCCATGCCTTAAGTTGTCTTGGATGGAGTTATTTAGGGATTTGATATGTAGTGTGAGATGGTCACTAAATTATCTTGGCTTTGTTCAGCATGTTTTGAGATGATTATGGTGATCTTGTAGATTGTTAAAGTCCTGGACGAACCATTGTTTGAATGGACGGGTTCAGACTTGTTAAAGAATTTGGATAAATAAGTGTTGAGGTAATTATTTAGTTAGCCTGCTAGAATAATTAATTGTTAATTAATTATTAATTGCTGAGATGTTGAATTGATAATTAAGTGTTGACTTATCTGAAGAGCGATTTGTGTTGTTAATTAATTGTTGAATTAATTAACGGATTGGTTTTATGGTGTTAGACCTAGTATTCTACACCAATGATAAATGTGTATGTGTGATTGATGAATGGGTTGTGAGACAGGGACTGATGCTCCAAATACTCACAAGGTGTTAGAAATGACGTTCTACACCAATGATAGATGTATGTGTATGATTGATGAATGGGTTGTGAGACAGGGACTGATGCTCCAAATACTCACGGGGTGCTAGACATGGCGTTCTACACCCAGCTTGCAAGAAAATATTCTTTTATGGGTCAAGGACTGATGCTCCAAATACCCATGGGTTGTGAGACATGGACTGATGTTCTGAATACTCATGAGGGTGCTACACATGATGTTCTACACCCATTAATTAACATTGGACTGTGGGTCCAATTGTTCGTGCATGAAATGAGTTTAGTGGTTAATGAAGGTTGTTGTGACATGATGATTTTGTGAATTGATTATGAGAAAGGGTTTAGACTTATTAATGATTTGGGTGAACCACTGTTAGTGGATGGAACCAGGAGCGAATCACTATTTTTAGTGGACATATTAGACATAATATATGAAAGTTTTAATTGAATAACTTATGACGCGTTATCTAAGCCAAAGCACAAGCTTGGATTCAGTCTTTACTTTGATTACTTAGATGGTCTTTAGAGACATCTTTGGTGAGTGACTTATATGGGGGATGTCGGGCGTAGGTAGAATCTCAAGACTTTCATAATAAGATTTGAGTAATTGATAAATGGAAAATGATTATGTAATGATTGTTGAGTATGCATGACAAATGAATAATGTAGGTTCAGACACCAGCTGAGGGCTGAAGCAGGTACTTGAGTATATAGTTACTTTGTACTTCTTACTTTATTTTATGCATGCCTTCATGTGTTTTAAATTATTTATTAAATGTCTAGATTTGGGGTAGACACTAGTGGTCCCGGCCTACTGAGATTTATATCTCACACCCTACTTGTGTCGCCATTGCACTGGGTACCCGAGTAGATTCTATTTGGTTGCAGGACTATGCTGTTTTCATTTACTTGGGAGTTAGGAGTAGAGGACCGAGTGGAGGCTCGAGATTCTTGAGGAGATCGCCATTGTGGATTTGAGTCATTATTTATTTATTTCTACATTGGAATATAAAACATGTTGTTTTGTTCATTGTTTTCTACTTTTGTATCTTTAGCATGTCATGCATGCATCTGTTATATAATTTGGAGTTGGCCACTTTTATAAAATGAGTATTATTTGTCTTCCGCTATTTGACATTTATGAGTTACTGCTTCTGCTATTGTTTGTTATCCACACTGATATAACATTGTGCAACTCTGACAAGAGGGTATAGTCTCCCCACTGACTATCCTTAGACCGTCGCTGCTAGTCAGTAGCCTCTGGCATACGGGGTGATGTGATTGAGGTCATGTGGTTACCGGTTTGACCACTGGATTAGTGGTGACATGGATCAGGGCATTACAAAGTGGTATCAAAGGTTTAGGTTTCTTTATTTTCCTTTGTCTTACTGTTTTGGGGTTGGTAGACAGGAGACTAGGAATGTGTCGACTCTTGGGTTAATTGTCGTGCTTGGGACTGATCACCTCATGTACGGGGAATGACCTAGTGTCCAAGGATGGGAATTGATGTTTGTACTATTAGAGGTTACAGTTGATATGATTTCACCTTGAGTAATTGGTGTAGTTTTTTTTGTTTATTGATTTTGAGAATTTTGAAAATAATAATTTTCTTGGCCTGATATGGAGAGGAAGTTTCATACATGCATCATCTTAGGCATTTAGAGATTCACATGTCATGCATATAACATGCAATGTAGTTGTATTAGTAGGATGCCTGCTAATTTGGATTGTGTTCCTTGGGTGCAATGCCATGTTTGAACTGCTTTAGCATGCCTCTCTAGATAGCATGTTTTGGTGATGGATTTAACATGCTTGAATGATTATATGTTATACTACCTCAGTTATTAGCATGTTTTGTTGTTGTTCCATGCTTCTGTGTTGTATCATGTTGTTGTGTTACTGCTTATGCTGACATGTTAAAGATGTTTTGTTATGGTAAAGGGATGCTAAAGTTAAAATGTTAAATGAATGTTGATTGTGTTAAATGGGAGCCAAAAATCTAGAGACAAGGTGTATGGGCGCCTTATCGATTGGTAGGTGGCCACCCATATAATTTGGACCATTAGGTTGATCATGTTAATTTCTGAATTGACTTTCATATCGATTAATGAGAGCCAATTTTCAATCCATGGAGTGTATGGGCGCTTCATGAATTGGGAAAGGACGACTCATATTAAATGTGATGTCTTGATGCCTTGTGAAATACTTTTAAATGTGAAAGATGTTTAATATTGATCTGAAATCAAATGGATAGCTTCCAAAATGTAACTGGACCCAAGTAGGTCAGTTGGGGAGTGTTTTTATGAGATAACCTGTTTGGGTATTTAAAATTCTAATACCTGTGTGTTTGCTATTGGGTTTCTTTATAGAGAACCCAGGTTGATTAAAATGGGATCCTCGTAGGTCACCTTATCTTCTTGAAAGGAATTTATTTTGATAAGTTTCCTGAAAATGAAAGAATGTCAACTAACATAAATGTTTTAAAAAGGGAGTTTTATGAAACTTGTCTGTTTTTCCTTGGGGCATTTTGAAAATGGTACTTTGATGTTTTGATTAAATCTTTGATGATTAAATATTTAAAGTGGTTAAATATAAGAGGCTTAGAATTGGAACATATTGTGGTGCCCACTGTTTAAAACCCTCATGTAAAGGGTAGTTCGGACTTCTCTTGAGTTTCCTTGGAACGGAAGTGTGAGTACTTTCCGTGGGCGTTCTTCTCCTTACCAATGGCCTTATGTTCGGATTTTGATCCTAGTGACTTGTTTGAAGTGACTCGGTTTAGGGTTGTCACTTTTTCTTCATAAGGGGCTAACCTGCGGTTGGTGGCGCCCTCAGAACTTAAATGCCTTGCTAGCGCTATGGCTTTTCTCACTCTTTTTAAGTTTTTGGGTGCCGTTGTTCTAGGCAGGACTTCCATTTTTCTATGACACCCTTGTTCGAACGGGTGGTGATGTGTTTCTTGACCTTGTTGTGGGCTTGAGCATTGAGTAATGCTCTTTGTCAGCTGATTAGACATGCCTCGGGCATGGTCGGCTGCTTTGTTGGTCATTTGACCCTTTCTTCTTATTAATGGATGACTGGTTATGGCGTCGTCCAAGAAAATGGTTGTATGAGGCAATATGACTCCGTAATAAGTCTTTTTGTACTGTTGAGTACGGTCTTGGGTCAACTCCATTTAGAGTAACTTGAGCGTTAAATAATTAGTTTCTTTTCAATACACAGAATGGTTTTTGAAAGACCTGAGTGTTTTAACACGCCGATCTTGTTGTTAATCTAGCACATTGGTGAGCGGCTTATCTTTTCTTGAGACGTCAAGGGAAATCCTAAGGTGGGTATTGCCACTTTGTTCACGATGAATGTTTTCGCAGGTGATGCTAAGCTTTTAGAACAGATTTGTCTGGTAATGGTTTGACTGGTCTTCTTCATGACCTCGGTTTCTCTTAGTGCGCTCTTCTGGACACGACAAGAATGTCCCCTATCTTGACCTCATCATAGAGACACTAAGATAGTGTCGGTCTTATGACGCACTACAGTTTAAGTGTTTTTGGGCTTGATGAGTAGTGTTATCTGGGTAGTACACAGGATGCGTTGATTCTTTGGGATACTTCTTTATTCCTGTTTGGGAACGGTTGTTTTTAAAATAGCCTTACGATGGCTTGACTTGGAAAATTTACCAGATGTTGGGTAAAGAGTTCGTTATGCTGGTGGATGGTTTTGGATAGTTTTAAAGGCACACCGTTAGATAAAGGGCGGAAGTGGATTTTGGGTCCGCGACGTCTTTTGAGGGAAACATGAGAAACCTGTTCCATTGTTTGATCGAGGTTCAACCTTTTACGTTGACAATGTCCTTATAATGACCTAAGATATAAGATCTATTTTGATGTTTGAGCTTTAGAGTAATCTTTGGATCTAGTTAAAAAGGCTTATCCATCAGGTTTGAGAAGGGTTAAAGGTGTGTTTGGTGTTGGGAACACAACGCGTCACTTCTAATGAGATTAAATGACCTTGGTAGGTCGGTTGTTTTAGTAGTGGTTCCTGATGGCTTCTCGGGGACGAGAAGTTTTTAAGGTGGGTATAATGTAAAATCCCTTGTTTTGAACCAGGTTAAAATTACGAATGTTTATGAATTTTCTTTTACGATTTATCAGCGAGTCGTTATTTTTAAACTGAGCTCCAAAACTTTATTCTGAGTGTTGGAACACCTAAAGATGTCATTTTTTCGAACTTTGATAGAAGTTTTGTGGTAAAGGGGAATTCGCACGGGCGGTGCACGATTTGTCTAACCGTGCGGCCAAACCGTGCGTAGTTGGTCTTGGAGGCAGTAGATTCCGCATAGGCGGTGCAAGTTTTGTCAAATCGTGTGGCCAAAATATGCGAGAAGGGTGGCCGAGGCAGTAGCTAATGCACAGTTAGCGCACGGTTTATCAAATCGTGCGAACTAACCGTGTGAGCACTTAAACAAGATCCTTAAATCGTGGATCTCGCCCGTTTTTGCCTTTAGATGGATAGTTTTTCCTCCTAAGTGGCCATAACTCGGGATTACTCTTCCTTGATGGTAGGAGAACCTCTCCTAAGTGTTTTGGAGGCAATCTGAAGGCTTCTATTGGATAATCGAAGCCAGTTTCTTGAGGTAGGTAGATGTTCTTCTTCGTTCTTCATCGGTTTCTTAGATCTACTTAAATATACATCTCCTCTTCTCATGGTTTCTTAGATCTATGCCCGTTATGGGTAGATCTAAGTGTGTGGATTCCAAGTTTGATGAGTTTTGGTCTTGGTCTTGCTAGGAGAAGTGATCTAAGGCGGGTTCTTGAAGAATCAACCCGTTTCTCTTGAGGGTTCTTCGTTCATTGTGGTTTCCGTAAAAACCCCAAGGTAGGGTCCCAAATCTTTAACACTTTATATGAGAATTTGAGCTCCTTTTGATAAATTGAGAATGTGAGTTTCCTTGATTATGATATGTCAATTCATGGCACTTTTGATGTTATTAAATAATGCTACCCACATGAGATAAATGGGGACTTGAACATGTGTTAATTTTAAGCATGGGTTGCTATTTTGTTAAAGTGATATGATTAAATAGTTAAATTATTTGAATGGGAAGAATGAGTAATAGGGTAATTAATGGTAGGATTAATTATCAAGTCATGAGTTGGAATAAGATTGTGGCTTTTATAGATTATTGGGAATATTGAATATTTGACATGTTCAGGATATAATTTGGAACCTGGTAATAATTAATGGATGGATTAATTATTACAGGTTAAATGGTAAATGGTTAACTAATTGATGATTGGTTAAAGAGATAAAATTTAATTAATTAATTGTTGAATTAATTAATTTTCATGCATTAAATTAGGATTGTGAATTGATTGTTTGTTACGATTGTCAGCCAAGGGTACCTTTTTATGCTTGTTATCTTTCCATGCCTTAAGTTGTCTTGGATAGAGTTATTTAGGGAATTGATATGTAGTGTGAGATGGTCACTAAATTTTCTTGGCTTTGTTCAGCATCTTTTGAGATGATTATGGTGAACTTGTAGATTGTTGAAGTCCTGGACAAACCATTGTTTGAATGGATGGGTTCAGACTTGTTAAAGAATTTGGATAAATAAGTGTTGAGTTAATTATTCAGTTAGCATGCTAGAACAATTAATTGTTAATTAATTATTAATTGATGAGATGTTGAATTGATAATTAAGTGTTGACTTATCTGAAGAGAGATTTGTGTTGTTAATTAATTGTTTAATTAATTAATGGGTTGTTTTTATGGTGTTAGACCTGGTATTCGACACCAATGATAAATGTGTATGTGTGATTGATGAATGGGTTGTGAGACAGGGACTGATGCTCCAAATACTCACAAGGTGTTAGAAATGACGTTTTACACCAATGATAGATGTATGTGTATGATTGATTAATGGGTTGTGAGATAGGGATTGATGCTCCAAATACTCACGGGGCACTAGACATGGCTTTCTACACCTAGCTTGCAAGAAAATATTCTTTTATGGGTAAGGGACTGATGCTCTAAATACCCATGGGTTTTGAGACATGGACTGATGCTCTGAATACTCACCAGGGTGCTAGACATGATGTTATACACACATTAAGTAACATTAGATAGTGGGTCCAATTGTTCGTGCATGAAATGAGTTTAATGGTTAATGAAGGCTATTGTGACATAATGATTTTGTGAATTGATTATGGGAAAGGGTTTAGACTTATTAATGATTTGGGTGAACCACTGTTAGTGGACGGACCCAGGAGTGAATCACTATTTTTAGTGGATGGCTTAGACATAATATATGAATGTTTTAATTGAATAACTTATGACGCGTTATCGAAGACAAAGCACAGGCTTGGATTCTGTCTTTACATTGATTACTTAGATGGTCTTTAGAGACATCTTTGGTGAGTGACTTATACGGGGGATGTCGGGCGTAGGTAGAATCTCAAGATTTTCATAATAAGATTTGAGTAATTGATTAATGGAAAATGATTATGTAATGATTGTTGAGTATGCATGACAAATGAATAGTGCAGGTTCAGACACCAGCTGAGGGTTGAAGCAGGTACTTGAGTATATAGTTACTTTTTACTACTTACTTTATTTTATGCATGCCTTTACGTGTTTTAAATTATTTATTAAATGTCTGGATTTGGGGTAGACACTGGTGGTCCTGGCTTACTGAGATTTATATCTCACACCCTACTCGGGTCGCCTTTTCACTGGGTACTAGAGTATATTCTCTTTGGTTGTAGGAATATTCTATTTGCATTTACTTGGGAGTTAGGAGCAGAGGACCGAGCGGAGGCTCGGGATGCTCAAGGAGATCGCCCTTAGGGATTTGAGTCATTATTTATTTATTTCTGCATTGGAATGTAAAACATGCTGTTTTGTTCACTACTTTTTACTTTTGTATCTTTAGCATGTCATGCTTCCATCTGTTGTATAATTTGGCCTTGAACACTTTTATAAAATGAGTATTATTTGTCTTTCACTGTTTTTCATTTATGAGTTACTGCTTCCGCTATTGTTTGTTATCCGCACTGATATACCGCTGTGCAACTCTGACAAGAAGGTATAGTCTCCCCACTGAATATCCTTAGAACCTCGCTGCTAGTCAGAAGCCTCTGGCGTACGAGGAGATGCGCTTTAGTTCATGTGGCGACCGGTCCGGCCATCAGATTAGTGGTTACCCGGATCGGGACGTTACAAATTCCACATGTTCAACCCATTTTGATTCATTGTTCTCAATAGTGTCTTCTACCAAGTGTCAATAATTTTACATGATACCTTCATTAAATATGGTATCTTAACTTCTAATGGAATTGTGTATATTATTATCCCAAAGATGAAATCCAAAGTTTCATCACCATACCTCATTAGAAACATGAATTGACTTATCTTTTAGCTTTTCCCTTTTTCATGCATCAACATGGACATAAATGATACTTAAAAATATTTTAAAGTGTGTGAAATATAGTGTCTTACCACTCTAATATTCCTATATAAAATCATTCACCATTAATACAAATAGACACCTATTTATTAGATAAGTTGTGACATTTATTGCTTCTACCCAAAGCTCATTTAGAAACTAGAATGCATCTTAGTGATTCAGGATCTCTCATTCAGTATCATGTTCATTTATTTTACCATTCCATTCTAAAATTGTATATTGGGTACTATATTTTCAAACTTAATTCCCTTATTTATGTCTAATTTATTGAATTCTTTTATGTAATATTCACCACTATTTTAATACCTCTATTTTTTTGTTTAAAATAGGTATCATTTTCCACCACGACACCCTATATAATGAATATTCTGAAGACTCCCGACTTATGTTTTGGAATGTATACCCACACATTCTATATATCATATTTGATAATGGTAACATAACACAGTGAACCACCATGATAATGTATAAGAGTTAACCCTGATATATCTGTATGAACAAGCTTCAACTTCTGAGACAATGATCCCTATCATTAAACAAAAAAAAATAGATTGTTTTACGCATTCTAAGGATATAATCTTCATATTCTCCATAATCTATCTTATTGAGTTAAAATTTTCCTTTATAATACAAGACTCTAATGCCTTTATCTCTCATGGGTCCAAGAACATAATTCCATAGTTGGGAATATCTTATAAATAAATAGGTAACAATTTTCCTCTGCGATATAACTATCAGATACGATATTCCATCTCTTACACATTTGGATACCACTGTGGAACCATTTTTGATTTTTTATAATCCCGCTATAAATTTCATATAGAACACATCATCATTTAGTTTTCCTATAAAAATTAGATTCTTTACTACACCAAAAGCAGTATTTAGTGGTGGTTTATTAAAACGATGTGATTTTTTTTAAATAATTTAGTGGCGGTTTGTTAAAAACCACCGCTAAAAATTTCATTTTTTTCAAAAGCCCAAAACTTCTCCCCTGAACCCCGCACTCCCCCCGACCCCTACAATCCCCCAACCCCTTTTAGCCCTACCCCTCGCCACGCCTCACCATCATGCCTTGCCGCCAGTCCCGAGCCTCACCACCCCTCGACACGCTTCGCCGCCCCTCGCCGCTTCTCACCACTGATCCTAAGCCTTTTCACCCCTCTATTGTGGCTTCTAAACTCTTTGATCATCAAAATACATATACCCATTAATCAAGGTAACTTATTTTTCCCGTTTTCTCTATTATTTTGATTATTTATTTTGTGTTATACCAATTGATGTGTTATCATGATATTTTTAATTGTTATTAAATATTGTGTCCTTACCTAAATAATTTATTAATTTTCTCATTTTAGAATTATGTAATTGTTATTAAGCATGCGAAATTATTTTATCTATTTCTTTATACATAACTTGAAATATTTCTATTTAGGTTTTTAATTTAGGGATAAACTACTAATGACATGGATACATGCTTGAAATAATTGAAAAAACATCAAGTTGTTATGTTATATTAAACTAGAAGTAAGTTACTCATGTTAATTATTACATGCTTCGGATTATTAAAGAAATTTATACATGGATATGTTATATAAATAGGGGAGTTGATTTGGTATGCCATGTTGTTACTTGGATAAAATATAAAGCATTTTTTTATTTTGGTTTTAGGTTAGGAAAGGAAGTTAAGATGTTTCATTTATGGTATGCCATCATTAATAAATTATGTAAGAATAAATTGGGTTTTTAATAAAAACAGTAATAATATTTATATTAGTTTCATTTACTTTGAAAAAGTGTTGAGTAAAAACTTTGGTTTTGAACAAAAATTCAATTTTATAAACACCAATTGTATTTATTTTGTATGATTTTCATGAACCCAAACATTAAATTGAAAAAACACTTTTCTCACTCTATTTATAAAATTTTTCAGGTATGTGTTAGTTCATGAACCAAACTTTACTTATATATGATATTCTATGTTGAAAACATATCCTTTTAGAGTTTTTATTATTTTTTATAATTTAATCACATTTATCAATTTTTACCTATACTTGATTCAATTGGTATGTCTTAAGATGTAAACATATTTTGTATAAATGGAACACTTATTATATTGAAAGGGTTCAATATGTAAAAACCTTTTTTCCTTGGATACTACCTATTTTTATAAATAGTTTTTCCCAAAATTATGTTTTAAAACATTGAAAACTTATTTGGATGAAGAACACATATTTTTTCTTTTAGAATGCATTTTTTTAACTTAATCCAAGACATGTTCTTTGATTGGTATGTTACTAGTATATATTAGTTGTTTTTTATTCCATGTCTTATACGTTGCTTGGGTCACTACTAGTATGCATCAATTATATCATATTCCATCTCTTATAGTTTATTTGGATAGATACTGGCATGATTTGATGAATTTCAAATTAAAATAGGTATTTAGATTATCTTATTGGATTTGTTCTTTAGATATGTGATATTGGATTATTTCATGCTGATATTATAAATGCTTTCCCTGATAAAAATATTTTTATAAAAGATAGGATTTTTCATATAGTGTGGAATGATGTTCTTCTTTAATAAATGTTTTCCATAACCAAAACATATGTATTTAGTTTTTGAATTATTGTTTATCCTAATATTTATTCAAAATATTCATTTTTTCATTATTTTTTTTATTATAATATATAATTTATATTTTTAAAAAATATTTTTTATCAGAATAGAGAGAATATGGATTTATGATACTGATTGGATCTTAATCGAGTTTCAAATTAAGTATTTTTTAAATTTTTTATTTAATAATGATTCAAATGGATGAATTATACACTTCCCTTGTTATAGTTGCATTGGAATACCTTGGTTAATTCTTAATATAGAGATTTACCATATAAATTTTTTTTTCCAGATAAAGCATTATGTTTGGTATTAAAATTGAGTGAAACAAGTCTCAGTATATTCATGATTAAAATGAAAGGAGTGGAATGAAGAATTCGATATTTTACGGGTTTCCATTTATCCATCCTCACGAGAAATAAAATGTAACATAAAAAGAAGACAATGGGATGATTAAACATGATACAACTGATGAAAATAATGATGTTTAGAGAGTAAAAAAATGACGGATGATGTAAGGAATCTTGTATATCAAGCATGTGGTAAAATAAATTAGTTGGAAATTTTAATGTGATTGTATCATAGGAAAAACATGTATGTAATTTCTAGTATTGGCGTCAATTATATTCTTACCTTTACGCAAGTGATTCTTACCTTTACACAAGTGTTTCTTACCTTTACACAAGTATTGCTTACCTCAATGCAAGTGCTAAGCTACCCTTAAGCGGCATGAAAAAAATGTAAGTTACCATTGTGTAGTGAACTAGCTACCTTTAAATAGTGTATGGAATTTATTTTTTTCCTTTAAGTGTGCTTTAGAAAATGCTTATTACCCTTATGTAACTTCTGAGAGCCTTTATACAGCTTTTCTAGTTACCTTTACATGACTTTTTTAAGTAAAAGCTTACCATTACACAACTTTACTAGTTGCCCTTATGCAATTATTATAATTTGTTCTTACCCTTACATAGAATTATAATTTACCTATATAAAACACATGTAAAATGAATCTTATCTTTATGTGAGATATATATTTTAAGGGTTACCTTTACGCAAATTATAAAAATTATGAGGTACCCTTATGCAGCCTGTGAAAAAATTATTTTACCCTTATGTGGGATATATAGGTATAAAATTTTCCTATTATATTTAAGTAGTAGTGTATCTCATATATTTGAATGGTAGAAAGCCTCTATCACTAGAAAATGCTACCAGGACTGAAATACATTGAGTATTTTTTAATTTTAGCATGATACTTTAAATAGTAATATGTTTCTATTTTAATTTCTAACTTTTGGGTTTTAAATGTATGATGAAGAATTAGGAAACAACCATGTGTAGAATATTAAATTTATTTCTAAAGAATGTTATCCATTTGTGTTTTGTCTATAAATAGAAGCTAAGTAAAGAAGTGGATAAAGAATAAGAAAGACATTTAGAACTTCATGGGTTCATTATACTGATTTATTGAGGAATTTATAATTGCCCTATATTTCCTTGTTCTGTATCAATTAAACAAGGATCAAAGTTCACTACTCTACACAAGTTTCTTAATCAACATATTATAATAGTCCAAATAGTTTTATTATTTTTCAGAAGTTTTTGTAATTCTTATTTCACATATGGTTATACATACACTTAAAAGGTAGTGTATGGTTATTTAACATATTCATATTTTTTTCAACTAGTATATATGAATATCTTTTCCTATTTAGTAATAGTTATGTGTTTTAATTTTTTTTATAATGTGTAGGAAGATTGTGATGATATATATGGATAAAAGCTGGATCACATTACCAAGTAACAAACCACAGTATACTAAGGGTTTAAGGAGTTTTTAGATTTTGAAATTTCTAATCAATCTGTTGATGGGAGAATAAGATATCCATGTTCAAAATGTAAATTTAGAAGATGGTTGAAGAGGGATAAAGTTTATGAACACCTGATATTGAAGCAATTACCTACTCATTATTTGTGTTGGATTTGGAATGGAGAATCGAATGTTACAGAAAGGTTGAGCACTGATGTCAATCCATAGAATGAGCTCCCAACTTTGTCGACAATGGAAAATGAAATGAAAAACCTTATAAATGATGCATTTTATATTGCAAGACACCAACACCAACATCAAAACATATCAGAACAACCAGTTGAGGGTGCTATAAATAGAAAGGTGAAAAGTGATGTTTTTGAGACTATAGGACAACCAGATCAAGATTGTAACATATCATTGGATCCTCCTATTGATTCTGTGGAGACTGATGTAAGAGAAAACTTCACTGAGCAGATAGATGTGTTTTATGGTTTTGTTGATGAAGGAAATCCATATTTTTATAGTGGATGTTTGAAATATTCAAAACTTTCTTTTCTGTTGAAGTTGTACCATATAAAATGCATATGTGGAATTACAAATAAGGCAATGTCCATGATATTAGAATTTTTGTATGATGAATTTTCTGAAGAAAGGATCTATGAGTCCTTTTATGATATGAAAAAATTTGTTAACAAGCTTGGTCTGAATTATACAAAAAATCATGTGTGTCCTAATGATTGTATGCTTTATTGGGGAGATGATTCAAGCAAACAGAATTTTAAAAAATGTTCTTCCTCTAGATGGAAGTCTATGGGTGATGTTTGAAGTCTGAATCAACATACTACCATTAAAAAGAAGAAAATTAACACACTTGAAAAGGTTTTGCATTACATTACTTCAAAGCCTCAATTTCAAAGATTATTCATATCATAAAAAACCGCCATACTCATGAAGTGGAATTCTATAGATAATAACAATGATGGGTTAATGTGAAATCCAAGAGATTCAAAATTGTGGAATACATTTGATTCATTACATCCATATTTCTCATCTAATCCTATGAATGTTTGATTTGGATTGGCTACTAATGGATTCAACCCATTTGGGACTTTGAGTACCAGTTATAGCATTTGGACGGTTGTTTTGATCCCTCATAATCTACCTCTATGGATTTGTATGTAACAAAAATCTTTTATCATTTCGATGATTATTCATGGAAAACAAATTCCTGGAAATGATATTGATGTATACTTGCAGCCTTTAATTAAAGAATTATAGGAGTTATGGAGAAACGGTGTTGAGACATATGATGCATCTTCTAGAATAATGTTCAAAATTCATGCTGCTCTAATGTGGACCATTAGTGACTTTCCTGAACTTGGGAATTTATCTGGTTGGAAAACTTACACGGGTTTCGCTTTTCCTATTTTAACTTTTATTTTGAGCCCAAGTGGCTACCTCACAGTAGAAAATGGTGCTTCTTGTGTCATCAAATATCTCTTGATGCATCTCATAGATTTTGGTTGAACAAGTCAAAATTCAATGGTTTCATTGATCGTAGACCACCTCCAAATTAGTTAAAAGGTTATAAAATATTGATAGAACTTGGAAATGTTAAAAAAAATTGGGGAAGGTGCATAATTTGAATGATAGTGGGAAACGAGTTTGAAGTGAATCATTAAGTGAAATCAGAACGCAACAATAGAAGAAAAAAAGTATATTCTTCACACTTCCATATTGGGAATTTAATTTGTTGTGGAATAATCTTGATGTGATGCATATTGAGAAGAATCTTTGTGAAAATTTGATCTTAAAATTGCTTAATGAGCATGGAAAGTTGAAGGATCATATCAATTCTCAAAAAGACTTACAATAAATGAACATAAAGTATGATCTCTGGCCAGATGATAATGGAAATTATGCTCTAGAAATTTTTTCAATGAAAAATAGGGATAACGATATATTATTTCAAATTTTAAAACATGTGAAGGTATCTAATGGGTATTTAAATAACATCTCAAGGTGTATTGACTTAAATAATCATAGGTTACATGGATTTAAAATCCATGATTCACATATTTTGTTATAGTAGTTACTTCCATTGGCATTGCGTACATTATTACCTGAAAAGGTTATGGATGTTGTACACCAATTCTGTGCATTTTTCAGACAACTATGTGAGAAAACTCTACATAAATTTCAGTTTGAAAACCTTTAGGAGAGATTTTTATTGACACTTTGTTCAATGAAGATGATCTTTCCTCCATTGTTTTTTACTGTCATGATGCATTTAACTGTGCATTTGGTTAAAGAAGCTAAATTAGGAGGCCCCGTACATTATCAATGGATGTATCCAATTGAGAGGTAATTTATTTATATGTTTTTAGTTTCATTAAAAAATTATTATCACTTCATTAAATACATAATTATGTTTTTTTAATTTATTTCATAGATATATTGGGCATTTGAAATCATACGTGAAAAATAAAGATCCACCTGAAGGCTCTATTTCGGAATTCTATTTCGAAGAGGAGTGTCTTAACTTTTGTTCTAGATACTTGGATGATATTGAGACAATATTAAATAAATTTGGATGTATTTACAATACATTGACTCAATCTAAAATACATAGAAAATCAAAAATCTTTCTTACTATTGGTCGATCAGTTGGGAGGAGCTCAAATGTTACACTAACAGAAATGGAATTATTATAGGAACATAGATATGTGCTGCTAAATAGAAAAATTGCAGATCCATTTATTGAAGATTTTAGGATATAAAAAAATATATGAATGAGAGGAAGAACACGAAATGATAAAGATATAACAAAAGATGTTAATAAAGAGCTTGTATAATGGTTTACATGATGTGTAAATTCATAAATATTTCAATCAATATGGATATTAGGATTATATATATATATATATTTTAAATCTAAAAATGTATATTAATTTTTTTAGATCATGAATACTGATACTCGAGCAACGTTTTCGGAATATGTGAATTTTCTTGCTCGAGTTTCTCTAAAAGAAGCTATAAAGTTCGATGCTTACAATGTGAATAGCTTTAGATTCTGCCCAGTTGATCAGGAAGAGGGTTTGAAAACACATAATAGTGGAATATTTACATTTAATGAAGTGGAATACTATGGAAAATTGACTGATATTATCGAATTAAACTACCATGAAATTTTTTTAGTTATTTTATTCAAATATGATTGGGTGTATATTATTAAGGGTGTTAAAAGAGATTCCTTGAAATTTACTGCTATGAACTTCTCTCACTTGATGGATATTGGTGACCATGAACTACATGATCCATATATCTTATCATCGCAAGAAAAAATGGTATATTATGTGAAAGATTTTGTGGATGAAGGGTGGAGTGTAGTTTCTCACGTAAAACAAAGAGACTTGTATGTTATGGGTGATGAAGTGGAAGATTTGACTTATGACATTGAATCCCATCAACAAAAAGAACCAAACTTATTTTTCCATCATGATATTAAAAATATTAGTCTTTCAAGAGTGGATGAAGTAGATAAAGTAATGATGGAGCAGAAAACTAACATGATTGAAAGAGAAAATGATTATATGTGCAATTATCCATTCATTTATCAACCACTTGTGTCATTTGTATAGTCAGTCATTATCATTGTCATGTATATTTTGTTTTTTATTATTGTGCATCTGTTATCATTCCTATTCTTTTTTCTACATGAATTTTTTAAAATATATGTTCTGAACTTAATTTTATTTGATTAAATTATAGGAATACTGAGGAATCGTTATACTCACACTACAAGGTCAAAGAGTTTTTCTAGAAGTTGATCGACTATGGTAATATTTTAATTAGTTTAAATATTTATTATAAAATGTTATCTATTTAATATATCAAATTGTTGATTTATATTTGTTTTATGCAGTCACATAGTTTAGGCCACCAAGTATCCCGAACAGAAGTGTGGTTGAATGTTCATAAAAAATCTGATGGGAGTTTTGTTAATGAGATTACCAAATAAGTTAAGGTATGAATTAATTTTTCATTATTATAACTTATTATTAGTTGTCACTATGTTAATATATATTGATTCTAATATGAATGATATTTTATTTATAGGTAAAAAATAAAGAACTATGGAATGTCAATCCCACACAGTCCTAATCAGTCTCTCAAGATGACCCAGCTGGTAAAGTCCTTGGGAAGGAGCATCCTAGTCAAGTGCGTGGATGAGTTTGGGACTATTACCATCTGAGGTCTTTGGCAGACAAATAAGGATTATAAGTGATGACTGATAGTGAGAAGGTAAATCACACAACTTCAAAATCATTTAGTTCACAAAATTTTGTTGATTTTAATTTTAAATATAAGTATACAACATTGTTTAATTTTTAATATAATTGTCTTACAGGTGCAGGTAGTAGGAAGTAGAGATGGATATGGAGATGGTGACAAGCATAGTTCATCATTGGGAAATGATTAGTGGAGAGTGTTTGTTTATGTATCAGTACATCCAATGTGGGTATTTTTTATATCTTTTTATTATATTTTAGATGGGATCGGGACAACGAGTGCCCTATGTGTGTGTTGTATAACCATATGTCTATATGCTGTGTTTCAACTGGTTATGGAGATTGAAATTTATATATGATCATATATTATTTTTAGTTTCTTGTCTTTATTTTACATATAGGTTGGTTATTTTAATGTGTTGTGTTTTTTTTATTCTTTTAATGTATTGATAAATGTATTATTTCTTTCAATGTGTTTTTTTCCTTGGTCAATGTGTCGATTCTTTATGTTTTGGTGTGAATCAATGTACGTTGATTCTTTAGTTTTAACATGTTGTTTTCCTTGTACGTTGATGATATATTTGATGATCTAGTAAAAATTTTAGTGGCACTGTTTTGTTGTTCTGGCTGCAGGTTCTTGGGTTGCAGAACCTACAGCTTGTTTTTTTTAATTCATGATATAGCGGCGGTTTAAACTGCCACTAGAGATAGATTTTTTTAGGATGGTTTAAACTACCAAAATATTATGGTATTTTTTAGGGGTGGCGGTTAAAACTACTGCTAAATATGATTTTTTTTACTTAGTGGTGGTTTTTTTTTTCGGTTAAAAAGGCCATACTTTAGCGGTGATTGAAAACTACCTCTAGATATCAGTTATATTTTAAGCAAAAACTACTGCTAAAACAAAGAAAACTACCACGGAATACGTCTTCTAAGACACTTTCCAGAAACCACCGCTAAATAGAAGAAACCAATGCATGTTGATTGCTGACACCAATTTTAGTGGAAGTTTTTTGAAACCATTGCCAAACCATATAGCGGTGGTTTAAACCACCACTAGATAAAAAACCCACAGCTATACAGTCAGTTTGTTTTAGTTCTTCTTCTATCCTTTTATGTTTTTAACCCCTTATAACTTTAGTAACAATCTGATATTTTTATAAACACTAACATCAGTATTTCATAGAATATTAATAGCTTCATAACCAACTAGATGAAACTTAACAAACCTTCAAGATAAAAAAATATTATATTAAACCTCTCTCCATTATAGAGTGAAATAATTCTCATGACTCCAATAGATTTTTGACACTCAACAACAAGATCTTATCACCTTTATCAACTATCATATTTATAAATGATCCTTTGGAGTTTACCCTCTAGACTTAATCATTTAACAATGTAATTTATTCTCACACTAATAATATATAAAAACTAATATTGTTGATTTACCTTAGATACATTATCTTAATACAATTCATTCCTTATAACTACTTCAATGATCCAGTCAAACTCTATCCTCCACAATGTATATTTTTCCAGTACACTTCCAAACATCCTTTGATCTAAACTATTTATTTAGAATCAAATCCTAGATATCCTTAAAAACCAATCATGTCTCACAACTTGAGTTGTTAACAAGTGTAACTATCGTATCCCATGAATCTATCTAGATAAAAAAAATCAATTCCTACACTCCAATATTGAATGTCACATTGACAAATTAAAATTGGTTCTAATCATATAGAATTCATTTACTTGAACAACCACTAACTTTTAGTGAATAATAGTTTGACTAATGATCCTTAATATCATAAACTCTATATTTATTATGGTAATATTATAACATACATTTTTCATAGTAGAAATAAAATCAGTTATAGTTAACATCTCTCAGATATTGAAAGCAAAATTATATTCTAATATTATCCATAAAAATCCATGTGACTTTCAGTAAAAATTTTCCCATTCACATTTCATTATCATATTAGGAGCGTTGATGGATAAAAATATATCCAAATTTATATGAGGAAAATAATCCTCTATTTTCATCATCTAAAAACAAAAAATATATCCCATTAAACTATTCAATCATTGAATTTATTTCTTATAATGTCATTTAATGTAAAAAAACCACATATATAACTTCAGTATTAAATACAAAAACACTAAAAATTAATTTTCCCTCCTCATGGAATAAGAATAGAGAATTAGACCAACTATTGGTTCTAGAAACACTTACCCTGATACCACTTGTTATGCTTATAACATAGATTCACCCTCCAAATATAAAATGAAAAATAATGGTTATATATCTAAAGGAACTTTATAATAGAGTATCTGAGAAAAAAGGAAACTCCATGCTCCACATTTCCAGGAATATGATATTAGACAACAATATATAAAAAATAAGAATAATGGAAGATACACACACTCAACACCAAAATAGAAGAAGTTTAATGTGGTTTTAGTTATGCACTATATCTATATAGAAACACAAAAATTCATAATAAGAGAGAGGATAAATACACTAGAGTTATAGGTGATCCTACTAATCAATTCTCACAAGAAATATAAATAACTCAATGTTACAAAAAAAACCGCGGGGAAAACATATTGATAAGAAAAACTTGAAACCTTTGGAAAATAATTTCTTAACACATAAGAAAAATATTCTTGGAATATTCCTTCATAAATAATTATGGATACAACCAATTAAACCAACTTATTTTTTAATACTATGATAATCAAAATTCCATCTTCCAAATGAATCCAACAGTTGATCAAATTTTTATCAACCACCCAACAATACTTTATCATTGATATTTTTGTTATAAATGTTCACCATCTATGATTTCTCAACTAGTTATAAAATTGATCCTACAGATGCACCACTAAATAGTATCTCCAAGCTAAGGAATTGGATTCATGCCTAAAAAAATTATATTTACCTCTAATGAAATAAATTTTCCCCATTTTCTACTTGTAGATCTACTTATTTTTTAGTAAATTATCTATTATCTATATGTTTGTTTACATTAACACATATGTGTGATACACAACCAATATCTAATATTCCTGATTCATAATTATAAAAACTAATTTCTATCACATTTAAATCATAGTACTATAATTATTATTCTTGAGAACACTGCTCAATTATAGATATTTATCTGTTAAACTATAAGAATGATCTAAAATAGATCTCAAAATAATGATAATGTTTTATATAATCTATATTGGAATAAATTATCTCAGAATAATATTCCTAATGCATGCCATAATCTTTATAAGAATATATTTTTCAAGTGGATACCATGTTTTTTTATAAATTTCATAAGGATTATTATTGAACATACTCTTAATAAAATTATAACCCCATAAATCACAACAATTAGTGGGATAATATTCACATTTTACTAAATACTGAGTCACTTTGGCATGGATCTAATCATTTAGCTATTTTGGTAAAAATCATGTCAATCTTATCTCATATGATTCCTCTATGGTTATTTCGAAAAACCCTTTCCAGTTTTATCATATAAATTATCCTAAATTAATCCCTAAGGTCACATAATCCTATTCTAGTCAACCGAATAAGTGTAACCTAAATCTAACAATTGAATATGTTTAGTTAATCCTATTAAGGTCACCCATAACTAGAATGAATTCCACAATATTATACTTGATTACCCTACTTCGGCATGGTCTATAATTTTGGATGATTAAAGAATTAACATGTTTTATTTAAAAGGAATTTGACACTTAGTATTTTAAGTGCTTTTTTTAGTCTCAATATTTCCATATGAATCTTCTTAAAATCATTACATCTCATAAAATCACTATATGTACACATTATTTTAACATTTTAATTTTTTATCTTATACTATAAAATAAATTAATACGTTTCAAAAATATTAATTATAAATCCTAATTTAAATATTTATTTATGTTAATTACCCAAGTGAAATATAATTATATCTACACATATCCAAATACATCTCATGCATAAGGAACATAAGAATATTTTTTTAAATTTTTAGATTCAAATTGAACCAAAATCTTATTGAAGAGAAATTATAGAATAAAAAATAACTAGTTAATCACATTTATAATAATACCATAATCCCTAGGCAAGTATATATTAACCCAAAGTCTCACTATCCATAGATTAATCCTCAATATGGATCTAGTTTTTTTATAAAAAATATACTCTTAGTCGTTTTTAGGTTGTGTTTGTTGAAAAATTTGATGGAGGGTATTTTCCCAAAAGATAAAGTTGTTTAAACAAAGGAGAATTTGAGAGTTTTATTCAAATTGGTGAAGAAGGTCTTTAATAGGGTATATAATATGTTGCGGTGAATTCATCTATGTCATGTTGAAGTTGATTTTAGATCTATTTAGTGACCATTCCCACGATATTGGACATTTTGATATGTGAAATGACCTATGAGAAACTACCAAGTCCTATACGGGTGTATTGGTGGTTGTGGTGAGTGAAAAAAATCTAGTAAAAATGCCCCAAATCATTTCATTGGGTGTGTTGTCTTGATTTTATACATATAAAACACAAATAAAGGAAAAATAGTTATTGTAGTGGTCATAGTACATCGGGCAAGTGCCTGTGAAAAAAAAACCCTATAGAAGAAGACTACAAGCATGGTTCTTAGTGTGTTGAGGTAAAAATAGGAAAGAATTTATCACTACACCATATTTCAATATATGTCAATGTCTGGGTTAGAAAACCTAGTGAAAATTAATTGTGACTTTGAAAGATTTTATTGAATTTACAACCATCAATTAATGGGAGGGTTTTAGTCATTTTTGAAGGAATGAAACTTCATGAATTCAATGGAATCGAGGGAATGCACATTAAAGAGATGTTTTAAAAGGGGACATAGTTTAAGGATAAAGTATTTGTAGGAAAAATAAGGGTAATATAGTGAAAAAGAAATTATATATCTCTCTAGAAAGTTATAGGGTGATTTCATATCTCTTTTGGAAAGACAAAGTTGAAGACATAGGTGTTCTAGGAGATCCATTTCCCTCCAAAGGTTCAAAATAACTATTTTTAAGTGAAACATAATTTATGGTATATATTTATATAATCATTGTTTAAATAAGAATATTTCATCATGAGGAGTAGTGAGTTCCCTGGTGTAGTAGAATAGTGATCTTTCCAAACATTCATGGTAGTGAACTAGGATTGGAATAAAATATTAAATTTTATTAAATAAAAAATAAAGTAAAGCATAAAAAAGGAAACAAGTTTAGGGAGTCCTAAAATAGTGAAAAATGATGTAATCCTACCATACAAGATTCACACACTCATGGGGAAGGTATCCTATGCTAGAAAAAATCATGTGAGGGTTGTCATGAGATCCCAAAAATAAAGAAAGTCCACCACTTTATCCCCCTCCACCACATGTGAAGCAAAACGATATCATTCAAGATGGGACCATTTCACCTATGAATGTGATAAGAAATGTTACATGGGATGTTGGACTTACCTTTAAGGGAGTAATGGATCACTAATGAGTCAGTTTCAATGGAAGAAATATTACTACTAGAATCAAGGAAGATATCTAACCCATTAAGAATAGTGTTAGATTAAAAAATGAGTGAATCTCCACAACCATATAAAATAATGAAGTCCGATATGACTAGCCGTACAAATTACCAAACAACTCCTCCCCCCTCATGAGCCTGATTGAGAAAGATACATCAACGTTAAACTTGAGCCCACTATCGGGGGGGGGGGGGGGGGGGTCGACACACCAATTTTCCAAGGGTGATCATCCTATAAGTAGGAGGAAACATGTTTTTGATCGTTATGAACATTATATAAGTGAAAATATTCTCTCATAATTTCAAGAGAAACCATAGATCCACCAAAAAAATTCTATACCTAACCTTTATAGTAATATGAGAACTAGAGCTGACTTTATATTGGATTTTTTCTTTCTAAATACTCCAACATCCTACTGCCAACATGACAACCCCCGCCTTTCATTTTTGGATGTTATCACCAATTCCCTGACACTATGCATGAAGGAAAATAACATAGGAGGATTTATACATCCTAACCCCTATGGGGTCACTAAATCCACTCCACCCCACTATTGCACATTCCCCTTAAAAGAATAGGTGTTCTGATGTTTCCACCTTGGAGTTTCAACAACATACACACTTAGATTCCATCATGATTACCTTCTATTTAATCTCATCATCCATCATTATAGCATGATTACAGATATGAAAAATGAAGAATATGAATTTATTGTGGATATATTTACACCACAACAAGCTTCCCCACTCATCAAGATAAGTAATTTTATGGATGATGTTGCGGTAGGCTTTGGATGAGAAGATCCCCATGGCGGAACTTGTGAAAATAAGTTTTTCATGATCACGAGAGAGTAAAATATTATCAAATATCTCACCTTGTTGATGATCAAGAGTGGTTAGAATGAATAAAAGATAATTTATTTCCCAAGAGATGGTAATAATGGGGGTTGGGCATCCCAGGAAGCTGAGTGGAGCCCCTGACCAGTTGCTAAACCAGTAATTCATCTCCTCATTACCAAAAATCCATCGAGAACATATTTTGAGAAAGATAAGGTTACCAAAAATAATCTACCATAAACGAGAGGTCTTCCCTTTTAGAACATCCATATCTCCCATACTTCCCCATCATAAACTTACCCTAAAGTGATCAGCCCTCCAACACATCCCAAGAAAGTTTGTCTTGAAGATAGTGCCTTATACCCTCCACACTTATAATGTTGATCTCACCAACCTCCATGGATTTGTCCATTCTATTCCATGAATCCCAATGGAACCTTCCTTCACCATGGGATTCCCAAATGAAATATATATTTTTTTTATATATCTAATTAGTGTTTTAGCCACCCTAAGGATAGAGAGAACATACATCAAGAATGAAGTAGGGACAATGTTGAATAGAGTGATCCTTCCCCCGAATGAGAGGAACTAGTTCTTCCAGTTGTTAATGTGACTGGTAATCTTATTGAACACACCCTCATAATGATTAATATGTAATCTCCCTAATGTGATCAGATCCCCCATATACTCCATAGGAAATATTCGTTTTCAAAAACCAAGTCGGTCCTAGATTCTTTTCCCACACCTGTTCGAACAAAGATTAGAGATAAAAATGCTTTTTTTTCTCACGGTTGATGACCTTAATGCTCTATATACAATATTCTTCCATGATTACGATGAATCCATTGATTGATCAACTTATACTATTAATAAATAATATCATTTCATCCATAAAGATAAGGTGTGAGATCCTATTAAAGCGGTTCTTGCTCCAGAAAGGATGAATGTTTCCACTTAGGATGTTCTTAAAAAGATACCTACTAAGGGAGTCTTGGACCATGATGAACACATTGGGTGATAGTGGGTATCCCTATATAATCCCCCACACTGACTTTAAAAAACCATAATTTCTACCCAACATAGTCACCGAGATCTATGGGGAGCTGTAGCATCTAAAAAAATCAATAAACACGTGTAAGCACATCTTTATGCATTCTGTTTGACATAACCTTGTGTAGGTGAACCATATAATACCAAATATGTCATTTTTTGCTTTATTCTCTATATAGAGGAAGAAATAGAGATATTGAAGTGTTTCTCAGGTTTACATAACAAGATCAAAAATCATGGATCATATTATAATGCCCTAATTCATCCCCCTCTAATGGTATATTATTTGATAAAGGACAACAAAATTACACTAAAATTTTAAGTACTAATATATATAAATAATAATCAACCTTTATTATTGAATTCAAAACTAAAAAAAATCATATTTTTTTGTTAAATGAAACAAAAATAATATTTTGTTTCAAGAATATAACTCCTTAGATGTGTGGTATGACATTTATAAGAAATAATTTAAATATTTAAAATTAAATCATTATAGTAATGATAACATAAACAATTTATATAAAAGAGTAAAACACAGGATTAAATCAATCAATCAAATATTCATCATGATATTTCATAACTTTAGTTAATGTTTCATTCAAAACAATTTTTGATAAGATTTAAAGTTATGTTGTTTCATTGTGGGCCATTCGATCCAGAACTAAAAAATATTTTTTTTATACTAAAAAACATTTTTAGACCATAACATGGTTAGATTAGTTCTTGTAATTTTTCCAAATTATAGAACATCTTTATAATAAAAAAACAACATACATGCTAGAAACAATGTCATCTTATAATATTGTCCCACATGACATAGGAAGTGAACTCAAATAAACATGGTTGTATTATGATACTATATTTCAATAAATCTTTCATCATCTCACGATTTATTACATTAGAAATATTAAAAAATATTACTATCCAGGTTAAGGAACAATATTTGAAAAAATCACTTTTATGAAAAAAATATTTTCCAAAACAATTTTTGTATTTCTTATTATTGTTAGAATTCTTCCCTTAATGTCATGAACCTAGTCAAAATCAATGATGATAACCCTATATCACACTTCATGCTAATATTTTTATTCATATATTTAAAATGATTTAATATTTCTAAAAACATTATTTCTTTACTGAGGTGGCTCTAATATGACAGATTAATTTTAATTGATATCTTCATACTATAAATGTAGTAGAATAAAACCCATAGTGCCATAAATCACTCTGTGTGATATAATGTATAAATAAAATCATTAATAGTATATAAAATATATTCCATGATATTTATCATCATCCTTGATAAACCAATTATTTTCATTGAAATACCTTAACAAAAATCAATAAACTCCTACCTTTATAACCATGAACCTACTAACGGAATCACCCAAACACCTATTGGTATAACCTAGTTTAGCTCTAATGTCATGGTAGAAACACCCATAGTCTAAGGATTTAATGAGAAAGATGGGTACATTTTGAAGTATATTTTCAATAAATCATTATGAAATTTATGGGGAATGAAACATGTAAAATCCCAGACTCCAAAAACTTGGATCCGATAGTTATATTACATTACTGGTATAAAATAGAAGAATTCCTAAAGGATATAATAACTGAGAAGTCTTGGAAGACTGGATACATGCATAAATTAAATCTGAAAACACAAGTTAAAACATTAATATATTGTGAGAACATAATTATCTCTTACTTTATGTATCTAAAATTTATATAGAGTTCTCCTCTAGGTTTCCTGGGTAAAAGGGAAAAAATAAGGGTGAGATCTGATTCCCAATAAGGATTATTATATCGAGAAATATATCATAACATAAACATGGAATAAGTGATATTGAAGGAATTAAAAAAATGAATCCATAGTCAAATGAAACTGTGGGCATGTTATATCCATGACAATAAATGAAAACATGGATAACAATAATCATTGATCTCATACTGATGGAATTCATAATGTTTTACATCAAAACATATTTTCAAGTAATTATGTGTAGACACTATACAAATATGGGGAGAGGTATAAAATAAAATCCAAACTATTTTGTCTTATGGGACCAATCTATGCATCCAGGGTCTATATGATTTTGGTCCCCAACCATTACTTGATTAAGTCTAATGAATTCACAATAAGATTCAATAGTACCTTTCATACAATTCCCTTTGGCAGAATAAAAACATGGCTATCCATATAATGAGAAATAAGAGAGACAAACACATCCCCATTCAATATAATAATGTGGATGTCTAGGATAATATCCCTTAATTAACTTATAAACTGTAGGGTATTGTCAAAGTAATATAGAGTACCCTTATCAAAGAAAAATAGTGGTGAGGGTACTTTCAATGTATTATTTTATCCATGGAAGATAGTAATTCGGTTCAATAGATAAACTGGTAGGTGACCAAGGAAATGAAAGAAAAAATCTTTCACCATGGTTCATAAAGAGCATGTGAATATTCCAAATCATGTCCCCTGTGAGTGTCTAGCCAAGTG
This sequence comes from Viscum album, assembly GCA_963277665.1. Taxonomy (NCBI): domain Eukaryota; kingdom Viridiplantae; phylum Streptophyta; class Magnoliopsida; order Santalales; family Viscaceae; genus Viscum; species Viscum album. The sequence goes on along the minus strand of OY728126.1, from coordinate 825,464,134 downwards.
TGCAATCCTAGGCTCACTCATCATGCATTAGGGTGACGATTGAGTCAATTATCAACCAAATATTTTCAGGGTGATCACCCCTAGGTACATCTATTTCATATTCATATCTACTTTTCAATATCTATATAGGTATGTAATTTCTATAAAAACACACACAATGTTTCTTTACCGAAACTTAGGATGGGTTTTACACTATGAAAAAGATCGAATTTTAAAACGGTTTTGGTAACTCTTGAATCAAAATAATATAAGGGAGATAAAGATATATAAAATTTTAAATCGCTTAAATTTCTTGATTAATATGTTAAAAATTCTTCCTTGGAAATGTATGAACCATACTAAAGGAAATATGTGGTGAATATAACATGAGTCCCAAAGAATGAAAATTGAGATGGGAAAACCCCACTTATAGATTGGGTAGTAATTCAATCAAAACCTATTGAAATTAAGGGATTCAAATTGATATTATAATACTATTAATAAATTAATTTCATGATATAACATCTCAAATAGTTATTATATATAAACTATATAAAGGAAATTAGTTTCATAATACAAAACTTGTCCTATAGAGAGGAATTTGAGACGAAAAACCCTTACATGTTGTCTTGACTTCAAAAAATGTACATCAATATCCTGTATCATAAAAATATCTATTTTAATAACTTAATCCACAACCTAACTCTTATCCATTTTCATTTATATTCTTTATAAATATTAATTATCTATATGTATTCTATCTATTTTTCACATCAGGTGTTTATAATTTTGATCGTTTGTACTAGTTTCATAATAATGATGTCTATATTCATTCTTCTTCCAAATTTAATCATTATTAGGAAATTAAATATAATTTTATGTTTGTTTTATAATTATTTATGATGTTTCAAATTCCTTTCATGAGTGTTTTATTCATTATCCTTGAATATGAAATCGATAAAAAACATGTTTCAATGATTCTTAATAGTCGAAGGGTGTTTTCTTAATTGATGAATTAAATATTTATATAAAATATCCAGAAAAAAATCATTATTTACACATTTATATTATCTTATCCTATTAATTACGTTCCCATTTTCATTCATGATATAAATTCAAAGTATTATTCATGTAGGTGGTTAAACTGACCCAAACACAAACATACCCTGATTTAATGAAAGATTATGAGGTAATTTTGTGGAAATATCATTATAAAAAAAGAATAATTATCTTATTTAGTTTTTGTTAGTATGATATATCAGAATTATAAAGTAATTAGGAGAATTTATGGATATGAAAATATTACACAATTTTAATAAAATATTTTCCTCTTAGCATGCTTATTTTAAACAATTGAATTATCGATGATAATTTATTGATCATATCATTAATAGGTTATCCAATTTTTCATAAAAACTTTAATGGTATTATAAAAACAATATTTAATCATTAAATCCATTATTGTAACCATAAATTATTGACGAGGATGAAAAATTAATTTCATTTCTCATGGTGGCAGTAGTCCACACATACGCACGAGTAACGATTTAATTTTTATTAATGGATAAGATATATAAATAGAAAATTATAATAACCTAAATATAGTAAAATTAAAGTATATAAATGATACTAATATAATTATATTAATTTGGATATAATAAATTTTAATGAATATTATTATGAATAAAATCAAAGTAGTTGATAACACTCACGTTGAGGATTTGAATTTTTCATGGAAGTCTCCTTGAAAATGAAGGAATTATACTAAATAATGGTGAAAAAAAGATTTTTAATGTGAGATAGGGTTATGTTAGGAGAAATTTTTAAGAGTTTAATGAATAAATTCAAATTATTGGTGAGTATTGAAGTGGTGGACGTATTAGCCTTTTATAAGTGAAGGGAAGAGTAGTTTTGGGAGTACCCTTTACATCTTCAATACAGTAATGTTAGTATTCAATGGTAAATGAAAAAAAATAGACAAAATAGGAGGGTAAAGTGATTTTGGACCTATAATCACCTCAACTACACATTTTTTAGACAATATTGAGTGTTTTAGGGATTTTTATTTTAACTTTTTAACTTTTATCATAATTTACTTTTACCATGGTAATTAATTTCTAACATTGATAGTTTATTTAATGAAAACAATTAAGATTGAAACTTTTAAATAATTTTATCCTTCTAATTTAAAATTTTAAAACCATTTTAAAAAATAAAATTTCTAAATGTGTGAAATGTTAATTCTAAAATAAACACACTTAAGTGCATAAAAACAACTTTTAGAAAAATAATTTTTTAAGGTTTAAATTTATATATAAGATAAAATTATCTTGGATATTGATTTTAATGAAATAAATTTTTTTATCATAAAAAAATAGAATGTATGAGGCTTTAAAGGAAATCTGAAACCATTTCACCATTGAAAATACTTGGTTCAAGGAAAAATTGAATACAATTTTTTTATTAAAATAAAATTTTAATCAGTTCTAAATATGTTGAACATATGATTTTTAAATAAAAAAATATTTTAAAATACATATTTTTAATCCTTAAATTCATATTTTTTACTTAATTTTTTTAATATAATAGATAATTATTATATAATTATAAAGTCATACAAATTACAAGTTTCATGAAATCTATATTTTATTATTAAAACCCAAACTTTTTAGAAAAAAATAAAAATTCATACTGAGTTTATGTTGATATTCTAAGTTAAAAAATGAATTTAATTTGGTTAATTTAAAATTCTAAAATTTAGCTTTTAAATAAATTCTCAAATAAATTCTCTTTAGAGTTCACATTGTGTGATAGTTCATGATATGGTGTTTACATGCTATAGTAGGGTCTCAGGTATTACATTCTCCCCCTTATATAATTTTTTCCTTGAAATTTAGGTATATATTAGCTATTAAAAAATGTGGATATTCTTTCCTCGTATATTCTTTAGGATCCCAGGTTTCCTCTTATGGATTGGGATTTCTCCGAAGGACTTTAACCAATTGAGTTATTCAATTCCGTAATATTTTCTCTCTAGTGTGAAGAATCTAGATAAGCTCTTCATTATAAGAAAATTCAATCTCTAATTCTATTCCCAAAAATGTGATTAAATTCATTAGATATGGAATTTATTTTCATAGTAATGAAACATGGAATATTTTGTGTAATTTAGAAAGGTTGGGCATCATAGACAATCGATAAGATACAACCCAAATTCTCTCTAGTATTTCAAAAGTCCAAATATACCCAAGGATTAACTTACAATTTTTACTAAATTTTATCGAGAAAACTTAAAGAATACATGATCTCTAACTTGAAATTCCAATTATTTTCTTCAATTATTAGCATAACTATTTTTTCTACTCTGATATGATTTAATATGATCCTCAATAATCTATACATAAATAGTCATCTCCTCTATAATATCTAGGACAACTAGATTTATTTATCTAACTTATTCCCAACATTTTTTAGTATGATACCTCTTCCCATAAAATGCTTCATATAATGACATCTAGATGCTCTAATGAAAGATATTATTTTATGAAAATCCCACTAATGGTAGATACTTATCCCACATACCATAGAAGTAAAGATAACATGATCTCAACATGTCTTACAAAGTCTAGATAGTCCTTTCAGAATGTATATCAGTCTAGGGATGATAATCAATGCTTAAATGTATCTTAGTGTCAAGATCACTTTGAATACTCTTATATAATTTCAATGTGAACTGAGGTTCATGATCATATATGAATGATATAGGTTCCCCATTAATCCATAACATTTCATTGATATAGATTCGGGAAAGGAAATCAAGGGGTAGATCATCTATTATTGCTAAGAAATGAGTAGTCTTAGTAAAATGATCAATGATGACCAATATAACATCATTCTTCCTTGGAATATTTGGGAGTCCTGTGGAAAAATCCATTATAATATTTCTACACTTCTATATAGGTATAGATATAGGTTGAATGACTACCCTATGATGTTTTCTTCCAACCTTTACCTGCTATAATACTATAATATAGACATACATTCTACAATTTCATGTTTCATGCCACTAAAAAAATCTCTTAAACTCATATAAATATTTTTTTTCTAGGGTGTACAGAGAAATTTTTGATATATTCTTCATTTAGAATTTACCTCTTTAACATTGGCATAGATGAAACACATAATATCTTCCAAAAATTCAACACTCAATCTCTATAAATTAAGTATATAAATTTTCCATCATCCACTACTTTAATATTCTTTTATAAGTTATCATCATCTGACGGGGACTTCTCTATCTTTTCCATTAAGGATGGTTTAGAAATTTCTTGAAAAACCAAAGATGGATCCCATTTCCTAAAAATCACCATACCCATCTTTAATAGATCTCTATATATAGAATCCCTATTAATACTTATCATGGTTATAAATCCATGGTACCTCAAATTAAATGCATCATCTAACTTTTTTTCTTCCCAAGGAGGTATTTTATTGAGAAATTATAATCCTTGAGTAGTTCTAAACATCTTCTTTGTCTCGTGTTGAGATCCTTTTGATAGAAGATATGCTTTGAAATCCTGTGGTTTGTTTATATATCACATTTATTACCATATAGGAATCATCTATATATTTTCAATGAAAATATTATGGATTCATACTCAAGGTCATGATTTTGATAGTTTTGTTCATCGATTTTCAAATTCCCTAATGCATTGGAAATCACCATATCATTCTACATAAGGACACAACTAAGTATTTTCTTTGATAAATCACTATATACAACAAATCGTTCCATACCTAAAAGTAAATTTAATATTGTGGAATTAATTATTAAACTCTTAATCCATTCAAAAATTTCTTCATATTCCCTTGAACATTTGAATTTAACCCCTTTACGTGTTAACTTGGTTAATGGGTTGTCCAGTCAACAAAAATCTTAAACAAACCACCAATAGTCACTTAATAAACACAAAAAACATCAGATATCGACTATGCTTATCAATATAGGCCATTATTTTACTACATTTTTCTTTTAAGGGTGAAAAAAAATTCCATCCTTGGAGACAATATTCCTAAGAAAAGAAACTTCACCAAGGTAAAATTTACACTAACTATATTTTCTATATAATTATTTTTTAATGGCCTCTAGAATTATTTGAAGATGACTCTCATGATCTTTATATCTATTTGAGTATATCAAGATATCATTAATGAATACCTCCAAAAATTTATCAAGATACTCCTTGAACAATCTATTCATCGGATCCATAAATACATAAGGTACATTAGTCAATCCAAAAGGCATTACTGTAAACTCATAATGTCTATACCTTCTTCAAAATATTGTCTTCAGTATATCATTATTCTTCACACTTAGACGATGATAACAAGAGTGAAGATAAATATTTTCAAATTATTGGGTTCCTTGAAGTTTTTTCAAATATTTCATCATTATGTAGTAAAGTATATTTATTATTTATAGTAATGGAATTGATCTCCCTATAGTCAATGCGTATTCTCATAGACCCATCATTCTTTTTAGTAAAAATAATATGGTATCCCCATAGTGAAACACTAGGGAGTATACATCCCTTAGTACACAACTCTTGCAGTTATCTATTCAAATACATCAGTTCCATTATATAGGGAGTTATAGGTATAGGCCTTTTATCAGTATTGAGTTCAACTACAAACTCAACTTCACACTTTGGTGGATGACCAAAAACTTCTTCTGAAAAACATCAATGATTTTTTGTACCACATGTATATCCTATATTCATAGGATATCTTAATTATATATATATCATGATTTATCTTACAATATTACAAAAACTTTATTAAGGATATATACTCAGGGAGGATCCATGCATAATTTAGATGATGAATTTTCCCTTCTAAAGACAAGATATTTCACGCCACCTTCAAGAATCGTATAACACCAAAATATTTTATGGCATATTTATTTTTAAATAAATTTAATTTATTTAATATATTTTGGGGAATACAACCCTAATATTTTAAAATAATGCTATTTTTGATAATATATACAACACAGAGCTTAAACGAACCACGATACACTATTAAAATATTAATATTTTAACACAACTGCTATAAACTAGCAATTAAATTGGTTGTCTTGAATAATATTAACCATATTATAAAATATATATAAAGTTTCTAATAAATAAAAATTTATTTATTAATTCTTAATAAATAAACACTCAAATTTTTGTAAATTCATTTTATATGTTTTCTTTAAAAATGAATTTTACTACTTTTTATGAGAAAATAATATTTTTTTCTTCTAATTTTTGAAACATTATTTGATAAATGAAATTAGTTTTTAAAATTAAAATATCATAATATTTTTAGTGTGAATTTTTTGTATTTTTCTAAAAAGTTTTATTTTCCAATGAGTAGTGACAGATACTGCTTCTATTAAAAACTGTATTTTTATTTCAATCATTTTAAAAGTAACATTTTGTTTAAAAATATTTTAAATGTAAAATTAGTTCTATTATATTATTAATAATCCAATTAAGTTCATTTTAATCACTTTTATGGCTGAATTTGGTATAAAAACATTTTTATACTTAAAAAGACATTTTTATGAAAAAAATACTTTTCATCGCATTTTCTATTTTAATCATAAATTAATTTATGAAAATTATTGAAATTGAATATTAAATAAAAGATCCTATATTTTTAATTATAATTTATAAATTTATTAAATAATTCCATTTTATTTTTGGTTAATATGAAGAACAACTTTAGTAATTTTTATTACCACGGTAAAGGGTAAATTGAGTAATTAATGGTTAAAAATAATATGATAAGAACTATAAAATGACCCTAAAACATAACTTAATTTTATTTAATGATTTAATTTAATACATTATCATCCAATATTAGGTTATATGGAATTTTTCCCATTTTTATGATATTATTACCTTTATAACATTTTGTGTAAAAAAAAGTAAAAAATGTCACACTCTTGTTTTTAATAACTATAATATTTTTAACATAGGTGTAACAAAATGATATTTTTGGTTATAAATACTATTTTTAAATATAAATGATTTATATTAATCATGTTAATTTTTTTTTAATTTTTTTAAATAAAAAATTACCTTAAATGCTTACAAAACACCGATGAAATAATTATTTAAATAATGAAAAAATAAAATAAATGATATAAAAATCATTAAAAGCATTATAATTTGAAATAATTAACATGTAACACGAATTTTATAGCTAAAAAAAACTTATTATATAGGTATGGATTCATTGGTTCCCAATTACTTTGTTTTATTGATGTTATTAAATTGAAACTAAATAAATAGTTCTAAAATTGTAATTATTAATATTTTATGATAATAATATTTTATTAAATGATTTAAAATACATAAAAATATTATATTCAGATAAATTAATGTTATATGGTTAATTAAATCTTCCATTTTCCATTTATGGGTCATTTGGAATTTTATAATAACATTACTAACCCCTAAAGGGTAGAAAGTTTTGATAGTATGATAATTGTCAAAAGTGTTAGCAGGGGATAAAACTAAAATATAAGGGTGAAAACATAACCAAAACTTGTGAAAATTTTATTAAATGAAATTATTTAAACTCATATCCACCTTATATTTTAATTATATCAATTTGGATCCATTTTTACATAGTAAATAATTTATATTAATTTACTATTTTATGAAATTCCAAATGTGCCCCTCATCTGAATTATAAAAGGGAACCTTATCCATTACTTATTTGAACCACTTTTACCCATATATATCAACAAAAAACTACCCATTAATATTATAAACATAAATATAAAAGTTATTTATGTTCTATCCCTTCCATAATATCAACCCTAGTTCCCCTAAGAAGAGATATAAAGGGAGTTCACTAAAGAAGAGGTAATTGTCTTTACCGAATCTTTCAAGTTTATTTCTTCTTATACATCCTCTTCATGTGTTTTAACCATCATAAAATAATAAATATAGTATCATAAATATATTTAGATTTTATTATGGTTATGTTAAAACCATATTTCATCTCTTTTCCTTCCTATGAAGAGTGAAAACATTACTCGTTCACACTATAGCTTATCGTCTCCACGTAGCGGTGTAATTTGTTTTTCATCACCACTTTACTTGGATGGTTATAAATATGTAAATAATTATTATATATTTTAATTATGAAATAATTACACCTCTTTAATGTTAATACCATATCTACATTCTTACCTTCCAATTCGTTGGGAAACAATAACGTAGCTCATGTGTATGTGTAAAACTACCACCTCCACGAAGCGATGTGATTCATTTTTTAATTATATTTTACTTAAATGGTATTAATGATATATTTAATTAATATATATGATATATATTATATAATAATTATTCTTTAGTGTTTAAATATTATTTACCTTACTTTCATTCCATCTATTGAAAAGTGAAAACAATGTTCTTGCATACATATGACCTACCATCTCCATGAACGGTGTAATTTATTTTTTATCTATGTCTTTTAGGGATTAATATAATTATGAATATAATTAATATATATGATATTTAAATAATTTTTATTTTTTATATGATTTAAACTTTATCAAAGTACAAGGACCAAAACCATCAAACCAAATCATACATGAAAAATGAAGCAGTTACCACCCAAAACAATTATTTTAACAATGAATTGATAATAAATGGGTTTTAAAATCTTATACAAAAATAATATATGGTACGATATATATTTGTATGTTTCTATAAAATATGAATAATAAATCTATATTTATTATACATTAGGTTCTAACATGTATAAAGAAAATCAAAATTTAGGTTTGGGTTTATTTCACAATCTCATAATTATCCGGGATTGTTTATTTTTAAGTATCACTTGAGAAATATTTCTATTAAATTAATATTATTTAAAAAAAAATTCAATTTTTTTATAATTTTCTTCAATAAATTTTTAAATTCAGTTTTAATTTTTTTTTATTTTTTACAAAATATTTTAAAAGTAATGATCATATCGTTTCTCGAACAGTGTACCTTTTGACTTTTCTTACAAAAGTGTGAAAGGAATGTTTTTAACTTATACGACATAAAAGAAATTTAATTCCATCATGAAACATAAATTATTTTATGATTACTTTATAAATTTAAAAGTTTATTTTCAAATAAAATAATTTATTTATTACATGTATAGTTTTTAGATTTTAAAAAGTGATTTTCAAAGTATAATGGGTGTTTTCCTCAAGAAATTTTCCTATGAACTTTTTAAATTATTTTCATATATTTCAAAATCATTTGTTGAATATTATATTTAGGATATAATCAAATGATACCATGTACCATATTTATTTTTATGGTTTACGATCATTTTGACTGAGGGAAAGTATTGACATTTTGTATGACAATTCTTCCAATATAGAAAGTTATTGATTGTTAAGGAATATTGATTTAGTTGTATTATTTATTCATATTAGGAATTCATTGGAATTTTTAAGTGATGTTAAGGGATTTATATATCCCCTTTATTGATCTATAGGTCTCATGAGACAAACTAGCTTGGGTTTTGATTGTGGCCTTACCTATTTATTCAAATGTCATGCCAAAAGACCTTGATGATATTTCCGATGTATGGGATGAGACCTTGATAGTATGTTTCAAATGTCTAGCATGAATTTCATCATTATGAATTTAGTTATTAATTTCCATGTGATTATTTGATTTACTATCCATGAATGTGTTTCTAGATCATGTGATTATTTATATATAATTACTTGATCATCATTTATTATTTCCATATTATTCATTCCTTATTATCTTATCCTATATGCATAACATTACGGAGCATTTGATCTCACCCCTTTCTTATGTTTTCTCTCCCTAGGATTCCAAGAAGTGTTTTATGATTGATATGAAAGGTATATTCGAAAAATAACAATGGAATTCTAAAATAAAATACCATGTTGTATTTTAAGAATTCAAATTTAATGTGTAATTCCACTATGTATATTGTTTTCCAATACTACTAAACTATTTGGTCCTTTGAGATGTAATTTATTATATATTATGCCAAGATAATAAAGTAACCATAGAATCTAGACTACTGGGGTTGGGGTCTTTATAGTTGGTATCTATGAAAGTTTAGTAGAAACTATGGGCAACTAGATTTGAAAAAAAAATTGATTAGGGAAACGTAACCCTATAATGGACTTTGAGAATATTACCAAAGAAAAAAAGGTTATGATTTTGAGATTAGTTATTCATAAATTTTTTATTTTTGTTAATTTTTTCACTAGTTTTGAAATTATACATTATGTTTCATAATGTTATGATCTAATTTAGTATATTCCAATGTTTTGAAATGAAGCCTAGTGGAATGGAAAATGTATCAATGATTGTAATCCATGTAGGGATTTCCCTCATGGGAATGATAATGAAGATGGAGCTAGAACTACAACTTAAACTGAATAAATTATAACTATATTGGGGTAGTGGACTTAGGTTATCATCAATAACCTTTATCGTATGAAGCAACCTACTAATCCACATTGCAGTGTAACAATATTAGAACGATTCATGTGTTATAAACTTCCACCATTCAATAGGAATAAAAATCCATTTGTAGTCAAGCAATGTATAAGTTTCATAGAGAAAATATTTCTTTCTTTGGTAATTAAGGAAAGGGAGAATGTTTTTATGATAGTTTATGGTCTCTTAGGGAATTTAGATCAATGTTGGTCATTGATTCAAAACATTAATGATGAGGAAGAAATAATGAGCATAAAATGAAAGGATTTTAAGGAAATATTCTTAGAAAAATATTTTACTCATGAACAATGAGTGGATATAGAGAGAAAATTCTTGATTCTGAGACAAAATAAAGAGAAACATGTTTCTAAGTATGAATTCAAATTTATAAGGTTAGAAAGGTAATCTGTAGAATATGTACATAATCTAAAGTGTAATACTTACATCTTCTTTGATTGGTTAAATCCATTCCTTTGAAGGGAACTAGTATCCCAAATATTCTCACCATATGAGGATATAGTCTCATGTGTTATCAAGATAGAGAAATAATTAACCAAGTATTATGACTCTAAAGGGAAGTAAGAGAAGAGTAGGATGACAGAGAAAAAAATGGATAAGGGTAAGAAGAGAAAGGGATTTTTTTTAATATGAAATACTTATGAAAGGAAACACCTTAATTCCTACTTAAAAGGAAAAGGAGTTTGTTTCATGTGTGGAGAAAAGGGCTATCAAGATCATGATTTCAAGGGAAATAAAGAAGCTACCAATTTTCAATGCTTCAATTGTAAGGAGATGGGGCGCTATGAAAATGATTATCCCAAGTATCAAGGTAATTTTCCCAAAAAAGGTCAAGGTATCAATGATAAGATTTTGTGATCACAACAGATGAGGTTGAAGTTCTTAATGATGTAGTGGCAGGTAATTTAATCATATCCTCAAACATATATAATTATTTATTTGATTATGGATATTTAAACTCTTTTATATGTTCCATGTTTTCCATGAAAATTAGATATTTCCCTAGCACCTTAAGAAAGGAGTCATTAGAAAAGACTTATAATGGAAGTATCATCATGATAAGGACATGTTATCCATTTCCTATTATAACACAAAAACATTCCCTATTTTATGACTTCATTATCATACTAATGGTTGATTTTGATATACTCCTTGGCATGGAATGACTTTCAAAATATGATGAAAAAATTCATTGCAAGGAGAAGGAAACTATGATTCATGACGAAGATGTGGAATTCCTTATATCTAGAAGAGAAAATCAATCATCTAATTCATGTCTAGATCCACCCCTGTCAGCTTTTCTAAATGAAATTTATAGGGAAGATGAGTTAACATAACCTATAAATGGAAAAGGTAATATTCAAATGAAGGATGTACCTATTGTGGAAGAATAAATTGATGTATTTCCTGAGAAATTACCTAGACATCCATTGGAGCATGAGGTCGAGTATTTTATTAATTTAATCTATGATGCAAGAACTATATCAAATACTCTATATAGAATGAGCATAATGGAATTAGTAGAATTCATGAAAAAAATAGAGGATTTGTGTAATAAAGGATTTATATGCCCTGGTGTTTCAAATTGGGAACCCCCTATTATTTTTTGTTAATAAGAAGGATGGATCTATTAGGTTGTGCATTGATTATAGGGTAATCAATGCTATTATGATAAAAACATGTATTCTATGCCTCATATTGATGACACTACTACAGTTTTGGGTTTATTATGTATTGTATTTTATTAACTCTAGATAAAAGTTCTAATAAAGGGTACCTTTATCAGTGCTTTATTTATAGTGCTGATAAAGGGTAACCTTTATCAGTTCATTTTCTAGCACTGATAAAGGTCCTGATCGCTCGCGTGAGTTCCACATCAAAATAATGGATGTTCAAATGCTTATTTATATATGATTTTGCTACAACACAAGTTTAGAATCATACTATGGGGATTAACTCCTACATATACCCTCCACACACACCTATATGGTCCTGTTACAACACACATGATCCCACACATGCATTGGACCACCTTATGCTCCTTACGGGCTTAGCCCACCCGTATACACGGCTCAAGTCCTACACGACCCGATGAACCTCCCCATGTGGGTCATGCCCACAATTTTTTATATATACGATAAAAAAAATACAAGAAAAAAATATTAAATTTTTGGAAATAATTAAATAAATAAAAATAAAAAATGAATAAATTTTAAAAATATTAAATTTTTATTAATTGAATAATTATTAATAAATTTAATATATATATATATATTATAAATATTAATAAATAGAATATATTAAATATAGATATATAAAATAAATAAATTGAAATAATATACAAATAAAAATTAAAAATGATTAAATTTAAAAAATATTTAAATTTTTATTAATTAAATAATTATTAATAAAAATTAATAACTTTAATATAAATATTTTTAAATAATAAATATTAATAACAAGTATATATTAAATATAGATATATAAAATGAATAAATTGCAATAATTAAACTAAAAAGTCTAAAAATGAATAAATGAATAAATGAATAAATTATTAAAAAATTTATTAATGAAATAATTATTAATAAAAATTAATAAATTTATTATATATATTAATTATAAAAATTAATAAATAATATATATTAAATATAAATATAGAAAATGAATAAAATGTAACAATTAAAAACAAATTAGTTTCTTATTCATTTTAATGGTTTTTATACATAATTATTCATTAATATATTTAATATATTTAATATAGAAATATATTCATTTATATTTTTATATATTTATATATATCAATATATATAATTTTTGGTGCCAAAATCCATGCCATAGGTGGATCAAGAATGGTCGAGACCGTTTGGGATAACATTTAACCCTTACAAGGCACAACAGTCACCAAAGGGGCCTATTTTGCAAAGCTCCGTCACCAAGCCCTTAAGCACCATGAATTGTGTGAAGTAGTGAGTCTTAAGAGCTCAGAAACGCCGCTGTAAGGTAGTGACGGAAGGCTATGCGAGTCCAATCAGCTCCGTGTCACCGCTGCGAAGTAGTGACATAACCCTCCGCGAGTCTGACGGCTTCTCCTCCATTCACCAAGTAGGTTTTGCTTCATGGTTTGCCTCCTAGAATCATGATCCCCCATGCCTATAAATAGGTGATTCCCCCCCAATAACCATCATTACCCTGACCTTTCCCCTTCCAAGCTCCCATTTGGCAAAGCACCCTTTTCTCTATGAACTAGTCAGAAATTGAATCACCCAAGGTATTTGAGCATCACGAACCAGCTTTCCCTTTCTTCCAATTTCCCTCCACTTCAAGTGGGGATGCTCTTCGCAAAGCCCCACTAGAATCACAAAGGTAGGAGTCCCTTTTGGTAACTTGGGACTTCGAGGAGCATTCATCCTTCATGAAGAACCCTCTAAACACATATAGATTCCATTTCTTGGCTAGGTATCCATGATTCATGAAGTTCCTCACTTTGTAGAGATCACTTTACCCATTCTTCACAAAGCACCCTCCTTTGCAAAGCTCTTTCTCTTTTTGAAGAATCAAAGCTTCAAAAATCCCCTATTAGTGAGTCATCTTTCTTCATGAACCCCTCTCCCGTGCAACCCTCCAGGATCGTATGAAGTGATTTCAAGGTCCCCCGAGTGGTGTTTCATATTGCATTACCCTGCTTTATGATTCTTCTCATAGTTATGTGAATGGATACTCTTTTTCCAATAGACACACTAACGTGATCCCCTCAAGTGACCACTCCTCCACCTCACTACTGTTGAGCATTTATTATGACTTCCCTTCCCCAAGCATGGGTTGGTACAAGTTATTTATGTCCAAGGGGTGATGAGTAAGCCCTCATCATCCAACCTACTGGATGTTAAACTACTAATCACCCTCATTCCCAACACACAACATTAAACTATGAGTTTCCTCATGAATGGAAGGCCTAGGAGGACTCAAAGGATAATGAGTATTAGTTCTCTCTCACTCCTCTCCCCATTTGGTCTTTGTCATAGTGTACACCTTAGGAAGTCTTTAAATAATCCACGACACACTGTGATAGGGTGTTCCCTGTGTGATGGACATATCCTCTTCATACATCAAAACATCTTCCTCGGGCTTCCCTCTTAGATTAAGTCCCAACCTCCATCTCCTCTTTAGGCTAATAACCATGTGTAATCCCCACACCACCCTTCGTGGTTGCACCCTTTGTGATATGTCCATCTGGTCTTCTGTTTCCTCGTGTTTCTCACACAAATCATGACTCACATGGGCTTAGAGTAAGCAGCGACCATGACATCCTCTTTTGGCTACTAGCCATGCATAAGCCCCAGCATGGCTTTGGGATGCTAACTATGCATAAGTCCCATGACCTTTGTTCTGTATGATGATAAAATGTATCCTCCGAAACTATGTGGACTTTGAATCCCAGTCACTGGGATATGTAGGAAGCCTCTACGAGGTTCAAGCCCCTCACTCCCCACGATCTAACTATTCGGTGTCATTCACATCGATTTAACCACATCCCGCATGATGTTAAAATGTATCCCACCTCTGAATAATGTGGGTTTTTATTACCATCCACTAGGATAATTAGGAATCCTATTTGAGGTCCAACCCCAACCAATGGAAAACTTTGGTACTCCCTCCTAGGGATGTACCCTCTTGATGCGATACTCACCCTTTTTGGGATGCATCTACTAGATCCACCTCCTTTAGGTGTTTTGATCCATCTATATGGGATTATAACCATGTATAAGCCTTACAATTCACCATGATCCTCCAACCAAGTGTTTACCTCTTGCGATGGGATGCTAACCATGCGTAAGCCCTAGCATGTTTCTGGGTCATTGTCCTTTTGGTACACCCCGATTCTCTGACCCATTCAAAACTACATGGATTCTAATTCCCATCCACTGGGATACATAGGAAGCCTTATTGAAGGTTCAATCCCATCATTCACATCCCATCCTGGCCTTTCCTTCGAGCCTTTGTGTATCAGAAAGATCAAGCCCCAACCTAGATGTTCTAATTCATATAGGCCCCTATCCATGCGCTCCATTATCATGAGTCACCTCCTCAGGTTTCTCATCACCCCACTAGAACTACACGGACTTTGATTCCTAGTTTCAATACAGGGTACATAGGAAACCTCCTCGAGGTTCAAGCCCAACACCGTCATTTTCAGATCGGTTCCATCTCATTCATCTTCACCCTTTGACACTTCCTCCACATCCATCCTGATGTTATCTGGCCCGCCATATCTCAGTGAACTCATGACATCCATATGGAAAGATAACCATGCATAATCCTCAACCATTTTCTCTGATACCTTACCCTTATCATAGTAAGGTCGCATCTTCGCCACTTTTTATAGTTCCTGGGCCGCTAGCCATGTGTAAGCTTCGAATCACCCCCTGAACTATGTGGGTTTTGATCCCCATATTTTACATATGGTATGTAGGATGCCTCTATGAGGTTCAATCCAATTCAATGGTAAACCTTGGTGTCCCCTCTTCCAGGACTTACCTTCTCTGATCTGCCCTTTGTGGTGTTCAGATTAGCCTTCACAATGTGAAACCTTCCCTTTATGGGAAACACCATCTAGGGTCCATCCTCATGAATGTTTTGGCACATCCACTCGGTAAACCTTCCAGGTGATCCCTCTTAGGGACATATCCATCTGAAACACTCTTATCAGTGTTCTGATCAGTCCAATCCATCTCCACAAGATGTTAAACCCACGGTATAACCTGTGTTAAACATGGGAAGATGAAGAAAACCTTAGAAATATGCCTATATCATAAGATTAAAAACATTTGACAAGGGATTAATTAGGTTACATACCCTCTAGAATTCCTCTGATAAGGGAGAATTCAGGTGTACGAAGGTTCCAACATCCAGACATGCCAATGATTCCCAAAATGACTACATCCCTAACTGATGGTTGTTGCCCTGAATTGACCCTTTGGAATGTCCTGACAGAAGTAATGTAATTAACCAGTTTCCACAAAGATATGGCACTAAGAAGGGTTTCAAAAATGTCATAATCATTAAGGGAGACCCAGACTACGAGAAGAATTCTGAGGAGAAATCCATAAAATAATAGATTGACATCCCATCATCCTATTTCGATCAAGGAGTAGATATTGCCGAAGAGGTGATGAATGTCTCCTGCCTTTGGAAAGTGGGAATGCAGGGAAACAGATGCATGTACCCCATAGATGAGGTGCATGACTTGGTAGAAATAATTGAAAATAGAAATGGTGAACCCGATTTGAATCTTTTATCCTTCAACCATAGGGATTAGTAGCATTTGAGACATCAACAGATAGGCATGTAACTAGATCCATCCATATGACACCATTTCCCACCAAGAAAATAGTGGGTATGGCATAGAACTCACAAGAATTTGGGGCAGTTAATCATTGGACATTTCAGTTTTCAAAATCTTCATTATGGATCTCTCTATCCATCCATGGAAGACTGAATGGTACTAGGGAACTGGGCACTTCTTCCTTACTATATTTTCTAATGGCTGAATATCTTTGATTTGTAAGACCCATGCTACAGGAACCCAATCACCTCCCACCCGCAGACGCATGGGCAGGGGCAATGTTAATGAAGCGATCTCACACAACTCAACCTCTTCCACATCAACACCCACAACCGTGACTACCGGGTTCCCACACCCCATATTACCCTTAGAGTTTGTTCAGAGGAGGGTGATTGATACTCTTATTCGACAATACGAATAGGAGGGGGGCATCCCAACAAGGGATATAGACCACCAAGATCTTGAGGCTTACACAACTTGATTTCCCTACCACCCTAAGGGTCGTGTATGGAGCTGCTACTCCCCACTTCGACATTCAATAGTTTCAAGAGCCTCTCCCCAGAACGCTACCATGATTCACTCCCGTATGCCGATGAGGTAAGGGATATTCGAGTCATCCTAACTATGAATATCGCCTAGGAGATGCTAATGAGGGACCCCATTAGGCCATATCTACACCACCATCTGATCCCTCGGGCAGAGGAATATGTGGTATATACCCCTGCATCACTGGCCCCGATTCGACTGACCCGACATCAACATTTAGCGCAGGCTCAGGAAGATGCATGTCAGGGAGCATCATATTCTACAGCTTCAATAGACTACACCAAAACCAATGCATACTATCATCTACCTATTATTATAGATTAGGGTAAACTCTATGACTAATCAGTATTGAGACCTCATCCACCCCATGGGAAGGATGGGCTGACTCTTCCAATTGTTGGCATGAGTAGCATTGATCATGGGCCAACCCATGACATCGAGATCCAGTGCAGAGGTCCTCCCCACCTTGTTGATGTCTAGAAATGAGGTCATATCCATTCCCATGATCCCATGTATAGATATTTTACCCATATTTAAGTTTATCCACATGAAGGTCTTCCTCACCCCATCACCCATCAACATGGAGGTCTGCCCATGTCCAGTTTGATCAGTATGAAATCCCTCCTCATACCACCATGGCTGAATAGCATGGAGGTCCCTCCTATGCCATAGGTGGCCAACATGAAGTCCCTCCCCATTTATTTACCAAATATAGCAGATACCCTCATCACTCTAGTACTTCTAACCACATAGGTCCTCCCCACGCATCCCACACTCAACATTAAGGTCCTCTTCATGTTCCATTCAACATTTTCCCAGGTTCTCCTCACACCCCAGCACACCTAAGCATAGGTCCTCTACACTCTCACACTATTTACCTCTGGAATTGGGGATGACCTCATTGATTTAAGGTTCAAACATTCCAATCGGTTTCTAACGGGTTTGTTCGTAGAACAGAAAACATCCAATGATTCCATATCCATTTGGACCTACTTTCCAAAGGTAGGCGCTCATTAGTTGTGAACGAATGAGACTTAGGAATTTACATTGGTCGAGAGGATGGGAGGTCGGACTCATCACACCTTTTTTGAGGGGAATTATTGTCTACTCCAAGACTCTTTTTATAGATTTAAGTTATGTTCGTGAATCCTTATTAAATTACCAAGTATAAAATGAGCTTTCCTTTAGATCTAACAATCAATGATTAATATGTAGGAAATTTAGAGAATCTTTTATATGTATTTTAGGTTCTTCATCAATAGAGAATCATCTGTATTTGTTAGATATTCTTAGTCAATGGTATCCTTTAATACATTATATAGATATCTCTTGGTCATTATGATGACCATTCTGGTTTTAAAGCCACTCAGTGGGGCACTTGAAGTTTATTATCATTCAGAAAGACATGGATTATTTCAGAGTTGGGATCGTACCCACAGATGGGCTACCTACATATCCTTTATTTATAAAAGGAATCAGAACCCACGTAGTTCGAGTAAGGAAATATGATGTTTATGTATGATTGATGGCTCAAAGAAGGATGTCATAATTAATTTTACACTCTAAGCTCACGTGAGTCATGCTCGGTTTGAGAAACAAGAGGTATTAGTAAAACTAGACAATTGTCCCATGAAAGATGCAATCATGAGAAACAATGTGGGGCTTATGTATGTATAACTGCCCAAATAAATGAAGATTAGGATTTACTTCAGGGAAGAAACCCGGAAACAGGGTCCATAAAGATATATTTATTTTATGGAGATTTGGATACTCTAACTTGGGGATTACTCCTAAGAAAGATGCCCAAGTTAGGAGAGGACTTATGATTGGGTTTTACTCCTAAGAAGAAAGTCCATATCAAAAGTAAATTAAGACTGGTTAAGAGAAATTGATACTGGGGCTTACTCCTGAGAAGGAGGCCCATGTTAAGGGACTTAGGGCTTACTCCTAAGGAGGATGCCCATATTTGTAGACTTTGAGACTGAGGCTTATTACTGAAGAGGAAGCCCATATTAAGAGAACCATGGTTGGGTCTTACTCCTAAGGAGGATTCCCATATTTGGTAACATGGAGACTGGGGCTTACTCCTGAAAAGGAAGCCCAGGTTAAGGGAAATATGGTTGGGGCTTACTCCTAAGGAGGATGCCCAGAATTAAGGGAACTTGGACTAGGGCTTACTCCAGAAAAGGAGGCCCAGGTTAAGGGAAATTATGACTGGGGATTATTACTAAGGAGGATTCCCAGAATTAAGGGGACCTAGACTGGGGATTACTCCTGAAAAGGAGGCCCAGGTTAAGGGAAATTATGACTGGGGCTTATTCCTGAAAAGGAGGCCCAAGTTAAGGGAATTATGGTTGGGGCTTACTCCTAAGAAGGATACCCAGAATTAAGGGAACTTGGACTGGGGCTTACTCCTAAAAAGGAGGCCCAATCATAATTTCCCTTAACTTGGGCCTCCTTTTCAGGAGTAAGCCCCAGTCCAAGTTCCCTTAATTCTGGGAATCCTCCTTAGGAGTAAGCCCCAACAATATTTCCCTTAACCTGGGATTCCTTTTCAGGAGTAAGCCTCAGTCTCCAAGTTCCCCAATATGGCCATCCTCCTCAGGAGTAAGCCCCAACCATGGTTCTCTTAATCTAGTCTTCCTCTTCAGGAATAAACCCCAGTCTCAAAGTCTACAAATATGGGCATCCTCCTTAAGAGTAAGCCCCAAGTCCCTTAACCTAGGCCTCCTTCTCAGGAGTAAGCCCCAATCTCAATTTCTCTTAACCAGTCTTAATTTATTTTTGATCTGGGCTTCTTTCTCAGGAGTAAAACCCAATCATAAGTCCCCTCCTAACTTGGGCATCTTTATCAAGAGTAAGCCCCAAGTTAGAGTATCCAAATATCCATAAAATATATATACCTTTATGGACCCTGTTTCCGGGTTTCTTCCCTGAAGTAAATCCTAATCTTCATTTATCTGGGCACTCATACATACATAAGCCCCACATTATTTCTCATTATTTCATCTTTCATGGAACAATTGTCTGGTTTTACCAATACCTCTTGTTTCTCACACCGAGCATGACTCACATGAGCTTAGAGTGTAAAAGTAATTATGACATCTTTCTTTGAGCCATCAATCATACATAAACATCATATTTCCTTACTCGAACTATGTGGGTTCTGATTCCTTTTCTAAATAAAGGATACATAGGTAGCCCATCTGTGGGTACGATCCCAACTCTGAAATAATCCATGTCTTTCTGAATGAAAATAAACTTCAAGTGCCCCACTGAGTGGCTTTAAAACCAGAATGGTCATCATAATGACCAAGAGATATCTATATAATGTATTAAAGGATACTATTGACTAAGAATCTCTAAAAAATACAGATGATTCTCTATTGATGAAGAACCTCAAATACATATAAAAGATTCTCTAAATTTCCTACATATTAATCATTGATTGTCAGATCTAAAGGAAAGCTCATTTTATACTTGGTAATTTAATAAGGATTCACGAACATAACTTAAATATATAAAGAGAGTCCTAGAGTAGACAATAATTCCCATAAAAAAAGGTGTGATGAGTCCAACCTCCCATCCTCTCGACCAATGAAAATTCCTAAGTCTCATCCGTTCACAACTAATGAGCGCCTACCTCTGGAAAGTAGGTCCAAATGGATATGGAATCATTGGATGTTTCTGGTTCTACGAACAAACCCGTTAGAAACCAATTAGAATGCTTGAACCTTAAATTAATGAGGTCATCCCCAATTCCAGAGGGAAACAAAAAATGGTGAACCTGACATGAATCCTTAACCAAGTTAAAATGATAGTTTACCTACTTGTTAGGCCCCTATTTAAAACTCAATGAGAGGGCCAACAAGACAATCAATAACATATGTTTTCATCCAAAAGATGTAGTGGCCGAAATTATCTTGATTAAGTCTGTTATATCAAATAGGCACTCTTCTCCAAGATCTTCTACTTTTTAGAAATGGCTTCTCTCAAGTTCACACCCGTGAATACTTCTGCTGTGAATGCCTCTGCTGCTACTCCTGCTGGATCATCGTCCGCTCTGAGGACGATATCACATACTCAGCATCTTCAACACTGGGTATCAAATGCACTGTTTAAGGAGTACCGTCAACATGGTACCATTCCAACTCTGGAGGATGCCCAACAAGTGAACAACTCACACCGGTCGTCCGGACAACGACGACCAGTGATTAAGAAGCAGGTGGTTCCAACCACCGTCTCCAACCGTTTCAGGTCGTTATACCTGGAACACAATCACCAGTCCCTCCCATATTCTGGGGAGGTGAATGATCAGGCCCCTCAGGGCCTTAATTCAAGGAGACAAGAGTCCTTCCTGAGGGTTCCCATCAACAATCGCCACCAGACTCGTGCGGCAGTGTGCCCTCAACATGAAGAGGGTATCATCTCCAGGTGTTCGGCTCAGGTTCCTTGAACCCGAATAGGAAAGAAGAATCGCCAGAGGTGAAATCCAGTCAACTGTGAGCAGGTTATCATCTCTACCATCTCCGGAGAAGTCCACCAACCTAACTTGGTGGCAAGCAACGAGCGGGCATATACACCCGTCCATTTTAATTCCGCTGTCCAGCAGACTTGTCTGGCAGCAGCGCGCCAATCCCGCCAGACAATTCCGGCGGATTATTATAGACAGGAACATACACCTATTTATAAATCATCAGCTAGTCAGTAGGTTCGTCTGACTACATATGATGGATACCGCCAACCCAATGTATTGGCAACTGGTAAACAGACACATACACCTACTTACACTCATCAATCCTGCCAGCAGCCTCGTCTGTTAGTGTTGAAGGAAGTTCATAAACCATGTTTGGTGGAGTGAAACCAAAAGACACATACACCTTATAGTATTGATCAAGCCTACCAATAGTCTCATTTGGTAGCATCAGGAGATGTCAGTCGGAAATCTCCGACAACAAACAGGAGGCAGACTCAATTCTCTACCCCCACACTTGAGTACTGTCAGGATTCACTGACAGGAAAAGGAGGACAAGAGAAAGAACACACACCTACTCCAAGCACGGAATGGACGTATATCCCCGTTCCGGCAGCTGAAGTCACCAAGCACATTCTGTCAATGGTGAAAGAGCAGAAGCAAATCCCTGCTCATATTCTAGATGCCTGCCAGGATATTATAACAGCTTCAGAAGCATCACAGGGAAAGAAATGAAAATCTATCCCTACCAGTGGAGTGACTCATCAAAAGATCACTCCGGAGCAGATACACACCTCTGTTCCAGTCCAAGAGGGTTGTGGGGCGTACTCCCCCATATCATACGGACAACCAAGTCAGGCACATACACCTGATTTGAGTGGAGATCGCCAGCCTAACCTAGACATCTCTCTTGATCTGGCATATACACCTACTCAAAGTAGCCACTTTCATCAACAAGTGGTTCCCAAGGCGAGTAATAAGGCATCTAAGAAGAAGACCCACCCAACACAGTCAAGAAATCAAGAGCCAATCTGTAACAAGGCCTTGCTCGATGCTAGAGTTCTTGAAGCCCTCAGATAGTTATCTGTTGGAATCCAAGATTCTAATCCCTCATTTCCCAATAGTGGGAACATTAATTCTAAAGGTCTTCAACAGACACTTCCTCATGAAGGCTTGCTTCATGACAGTTCGGTCGATCTTGAAGTTTCATCTTCAGATGGGAGCTACAATAACCGTATGTGTGGCCAGAAGACCAAGAAGCAAGAGATATCATCTTTTGCTATAACCCACCATGGTGGTCCTCCCCATGATGATAAATTTCTCTGCAAAAGTCCTCTCTGCAGTAGTGATGCAAAATGCCTGGAAAATGCTCTAGTGGACAATGTAGTGCCGAGAAAGCCCACTTATCTTGAGGCACTTGCAAATGTGAAACCAGTCATGTCTGATGCTTTACCATCATCAAGTGAAATACTTTCTCAATCAGAAGATAGCCCGGGGCCTAGGTCATTCTCCGAACCACCCCTGGGTCATTTATCTTCTAGTTTGATCAGTGGATTCTCTACCAGTCTTGTTGAATCTGATGAAGCAACAAGAAAGAACCAGCTCTGGTCAAATCAGTTAGAATAATCTTCATTGAATGATAAAGAGGAAGTGCTGAATATGAGAAAACAACTGGAGAAAGGTGAAGTACCAGTCATGTTTTGGACTTTGGCTGACTCTCAGTATGACATTCCAAAAGTGTTGACGAAAGATTGTATTCAAGATATTCGTCTCAACATATGGAAAACTCTTTGTCAGTTGAAAAAGAAAATATTATCTTATGATGAATATGAAAATCATGTTAAGATAATAGAAGGGTTATAACGTCAAATTGACTTGGCATCTCTATCAGTCTCTCAATATCCGAAGGCTAAAAAGCAGCAGAGAGCCCTTCAGTGTTCATGCCTTGGCGCACTAAGGAGATTACGTTAGTTAATTTCCAATGCCCCATCTAGTATTCATATCAAGGGATGGGGTGTTCATGGAGCACTACATTTTACTGTACTCTCCAGTTAGAAAAGCCCGCCGAAGATGGTCTCATTCAATGTTATTGCCCATGGCCGGACATAATCAATTGGCTTTGTTTGTAATCAAAGGTTTGCTCAAGAACATGCCTCAACCAGTTCTTCTCAAAATCAAGTATACAGAGAACAAGTTGTTGAATTACTCCTACATCAAGCAAACAAAAATATTGAAAAGACCTCTCATTTGGAGAAAACACATCATCAAGTGAAAGAAATGTCAGAAATCATCCAACGGTATTTTGAACTGGGTGATAAAAGTGGATGTCGATTGATGCATCCAGCTAATTTTCGGACTAAAGTCCGAAAAATCAGGAGAGATTTCAAGAAAGTCTCAGATATAGCATGTCAAGAACCACCCCAGCTCGCTATACTGGGGACTCTTTTAACCCAACCCTCAAAATCAACAAATAAGATTCGAGGAGTTGAGCGGAAGGAACACCCCAGTCCACCAGACCGGGGACTTTTTCAAATCATCAATCCCATCCTCAGTGAAAGTTGGTCTTCTCTCGATTGGGGAAGAAACCATAGGAGGAGCTACGAGCCAAATTATCAGGATATTCCCTCCAAATTATGGTTTTCCAAGAAGCTCTTGAGGGATCAAATCAACAAAAGGCAATGTCTCGTCAGGGGCATGGCAGAAGACAATATCACAGAAATGTTGATAGAAGGGATGCGATGCGTTATGCATCAATTAATGTCATTAATGTTGTTGTTTCTGATTCTCCAGAACATGAGACTCACTCAGAGGACTCAGATGAAGAGGTTCCTGCTCAAGAAGTTGTACGCACAGATGCAAATGAAGAAGGTGTGCGTACACGAAATCAAATGTTTACCCAGAATCGGGGTGTTCCTTCAAATAACCCAGTTCCCCCTCTCCAAAAGGGATCCAATAAGGGTAAAGGAAAGAATCAGGTTACATACCCTTACTACGGAGAAGGCCAATCTCTCTCATTAGAGCAAATATTTGCACAACAAGAGGAAGAAATGAAGGAATTAAGGAGGATGAATGCAGAACTACTTCAGGGTAGTCTTCCTCCTAAACGTGATGGAGCCAGTCAGCCAAGGGGATTTTTTGTGGCTACTGAGATGGATCAAGAATATACTCCTTTATTAGTACACCCTCATAGGTCTAATGCTACAGGTCAAGTGCAACAACAATCGGCAGTGCTGCCATCGGTTGCAGTACCAACTGTCATACATGTCCAAGCTCCAATCATTGCACCTGTTTAGGTCCATGATCAACCGGATGTTTCTCAAAAGTTAATAACTAATATTGATTCATTAACAGCTTGGTTGGAAGATATGGAGGGAAAGTGTCCTCAAATTCAACCAGAAAAGAGAGCTTACCCTAAATGGGTTGATGCAATCCCTCCCCCATCAAGTTTTGGGAACCCTGTATTCCCTATTTTCAATAGATCAGGCAATCCTAAACAGCATTTGACACATTATGTGTCTTGTTGCGATCCTATAATGGGAACTCCGAAACAATAAGAAGCAGTGAAACTCAGATTCTTCATGTGAACCTTGCAAGGACCATCTTTTGTTTGGTATACAAGCTTTCAATCTTGGTCAATTACCAGATGGGAAGATCTACGTCAACAATTCCTTCTTCTGTTCATCTCAACTTTGCCAAAGACAACAGTTTTTGATCTTAAAAACTGTAAGAAAAGGGATAATGAAAGGGTTTCATATTTCATTGATCGCTGGAAGGGATTAACATATTCCCTAAGCTTAGAACTCCCTCAAGAAGAACTGTTGCCAATCTGTGTGGAAAATCTGCGTGACGAATTATGCATGTCGTTGATCCCTGTGAAATACACAGGAGGGTTTCGAGACCTTACTTCAATCGCTCAGCAGATTGAAGATTCCCTTATACAGACTAAGGCTAAATCTCGTGTAATTCCATCAGTTCCAGGAAGAAGAATGGGTAAAGTAGAGACTGCTACAGTTATGCTTAAGCAAGCACCTGTACCTGCTTTTACTTCAAAACCTTCATCTTCCTGAAGGGCTCCACCTCCTGAGCGTCAAAAACAAAGGCTGTTTCATCAAGATGATCAAAGAGATCAAAGATGGAAACAATTTGAGGATCTAAAGAGCAAAGTTTACTATTTCCAAAATGAACAAGTTTCTGGCTACTTCATTTCGGCTCTGGAAAATAATTTGGTTCAGTTGCCAAGGACCAAAAGGCCAAACAAGAAAGGAGATGAAGACCGTCCCAATTATTTCCCCTTTAATCAAATGTTGGGGCATCCCATTCAGGAGTGTTTTTTCTTCAAAGACCTCCTACAAAAGATGGTCGACTCGGGACAAGTCAAACTAAAAGGCTCTTCAGCCCAGGTAGCATGTGTTACTGCTACTGTTCCAGAAGAAAAAGGTGATTGGAAAGAAGTCAAAAGCAAAAATACGCAAAAATATGATGATTGGATGGTCAGGAAAACGATCAAATGAACTCATGCCATTTTGTGAACGCAATTGACGAAACCAATTGTGTCTTCTTCTATGGATGCCAAAAACAAAATCCTCTTTAGAGGGAAAATCCTCAAAAGGGAGGCATAGTTCGAAGAAAGAAAAGAAATTAGAGGAAGATGAAATTGTGTCAAATCCCAAGTTGTCTTTAACTCTGACAGATTTCATGCCATCTACTTTGAAGCCACGGGCACCGTCCCACCAAACGGAACAACCTAAATTGGATAGTCAGCTAGAGTCTTCATCAGATGAAGAACTGATCTTTGGTTCTATTAATATGATCCACTTAACAGATCCTTATGCCAGTCACAGTTTCAATTTCGATGAGCTTGAATTCCCTGTATCAAACAGAGGGATTAGAGGGAGTTCCAGGGGTCTGGGATACAGAGGAAGACGTGGATATCCCAGAAGACATTATTCCAATTCTACCCCTGCTAGAACTGTGTATGCAGCAGAAACTCGTGGCAGGGCCCTTCAATGAGCTCAACAAGAACAAGAAAGTTCTTCCACCAATAACAAATTCAGTCCTGGAACAGTTATTCTGGAGGATCAGTTGGGGATTCCACCTTCATCCTCTCAACAAGTAAATGGATCTAATCGGTCTAATCTTCCAAAGCCAAGAATATTGCCAACTCCTATCCCAATAAAAGATGCATCAACTTTCAAAGCATCATCTTCCAAGGCACCTGCTAAACCACATGTTCCTGTTGGGAAACATAGACCTCTGGATCAAAAGTATGATGTATTGAAACACCTGGCCCAAGTACCGGCCATGTTATCAATTCTAGATGCTTTGAATCTGTCAAAAGATCTTTGGGAGGCACTCATTGAGGCTTTGTCAAGTCCTCAGGAGTTTGAAACTGAAATTGCTGCAGCTGAAGTCTACCACGTAGAAAATAATCCTACAGAATGCCATGAAGTGATATCTTTCATAGATGAAGATGAAGATGATGTCTTTCATGGACATATTAGACCTTTGTACTTATCTGGCATGGTCAATGGTGTGGACATCTGAAGGGATTTCATTGATAATGGTTCAGGAGTCAACCTCATCCCCATTCGTACACTTTGTCGATTGGGCCTCAAGGAATCTAATTTATCTCCTTCTACTATGATGTTACAAGGATATGATAAAAATGAATAAGAACCACTGGGAGAGATTACACTCAGAACTCATTTTGGAGATCTTGTATCCAATTCAGATTTCATGATTGTTGATCAAGACTCAGCCTTCAACATCTTGCTTGGAAGACCCTGGCTACATCAACATGCGGTTATCCCTTCATCATACCATCAATGTCTCAAATATTGTTTTTATGGTCAAGTTGGGACATTTTATGGTGATAAGGACCCGTTCAAGACATGTGAATCTCAATAAATTGAGGCGAAATTCTATCACATGAAGGGAAAGGAGAAATCCCCAACAAGGGAGATTACCAAAGTTAATGCTCTATATGGTTTGGAAAAGATTTCAGTAAATCCATTTGCGCATGTGAGTACAGATTATGTGTTACCTATCAGTAAAATTGATAGGATAGACCCAAATAAAAATAATCTTATGGAAAGATCCATAATTTCAATTACGACAATCGAGCCAGAAAACATGGGAGAAATTGGTGATCCTCCAGGAAATGATGAAAGCTCAAATGGAGATGTCTTCATTTCATCTGCTGAAATCTAGAAAGTTTATACTTCGCCAACCAGGCTAGAAGAAGTTATAGAAATACCACAGGTGAATGATGATGTTGATTCTCAATCCATCATCTTCTCTTTATTACCCAAGTAAGACCCTTCATCATCAATTGGGTCAGAAATGGAAGCTTCTTCTTCAAGACGTTCAAATTTTAACACCTCTTATGATCATGGAAATTCTACTTCATCATCTACTATGCAAGTAGAAACGGAAGAAATAACACATGTTGAAGAAGAAGAGGAAGATCTCAGGGATGCTCCTCCAGCATTTGAAGAGGGTATCTCTACCACCGTGAATGAACTCAGAGAAATAAATCTGGGTACAAAAGAAAATCCACACCCCACTTTAATCAGTGCGGCCATGAATCTTGAAGAACAAGAGATGTATATTTTATTTAAAGAAAAATTGAGACATATTTGCTTGGAACTATACAGAGATGCCCGAGCTTGATCTTGATGTTGCTACTCATCATTTGGGTTTACCAGAAGAACATCGAGGATTTAAGCAAGCCGCAAGAAGAACACACCCAACTTATGCTTCCTAAATTGAAGCCGAAGTGGATAAGATTATCAAAGCTAACTTCATCAGAGAAGTTCAATATCTCAAGTGGTTGGCTAATATTGTCCCTATGAAGAAGAAGAATGGAAAAATTAGAGTTTGCATCGATTTTAGAGATCTTAATCGACATTGTCCTAAGGATGATTTTCTGGTTCCGATTACAGAACTTTTAATCAATGCAACAGCTGGATATGAAGAACTTTCCTTCATGGATGGATATTCTGGATATAATCAAATCCGAATGGCTCTAAAAGATGAGGAATCCACAGCCTTCAGAGCCCCTCAGTGTGTGTTTTTCTATCGGGTAATGCCCTTTGTCTTAAAGAATGCAGGTGCAACATATCAGCATTCCATGCATCGTATCTTCAAACCCTTTTTAGGGAATTTTTTGAATGTTATGTGGACGATTTGGTGGTCAAATCCAAACAATGTTCTAATCACTTGGCTGATTTGGAAGTCATATTCCGTAAGTTTCGACAACATAATTTGAAGATGAACCCCTTAAAATGTGATTTTGGGGTAACCTTTGGAAAATTTCTTGGCTCTGTTGTACGCCATCGTGGTAGTGAAGTCGATCATGAGAAGACCAAGTCAATCCTTGGTATCTCACCTCCTCAAAATTTGAAATAATTAAGAGGACTTCAAGGACACTTAGCCTATATTCGGCGTTTCATCACCAATTTGGCAGACAAAAGTTTACCCTTCACCAAATTGATGAAGAAGGGAGTCACTTACCAATGGACTGAAGAATGTCAAGAGGCATTCGATATTATCAAGAAATACCTCTTGAGTCCATCGGTACTTATGCCACCTGTTTAATGAAGGCCACTTATCCTTTAAGTGATAGCCTTAGAGTGGTCATTGGGTGCCTTTCTTGCTCAGAAGAATGATGATGAGAATGAAAACAGCCTCTACTATCTCAGTCGGACTATGCTTGAAGTAGAAAGCCAGTATTCAAATATTGAGAAGTGCTTCCTGGCATTAATCTTTGCAGTTTAGAAGTTGAGACACTACCTACAACATCACGAGGTCCAATTGGTATCTCGTAATAACCCGCTCAAATTCATCCTTAGTCGTCCAATGCTTACAGGACGTCTGGCAAGGTGGGCAGTTATTTTGCAGCAATTCGATATTCAGTATGTGTCTCAAAAGGCAATAAAGGGTCAAGCTCTGACTGATTTCCTTGCTGAACATCCTTCAGTGGAAGACACATCTTCAGATATTGAACTCCTTGATGATGAATTCTTCTCTATTCAAGATAGTCCTCAGGTATGGGAAATGTATTTTGATGGTGCTTTCAGAAGTCCAACAGGGAAGAAAATGGAAGATCCTAAATTCAACAAGGTTGGATTAGGAGTTATTCTTATTTCCCTGGAAAAGGCAGTATTACCTTATTCCTTATTATTATGGGAAGGTGGTACCAATAATGAAGCAGAATATCAGGCCCTCATCGCAGGATTAGAGTTGGCGCTTCAAGCACAAGTGAATCACTTAAGGGTGAAAGGTGATTTAGACCTAGTAATCAAACAAGTCAATAGAGATTATGCAATCAGAAAAGAAGAATTGATACCTTTGTATGATTACGTCAGAGAGTTAATGGTGGAATTTCCTATGGAACCGACATTTTCTTATGTCTCGCGATCACAAAATGCTCAAGCTGATGCACTAGCTAATATAGCCACATCTCTGGCAGATCCAAATCGAGACAAAGCAACCATCAATATTGCCCACCGTCGTACAATTTCACCTTATGTTCGAACCAGAAGAGAGGAGATCAATGAAATTAGTCCCATTCCTGAACCTTATGGTCATACTACAGGATGGATGACACCTATCAGGGAATACCTTCAAAATGGAACACTTCCACCTGATAGAGCCGGGAAAGAACAAATCCGGCGACGTGTGGTCAATTTTACTCTTTATGACGCTACGGGAGAAATGGGTAATAGCGACGGGGTATTTGCGATGAGAATTATTCACGTCACAAATACCTTTAGCAAAGGAGTATTTGCGACGGGGCCCGTCGCAAATAACCGTTTTAATGCCGCCAATAATTAAATGCGGTCAGGGTTATTTGCGACGGGTCTCATCGCAAATATCGTTATTTGCGACGGGAAAACCCGTCACAATTAATCTAACCTATAAATAATGCCAACCATTACAATTTTCTCACTCTCAACTCTCAACCGTTCCTATTTTTCCGCTCTGATTCTTTTACGACTTTCAGTTGTAAATTTTTTTTCCGACTTCGAAGATTCAGTTGGTGGTGTTCTACAATTCCAGCGGCTCGACATTGACATCAAGTTTAAGGTTTTTATCTGAATTTTAATTTAATATTTATTTTATTTATTATATTTATTTAGTTTAAATTTTTAGAATTTTTTTTCTTCTGATTTCTAATTAGAAATAATTATGAATAAGTATTAATAATTAACAGTAATTAGAGACAATTAAACACTAATTAATTTAAAATAGTTAGCTGTAATTACAATTAATTAGCAGTAATTATGAAAAATTAAAATTAATTTGAATTAATTAATATTAATTAGAAATAATTAACATTAATTAGTAATAATTTATAATAATTACCAATAATTAGTAATAATTAGTAATAATTAGTAATAATTCCTAATAATTCCCAATATTCAATAATTTGCAATATTTGTCAATTATTGTCAATATTTTTTGCCAATAATTACCAATATTTACCAAGAATTGCAAATAATTGTCAATATTTACCAATAATTAGGAATAATTACCAATAATTAGGAATAATTACCAATAATTAGGAATAGTTACCAATAATTAGGAATAGTTACCAATAATTAGGAATAGTTACCAATAATTAGGAATAATTACCAATAATTAGGAATAATTACCAATAATTAGGAATAATTACCTATAATTAGGAATAATTACCAATAATTAGGAATAATTACAAATAATTACCAATAATTATCAATAATTAGTAATAATTCGTAATGATTACCAATAATTAGGAATAATTACCAATAATTACCAATAATTACCAATAATTAGTAATAATTTCCAATAATTCGTAATAATTACCAATAATTAGTAATAATTACCAATAATTAGTAATAATTAGTAATAATTACCAATAATTAGGAATAATTAGTAATAATTAGTAATAATTACCAATAATTCGTAATAAAAAACTAATAATTCGTAATAATTACCAATAATTAGTAATAATTAGTAATAATTAGTAATAATTAGTAATAATTAGTAATAATTACCAATAATTAGTAATAATTATTAATAATTAGTAATAATTAGTAATAATTTCCAATAATTAGTAATAATTTCAAATAATTAGTAATAATTACCAATAATTAGTAATAATTACCAATATTTAGTAATAATTAGTAATAATTAGTAATAATTTCCAATAATTAGTAATAATTTCCAATAATTAGTAATAATTTCCAATAATTATTAATAATTAGTAATAATTACCAATAATTAGGAATAATTAGTAATAATTAGTAATAATTACCAATAATTAGTAATAATTACCAATAATTAGTAATAATTACCAATAATTAGTAATAATTACCAATAATTCGTAATAATTACCAATAATTCGTAATAATTAGTAATAATTAGTAATAATTAGTAATAATTAGTAATAATTAGTAATAATTACCAATAATTATCAATAATTAGTAATAATTACCAATAATTACCAATAATTAGGAATAATTACCAATAATTACCAATAATTAGTAATAATTACCAATAATTACCAATAATTAGTAATAATTAGTAATAATTATCACTAATTAGTAATAATTCATAATAATTATCACTAATTACCAATAATTAGTAATAATTAGAAATAATTACCAATAATTAGTAATAATTACCAATAATTACCAATAATTAGTAATAATTCGTAATAATTAGGAATAATTACCAATAATTAAGAATAATTAGTAATAATTAGTAATAATTAGTAATAATTAGTAATAATTACCAATAATTACCAATAATTACCAATAATTACCAATAATTACCAATAATTACCAATAATTACCAATAATTACCAATAATTAGTAATAATTACCAATAATTAGTAATAATTACCAATAATTAGTAATAATTCGTAATAATTAGGAATAATTACCAATAATTAGGAATAATTCGTAGTAATTAGTAATAATTAGTAATAATTACCAATAATTAGTAATAATTATCAATAATTAGTAATAATTTCAATAATTACCAATAATTAGTAATAATTACCAATAATTACCAATAATTAGTAATAATTTCCAATAATTAGTAATAATTACCAATAATTAGTAATAATTACCAATAATTAGTAATAGTTACCAATAATTAGTAATAATTACCAATAATTAGTAATAATTACCAATAATTAATAATAATTACCAATAATTAATAATTAGTAATAATTACCAATAATTAGTAATAATTAGTAATAATTAGTAATAATTAGTAATAATTATCAATAATTAGGAATAATTAGTAATAATTACCAATAATTACCTATAATTAGTAACAATTAGTAATAATTAGCAATAATTACCAATAATTAGAAATAATTAGTAATAATTACCAATAATTAGTAATAATTACCAATAATTACCAATAATTAGTAATAATTACCAATAATTACCCATAATTAGTAATAATTACCAATAATTACCAATAATTAGTAATAATTAGTACTAATTATCACTAATTACCAATAATTAGTAATAATTAGTAATAATTACCAATAATTAGTAATAATTAGAAATAATTACCAATAATTACCAATAATTAGTAACAATTAATAATAATTACCAATAATTAGTAACAATTAATAATAATTTCCAATAATTAGTAATAATTAGTAATAATTACCAATAATTAGGAATAATTACCAATAATTAGGAATAATTAGCAATAATTACTAATAATTACTAATAATTAGTAATAATTACCAATATTTACCAATATTTACCAATATTTACCAATATTTTCCAATATTTACCAATAATTACCAATAATTACCAATATTTACCAATATTTACCAATATTTACCAATATTTACCAATATTTACCAATATTTACCAATATTACCAATATTTACCAATAATTAGGAATAATAACATTATTAAATTATTAGTATATATTATTATTAATATTAAAATAATATAATTTTCTATATTATATTAAATTATCCTTTCATCTGTGTGTTTTCTGTCTCCACATGTAACATTTGCATTCTTTTTCAAAATTATCAACCTACTCACCAATGGAGAGGTGAAAGTGAATGCAAATATTACACGTGGAGACAGAATGTTAAACACACAGATAAAAGGAGAATTGTATATAATATAGAAAATTATATTATTTTAATATTAATAATAAAATATACTAATAATGTAATAATATTATTATTATATAATTAATATTTATGAAAAAATAATATTAGTATTATTAGAATAATAAAAAATTTATATAATATTAAAATTATCAATATTTGTAACATGTTTTGCTTTATTCTCAACATATTCAATTCTTAAAGGGTTAATTTTTAGGTCTATCTCAATAAAAAGTTTGTGTCAGTCGTGTCTGATGTAAACTCTATAATTATCCTTGATTGAGTGTTTTTTCTAACAAATTATTCAAAAGTAGTAATGATTTTATATTTTATAGAAAAATATGGAACAACGAGGTCGTCAACAGTCATTATTAGATGACCGCATATGGATAAATCAACGTAGAAATCCAAACGGTTCTGGTTTAAATCTAGTATATATAGAGGGTGTGGAGACTTTTTTATCATTTGCGGCATCAAATCCAGAATTTGTTTCAGAAGGAAAAATAAAATTCCCTTGTAGAAAATGTGCATTGAGAATGTTTGACACATTTGAAAAAGTGGGGGGATATCTCTTGCGTTTTGGTTTTCAACCAGATTATGTTTTTTGGTATCAACATGGTGAACGCAGTTCCAGAGTAGGTGATACCAACTTGATTCCAGATCCATCCCGATTTCAAGATTTAGTACATGATGTTGCAGGTTCATCTGTTCAACATACAGAAACTCCGGCTGATATAACTTCAAATCCTGAGTTGGCACCGTCTGAATTTTATGAGTTGTTGAGGTCTGCTGAGGATGCATTATATCCTGGCTGCAAGATGATAAAATTAGAAGCAGTTGCAAAATTTATAGCTATCAAATCAGATAACGGAATGTCAAACACCTATTTTGACCCGATATTTTCTTTGCTTAAAACACTGTTACCCGAAGGAAATGTTTTTCCTGCAAATTACTATGAGATTAAGTGGCTGGTTCGAAATTTTGGACTTACTTGTCAGAAGATTAATGCATGTTCAAATGAATGCATTTTATATTCTGGGGAAAATGAGTCGTTGGATAGTTGTCCCACATGTGGGAAACTGAGATATAAAGAAGGGAAACATGGGAAGTCTGGTTTGATTTCTGTAAAACAGTTGAGATATTTTCCGCTTACATCCAGACTTCAGCGTTTATTCATGTCTAAGAATACAGCGACAATGATTTCATGACATAAAGCGAATATTTCAACCGATAAAATCTCGAATCATCCAGCCGATGGTGATTCATGGAAACATTTTGATAGAGTGTATCCATCCTTTTCTTTAGAAGCTAGAAATGTTCGACTGGCCCTTTCCACTGATGGTTTCTCGTCCATTCGGATCTTATGGTAGTCAATATTCATGTTGGCCTGTTTTTTTAACTCCGTAAAATTTACCTCCATGGATGTTGATGAAGGAGCCATATATCTTTTTGACTTTACTAATTCTAGGACATCCGAAGAAGAACATTGATGTTTATTTGAAACCATTGATTGATGAGTTAAGTTTATTGTGGAGTACTGGTGTCAGTACATATGATGTTGCTACGAAACAGAATTTCATACTGAGAGAAGCATTGTTGTGGACAATTAGTGACTTCCCGGATTATGAGATGTTATCTGGCTGGAGTACACATGGTCAGAAATCATGTCCTTACTGTATGGTAGAGAACAAAGAATTTATGCTCATTCATGGAAAGAAACCTTGTTATTTTGATTGTCATCGCAGATTTATTCCAGCTGATCATCCTTTTCGCAGAAACAGATCTCATTTCAGAAAAGGAACAGTTGAAAGGGATGAACCTCCAAAAATGCTATCAGGTTCGGAGTTAAAATCAGTTGTATTTTCATTACCTCCCATCACTTTTGGTCCCACAATAAACCTACTGAAAATTTCTGGTTTTGGGAAAGAACACAATTGGATTAAACGTAGCATATTTTGGGATTTTCCATATTGGTCTGATTTGTTGGTCCGCCACATGTTGGATGTCATGCATATTGAGAAGAATTGTTTTGATAATTTGTTTCATACAGTTTTGAATATGCCAGGAAAGAGCAAAGACAATGTAAATGCACGTTTAGATCTTGCCCAAATTTGCAGGCGTCTAGAACTGGAACTGTTTGAGAATGTCAGAACAGAAAGGTTACTGAAACCAAAAGCATCTTATACACTGTCTAAAGAAAACCGTTTATTATTTTTTCAGTGGATTGAAGATTTGAGACTTCCAGATGGCTGTGTTTCTAATTTGGGTAGATGTGTAAAGAATGGTCATATTACTGGATTAAAAAGTCATGATTGTCATGTTATAATGGAAAGACTTCTACCTATTGGATTAAGAGTTCTATTGAATTCTGTGATTTGGGATTCCATAACAGACATGTATCATTTTTTTGGGAAATTTTTGTGGCTACAACAGATTATGATGCTCTATGAAAACTTGAAGAAGATTTTGTTGTGATTATATGTAAACTGGAAAAAATACTTTCGCCGTCTTTCTTCGACTCAATGGAACATTTGATGTTACATTTGCCATATGAAACCCAATGTGGAGGTCCAGTACAGTTTCTATGGATGTACCCATTTGAAAGATGCATGCAAAAATTGAAAAGAAAAGTACGTAACAAAGAATCTGTTGAAGGATCTATTACAGAAGCTTATTTGCAAGAGGAAATATCTTTTTTCTGCTCCCATTATTTTGAATATGAGTATCCTTCAAAACCCAACCGAATGGGATGGAATGAGAGGAATATTGATGAAATCGACAATCAATTATCTATTTTCAACCAGCCCGAGCTTGGTTTTGGTGGAGTTTATGAACGCTGGCTTTCAGATGATGAACATCACAGAGCTCATACGTATGTTCTGCTCAACTTTTAAGAGATGACATCAGTTGTACTGTAAGTGTTTATATCACTTATTCTATCATTTATGTTATAGTAAATAAATTTGTTTTTTATAGGTTGTATGATAATCATATCAAGAAACAAATTCCACAAATTACAGCAGCTGCTCTCGAAGAACGCCGACAGAAAAATTTCTCTCAGTGGTTTCAAAAACTGGTAACATAAATTCTTTATATTTTAGCAAATCATTCAATGTATAGTTTATTATATTGATAATTATTTCAAAAATTTTCAGGTGTCTCGACATGCTGATAAAATTGACAAACTACTGTGTATATTGAGTAACCCACCTTCCAAACTTGTTAAAACTTATAATGCATATGTGGTGAATGGATTTCGATTTCACACACATGTATATGGGGAATCAAAAAAAAAAAACAATGAACAGTGGAGTTAGCTTGAGAGGATCTCATCATCGATAAAATGAAGTTGACTTTTATGGCATACTTGATGAAATCATTGAACTCTGTTATCTTGGACAACATTACATAACCATGTTCAAATGTCGGTGGTTGGATACAGATAGAGGCATGCGTGTTCATCAGACTCATGGAATCATCAATATTAAATGTAAAAGTGTTCTCGCAGTAAATGAACCATTCTTATTGGCTCAACAAGCACATCAAGTTTATTACGCAAAGTACTGTGCTACATCAAGAGACTTGACTGATTGGTGGAGTATAATAAAAATCAAAATTCGAGACAATCAGTTTAGTCAAAGTGAATGTGCTTTCACTGATGTGCAAAGAATTGATGTTTTTCAAGAGAGTACTCAAAATAAATCTTTTTTACAAAGAGACATGAGTATCGATGATGACACCCCAAATTTAAGAGTCGGTGATGACGATGATGTTAATGATGTCACATATGAATTTGAAATGGTAAGAGATGAAGCAACTAGAACTCGAATGGATATCGATGATGTTGAGGAGGAATATGAAGATGACATTGACATATATGAAGATGATGATGAAGATGAACACTGATAGAATTCCATGGTAGTTATATACAATCATAACTAATATATATATATATATATAATAGTAATTATCAATTATTTTCTAACAACATTATCATTTTCTGTTTCAGATGGACGACGACACATTTCGTGAGTTGGCGGATACTGACCTATCTTTCGATGTGGATGAGTTGTTGGCAGATGACCCTCAGCCTGCAGGCGCTCCAGGGAGTATGCGGAGGGGGCACGGTCTTGCACGATTGATGATTCCTGACCCCGTCCCCGAGCTACGTCCACGTCTTGGGTTTGATCCACGCACACGGAGGTGTGATAACCTGTGGATTTGACTAAGATTTCATTAATCTATTCACATAATAAATGTTTATTATTTTTACAGTTTTCCGCATATAGTAGTCGGATAGGGCAGCGCTATTTTGTGCAACTATTTCTCTCAACCTTGGACCACATGGGAGCAGATTCCCATTGATGTGCAGCAGGCCATGTTCGGCCATTGGTTGGTACGTATGTAAATAAATAATTTTTATTTTGAAAATTATTTCATTTCTAACTTGATATTTTGATTTATTTGTAGGGTTTATGGTATCCGATCGAGGATACCATGCGTGACGCCATCCATGAGGCATGGGAGGTGGCCATGCGTGATCGCTTTCGTCAGTTTTTGCACAATTTAAGAAAAGCTTCCATGAAGAAAGCAGGAGTGTCAGTTTTTGACAAGTCATGTAGAGCACACCGACCAGAGTACATTTCATCCCATGTATGGGATGGATTATGTGCGCACTGGTTGAGTGATGCCTTTCAGAGGAGATCATCGGTGGGGAGGCAGAATCGGGGGAGACAGGAGGTGACTCATCGAGCTGGGAGTCGTACTTTCAGTACTCATAGATAGCATCTGGTACGTACATTATTTATAAATATTTTATATAACTATAAATATTAACAATTTATTTTTTATTTTTATAGGCTGTCGAGCACCCTGATATTACGGAGTACGACGTATATCTGAGGATGTATAGTGATCCTACTACTGGGGAGCTCAGAGGTGATCGTCAGCGTCACATTGTGGTCAATATTATTTGTTTTCAAGTTTAAAAATTAACTGCATATAATATACTCACAATTTTAATTTTAAATTGAAACTACATGAGTCATATGAGGCCGAAACGTCACAGACCCGGCCTGAGAGTCAGGCCGAGTCATCAGATCAGACCACTGGCCGTCAGTTTGATGAGGCGACATGGATGCAGGCCACCCAGTATGCCTTCGAGAAGGGCCGGGTAGTTGGTATCAGCTCTCGACTGACTCCCAGAGATTATTATGGCAGTGCTGCGATGTCGGCGTCCAGCTCGAGAGAAGCTCGTGCATCTTCTTCTGCTACACAGTATGAGTATCAGTTGCAATCTCAGACTGCACTGATAGAGAGTCTTCGACAGGAGCAGGAGCAGATGCGTCAGCAGTAGCAGCAGCATGAGGAGGAGCATCGACACCAGTAGCAGCTGTACGAGGAGCAGATGAGTCGGTGGCAGCAGCAGCACCAGGAGCAGATGAAGTACATGCGCCGACTCACTAATGCTTTAGGGATGGAGTTTCCTCCACCAGCATCTGCAGATCCCCCCCTCCCCCCTCCTTCAGATTAGAGTTTGTTTTTATGTTATAAAGTTTGTTAAATCAAAATATGATTTTTTTTTCTATTCGTAGTTTCAGTCTCATTATAAAATATTAATAATATTATATTTTGAAATAACAATATTAATATGAATAATAATAATATTTATATTTTATAATATTAAATTATATATATATATTAAAATTTTATAATATTATAATTTAATTATATTTTTTTGTAATATTTGAATTATTTTAATATTTGAATGTAAAATAATTCTATTATTTTTATATTAATTAAAATAATTTATTAATATTTTTTTTATTTATGAATTATAATTCTATTATTATTATATTAATTAAAATAATTTATTAATATTCTATTATTTTTTATTTTTGAATTATTATTATATTAATTAAAATAATTTATTAATAATTTATTATTTTTATTTGTGAATTATAATTCTATTATTATATTAATTAAAATCATTTTTTAATATTTTATTATTTTATATTTTTGAATTATAATTCTATTATTATTATATTAATTAAAATAATTTATTAATAAATTATTAATAATTTATTATTTTTATTTGTGAATTATAATTCTATTATTATATTAATTAAAATCATTTATTAATTTTTTTTTATTTTTGAATTATAATTGGATTATTATTATATTAATTAAAATAATTTATTAATAATTTTTTTTATTTTTTATAGTATTTGCGACGGGATACTATGCCCATCGCAAATAGTATTATTATTATATTCATTAAAATAATATATTAATATTTTTTATTTTTTTTAAAAAAAAGTAATTGCGACGGGCCCATCGCAAATACTATTTTAAAAAGTTTTTTACAAATATACGGACTGATATTTGCGACGGGAAGAGTCTCCGTCGCAAATAATACCTTTAGCGATGGGCCCGTCGCAAATAATTGTTGTTGCGACGCCATTTTCCGCAACAGGCTATTTACGACGGGGGCCCATCGCAAAAGCCTATTAGCGACGGGATCCCGACGCAAATGCCCCGTCGCAAATGCCATTATTTCCAGTAGTGTGATAGCCCATATCACCTAGAGAAAATTCTCTACAAGCGTGGTTTTGATGGAGTTCTCTTCAGATGCATTGATGGTGAAGAGACAATGGCTGTCATGAAAGAAGTGCATGCAGGAGTCTGTGATTCCCACCAGTCTGGACATAGACTATCTGATCAGATTCGAAGGCTTGGATACTTTTGGCCTTCAATGATACAAGATTGTGTCGATTTCACAAAGAAGTTTAATTTATGCCAAGTACATGATAATTTCATTCATCAACCTCCAGAGTTTCTTCATACAACTAAGTACTCGTTTCCATTTTTCACATTGAGAATAGATGTGGTGGGACCTTACCCTTCAGCTACGACCAAGCAGTTTAAGTATATTCTTACTGCTACTGACTTCTTTTCCAAATCGGCAGATGCAATACCTATCAAAGAAGTTAGTTCTAAAAGCATTGTTAGCTTCATCAAGTCTAAAATCATTACCAGATTTGGTGTCCCTCATACCATATTGACGGACAATGGCACCAACTTCTGTTCATCCAAGGTGAAGAAGTTGTATCAAGAATACAACATCAAATCCAATCATTCATCTCGGTATCATGCAGCAGCCAATGGCCAGATAGAAGCCTTCAGCAAGACTCTTTCAAACATACTTCAAAAGATGGTGGATAAATATAAGAAGTCATGGCCTGATAAACTCTTTCATGCTTTATGGGATTATCGGACCACCACCCGCACTGCAACGCGGTCAACTCCATATTCATTGGTATATATAACGGAAGCAGTCTTTCCTATTGAAGTTCAACTACCCTCGCTCAGAGTAACCATTTGTGATCAGTCATCTACAGATGAAAAATCTAAAAAGCGATTGTATGAATTGGAACGGTTAGATGAGAAAATATTTTTCACCCTGCACCACTTGGAAGTCTACCAGAATCCAATAGCATGAGCTTTCAACAAAAAAGTTTGTCTTCGTTCATTCATTTAGGGAGAATTGTTATTGGTTCTCATAACTCCAATGATACCAGGAAAGAAACCTCCCAAGCTTGAACCAAAATGGGAAGGACCTTACTCAATACACAAGGTCTACTCCAATGGACCATATTCATTAATCTCAATGGATGGAGAACTCATCACTACTCCAACTAATGCTAGATTTCTGAAGAAGTATTTTTTATAAACACAAAATACATTGCAACAGTCCATACATATGACCTTAAACTATTTTTATTACTTTCGTCCCATATGACGTTAAATTGTGACGTCCTAACTACATGACGCTAAACTGTATAGAAGTCTCTTATGTCCAGCAAGACATTCAACTACACCATCTACGGTCCATACATATGACCTTAAACTATTTTCATTACTTTTGTCCCACACGACGTTAAACTGTGACGTCCTAACTACAAGACGCTAAACTGTACAAAAGTCTCTTATGTCCAGCAAGACATTAAACTGCACCATCTACAGTCCATAAATATAACCTTAATCTATTTGTATTACTTTCTTCCCACACAACGTTAAACTGTGACATCCTAACTACGTGATGCTAAACTATACAGAAGTCTCTTATGTCTAGAAAGACATTAAACTGCACCATCTACAATACATACATATGACCTTAAACTATTTGTATTACTTTCATCCCACACGACGTTAAACTGCGACGTCCTAACTAAATGATGCTAAACTGTACAGAAGTCTCTTATGTCCAGCAAGACGTTAAACTGCACCATATACGGTCCATGCATATGACCTTAAACTATTTGCACTTTCGTCCAACATGACATTAAAATGTATCGTCCCTTTTCATCCAACATGACGTTAAACTGTGAAAAAATCCCTAATACGTCCAACATGACGTTAAACTGTGTACTATTTTGTCCTTACTGCATGACATTAAACTACACAGTCCCCCTTTTGTCCAAACATGACATTAAACTGTATTGTCCCCATCGTCCTAACTACATGATGCTAAACTGTATAGAAATTCCTTAATACGTCCTATATGATGATAAACTATATTTTTTCTCTGCTACATGACACTAAACTGTGTAGCACCAATAGTCCTAACTGCAAGACTTTAAATTGCATAGTCCCTTCATATGTCCTACATGACATTAAACTGTGCATCGTTATGGT
This sequence comes from Viscum album, assembly GCA_963277665.1. Taxonomy (NCBI): domain Eukaryota; kingdom Viridiplantae; phylum Streptophyta; class Magnoliopsida; order Santalales; family Viscaceae; genus Viscum; species Viscum album. The sequence continues at coordinate 825,421,391 of OY728126.1, read as the reverse complement.
TGTTGCTACCTCTTGTTTCTCACACTGAGTATGACTCATGTGAGCTTAGAGAAAACTTCAACCATAACACCCTCTCTGGGCCGTTAACCATGCGTAAGTCCCAACACCATTTTTTAGTTCGTTGTCCCCAAGAACAAATTGATCACTAATTCATTCTTTAATTGAACTACATGGACTTTGATCCTTGCCTTCCAGGCTAGGTACGTAGGCAACCTCCCGAGATTCAAGCCCAAAACCAATCTCTTCACTTCGGGTTCACCATTTTTAGTTTCCCTCTGGAATTGGGGATGACCTCGTTGATTTAAGGTTCAAACATTCCAATCGGTTTCTAACGGGTTTGTTCGTAGAACCAGAAACATCCAATGATTCCATATCCATTTGGACCTACTTTCCAAAGGTAGGCGCTAATTAGTTGTGAATGAATGAGACTTAGGAATTTTCTTTGGTCGAGAGGATGGGAGGTTGGACTCATCACACCTTTTTAGGGGAATTATTGTCTACTCCTAGACTCTCTTTATAGATTTAAGTTATGTTCGTGAATCCTTATTAAATTACCAAGTATAAAATGAGCTTTCCTTTAGATCTGACAATCAATGATTAATATGTAAGAAATTTAGAGAATCTTTTATATGTATTCGAGGTTCTTCATCAATAGAGAATCATCTGTATCTGTTAGAGATTTTTAGTCAATGGTATCCTTTAATACATTATATAGATATCTCTTGGTCATTATGACGACCATTCTGGTTTTAAAGCCACTCAGTGGGGCACTTGAAGTTTATTGTCATTCAGAAAGACATGGATTATTTCAGAGTTGGGATCATACCCGCAGATGGGCTACCTACGTATCTTTTATTTTAGATAAGGAATCAGAACCCACGTAGTTCGAGTAAGGAAATATGATGTTTATGTATGATTGATGGATCAAGGAAACATGTCATAATTACTTTTACACTCTAAGCTCACGTGATTCATGCTCGGTGTGAGAAACATGAGGTATTGGTAAAACCAGAAAATTGGCCATGAAAGATGCAATCATAAGAAATGATATGGGGATTATGTATGTATGACTAACCAAATAGATGAAGATTATTATTTACTTCAGGGAAGAAATCCAGGAACTGGGTCTATAAAGGCATATGTATTTTATGGAGATTTGGATACTCTAATCTTGGGGCTTACTCCTAAGGAAGATTCCCAAGTTAGGAGGGGACTTATGATTGGGTTTTACTCCTGAGAAGGAAGCCCAGATCAAAAGTAAATTAAGACTGGTTAAGAGAAATTGAGACTGGGGATTACTCCTGAGAAGGAGGCCCAGGTTAAGGGACTTGGGGCTTACTCCTAAGGAGGATGCCCATATTTGTAGACTTTGAGACTGGGGCTTATTCCTGAAGAGGAATCCCAGATTAAGAGAACCATGGTTGGGGATTACTCCTGAGGAGGATGCCCATATTTGGGAACTTGGAGACTGGGGCTTACTCCTGAAAAGGAATCCCAGGTTAAAGGAATTATGACTGGGGTATCCTCCTTAGGAGTAATCCCCAAGTCCTCATTAATTTGGGATTCCTTTTTAGGAGTAAGCCCCAGTCATAATTCCTTTAACTTGGGCTTCCTTTTCATGAGTAATCCCCAGTCTCCAAGTTCCCAAATATGGGAATCCTCCTCAGGAGTCAGCCCCAACCATGGTTCTCTTAATCTGGGATTCCTATTCAGGAATAATCCCCAGTCTCAAAGTCTACAAATATGGGCATCCTCCTTAGGAGTAATCCCCAAGTCCCTTAACCTGGGCCTCCTTCTCAGGAGTAACCCCCGGTCTCAATTTCTCTTAACCAGTCTTAATTTACTTTTGATCTGGGCTTCCTTCTTAGGAGTAAAACCCAATCATAAGTCCCCTCCTAACTTGGGAATCTTCCTTAGGAGTAAGCCCCAATATTAGAGTATCCAAATCTCCATAAAATACATATGCCTTTATGGACCCTATTTCTGGATTTCTTCCCTGAAGTAAATCTTAATCTTTATCTATTTGGGCATTCATACATACATAAGCCCCATATCATTTCTTATGATTGCATCTTTCATGGCCAATTGTCTGGTTTTACCAATACCTCTTGTTTCTGACACCGAGCATGACTCACGTGAGCTTAGAGTGTAAAAGTAATTATGACATATTTCTTTGAGCCATCAATCATACATAAACATCATATTTCCTTACTCGAACTACCTGGGTTCTGATTCCTTTTCTAAAATAAAGGATACGTAGGTATCCCATCTGCGGGTATGATCCCAACTCTGAAACAATCCATGTCTTTCTGAATGACAATAAACTTCAAGTTCCCCACTGAGTGGCTTTAAAACCAGAATGGTCATCATAATGAACAAGAGATATCTATATAATGTATTAAAGGATACCATTGACTAAGAATATCTAACAAATACAGATGATTCTCTATTAATGAAGAACCTCAAATACATATAAAACATTCTCTAAACTTCCTACATATTAATCATTGATTGTCAGATCTAAAGGAAAGATCATTTTATACTTGGTAATTTAATAAGGATTCACGAACATAACATAAATCTATAAAGAGAGTCTCAAAGTAGACAATAATTCCCCTAAAAAATGTGTGATGAGTCCGAACTCCCATCCTCCCGACCAATGCAAATTCCTAAGTCTCATCCGTTCACAATTAATGAGCACCTACCTTTGGAAAGTAGGTCCAAATGGATATGGAATCATTGGATGTTTCCGGTTCTACGAACAAACCCGTTAGAAACCGATTGGAATGTTTGAACCTTAAATCAATGAGGTCATCCCTAATTCTAGAGGGAAACACACACCCAACATGGAGATCATCCCCATGTACCTATCAGCACTTAGAGTGGAGGTCCCCCCCACTCCCTCAACAGTACCAACAGAGGTCCTCCCCACTCCAACGACATCAGTCATGGAGGTCCTCCCCATGTTTCTACCAGCTTCAGTAGAGTCCCTCCCCACTTCAGCACCATCCTGCACGGATGTCCTCATTGTGTAAAAGATTTAACCTACCCTGAGGAATCATCCTGGGGTAGACGGGTGAAACTTCATCACCGAAGGAATAATACTATGTAGTGCCATATTGTTTTCAATCTGATCTGCTTTTCAGATTCAAAAGTGGAGTGTGATTTGATGATGGATCCTTAACCCCATTTCTCTAAATCAGAGTGTGGGGTAGAAACTAGATTTATCTTCTTTGTCCTTTCAGAAAGTGAAATGCACTAGATCCTTGAGGCCCTTTGTAGGTATATATAGGAGGAGGAATATTTGGATCCTTTATAGGGTCTTACCATGTAGTCCTCTTTATCACCACCATGATCTTTCTCTACTTAGATATGAGATTATAGATATTTGTTCTAGGGGCCAGTATATGATTAGCACTGCCCAGATTCGTCACCAAAAGCCACTACCTTCATGCATGAAGTGATGGTCAGCACCCCGTCCTATAGGGATGTGATGATGAAGTTATTACTATCTTCGAGAGATGAACCAACATACAACGGCTTGTCATCCCATGCAATGTTTTCACTACCAGACAGTCCTCCACCACAATGGTCTATATCAATACCATTACCAGTTCATCATCCACCCCCAGTTGAAGAATAGGGAAACTAAGGGCCAGATCCTGATTCCAAATGAAAAAGTTTGCGGGAAATTCTCATAGTGGACCATCTTCTTGATATGTTTTGTCTGATCACTACTTTAGACTTCATAATTTCAGAGCAATTCACCTAGGATAAAGTCACATGTTTTGGCTGAACCATGGGGATGATGTACTTCTATATCCATCATCGTCTATTCACCTATCAAAAAATCTAGGAACATTATGATGACATTGGCCAACAATTCCACCTGGTAGAGTTAGCTGCGCTTCCCATGGCTCAACACACTATATCACCCAGTCATTACCAGACTCTTCAGCAATGATGCGTTCAGAGAATCATTATGCTCCATAGAATTATTTAAGAGGAATATCCACATGTTCATATCTGTGGATGGGGAATGTATATTTCTCTTTACTTCAGTCCCATCCTAAGTCAACCCAAACTATTGGGTGATATAAAGGATATACCCCCAGGCACAGTCACAATAAACATGGCTGGCCTCATAGAGAAGGACACCGAGGTAGGATTCATTGAGGAGAACTTACCCCCTAGGAAAGTGTCGCTTATGTTAGACCCCCCCAGGTGTTTTCAATCACAATAAAAGACACTTACTTGTCCTTTCAGACCTTACCAATTCATTTCCCCTCAGCCATGACCCTAACAAGGGTAAATGACACACTGGGACTATCATGACTTTTGACCCATATGGCTTAATGAAAGAGATGAAATACGATCCTGAAAAGGCCACACTACTCCAAAATCTTATGGAACCGAATAAAATCATTGAAGAGATCCTTGATGAGTTCCTTATAGAGCGCTGGCCATACTATGGTGATCCTTGATATGATCTTGGCCATCCTCCACTGGGGAAGCATGGGGAGGTACAGGTTCTCCCGTGTGAGTTACCCCACATTGTTCTCGACAACCCTACATATATCGATAATATAGGGGATGAATATTATGTAAAGCATCCATGATATTCATCACCAAATCTTCTGGAGCAATGTGGGAATATTCTTTGAGATTCAGCTCTATAGGTCATTCCCTCAATAGCCCCTCAAGTTTCTATGCAAGTCATCCCTCTAGTATCTCCTTAGGTCATCCCACAAATCGCTCTTTGAGCTTCTAGTCCCACATATCATATTGAAGAACCCACCAAGGAATTGGTTGTTAGGGATTATTTCCAAGATAGGAACCCTTACTAGGATGATCTGATGTCCAATCTCATCACTTACCTTGAGGCCCTTGAAACACGACAAGTGGAAATCCCACCCGATGAAAAGCCATATCCGGCATGGGTGGGTGATATACCAGCACCCCCAAGCTTCATGAATCCTACTTTCTCCCCCTTAAATGGGATGGTTGACCCCCTAAAGCATCTGGCCTACTTCATCTCAAGGTTTAGAACCATGATAGGAACTCTGGCGTAGTAAGCAACTACCAAGCTCTAGTGCTTTATATAGACACTAGAAGGGCCTGGATTCATTTGGTAAATCTAGCTACCCATCAGGTCTATAACTACTTGGTAGGATATTATCTAGTAGTTTTTGTACCATTTTAATTATACCATTTTTAATACTAGTATTTCTAAACTCTTCAAGTGAACGCAAAGGCTAGATGAGTGCATTGCAGACTTCGTTTCTATATGGAAGGGCCTCATGTATTTCCTCGACATTCCATTGACTCAAGAGCAGTTGTTTAAAATGTGTGTGGAGGAATGTGAAGACTAAACTAGTCCCCTATATTATCACTCAGAACTTCCTAGGTGGATTCTAGGATTTTTCTGACAAAAATCAACACCTTGAGGAGCCCTTATAATAATCCAAGAAGGCATGCTTGTTTCCTCGCAAACCTCCTTCAAGAAGATAATCCAAGGCCGAGACCACTGTTGTTGCACAGATAGAGGCCCCTAGGCCACTAGATTTGTTTCCGGAAGGTCCCAGTCCATAGCCTCACTGAGAGAATTAGCCTCAAACCCATCCTTTGGTTTATAATTCCCTACCTCAGAATTGATAGGCACCGCCACATAATGCACCAACACCACCTAGGTGAGATAATCAGGTTCCACCTCCTCACTAGAATCTAGCCCCTCATCAAGGCTAGGCTCCTAGAGTCCTTTTCCCATATTAGAGAAACCATGCCTACTCGTTTGATGAGGATCAAGTTCCTAGTTAATTCTAGAGTGACTGGGAATAAGGGATCTTAAAGTTTTCAGATTACAAAATACATGAGGAGGTTGATCTCACTAATCTCTCCAACTATTTCCCCAACCACCAGTTACTTGGACATACCCTTGAGTAGTGCTATGTGTTCAAGGACTGGCTTCTGGACCAGGTTGAAAAAAAAATATCCAGGTTGGGCCTTGCCCCAGCGTAGGTGTCATGTGTTTCTACAAGGCTTGACAGTGACAACAAGGGCGAATGACAATAGGTATTAAGCTGTGGTTATTAGAAGTATGACAGATGGATGGATTGCAAGGTAGTCACTCACGATATCATCCATACCTATTCAAACTAGCCTAAGTCTTTAGAATCTGCTACACCTTCTCCAGTTACTACTTCTATATCTATATCTCATACTTCTACCTTCTGGAAGGACAAGTGCTGACAACACAAGGGAAAGAAAAGCCCCATACTGATGCTGAAGCCGTCTTGTATGCTTAGCGACCTCATGACCCCAAAGATGGGGATTTCCCTAGGATCTTCCTAGTATTAAAGGATTATTCAAGTGATGATTATGAGTATGCCTCAGTGAATACCATCAAGATAGTGGAGCCTTACATGGCTCTTGGTGATGAGGAGTTCCAGAAAGATCCTCCTAATGTCCCCAGTCGACGACATTGTCGATGAAGACATGGATACATGAATTGTCAGAATACACTGGCTAGTGATTTTAGCCTATTCATGCAATCCAATGAGACCAAATATTAGGTTTTAAATAGAGCTCAACATGCACAATCCCCTTGTCTTGTCTCGTCATATTCACAACCACCGCCATTTTTACTCCTTGATGAGGTAGAGCCACCGCCACCATGCTGTGATTAGCCGCGTTCAGCCGTGGACACACCTCATAATTCTGGTAATCAGATGATGGTTATTTTTCATGGTTCAGTGAGTGAGCAATGGGATATTCCTAGCACAATCCATAATCTTCCAGTTCAATCAGCAATGCCCATCACAACACCTTTCGCGGAGCGAATCCTTGTTAGTAGAAATGTTCACCTAGCACGAAAGTATGACATGCTTAGCCACCTTGCCAGAATTTCTGCAAATCTCTCTATTATCTAGGACCTATGCCTATTTGAAGATATGCGTGAATCCCTCAAAAAGGATTTAAAAAGCCCCCTCTAGTTAAAAAAAGGTAGTAGATACAGATTCCTTCTATGCTGAAGAAGTCGAGCATGCAGAATGTTAGGCCATCATCTCATTCTTGGGAGAAGATGAAGGTTCTCCCATATAGAGGCACATTCACCCATTATACATTACTGGATAGTTCAATGGTATGGAGATCTATCACTGTCTTGTCTACATGGGTTCTGGGATCAATCTCATCCCGACCTAGATGCTCCACAAGTTGGGGCTGTCTGAAGCAGATCTGGATCCCTCTGACCTAAAGATTCACGGTTATTAATGGACTGAGCAGAGGACACGTGGAAAGATCCTTATGAATACCTAGTTTTGTGGCCTGATTTCCAGCACTGAATTCATGGTCCTCTCACAAGACACCACCTATAATGTGTTGATGGGTAGGCCTTGGGTCCATCTATATGCATCGGTTTATTTCTCATATAATCAATGCCTCAAGTACTCCCTTAATGGTCGAGTGGGCATAATCCAAGGTGATGCATCTCCCTTCACCTCTTATGAATACCACTACTTAGATGTCAACTACTATAAGAGTAATGAAAAGTAGGTTTAGGCCAATGAGGTTGAGCACACTGTTGATGTTTCCAACCCTTGCACTGATCTGGATGATGCCTTCATTATCCCGATTCACCAGTTGGAGGCCACAACACTAGACTTTCTACATAGCTTTATTATCTCAGGGAGGAGTGAGAATCATTTTTCCAAGTACAATGAGCACTAGAATATCACTTTATACTTCTACATGAGTCAGTATTGAATCATACCAGAGCCCCTCACCCTTGTAAGGTATCAAAAAATTCACCCCATGACAACAAAAATACACCATACTTGCATGTTCCGACAAGCTCGGTTGAACCAAATAATGTCGACACACCACTATTGCTTTGACATTATCAATCATGGTTCCCTGGGTTGATGGACCAATGGAATTGGGTCAAAATATTTTTTCTCCATGGTGTCTGCAGTGCAGAAGTCTCCCAATGAAGATTCTGCTGCCGCTCATGCCGGTACCAACATTTCATCAGGATCAGCCAATTTAGAACAATTTCCTCTTACCAATGAAACTATTGATGTAGATGATGAAGAGGATTTAGAAGACTCTCCTCATGCATTTGAAGAAGGTGTATCCACCACCATCGATGAGTTGGTACAGGTGAACCATGGTACCGAGGTAGATCCAAGACCGACACTGATCAACGTAGTTAAGCCTATGGAAGAGAAACAATAGTATGTGGATTTCTTGAAGAAACATCAATATTTATTCTTCTAGAGCTATAAAGAAATTTCAAGACTATATCCTTAGGTCACCATCCACCGTCTCAGTCTCCCAGTAATTTATCATGGATTCAAAGAGCCTCCAATAAAGATGCACCCCTCTCACAATGCCATGGTCGAGGCCAAAGTTGATAAGCTCATAAAACCCTATTTCATCATGGAATTCCAGTACCCCAGATGGTTAGCCAACATCATTCTTGTTAGAAAAAAAAACAGAAATATCAGATTATTCATCAACTTCTAGGATCTCAATCATCACTATCCAAATGATGATTTTCCCCTTCATGTGACAAAGTCATTGATCGACACCATCGCTGGATTCCAAGTCCCATCCTTCATGGATGGGTATCTAGAGTACAAAAAGATCTGAATGACCCCCAAGAATGAAGAATCCAACACCTTCAGGAAACCATAAGGCACTTTTTGTTACTAGGTCATGCCTTCTGGTATGAAGAATGAAGGAGCCACCAATTAGTGTGACATGCACCGCATATTCAAACTGATACTCAGGACGTTGGTGGAATTATACATGGATGATTTGGTGGTCAAGCCCCACAAGTGTTAGGACCATCTCAGAGATCTTAGGAAAGTGTTATGCTTCCTCCGATCCCACTATATGTAGATGAACCCCTTGAAGTGTGCCTTCAGGGTGACCTCTAGAACGTTTCTCAGTTTCGTCATTCGATATAGGGGCATCAAGATTGATCTAGATAAGATAAAGGCCATCAGTTAGATGCCTCCTCTAAGAAACCCTTGATATCTTTGAGGATTCTAAGGCCACTTAGTCTATATACACCAATTCATCACGAACTTGGATGGAAAGTGTAATCCATTTTCCCAACTCATGAAGAAAGGTTTCGTCTACTAATGGGATGAATAATATCAAACCTCTTTTGAAAAAATCAATCAGTACATGACAAAGCCCCCAGTCTTGATGCCATCCATCTCTAAAAAGCTTCTGGTTCTCTATGTGACTACCCTGTAACGATCCATTGACACCCTTTGTCACACCCCGACTCGATTTTTGCGGCTATTTTATTTATTCTCGAGTTTAAATTAAGTTATACTGATTTTTTAGTTTTCTTTATTTTTAAATTAAATTATCCAAATTAAAAATTAAAATAGAATTAATTAATAATAATAAAAAACCCTAATCTATCCCTTCCCATCCCATTTGCGCGGCCGACCCCCCTCCCCCCTTTCCACACTCGACGCCCCCCCTTTTGCGTAGGAGCTCTCTGGCGCATCATTCCCTCCGCTGGTCGTCCCCCCCCCATTGGCACCCACTCCTTCCTCTGGTCACATGATACAACCTCGCCCCCTGTAACACTCAGTCGCGCGTACTTTTCCCTACCGGCGATCCTACATTCTCCATGGTTTTCACTCGGTTTCTTAGGGTTTTCGTATCGGCTCGCCTAGGTAAGGTCACGACTCCCCTCTTCTTGTGTTTTTTGGTGTTTTTCCCTCTTCCCATGGCCCCTCTTGTCTTGGCCGAACCCTAGGTCATGGGTTGATTGAGTTTTGATATTTTTCTTCAATTTGTATGATGTGCGGCGAGTCTTATGGGTCTTCCTCATGCGATTTTCGGCGTCCGCCGCCGAAGGCGAAGCGTTTCGTCCCATTCCGGATTGTTCTCCATCATTTGAGGTTGATTTCTTTTACCCTATTAATTTTTTATTTAGTTTTAATGTGTTATAAATGTTATTTGAGTATTGCGAAATGTGAATTGGTAGTGCTTTAATATGTTTATGGGTTGGAAATGAGTTTTTGCAAAAGAAATGACTATGTGTTGTGATGTTGTATTGTAATGTTCCTTGAAAAGTATTTTATGCCATATTTACAATGTTCAAATTATATTTTCAATGGAACTTGAGGTGTGTTTTGGTTCAAAATGAGTTTTTATTGAAGAAGGAAGCAGTTTTGGCATGTATGCCTTGTCGTGTATTTTTACGCATGAATTTTAGATTTTTTTAATTATTAAAACGGACTCTCTGGGTAATTGGTTGGAAAAGTTTGTGTAATTTAGGAGAAAAATCTTGTTTGGCCTCTTTAAAGAGTTTTTATAAATTGTGTAAATGGTTTATTATATTGTTTGAGTGATGCGAAATACATCTTTGAAGGGTTTAACATGCTCGTGTTTTGGGTTCAGGTTTTGTATTGAAAACTGGTTATGTTTTGGGCGAGTGTCTTAGTGTGGAGTTCATGAGGATGTTTTGAGGGTTATTTGATGGGTTCAAACCTTGTTTTAAGGGCACTTAAGGTGAGAATGTTTTTGGAGAGAGTTTTTGAAGGAAAATGAAATATTTGACAGGTGAACTTAATTTGTTTTTTTAATATCAATTGTAGATGGTTTTGAATGGTGAGAATCATGTTTTCAAATGGTATGGGTTTATGTAAAGTTTTACAAGGGAGCTTGGACCATATTTGGTTGATTGTTTCTAACTTATATATATATATATATATATATATATATTGTTTCAATTTTATTTAGAGTTTTTGGTAATCTTCGATTCTATTTTGGGTTAATTAGATTGTTCAGGGTCTTCTCGAAGGGTTGTACACACATACATAGGTACGTATACCTATATATATATAAATCATCCTTGCCCATATTCTCTCATGGCGTGGGGAATATGTGTATTGGATTAAGGGGTGTATATATATAGGGGTGCATGTGTGCACAATTGTGGGGCTTTCTTCATCAAAGGTGTCCGGTGCTGAGTTGTTCGTCTCGCTCCGCTCCCTTTTTAAGGTAGGTCTCCCTATGCATTTCCCTTTAAATTTAAGAATCATTTATTTCTTTCTTTTTGCATCTAGTTCTAATATTAATTATTGATATAGAACTGTTAGTAAATTGTCTGCCTTGAATTGGAGTGGTTTATTTCTTGTAATGTGTTGCAATAAATGGTTTGATCGTGTTTTCACATTAATTGCTTGATTAAATGACCCTTTGGACTTTGTGAACATGTTTTAGATTTAAAATTCTGGTTTGGGTTTCTTAAATGAGTTTTGAAGTATATTTATGGTTTTCAAAGTGGTGTGTGTGTATTTCTTAAGAAATGGTTTGGCATGAAAAAATCATGTGAGGCCCGGTTGGCACTTTGGTAAAACTAGTTATATCAAGAAAACTCTCCTCAGATGTGGTCCCTTGCTTTGGTTGAGTTATATGTTATGGGGGTCTGCTGTGTAGGACTTCCCTATGATCAATGGTAAGAAGGCGAGGGACATATTCCTTGGGGTGGCTCAGGGTGTTTCATGTTGTGCTATATTATTATATATACTGTTATTGGATGCTCGGATGGCATCGATAGGCCCACACCCTTTCTAAATACATGAGACTTGGGAACCTGGAATATTGAGAGAATATTCTAAGAATTATTGCTGCACTGGTAGGTTATGGTACTGACCAGTGGCCCATAGTAGGTGGATATATTGGGTTTATTACTATGGGATTTTTCCCTCGGCCTGCTTGAGAAAGGATGGCCGAGCGTATTGGCCGTTTTTATTTAATCATGTGTGACATGTAAACGAGGATGATGTCTCATTTATTGGTGTCTTCTTGGATTGTTCTAGATCTCCTGGGTTCACTAATGTCTACTCGTATTTTTTTGCTTGTAGTAGTGATTATGATGCTTATATATACACCTACATTTACCTTACTGTGTGATTTCTTTTTTGCATTTATGTATATTGTTTTCCTTGGAAAGTGGTAAACTGTTTTTGATTAGGTTTCTAAAAATGGTTTCCAAATGAAAATGTTTAATCCTCTTCGTACAAATCTGAAAATATAAACAACATTTTCCCTTCGAAAATGCGAATGTCTCACTGAAATATTGATTTGGGTTTTGAGAAAAGAACAAGGGAAATGACTTGTACTTTGATTTTGAGTAACATTTAGAAAGCCTTACTTTTATATATTGTAGTTCAAACCTGAAATTAATGATTCTTTTTTTAAAGGAAATTCATTTGGGAATAGATTACTTAGGAAAACCTACTGAGTTTTAATACTCATGCCTATACTTAATTCTTTCTTTTAGTCACAGGTGCAGGTTTCAGCTTGATCTCGATCGTTGTGGGCGATTTTGTGTCTTGTGATTGGAGAGTGACCCGCGGGGTCATGTGTAGTTTAGTGGTCATCCGGTCTGGTTAGTTTTTTCTTTTCAGTTCTTTCTTAGTTGATTTGTTTAGTTTATTTATTTTTGGGCTGCATTTTTTTTTATTTATTCTACTGCTTCTGTTTATTTATATTGGGTGAAATCATTCCCATCGTCACTCTGTTGATGCCCTTAGCACTTGTCGCCAGCCCAAGAGGATCGGGAACGCCTCTCGGTCCTTATTGCAGACCGAATTGGGTGACTGGTTTAGGGTCAACCTGTGTTGGTTCGTGAAAAAATGGTATCAGAGGCGGGGTTATTTATAGGTCCTAGCTTTCAGAACACCCTTTGTTATTTAAGTTGTCAAGGTAGATGGAGCAGGACTATTGGAGCTTGGGGTGTAGGTTCTGGGGAGTGTCTGGCCAACAGTTTCTGGGTCAAACCTTGAGTTACCATGGGAAGTCAGGTTTTCTTGGTTTATTTGGTTCTTGTGGGTTACTTGGTATTTGGGGAAATGAAATGATAGTCAGTCCAGTTGTCTCAGTGAGCTTGCAGGGCCTGGAAAGCCATGTGGAGCCGGGGACGTGGTTCCGAAAGACTCTCTATGATGGTGTTTTGATTGGCCTACGGCTTCCAACTATATGGCCAATTCACCCATCGACACAATTTTTCCTTGGTATATTGTTTGGGATCCTTTTGTGATTTTGATATTTTTGACCTTTTCAATGGTATGTTTCATTCGATTGCACTTAATGTTGGATGGGATGGTTTTGGTGTGTCTTGTTTAGATTTTAAAATGATGTTTGGTTTGACAAAATGATCATTGGATGGTAAAACAATGGGATTTTGAAAACCAAAACTTTGAATCTTTTGAGAGTGAAATGGGTTGTTTGAAAATGGGGGTTATTTTGGAAAATGTTTTTGAGTTTTTTGAAAGGTTTTGTGAAATTCGAAATTGGAAAGTGAATATGGAATTTGAAAATGTTTTTCTTTGATGATGATGTGTGGCATTAAAATTGGTTGAGGTATTTTTAAAGTGGTTTTGAAAGTGATAATGTTTCTTTTATCTGACTCTTGGTATTCCTAAGAGTGCTCACATATATGTATATGGATGTATGTATGTGGTGAGTGGATGGTTATTGGTATGTATGGGTGAGAGCTTGAGCTAGCACAATAGTGTATCTATGTGATCCTAAAGGGAATTCCAATAGTGTGTGATTGGTTCGTAAGGCTTGTTATGCTTTCTGAAAATGTTCTTTAAAAAGGGGGGTTTTTTAATGTTTTAAAATGTGTGAGTGTGTGATGTTGCCCTTTGGTTTTTGGTGTTTTCCTTTTTGGACTTTGGATTTGGTGTGTTAGAGGTGTGATTGAAATTATGTTTTGAGTTTGTATTGTTGATTTGAAAATGAGATGTGGAATTTTGATTTATGATATGTTTTGATTTGGTTTCGTGCTTCCTATTTTTAGGTTTCATCCCCACTGAGTTCTAAGGGATTTTGAGAAGCATTTGTGGGTAGTTCTTTCACCGAGTGCCTTTCAGTTGATCAAGTCCATGCTTCAGACGTTTGGTTTGTCCATTTCAGATATGGAGCCTGGTGGTTCTCAATATCAGGAGTTCATCTAGAGGTTCTGAGATTCGAACCCTCCTCATTTTCTTAGGCAGTCAGAACCAGGGAAAGCTGAGGAATGGCTGTGAAACATCGAGGATATCTTTGTTTGGCTTGAATCTCCCTAACCTCTCAAGTTAGAGCTTTCCACCTTCACATTGAAAGGCCTAAGTCAGGAATTGTGGAAATCCATTCTTCAGGCCGAATCACAGAAAAATTTCTCTTGGGAATGATTTAAATCCTTATTCATCCAATATTACTTCCCTGATGACGTGAAGATACTGATGGGTTCTAGGTTGTATGGTCTCAAGTAGGGAAATTAAACGGTGTTGGAGTATTCTAAGAGCTTCTCCGAGCTGGTGTTGTATCTCCCAAACCTTGTTGGGGATGAATTGTTGAAAGATCGATTCTTTGAGAGGGGTCTTCAATCAGAATTCCTTCCAGCCATACCTTTATTCCCTAATGATTATAAAGAAGTTGTGAGGAGGTATGTCCAAGTTGAAGCCGATTTAGTAGCATCTGGCCTGTTGAGAAGAGGCACAAAAAGGATGTTGTTTTCCTCCTCACCAGATTCATCCGAGAGGAAGTACTAGTTGTATTTTCAGTGTGGGAAGCCAGGGCATAAGAAGTTTTCATGTTGCGAAGCACCTAAGATTTGTAATACCTGTGGACATTTAGTTCATTTGAAAAGGTTTTGCTAGGGAGGCTCCAATAAGTGACATGGGGCCAGATCCACTCCCTTGGAGAACCGTCCAACTCAGCTGAATGGCTGTAGCGCTGGCGCATGCTCAATCAAAAGCTTTTTTTTTGTCTGTGAATGATTTTGTTGCTATATCCAATGTAATATGTGGTGTTGTATCCTTTTTGGATGTGAATAATGATGTTGTGTGACCTTTTGGAACTTTGTTTTAATGAGAATGTCTTTTTAGTATTTTTAATGTTGATTATGTGTAATGGTGGTGCTTGTTGCCCCATGTTTCGTTTCTTTGGGTTTCTTTAGCTTTTGTTAGGATTCGAGATTTATTCCAGCTTGTGAAATTAACGTTTGATTGGAATCCTAATATGGTGGGGAGACCACCATGGGATGAACTCATGATGAATCCATCTTCCAGGTGTTCTTGGATGAGCATTTCCTTGTTTCCGCTCCGCTCGACCCCAACCATAGTAGTTGGTTGGCTGGGATATTGGGTTCTGTAATGGATGCTCACAGAGATCTCGAATAGGTCACGAATGGTTTCTTCTATGGTTTTTGTGTTAGGGGTTAGGGTGTTCCTTATTGAATTGTGTTTAGAAAAGAGTGAATCTCTTCTTTGAAATCTCCTCGTTGTTTGTTAAAGCTCTGTGGTCTTATGTGATGTCTTCCTTGGGTGTGTGGCTTCTTTTTAGAGTGGTCTCGTAGTTTCTTTTCGGGAATATGTAGTTCTGGGTTCTGAATGAAAGCTAGTGTAGGTTCTTTGGTCATTGAATTCTTAGGTTTTACCTTGGTTTTAAATCATCTTTTCTTTGGTTTTGATCAACTGAATCCCTTAGGACTTTTTGGGGGAATAAAGTGTCATGGTGGGGAGAATTGTCACACCCCGACTCGATTTTCGCGGCTATTTTATTTATTCTTGAGTTTCAATTAAGTTTTATTGATTTTTGAGTTTTATTTCTTTTTAAATTAAATCATTCAAATTAAAAATTAACATAGAATTAATTCATAATAATAAATAAAAAACCCTAATCTATCCCTCCCCCTCCCATTTGTGCGGCCGACCCCCCTTTCCACACTCGACGCCTCCCCCCCTTTGCGCTTGATCTCTCCAGCATGTAATTCCATCCACCAGTCGTTCCTCCCCCATCGACACCCCCTCCTTCCTCTGGTTGCACAATGCAGCCTCGCCCCCCCGTAACTCTCAACCGCGTGTGCTTTTCCCTACCGGTGAGCCTCCTTTCTCTTCGGTTTTCACTTGGTTTCTTAGGGTTTTCGGATCGGATTGCCTAGGTAAGGTCGCGACTCCCCTCTTCTTGTGTTTTCCGGTGTTTTACCTCTTCCCGTGGCCCTTCTTTTCTTGGCCTAACCCTAGGTCATGGGTTGATTGGATTTTGATATTTTCTTTCCATTTGTAGGTTGTGCGGCAGGTCTTGTAGGTCTTCCTCGTGCGATTTTCGGCATCCACCACTGAAGGTGAAGTGTTTCGTCCCATTCTGGTTCATTCGCCATAATTTGAGGTTGATTTTTTTTACCCTCTTAATTGTTTAGTTAGTTTTAATGTGTTATAAATGTTATTTGAGTAGTGCGAAGTGTGAATTTGTAGTGTTTTAATATGTTTATGGGTTGGAAATGAGTTTTTTCAAAAGAAATTACTATGTGTTGTGATGTTTTATTGTAATGTTCCTTGAAAAGTATTTTATTCCATATTTTCAATGTTCAAATTATATTTTTAATGGAACTTTAGGTGTGTTTTGGTTCAAAATGAGTTTTTGTTGAAGAAGGGAGTAGTTTTGGCATGTATGTCTTATCGTGTATTTTTACCTATGAATTTTAGATTTGTTTAATTATTAAAATGGACTTTCTGGGGAATTGGTTGGGAAAGTGTGTGTACTTTAGGATTAAAATCTTGTTTGGCCTCTTTAAAAAGTTTTTGTAAATTGTGTAAATGGTTTATTGTATTTTTTGAGTGATGCGAAATACGTCTCTGAAGGGTTTGACATGCTCGTGTTTTGGGTTCAGGGTTTGTATCTAAAATTGGTTATGTTTTGTGTTAGTGTCTTGGTGTGGAGTTCATGAGGATGTTTTGAGGGTTATTTGGTGGGAGCAGACCTTGTTTTAAGGGCACTTAAGGTGCAGATGATTTTTGAAAGAGTTTTTGAAGGAAAATGAAATATTTGACATGTGAACTTAATTTTTTTTGTTAATATCAATTTTAGATTGTTTTGAATGGTGAGAATCATGTTTTCAAATGGTATTGGTTTATGTAAAGTTTTAAAAGGGATCTTTTCCCAACTATGGTTGATTTCTTGTACCTTTATATATATATATTGTTTCAATTTTAATTAGAGTTTTTGGTAATCTTCGATTCTCTTTTGGGTTAATTAGATTGTTCGGGGTCTTCTCGAAGGGTTGTATACACATACATAGGTATGTATACCTATATATATATATAAATCCTCCTTGCCCATATTCCCTCATGGCACAAGGAATATGTGTATTGGATTAAGGGGTGTATATATATATATAGGGGTGTATGTGTGCACAATTGCGGGGCAGTCTTCGTCAAAGGTGTCTGGTGCCAAGTTGTTCATCTTACTCCGCTCCCTTTTTTAGGTAGGTTTCCCTATGAATTTCCCTTTAAATTTAAGAATCATTTATTTCTTTCTTTTTTCATCTAGTTCTAATATTAATTATTGATATAGAACTGTTAGTAAATTTTCTGCCTTGAATTGGAGTGGTTTATTTCTTGTAATGTGTTGCAATAAATGGTTTGATCGTGTTTTCACATTAATTGCCCGATTAAATGACTCTTGGGACTTTGTGGACATGTTTTAGATTTAAAATTATGGTTTGGGTTTCTTAAATGGGTTTTGAAGTGTATTTATGGTTTTCAAAGTGGTGTGTGTGTAATTCTTAAGAAATGGTTTGGCATGCAAAAATCATGTGAGGCCCGATTGACACTTTTGTAAAACTAGTTATATCAAGAAAACTCTCCTCGGATGTGGTCCCTTGCTTTGGTTGAGTTATATGTTATGGGGGTCTGCTATATAGGACTTCCCTGTGATCAATGGTAGGAAGGTGGGGGACATATTCCTTGGGGTGGCTCGGGTTGTTGCATGTTGTGCTATATTATTATATATACTATGATTGGATGCTCGGATGACATAGGTAGGACCACAAACTTTATAAATACACGAGACATGGGAACCTGGAATATTGAGAGAATATTATGAGAATGATTGCTGCACTGGTAGGTTATGGTACTGAACAGTGGCCCATAGTAGGTGGATATATTGGATTTATTAGTATGAGATTTTTCCCTCGGCCTGCCTGAGAAAGGATGGTCGAGCGTATTGGGCGTTTTGATTTCATCGTGTGTGACATTTCAATGAGGATGAGGTCTCATGTATTGGTGTCTTCTGGATTATTCTCGATATTCTAGGTCCACCTATGTCTACTCATCTTTTGTTGCTTGCAGTAGTGATTATGATTCTTATATATACACCTATATTGCCCTTCCTATGTGATTTCTTTTGTGCATTTTTGTATATTGTTTTCCTTGGAAAGTGGTAAACTGGTTTTGATTAGGTTTCTAAAAATGGTTTTCAAATGAAAGTGTTTAATCCTCTTCGTACAAAGCTAAAAATATAAACAACATTTTCCCTTTGAAAATGAGAATGTCTCACTGAAAGATTGATTTGGGTTTTGAGAAAAGAACAAGGGAAATGACTTGTACATTGATTTTGAGTAACATGTAGAAAGCCTTACTTTTATATATTGTAGTTCAAACCTGAAATTGATGATTATTTTTTTAAAGGGAATGCATTTGGGAATAGATTACTTAGGCACACCTACGGAGTTTTAATACTCACGCCTATACTTCATTCTTGTTTTTAGTCACATGTTCAGGTTTCAGCTTGATCTCGATCGCCGTGGGCGATGTTGTGTCTTGTGATCAGAGAGTGACCCGTGGGGTCACGTGGAGTTTAGTGGTCGTCAGGTCTGGTTAGTTTTTTTCTTTTTAGTTCTTTCTTAGTTGATTTGTTCGGTTTATTTATTTTTGGGATGCATTTTTTATTTATTTATTCTGCTGCTTATGTTTATTTATATTGGGCGAAATCATTACCATCGTCACTCTGTTGATGCCCTTGGTGCTTGTCACCAGACCAGGAGGATCGGGAACGCCTCTCGGGCCTTGTCGCGGACCGACTCGGGTGACTGGTTCATGGTCGACTTGTGTTGGTTCGTGACACCGTTCTTGCCCAGAATAATAAAAAAGGGACAGAGAATAGTTTATACTATCTTAGTTGCATGATCATTGACATGTAGACGATATATTCCTCTATAGAGATAAACTTCGTCACACTAGTTTTTATAGTGAAATATTTCTAACACTATCTATATCATCATGAGATATAGTTGGTGTCCCGTCTAGATCCTCTAAAGTATATTCTGAACCACTCTATGTTGACAGATTTTCTAGCTTAGCGGGCAGTGATACTTTAGTAATTCGACATCAGGTTCTTCCTGAAGAAATATGTAAAGGGTCAGGAGATGAAAGACTTCCTTGCCGCCCATCCAGATCCTGCAGAGCAGTCTCTAGATCTTGAATTTTTAGATGAGGCCATTGTATTAGTGGACCGTACCATTCCATATTGGAAGATTCACTTTGATGGTGCTTCCGGAAGTCCCGCCGATAGAAGTCCCAATGACGCTAGACTCAACAGGGTAGGCCTAGTTATTGTCTTCATCATGCCTATATAGGCTCTTATTCCCTACTCATTCTTATTGTCAGAAGGCTGCACTAAAAATGAGGCAGAGTATTAGGCTCTCATATCTATTCTAGAGATGGCCCCTGAGATTGATGTTCCCCACCTACACGTGAAGGGGGACTCTAAGCTGGTTATCAAGATGATCAATGGTGACTACACCATTATGAAGCTAGAGCTCGAGCCACTCTTAGAGTGAACTCACCAACTGATGACCTAGTTACCTTCTCTATCAGAGGTCACTCATGTTCCCCACTCATAGAATGGTCGATCATATGCCTTGGAAAACCTTTTCACTTCACTCATAGAGCCTGACCAGGATGACCTGATTATCCATGTGGTGCATCGAAGGATCGTCACTCCCATAAATTCAGATGATGATGATAGCCAATAGGTAAGTCACCTTACCACTGATTCCTCCACACTAGTATCTCCATGTTACCCTACCATAGTAGAATATAACCCCTAGTTTGATACCTCCCTTTATTGAGTACCTCCAACATGATAATCTCCCGATATACAGAGCTGAACATGAGTGAATATGTTGGCATGTAGTGTAGTTCACCCTCCAGAGTGGTCCCGACCTTGGGAAGATCCTCTACAAATGTGGATTTGATAGAGTTATCCTCTATTTCATTCAAGGAGAATAGATTCCCCATTTCATGTAGGAAGTTCAGGCCAGTTCCTGTGGAGCTCATCAGTCAGGGTCGAAACTCTCCCACTAGATTAGATGATTGGGCTACTTCTAGCCTACCAGGGTCCGTGACTGTATCAAGTTCACCAAGAGGTTTCACACATTACAGATCCATAATATTTTTTTCATTGGCCGTTGAAACTGCTACATACTACCAAGTACTCCTAGAACTTTGCGGTATAGGGACTCGATGTCATGGGACCATATCCACCAGCAATAGATCGCCAATGTAGTTTTATCTTGACTACCATAGATTTATTTTCTAAGTGGGTAGAAGAAATAATTATCAATGAAGCCTAGGACCAATCTATTATCGAGTTCATGAGATCGAACATCATCCACTGATTCAGAGTCCCTCATGCCATTTTCAATGATAATGACAACAACTTTCGAGCATCCGAGCTGAATAAACTATACGCTAAGTACATTATCTAGTCTAACCACACTTCTTGCTATCATGCATAAGAAAATGGGAAGATTGAGGTATTCAATAAGACCCTCTCTAATATTTTGAAAAATATGGTTGGTCAAAGTAAGAAGAGTTGTCTAGAAAAGCTCCCCAACGTGCTTTGGGCTTACCAAATGACAACTCACAATTCCAACCAAGTGACCCCATATTCCCTGGTATATGGAATAGAAGCAGTCATTCCCATAGAGATTCAGTTTTTGTTTCTCCACAAAGTTTTTTATGTTCAAAAGATGTCATAAAATATAATATAAGTTTGTTTGGATGAGCTGGAATCCCTCGATGAGAATAGGCTCCAGACCTTGCACAATCTGGAGAGGCACAAAAATAAGATAGATAGAGCTTTCAACAAAAAGGTTTGTCACTGTTTTTTTCTCCAAGGTGATGTGGTATTGGCTCCGAGTATTCCAATGATACCTGGTTGGAAGCCACAAAAGTTGGAGCCTATGTGGGATGGACCCTACATTATTCATAGGGTCCACCACAGCAATGCTTACTCTTTGGTCACCATGGATGGTGAGTGAATTAATCCTCCCACCAATGCTAAATTCCTCAAGCAATACTTCTCATGAGAACATCTCGCTTTTTTTTCATTTGGGATATAGGATGTAAAACTTCCCAGCATTACCATCCCACATGATGATAAAATTTACCTTAATCCTTACCGCATGACATTAAACTAAACAGAACTCAAGAACTATGTATGGATTGATTCCCATCCTTATGAGATATGTAGGAACACTCATACATTTCAACTTCGGGTCCAGCCCCAGGTTCATTGACCTCCCTTATTTTTTTATATACCATCTCACATGATGATAAAATATACCTTCATTCTTATCACATGATGTTAAATTTCACATCATTCAAGAACTACATACAACTTGATTTCCATCCTTATGGGATACATAGAAACACCCAGACATTCCATCTTCAGGTCCAGCCCTAGGTTCGTCAACCCATTTTCCCCTAGGTACAGTAAATCCTATTATCTCTCTGGCATCTTGGCCTGAGTATAGTATCTTGGGATCACGTGGTGTGGTCTGGACTTCTATTTTCCTCATTCATGTCGAGTCTGCAACTACTGCATCATGTATCCCCTTCAGGGGCTCCCCCTTCTATCTTCGTCCATACAACACACACCAAATGGCATTTTTATTAAAAAAACCCAAAGAAAACAGGGCTTTAGAAAGGTACACAACCATTTAAGGCGGTCTAAAATAGTAGAGACCAAGTTGATCTCCCCTAATCAACCCCACTCCTTCCGGTTCAATTTGGAGAATACTATGAAAACAAACAACATTATTACCTTGATCCGCCACCATCAAGGATGCAAAGTAGTCTGCAACTTTATTACCTTCACGCAATGTATGAGAAAGATGAGTTTTCTTAATTTCAATCCACCTCCTGCATTTTATGATAAGATAAGAAATTGACCTGGAAGTATAAATATTACCCTCCATCGAGTTGAGAATAATCATTGAATCAATTTAAATTTGAGAAATAGAAATGTTTCTTTGATCA
This sequence comes from Viscum album, assembly GCA_963277665.1. Classification (NCBI taxonomy): domain Eukaryota; kingdom Viridiplantae; phylum Streptophyta; class Magnoliopsida; order Santalales; family Viscaceae; genus Viscum; species Viscum album. Next base: position 825,399,261 of record OY728126.1, on the reverse strand, counting down.
CACAACATAATCCCCGTATTCATAACCTCAGCCTCAGCTTGAATGGAATTCCCACCCCCATAAAATTCAGAAAAATCAAGCAAGATACTTCCACTCCCATCACGTACAACACAACCTCCCCAAATACAGCCTTCAACACAAGAACCATCAAAGTTCAGCTTAAGTCCCATGATAGGCGGACACAAACTTACCTAGTTTCCATTCTTCATAAGATTTGGACGATGCATTACTGGACAGATATACCTCAAGGAAGGAGTATCGCTTGAAATCCCAGAATACCGAACCGAGTCAAGCAGAAGAATTCTAGTTCTGATTACAACCAATCTTTTTGAATAATGGATATCCTCAAAACGAGCTTTATTCCTTTCTTTCCAAATGCACCAACACCCTGCACTCAATATCACAGATATGGCTGTTTTTTCAGTACCTCCAAAATTAAGATTATGAAACCACCTTTCAAGAAAAGAGGTTCTAATAGGTAAAGATTCTAAAAACTTAGTAAATCCACCAAAAAAATTCCATACAGCCAATCCCCAATCACTCTCAAAAAACAGATGGTTGGAATCTTCCTCCTTATGAGTACTTCAACAATGAAATTTAGACGCCAGGAAAATTCCACTCCTTTTCACATTGTCATCTGTTGAAATAGCCTGATATCTAATTCTCCATACAAGGAAATTGAATTTAGTAGGAATTATCTTACACCATACCATATCATTACAAGAATCATGCTGAGCCTGGTAAATAGAAATATTCCAAAAATCTTTAGAAGAAAACATACCAGACTTTGAAGCAGTAAAAACACATCTATCCAGATCCATGTTCATCTCAAGAAGATCAAAAGTCTTCCTTTGTTCCTTATCAATAACAACATTAATAAACTTGGGATAACTACAAGCTTCCCTGAAAGAAATCATTGTAGCAGGACAACCTGGAAAACCAATAACAGATCCAGCCCAATTACACTTCTTGAAAGATAAATCTCCCCTTCCTAAAATCCAATGTGAGTGTTGGAGAATAATAGGCAAAAAATTCTGAATTAAGGCCCAGAAAGGAGAAACACTTCTACTGTCCTCCCTGTAGATATCATCCTACAGGGCCATAATTCTACCCCAAAGAGTGCAGCCCTCAACAAATTCCCATGCCAGCTTCGCATGAAGACAATGAATGGTATCCCCAAGACTTCTGATGTTAGCACCACCTTCCTGATAAGGTCTAGCCACTTTTTCCCATGATTCCCAATGGAATTTTTCCTCAAGATGAGAATCCCAAATAAAATCATCCAGGACCTTATCAATAGACAAAATAACCCCCTTCGGCACATTGCAAGCCGAAAGAACATGGATCGGAATAGATGTTAACACGCTGTTGATTAAGTAAATCCTTCCACCAAAAGATAAAAACCGGTTCTTCTAGTCAAGAACACATCTCAGGAGTTTATTAACAATATTATCAAAATCACTAATATGAATACATCCAGGAGACAAAGGAGAACCAAGATATTTCATAGGGAAAGAACATTTATGCATATTCAAAAGTCTAGAAATAGAAAGAGCATGATTGTAACCACATTTACTGGAAATGTAAAAACTGCTCTTCTACCTATTAATCGATTGTCCGCTCCATAAGCAGTACTCATCCAACACTTTAATCAAACCACCAACCGATCTAACATTAGCATTAATGTAAAAAGAGAATAATCCACAAACATCAAATGAGATATCGGTGTCTGTCCCATTCTTCTCCGAAACGGTAAAATATTACCGATAGAAATATTCTTCTTGACAAGACGACTTAGAGAATCCTGCATGAGAATAAAAAGGGTTGGAGAAATAGGGTCCCCTTGTCTGAGACCACGAGCTGTCTTGAAGAAACCATGAGTTTTTCCCATATATGAAACAAACATCCAGGCTGAACTAAAACAACGAAACAGAATGTCAACAACCCCTAAAGATAAACCCATACCTTTAATAATTCTGATGATAAACCCCCACTCCATCCTGTCATAAGCTTTATTCATATCCAGCTTCAAAGCCATATTTGACCTATGACATTTAAGGTTAATTTCATAGATCATCTCATGAGCCAACACAACTGCACCATGAATCGAACGACCTCGAACAAAACCATGCTGCTCAAGAGAGATGCAACGAGAAACATGACCGTACAGTCGTAAGTTAATGATGTTGGATAGAACTTTGTATGGAAAATTACACATACTCACTGGCCTATAATCAATAATAGAAGAAGGGTTTCTAACTTTGGGAATCATAACCAGGGTAGTAGCACCAGCCACCCTTAGAATAGGACCACCTCGAAAGAAATCCTGAATGGTGAAAATAAAATCATCTTTGATCACCACCCACGCCCCTCTATAGAACGCCCCTGGAAAACCATCAGGACTCGGAGCACTCTCTGAGTTATGCTTCATCATAGCTTTATAAATATCATTATCATCAGGTATAGATTCGAGCATATCATTATCCAGTCCAAAGATCATATTCAGAAACACATCAAACAGTTCTGCATTCCCATGAGGATAACCATTAACCATAGACGAATTAGGTTCAACAAGAAGATTCTTAAAGAAGGAAACTTCCAGGGAACCAATCACATCCCTATCACCCGAGAAAGACCCATCCTCTAAAAGAATGTTCGGATTAACCCACCTCTTTTTTTCCTTAATAAATCGTGGAAATAGGCAATGTTTTTATCACCTTCACAAAGCCATCTAACTCTAGCTCTTTCACGGTAAATACTCTCCTGTTTCAGAATAACCTCTTTCAAGACATTTTTATTACCCAAAAGGTCCTTATAAACCTCATCACTCCAGCTATCTTCCAAGGATTTCTCCAAATTCTCAACCTCCTATTTTAGAAATACCAAATCCTGGTCCACAGAAGGTAAATTTTTCACCCAGGCATGAAGCTTATGCTTAAGTCGTCTCAATTTATTATGAAAGGTGACCCATGCATAACCCTACACTGCTTCCTTCCAACAATATTTAATAAGTTGGTGATAATCAGACCTCTCCTCCCAATGATCACAGAACCGAAAACGTTCCCCATAACATTGTCTAGAAGATAATGACACAAGGAGAGGGTAGTGATATGAAATCCCACAGACAAGATGCTCAACTTTTGCATTAGGAAAAATGGAAACAACCTGCAAATTTTCCAAACACCTATCAAGATGAATCCAAGAACGGGCATTCCCTTTCTGATTATTACACCACATAAAATAGTCCCTAGAGAAACCCATATCGCTAAGACCTCTCCTAGCCATAAATTGAACAAAACTTCTACTAGATGTACGAGGAAAAACACCTCGACCCTTTTTCTCACCAGGTTTAGAAATAATATTAAAATATCCACCAAAAATCCAAGGAAGCCCCTCTGAATCAAAAAAATACAAATTTTCCATAAAACTTACCTTCTCTGAGAATCAAAACTCCCTTAAACAAAGGACACAATTAACACATCAATACCATCATTAATCTTCACAGTAAGGTATTGATCACCTGCCTTAACTAAGACAACATCCACAGATTTGTTCCAGAAGACCCATATATGATTGTTATCCGGCTCTGCATGCAGCCCAAAATGCATATTTATTCTATGAGTAAAATCACCAATTCTGTCTGAATTCTTCTTGTGTTCAAGAATAGCAATAACACACACCTTATGTTTCTTAATTTTAGTTACTAAAAAAATCATATTTTACTCGTGTACCCATGCCACGAGCATTCCATATGATTATAGGAATCATTGAAACAATCTAAGCCTGGTTTTGGCCTTAGGCATCTTGGACGGACTAGAACGGGACTCCAAAAACTTCTTAATATGACGAAGTTTCACCCTAGTAACTACTCCAGTATCTTCATACATATTAGCCTCAATAGGAAAATCCAAAAACATACCACCGCAATCAAAATCCCCTCTTCCATTATACTAAAGTTTAATACTACCCTTCCTAGGAAAATCAATCCATTTGCATACACCCAAGTCCCCTTGAGATGAAGTCTCATATCTATCCCCTTTAACTAAAATCAACAGGTTTATAAGCACATCATTGGACTTGCCTAAATCCCTGTCATCCTTACCCAAAACATCTGTCAACGAGGATTCTAGAAAAAGATCTGGACTTAAACAACTCAACAGACCAGTAAAAGGAGAACACTGTTTGACCGAACCCTTGAAAAACATACTAATTATTGGTATGCTCATAACCTTATCAATACTCATCATAAAAATATTCAGTTCATAAGAAACCCCATTTGGTAAAGCATCAATACTAAACACCAAAATTTTTTTTCCAGAATCATAACAGCTATCCAAATTTCACATATCCATATTACAATCAAAAGAATCAGCATTATATAGGCATACCTGTCCCGAATCACTATTAGAAACCTAAGACAGAACACCCTTATCATTTATAACATCATCTGAACCCTCTCCCTTTTTGAAAAAATTCTGAAAACTCAACCCATCACGCTTAGATTTCTTGCAATTATAGACTGAATGCCCTTGAATAAAACAACGAGAACAATACCTGGGAAAGAACAGATAGACTATGCTCTGATTCCACGAAAACGACTCCCTCACCTTCAAGGATACCACTTCCAAAATAGGCATGGATAGATCTAATTCAACATAGATCCACACATTAGATACATCCGCGCACCCCCTAGGAATGTTATCAACACATAGAAATCTCCCAAGGGAATCTCCAATAGCTTTGAGAAAAGAAATATTATGCATGGGTAAAGGAAAACTTGGTAAAGAAATCCACACCGCAGCAAAAGAATCTTCTTTCCCCCTGTGAGCATCAAGAGACCACCGCGATAGATTAAATCTCCACCGACCCATGATACGGGAAGATTTACACCAAGAATTCAGAAAATCCTCTTCAGAAACAAAGGACAGACAAAAAGAAGAGCGATGAAGAGGCAAAACCTGGACCGGTGACGAAAGACCCCAAGATACAACAAATTTCTTGAATATCGTAATCAGCGGTTTTACTGCCCCAAACCGCGCAACGAGAGTCCATAGCAGATCCTCTACAGCTTCATCATAAACCTCTGGAGGAAATTCTACAGTCAGCCCAGAATAATTTCTATAAATTGATGAAGAAAAAGAATGTCTCCTCGGGGAAACATAGAACCCTGAATCCGGATATGAATCACAAAGAGCCTATTTGAACGATTTAGACAAACCCAAAGCAGGAGAACCTTCAACAGACCTAAAAAACAACGAAGGCAATGGACCAGGATCCCCAGGATGAGAAACCCTATTCGAACAAGAAACCGACAAAGCACCAGAACCAGAACCCAAAACCGGCGCGTAAGGCACGTTCTTTTCTGAGAAAAACGACGAATACATGTCAGAATCCTTTATGTGATCAAAGCTTCCATTCATTCGTCCTTACAACACGAAATTAGATTTCACAACACTTAAGAACTACATATGTCTTGATTCCCATCTTTATGAGATAAGTAGGAACACCCATATGCTATGTCATTAGGTCCAACCCCAGGTTCTTCAACTCCTCTTCTGGACCCTTGGCCCGAGTTCTCCCTTAGGACTGTGAATAGTGTGGTGTAGACTTATTTTTTCCTTATTCACGTCGGGTTATTTTACCACACCATAGACATTCCCCCTTTGGGATACTTCTCCCCCTTCATCCTTACCGCACGAGTTTATACTGTGTGGCATTAAAGAACTATGTATGGCATGATTCCCATACTTATGGGATACGTAGGAGCGCCTGAACGTTTTTTCTTTGGGTCTAGCCCTAAGTTCCTCCCTTTCACCCCCTCGACCTATGGTTCCTTCTAGGAGCACGTGGTGTTGCGTGGAATTCTATTATCCTCATTCACATTAGGGTTTCAATAGCTTCACTATGTGGCTCCCTTAGAAACACTTCTCCACCCTCCACCCTTAACACATGATGTTAAAATGCATGAGTCTTCAAGAACTACATATGGATTGATTCCCATCCTTATGGGATAATAGGAATTCTTGAACATTTTGTCTTCGAATCCAACCTTAGGTTCATTGACCCATTTTCCCCATTTTCCCACTCATCTTCTCGGGTCATCTTCCCCAAGTTGAAACCCTTAGCCTCTGTCTTGCCTCACTAACATGCTCATATGTGACGTGATATGAGACTTGGAGTGTTGGATTATTCATCATCATTCTCTCATTCCACCACCATGCTTTATGTTCCTATTTTTTGGGTATCCATCATATTTCACACCCAAAAGGACCCCCAAACAGTATGGATGCTGGGCCTTAAGGATCACTTACTATTCTGGGAAAACGTCCCAGAGGATCTTGAACAAAATCTTGAGACAGGTTCTGCCAACATTTTTACTATGGTCAGTGGTAGACCCTCAGTTGTTTGTTCCCATCCCATTTCATCCCAAATGTTGGTATCGTGATTCAAATTAATTATCACATACTTATGTCCAAATGGAACTTCAATACTCTTAGTTCCATCCCTTTTCACACCTTTACATGTTGTGTGAGAAGACCTATGTTGTGAAGTTGTCCTTGAATTTTCACCTTTGTTCCCCTATTGTGTACTTCCGTATGTCGTGCAAATCTTCTTCGTCCCATGTTTCCCACACCGAGCATGGATCACATGGAATTAGGGGTTGCTGATAAGGTTTATACTTTCATGGAAGAGTCACACACCCTATGGACCAAACTCTATGAACTTAAATTAAGAGGTTATGCCTCAGGAATGTGTGGTGTGGCGTGGACTTCAATTTTCCTCATTCACGTACGGTTATTTTGTGGCACCACCAATACATATTTCCTCTTCAAGATGGTCCAAACCCTATGATTGTAAACTAAGATCTTTAGTGTCTAAGTTCACATGAAATTAAACTGTATAACAACATGGATTGTCCTCATTTCATAGTAAATCTCCCCCTTTGGCATTGTCCATTTTCCACACCTTCCCTCGAGAAATACTTATGGATTGATTCTCATTCTTCTGAGATATGTAGGAACACACAGACCCTTTATCCGTGGTTCAGCTACCATCCCTTCGATCTGTCCGACCTCTTGGTCTAGGTTCTTCTAGGAGTACATGGGTGTGGTGTGTACTTATTTTTTCCTCATTCATGTTGGGTTTACAATATTCATGCCATGTACTTCCCTTGAGAGTACTCCTCTCGATATTCATCCTTACCACATGATGTTAAACTGCATGGGTACCATCCACACTTCAAATGTACCCTTTGTTTGGGTCTCCACCACCTTTAACATTCTAAAGGACCCCAAAATGGTATGGATGCTCAGCCTTAAGTCTCTCCTACCGTTTTGGGCCAACGTCTTGGAGGATATTGAATGACATCTTGAGACAGGTTCCTCCAGCATTTCGAATATGGTCAGTGGTGGACCCTGAGTTGTTTGTTCTCATCCCAAGTCACATGATATAAATAATGTGTTTTGAATATGGTCAGTAGTTATCCTCCATAATTACACCACCTTCATTGTGTCCCAAATATTGGGTGCATCGATTCATATTTCCCCGCCCCTCTGTTCTCTAACACCCTTGGTGTTATCTCTCTATATATCTACATACGTCGAGTATGAATATTGGACCAGTTGGGATTTACCCACCTAACATTTCTCTTTTATTTTTATGCACTCTCGTGCGATGGGGAAATCCTAAAATAATCCCTTGTTTCCCACACCAAGCATAGGTCATGTGATATTAGGAGTTTTGGTAGGGTAATACCCACATACAGGGCTGTACTACCCTATGGTATGAGCTGTATGACGTTAAACTAATATATCTTTCATCCAAGCCATATGATGTTAAACTCTACCACCTTATGCCAAATGAACTTAAAATTTATCATCCTTACCATACAACATTAAAGTACATGGACCAGTCCTATCATACAAACTTAAACTACAACGTCATCGTTCTAACTGCACAATGAAAAATGGCGCCACATTGTGGTGTTATTACTTGAGAGGGAATCACCATGGGAACTAGTTATCTACCATGTCATTTTCAAATCTTATATAAGACTTGAATCCTATAGCAACACCCAAAATTTTCATCCTGGGCTGGTCGCTAAAAAAATATGCCAATAAAAGAACAAACAAGATATATCTAATGCCTGTTTTCTCTATGCATGGGTCAGACCTACGTTCCCCACCAAAAACTATGTATGGATTGATTCCCATTATTATTGGATATATATTGATTCCCAGCTCATTGATCTTGGGCCCAACCTTACCATTATTTCCCCTTTTTGGCCCTTTTGGCCTGGGTTTCCCTTTGAGAATGTGTGATGTGGTGTATACTTCTTCAGTCCTCATTCACATCAGGTCATATACCGCTCCACACGTTTCTCCTTTGGGGTATGCATGTCTTAGCTGTATGATAATAAATTTCATTACAACCCATGCCTTTAGTACATGATGTTAAATTTCATGGGTCTTCAAGAACTATGTATGGCTTGATTCCCTTCCTTACGAGATATATAGTGACGATCATACACTTTATATTTGGTCCTAGCCACAAAATCTATGGTCCAAACTCTATGACCTTAAACTATGACCTTATTTCCTCTACGCACGATATTAAATTGTGACCCTACCCAAAACAAGTTCATGATGCCCCACAATAATTACGAGATGCTTCAGATTTCTCACTAGAGAGGATTTCCCCCATCATCATCAGTCTCTAACCACATTGTACTTCAAGAACTACATATGGATTGATTCCCATCCTAATTAGATATGTAGGAACACCCATACATTTCATCTACGGGTGCATCCCCAAGTACATTAACTTCCTCGGTACTTTGGCCCCAATTACAGTCTGAATCCTATGACCTTAAACTAGGAGCCTCATAGAAATATGTGGTTTGACATTTGGAAATAGGTCTTTTTGGATTTCATTCATATTTGTATTTGTCCCTACCACATCACATATTCCTCTTACCCATCTATTCCTTAGAATTTGTATGGTGTTCAGGCCTTATTTGGATCATCCACATCAGATGTATTCCCTATATTCCATGAAATCATTCCAAGAAAAGACATCATAGTCTATAAAATGTGACTTTAAACTGTCATCTAGGGTCCAGGCAGTATGACCATAAACTATTTACAAACATCCTGGCCATATGACATTAAACTATGTACCTATCATCCTCATTTTCACGAAATAAAATTGGAAGGAATTCTTGGCCCTCACTATAGAGGTTCTTCATGGGAGTAGGTTTGATCTTTATTCAGATCAATACACTCACCTAATGCAGCATTGTTGCAGTGGAATAATTTCAAGAGTGTTGGACTCCATTTGAACAGCTAATCACTCCATCCCCACACTTTGTGTGTGACCTTTATTTGGATCCTTATCCCCTTTAACGTTTAAAGGACCCCCTAACAGCCTCGTCCCATGCCATTTTAGTTCACCTACTATTTTGGGCCAACGTTCTGGGTGGTATTGGATGAAATTTCGAGTTTGGACCTATGTTTCAAATACGGTCAGTGACTAACCCTAATTTTTTTGTCCCCATTTCAGGATAATGTGATATGGATTCTCTGTTTCAAATAAAGTTAGCAGTTATCCTCCATCTTCATACTTCCCTCACTGTGTTTCGGATATTGGGTATCGTGATTCACACTTCCCATTCCCCTTTATTTAGATTGATTTCATTTCCCCCGACATTATCCTGCTCATGCACTAGAGTGCATTGGGAAAGGCGAGTTGATTGTTTTGATATCGTCTCCCTCCAGTCACAACCCCTCTCTCAGCCCGAATACTCTGGGTGGTCTATCAGTGATGAAAAACCTCGAGTATTCAGTGGTTATCTGGCACTCTCATATCCAAAGAGAGTGATTGTATGGTCATCCCTTGTTTCTCACACCAATTATGACCTACATGAGATTATGGATTGATTATTAGTTGTTTCATGAATATTTTTGAGATGTAATAGTCAAGGAAAGAAATATTTTCATGCATATATTCTAAATGGGAAATCATGCATAAAATATGTCTATAAGTTCGGCAAGAACAACCCCTATGGTTTGTCCCCTTAGATGGAGCACATCAGATCTGCTTCCCTTCAGCATGTGGCATCTAGAATTTTCTGTCGCTTCTTGAGTTACCTTCCTTCCTCATTGGCCATGGGGTGATGTTTATCCGCTCTAATCAGTACTCAATCTTTCTTAGCCAGGATGTAGGCCACTTCATGAGATGTTCGCTTCATCTATTCTTCATCTTCCACCAACTAGACCTGTAGCCATGATATTAGTTTTTATTGGGTGTTGGTGAAAGAGGAGTCCTCATTCATATACATTTTTAAGAATTGGATCTCCTATTCAGACTCTTGAAGATTCTGAATAATGACATACTTCCTCCAATGCCAGGAAACACTGAAATCACGATCTCTCTCCCATACTTTCTAAGCAAGTTAATCTTGGATGATCATATGTGGAACTTGCGCATCTACCCCTCCATCAAATAGCTCTCAAAACCTGAGATAAATCAATCCCATCTAGCTTATCAACTCTTATTATAGGTTGTCTTTGATGAAATGCATAATTAGTTTCCACAACTAGCGATGGAAAACTCGGTTGTCCTCTGCATCAGAGGCGGGCTCATCTAGCTCCTCTAGGTTAGCTGGCTCATACTCCAGTAACATGTCTAGGAGTTCGGAAGTAGGATTTTCCTCTGGTATTCTATTAGATGGGCTGGGTTTCATATGATGTGGCTAATCTTCATCACTAGATTCCACCTCAATAAGTTTAGGTTCCACCCCACCAGTGGTTCTACCCACAACCGTGATCAATGTGGTCTTGTCAATTTGGGCTTCTGATTTTGGGTCAATCGACATTCCTCTTAGGAAAGGAGCTTTGGGACCCCCGACTATCCTCACTAACAATACACCCCCTACTTGAAGGAATGTTTCGACAAGGACGATGTCAATTGACCTGGTTGGGTGGACCATAGTTATGAATCTGTGAGGAAGGAGACTTATAAAAATACAATTGTTTCTTGTTCCCTTGGGTTATTACTATTGGGAGACTAGGATGTGGCCCCCCGTATATGGTTGGGAGCACTAAAGATTCCGTAGGAGCCACCTTGGTTTCCACAGCCCCGCTGGACCCTGCGCCCACTATTTTTCTAGACACCGGTCTTGGAGATTTCCCCTCTTCATCCATTATTCCATGGGAAGGGGTCTTTTGTGTGAGGCTATCTTATACAAAACAAATGTCGATTGAGAAACTTGGATAACACGAGAAAGACTATTGCATGAAGGAATGGTTTTTACCTCAAGAGTTTTGGTTGATTCTCCCATATCTGAGGCCGAAACCTCACCTTCTTCTAGAGGGATTCCTAGGTCAGCATCCTCTCTCTAGGACTCTAATCCCTTGGGAAGGGTAAATCGCTCCATCATTTCAGCATTGGATAGTTGTGGTGGGGACGTTAAGTCAAAAAACACCTTCACCCGATTTTTCATTGGATGCGGGGTGCCTTGGAAGTGCACTAAGTCCTCCAACTCATCCACATAACATATCCCCTCTGCCTAGGATACTAGTAAGTCGGCCCTGGACTAAACAATCTCGGGAAGATCCATCTCGAACTGGTGGAGATGGTCCCACAATTTGGAAGAACTGAGGAATTTCTTGTTGACCTCCCAAGATTACCATACCTTCAGGTAGATAGCATCTTTAGGTATATCCATGCTACGCAGCTGCTTCCCTAGATCTTGGGTAAATATCTTGTGGAATACCATTAGTGTCCCCCCTTTATCTTGAGTTTTCTAAGTGTGAACCACTAGGTCTGCTGCTTGCCTTCCGCCTTCTCCCGGAGTAGTCCCTAGAACTACTAGTCCAGCTGCTGCTACTCCACCACCACGATGTGCATTGACCCTTCCACCATGACGCGTTCTTGCTATTGTCTGACCCCGAACTCGAGGAGGAGGGGGAAACCCATCATCAACTTGGGTAGTACATTTCATTAGCATCTCTCCTAGGTAGGTTTCCTCCCAACTCTTTGCATACTCCTCAGTCAGCTTATAAGTGGTGGTAGGCAGAGGAAACTCATTTTACATATTCCCATATCCTTGTGCGAACATGAGCCAAAGTTTCCTCATCACACATGGGTTATCCTCATGGCATACCACCAGGTATGATTTTGGGGTTAACCTCTATACACAACAAAATTTCCTTGCAAAGTGATGTGAGGTATATGGCTCAAAGATGGGATGTAATCTAACCATGCCCCAAAAACTCCACCTATGAAGGATAGGAGATTTGACCAGTGGTCCTTGGTGCCTCTTACATCATTTTTTGATACTACCATTATTATCGATAATGAATAGAAATTGAATTCATCCACATTTCAGATCTTGTTCAGCACCATCAGTGAGTTTAGCTTAATCGAGGAACTCCCCACTGCATTCAGAATGGACGACCATAAGTCTAAATCAGGGGGAAATGGGGTTCAGATACTCATATTCCCTTATGTGTGCTTCCACCAAGATGTATAGGAAGTGAAATGGTCCACATACACATTATGACTTCTTCCCCTCACTGATGTGCCAAAGAATCTTGTACAACTTTTCCAACACTAGAACCCCAAGGTTGATGCGCTGCCCCATCACCAGCATGGAAACCATAATAAATGTGCTCATCCATGCACCCATGTGCGCATACCTAACTAAAAACATCCATCCACAAATGAGTGTAGAGATAAAACCATCCAACCTAACCACCAGTTGTTGCTCAGTTTTGATACTGAACCCTCATAACATCCATTTGATTTCCTCCAAAATTCACTAGTAAGAGCCCTACTTGATACGTTGATCCCCTCTTGGGTAGGTACATAGCCTCACAGGAAGCTTCCTGGGTGCCTCCTATCCATCAGGGGGATGCTACAGGGGAAATTTAGGAAACTTCCAAACCATTTCTTGAAGTGGACCTCCCTCACCAACTTCTTATCTTCACTCGAAACCAGGTCCATCAGTGTTTTTTCCATTCATGGAATCTGCTCCGGATCCTCCCATGTATTTTCTACTGGGATAAAATCATTGTACATCACCCCAAAAATTGGAATCCCTGAAATATGGTGTAGATCATAGAGGATAATTTTGACCTCCCCCTGTTAGAGATGGAAAGTGTTGGTCCTCGATGACCACCTTCTCAACAGTTTTGGCATCATATATTTTGTTTGGTAGATGTGGAATTAATAATTCCATGCAGCCTCATACCTACCCACCTTAGCTCTGCTCTGATCTCATTGCAAGATAAACACACCCAGTAGGCCCATACCCATTCATATATGAAAATCCCACCCTAACATAGATACCAATTATTAGTCCAACCTTTCTTTAGGTTCCCTAATCCCACCTTGAGAATGATGCAGTATTGTAGTAGAGATACCTCTGGTGGAAATGCCTTCCCATAAAAAAAATTGTCATGGTTATAAAGGTAGTCAATAGTGATAGGTGTATGGTCCTTTTAGGTTTGGCCATTGGTATCCCTGAACCACTGATACTGACACGGTGTGCCCCAGAACCAGTAATCCAGATTATCCTTACTTGATTCAGGGATGAATTTTTTTTCCCTCAAACAAAATTCATAGAACAAAAATATCCTATTGATAGGGTAATTATTTTTCCCTTCTATCAGTAGCTCTACCAAGTACTCATGGTCGGAATGACTCCACACTCATTCCCCAAGATCGAAATTTTTCATCATGTCCTCCCTTTGAGTAGCATCTTCAAGGAACTCCTGAGCAGCTTCCTGATTGGCCATTTGTTCTGAAACATGGTCATTTATCTTCTCTATTCACAGATCTTGTTCACAAATCACATTCATGAAGCACATGGTCAAAGATATTTGAAGGACTCAACGCACTTAACAGATCAACAAAGGACCATGATGCACCGGTTCTCTAGAAAATATTTGCGGAGCACTGATCTGAGGACCCTGGTTTGTGAAGAGTGTTCACAGGGGTGCTGAAGATTCACAATTCAAGAGCTCAAGCACAATTTGATGAGATAGGATGAAGAAAAAATAGGGTCCCTCACACCAAATTTATTGGAACCAAGTTCACGAGCTTCATGACACCCTCTGCTGAAGTGAGTTTCATGACGATTGTACCCTATGCTCCGTGCACCCTCATCATGAGACAACTTCATGATCTACCCTTAAAATCCAACCCTCTTTTTTTCCCTTAGATCCCATTTGAAGGGGGGCATTTTTTATTGCTGAAACATATGCCATAGGTGGATCAATAATGGCTGAGATCATTTGGGATAATATTTGACCCTTACAAGGCACAAAAATCACCAAAGGGGCCTATTTCGCAAAGCTCCATCACCAAGCCCCTTATCACCATGAATGGAACAAAGTAACGAGTTTGACAAGCTTCTCACTACTACCATGAGGTAGTGAAATAATTCTCTATGAGTTCGACTAGCTTCATGAAGCCACTGTGAAGTAGTGATGGAAGCCTCCATGAGTCTGACGTCTTCTCCTCCATTATTGAAGTCGGTTTTTCCTTCACAGTCTGCCTCTTGGAATCACGATCCCCTATTCCTATAAATAGGTGAGTTCCCCCCAATAACCATCGTTACCCTAACCTTTCACCTTCTGAGATCCCATTTTGTGAAGCACCCTTTTCTCTATGAACCAGTCAGAAAATACATCACCCAAGGTATTTGAGCATCATGAACTAGCTTTCCCTTTGTTTGGATTTCCCTCTACATCAAGTGAGGATTCCCTTTATGAATCCCCATGGTCATCATAAAGGTAGGAGTACCTTTTGATAACTTGGGACTTTGCGAAGCATTTAGTATTTGCAAAGAACCCTCCAAACACATGTAGAATTCATGCCTTGGCTGGGTCACCATGCTTTGGGAAGCTCCTCACATCATAGAGATCCATTTTTCTCATGATTTTTGAAGATCCCTCCTTCACGAAGATCCTTCTATTTGATAAGCATCAGAGCTTCATGAAGCCCCTCTTAGTGAGGCCTCCAGCTTTGTGAACCCCTCTCTCATGCGACCCTCCAAGATTGTATGAAGTGATTTCGAGGTCCCTTGAGTGGTGTTTCATGTTGTGTTTCCTTTCCTTATGCTTCTTCTCATAGGATCACCAATGAATATTGATTCTTTGAATAACCACACAAACATGAGCCCCTTGAGTGACCACTCCTCTACCTCACTCCCATCGGGCATTTCTTGTGCCTTCCCTTCCCCAAGCACGAGTTGGTACAAGTTATGTAAGTATAAAGGGTGAGGTGTGAGTCCTAATCATCTGAACTGTAGGATGTTAATGTTATAAGCACCCTAATCCCCAACACACAATGTTAAACTATGAGTTTCCACATGTGTGGTAGGACTATGGGGAATCAAAGGAGAATGATCATCAATGCTCTCCCACTCCTCTCCCCCTTTGGCCTTTGTCGTCGTGTGCACCTTGGGCAGTCTTCACATAAGCCCCGACACACCATGATAGGATGTTCCCTATGCAATGGACATATCCTCCTTGTACATAATAACTACCTCCCCATGAATCCCTCTTGGAGTAAGTCCCAACCTCCATATCCTATTTGGGCCACTAACTATGCGTAATCCCCACCCCACCCTTCGTGGGCACACCCTTCACGACACATCCATCTGGTCTTTTGTTATGTCTTATTTATCACACTAATCATGAATCATGTGGTATTATAGTAAGAAGTGACCATGACATCCTATTTGGGCCTCTATCCACAAATAGGCCCTAGTATGAATTTGGGCTACTAACCATGTGTAAGTCTCATGCCTTTCATCCCACATGACAATAAACTACATCCTCCCGAACTACATGGACTTTGATTTCCAGTTACTGGGATATGTAGGAAGCCTCAAGGAGGATCAATCCCCTCACTCCCCATGATCCAACCATTCCAGGTCATTCATGTCAATTATTCCTCATCATGCATGATGTTAAA
Organism: Viscum album; assembly: GCA_963277665.1. Classification (NCBI taxonomy): domain Eukaryota; kingdom Viridiplantae; phylum Streptophyta; class Magnoliopsida; order Santalales; family Viscaceae; genus Viscum; species Viscum album. The sequence continues at coordinate 825,383,274 of OY728126.1, read as the reverse complement.
CTATATACCCCCTTCAAACAATGTAGTTTTTTATTCCTAGCCACTTGGATACGTAGGAAGTCTCTTTGAGGTCCAACCCCAACCAATGGTAAACTCTATTACTCCCTCTTGGGGATGTACCCTCCTGATGCGATACTCACCCTTTTTGGGACACATCTCCTGGATCCACCTCCTTCATGTGTTTTGATCCATCCATATGTGCTGATAACCGTGAATAAGCACCAAACTTCACCATACTCTTATAACTAAGAGTGTCCCTCTGATGATGGGATACTAACCATGCATAAGACTTAGCGCATCTCTGGGTCACTGTACTTTGTGTACACCCTGATTTTATACCTAATCTTGAAATACATAGACTCTGATTCCCCGCCACTAGGATATGTAGGAAGCCTCTATTAAGGTTTGAGCCCATCATCCATGTCCCATCCTAGCATTTCCTTTGAGGCTTTGAATCTTGGGAAGATCATTCCCCATCCTGGAGGTTCTACTTCCTCTAGGACCCTATCCACGCACTCCATTCTCACGAGATGCCTCCTCAGGTGTCTCATCACCCCACTAGAACTACGTGGACTTTGATCCCTACTTTCAAAGCAAGGTACATAGGAAACCTCCCTGAGGATCAATCCTAACACTATCATCTTCACACCCATTCCATCTAATTCATCTTCAACTTTCGACACTTCCTCCACATCCATCCTGATGTCATCTGGGCCTCCACATCCCGATGAACTCATGCCATCCATATGAGGAGCTAACCATGCATAAGCCCCATACATTTTCTTTTCTACCTTACCCATATCATGATAAGGTCGTATCTTCTTCACTTTTTGCAGAACCAGGGCCACTAGCCATGTGTAAGCCCCGAATCACCCCTGAACTACATGGGTTTTGATCCCTATCTTTTACACAGGGTACATAGGATTCCTCCACGAGGTTCAATCCTAGCCAATGGTAAACCTTGGTGTCCCCTTTTCTAAGACCCGCCTTCTCTGATATTCCCTTTGTGGTGTTCATATTAGCCTTCACATTGTGAAACCTTCCCTTTCTAGGACACTCCATACTATGTCCATCCTCACAGAAAATTTTCCACATCCACTTGGTAAACCTTCTAAGTGCTTCTTCCTAGGGATTTATCCCTCTGACCCACTCTTTTCAGTGTTTCAAAGTAAGAGGCCTCACTAAGAGGGGATTCATGAAGCTCTGATTCTTCACAAATAGAATGAGATTCTTGAAAGAGGGTGCTTCAAAGATCATGAGAAAAGGGATCTCTGTGAAGTGAGGAGCTTCACGAAGCATGGTGACCCAGCCAAGGCATGGATTCTACATGTGTTTGGAGGGTTATTTGAGAAGGATGAATGCTCCAGGAAGTTCTGAGTTCCCAAAAGGGACTCCTAACTTTGTGATTCCCATGGGGATTCGCAAAGGGCATCCCCACTTGATGTGGAGGGAAATAAAAACAAAGGGAAAGCTAGTTCGTGATGCTCAAATACCTTGGGTGATGAATTTTCTGACTGTTTCATAGAGAAAAGGGTGGGAGCTCAGAAGATGAAAGGTCAGGGTAATGATGATAATGGGGGGGGGGGGGAACTCACCTATTTATAGGAATAGGGGATCACAATACCAAGAGGAATTCTGTGAAGGAAAAAACGACTTCAAGAATAGAGGAGAAGTTGTCAGAATCATAGAGGCTTTCGTAACTACTTTGCGGTGGCATAACAAAGCTGGTCAGACTCATAGAGCCTTATGTCACTACCTCAAAACAGCGACACATAGCTCCTTAGACTCACTAATTTGAACTATTTTTAGTTCTAAGGGGCTTGGTGATGGAGCTTTGTGAAATAGGACCCTTTGGTGATTATTGTGCCTTGTAAGGATCAAATTTTATCTAAAATGATCTCGTCCATTCTTGATCTACCTCTGGCATAGATTTCGATGCCAAAAAAAATTCCCCCCTCAGAATGGGAGCTGAGGGAAAAAGGGTTGTTGGATTCTAAGGGTAGATCATGAAGCTGTCTCGTGATGGGGGTGTGTGGAACATGGGGTACAATCACCATGACACTCACTTCGGTATAGGGTTCCATGAAGCTCGTGAAGTTGGTGCTTATAAATTCATTGTGAGGGCCCCTATTTTTTCAGAATCCTTTCTCAATGAACTATTCTTGAGCTCTTGAATCATGAAGATCCAGAACCCCATGAACGCTCTTCACAAACCAGGGTCCTCAGATTAGTGCTCTATGAATGGTTTTTAGTGAACCAGTGCATCATGGTCCTTTGTTTCTCTACTAAGTGCATTGAGTCCTTTGAAGCTCCGTGATCATGTGCTTCATTAACGTTCTTTGTGAACAAGATCTGCAAACAGATAAGAAAAACAACCAAATCTCAGAACAAATGGCCAATCAAGAAGCTTCTCAAGAGGTCCTTTCAGATGTTGCTCGAAGGGAGGACATGATGAAAAATACCGATCTCGGGGAATGCGTGCAGAGTCATTCCAGCCACAAGTCCTTGGTGGAGATACTGACAGAAGGGAAAAATAATTACCCTCTCTGTAGGAGATTTTTTTGTACGACTTTGGTTTGATGGAAGATGTTTTCATCCCGAAGCAAGTAAGGATGAACCGTCTTACTAGTTCAGGGGCACACCAAGTCATTATCAGTGGTTCAGGGATACCGATGGCCATACCTAGAAGAACCATACACCTATCACCACTAAATGACTTTATAACCATGTCAATGATGTTGATGGGAAGACATCTCCCCTAGAGGTATCTCCACTTCTATACCACACCATTCTCAAGGTAAAATATTTTTTATTTTTATTTTTATATATTTATTAAAAAAATATAATAATATAAATATATATAATGATATAAATATATTTATAATTATATACAAACATTTATAAATATGTTTATAAGTATATTTATTTATAATTATAATTATAAATCTTTATCAGCCTTAAAACTTTAGTGCTGATATAGATGGATTTTATCAATTCTTTTTTATCACTGATAAAGATATATCTTTATCAACACTAAAAAATAACTAATAAAGTATTATTTTATCAGTGATTATTATTTTTAAATTAATAAAACCCCTCTTTATCAGTGCTTTTTTGGAAGTTCTAATAAAACCCTCCTCGGTCTTTTAAAAAGAACCCTAAGTAAACTGTTTTTTTCACACCATTCAAGATCTCGTGGAAGTTCATCTTTTTCACTACTCCCCCTTGATCTTCTATCAGATGAATCAACACTCAAATCTAAGGTATTATATTTTTTTCTCCTCCTCTCTCATTGTTTTATTGAAAATTAGGGAATATTGTCATAATAGGGTTACCAAATAGCCAAATTTTCCGACTTCTATCATTTAATGATTCACTATCTCCATTGGAGGATTATAATTAGTCTACTACACACTTTTACTTGTTTTATTATCTATATGAAATGAATTCTCTTTATGACTAACTATATCATCATGTTGGTTGTTTTATTTTTAAAAGACACACACCCACCAGACCCGCCTCTGTCTATGAATGATGCCACTATTGAGGGGACCCATTGTAGTAGGGTTTTTGGGGAGGCCTAAATATATTTAATAAGAGTTTCTATGGGTTTTCCACCATGTTTATTGATGAGATCCACCCAACTTCATGATTCATTTGATAATATTTTTTATAACAAAGTACGAGGGTTGTGCTGAATCTTGCACACTACATCCCCTCCCATTTTGTTCTTATTTTTTCAGAGTTAACAAGGGTGGCTAAGTCATCATGTAAATGTAAATATGGACTAAATCCTAAATCCCACATAGTGTAAGACATTATAGCGCAATGTATTCTTAAATCCTACACATTATTATTATATATGGGATCTATAGTTTGGTTCTATGGTCCATAACGTAATGTATTATGTTTCTAACATCTCTCTTGTCCCACATAAAACATCCACATCATCTACCACCCTCTATAAAATACTAGTCACTTATGCCATAGTTTGTGTATGTGGTGTTGCCTCGCATTATAGTTCTCTGACTATTCACCCCTATACCTCCATAGACTTGTAACCTAAATGATCTTTGTTAATGAGTTGTGACACACCCTTGTATCCTTGGCCAACTTCAATGATTGTTATATCCTATTAGTGCTTGGTTTTGGTTGTTTATTTTATTTTTTCTAGAAATTATTATACTATAATGGTTTAGTACATAACACAAGAGCTCATTCTCATTATCTAAGATATTCTTATATGGATTCCTTATGGCATGGAGGTTATATTTTCACTATGTTTTCTTCTTGGTTAATTATACATGACTCTAACAGAACTCCATCATGTCATGGTATGTAAAGAAATAGTGTTATTTATTCTACATTTCCTTGAGTTTCTACCCAGTTCATTCTAAATACTCATTATATAATAAATTGGACAATCCATATTTTTCTCACTAAGGTGTTTGGGGTTATCCATATTAGCTAGTATGAGTGGGTTGCGTTGGCCATATAGAGTGAGCCACATTGATATATAGGTCTGATCGAGGTGACTAGATTAATAATAGGGGTGGTTCCCCTGTCACTGAAAATTGGATAATCCACATTCCACTCTCTTGAACTTTTTAGGGGTTTTATTATTGATTATTTTAATTCATTAGAAACCCCTTATCATTATTTAGTTTTTTCATTAATAGTTATCATTGATAATCTAATTGATTTAAAAATTTATTAATCTATTTTGATATGTTTTCTTTATTTATTTGAGGATATGAATGGTGATTGATTGATTTATTAATTAATTTATAGAATGATTTATCTAGATGCATATATTTAATGAATTATCTTATAATAATTATTTTTAAAATTTTGAAATTTAAACTTTTATATGAAAGTGTTTTCCAAAAAAAATTAAAGAATTAAGATATCAATATTTAAAATAAAATGAGAAATTTTAATTATTCCTTTGAAAATTTTTAATATCAAAAAATATAATTTTCACTTTACTATGAAAGTTTTATGATAAATTTAATGTTTTAATATTTTATTTGAAATAAAAAATTATTCTTTAGTGTTTTGGTATTTTTAAATGTGATAAGCTTGGGTTAAATTGGCATATTTAAAAGTGATTTTCGAAACACAAGGTTTTAAATATAATAAATTGAAACTTATATCATTATTTTCACTTTATGATATTCCATGAAGGTCAATACATGATCTTAATTCATTGGATATTTTTCATTCATATTTTCTACAATACATACGTCAATTTAAATATCATTGAACAATAAAATAACATTGATTAAAAGTTTAGATATAGTGGTGGCCTAATTATTGAAGTTTTGAAACTTCTTTTTACAGTTTTAGTGTATCATTTATAATTATATTTGAAATAATTAATCTTAATGGGTTTGTTATAGGTAATTAATAGAGATTTTACGATTTCTCTCTACTTTTATTGGTTTCATGGTATTTTGTGTTCTTTTATTTAAAGTATCTTTAACTAGATAAGAACTTGTATCATTTAAAAACAATTATTAGAATTGATTTGATTTGATTTCATTTAATTTAGTTTTTAGGTATCTACATATTGATAGTATGTATTTTGAATAATTTTTTTAGTTTTAAAAAATACGTATTGGAATGAAAAATCAATTTTTTTTTCATTTCATTTATTATAATGATGAATGTTTTAATTCCAATAATATGGTAAGGTTATTTATAATGATTTTATAAAAAAATTGAGTAGTATTTAGTTTGAATGAGTTGGAGTTTGTATGGATGATATTTTTCTTTAGGGATGATTTTGAGAATAGAGGATTTATAATCAAGAAATATATCCTAAAAAATCTAAGGAAAAGGGTTTTGGGTAAACTCTAAAGTTTATTTTATGTATGTGAATTAATTTATGAATTTTGAATTCATAATCATTATATGAATGTGTTTTGAACATATTATAATTTAAATGTTTAAGTGATTATCGTTTTTTTATTTTAAATTTTTTTAAGTGTTTTATTAATGTATATTTATAATTTTCATGTATATATCTAAATTTTATAATATCATTGTATAGTGATTTTGAAAAATGTTAATTTTTAGTATAAAAGAAACTTAAATTATTTATTAAATGATTATTATTATGAAATTAAATGTTTTAATGAAAGAGTTGAATTTGTTTTTTCTTGATTTAAATTATAAACTAGATTTTTAAAGTAAGGAAAATTAATTATTATTGAATAAATACACATTTTAATATATTAAACTGGTTATTATTTTTATTTATACATAATTTTTTATCTAATGGGATATTTGAATGATTTTTGAAGTGTTTATAAATTAAATTTATGACTACATTTCATGTTTGATAAGTTTTATTTGGAATAAAAAAGTGTTAGGGCTTTTGAAGCTAAAAATTTATTTGTTTATTTGGTTTCAAATGTTTTTTTGAAATAAATGAGAATCCTTATATTTGAAGAAACAAATGTGTTTGTTATTGACCCATTTTAGGTGTAATGTCTTTTTTGGGTGAGTATATTTTTTTTAATAAAAGATCATTTTATGATATTATAATATTAAACTCCTTTTATTTTGGGTTAATATAATTGGGTTGTGATTTTTTTGTTATATGAACATGGTTTTTGTTATAATTTCATTCATTATGAAAGTGTTTGGTTTTGGTAATGATTTTTATTACGTATAATTAATATTTCAGTTAGAATATTTTTGGGTTATTGAATTTATTATGGAATTGCTTATATTAAATTAGTTACATAATATTTGAGGGGGTATTGATTGGTTCAAGTGTCATATGGATTTAACTTGTCAAGAATCATAACTGATAACATTCAAATGCTGGGCTCCCCTTATTATAATTATCTATAACTTTATCTTTTGATTATGAATATATTATGTGTATTTATTTATTTTTTGTACAAAATTAATATTTTATGAAGCTAATAGGATGAATATGAATTGAAAATGGATGCAAATCGTATGAAAAAAGAGTATGAAGATGGAGTTGAGTTCATTAATTTTACAATAGAGCATGCATATGACCCTTCTCAAATCCGTTGTCTGTGTTTACGTTGTTTTTATTCAAGAAAAATTATTTTGTAAGAGTTGTAAGAACATTTGATTTGTCATGGAATAGATCAGAGCTATAAATTTTGGACTAAACATGGGAAAAAATTTAATGTACACACCGATTGGGATGACACTGTGGTTTATAGATCATTTGATATGAATAATAGTGTAAATGATTATGGAGATCATATGGAATAAATGAAAATATAAATTGAATATGACCTTCAGGATTGTATAAAGTTGTTTGAGATGTTAAATATCCATGCCAAGAGACCATTGTATATTGTTTGTACTTAATAAACAACATTTTTAGCTATATTGAAGTTATATGATTTGAAATATGGTAATGGATGGAGTGACACAAACTTTATAAAACTACCTGGTCTCCTAAATGATATGCTACCATATGAAAATGAACTTCCTATTGAACATATGATTCTAAAAAATGATATGTTCAATGGGAATGATCTCTAAAAAAATACATGCTTGTCCAAATGATTACATATTATTTCTAAAGGACCATGAATCACTCATAAAATGACCTATGTGTGGTGTGAATTGATATTATAAAGATGAATCAAGTCCTTAAAAAATTTTATGGTGCTTCCCTATAATTCCATGGTTTAGAAGACTATATGGATGTAAATAAATTGAGAGAAAATTGACATGGAATGCAGAAAAAAGAATTAAATATGGGAAACTACATCATACAACAGTCTCTCCTTAGTGGAAGAAAATTGATTATGAGTATCTTGAATTTATAAATAAGCCAAGAAACTTCCGTCTTACATTGTCTATAGATGTAATATATCCTTTTTGTGTAAAGAGTAGTACTTATAGTACATTACCAATTATGTTGGTAAATTATAACTTTCTACTATGGTTATGTATGAAGAAAACATAAATTATTTTGTCTCTGCTTATATCTGAACCAAAAAAACCCAGTAATTATATTAATGTCTATTTGGATCCATTGAATGAAGATCTAAAATCAATTTGGGTTAAAGGTGTTATAATTTATAATGATCATATAAGTGAAGAATTCACATTGAGGGCTATGTTGTATGGGATGATAAAAGAATTTCTGGTTTATTGAAAATTTTCAGGCTATAAAATTAAAGGAATGTTGTGGTGTCCCATTTGTAAAGTATGCACACACTCATTTCATTTGAAACATTCCTCAAAGGCTATATTTTTAAGATATCATAAAGTTTTTCCTCGAAAACATAAATGCTAATCCTAGATGACAACATTTTATAGAAATAACGACCAAGGTACATTATCATATCCAATAATGGGTGATCACATATTTGATAACGTAAAATCCATTTCACTATTTTAGGTAAACAATTTTAAAAAAACCTTATGATATTAGGTTGTTAAAATAGAAATATTTTCATTGAATTATTGTAATATAATTTTTTTACATCATAAATTTTCTTAATGTTATACATGTAGAAAAAATGTATTTGATAATGTTATTAGCATGTTACTAAATGTTCCTGAAAAAAAAAAGATAACATCAAGTCTAGGATGGACATGATTGGCATGGGGATAAGGGAAGGGTTGGAACTAGTCAAGGGTAAAAGTAATATTTTTCTTCATCCATCATAATACACTCTATCAAGAAAATAAAATTTAAAATTTAATATTTTATTTGTTGGAGTAAATGTTCCAGAGGGGTATTCATCAAATATCATGAATGTCGTGTCAATGACTAATTTAAAGTTACTGGGACTAAAATCACAAAAATTACATGTTTTGATTAAATATTTGATGCCTATCACTTTACATTGCATTCCACCTAAAAATGTATGACATACATTAACTAGACTCTACTTATTTTTCCAATCCATATGTAGTAAAGTTATAGACCTGGAAAAGTTTCTAATCATGAATAAGGATGTTGTAGGAATATTATGTGAATTAGATATGTTCTTCCAAACATAATTATTTGATATAATGGTCCACATAATGGTTCACTTTTTTTGAGAGGTTCATCTATGTGGTAATATCCATTACAGATGGATGTACCCAATTGAATGGTATATGAATATTTTGAAAGGTTATGTCATGAATCAATGTTGTCCAGAAGGTTGTATTACAAAATGATATATTGTTGAAGAAGATATTGAATTATGTACCGATTACCTATAAGATATGGATAGAATCAGTCTCCCAAAGTCTCATCCAAGTAGATTCCTTATGGGTGGATGTGTTTATGCAAGAGATATTGTTACAATTACCATCACAGAGTAAGAGAAATATCACATTTACATTTTACATAATAATGAATATATTGATCCATACATTGAGTCCCACAAATAAATTCTCAGACATTTGAATCTATCAAGGGATAAAGGATGTATATTAAATACACATAATCAATAGTTTATAGGATAGTTCTGAGATCATATTTATAAGAATTTATCTGAAAATATAAATTCAATTTCTAAACAACTTTGATGGCTATCCAGGTGACCAAATGCAAATCTTATACATTACACTGGTTTTGTAATTAATGGTTATAAATTCAATACAAAATAACATGATGAATTAAGTAAGTTGAAAAACATTGGAGTTGCGCATGTGGTGGAAGTGATGAACATATCTGGTTCCAAGAATATAAATCCAATTTATGCAAATATTTCATATTTTGGAATCACTAAATAGATATACAAGTTGGATTATTCAATATTTCAAGTTCTCATTTTCTATTGAAAATTGGTTAACAACATGAGTGTAGTGAAAGTTGATGAAATGAGATTCATGAAGGTGATTTTTTTGTATGGAATGGGAAAAATATGATCTATTTATAATGTAATCACAAGTAGTGCAAGTATTTTATTTCTTAGAACCCGTAAAAAAGAATTGGTCAATTATCCTGCTGTTAATTAAAACAACTGCAAGGTTAAGATTTAAATTCAATTGAGGATGAACATTTCATTAGAATATCACAATCATTTCATAGTGGTCCTAATGTATAAAATTTATCATATGTTAGAGGGGATCAAAAAGAGGGGATTTGGATTCTTGATAGAGGATCCAAATCCCTTCAACCTTTAAAGAAAATAAAGAGAACTGAATGATCAAGTTAAAGTGTTTTTTAATATACTATGATATTCCTCATAATATTATGTATTTTGTACTATATTTATGTATTATAAATTAAATGTTTGACTACTCATGCTGACGAATAATTCTGATCATGACGATGTTACCAATTTCGGGGGAGAATAGGTAGTTGATGATAAAACTGAATAATTATTAGGGGATCAACACCATGTTGATGAAAAAAAACAAGAACCATGTAGAATCATTGTTTTGACTAAAATTATCAAGGCAAGAAGTTAGGGTATAAAATTTGATGTTGGTTGGAATCAACATGAACTACCTATTGACCCCAATAAGTCAATGTTCATTAGTTATTTTGGGGTCACAATGGGGATGAATGTGCTAATTTATATAGATTCATGGTTCTATTTCCAACTTGTAATTAAGGAAACCCTCTAGGAATATATAAAGGAAATGTTAGGATAAAATTTCTCTAATTTAACAAAAAACTATATAATGAAATGTTGATTTAATTTTTATTATTCCTTGTAGAATTAATTCATTTTAGATGATTTTTTTTAAGAAATATGTCTTAATGTATACTAGAAAATCCCATAGAGGCTTATCAATTATTCTTACCAAGTTTTGTCTTAGGGATGCTAAAGGGAAAGTAAAGATCCACCCACCAGTTACTTATGTACACATTATAAATCAAGAAACCTGAAATTATTTCACCAGTTGTCATGATAAGAAATAATTTCATATGAATTTTAGTTGATAACATATTACATGAAATTATTTATTTTATCCAATTTGATTCAGGAATTTTAATTAATGAAATAGAAAAGGCGTACTGAAAATGAACAACGTACATAGAAAATAATGTACCCATATTGTAAATCAAGGATAAATTATGCTTTCATAGAGAATAAAATGCTATGTATTTTAAATATACAATAAAATTTTTATGTTCTATGAAACAAAATATGTTCTATTTTTATATGAATATTGATGAATCAAAATACGAAGTTTCTTCTATCCCACATAATGTGTTATGGAAGGAGGTCCATTTAAATAAGGAGGGTAAACTAGTTGATGAAAAAAAGAAGTATAGGAAACATGTGTAAATATGGAATAATAGTTATTATTTATTATTTATAACATTATTACAAAAAAATATCTAATTATGTTCATATGTTTTTATATGTTTTAGAAACAATAATCAACAACATCCATACCTGAATAAAAACTACTTTTAGTAGCTTTGAAGTGGGTGGAACAATATGGTCGTGTAAAAGATGTAGGTTTTGGAGTGTATCCTTAAACATATTTTGAGAAGAAAAAACCATAAGAATATACATATAATATTATGAAAGAATTTTAGGCCAAAAATAGATATTTTTTCAAGATATTATTGTCTGGTCTGGTTTGGAAGACCAATATATGCAAAAAAGATCAAAGAAAACTAGAAGTGGAACAAAGATCAGCACATGAATAACCAAATAACCCTACTAGATATGAGGCTAGTAATTCCCCTTAACCACATAACTTACCCGAGGTAATCAATTTGGTCATTATTCTTTCTCCTAAACGCGAATCAAAAAACTTTTGATAACTTTATATAACTAAAATTATGTAGGGTAAATTTGTATGTGATATCTATCTATCAACCCCCATGAACCACCTTATTGTGAGGGATATGTTGTATAATATCCTAGGAAACATTCTACATAACAAATAACTCCCAAAAGATCATATGAGAGTGGGTATTTAAGAATCTCTAGATCCAAGTGCTGGGTTTCTTATTCCACTTGATGACCAGAATATTACAATGGTCAATGAAACTATTGGAACTTTCTTAGCATGGACATATAATATTATAAAGATACTTGAGGCATGTCTTTAACAAAAATTTTCAAATGAAAATCCTATAACAGTTGAAGAAACAGGTCTAGAGCGAGGTATGGTATTACATATGTATAAAATGATGGGGAAATAGAAGGGAGAATCAAGACAATCTAGTGAATCGACCAAGAAAAAAAAGTACCTTTCGAGAGTACCTTCTCCTCTAAAGTTCCACTACAATATATATTATCATTAGAAATTATTACATACACCAAATTCAAATAGGGATATGTGTCTTATATTCCCTATGATGGAGAAATATTTGGAACTATCCTAATAGATGTAGTTGGTCTTGAGAGTATAAATGAGATTCTCATGTTTGAATGAATGAGAGTATTATTTATAAATACATACATAAGGTACATTTTCATAATACATCTATCCAAAAAAAATGATCTAATATGTTCATTAAAGTTAATAACTATTCATTTTTAAATAGGAATTTATATTACTACTATATAAAGGGGAAAACCTATGAATATTGGTTTGGATTCATTAATCCCTGTATCATTTATACAGATAAAATTTCGTTGGAGTTGACAAAAATTGATAAGAAAAAAGATGATCTAAATAAGGTGTTTAAGAAGAAAATAAAAGGTGACAGGTTATTTTTGTTGCCTAAAATTATGGGTTAAAACTCTACAATCTAATCATATAAAATATTTTTTTTTCATTACTTATTTGTCTATGTTTTATAAGAAGCATTGGATACAAATCAAAATCAATCTAGTTACAGAAAATATTTATTTTTTTGGATCCAATTAATGTATTTCCAACAAACTAACCATACATAATGCGTATTGTGAATTTTTAAATCACTGTAATAAAAATTTTATAGATAAACTTAAAATTATATTTATGAATTTCAATTTTAACAAAAAATTTGTTATTATTGGGTGATCTCTAAATATAGGAAAAATCATGCTATGAGGTTGGTGACTAAAAATAAAAAGCCTATAGATCACTTCAAATGGAAATAGATTAAGGTTTATGTAGAAATATTTCACTATCAAAACATATTTCATTATAATTTACTTATTTTGGTCAAATGTTTCTGTAGTGTCCGAAGTAAGATAACAAAAATGACTGTGGATATTATGTTTGAAATTTTATGAATGATATCATATACCATCAAAGGAATAACATCCCCAAACATGTAATTTATGAAGGTAATTACAATTTCATTAAAAATATTTCTTAATCATGTGTTTTCTATATTTTCTCAGTACTATGAATATTTAAAACAATCTATGTACTCAAAATAAGAAGTAAATTTTTTTAGAGGTGAGTGGGAAGCCTACATGGTGTTAAAATGTTTGATGACATAAAATTTAGGTGACTACCTACTATATTTATGATCTATTATGGGCTATGTACTTAGAGATACACTTGGTATGTGAATAATTAATATCATAATGATTATATATTATTTTTGATCTGTTTCTCAAGGAGAAGTATAATGAAGGAAATAGATTTTTTTGAAACGAATGGAAAGAATATATGGTGTCAGAATGTATACAAATATCATGAATATGTGACTTTTTACTAATTATTATTTAATTTTCTCATCATTTTCTCTACTTTTTTTTGTTAATTTCATTATCATTTTTATTTCATACTTATATTGTTAAATTCATACATTAGTTCAAAACACACACCACATGATCAAAATAATGAAAAAATTTCATATTGTTTTAATACTTTAAGAAAATGGTCCATAATTCATTTTTGATGTGTAAGAATTTACCATACATCAATCTGACACCCGATGTGGTCGATATTACTTGACGTGCACATTTTTATTAAAAAAGTGTAATTTTAGTTTATAACACATGTCACATCACCCAAAAATGAGAAAAAATCTCATTTTTTTTAAAATTAATAAAATGAACCATAATTCATTTGTGACATATATCAATTAAACACACATCAATTTGAAACCCTATGCGGTCATTATGACATGAAGTGTGTGTTTTCAATATAAAAGTGTCATTTTAGTTTAAAACACATGTCATAAATACAAAATCGAGAAAATGAGATCATATTGTTTTCAAACTTTAGAACACCATTCTATAATTCATCTGTGACCAATAGAAATTGAACAAACATCAATACGACACCCAAAGTGGTCAATATAACTCGAAGTTCATGTTTTCAATACAAAAGTATCATTTTAGTTTCAAACATGAATCAAATAGTCAAAACCAAGAAAATGAGATCATATTGTTTTTAGACTTTAGGAAAATGGTCCATAATTCATTTATGACCTATATGAATTGACTACACATCAAACCGACACACGATGAGATCAATATGACTCAAAGTACATGTTTTCAATAGAGAGGTGTCATTTTAGTTTAAAACATATGTCACATCTCAAAAAACAAGAAAATTAAATCATATTGTTTTAAACCTTTAGTAAAGTGATCTATCATTTATTTTCACATGTAAGAATTGACTGCCTGCCAATCCGTCAAAATATGTGGCTGATATGACCTGAAGTCTGTGTTTTCAATATAAAACTATAATTTTAGTTTAAGAAACATCACATATCCAAATTTTAGAAAAATTTCTTGATTTTTTTTAAAATCTAGTAAAATGGTTCTAAATTCAATTTTGACCTATAGGAATCGACCAGACATCAATTTGATGCCCAATGTGGTCAGTATGACTCAAAGTACATGTTTTCAATATAAGAGTTTCATTTAAGTTTTAAGCATTGTAATGTTTTAAAACTTTATTATAGTGATTCATAACTCATTTGTGACGTGTAGTAATTGACCAGACATCATTTCTATAGATAATGCTTTTGTTACGACTTGAAGTGTGTGTTTTCAATATAGAAGTGTCATTTTAGTTTAAAACAAAAATCACATTACCAAAACCAAGAAAAAGACTTCAAATTATTTTCAAAATTTAGTAAAATGATTCATAATATATTTATGACATGTAGGAATTGACCGCATGTTAATCTAACACATGATGTGTTTGATATGACTCAAGTGTGTGTTTTCAATAGTGTCAATTTAGTTTAAAACACACCTCACATATCCAAAACTGAGAAAATGATCACATATTGTTTTTAAAAACTAGTAAAATTATCCATAATTAATTTTTTTATGAGTAGGAATCGACCACAGATCAATATGACACCCGATGTGGTTGGTATGACTGCAAGTGCGTGTTTTCAATATAAAAGTGTCATTTTAGTTTAAAACACGCATAACATATCCAAAACCATGAAAATGAGCTGGGATTGTTTTCAAACTTTTTGAAAATTATTTATAATATATTTTTAATGTGTAGGAAATGAATTCACATAAATTTGACACCCAATGTGGTCAGTATGACTCTAAGTATGTGTTTTTAAAATAAAAGTGGCATTTTAGTTTTAAACATGTGTCACATGCTCAAAACTAAGAAAAAAATACTGGATTGTTTTAAAAATTATAGAAAATGATCCATAATTCATTTGTGGAATGTTCAAATTTATTTCATGGAAATCCAACCCACGATGTGTTCGATATGACTCGAAGTGCGTGTTTTTAATATAAAACTATCATTTTAGTTTAAAACACATAACATAAAAAAATGGATAAAATTTATAAAAATGGTCAATAATTCATTTTTGACCTATAGGAATCAACCACACATCAATAGGACAACCAACGCGATCAGTATGACTCAAAGTGCATGTCTTCAATAAAAAAGTGTCATTTTAGTTTAAAACAAGCATCAAATATCAGAAATCAAGAAAATTAGATCGAATTATTTTCAAAATTTAGGAAAACTGTCTATAATTTATTTTTTACATGTAGGAATAAACCTCACATTAATCTAAAACACTATGTGGTTGATATGACTTAAAGTTCACATTTTCAATACAAAAGTGCAATTTTAGTTTAAAACACACATCAAATAGACAAAACCAAGTAAACGAGTTCAGATTGTTTTCAAAATTTAGGAAAATGATCCATAATTAATTTTTCACCTGTAGGAATTAATCTTACATAAATAAAACATAAAATTTAATCGACTTGACTCAAAAATCATGTTTTCAATATAAAAGTTCTATTTTAGTTTAAAACATACATCAAATAGCCAAAACCGAGAAAATGAGATCATATTGTTTTCAAAAATTTCATGTGTAGGAGTTAACGAAACTTAAATCCAACACATGATGTTTTCAATATGAGTCAAAGTTTTTTTTCAATATAAAAGTTCAATTTTAGTTTAAAATACACATTAAATGGAGAAAAATGAGAAAATGATCCCTGATTATTTTCAAACTTTAGGAAAATGGTCCATAATTTATTTGTGATGTGTATGAATTGACTAAAGATCAATCCAACAAATGATGTGAATGGTATGACTAAAAGTGAATGTTTTCAATATAAAAGTGTAATTTTAGTTTAAAATACAAGTCACTAGCCAATACTAAGAAAATGAGCTCAGATTGGTTTCAATATTTAGGAAAACAATGCATAATTCATTTATGGAAAATAGAAATTGACTACATGTCAATATGACACACAATGTGGTCGGTGCAACTCAAAGTGAATGTTTTTAATATATAATTTCCAATTTAGTTTAAAATGTGCCTCACATCACCAAAACTGAGAAAACGAGCTCAGATTGTTTTCTCATAATTTTATCCGCTATTACTTAATTAATTTAATTATCATTTTTATCTTATAATTATTTAGTTAATTTTCATAGATATAATGATTTAATATGAATAATTAATGATGTGAATGTTGGAGGCCCATTCTTAAAAATTAAGTCCACTTTAATTGGATCCCTTCTTTAGTGAGTTTTTATCACCACATATGAGAGACAATTCAAGAGTGACATATTTTGAGAAAAAAAAAATAAATTGTGTGAAGTGTAAGAATCAACCACAACTAAATTTGATACACGGTGTTCCTAGTATGGCTCAAAGTATATATTTTTATTTTAAAATTTACACTTTGTGTTTAATTTATATCTTTATAGTATTACTAACATAATAATTTTTTCTTATAAAGAGAAATTCTTTTTATTGATATGAGGTGGTTTGTTCAAAAATAGCATCATCGGAGGTCGGGGGAAAAAGACAAAAGAGAATTGATGTTTTTGAATGTGAGTAATAATTTTTACTTACTCATGTAATTATAAAAACCAATGTTTGAAATTTCTATAATATATTGTTTTTAATTGTATTTGAGTTGTAAATTTTATTTCAATTGAATTTAATATTTTCTCCTGTATTTTCTATTTTTTCTAATTTTTTTTCTGATGAATTTTCTATTTTTGCTGCTACAATGTGCTTACAGCACACTACAACAGTATGCCTCTTTATAAGTGATACGAAAAGTACTAATAAAATAATCCTTTATCAATGCTATTAAAAGTGATGACAAAGGTATCCTTTAATAGCATTGATAAAGGGATTATTTATCAATTATTTCAGTAGCACTGATAAAGGGTGACCTTTATCAGTGCTTAAATAAGATATTAATAAATTATGCCTTTATCAGCACTTATTTTAGTACTAATAAAGTTTCAAATTATTAGTGATTTTCTAATGATGATAAAATCTGAGGGATTATAATCGCGCTTTGATCTTCAACACTTTTTTTCATTGAAAAAGTGTAATGAACCAGAATTATATTAATGGAATTTCACTTCTTATAATTATGTCATAAAATACATAAGTCACATATAGAACCTAATAAAAAAATTATTCTCATAAATGAATAATGATAAATTAGTTAGAAATTAAACTAATAAGAATTCTAAATATTACAGTAGGACAATAAATAAAAAATAAGATAATGAGAATAGGAAAATTTGGATATGCTAAATCCACTAGAATGACCATACTCACGAATAAAGTTGTATAAATAAAACATAATGTTAATAATAAAATATTCTTTTTGAAGATTAAATTATATATTTAACATTAAGATAAAATAGAAGAAAATGAAATACAAGGTATTTATTGGAATTAAGGAACCTATACGACCATTATAAATCTGACAATTGGAACAATAATCTAACTGTTTATAACAGTAATATTTCTGTTAGAATAGTAACCTCATACATGAAATTATATGATAAAATTTAGGTATCTTATAAATAAATATATGAAATTTTTATATCATGGTGTAAGTAAATAAATCTTTTAAAAATGATAAATTATGTGTTGGTATTTTTGTAAAATATAAATGTTTTTTAAAATTTTATAATTAATATAATGATTTAAAAGAAAATTTATCTTCATAAAATAAATTTATAAATTAATATTATGTTTCATTATAATTATAAGATAATTTTATATGACTTTAATTAATTTTTCAAAGAGTCAAAAAATAGATTATAATATTAAAATCATTATTTTTCAAATAAATGATAGTTTATTTCAAAATTAAATTTCTCATATTTAGAAAATTATTTTCATAAAATGGATTCCATTTTTGAAATATACTTGTTTTAAAATTGTTTGGGTGATTTTTTTGTATTTTTCTAAAATAGTTGATTTTTTGGTGAATAGTGAAATATGATAATTTATAGTATTTATTATTATAAGGTAAATACATGAATTTTTGGGAAATTAATGACTTAATAATGATTTAATAAACCATTATCTAAAACCTTTCTCCCATATTTATTGTATATATTCATTATAATCTACATTATTGATAGTCTTGTGCCAAAATAATAAACTGATGAATATAATAATAAAAAACACCCCTCTCCCCCTATAAATACCACCCATCACCACCCTTCTCCTCAAACCTTATAACCCTGGTATATTTTCAATATTTTTCTCATTTCCCTTACCAAGTCTCTTCCCAACATACAAGATCTTCTGGTCTCAAGAAAATACCAAACCCAAGTGCCTTAAGGAGGTTCTCAAGGAGACGACATTCAAGAGGTAAAATCCTCAATCCTTCTCTTTTAATTTATTTTATTTTCTTATCCTCTCCTCACACACCCTATAAAAATAGGAATGATAACTAAAATATCACATATATACTGTATTTTTATTGATTTAATGTAATTTCCATCATGAAATACCTTATCCTCTCCTTGTATTCTAAAAATGAAAATATTTTTCTTGATATGTCGGTTCACCGCCTTCATGGATGACAAGTTTTCATTTTCCATTACCACCATAAAGGCTGGTCATAAAAAAATTATTAAGTTTAAATAATATTTTAGTATGTATATTATAACTTTTTTCATATTTTGGAACTAATATATAAATATAATATTAAAAAAATTAAACTAGTTCGTGATGGTAGGAAAAATTTCCAAAAAAAAAACATTTATCATTAATGTTTTATCAAATGAATCATCCTCATAATAGAAAATAAAATGATACATGAAAAAATTTAAAATTTTGGAATTGAATTAATACCATAAAATTTCACTTCTTTAGAATTATTCCCATTTTAAAAGAACCTCCATAATTATACATAAGTAAACTGACCATGGAACCATGAAAAAGAACGCTCATGGAATGATGAAATTGAACTCTATAACTCATCGAAATGAACATAAATAAACTTAATAAAATTATAATAAATAAAATACATGTATACAAGGTTCATAATTAATTAATTAATTAATTAATTTTATTATCTAGGACATTAAGTGCAAGTTCATAACGCTTTCAGACATAAGTAAGGGATCTCTCTAAACCTCCATCTTTCCTCTATGTTACACTTTCTCTCTCTTTACCACAATTTAATTATTCTTAATTATTATATAATTGCCCCAAATTATTTTTATATGTACAAAACATGTGTATATATCTCAATTCATCTTTTTTTATTGGGAAATACATGTTTTATTAGGTTCCCTTCTCAATCTATCTCAATAAGCAAGCCCGACTAAAGGGAACTTCTCCATTTCTTACCCATTTTAAGTACACTCTATAAAATGTTTTAAGACACTAATAATTTTATAAAATCACTCATTTTATAATTAAATATTATTTTTTTCATTTTTTATTTTATAAAAAAAATCATTCTTTATTCCTCTTTAATGACTCTATTCTTTACCCTAAAACCGTGTTAAAGCGACAAATTTCCAAAGATGCATAATCACTAATTTTACATGTTTTCAATTTAGATGGACACAATCTTTCATTATCTATTATTATTTTCCATTATTAATGTCCAATTATGATTTAAATCCATTCTTTCATGGACACCATTATGATACGTGCATTGGTTATGCCTTATGACATGATTACGATACCCATTTCTTCACATGGGTAACCCTTATGTTTTTTCCTTATGTTTATTTGTGTGGAAAAAATATGTATGGACATGTCATCATGGGTGTTTTTAGACAGTTCTCTAGTGTATTGATTAATGTTTAGTCTCACAAGACATTATTTATGGGATTAGGGAGTGAACCTAATCTATTATGGGACTTTGTCCACAATGTAATATTGTCTTAATAGTTAGCCACGACTCTTGTTTATGTTATGTTATATATTGCTTCCAAATTCCAATATTTCCATGATCATATAATTCCATATTTTATATGTTACGATTCCATATGTTTACTCATGAGCCATTCCTTTTATGTTATAATGTTATTCCTTCTAACTAATGTTCTATTCTTTATTTTCCATGTTTATTCCCTTACTAGGATTTTTAGCTCATCCATTTTTTATGTATTCCCAAGGTTATCATATACAGTTATATAAGCTTAAAAAGAGTTAGGAGCTCATTATAAATATTTATAAAATGATGTTTTATTCTAGTTTCAAGTTTTCTAATTATGTACCTAGTCTTCCAAAGACACTAGGATTTTTGATCCTTGGTTTTTATTTCATGAAAAACAATGCTTAAAATCATGTAATAATATGTGTAAAAGGCTAGGGTAGTTATAAATAACCTATTTTAGTAATTTTAAAGGCCTTATTTGTAGTAGTGTGACTTGTTTGATCAAATTTGTGAAGGTAATGTTTTTTTATATATTCATCTTCGTTATGGTATCATTAATTTTGTTTAAAGAAGGGGGATATTCTAAATATATCATTTAGAATGAGGTATGGACATTACGAGTTTATAGTAATTACATTTAGATTGACTAGTTCACCCTCTATTTTTATAAACCTAATGAATAGATTATTCAAAGAGTATCTAGATGATTTTGTTTTGGTATTTATTGATTATATCTGGGTGTATTCTAAGAGCTATGAGGACCATGAAAATCACTTGTGAATAATTCTTAAGACTCTTAGAAAAAAATATTTATATGGTAAATTTTTCAAATGTAAATTGTGGATTCATAAAGTTTCTATTCTTAGACATATTATCTCTAAGGATGGAATCTTAGTTTATCCTGTGAAGAAAAAGTTAGTCCAAGAATGGTCTACACCAACAAACATAGCTGAGGTATATAGTTTCATTGGTTTGGAAGGTTACTATAGGTGATTAGTTTAAATATTTTCTTTATTGGACAACCCATTAAGAAATATTACTTGTAAAAGTGTTAATATCATTTGTAAAATGGAATGTGAATAATTTTTTTGAATAATTGTAGAAAATAATGGAGAATTCTTCGATCTTGACTCTACCATCGGAAAATGGTTGATTTGTGATATATAGTGATGAATCAAAGAAGGTACTTGGTTGTGTACTTATGAATAATGATAAATTTATTTCCTATAAATACAGATTTTTAAATAATCAAGAATAGAACTATCACACTTATGATCTTGAGTTAACAACCATAATATTTTCTTTGAATATATGGAAAAACTATCTCTCTGGTGAATGATGTGAGGTATAAATAGATCATAAGAGTTTGAAATAAATATTCTCATAGAAAGATCTCAACATGAGATAAAGGTGATGACTCTGGCTACTAAATGATTATGATTTCTCAATACATTACCACCAAGGAAAGAAAAATAAGCTATTAGATTCATTGACTAGGAAAGATCATGGAGTTTTGGCCAAAATAAGTATTGAGAAGGATCATATGTTCATTGATTTAGTAAATATGGATATGGGAGTTATTATGGAATGGGAAAAATTAATCCTTTTTCAAATTATTTCCAAGCCATATTTATTGGAAAAGATAAAATGTTCTCGGTTTGATTATGAAAATTTCCAAAATAAAATTAAATATGTAATTGATAAAAATTTAGAAGAGTTTGTATATGAATATGGTGTTCTAAAATTTGGAAAAAGACTATGTGTTCCATATATAATGGATATTGATAGGTAATTTTTGGATGATAATCATTTCTCAAATTTCTATATACACTCTATAAGCACCAAGATGTACATAGATTTGAAGAAATATTTTTGTTGGGATAATATAAAGAAAGAAATTTCTGATTATGTGTCAAGATATTTGGTTTATCTACAGGTGAAGGATGAAAGACATCATCCTAGAGTATTCATGCAACCTCTGCCTATTAATACATAGAAATGGGATGAAATTACTATGGTATTTATCATTGTATTACCAAAAAATCCTTAAAAGAATAATTCAATATGGGTTATTATTGATTGACTTACCAAATATGAACACTTCTTCTCTATAAGAGAAGATTTACCTCTAGAGTGACTTGCATGAATCTATATTAGTGAATTAGTAAGACTTAATGGTGCACCTGTTTCAATTGTGTCTGATAGTGATCCACGATTTACATCATATTTCTAGAAAAATCTTTAAAAGGCTCTTGATATCAAGCTTAATCTGGGCACCTCTTATCTTCCTCAAACAGACGGGTAGTCCTAAAAGACTATCTAAACATTAGAAGAAACGTTGAGGTCATTTTCACTTGGCTTTAAAGGTATGTGGGATTAATATTTATGTTTGGTAAAATTAACCTATAACAATATATTTCATTCAAGTATTCAAATGGTTCCCTATGACACAATATATGTAAAGAGATGTCATACTCCAATTTGTTGGGATGAAGTTGGTGAAAATAATTTTGTAAGACAAACACTTGTGGAGAAAACAATGAAAAAGTTAAAGACTATTCCAAACCATATTGAAGAATCTCAAAGTAGTAAAAATAGATATAATGAAAAAAATGAAAGATTTGGAATTTCAAGTGGGGTATCATGTTTTCTTAAAAGTATCTCCATGGAAGGATGTTATAAGATTCCGTAAGAAATGAAAATCGAGCCCTAGTTACATTGGAACTTTTAAAATTATAGATATAAATAGAGCTATGGAATACCATTTGGAAATTACACTTGGCCTCTCTAAATTACATGATTTATTCAATATATCATTGTTAAAGAAGTACTTGTCAAACCTAATGCATCTTATCACCAATGAAGAAGTTGAATTAGAACCTAATCTATCTTAATGTGAAGTGCCTATCCAGATTCTAAACACTATAGAACAAGTGTTGAGGAATCAAATGACTAGGATGGTAAAGGTACTTTGGATAAATCATAATATAGAAGATTCAATGTGGCAACCTAAATAAATTACGATTAATAACTATCCAAATTTATTCATGAGGTGACATTTTGAAAATTTTAAGGATGATTTTTTTAGAGGGAAGAATATAACACCCCAATATTTTAATGCATGTTTCTTTTTAAATAAATTTAATTTCTTAGATATATCAGGGTGAATACAATCCTGAGATTTTAATATAATTCGATGTCTGATAACGTATATAATAAGCAACACCGAGCTTAAACGAACCACAACATGCTATTAAAATAGTATTATTTTAACATGGCCGTTATAACACAACCATTAAATTGGAAGGTGTGAATAGAATAAACCATATTATTAAATATATATAAATGTATTATTCAATAAAAATTTATTTATTAAGTATTATAAAATAAACACTCATATTTTAGTAAAGTTGTTTTATACATTTTCTTTGAAAATGATTTTTATTAATTTTTAGGAGAAAATAATATTTTTTTCAATTTTATAAAATTAATTTGATAAAATTAAATTAGGTTTTTAAATCGCCATATCAAAATTTTATTAGTCTTATTTTTTGGGATTTTTCTAAAAAGATTGATTTTCAAGTGAATAGTGATAAATACTGTTTTTATTAAAAATTGTATTTTTATTTCAAGAATTTTAAAAGTGTAATTTTGTTTTAAAATAGTTTAAAAGGAAAATTAGTTTTAATATATTATTAATAATACAATTAAGTTTATTTAATTCACTTTTATGATTGAATTTGGTATAAAATAATTTTTATACTTAAAAGATTTTTTAGAAAAAAAATGCTTTTCATTGCGTTTTGTGTTTTAATATTAAATTAATTTATACAACTTATTAAAATTTAATATTAAATAACGTATCAACTATTTTGAATCATCAGGTACAAATTTAGTAAATAACTCCCTTTTTATTTTGGGTCAAAATGAATAGAAACATTAATAATTTTTGTTACCATTATAAATGGTAAATCAGGTAATTAATGGTTAAAAATAATATGATAAGAACTATAAAATGAACAAAAAAGTTGAGATAATTTTATTGGATGAGTAAATTTAATCCATAATCATCAAATATTAAGTGTTATTCCCTTTTTCTATTTTTATGAGATTATGACCATTATACTATTTTATGTATTGAAAAATAAAAAATGTCACACTCTTGTTTTTAATAACTATAATATTTTTAACATAGGGACATATAGAGGGTATGTTTGGTTATAAATACCATTTTTAAATATAAATTATTTATCTTCATCATTGTAATTTATTTTTAATTTATTGTTAAGAATTAATTACATTAAATTCTTACACAACAATGACACAATAATTATTTAATTAATGGAAAAATAAAATAAATGATATTAAAATGATTAAAATTAGTATAATTTGAAAACATTAATATGACCCAAAAATTTTATAGATAAAAGGATATATTATAGAGTTATGGATCCATTTTATCTGAATTTCTTTATTTTATTGATGTTATTAAATTCAAACTAAATTAATAGTTCTATAACTAATATTATTAATATTTTCTGAAAATAAAATTTTATTAAATTATTTAAAATTCATAAAAATATAATATTCATAAAAATTAATGGGAAATTTTAAATTAAATATATTATTGTCCATTTAATATTTTTTTTTCATTTTATAGTTTCATTAATTACCCTTAGCATGTAGAAAATTTTAATAGTACGGTAATTGTCAAAAGGGTTAACAAGGGGTTGAAACTAAAAAATAAGGGTTAAAACCTTACCAAAACTTGTCAAAATTTTATTTTATGAAATTATTTAGACTTATATACACCTTATATTTTAATTATATTAATTTTAATCCATTTATACATGATAAATAATTTATATTAATTTAATATTTTAGAAAATTCCAAAAGTGCCCCTCACCCCAATTATAAAAGGAAACCTCCTCCATCACTTATTTACAAAAATTTGATCCATATATCTTGAACAAAACCTTCCCATTACTATTATAAACATCATTATACAATTTATTTTGGTTCCTAACCTTCCAAAACATCAAACATAGTTATCTTAAGTAGAGATCTAGAGGAAGTTCACCGAAAAAGAGGTTATCATCTTTACCGACTCTTTGAACTTTATTTATTATTATACTTTATATTCATGTGTTCTAACCACAATAAAATAATAAATAAATTATAGTAAATATAATTATATATTATTTTTTTTGGAAAATCATATTCTTTCTATTTTCCATCCCATAAAAAGTGAAAACATCGCTCATGCATATGTACGACTTTGTGTCTCCATGTAGCGGTGTAATTTGTTTTTCATAACCAATTTAATTGGACAGTTTTAATAATATAAATAATGATTATATAAAATAATTATGAAATAATTATACCTCTATAATGATAATATCATATCTAACTTCTTACCTTTTCATCCATTGGGAAATTATAACATTGCTCGTGCATACGCGTGGAATACCACCTCCATAAAGTGATGTGATTCGTTTTGAATTTTTTTAATTGGGTGGTAATAAGGATTAATTTAATTAATATATATGATTTATATGATATAATAATGATTATTTAAAGGTGATATATTATTTACCTTTCTTTTGTTCCATCCATTTAAATGTGAAAACAACGTTCATGCGTACGTACGACCCACCATCTCCATGAACGATGTAATTCATTTTTTATCCCTAACTTTTATAGATTACTATAAATATATATATAATGAATATATATTATATTTATATAACTATTAAAATTATTTATATTATTTAACATTGATAAAATTATAATGATCAAAACTATCAAACCAAATCATACATGAAAAACGAAGTAGTTACTACCCGAAACAGTGATTTTAACAATGAATTAATAATAAATGGGTAAAAAATATTATAATAAAATGATATATGGTATGATATATATGATTATTTTTATATAATATATTTATAATAATTATATATTTATTAAATAGGATATTTGAACACACACAAAGGAAATCAAACCTCAGTTAAGGGTTTATTTCACAGTCTCTTCATTATTTAGGATTGTTTATTTTTATGTCTCAGTTGAGGAATATTTCTCTTCAATGTCCATGTTTTATGAAAAAAATTTAAAAATGTTTTTAATAGTATCTAATGATTTGTTAAATTAAATTTTACAATTTTTTTAATTTTTAAAATATGTTTTAAAAGGATTCTTCCTATCATTTTCTGAATGAGGTACTTATTGACTTTTCTTACAAAAGTGTGAAAGGAATATTTTTTTTAACTTATATGACATGAATTATATTTTACTATTTCATTAATCCTCATTTACTTGAAGATTAATTTAAAATTTTACAAGTTACTTTTCAAATAAAATTATTTTTTTATTACATGTGTAGTTTTTAGAGTTTAAAATGCGATTTTCAAAGTAGAAAGGGTATTTTCCTCATGAAATTTTTATTTAAACATTTTTAAGTATTTTAATCAATATCAACATCCTTTTTCTGAATCTTATTTTAGGATATACTCTAATGATACCATCCACCATATTTATTTGGATGGTTTATGATCATTTTGACTAGGGGAAGATATTGACATTTTGTATGATAGTTCTTCCAATATAGAAGATTATTGATTTTTAAGGCATGTTGATTCAATTGTACTACTTATTCATCAAAGGAATTCATTATACTTTTTAAGTGATAGATATAGCCTGATATATCCCCTCAATTAATCAGTAGGTCTCAAGAGACAAAATACCATTGTTTTTGGAAGAGGCCTTACCCATTTATTCAGATTTCATGGCACAAGGCCTTGATGATATTTTCAGATTATTTTCCCAAGGTGTTTATGGTCTATTATAGATTTATGGAATTATGCATTCCATAATTATGTATTTAGTTATTGAAATATATGTGATTAATTTATTTAATATTCATGAATGAGTTTCTAGTTTATGTGATTATTTATATGAAATTAATTGATCATCATTTATTCTTTCTATATTATTCATGCCTTGCTAGATTATCTTATACACATGCCCTTATTGAGCATCTTAGATCACCCCCTGGGATGTTAGGAAGTGTTTTATGATTGATATGTCTAGATATGCTAAAGATAATAATGATGTTCTTGAAAAAAATAATTTATTTTATTTTGATTCTTCAAATGTAATGTGTAATTTCAGTATGTACATTGTTTTAGAATACTAATAAACTATTTGGTATTTTGGGATGTGATTTCTTGTATCTTATTCCAAGATAAAAATGTAACCATCAACTCTGGGCTACTGGGGTCAGGGTTTTAAAAATCATACTCTCCTTCTCTTGTAAATATATATTTTTTCATTATAATTTGAAATATAATCCACACTAAAGATCATATCAAAATAAACCATATATATAATAACCAAGTTTGAGAATCGGGTGCACCCATGAATCATAATTACAACTAACTAACACATCTTTTTTGAAATAAGATTCCCACTTAGTGTCTTAATTGATAACTCCCTTACTAGTTTTATATGGAAATATCTAATGTTTTTAAAAAAAATGGATGATATAATAGATTGCGATAATATAGGATCAAATAAATCATTTTCTAACTTTGAGGATATTATAATATTACTTTCCACCACTTCATCAGGAACTTTAAATTTAGATATGGAAATTTCATAAACATATCCTTTCACCCTTGTATTTTTTTGAGGTAAATTCCCTTGACATATGGTCCATTAGTTCACATAAATGTCCCTTATCCATACAATTAAATCATTGAAAATCAATATCTTCTGCCTTACCCTTTTGTTCATGAGAATGATGGACTTTTTATCCACACTTATAACAAACTCAGGTTCCCTTCCTATAATATATCGGGTGTTTCTTCCCATAGTTATCACATGTGGGAAATTCCATCCTTCATTTCTACCCCTTTGTCTTACTATTATTCCCATGATGCAACCTCTTCTTATCCATATTTCCCTTTAATACATACATCCTAGAGAACTCATTTTATGTATTAATAGTGCTTGATACTATATCCTTATATGATGAAAAGGTCGGAGAGATCAACACCCTTCTAAGGCTCAAATTTAACCCATCAAATAAATAAACAATATTTATTTCTAGTCTACATACATAGTCCATAGCATGTATTTTAACATCCCATTACCCACTTTCAAGTATTTATCTTCTCTCTTTTAATTTACCTATTTTTTGGGTGAATTTTTGGAATCTTGAGGATGGATAGAATTTTCTAGAGAAAATGACTTAAAGTTTAGGGATATATTTTTTTTTAATTAATGGAGTCTGGGTATAAACATGTTAAAGTATTTGTGGGGTTCTCCCCAATTTTAGAGAATAATGAAGTTGGTTTGGGTTTTTTAGGAGAAAATGAGATTTTTACAATCTTCAAGAGAAATAAAAACCATGTAAAGTGCTTACAGGTTGTGTATTGGTCACCTAGAAGATTTCATGAGATTGGTTCAGAGCATGAAAAACGTACACACTGTGAAATTTTTTTACATGTTGTGAAAAGTATTCACATCATGTAAATTGTGTTAGGAAGATTTCATGAACTTGTATATGGCATGGGAAGTTTACACGCTGTGAATATATTACACACCATGTGATGGTAAAATCAGTATTTATTACCTGAGGTGATGGGGTTTCTAATGTATTTGGGTTTCATGAATTACATGGAGTGAAACGGGATTACACACCATGTAATCCCCGTGGGTTGTATTTTTAGGGAATTGAATGGTTGATTTGTTTTTCATTTGTCCCCAGGTTTCTTCTCTCATGACTTATGAACTCCACCAGATGATTTTGAGTACCTCATCTCATTCCATATCATTTTTTTAGTGATTGATCGTCATTATGGTTAAGGTGTGTTTCTCTGGGGGAGTAATCCTTCCATTTGTTTGTTTCCATTGATCATAGTATCACTATTGGTTTGAATTATTGGATCCATTGATTTTTTGATGAAAATATTATTAATATTTTCTAGTTCTACTAGATGATATTCTTTTGAGGGCCAATACTTTTCTTTTTGTGGTGTGGTGGGTGAGAGTTCATTGAGGTTTTTCATGATCTAACCTTTTCGCCATCTTATTTTTTGTGGGATGTGATTTTAAGACTTGGGAATCAATATTAGGGCCACCACTATTATATTTACATTATTTCTTGTTGGTGGATTCTATTTCAGTCGTGTGCATCCTGAATTTGAGGTAGGTGGTTCCGTATTTGAACTATGTTGGATGAAATTTATTGTTATGGTTTTTATAAATTGTTTAATAAATGAATTGACATGATTGATTTGCATTTGGGAAATGGGTTTTTGAGAAAAGACGGTTTCTACTTGTTTTGGTGAAAGGAAAAGGTATTTTTAAAGAATTGTGAAATGGATTTCTAAAATGGTTTTAAAAGAATAGTTTTAATGAAATGGTTTGGAAAATGTATCACATGGTAAACAATGGGTACTTTGGTGGAAGGTATAGCTTAGAGACATCATCCATGTATTATTGGGTGGGGGGGGGGGGTTCACTCATAGGGGTTTCCTCTGTTCCATTGGCCCATTGTTGTAGGGAATTAATATTTACATTTTTGGGGGTTCACTCACAGGGTGTTCCTCTACTCGTTAGGCCTATTTTATGAGTTCTTTATTGTTAACTGGTCATTGGTTATGATATGAGTAGTCTTTTATCCTGACCTATAGTGATCCGTGGCATGATGTTACTTTTGATCTGACTTGTACTATTTTAGTTTGTACTTCCATGGATTGGATATGATATGTGATGCTTGATTTGATTTTATTTGACTTCTTTGATGTATATGAAATGATTTGAAATAGTATGACCTAGATTATTTTATAAATGTGGAAAAATAAGAAATTAAATGATTCCCCATGCTTTTGATATAAAAAAATTAACTGTTATTCATGCCATGTTTTCTTTAAAGTTGAGGATTGTTTATATTTTTTTACAAAGACTTGTTATGGAACATCTAGGTGGGATCCTATTGAGCATGTTAGCTCACACCCCATGATCCTATTTGGAGGTGTATAGACCTTTGTATATCTTTTGATGTAGGGAAAGGAACAATAATGTATTGAGGTGGTGAGGTTTATGTTAGCTGTGTATGGGTAGCTAGTGGTGAGATGGTGGGAGTTTTCTCATGCTATTACATGGAGTAGCTATTTTGTCTATTTTGTCCTTTCATTATTGGACTTGTCTCTTGGAGACTGTTTAGCTACTTTTGAGTTGTATCATTTCCACCTTATTTTTTTAGTTATGTAATATTTATATCTCTTCCAATTTTTTTCTCTGTTATATATATATATATATTCCTTGTTGTTGGTTTAGGTTGGAAAAAATAATTCCATATGGTTGTTGTTTGATATCTGGGTTCTAGTCTCCAACCCATGGGGACCAGGAATTACCTTTGGGTATGTGGAAATTTAGGTCGAGTACAAAAAATGCGGTCTTTCCATAAGATTCCTTATCTTGGGACATCTGGTAAACATGAGAGTGGATTTTCAGGACTTGAGAGGTAGGTTGTGGTGAGTGCCCGACTATATCTTACCATGATGAGAATCATTTTACCATGGGATGTTGGGATGTGTGTCTCATGTTGTGAGTTCTTGATCTTAATCATAGTTTATTTATGGGTTTTTGGTTTGAACTGAGATAAGTATGTTTTATGATTCTTTATTCTATTTTAGTGTACAATGGTATTCCTCTGAGATGTCTTCCATGGGTTCCTCAGGAGGGAACAACAGATTCACCTCAAGGGAATCCACATTTAGACTAGAATATTATCAATGTTATCATGTGGTGAGTTCGTGCTGTTGATGAAAATGTACAACAAGTCCAGAACACGGTTTTTGAGGTACAACCAGAAGCTGTTGGAGAAATGGATCGATCATAGATGTTCTTGTGTAAGAATCCACCATCATTTAATGGTACATATGAACCTCAATAGGTATGGGATTGGCTTGATAAGATCAATCAGATCTTTGACTTCCTTGACACACCTAATAGTATCATGGTCAATTATGCTGTGTTATGACTTAATAGTCCTAGTAAGAAATGGAGAGATTATATGGTAAAGGTATATAGGCATTTGGGATTTTACCAGAAGGGTTTTATGACTCTATTATTATAGAATTTTCTATCTAGAGACCCTGATGATGGTGAATCTTTAGAGTTCCTCTCTTTCTATTAGAGAGAGTATTCAGTGTTGGAGTACACCAATCAGTTTTCCAAGCTGGTTTATTTTTCTCCAGAGGTACTAAAGATTGACCAACTGAAGTCTTATAAATACTTGCAAGGTTTGCAACTGAATATTAGATCACATATTTTTATGTTTAAGATTTCAACCTACATGGAGATGGTAGATAAGGAAAGGATAAAAAATTTGACTATATAAGGAATATTTGGGTATTATTACCCTCCTCTTGCACCTAGTGGAAGCTTTAGTGGTGCACGAGGAAAAAATAGGATGTGTCAAGATCACCGCAAGAGTGACATAGGTGGTTTTAAGTGGTAGGATGCCTCTTCACCTTCAATTATAACTAGTATTGTTACCCTAACTTGAAACTAGTGTATAAATTTTGAACACACCTATAATTATAATTACTCAACTGCAAATATTTGTAACAATTATAGATTCTATGGTCATTTGTAGTGTCTCTATCAGGCTACGTATGTGCCTCGTTATGGTCAGGGATTGTTGGATCCAATGGCTACTACGGTGAAGTCAGATACTTCAAATACTAGATGGAACTAACCATAGTCCTCAAGAGTGAATAACCTTCAAAAAATAGATGATTTTTTAGTGGAGGTTTATACGGGTCCAGTGATAGTGATAGATACTATCTTCATTTTATCTTTAGTAGTGATTTATTTGATACTGGTTCTTCCCACTCGTTTATATTTGTTTGTTTTTTTGATATGATTAAAATTCCAATGTAGCTCATGTCCTATGTTATAGAGTTAGTGACACCTATTGGAAAGAGTAAAGAGAAAGGGTTCTAGTTTTCTTGTTCTCTATCAATATATGATGTGAAGTTAGTCTGGGATTTCCTTATTCTTGATCTGAATTTATTATAAGTCATCATCGGGATGGATTGACTTGTCGCACATCATGGAAAGGTTTATTGTTATCATAATCATGTATCATTTCTTGTGGTCAATGAGAGATCATGGGTGTTTCAAGGACAGTGGGATATGAGGTCCATTCATTCATGAAGTTCCCTGCTAAATCCTAAGAGTTTTTTGTCTATTATAGTAGTTGACCCTGATGAAATTTCTTATTTTTTTGATCTTCAAACTATTTTTTGGGCCTTTATTGACGTTTTCCCATATGATTTATTTGGTATTACTCTAGACAGGAAGGTAGAGTTTATTATTGACTTGGTTCGAGGTGCATAACCTATTTTATACCTTTATATAATATGGTGGAATTGAAGTTGAAAGAGATAAAGATTCAGTTGGATAACCTGATGATGAATGGTTTTTTTCACCATAGTGTTTCATCTTGGGCATCCCTAGTGATCTTTTCTGAGAAGGTTGATAGTCCACTCTGATTGTGTGTGTATTATCAGAATTAAAACATGGTAATGGTTAAGAATAAGTATCATTTTCCTCATGTGGATGATTTTCTTGACCATTTAAAGGGGGAAAATTGGTTTTCAAAGATTGATCTCCAGTCAGGTTATCATCATCTCAAAGTTTGGGAATCTGATATACCAAAGAAATATTTTAGGATAAGGTATTACCATTATTAATATATTTTGATGTCATTTGGTCTGAATAATGATCCTGAATTTTTCATAGATTTGATGAATCAAATATTCCATTAGTATCTTGAAACTTTTATAACAGTGTACATGGATGATATTTTGTTTTATTTGAGACCAAAGCATGATCAAGAGCACCATTTGAGTTTGGTTATGGAAATCCTGAGGAGTCACCATTTTTATGGAAAGATTTTGAAATTCAATTCCTGGATCTAATAAGTGAAGTTGTTAGGGAACTTGATTTTTAGGCATGGATTATTAGTTGATCCTAAAAAGTTGATGGTAGTTGTTTCATGGGAAGAGCCACAAAAAATCTTTGAGATTCATAGATTCATTTTCCACATTGTATATTAGTGATGGTTCATCAAGGATTTCTCAAAATAGGAATCAACTTTGACTTATCTCACTAGTAAAGGGGTTAAATTAATTTGGTATGAAAAGATCTTGTCTTCTTTTGATGAGGTGAAATGACTTCTGACATCAGCTTATATTTTGATCTTACCTGATCTTAGTAAGGGGTATATGGTTTTATGTGATGATTTTGGTTTTATTTTTTGTTGTGTTCTTATGTAGAATGATCATGTTATGGATTAAGACTCTCACAAGCTTCGATCACATGAGAATAATTACCCCACTCATTTTTAGCGCTTTCTATAATTATGTATGATCTTAAATAGTAGCAGTACTATCTTTTTTTGGGAGTGGTTCACAATATTTTATGACTATAAGAGTCTGATATATATATTTTCTTTGAAATACATGACTCTCATAAAAATTTAGTGGGTTTAATACCTTTAGAAGTTTTAATTTGACATCTTTTATCCCCTGGGGAAGGGGAATTTCATCGTAGACACTCTCAGTAGGAAAGTATCATTGCGTCTTGTTTTGGAATCAAAGGAGGAGTGGAACCTTATAAGAATCTTTTATTAGTGGCACCTAGATTATAAGGAGGATATTTCAGGTATGGTTATGAATAGTTTTTATTTATCATCATATATTGTTTATTCTATTATACAGAGTCAGTAGTAGGATGAAGAGTTCAGAAGAATTCAAGAAACCCTTTATAGTGGGGAGACCATTTCTGGATAGTCTCTCTCTTGAGATGGTTTATTCCATTTTGGGGATCATTTTTTCATCTCAATATCTATGATAAGGTCAATTTTATTTTATTTTAATTGGTCTTCAGGGTCTATCCATTAAGTCACTATGAAGATTTATCATGACATGAGATAGAGATTTTGGTGGCCAGGTATGAAGCATGACATTGAAGATTATGTGTCCCACTATTACACCTACCAACAGATAGAGGTAGAGATTCTAAAACCCTCTAGTTTTTTCTTGCATCGTATAGTGCTGATTTTAAAATGGGGAAAGGTGTCCATGGACTTTTTTGTTGCATTACCATAGACTCCTTGAGGTAGGAATATTATCAGAGTGGTTGTTGATCAGTTGAAAAAGTCATCTCACTTCATTATGATCAGAGACACCACTAAAGTTAGAGATCTAGGAAAGATGTATGTACAATGGATCATGTGGTTACATAGGATCACTTCTTCCATTTTTTTAGATAGGGATCCTAGGTTTACTTCTAGGTTTTGGAGGAGTATCTAGGAGGTGATGGGGACT
The DNA here is from genome assembly GCA_963277665.1 of Viscum album. Lineage (NCBI taxonomy): Eukaryota > Viridiplantae > Streptophyta > Magnoliopsida > Santalales > Viscaceae > Viscum > Viscum album. The sequence goes on along the minus strand of OY728126.1, from coordinate 825,348,391 downwards.
CAGTTCAAAATGAGTACAACTTACCATCCATAGAAAAACAGTTAGATGGAGCATGCTTTTTCAGATCCAAGAGGATATGATCTATGCCTTTTTTTGGATTTTAGTGAATAATGGGATATCTATTTAGGACTGGTTGAGTTTTCTTATAGTAATAGTTATAATTCATCAATCAGAATGGATCCCTTAGAGGCTTTGTATACTCTCCTATGCAGATCACCTCTTTTTTGGGAAGAGGTGGGAAATTCCTCTTTGGTGGGACCAAGTATTGTTCAGGATATGTTAGTGAGAGTTTTGGTCATATGTCATAATTTTGTTATAGATCAGAGTCAACATAAATCTTATGCATATCATCAACATTTTCCTTTGGAGTTTTTCATTAGTGACCAAGTTTTGATGAAATTTTATCCTTGTTTAGGTCACTATAAGCTTGTAAAGTAGGGAAATTTGGCTCCAAGGTATGTTTAACCATTTTAGGTCACTGAGAGGCTTGGTTAGGTTGCTTATTGTTTGGAATTTATGGTTCAATGGATGGGAATTCATGATGTTTTCCACATATCACAGCTCAAGAAATACCATCCAGATCCCTCTCACATTTTGAGTTGGGAAGAGATTGAGTTGGATCTAGACATTTCTATTTCGGAGAAGCCAGTGGATATAATTGATTCTTAGGATAAATTATTAAATGTAAATTCAATTTAGTTGGTCTAAGTGTCATGGAATAACAAATTATATTATCATGAGACTTGGGAGTGAAAGTCATTGATGAGGGAGTAGTGACCTCATCTCTTTTCCAGAAATCATTATTCTAAATGACTTCCTAGGGATAGAAAGTCTTATGGAGGGGAGTTTTTAACACCATCTTATCTAGTTTTAGGTATTTATCTTCTACCTTTTCATTTCCCTCTTTATTTGGGTGCATTTTGAGACTCATGAGGATAGAGGGAATTTGTTGGGGAAAATGACCTAAAGTTTGGGGATGTATTTTTTTTGAATTAATATAGTCCAGGTATAAATGTGTTAAAGGATTTATAGGGTTATCCTCGAGTTTGGAGAACACTAAAGTTGATTGGTTTTTTTAGGAGAAACTAGGATTTTCACTATCTGTAGGATAAATACTCACCATGTATTAGTCACCATATAGTTCTCATGAGATTGGTTCAGTGTATAAAAAACTTACATGCTATGAAAAATGTTTACATATTGTGAAAAGTATTCACATCATGTAATGGGTGCCAAGAAGATGTTATGAAATGGTATAGTTTATGATAAGTTTTCATACCATGAATATATTACATACCGTGTAATGGTAAAATCAGAATTTTTAACCCGAGGTGATGGGTTTTTTGGAATATTTGGGTTTCATGGATTACACAGTGTTAAAGGGGATTACACACCATATAATCCTTGAGGGTTGTGTTTTTAGGGTACTTCACAGTTGATTTTTTTATTAATTATAAGTATTATTCCCTCTAAACCTATGAGATATCCTAGGTGATTTTGGGAACCTTCACTTTTTTAGGATTGTTTCATTCAACAATTAATTGTCATTTCTATTACAGTTCATTTCTATGGGTGAGTAATCCATCTATTTCTTCATTTTCATTAATATTGGTAGCATTTTTGGGTTGTATTATTATATATATTTATTTTTTAGGATAATAGTTTTGATCCTTTCTATATCCACCATGTGATCTTCCTCCGGTGTCCAATAATTTGTTGGTTTTGGTGCGGCAGATGCGAGTTCTTTAAGTTTTGTCATGATATACCCTTTCTGCCATATGTTTTGTTGTGGGATGTGATTATAATACATGGGAATCAATCTTAAGGAATTTGTTTTTGTATTTGTGTTCTTCCTTTTTGGTGGATTCCATTTTGGAAATTTTTGACCAGAATTTGAGGTAGGTGGTTCTATCTATAGCCTATGTTGGATGAACCTTGTTTCTATGGTTTTTATAAATTGTTTTTTAAATGAATTGACATGATTTATTTGTGTGTGTGGAATAGGTTTTTGAGAAAATATGGTTTCCCCATATTTTGGTAAAATGAAAAGGTATTTTCAAATCACTATGAAATAAATTAATAAAATGGATTTCAAAGCATGGTTTTAATTAAATGGTTTGGAAAATATAACACATGGGAAGACTTGGGTACTAAGGTGGAAGGTATAGCTTGGTTCCACCATCCATATATTATTAGGGGGTTAACTCATGGGGTGTTCATCTATTCTCTAGGACCATTTTTATAGGTAATTTATATTTAAATCATTGGGGGGTTCACTCTTGGGGTGTTCCTCTTCTCCTTAGGACTATGTTCTAAGGACTTGATTATATACTAGTCATTGGTTGTGGTACAAGTAGTCTGCTAGTCTAACTATAATGATCCTTAGCATGATGTTACCTATAATTTTTCTTTTACTATTTTTTCTTATAATTCCATAGATTTGATATGATATGTGATACATAATATGATTTGATTTGATGGATTTGATGTATATGAAACTATTTGAAACTATTTGACATGGATTATTTTGGAAATGTGTAAAAAAGGGGAAATTAAATGATTTACCATGATTTTTCATAAAAAAACTATTTAATAATTATTCATGCCTTGTATTATTTAAAGTTCATAATTTCTTTGTTTTTTTATAAATATTTGTTATGGAAGACCTGGTGGGATCCTACCGAGCTGGCCAGCTCACACCCTATGCACCCCTTCGGTGGCGCGTAGACCTATGTATGTATTTTAATGTAAGTAAAGTAAAGGAACTATAGTATGGTGGTGAGGTTTCTATCATTTATGTCTTGGTAGATAGTGGTTAGATGATGGGACTTTTCCCATGCTAACACATGTATTAGATGTTTTGTATTTTGTTGTCCTTTGTTGTTGGACTTGTCTCTTGGAGATTTTTATCAATTTTTGAGTTGTATTTTTTTTCTATATTCTTTCAGGTATGTAATATATATATATATCTTACACTATTTCTATCTATTATATATATATATTTATATACATATTCTATGTTATTACTTCAGGTTGGGATAAATCATTCCCTCTAATTTTTGTTTGATGCCTGGGTGCTAGTCGCCAGCCTGTGGGGATTGAGAACACCCTTTGGGTATATTGAAATTTGGGTTGGGTACCAATTTTAGAGGGTATATAGGTTGGATTTTTCACATTTATTGTTGAACTTATAATGTTAGCCTCATAATCTATAACATTTTCCTTCACATTTTTTCTAATATTGACAAACTGACTTTCCATTTATGTTGTTTTCTCACAATGAAATTATTTTTCATTGAATACTACCTTAAAATTTTATTATTCCATGTGATTTATCTCATTTTACTCTTTATTTTTTTAAGTAGTGACCACCATTTTTATACATATCCCTTCATATGATATACTTCCATGATTATTATTTATTTTTCACTACTTCTTAAAGTGAGAAAGATCTTCTTTTGGGACTTGATCTACTATTCATCTACTAATTGATTATAACTTCCACTAAATTCTAGAGGTTTTCATTATATTAAATGATCTAACATAGTTACATCATGTTCTATATCAACTTGTACTCTTTTTGGGTGATATCATTTATCAAAACCTGGGTTAACTACCCTATTATAGTTATAAATAGATTATCCATTACTCTAGATTCATTAACTCATTCAAGGGAAATATACCTTAATTAACTCTGGGTGTTGATGCATTTATCATTCCTCCTGTTAGTTTCTATGTTTCTACAATAAAATACACATAATTGGCTCAAGACATTGAATTGTAAAATACAATTTCAATTAATATTTCTAGAGTTTTCCCTATAAATCATCAGGGTTTTCATAGAACTTGATCTATTTAACTAGGTTCCTCTAAATCTATTCCCCAAGGTTCCTACTAAACTTATTATGACTCCACTTGTAACATCTAGGACTCCAAAAACCTAGAGTCAATAGTTATTTTACATTCGTATAAAATACAAGAGTTCCCAAAGGATATAAAAACTATGTAGTCTTGGAAGACTAGATAAATACATACACCACATATGAAAACATATGATACAACATGAACATATTAAGAGAAAATTATTAACACTTCCATGTTATAATTGGAAATTATATATAGTTATCCTCTAGATTTAATGGGTAAATGAAAACAAATAATGGTGAGATCAGATGCCCCTAAAGGAGTCTGTACAGTGAAAGCTATCATAACCTAAACATGGAATAAGTGATATGGAAGGAATATATAAATAACCTGAATCCATAATCAACTAAAATTGAGTGCATGTTATATCCATTAAAATAAATGAAAAAATGGATAAAAATAATCATTAATCTCATTCTGATGGAATATATAATGTTGGTAATCAAAACATGGTTTCAAGGCCTTATTCTAAGAAACTATACTGATATGGGGATATGTATACACAACAAACAATGCTATTTTTTTTCACATGATACTTGTTGATTCATTAAGGGTATGAATAATTTTTGGCCCCACCCTTTACCTGATTATGTCTAATAAATTCACTATAAGAGTCAATAAGATCTTTTATACCATTCCCTATGGTTTAATAAATACATAACTATCTATATAATGAGAAATATGGAAAAAATACTCCTAGATTCAATAGAATAATTTGGATGTCAATGATAACATCCTTTAATAAACTTAGAAAATATGGGGCATCATTAATGTAATAGGAACTACCCTTATCAAATAAATATAATAGTGAGGGTACTTTCAATGTGTTGGGTTATCCATGGAAGATAGTAAGAAGGTTAAATAGTTTTTATTGATAGGAGACCAAGAAAATGATATAAAAATGCTTCATCATGGTTCATAAACACCATGTAAATAATAAAAATCATTTCCTCCTAAGAGTGTTTTTCCAGGTGTGTTATCTTTATCCCACTCATCATGCATCAGGGTGATGGTGGACTGAATTATCAACAAACCATTTTCAGGTGTATTACCCCTAGGTGAATATTTACCATAGATTCATCCAATTTTTAGTATCCAAAGAGGTATGTAATTTTTATAAATTCACACACACTTTTACTTTACCAAAACTTAAGATATTTTTTCCACCATGGAAAATATTGAATATTAAAATAGATTTGGAAAATATTGAATAAAAATAATATGGGGGATGGATCGAAATATAAGAATTTAAATCCCTTAAATTTCTTATGTAATATGTTAAAAATACTTCCATTTAAATGTATGTACCACACAAAAAGAAATAGGTGGTGGATATAACATGAATCCCAATGATTAAAAATTGATATGGAAAACCCCACTTGTGGATTGGGTAATAATTCAATCAAAACATCCTAAAAAATATGGCTCCAAATTTATATCAAAATAACATTAAGAAATTAATTAAATTATATTACATTTCAAATAGTTAGTATGTATAAACTACATAAAGGAAATTAGGTGCATAATACGAAAGATGTCCCAAAGAGAGGATTTTGAGATGGAAAACCCTTATAAATTATCCCGACTTCCACAAACATAATTTTACCTAATATATAATAAAAATATCTATATTAATAACTTAATAAACAACCTTAATAATTTCCATTTTTATTTATACTCTTCAGAAATAGTTATTACCTATATGAATTCTATCTATTTTTCACATCAGGGGTTTATAGTTTTGATCATTTGTACTAGTTTCATAATAGAAGTGTCTGTATTCACTATAATTCCAAATACAATCATTAAAAGGTCATTAAATTTAATATTATGGATGTTTTATAATTATTTATAATTTTTCAAATTCCTTTCCTGAGTGTTTTATTTCTAATCCTTGAAGATGAAATTGATAAAAAAATGCTTAAGTTATTCTTGACTATAGAAGGTGGTTTTCTTAATTTTTGAATTGAATATTGATATAACATTTAAAAAATAAAAATAATAATTATTTAAACATTTATATTATATCATAACAGTAATTATGTTCCCATATTCATTCATGATATAAACTCATAGTATTTTTTAATTAGGCGGTTAAACGGACACAAACATGAGCATACCCTAATTTAATGAACTATTATGAGGTTATTTTTCAATAATATCATTATACCAGAAGTATAATGATATTATTTAGTATTTATCAGTTTGATATATCATAATTATAAATTAATTATAATAATAACTAAGGTATATGAAAATATTACATAGTTTGTATAAAAGATTTTCCTTTTAGCACTCTTATTTTAAACAATTGAATTAAAAATGATTGTTTATTGATCATATCATTAATAGGTTCTAAAATTTTTTATACTAGAAAATTAATGATATTATAAACATAATTTTTCCCCATAAATCCCATTCTAAGAACCATAAATTATGAATATTGATGAAAAAATAATTTTGTTTCTCATGGTGGCGGTACTTCGTACATATGCATGAACACCGATTTAGTTTTTCTTAATAGATGGGATATATGAAGAGAAAATAATAATAACCTTAATATAGTAACATTAAAATATTTAAATTATACTAACATAATTATATAATCATGTATAGAATTAATTTTAATGAGTATAATTAATAATAAAAACTAAGTTGTTGATAATACTCACGTCAGGGACTTGGATTTTTTCTTGGAAATATCCTTAGAAATGAAGGAATTATGCTAACTAATAGTGACCATAATCTTTTGAAAATGGGATATGATTTTAGGAGTATAAAATTTATTGAGTCTCAAGAAAAAAATATAATAATAGGTGAGTATTTAAGGGGTGAAAGTGTTACCCTTTTATAAGTGAAAGGAAGGGTAGTTTTGAGAGTAATCCTTACATTTTCAATAATGTAAAGTTATTATACACGTTTTAATGGTTAAAAAATGAAAAAAATATGAGGTTAAAGTGATTTTAGGTTGAAAATAACCTCAAAAACTCATTTTTTTTTAAAAAAAATCGAGTGTTTTATGGATTTTTTATTTTAACTTTTTTACTTTTACCCTAATTTACTTTTACCTTAATAATTAATTTATAACCTTAGTAGTTAATTTTAATGACAGAGATTAAGATTAAAACTTTTAAATAATTTGATACTTTTTATTTCAAAACTGAAAAAAAATTCAAATAAAATTTCAATATGTTTGAAATATGAATTTTAAAATAAACACACTTAATCTCTTAGAAACAACTTTTAAAAAAACAACACTTTAAGATTTAAATTTATATATAAGACAATTTTTTTTGGATACAAATTTTAATGAAATAAATTGATATATTATAAAAAATAGAATTTATGTGGCTTTAAAGGTAATGAAAAATTTAATATCCCTTGAAAATACTTTATTCAAATAAAATATTGAAAACTATTTTTTTTATTAATGTAACATTTTAATTAGTTCAAAAAATGTTGGACATGAGATTTATAAGTTTAAATAATATTTTAAAATGAATATTTTTATTCCATAAATTAATATTTGATCACTTAAATGGTTTTTTTTAATATTATAGTTCATTATTATATAATGATAAAGTCATACAAATTACAAGTTCCCTGAAAACCAAAATTTCGACTAAAAACCAACATTTTCATAAGAAACTAAAAAAGTAATACTATGAAATTTTTGACATTTTGAATTCAAAAATGAATTTAATTTAGTTAATTTACATTAATAAAATTTAAATTTTAAATAAATTATTGAATAAAGGCTTTTTAGAGTGAAAATTATGTGATAGTTCAGGAAAGGGTGTTTACCTACTACATTGGGGTCTAGAGTATTCCAGAACACTTTTTTTTATAATTATACTTAATTTAATGAGTTATCTCAACTAATTTATTAATAATTATCTAACCAAATGTCATCTACTTATATTATAACTTTTATAACGTAGACCCTATTAATTAATATTATAATTAACACTAAAATGATCATATATCAGTTATATTTACTTTTAATAGAACATATAATGATTCATTATAGTCCACTTAGTATGATAATCCATATAAAATCAATAAATATTTTAAAAATTAATGACACCTAATGTCATAAAAAAAACATGGGCAATGCAATTATTGTACCATGGAACCAAATTATGAAACCCATTTAAGAACCACACTTATAGAACAAGGTTAGAAGATTTGGAACTGGTAACAACCTGTTAAAATGTCTAGAAGAGGTAAATAAGATCCAAAATATCATATTGAATCACCTGGATTCTATTATAGATTTTTTATAACTCACATAAGAGAAAACACAAAAGAACTATAAAAAACACATGGGATTTATGTGGTTTAGAATTTAATCATATTCCACTTAAGAAAAAATTCCACTCTATTGCTAATATAAGAGAATGATTACAATATTGTGATACAAACCAAGTGATCCCAACCTTCCAATTTATAGAGGATTCGAGCTGGTATATATGGTGATGCTACCACCCAATATATATATTGAATCTTTATCACATTAAGATCTCTGTGAGAGGCCCTCCATCTGATCAAAGAAAATGATTGATGAACCAACTCAAAATTAAAAACACAGTGAAAGATATTATTAATTATTCCTCTTGATAATTCTTACATATCTCTTTAATAACATTGAGTTATTCTTATGTGGTTACAACATAGTAAATTCTATGTGAGTATGAGCTTATTCTGCACTTCATTATCCATTTTCCCGACTATCATGACTCCAACATCCACTTCCAAACATCTATGGTTATACTAAAAATTCATTTATTTGATTATATAAACGTAACTTTTATAATCAATCATTTTGGAAAGTATGTTGACTTATCTAGAAGAACATTTTTCATAGCAACATAATAATATCCCACTTGAGATTTTTTTATCAACTTTATCACCAAGTCCTTTAGATCACTTAAGAATTTCGTTCTTTCTTAAATATTATTTATACCAAAAATAGTGAGTCTCCAACCCTTTATTATTGGTATTTGAAGTCTCACTGAGGCACCTTATAATTTCTCAAAATACAACCTTCATTTTCATATCAACCAAATTCATACTTCCTTATATATTTCATAGTTTCAACACTCCATCATCTATAAGATTTAAGATGAAGTAAAGTTTTAGTTGAATATGATTTTTCCTATAGTGAATAATTTTATTCTCGCAAGGTAAATTTAACTCTAACTATTATATAATAACACTCCAATCTATTTCTTCCTTTTGATTTCCTCTAACAATCCCTTCAACCTATCATATCCTCCACTACTTCCATTAAAACAATTTATTCTACTTCTATGGATTAAAGTGAAACTATTGATTAAATTATTGACATAAATATTATGTAAGTTCTTCCATAAGTAAAAAATACCCATAGTACTTCTCTATTTTTTTCATCTCATATGCAGTTAGCATCAACATATCCTTACAACTGATCATCAATTCCAAAACATAAGTTCAGTGCTTCCAAACCTTTGAGATATTAAAGAATATATTTAATCACCTATCAATTCTCATTCCCCTAATTTTCCTTAAATCTAATAAATACTACAAATACATGAGAAATGTATATCATTTTACAAATCATGAATACATCAAAATTTCAACCATTGATTCATTATGAACCTTTACTATATACACAGACTCTTCTTCCATAAATGGTTACTTCTATTTGGGTAATTTGAAATGTATGACTAATGGGGTATAGACATGTTTGGATCTATGCATTATAAAAATTTCCACTATCTTCTGGATGTACCCAATTTTAGAAAACATCAAAGTTCTATGTTTTCATTCGCACTGGATCCACATCCCTAATATTTGTTTGGATTCCCAAATATCATCCATCTTGAACCTTACAAATAACTCTACCTTTATATCTTCAATATATTTAATATCTGAAAATTCCAAGATCATATCATTCACATATAAGAGAAGTATGATAAATATCCCACCATTTAACACCTTTTAGAAATATAAATATTCCTTATTGCATTGTATGGACTTCTATTCTACTATAAAAAAATCATACTTCTCGCACCACTGCCTAGGTGCTTTCTTCACCCAATATAGACTCTTATTATGATTTATTACCAAGTTACTTATAGATTAATTAAATTAATCTAGTTTCAATATGTATATTTATTCATATAAGTCCCCTTACCAAAAATCTATATTTACATTTAACTTTTCAAGATGCAAGTATTCTTCCACAACCATTCTAATTACTGTCTAAATAATTATTTATTAATAATCAGGGGGAAAATTTATTTATGGTACACTTTGGATTTTTTGAAAAACCTTTCATCAAAAACCTTTCCTGAAAAAAATTTCTATCATCTAATTCTTCCTTCAACAAGTAGAACCATTTTTTATACAGTGCCTTATTTCCTAGTGGAAGTTATAGAAACTCCTATGGAAGCATGCTAGGATTCAATATCCACCTTCATTTCCAACTCCCGTTACTTTACTTCATTGAGAATTTTTACCCCCTTTAAGAATTCAGGTTCATTTATATCTATTACAATTAAATAATGTAATCTAGATCCATACCTTTAGACTGGACTTATAACTCTAGTAGACTACCTTAACTCCAGGGGTTGGGATTCTTTTGGTCCTGATTCTCCTAGAATACTTCCCCAAACCTTCATATACTTTGTGAATTTTGGTATATCTATATATGGATTCACCTATGAAATCTGACATCTATCCAAAATTTGACCTTCTAGGTAGTCAGGTTTTTCCATAACTTGAGTGATTCATAAAATTTTCAGAACCCATAGTTTTTTATTCAGAAAATCCTCAGCATGTGATGATTCATTGTTCTCATCTATATATTTTACTTGGATTTAACCCTTCAAATGGTACCATTATTAAAGTGATAATTTTATATTTTAATGAAATTCTATATATCATTATACCATTGCCTAAATCCAATGTAGTTAATGTTGTAACCCCTATTGAAATACACTTAGTAATTCACATTCATTTTTACCCTCTTTCTAGATTCAACATGAATATAGGAAAAACACTCAAAGACATTAAGGTGGGACACATAGACCATTATTCTTACCAACATTTCTCCCAAAATTCTTTACAACGATGGTCCAAAATGATTTATGTTAATAATATATATATCACAATTCACTACATTTTTCCAAAACTCCTTGGGAAAACCTGGGTGAATTCTAAAGCTTTTAGATATCTCACATGGCATCTAGTTCATCCCCTCTACTAGTACATTATTTTATGGAGTTTTGGAAACTATTTTCTCAAAAAAAATTCATTTATTCCAATAAAACCAATGAAACTACATTCTTACATACTCTCTAGTATTATTAGATATCAGTCACTTGAGCTTTTAACAAACCTCTCTTTTCATTATAGATCTCCATTGAATGAAGGTTTTTGAACACTTAAAAATTGTTCTTGAGATAGACCATAGACAACTTATATGTTGCATCATTAATGAAGATGCGATAGCATAATGACCCTCCATGAGACTATACTGGAGACGGTCTCCAAATGTACTTAAAAGCTCCATCTACTTTTTATAAAAAATGTACTCTTTTCTTGTTTCATTATCCATATGATCATGTTTCAAGATTACATTTACCACTAATACTTTCATCCATTTCTCACCTAAGTTTCCCGGATGATTATTCCACAAATTTGACATTTTAGAAGTTATTACAAAAAGTTTTGTATCCTCCAAACCCCTAGTAAGATACAATGTTCTATATTTCAATCATTTATTCACCACCGTGAGACCACATTTTATCTTCCATGATACTTCCATAAAACTCATACAATGACCCACATCATCTATCTGGATAATAAAGAATAATATTTAACAATAATATGTGTCTCACCCCTAATAATTCTAATAGGTGTATGTTCCTTCTTTTGAAATCCACATCACCTTTCCCAACTATCACATGAGTCTCATCATCTACAATATATAACTTGATGAATATTTTAGAAAACAAATTTTTTATGATCCAAATATTAGATATTGAGTGAAATGAAGCCATGGAACCAATGATCCATGATTCCAGTTGACATATGACACTTAGAAATAATTTTTCTTCTTCTTTATCTATAGTTTTTATAGAAGAATATCTGGAAGAAAACCTTATAAAATTTCACCTCTTATCCCAATAATCTTTTTTTAAGTATCCCTTTTTATTATAATGTAATTATATCATTTAAATATCTTCAAACTTCTATTGAAACTTTTATCTCTTCTATTTTTTCTATTTATGAGTTTGGTTTTCTTTTTGGAGAGAAATCCCCCTACCTTTTCATTATTTATTATTCTAGTAACACCCAAAATTTCCTCTTTATAGATGTTTAAATATAGTAAAAGGCCTCAAATTTCCTCGAACACCAATTTATCCATTCAAATATAGTTAGTAATGAAAATAACCATCACATAAAAATATTTTCGAACAAACAATAATAATTAAGGCCCACACTCATTTAGTGAACTAAAATTTCATTTATTCAAGTTTACGATGAATAATATTGAAGTTATTGAAATTATCAGCCATTGATATTACTTATGATATGCTCATGATTAAAATTCCTTGCATCCTGAATACCTTGTTTATTATAGAAGTCTTTTCATGAAAGTTCACAAGATTCTAAATAATTTCCATAGTTTCCTTCACATGAAACATATTTAAGGCCACATTATATGAAAACATAATCTATGAAACATATAGTTCCTTACTATTGAGTGTTTCACACTCATATTTTTAAATTACTTTTGTTTTCATCATGAGAAAACAAAATATTGAAATATTTCAGGAATATTTATTCCTCTATCTATATATTCTAGAACCCAATATTTGAACCAATGTACTTATCCAACCAAAAATACCAGTCTTCTAATTCCATTCCTTACAAGACAATGAACTCATAATAAAAAAATAAAAAAATTATAAATCCTCCATAGGCCTACAATCAACATTATATAACACTTATTTTATCAAGGACCCAAATTCTGTAACCCCTTCCAAAAACTCACTTGTGTAACAAAGTCAAAGGATCTGAAACAATATCACTAGATTGCAACATTTAGAGAAGGTAACTAAGCTCCAAAGTGTCATGAAAAAGCACCTTGATCTCTTAGATATGATCTAAAAGATAGAAAAATGTAAAAATATAATATATATCACAAAAATAAAATAAACAAAATATATTTACATTGTTTAAAACTTAATCTTATTCCATTAGATAAACACCAGTTCTCTTTTATAATAATGAAATAGAATGATTAAAGGATCATGATAAATAAAAGTAATACCATCCCCAAACCTAAATTTAAATTGGATATCAACCAATAGATAAATTCCCACTACAATATGATATATACTAAAAATCTCTATGTCCTTTAAAACTATGCAAGTAGCCCTCTATCTAGTCAAATCCACCGACTAATGCATTGCCTCATATTTCCAAACTTGATACAAGCTCTCTTTATACATCCCTCTTGATTATTCATACATATCTCTTGAATAAGTATGAGTTATTCATATGAATGTAAAATATATTTTATCCTTTATGAGTTTTATTTATTTCTACACATCATCATCTAGTAATGTGGTTTTCATCCACACTAGTTTCTACTCCTGTATATGACTGGTTCTACTACCCATGTCTTTATCCAGTTCCACTAATATACTTCCAGAATCATGCATTCCAGAAGGTATATTAACTTTTACAAAAAAAATATTCTTTCCAGTAACCAAATAGAAATCACCATATCATCATCTGTATTGTGGTTATAACGTGGACAATAAACTCTTCATTTCACTAGGATTGTTATGATACTTTAGTGTATATATATACTAATTTATATATATATATAAATAAAAAACACAAATATGATATTTTAAATTGTTTAATAAATAAAAATAACACTATAATATGGAAATGTATATGATATAGTATACACACATTGTTTTTCACACGTGATTATAAATAAAACTCCACCTTCACCTGTATTTTGTTCAGTAAAGACATCATCTGCATCATTTATATGGTATCTTGAGCCACTTTCACATACTATACTTTTTCCATGATTAGTTTAAACAAATTTTTATTCTCATAATCTCATGAAACAAACCTTAATATAAGGAAAAATTCACTTATTTAAGTATAATTATGATTATAAACAATTTCATCACAATATTCATTAGTGTATCCATACAATTGAAGTTTTTATTATCAATATTTCATAATAACATGGTTAATTATTTCCTTATTATATAAAAGAATCCTATTTTATTCCATGAAATAAGGATATTTTTATTATTATAGAACCTCATAAATAACATTAATGAAAAAATAATGTAAGGGTTAGAAGTTTTCAAAATAGTAAGCTCCTGATTTAATTAATTTAATCCCACTAATTTACAATTTCCCTTGATCACCCTATAATACCCTCATGCCAACATACATAGGTTTATCCACCTTATTTTAATTATCCAAGCTAAATATTTTTTAGTAGATTATGATTATACTTTTATTATGTGATAAATACCATTCCAATATCTTGGATAACTTGAAAACCTAAAAAAAAAATTATCCCATAAAGAATATACATGTAAATTTCCTTTTTATTTGGCGAAAAAATATTAAAACGGTTGACCTAAATCTCTAGATAATATAATATTGTTTATGTACATGAAAATAATGAGTATTGTTTTATCTTCTCTATTCACGTACATGTTGATGTACACTTTTCTAATTTTTTATGTCACTCCCTTTTTAATGTATCAAGATTTGAATCACAAAATAAAAAATATTTATTAGACCTATATATATCCATTTTCAATATAAAAATATTTTTTTATCCTTATAAAGAATAAATACTTCAAGTTAATCCATATAAACTTCCTTTAAAATATCACCATTAAAAAATATCAACTTTACTTCCATTTTAAAAAACATTTATATTCATTGAGAAGTAATAGAAATAAATATTTAGATAGTATCCATCCATTCCATGGGTATAAAAATCTCAAAAAAATATATTTATTCCTCCTACAAGTACCCCTTAAAAATAATACTTTCCTTATTTTATGAAACCTCTCATTTATTAATAGTTTTATTTTTATAAATCCACTTCTTTTTGATTATTTTCTTATCCATCATCCTAGGTAAAAGATCATATATATTTTTATTTTGAACTATACTATGCTCATCATATATTGGTTTAATAAAATATTCAAATTTAAGTGATTCTTACATAGGAACCAATTGAACCTGAGAAAGACAGATTAATAGACTTTCCATATTTAGGATTTTTAAGACAAAACTCCTTCATAATTATAACCAATGGTATTTATAATATCCACATGTTTTCTATTCCCAACAAGTTTTCAAGATGTTTCTCTCATGTCATCTTCATTGATCATAGAAGTATAATTAACAATATCATTTCCAATCATAAAATAATTTACAACATATTAATTGAGATATCCCAAAATTATAGAATGTGTGTCTTAAATCCCATAATATATATAATGTTTATTTCATCATTATAAAGCATATTTAATAACCCTAAAATCACTATTTCAATAATTTTTCTTAGTTTTTTAAATCATTAATAACCACTTTTGTTGGGTGTCTACCCATAGAAGATATATTTTTATACCCAATCATGAAATTTTATGATATTATTAAGATTCATTATTATCTTATAAGAACTAAAAAATACATAAAATTTTTTATATGTTTTAATTCTTATTATCCCACATTCCATGTAGAATCATATCAGAGTAGGGAATCGAGAGAAAATAGTTTTTTTTCACACAAACCACCATTGATATATCTTTATTTTAAAAATAATGTGGTGTGTCATACTCTATTATTTTAGTCCTATCCATATCCACTAATATTTTATTATTTTATTAATAAAGTAAATTTTTGAGAGTATGGAAAACTAAATTGATGTCACATACCATTCTCATCAAGGTATTCCAAAACATCACATTTATAAACTTTATGTAATTATTAAACCAATACTCTTGATTAAATAAATAGTTTAATTTTTTTCCATCAATTTATAGCTCTCGAACACTTTCATGTCCTTTTATTTACTCAAGATAAATATAACATAAGATATATGAGTTAATTAATCAATAAAATCAATGAAATAATTATTTATATTTTTCTTCTTATTACTCATCCAACCATAAACATTGGATTGAATGATCTAGGTAGGTCTTCAAGTTATTAATTAAACCCCCTTTCTTAGGTTAACTATTTTTCCATAGTTACATGTCTAGCATGATAAAATTTTATCACTTTTGAGGATTTTTTATTTCATAAAGCATCATATATAATATGTATTTTTATATTTCTTTAGACATGGTGTATACGAGTTTAGTTCAAAAGTGCATTCTCATATTTTTTTCTAACATAGAATAAATTAACCTCATTTCCAACTTTAAAGAGATTGTCATTTATTCTATTACTTATTTCCAATATGGAATAGTATCTTAAATAATTGAAAATAAATATGTTCTTTCAAAATATAATCTCACTACAACTATCTCACAACTAAAAAAACCTAGTGGTTTGTATTGCAAACCATTAATAGAAAAACTTTCTTTTATTTGAGACATTTCTTACCAATTTCTATCATTATAATACCTTTAATATTCAATGATTCATTACAATAAAGGGTTAAAACCACTCTATTATAATTTATAATAATTTAAATAAGATTATTATCACCATTCATGTATGATGATAGACCATTATCAAGAATCCGTGGTTTTTGTTTCCTTAAGGTTTTATAAGTCACTTATGCTACTATTGTTTGCACCTTGAAATTCCCCCCTTTTTATTTGTTTTCTTAACCATTGTTATAGTTTCACTAGAATAATTTTTACATGCTCATAATATGTGTAACCATGTAGGTGACACCCATTACAAGTTTCATCAAGGTACTTAAACTTTTTTATCACCTCAATCCTTCACAAAATTTGTTGTAAATGTACTTATTTAAATCTTTGTGATTATCTCCCAATAAATTCAATTCCTATATTTTTTAGTGGAAAATAAATATTATTATATCATAAATATAATTTATGTATGAATAATCCATAATACCAACAATGACCTTGAAAATAAAAAATATTCGTAGAACATGCATTTTGTATAAAAAATGTTTATGATGATTTTTAACAATTTGAGTACTCTAATGATATTTTTTAACAAAAAAATTATAATATATGATCTTATCATTTATCTTGAATATTTTTTTTGAAACTATTTATCACCAAATTATAACTATTTTTTATTTTTTTGAATATTTTTGAAAAAATGGAAATACATTTTTTTACCATCTATGACATAAACGAAATATACCTTTTCAATTTTGACATGAACTGACCCACTGGAACCCCACTTGGGCTAGAAGTAATCCAATTATGCCACCCAAATCCCACATATAGTAGTCCATGGGTTGGTGTCTAGAACCAATAAAGAATATTTAGGAGGAGTTAGCCTATATAACCTAAAAATAAAGATATATCTTCATCACAATATATAGAAATACAAACCAAAATATATAACCAATTATAATGTAATATACATGTGAAACATTCTAAAAATATGAATAAAATAATCACTCAAATGTCAATAAAACAAAAGAAACATATAATTCATAATATCCTATAATGTAAAATGACCTCGAACAACTAAAAAATAAAAAATGTGAACTCCAACTCATACCAACATCGACTTGAGAACTGACACTAAGGGCCCCCAATAACCACCACTAGACTCCTTCAACACTATTACTATATCCACCAAAGTATCTATTTAACTTTTCATTTTATATATAGACACAACATGTGTAGGAACAAGAAACATGAATGGGTGATTAAAAATATAACCAATAGGATTATGTGAAAACAAAAAGGAGAAATGAGATAGTAAGTTAGCTCATAGAAGAATAAAGCTGAACATGATTAAGGAATCAAGAAATCCAAGGATAGAAGGGAAATTTGGTCTCAATATCCCTAATATATGAAATATGTACACTAAAGTTAATACGGAATACCCAAAAAATCTCCATATCAAAATCAATCGAATTAACCAACTTCTATTACTTCCACAACATCCCTCAACAAAAGTTCTACAATATCTACAACTCACTAAATATTGAATGTTGAATGAGAGGGTACTTGCACCAATATAGGACCCGTACCTCATCATTTGATATGTTTAAAGGTAAAGTGTTTTAAATAACACATAATTGGAGGACTTTTACCCCATCACTAAGGAGGTTTACCTACCCCACTATTTATACAATGGAACTATTCCCTAGAATTTATATGCTACCATTGGGTTACTAAGTTAATGTCTACTCCAACCATATAAACCACTCTAAATCACTATATATATAAAGATAGGGAATAATATCTACCCAAAATCCCTTTGAAATATACCATAATGATAAAGAACCATCAAGGTCTATATGAAAAAATGACCAGAATGGACAATTCATTTTGAAAATTATGAAAATATGATAAGAAGTTATGAAAATCACCAAGGGGGAACAATAAATGGTATATAATTATAACTTCATGCAATATGGACCTATTACAATAGCTAATAAAGTGTTGGTGTTTTCTATTCAATGTTTGGTTAACCTATATGGCATGTCCATTAGGGTACATGAAATGTAGGACTAATGGACTAGTTGAGCATATACATCCAAGGGATTTTGTGTCATGTAACCATAATACATGAAATTTACTGAGTCCACAAGATGTGTGGACTCTAAAAAAGACTCGAGTAGGTACTAGAAGATCCACATGAGTCATGTAACCAAAATGTATGGTGTTTCCATTATCCCACAAAGTATATGGGACCAAGGGGTTAACTTGGATTGTACTCATGTACACACTAAGGCATGTGATCCCAAGATATACGATATATGACCCATGGTCACAAAAAATGTGATATTTAAGAGTTTATAGAAACCCTAACATAGCCAGTTATATAAACATAGTGTTTGAATCATAAGACTATATGCTATGTAGTTAGGATTTCTAGATCCAAACAACCTATCCACCCATATTTTTCACCAAAATCCCCACTATCACTCATCCCTTCGATGATTTATATGATGTATCTTGAGGTAGACACCCATGTAGGTCTCTATTTCACCTCACTAGAACTATTTCATTGTAATTATTTATAAATAAGGATTATATCATTACAACCACTCCCCCTTATTGATACCACATCCAGACCTCATCAGTTTTCCCATGGTGCACCTGCTGTATTGTGTGAAACCATGCCATTGACTATAATTAGTTGTAACACTACATGGCCATTAAAATATAAAAATGAGAAGTATAAGGATAAGGTAATCAAATAATGGTGGTTGGTGGGTAGTTTGACCACCCAAAAATAGGTTTAAATTCTTATATAAGGAGGAACACATAATATGTGAAGAGGAAAAATAGATTCCTCATTCGATTAATAAATGTTCATGAGAAATTTAGAAAATGGATTTTTCAATAATCAAATGTTATTTTATTAAAGAAGAAAAATATTCATCAAACATAAAAATAAATTGTTAGCATAAATAATCCAAGTTTATTTCCCAATAAGGGTATATCTAAATGTAAAAAGATATGAAACAATTTTATAGTAATCCCTAACAAAAGTATTCATCCCATATTTTTTGACACTTGATTATAAATATGAAAGATAAGAAAATTTCAACCTTTTATCAGAAATGAAAATAATATGTCTATAAAAAATTTCAAATAATATTTTCATTTAATATAATTGAATCATTATCATCATAAAACCTTTATCCTATTTTTCCATTGATACATTACTTCTTCAGAGTAAAATAATTTCATCATGTATAGAACAAGGGATATAAAAATAAAATAAAATGTACTACATAAATGAAAAAATATAGATGGTTCGATGAATTAAACTTCACCAAATGAACATCAATTACACAATGAATAAAATCTCCACAAATCATGAATAATGAGTTTGAATTTCCAACAATCCACTTATATTATCTCTAGAGTTTTCCTACATTAACGATATCCCACCCCATGGAAGGTGACATATCATGAACTATCCCCATTAGAAGACCGCCCAAATTTGTAGTGAAGATAAGTGTGAATCCCGAATCCTACCTCCAACAGGCCACATATTATCAACTAACATCAAGGGAATTTTTCACTCAAATGGGAGGCATTACCATCATAAATTCCTAGGAAAAAAATATCCCCATATCAACTCTA
Organism: Viscum album; assembly: GCA_963277665.1. Taxonomy (NCBI): domain Eukaryota; kingdom Viridiplantae; phylum Streptophyta; class Magnoliopsida; order Santalales; family Viscaceae; genus Viscum; species Viscum album. The sequence goes on along the minus strand of OY728126.1, from coordinate 825,328,151 downwards.
TATAAATAAACTTAATAGTTAATGGTTCTCATTCCCAAATTATATCTGCTTGGAATTTATACAACACAAAAAGAGGAAACACATGGATACCTCCTAGACTACACAATGGTTTCTAGAATAGTAGTATCTTCAATATCCATTGGTCTATCCAATAAAATAACTAAGGAAAATGGCAGAGGTATGGACACTTAGAAGTACTCAATAAGATCATATTTACAAGCAATTCTATAACTAGGCAAAATAGAATTTTTTAGATAAATATGTGTAAAATCAAATAAGAAAGTAAAATCTATAATGAGTAATATATATTAAGTAATTTAGATATTCAAATGTAAATAAAATAATATAGTTCAATGTCACCTTTGGTTGCACTACCTAAAAATATCTTATTTGATCAAGAATCTCAAGTATTATTAAATGAGGATGACTAAAGGTTTCTAAAAAGATAAGAAATTATCAAAAGGTATCAAAACAATAATAATTACATCACATAAATTGTATCATGATCATTTAATTATTTTAACAATACGATTGTCATAATATTCTAATCGAAAATATCACCCCATCACCACAACCATCAAAACAAGTAGGTAAAACATGAAAGCCTAGATCTCAACTTATGTTAATCATTACATCATCATAATATGAAATCCCAAATCTCATCGTGTTCTAATCATCCCATCATTAGAGTAGGAAATCATAAATATCAACCAATTCCAACCATCCAAACATCATTTCAATTATGACCTCGTTGACTTGTGTTATAATCTTAAGTCATCACAACCCAAAACATTACATAACCCCAATCCATAAAATATTAATTGAAATGTGTGCATGTTATAACCTTAAGACATTATAACATATAATATATCCATGTTTCTTAACCATGAGTCATTATAGACCACATATATAGTAATAAAAAAACACTGAAATGAAAGAAGATAAACTAGAAAGCATACAAGAAAAAAATGAAAAAAGAACATACAAAAAAAAAACACATATAATAAAAGTAAATAAAACATCCCAATACATAATAAGAATAAATAATAATATAACAACTGACAAATTAACAATTCGTAATAATTTCCATCCCACAAGACATCACTAATAAATATTACTACAAAGGATATATTATTATTAAATCCATATAAACATATTTATATTCTTTCTAAAGGTACTTTATATTACCTTAATTATAAATCTCGGTTCACATGTATTTAATTTCTTTAACTTGATTTTAATCTATACATACAATTTTAGTATAGCATTTTTAATATGTCAAAGAAGTTCATACACATATGTTAAGATTATAGATTAAATAAAATAATATTTCTTTGTAAATATGAATCAGAATATTATAAAAAATAGTGCAAAAGTGCATACATATTTAATAATGGCTACAGAATGAGGTATCATACTTATTCTTTCAAATTTATATTATTTTACTAGATTTACTTCCATGATTCCATATCCAAAATATTTTCATTTTTTATGGGAATAAAATAGAAACAATTTCATTCCATAAACCATAAAACAACATGGTATGATATATTATTGTTCATAAGCATAAATTAAAGAGGGAAAGGAAAGATCCACATAATTCAATACATTTTAAAAAATAAGTTTGTAAATTAAATGGAATAAATACCAGAAAATATACCCTTCCCCTAGACAAAAAATGGGTCTAAGAGAATAACATAATATTAATAATACACATGATAATGAAAACCCATACTTATAGACCAAACCATATCAATTGAGTTTGGGGGGAGAGTAATAATCTACCATATCTAAAGGAAAATCAAGAGTGGATAGATTTCTAATATTTAGAGTGGTATAAAGAATCATAGCTCATGGGATTTAATGGGAAAGTGTCAATCAAAAGAATAATGATAATTTTATCTAATTTTTATAAAGGGGATAACAATAGAGGATGAATGATTATAATTACTATCATAAAATTCAAATGGATATAAATCAAAGGGTTATAGTTCAACAATGGTAGGAAAATATTTTCATAGCATATCAAACATCACATGTTTCAAAAGATAGAATGATATTTGTTGTTGCCTTTATTCTCTATTCACTATACACATTCACCAAAATATATTCTTCTTTCCACAACATAAAATTTCGGCAACATAAATAATTTTTTTAATGAAATATAAGAGGAATATATTTTCAAAGCACAAAGACACATGACTTTCAAAACTACTATCAAAACTGAAAATCTAACCCCCTTTATCAATTGAAATAAAAATAATGGTTACAATTTTATATCAATTAAATATATGAAGAAGGAATTTTCCCACTAATCACTTACTTTAGAACGTTTGTATAGAAGAAACTATATTTTTATTATATATATATATATATATATCGATGTAGTTGGAGTAAAACTCAATGGTAAAAGTACCCCATAATACAAAATCCCTTTGGTAGGGACTGGGGTTCAAATCCCACCCTCTGCATTATCTGGTCGTAGTTTGGGGGCCACTTATGGGGATATAATCAAATGATTCTAGTGTGAATGATGGACGACAGATGCAGGTAGCTTCTGTAGGAGTCAGAAATGAGATGATGATATTCTAGCAAGTAAAGGGATTTTAAGGGTGAAGGAGATGATAGTGGCGGTCGGTTGATGATGCAATATGTGATGATCCAATGGTGGAGGCATGGGGAGGTGAACTAGTGGTGATAATGGAGGGTAATCATGATCTCGAGCAGCACTCCCATGTTAACCTTCAAGAGGTATCTTTATAGATGTCATTAGTCAGTACAGGCCTTGGCAATGAGATTTCATGGTGGATGGCTGCCTCAGGCGATGACGGGGGTTGATTCCATTTTGGCAGAGGCTAGTTACGATGAAGGGATGAAACCAAGGGATTAGGGATGGCTTTAGAAAATGCCAGAATGTGGACATTGTGAGATCCATGAGAGAATGTGGTGATGATGTTCTATATGGTTGATGGTCGTAAGGGGGTGTCAATTTATTCCTCCACTGATCATGACGGTCCCAACAGTGACCTGACCCATGGGTGACACACAATGTCCATAGTGGCTATGGGCCAATACAGAATTTGAAGATCTTATTGGTCGGTTGCTGCAGGCCTTTGAGATATGGTGACATGGGCCTATAGGGAAGAAAATATTATAAAGTCCTACAAGCCTATATATAATAATAAATAAAGGGGCTAGATGGGTGGGTTATCCCCTTGGGGGGGGGGGGGGGCTATGACCTGCCTGTCTGACCCTATGGGTGTGAGGTGTGTGTGTGTTTCACTATATTTGTACCCCCAAATTTGTAATATATATATATATATATATATATCAAAATAAAAATTTTATTTAACTATAATTTATTCAACATTACTTTGAATAAATTATTCTGAAAATATTACACCTTATAAAAAAGTCAACACTCTCTTTTATAGGGGAGTCCTCCATTCCACCCCTTCAAGGTTTTCCACGTGCGATTCACACCGCCCCTTTATAACATATTTAAATAAAAATATAATATTATTAATAATGAATTAATAATAAAAACTAAAAATATAATTAAAACATATTAATAATTATTAATAACAGATATATAATTATGTCTAATTAATTATAATTAATTAAAATAATGCAATTATAATTTAGAATTATTAATAATTAAATTACTAATTTTAAAAAATATAATTAATAATTTTTATTAATTTAATTTAAAAGTAATTAGTAATAATAATAATAATAATAATTTAATTAGTAATTAATAATATAATTATTCATCAAAATAAAAATTCGTAATAATTATTAATAACATAATATAATTTTTAATTATTAATAATGTACTTAAATTATACTAATTAATAATAATATTAAAAATTAATAATATAATTAATAATTACAAAAAAATGTATAGTTAACCACAATTTAAAAAATAAAATTATTTATAATTAATAATATAATCACTAATTAAATTAATATAATGTTATAATTATTAATAATGCAATTAAATTATTATTATTATTATCATAAATACAAATTTGTAATATAATCAATAATTAAAATAAAAATAATTATTAATTATTGATAATATAAATAATAATGTAATTTATATATATATTTATTAATATAATTAATATATATCAATAATATAATTTAAAATTATTAATAATAATAACATAATTAATAAATATCAATAGTGGAATTAATTATCAATTATTAATATAATTAATAATAATTAATATTGTATTGAAAAAATAAATAAAAATAATAAAAATAATATTTATTAATATCCTAATTAATTTTTAATAATAATATAAATAATATTTATTTGGTTGAAGGGATTACAAAATACTATAACACACACACTTAACCACCATAGTGGATAAATCCTCATCCCCCCAATCAACACTCTAAATAATAACAATGTAATTAATAATTTTTTATTTGGTTTAGGGGATTACAAGCTGTAACAACACATACACTTAGGATTCCAAGTGGATAAATCCTTATTACTCCCCATAAATACTGGCATTAATCTATTTTATTACATGATAATGGCCTAAAGGCTATGTATTTTTGGCCCTTGGAGGTCCCCTTTTCTAGTCTTGGGAGGCCCTGCATTTTTATGGTCCTTGAAGACCCTGATGGACATCCTAACTACACCATGGTTTATTACCTTGTTTGTCAAGACCCTCCCCCATAGAAAACCCCTCCTAGCCTGATAGTGAAGGCGAAGGTGGCCCTAAAATCCCACCTCCAAATGTCCATGATGTAGCAACTAGAACTGAGGGTATAAATCACATATATGGGTGGAATTACCCTCACATATACCAGGAATATTATGAGTAAACCCACCAATAAACACCACAATAAAAATTAAAACCATCATCCAACAATTCTTGAAATGTCATGCAAATACAAAAGTCTCCAAATAAGAAAAATATCAAGATGGTCCTACATCTCTAACTTTATAGTCAATCTCATTATCCATGCTAGTACTTTCTAGCTTGGTCACCAACACCCTCCTAAAAACCTATAAGATTTATTTTTTAATATATTGGGTTATAATAAAATTTTACTCAGTATGATCATACTTGAGACCTCTTTTAAAAATGTGGAAAAATCATACTAATGCTCTAATGAATAAACTGTAAAATCAACATGCACCTAAAAGGTCAACTATCACCCAACCTCACCATGGATTTATCACTATGTAGTGAATAAAATATAGTAAAATATTGTCAAAATAATATAATCAAAGGTTCCTCACAAAACTTCCCCATTGATTTTCCATTATCATACCCTAGAATTAAACGCCTTATACCCATCCCTTCCTTATCTACTAATCACATATCAGTCACATATTCAATGAAGTAGGGTAACATTATCATGGAGTAAATCAAGCAAATACCCCCTCCTTGCATGTACAAGTCACAATGAAATAAAAGTATAGTGGTCACAGACAAGCTCATCTTATAGGTTCACATTTGTTGTTACTGAGTGCTCATTAGAAGGCCAAAAAGTATTAGAAATTAGAAAATTTAACCAATATCAACATCATAATATCATCATAATGAATCAACACTTGATACACAACCAAAGGATATCTTATGATTAAATTAATCATGTAAAAATAAAAGTGACATTTTATCCTTTTGGATTCTATACAAACATGAATTTAACTCATTTTTGGTGATCATTGATCAAAGAAACTAAGTATGGATCCCCTGAAATCATACATATGTGCTTCAAGAGTGGTTTGGTACATCAATCCTTTGTCTATGGGTGATAATATATAGAATAAAAGATGATTTTGACATCCTTACAACCTTCAGAGCACTGTTCCTTCGATCTGGAATGAAGAAATTGGATTGGGGTGCTTAGATATCCTCTTTATCACTCTAAAATTTAGGATAGAAGAGGGAGAGGCCCTAAAATTTTAGTTAATGAGTAATCCTTAAAATATGGTATTCTCATGTCTTATATAGGTAGGTTTAAAGTTTTGGAAATTTCACTTATGCCCCTAAACAATTTAAAGATTCTAAATAATTTCTAAATGACACTAAATGAAATAATAACAGTGTTATAAATTTCATTCATATTTTATCACATACTTTTAATATAAAATATATGTTACTGGATAAAATTCGATTCATTAACACAAATCCCTTATATCATTAAATACTTAAAAAACCATGAATAGCAATATTCATTCGAAAAATGTTTGTTTTATATTCACTTAATTACTTTTGAATACAGTGAGTAAATAGATTCATAAATTATTATTCTATGCTCAAATAATATTGAATATATTTATTTCTTATGATCCATAAAACTCCAACATATACTAACCCCCATCACGGGGCACACCATATCCAAAACTCTAATTATCTGGAATTGAACAAGTTTATAAATACGCTTTGTGTGTGACCCACTTGAACCTTATCTCAATAGAAGAAAGTCATACATTAATAATAAGAGAAATATATATAAATAAATAATGTAACCTAGGAATATAAGGTTTAGTTATAGCAATGATGACATACTATAAACACATACAATGTAATATAATCTTTATCTCACAATATATCAAAAAGTAGAACTCACACTTCATGTTATTATCCTTTCTTGATTTATTATTTTATGAAATTACAGAATAGAATTATCTTATTATAATATATCCATGAATTTAATTAAGGTATTATCATCCTAGTAAACTAGTCCTAAGATATAACTTCCTTTATGAATTGAAAAATATTGTCTTGATCATTCAATCAATTTGTTACCACCAAGGACACACCTAATGAAAGCTAGCTAGATACGACATAAACATAAAGATGTTTATCTTACATCAAAGTACATGATTAGATAATACACATTGATAATAATTTTAGGTAAAGAAACCAAAATAGGTACTCATAGATAGGAACTAGTGACACTTGAAACATGTGGTGTTCCTATTGGTGGGAAAGCATTCATGATATCATCTACTCGAGATCACCAAGTGTGAACTTCATGAGAAGTCACAATGTTTATGATCCCACAACACCTAAAAATCAAAAATCATATGTATCTCCTCGATATGAATTATCTACACTATAGAGAATATATTTAAAATTATTTTCATATTAACTTGAGGTCCTCATTATAGCTAGGAACTACTATAGCCTGGTGATACAACAAATCATCTAAGGACATTACCATGTAAATAATAGACACAGATATATAGACACTATTATGGTGAGATAAAATCATGAAAAACTCTCTCTAACCATGATATAGTAATTGAAAAGTACCATTGAAGTTGGGTATAGGGCTTTGAAATTCACAACACACATTAAGAGGCACTTACATATCCCATTAACACCATCATAGTGTCACTACCACTACCACCTCTACAATTAAAACTAACCCACTATTCCCACAAAAAAATGGACACCAAAACCACATAAATTCACCCATTTAATTCCATAATCTAATCAATTCCATATTCATAGGTTAATAAACAATTAATGTTCACTATTCTAATCAATTCTATATTAAATTAAAACATACTCTTAGTTAATAACCATTGTTTATTCCACCCACTATTTATTTATTTCAAGTATTTAACATTTCATTTATAGCTCATACTATGAATTTCAAGACATTTCTATTTACCAAAATTTAATAGTAAAAACATCTTCCATTGATATCAAGAATCTAAAAAATCTATCCCCCAATGCGCAACAAAACAACCCATTAAATCACCACAAATACCATGAAAAAATCCAACACCACAACCCATCTGCCACACCAAAAAAACCATAACAACACATTCCTAAAAAATAAAACGATCATAGCCCTGTGTAAGAACCTAGATCTTCATTTTAGGCATGGATCTTTATTTTGGGTGGTTTTTGATAAAAGGGGAGGTTTTGGAAATTTTATGAGTACACGCTATGTACTTAAGAGTACATTCCATGTACCCAGTTACCGAGTGCAACCATGTATTGGGTGTGTAACGGCCAAGACATGGCCATGAGGGGTGATGTGGTAGACCAATAATGTTGGGGGCCAGTTGAGGAAATACACGGTGTTTTCATTAACAATATATGATGTTTACTTTTATTTTTTTTATTTAATTAGACCGGGGTCACATCTAATCCCCAGATTCATCTTATTCTGGCCTTATTTCATCTAGGAGTGACTGAGAGAAACAAATCTTCTCTGATCCACCCTTTCTCTATCCAAGGCCCGATTCGATCTCTGGAGGTTGAATTGGAATCCCACTGGTGTCCTTTATTCTTCTTAAATCTCACTTCCAGGTTTCTTCTCTCTCTCAAGTTATTCAAGGTTGACCAATTTTGAACTTTTTGTAGATCTACAACATTCTAGTTTGATTCACGAGCTGATGTTCGAGAGTGTTATTTGTGTGACTATGAGGTAGGTGGTTTGTTTCCTTTCATAGTTTTTCTTGAGTTTTATATGCCAGTGGTCCGATTACCCATGCATCGGGTATTTCAGGTTAAAAAAATTGAACCCTATTTTATCTACCTTAGATTGATTGTCGGATAAAGGGTTTTTTGATGTGATATTATGTGAAATTTAATGTTCAAGGAACACCACATGGGTATGTTTCCTTGTTTGAATGTTTAGGGCCATTTGGTCCAGGTTTCCTATGAGGCAGACCTTGTTTCCATACCTTGCTTGATAGGATGGTACTATTTGAATTTTTCATCCTATTAAATGCTTGTGATATGCATTGGATTTGTTTATCCATGTAGTAGTTTAGATTACTTTGGGATGCTTGATATCGTTTATGCACGATTGAATTGCAAAGGGATGTGAGAACCTGGTGTAGTTAGACCACAGTGTGAATTAACGTTGAGTGCTTACTCCGAGTGTCTGTTATATTTCTCTACGAGACCACAGGGGGGATTTATGGTGAGTGATACCTCATAGTATATATAGTTTACATTACAAGACCATCAGGGGAATTGACATTGATTTCTTCCCCATAAATTCTATAGTTATTCTGGAAAGACTATAGGTGGAATTGACGGTGAGTGCTTCCTTAGAGTGTCTTCTCCTTTTTATTGAATTTTGGCCAGAGGGGTTAGACCATGCGAGCTACCCAAAGGGTTAATGTAAATATTGAATGTTGTGACGTGTCTGCCAAGAAAAAGCACAAGATTGGATTTGGTCCTATCATGTAGTCATATAAGATGCCTATTTGTGATAATTACTTGATTAAATGAAGAACATTAAATGCTAATTAATGTAAATGGAAACTATAGGATTGGTTACTTTTGGGTACTCTTAGTTTCTTTTCTATATTTCCATTATTTCCTACTATATATATATATACTCACTAATAGTTAGGCATAGATTTTGTGGTGGTTGCCTACTAGGATTCATCTCAAACCTTGTTTGGGTCATACTTTTGGACCCAAAAAAATTATATAGTTGCAGGAATAGATAATGGCATGCGCCCTTCATCATCAAGTACTTTATTGCTATGGAGTTGGAGAGCATGGGACCAATATGGGGCTTGAGATGCTGCTGGATTTTACTTGTTTTCCTTTGTACTTTGGTTTAGTACTATATTTCTAGTATTGTGACTTTTTTGTATGTTTTCTTAGACATATGTGACATAAATCATTTATATATGTGCTCCAGTTGTTATTTACTTTCAGTCTTCCACTATTTACTTGTTGTATGGTATTTTACTTCTGTTATTGTTTATTATTTGTTATTATACTGTGCATTCTCTGTCAATGAGGTAATAGTTTCCCCACTATCACACCCAAGTACATCACTGCTAGTTGGAAGCCTCTGACGTTTTGGGAGATGCGCTTGAGGCTATGTGACCAACCAGGTATGGGGCACCTTTGGGAAACACCCGGAACCAGAACATTACAAAGTGGTATCAAAGGTGGTTCTTTTATAATTTGTCTTACTATTTAGAGCCTATAGATAGGGATATGAAAAAATAGGTAGTTGGTAATAAATTGTTCCTCGGAGTATCTAATCTATGTACAGGGAAGAGAAAAGTTACCTTGAATATTGAAATTTTTCTAGTTTTTCAATTATTACAGTTGATTTGATTTCACCGTTGGGTGACACACATGATTTGTTCTGTTATGATTTATATAATTGAGGTTATATTTTTTTGTAACCCAATTAAATTAGGGTATACCATCTCTTGCATCATATAGGCACTTGATGGGGATCACATGTCATGCATTCTTATCATGCCATTTAGGGTGAATTAATGATTGCATGCTATTGTGATAGATGTTGTGCTAGACATGCATGCTGTTGTGATAGATGCCATGATAGAATACTTTCTGTTTTGATAGGGTATTGGAAAATTTAAAGTTTTATTTGAATGGGTGCCAATCTTTGGTCCCTGAGGTGTTATGGGACCTATTAGATTGGAATTTGGTGGATCATATTGAACTTTAACTAAATTGTACTATGATATGACATGAATATGATGCCAAGCTTTGATTTGAGGGGAGTATGGGCCCCCATGGATCAGAATTTGGCACTTTAATGTTTGTTTTAGTGTTTTTATGGGGTTACAGAGTATTTTATAAGGATTAATTTCCAGAAAAACCCAGAATACACGGTGTGTGATGATGAATACACACCATGTATCCTTATGTTCAGGAAGAAAATGTTTTTATTAAGTACACACCATGTACTTTTTCTACACGCTGTGTAGATGATGACCGTGTGACTGATCATGTGAGCATAGTTATGGGAATGGGTAACCTTTTGTAGGAAACATCATGTATGTATTGAACACGTTGTGTATCAATTTACCGTGTGACCAACTGTGTGGGAATATACATGGGTTGGAAAAATCTTTTCTTGAACACACCGTGTACTAGGCCTACACGCTGTGTTTTGGTGATCCGTGTATCCAGCCATGTGATGAATGACACGGGTCGGTGAAATCCTTCTAGTACATGTCGTGTCTAGAATATACACGCCATGTAGTTTTTGTACTAAGAGAACTGTGTAGTTCAAGCAGTGTAGGATTACTTAGGTAGGAGGGAACATTCAAGTACACTTCGTGTCTCAAGGAGAACACACCGTGTCTCAAGGAGAACACACCGTGTGTATGGGTGTTACTCGAACAGGTTTAGAAGAGGTACATGCCATGTTAAAATCCTATGGTAACATGCTGTGTATGGGTTTTACATGTCGTGTACCCCTATTTTTTAAAACTCGATTGTTTTCTTCTCCTAATCCTTTTTTTCACTTCCAAGTTTTATTCCTTGATAATCTAGTATTTAGGTGTGTGCTTGACCTTGAAGAGTCATGCAAACGAGATGTCCTCCAATCGCACGCCAAGTTTAGGGTGATGATCAGAAACCAGAAATGGTAGACCAAGGACTACCAAATACCCTCCTATCATGCCCTTCATGGCACCAACCATCATTCCTGATACAGGTACCAATGCACAGTTCTGAGAAGGATTCATGAGGATGATGCATAATTTCTAGGGAGTACTACATCCTGTCCTGTCTATGGCAGAATTGACACAAGTTTATTAGTAGAATCATCCTCCCACCTTCTTAGGGGATGGAGGACCTCAGACTACAAATTCATGGTTGGGAGCCATGCTGTCTAACTTTGAGCATCTCGATATGCCTCCAGGGAGGAGGGTGAATCTCACTACATACATGCTACATGATTCCTCCAAGAGATAGTGGGATGTGATATCACAGGGGGGATTCTACTGAGTTATGGATTGAGATGAGTTCCAAAATGCCTTCTATGACTACATCTACCCGAAGACCTTGTTGGACGACTAATCCTGAGAGTTCATGAGTTTGGAGCAGGGTACTCTCTCAGTCATGGAGTATTATTCTCACTTCACAGAGCTGTAGCACTTCACACCCATTCTGAGGGGTGATGAGTTATTTCTGGTGAGGAAGTTTTAGGATAGTCTTAGGCATGTAATATAATCCCAGGTGAACTTCTTAAGGTTTACTTCCATATCTTCTATAGTCAACTAGGCACTGATCACAGAGCATAACCTGAGGGATTATGGAGTAGTGGGCTAGGGTGGTTCAACATCCAGAATTGGTACTCTTTAGAATAATAGTACGAAGTGCTATGGGGATCCTACATGTGGAGATACGAGTAGGCAGGATTTTCTTTCAGGTATCCAGGTGGTGTGCTACCAGTGTAGGAAGGGAAGACATAAGAAACCTAAGTGCTCGAGATATCTAGTAGAGTTTCGATCTAGCGGTAATATGGGGCATCTTTAGTTTTTCTGAAATGGCCTCCTTCTAATAGCTGGGGAGGGAGGATCTATTTCGACTCCTCGTACTAGAGCAGGACCACTATTTCCACATCAGACTGGGGGCTGTAGTTCTTCAGTACATTTAGGCCGAGGTGGTGGTAATGGACATAGTAGTCAGACACAGGGTTTTTGACAATCTTTGGGTGGATCAGCTCAGGGATCACATATATCTTCACAGGTCCACGGTGTAGGTCAGGCTTTTGCGCTGGAGCAGATCCAGTTGGAGCAATATTTCGGACCCTCTACGATTAGAGTTATGATTTTGGTTACCACAATTTTATCTTATGCTCTTTTTGATAAAAGGGATTCCCATAGATTTATATATGTGCCTATTGTGGAGAGCATTGGTCTCTGTATCTTTACTTCTTCTGATATCATGATGCTAGACACTCTGTTGGGGATTAGAACGACTAGTCTACATTAGTGCAAGGAGTTCCCTCTTGAGGTTGGTAGGTGTCATTTCTTATGGGATGTTTATGTCTTAGAGATGATGAGATACGATGTCATTCTTAGAATGGACTAGTTAATTACCTTATAGGATATTTTCCATTTATATCACCTTAGGGTGAGTTTCATGTCACTAGAGGGCAGAATGTTTCTATATAAGGGAGAATGAGATGTCTAGCTGAGCAGAGCTAGACCTGAGCATCACAGGTTGAGAGGTGTTACAACCCAGATTGCTAGTCTGTATCTTGATGACCAGGGTACTTCCCAGAAGTATTTTCCTCCAGTGGTCGATTGTTTTTTGAAAGTTTTTTCAAATGACTCTTCAATTTTTCCTCTAGATAAAGAGGTATACTTTTCTATTGATCTTGTTACAGGGGCAACAACAATATCCATTCCCCCTTATAGGATGGATACACTAGAGTTACAGGAGATCAAGAAGCAGTTAGAGGAGTTATAGGCAAAGGGTTTCATCTGAACCAATACTTCTCCTTGGGGTTCACCTATCCAATTTGCGAAGAAGGCAGACTATATGCTCAAACTTTTCGTGGATTATCGGAAGCTGAACCAGTTGACAGTTAAGAATCTATATCCTTTACTGAGGATTGATGATCTCTTTGATCATCTTCGAGGAGCCCGAGTGTTCTCTAATATTGACTTGAGATCCAGTTATCATTAGTTTTACATAAGACCACTAGATATACCTTTTATAACCTTTTAGAGTAGGTATGTTTTATACAAGTATGTGGTTATGCCTTTCGTTATCACGAACAAGCTGATAGTTTTAATGGAACTGATGAATCGAGTGTTCCATCTTTAATTTTATTCTTTTATGGAAGTCTTCATGGATGATATCTTGGGGTACTCTCACACTTGAAACGACCATGATAACCATCTTGAGATCATTTTGAGTACACTGATGGAGCATCAGTTGTATGCTATGCTCTCAAAATGCCACTTTTGGATGGACCCGATTCACTTCTTGGGTCAGGTTATCTCAGAGACATGAGTATCAGTAGACCTAGAGAAAGTGAGAGTAGTAGTTTACTGGGAGCATCCAAAGAATGTATTTGAGTTATAGAGTTTTATAGGGATAGATGGTTACTAATGGAATTTTATATAGGACTTTTCATGCTTAGAGACACCATTGATGAGACTGACTAAGAAGGGTCTGAAGTACTCGTGGTTAGATTCTTGTGATTTAGCCTTTTAGGAGATGAAGGGAAGGTTGACTTCATCCCTGATACTATTTTTTTCAGATCCAGGAAAAAATTACACTGTTTAATGTGATGTATTAGGTATTGGGCTGGGGTAAGTGCTTATACAGGGGGAAGGAGTCATTGCATATGAGTCTCAGCTATTGAGGCCAATTGAGAGGAATTACCCGACACATTATCTCAAGTTGGCTGCAGTTGTTCATGCCTTTCACTATTGGAGACATTAGCTTATGGGAGAGCATTTTGTGGTGTACACTGACCACAAAAGTCTCAAGTATATCTTTACCCAGTTTGATCTGAATTTGAGATAACTAAGGTGGGTCGAGTACCTTCAGTATTTTGAATTTGTGCTTGCCTATATGCCTGGAAAAGGAAACACAGTGGCCGATGTGTTGAGTAGTAGGAATCAGATGCATGTAGTTCAAGAGGCCAGTAGTGAGTGGCATCTCATGGATCTGTTCTCTGAGATGCATTTGGAGGTGCACAATAGATAGGGTCATACATTTCTTTCTTCTATAGATGCTACCTCTACTCTACTTGATCGAGTGAGAATGAGGCAGCTATCAGATTCTGAAGGTCTAGTCCTACAGGAGGGTGCATTAGGAGAGGACCCTAATCCTAGGTGGATCGTAGGTGAGGATGAGGTCTTGCACTTTCATGGATGTGTATGGGTGTCAGCAGACATATGTGAGGAGTTGATGCGAGATTTTCATACTTTAGCTTGGGTAGTTCATCCTGGTGTCCCCAAGATGTATCGATATTTTTATCGTCAGTATTGGTGGGTAGGTATGAAGAGGGACATAGCTAGTTTTGTTATGAGATGTTCCACCTGCCAGCTGGTGAAGGTAGAGCACTATCGACCAGCCGAGCTTTTACCGTAGTTACCCATTCCCGAGTGGAAGTGGAATGATGTCATAATGAATTTCATGACAGGTTTACCAAGGTTTCCTCGAGGGAATTATACAGTTTGGGTTTTCATTGACAGACTCACAATGGTTGCACAATTTTTTCCAATCAAGGATACCTTTAGTGTTGATGATATTGGAAGGCTGTACATCTGAGATATTGTACATTTGCCTGGGGTTCCAAACTCTATCATTTAAAAAAGGGATGCCCGCTTTACTTAATGTTTTTGGAAAGAGATACATAAGGCTTTGGGTACACAAGTACTTCTGAGTACAACTTACCATTCCCAGGAAGATGGCCAGTCAGAGCACATGATTCATGTGTTGGAGGACATTCTTCGTGCATGCATCCTATATTTTGGAGGTTCTTAGGAGAATCATGTACCTATATTAGAGTTCACCTACCATAATCGTTTTTATGCAATGATTTAGATAGAACCTTATGAGTCTTTGTACGGTAGGCCATGTCGATCACCCCTATATTGGCTATAGTTAGGAGAGGAAGCTATGCTAGGACCTCATCTTGTCCATGAGACCACTGAGAAGGTGGAGTTGATTTGAAAGAGGATGGATACTACACAGTCTCACCAAAATTGACGTACGAGAACACATTGGGGATTGGATGTTTAAGTAACACCACATGGGTGAGTTTCCTTATTTGAATGTTTAGGGCTGTTTGGTCCGGGTTTCCTATGAGGCAAACCTTATTTCCTTTTATTTCTTGATATAATGGAACTGGTTGAATTTTTATGCTTGTTAAATGCTGGTGATATGCATTGGAATCTTTTATCAATGTGGTACTTGAGATTACTTTGGTCTTTTTGATATCATTTATACACAATTGAATTGCATAGGGCTATGAGAACCTGGTGTAGTTAGACCACAGGGTGAATTGACGTTGAGTGCTTCCTCAGAGTGTCTGTTTATTTCACTATGAGACCACATGGGGGATTGGTGGTGAGTGACCCCTCAAAGTGTCTATAGTTTACATTATGAGACAACAGAGGGAATTGACATTGAGTTCTTTCCCAGAGAGTCTGTAGTTATTCTTGAAAGACCATATGGGGAATTGACGGTGAGTGCTTCCTCAGAGTGCCTTTGACTTTTTATTTCATTTTTGGCCAGAGGGGTTAGACTATGTTAGCTACCTAGAGGGTTAATGTAAATATTGAATGTTGTGATGTGTCTACCAATCCAAAACACAAGCTTAGATTTGATCATGTTATGTAGTCTTCTGAGATACCTGTTTGTGATACTTGTTTAAATGATGAACATTAAATGCTAATGAATGTAAATAGAAACTATAGGATTGTTTACTTTTATGTACTCCTAGTTTATTTTCTACATTTACATTATTTTATGATATATATATATATATACTCACTGACATTTAGGAATAGATCTTGTGGTGGTTGCCTACTGGGATTCGTCTAACACACTATTTGGGTCATGCTTTTGGACCAAAACAGATTATATGGTTGCAAGTATAGATAATGGAAATTTCCCTTCATCATCCGGTACTTGATTGCTGTAAAGATGGAGAGCATGGGACCAAGTTGAGGCTTGCGATGCTGTAGGAGTTTAATTTTTTTCTTTTTTACTTTGGTTTAGTAATATATTTCCTTCATTGTGACTTGTTTGGCTGTTTTCCTAGACATATGTGACATGCATCATTTATATATGTGCTCCAGTTGTTATTTACTTTCAGTCTTCCACTGTTAACTTGTTTTATGGTATTTTTTTCTACTACTATTTATTATTTTTTTATTCTACTATGCATTCTCTTTCAATGAGGGCATAATTTCCCCCACTATCACACCTAAGGCCCTCGCTGCTAGTCAGCTGCCTCTGAAATGTGGGGAAATGCGTTTGAGGCCATGTGACCAACTGGGTATGGGGAACCTTTTGGCGACACCCAGAACCGGGATGTTACACCCTACTTCCGAATAAATAACATACACAAAACCAACCACCAGAAGCATTACATATCCCTCATAAGTCATGGAATTAAAAATAATAATCACATCATCCAAGAAGTAAATAATTCACCGACAAACACTTTCATAATTTATGGTTTGTAAAGATTCCATTATATTCATTTAACTCCTTGAGCATGGGTGAAAACATAACCAATATGGATTTCACATAAATGGTTCTTTATCATTTTTAAGTGGATTAGAGTTTTATTTAATGGTTATTTAGTAATAAATTTCAATAAACAAACATATATAACAAATAAAACAAGGAATATATGTAACAACATATAAGTGATCATTAATAATAAATAATAACATGAATCAAGAAAATAATATACAATTAAACCCCATATTACCAAAAACAATTATGACTATTTCATAATTTTATTTTAATCTAATTAATAACATTCAGACATGACATAAAGAGCCTGCTAATTACATAATTACATAAAAGATAAGAGTGTTTTTGAATCTACCACATTAACCAACACTTCGATGATCATTGAATAAGAATAAAAATATGGGATGAATACAAGACCAAATACACATAGTGAAATCAATAATAAAAATACCACAATACCTCATTAAAATTATAACCCTGACATCCTCTAAACCTCACTATCACTATCTCAAATAATTCCCATGGGGAGAACAATAAGAAAACCCAAGAAAGAGATGGAAGAAACATAGATTTTAGAGGGAATCCTTGATCTTAAAAAAACAAGGATAAAAATTAATGAAGAGGGATAATAAGACTCCAAAGGTGCGCCTAAACTCACCTATGGTTTGAGATAAAATTAAGGGACCTGAAGGAAATTTTGGTAACTATCAGATTTACATCTAGATTAAAAAACACCAGGATGAGTTGTGAAAGGTCACTATAAAGTCACGACTTCTAAGAAAATCATTGAATCACAGAGAGACATATATCCACTGTAACACCCCAAGATTTCATAGTGTGTTATTTCTTCAAAATAATTCAATAACTTGCACTACACGCAACACTGAGTTCAATCACACCATGACTTAAAAAAAAGCCATTCAAAAGAGGTTATGAATAGTATTATCTAAATTTTAAACTTTATATAATCCTTATAATATTAGAATCCATATTATGAGTTTCTTAGATATAATGCAAGAACAAATTCATTTTCAGTATTGCACTTTTATCAACTTTTAATAGTGAACCCCTTTTTAAATACAATATTTTAAACTTTTTGACTAAATGGGGACATCAAAAAATTTAAAATGAAACATCCCAAGCTTCCACTGTACGCTTTCCTTTGAATAATACAGTAGCGTGTGTTGTACGCAACTTCGAGTTTTAACACACACCACAACCGATCAAACTAGCCGTTATGAATAGTAATACCTACTTTTTAAAATTATATATATTTTATATTTCAAAATGGACTTCATTTTTGGATTCGGAATATCTTATTTAGCCTAAGGTGAAATTTTGGTACTTTTCGGATAACTTTCATATTTTGATGAATAGTGAAAATTACTAAATTTTAATTAAAAACAACTTTTTTAATCAAAATAATTAATAGTGATAAATTATGAATTTTAGTAGTTTTAAAGTACATTTAGAATATATTTTTACCATTTAATATAATGTTGGTCATTGGACATAATTTTACAATTAAACCGAACATAAACAAGTGTCAATCTTTTGATAGTTATTATCTCTTAAAAACACGCTTTTTGTTTTGACAGCGGGAATTAATTTTAAATTAATTTCTGCGACTTCTGTGTTTTGAATTTAGGAAATTGGATTCCATATTTGGAATCAGGATGTTCAAATTGTGTAAATAGGTAACTTTTATTTTTAGACATTTTGAATAATTATTGCGGTAAATATTTTATTTACCATGGTTAAGGGTAAGTCCGGTAAATAAGGGTTAAAAAATAATATTATAATAACACTAAATTACCCAAAAACGTGTCTTAACCCTATTGTTTGATACATGGTCGACCATGGGCATCTTTGGGTTGATTTTTGGACCCCATGGATCCACTTGTAAGTGATAATGACACTTTATTTTAATTAAGTTAAAATGAATACAAAAATGACACAAACATATATCTTTTAGAAAAACAATTGTTACATAAGGTTATATATGTTGAATTTTAGATTATAAATATTCATTAGAAATATAAAAAGATTTACTACATAATGATATTTTATTTATAATTTTTATACATTAAATAATTTATTTTATTTATGACACAATGATGATGCAGTAATTACTATAATAGTGAAAAATTAAAATAATTGATATTATAAATACCCAAATAAATATAATATGAAACTTTTAATGAATTAAACTAATTTTCTAGGATAATATGATATATTAGGATTGATTTAATTGACTTTTTTCGAAGTAATCAATCTGTTATGAGTTTCACAAAAATCAACTATTGAATAGTGTCAAAATTGACATAAAAGAGTTCTTAAAACAAATATTATATTATTAATTGATATTAAATTCCTAAAAATCTAAATTTCGGCCCAGAGACTTATATCATGATAGGTTAATCATTAATGGAACACTTGGGGGTCTCTTGGATGTATATAGTAAGTTTATTAACCATATTATATAAAAATACAAAGAGACATTGTAAAAGTGAAACTAATTAACTTAGAGTTAATACTTAAAGATAAGGTTAATATAAGTACCCAAACCTGTCTAAATTCTATTGGTTGAGTGGTTTTCGACCTATCCCCACCTTAAACTTTTAATGATAAACTTTGGAGCCATTAGAAACCGAATATGAATTTATTATAAATTAATATTTCTAGCTTTTCCAAAGGTGCCCCTCACCCCTCTTATAAAAGGGCACTCCTCCTTCTCATTTATTCACACCTTCAAAGCCTTTTGGTTCGGCCAAACTCTACCCAAATACTCTCCCAACATCCCTCACTACAACCTAGAGGCCATAGTTTGATCAGAAAGCCAACCTAAGGAGCCCTTTTGATCAAATCAAAAGGAAGAACCCGAAGAAGAGGTAATGTTTTCACCACCCCTTTTCAAGTTCCTTTCTTCTTCCACTTCTTCTTTATTTGTTCTTACCATTCTAAAATAATAACTCCAGTATCTTACATATACTGTTATGTTATTATAAATATGGTACAACCATATTCAGTATTCTATCCACCCTTTGAATAACATGTCACCATACGTGCGTACGTACGGCTTACCGTCTCCACGTCGTGGTGTAATTATTATTCAATATATTATTATTTGGATGGGTATAATAATGATGTGTAACTCATGTAAATAATAAATATAACATTTTAATGATTCTGTATATATGATATACCATCCATTTATATATTATTTTAATATCAAAAGAATGATATTTTCGCTCGTGCGTACGTACGGACTACCGTCTCCACGAACGCGATGAGATTAATTCTCCATCGTATCCATTCAAGTATAATTATCATTTGATGATTTAAAAATGATGTTTAAGGACTTGATATCATTCTGGATATGAATAAGATACAACAAACATGGCTTATGTAACAAAACATATAAAATAAAATGAGTAAGTTAACACCCGAAACGACGATAATTCTAAGATATTATTAACAAATCAATGTTAAAAGATCATATATGATATCATATTAATATATATGATTCTTGTATAATTTAATAACAATTATTTCACCATTATATAGGAGGTTAACCTACCCCAACCAAGGAAAAGTACAAGGTAAGGGTTTATTTCGCAATCTCTTCATTATCCGAGGTTGTTTATACGTAATTATCTACTGGGACCTCGTTATCATCCACGTCCATGTTTCTTAAAAATGTATTTCAAAACATTTTTAATATTTAAAAGAATATGGGTTAAAGTCATTTATACCCTTGTTCGACTTTTTATAAGAGGTTTATAAGGGAATCTTTCTGTCGTTTTCCAAACAAGGTGCTTTTTAACCTTTTCGACAGAATTAAGATAAGAATGTTTTTTTAACTTATACGGCGGGTGCGGTTATTTTCTGCCGTTATAAAATCGTCAAAGCTTCCCTTAGAAGATTATAAGAATATTTTAAAGAAAATGTTTTATTTTATATGGCTCTTAAATGATTTCAAAAATAGAAATAGATATTTCTCTAAAAAGTGTTTTGATTTCATCTATGTCAACATCCTTTGACGGATTTTACGCTTATTTGAAGTTGATTTATTATGATACAAAACTTCTATATTGTATTGAAGGTTTTGTGATATGTTTGACTGTGGATGTGCTATTTTTATACCATTCATAGTTTATGGTGAAATTATTGACATTTCGTATGCTAGTTTTAATACGAATGTTTATGTTATGTTTAAACCTTTTCATATGGGAATGCATTGGACTTAATATGTGACGGGTGGAGCCCGCTATAGCTCCTCGATGCATCGGTAGGTCTCATGAGACAAACTAGTGTCTTGGCACAAGGCCTTGACAAAATCTTATTTGTAGTCTTGGCACGAGGCCTTGGCTATGTGGTTATGATAGTCTGGTATTATGCATTCCATCATTATGAAAGTGGTTATTGATTTTGCATGTGATTATTCGATTAGTAGAATAACCATGTGAATAAGTAAATAGAATTATCTCATTTTATTTATGCCATACTATGTTAAAAGTTCAAGTTTAAAAGGCTTTTGTTTTAGTTATACATTGCCTTAAATGTTTATTCTTATTTATGAAAGTTTCCGCTATATTGTTATCCTTACTGGGCATTTGAGCTCACCCCTTTTCTATGTTTTATTTTTACCAGGAAGTGAAGAAGTAAATTATGAATGACCTGTAGGGATATTATGTGGGGATATGAGTGTGGATTATGGAGACAATATGTTGTTGTAGTAGTTTTTCATTTTATGATGTAATGTAAGACTTATGAATATATCTAGTGTTTCCAAGACTACTAAACCAATCGGTCTTTCGAGATTTGATCTTTCTTGTGATCATACCAATGTTATGTAATAATGCACCGACTCTGGGTAACTGGGGTCGGGGCGTTACAGTTGGTATCAGAGGTAGTTTAGTACAAACCTTGGAAGCTAGATTTAGATAAACTTTGATTAGAGCACATAGACCTAAGATAAACTTTGAGGATTAGTATAGAAGAACTTCCTAGAATTTTGGTATTGTAGAGATTTTGTGAGTTTTCCGAGCAATACATCCCTGTCTGGATACGAGCAGGTAGAGGTGTCTCTGGCACAGATGTACCTAGGGGTAAAACCCGAAAATACTGCTTTGAGCTAGACTCGAACGGGAACTGGTGCACGACAACAGGCCTTGCTGCACTCTTGGTTACGACACTCCCGGGGGATATGCTTAGGATAACTCTCATTTTCTTTACAAATCATTATGAAGGGTTTATGAGTATATACTTTCTCAAAGGAGGAATTTTTATGATTATGGATTATATCCATAAACTATTTAATTTATGTTATGTGTTTCACAAGTTTGGGATTAGGTATAGTTATTCATAAACTAATCTAGTGTATGCCATTGTTTAGAAATAGCGCCCAGTAGAAGGAATGAGAACTCTAGAAATGCACATGATACAAAGAGAAAGAAGGATCATATATTTCATGGTCTTAAGCCAGAATTTATAGGAGAAATAGTCTCGCATGTATTATCATCATATGAAGAAATAATATCATGTGTTGATAATATAAGTAAAGAGTTTACTGAGTCCTATGGCTTTGAAAGGAAGAAAGAGAAGAAAAGGATGGAAGAGAGAAAGATGGATAAAGGTAAGAGGGAAAAGAAGAATTTTCCCATATGTGGTAACTGTGGAAAGAAACACCCTGGAACTTGCCTGAAAGGAATGGGAGTTTGTTATAAGTGTGGAGGAAAAGGGCACAAAGTACGTGACTGAAAGGGTAAGAAAATGGTTTTAAATGTACAATGCTTCATTTGCAAGGAGTTTGGACACTACGCGAACCTATGTCCCAGTCATCAGACTATGCTGTAAATGATGCTATTGGATAATAATCAAGTTATGATACTACCACAGATGAAGAGGAATGATTAGAGTTCTTATGTTGATTGTGTCAATTGAGTGTTGTATCAACAATGTACTTGTTATAATAATTATGGAGTATATAAGGATTGTATTGTAGTACTATTTCATTAAGGACTTGAGATTGTGTGGAACAAAGAAAAGTGACTCAATAGAAGGTTAAATTTTTGGAAAATATATGGTTGAGAGAAAGATAAACCATAATATGGTTCTGATACCGAGGTAGTGATTTTAGAATAATACATGATTGATTTGGATAAATTATATTGGATATTCTTGACTACCTTGAAGCTGATTAATGATTTGTCTATTCCATCATTGTTGGGGTTTAAAACATTTTTGTATTGATGAAGTATATCCAGCATTCTATATGGAATAAGGGAGCATGAATGTAATCAATAAAGATTATGGTAAATCAGGATGTTTTAGTGTATTAAAAGAATACATGATGAAGGTATTCATATGCTATTACGGGGTAAAAAGGATCTAAATTATGTTTACCTTCCTTATAAATGTTGGACTGTGAGTTTGGACAGAAGTATTTTGGATAGTTCTAGTTTGGATTATTTTGGATTGCCATAAAAGGACAACCCGGAGGTCGGGCGGCAACCCGTCGCGTCCGCAAAGGCTGTGAGACTTGAACCCGCAACCGAAGGGCGACAAGGGTGTATCACCTACCACTGGCCCACGAGATGTCCTGGATTAAATAATGTAGTTTTTTTTAAAAGATCTGGTAGATGAATTATAAATTCATTTATTTTGGAACCCTGTACAAATAGTATAAATAGAAAAAAAATTACATTCTATTATCTTTTAGAGTGAAAGATGAGTTTGTGGTAGAAATTTATTAATGGATAAAACTCTAATTATAAAGTAAGTATATCTCCTTATGATCTTAGCCAATCTCATAAATAAATTCCTCAACATTAATAAAAGGAACTTAGAACAAAAATGTTGTCCTAGATGGTACCTTAAATCATCACTAATTTATGGCTTTGGGATTTTTGGCCTTTTCATAGCCACGTTCTCTACCACTCTCCATCAGATAATTGATGGTTAGATTTCTCTTCCATATCCATATTTTCCTACATGGAACCCTAGTATGTGTTATTTTCGGTAATCTTCATACTTTCCACTCTTTATTTTAAATAGAGGCCTTGTTAATTCATTTTTTGATGTGGGATTTCAACTAAGATATTTTGAAATGTCAAAAATGTGTTATCCTAATACCCTATGTTTTGTTGAACCGATGGTATTTTAAATCATCATAGATTGATGAGTTTAAGGACCCCAATTTCATACTTGTTTGTGATTGATGACCTCAATCACTACCTATAAATATTTACGTTTTTCCTCCAATTATATGTCTCTAATTTCCACCAATGTTCTCCTAATCGAGATCATAATTTGGTGGTGACCCTTTCATTTCTCTTTTCCTCATATTAAGACTAAATTTTAGTAACCCAATTTCCGATGTGGGTTTTCCCACAAATATATTTTCTATTTTCAACCTTTTATTTTCGAAGAACAATTTCAAATTGTGAGGACGCAATTTATTAAAGGAGGGGAGAATGTAACACCCCAAGATTTCATAGTGTGTTATTTCTTCAAAGTAATTCAATAACTTGCACTACACGCAACACTGAGTTCAATCACACCATGACTTAAAAAAAAATCCATTCAAAAGAGGTTATGAATAGTATTATCTAAATTTTAAACTTTATATAATCCTTATAATTTTAGAATCCATATTATGAGTTTCTTAGATATAATGCAAGAACAAATTCATTTTCAGTATTGCACTTTTGTCAAATTTTAATAGTGAACCCCTTTTTAAATACAATATTTTAAACTTTTTGACTAAATGGGGACATCAAAAAATTTAAAATTAAACATCCCAAGCTTCCACTGTACGCTTTCCTTTGAATAATACAATAGCGTGTGTTGTACGCAACTTCGAGTTTTAACACACACCACAACCGATCAAACTAGCCGTTATGAATAGTAATACCTAATTTTTAAAATTATATATATTTTATATTTCAAAATGGACTTCATTTTTGGATTTGGAATATCTAATTTAGCCTAAGGTGAAATTTTGGTACTTTTCGGATAACTTTCATATTTTGATGAATAGTGAAAATTACTAAATTTTAATTAAAAACAACTTTTTTAATCAAAATAATTAATAGTGATAAATTATGAATTTTAGAAGTTTTAAAGTATATTTAGAATATATTTTTTCCATTTAATATAATGTTGGTCATTGGACATAATTTTACAATTAAACCGAACATAAACAAGTGTCAATCTTTTGATAGTTATTATCTCTTAAAAACACGCTTTTTGTTTTGACAACGGGAATTAATTTTAAATTAATTTCTGCCACTTATGTGTTTTGAATTTAGGAAATTGGATTCCATATTTGGAATCAGGATGTTCAAATTGTGTAAATAGGTAACTTTTATTTTTAGACATTTTGAATAATTACTGCGGTAAATATTTTATTTACCATGGTTAAGGGTAAATCCGGTAAATAAGGGTTAAAAAATAATATTATAATAATAATAAATTACCCTAAAACGTGTCTTAACCCTATTGGTTGATACATGGTCGACCATGGGCATATTTGGGTCGATTTTGGGACCCCATGGATCCACTTGTAAGTGATAATGACACTTTATTTTAATTAAGTTAAAATGAATACAAAAATGACACAAGCATATATCTTTTAGAAAAACAATTGTTACATAGGGTTATATATGTTGGATTTTAGATTATAAATATTCATTAGAAAGATAAAAAGATTTACTACATAATTATATTTTATTTATAATTTTTATACATTAAATAATTTATTTTATTTATGACACAATGATGATGCAGTAATTACTATAATAGTGAAAAATTAAAATAATTGATATTATAAATACCCAAATAAATATAATATGAAACTTTTAATGAATTAAACTAATTTTATAGGATAATATGATATATTAGGATTGATTTAATTGACTTTAATCGAAGTAATAAATCTTTTATGAGTTTCACAAAAATCAACTATTGAATAGTGTCAAAATTGACATAAAAGAGTTCTTAAAACAAATATTATATTATTAATTGATATTAAATTCCTAAAAATCTAAGGTTCGGCCCAGATACTTATATCATGATAGGTTCATCATTAATGGACCACATGGGGGTCTCTTGTATGTATATAGTAAGTTTATTAACCATATTATTTAAAAATACAAAGAGACATTGTAAAAGTGAAACTAATTAACTTAGAGTTAATACTTAAAGATAAGGTTAATATAAGTACCCAAACCTGTCTAAATTCTATTGGTTGAGTGGTTTTCGACCTATAACCACCTTAACCTTCGAATGATCAACTTTGGAGCCATTATAAACCGAATATTAATTTATTATAAATTAATATTTCTAGCTTTTCCAAAGGTGCCCCTCACCCCTCTTATAAAAGGTCACTCCTCCTTATCATTTATTCACACCTTCAAAGCCTTTTGGTTCGGCCAAACTCTTCCCATATACTCTCCCAACATCCCTCACTACAACCTAGAGTCCATAGTTTGATCAGAAAGACAACCTAAGGAGCCCTTTTGATCAAATCAAAAGGAAGAACCCGAAGAAGAGGTAATGTTTTCACCACCCCTTTTCAAGTTCCTTTCTTCTTCCACTTCTTCTTTATTTGTTCTTACCATTCTAAAATAATAACTCCAGTATCTTACATATACTGTGATGTTATTATAAATATGGTACAACCATATTCAGTATTCTATCCACCCTTTGAATAACATGTCACCATACGTGCGTACGTACGGCTTACCGTCTCGACGTCGTGGTGTAATTGTTATTCAATATATTATTATTTGGATGGATATAATAATGATGTGTAACTCATGTAAATAATAAATATAACATTTTAATGATTCTTTATATATGATATAACATCCATTTATATATTATTTTAATATCAAAAGAGTGATATTTTCGCTCGTGCGTACGTACGGACTACCGTCTCCACGAACACGATGAGATTCATTCTCCATCGTATCCATTCAAGTATAATTATCATTTGATGATTTAAAAATTATGTTTAAGGACTTGATATCATTCTGGATATGAATAAGATACAACAAACATGGCTTATGTAACAAAACATATAAAAGAAAATGAGTAAGTTAACACCCGAAACGACGATAATTCTAAGATATTATTAACAAATCAATGTTAAAAGATCATATATGATATCATATTAATATATATGATTCTTGTATAATTTAATAACAATTATTTCACCATTATATAGGAGGTTAACCTACCCCAACCAAGGAAAAGTACAAGGTAAGGGTTTATTTCGCAATCTCTTCATTATCCGAGGTTGTTTATACGTAATTATCTACTGGGACCTCGTTATCATCCACGTCCATGTTTCTTCAAAATATATTTCAAAACATTTTTAATATTTAAAAGAATATGGGTTAAAGTCATTTATACCCTTGTTTGACTTTTTATAAGAGGTTTATAAGGGAATCTTTCCGTCGTTTTCCAAACAAGGTGCTTTTTAACCTTTTCGACAGAATTAAGATAAGAATGTTTTTTTTAACTTATACGGCGGGTGCGGTTATTTTCCGCCGTTATAAAATCGTCAAAGCTTATCTTAGAAGCTTATAAGAATATTTTCAAGAAAATGTTTTATTTTATATGGCTCTTAAATGATTTCAAAAATAGAAAGAGTTATTTCTCTAAAAAGTGTTTTGATTTCATCTATGTCAACATCCTTTGACGGATTTTACGCTTATTTGAAGTTGATTTATTATGATACAAAACTTCTATATTGTATTGAAGGTTTTGTGATATGTTTGACTGTGGATGTTCTATTTTTATACCATTCATAGTTTATGGTGAAATTATTGACATTTCGTATGCTAGTTTTAATACGAATGTTTATGTTATGTTTAAACCTTTTCATATGGGAATGCATTGGACTTAATATGTGACGGGTGGAGCCCGCTATAGCTCCTCGATGCATCGGTAGGTCTCATGAGACAAACTAGTGTCTTGGCACAAGGCCTTGACAAAATCTTATTTGTAGTCTTGGCACGAGGCCTTGGCTATGTGGTTACGATAGTCTGACATTATGCATTCCATCATTATGAAAGTGGTTATTGATTTTGCATGTGATTATTCGATTAGTAGAATAACCATGTGAATAAGTAAATGGCATTATCTCATTTTATTTATGCCATACTATGTAAAAAGTTCAAGTTTAAAAGGATTTTTTTTAGTTATACATTGCCTTAAATGTTTATTCTTATTTATGAAAGTTTCCGCTATATTGTTATCCTTACTGGGCATTTGAGCTCACCCCTTTTCTATGTTTTATTTTTCACAGGAAGTGAAGAAGTAAATTATGAATGACCTGTAGGGATATTATGAGGGGATATGAGTGTGGATTATGGAGACAATATGTTGTTGTAGTAGTTTATCATTTTATGATGTAATGTAATACTTATGAATATATCTAGTGTTTCCAAGACTACTAAACCAATCGGTCTTTAGAGATTTGATCTTTCTTGTGATCATACCAATGTTATGTAATAATGCACCGACTCTGGGTAACTGGGGTCGGGGCGTTACATCCACCATGACATGACCTAATTCAACTAAACTGCTCCAAATTATATGATGTGAATCCCCCATATCACCTCATTAAAATATTAGTTAATGATCAAATTTAGAAAAACCAAATATTGGTCCAGTCGTAACCCATACCACCATAGCACAACCATATATGTGTAAAGGCATAAAAATCCCATCCTCTAGGCCTTTACATTGAAATGAAGATGACATTACAAAAACTACACTATCATAATATTCCTTAGAATCAAACTCCTAGTGTTTTCTCGATGAAAAATAAGGCCACATCTTGAAGTGCATCCATGAAAAATCCAAATATTCCTAGGTCTCCCCCAAGTTGCAAACCTAAGACCACATGTCATGAGTAATCCATGAAAGAATCATTCATGTTGTGACTCATTATGCTTCACCATAAATGAACTATGTAAGATTCATTCCTTCAACTTCATAGTAATATGTCATGTCATGACACACCCCCTCCACCCCATGAAATCACAAAAATAGAGCCACTCCTACAAGAATCCACCCCTCTTACACTATGACCTGAATGGAAACTCCATGAACACCTTCTTCTAATATATTTTCTAGATCTAATAAATAAAAATCTTCCTAAAAACTCTTCACAAAACTTTCAACACTCAAAGTTCACAAAGGAATAGGAAAAATGGTTTTGAGTCATTACAAAATGCATATAATTCATTGCTTGGTGTCCCTCTTAACATTTTCATACTTGAAACCACACTATCATGTGAAGAGATTCCTTACGGCCTTATGTCATGGAGCTCCTACAGGGCACCACCACACTAATAGTAACATTGTGGTACCCTTCATGTTGACCTTTCGATGCCAATGTGTCTCCTCATGGATCCCCTAGAGATAAAACATGACGCAAAACTACAAAAAATGATCCTCATGGAGTGCTTCATAGTGCACTTAACTTACACTATAGAGCTCCCCACAATGCACAAAACATCTACCCAATGTTATTTACTACTAGCTTACTCACTATCCCACATTGGAAATTTGAGTGGGTAGGGATTTTTAAAGTATACAAGAGCACAATCCAACTCATGAATCATTAGTTCACAAATACCTACCATTGTCAATCACCACATACTATAATATCACTCAAGGACCTCCTTCAACCTGATCTCCCTGCACTAATCCCTATTATGTCGTGTTATCATCCACATGCCCAAAAGACCAATATTTGAGGATATATAGGTCTAGTATCCCAAATAATCAAATTAATGACCCAAAATACCAATTTTGATGAGTAGTTCCACTGATACAATACCTCACTATAATACTTACTATAGTATCTGCACTATTACAGTTCCACAGTGCTTCCATAGTGGCTGCATTGTTGTACTATACCAGGTGGTATTATAACTCTATAGTAGGAATTGTAGCACCATAGTGGTATTGTAGTAGTACTACTCACCACGGGGGGATTTTAGCTAAAAATAGGCCTTTGATCCAAAATAGGGCTTTCAAGCCATGGGGCCTTCGAGGTCTCAAATTGTAATAGGTTGGATGTGGAGTGGGTCAACCCTTAGAGAGTGGTGTAGATGGTCCTTGTTATCCTAAGGGTGTGTGAGTTATTTCCTTAAAACCTCCAGAAAATTAATAAATTAATAAATTAATACTAATTATATTATAAATAAATATTAATTATATTCTTTATTATTTATAGTAGTTACATATTAATTTATACTATTAATATATATTAATTATCAATTATTTTTTAATTTTATTATTAATTATTCTAATTTGAGTACATTATTAGTTTTTTAATATCCTATAGGTTACAAGTAAAGGAAATACTGACACACCCTTGGGATAGCAAGGGCAGGCTACACCCTCTCTATTGGTTGACCCACTACATAACTGGCCTATTACAATTTAATGGCCCAAAGGCCCTAGGGGTTGAAAGATGTACTTTTTAGCCTAAAGGCCCCTTTGGTGAATAATACTACTATAATACATTTTTCCTACTATAGTGATATAGTGTCTACTAAGGTACTAAAAAAATCACTTATACCCAAATTTGAACTCGTATCTATTCGCTGTTGGTGCAACACTCAGTACCACGGGGCGACTAGTGCATCAGTTAAATGAATTTTGGGTTACAATGTTTTGACAATAACCATGCCATGCCTTTCTTGGGACAAACCTACTATGTTTATGTCCTTCATCCCCAATTAATTTGGATAATTTCAGGACTCAAACCTACATCGGTTCCCATACAATGAGGAGTGGTCTCCTTAAAAAATTTTAATTGAATTATATTATTTATAATTATAACTTATTTATTAATTTGATTACTAATTATATTATTAATTCATAATTAAATTAATAATAAACATAATAACTAATTACTTTAAAAATATATTATTAATAATTATTAATTATATATTTTTATTAAATTAGTAATCAATTAGTTGGTTTTAATTATTATTCATATAAAAATTTAATGTAGTTGGCGTGGTAGCCAAGTGGTTAACACACCCCATAAGCCTGCATGAAACCTAGGATCAAAATATTAGTGGAGGAATATTTTAGGGTTACTATAGCAGTACTATAATAGGTACTGTAGTGGTACTATAGTAGCCCTAACTATTTATCCATTTGGGCCTTCGGGCCA
Source organism: Viscum album (assembly GCA_963277665.1). Taxonomy (NCBI): domain Eukaryota; kingdom Viridiplantae; phylum Streptophyta; class Magnoliopsida; order Santalales; family Viscaceae; genus Viscum; species Viscum album. The sequence goes on along the minus strand of OY728126.1, from coordinate 825,296,978 downwards.
CCGGTTTGGGCCTACTTTCCAAAGGGCCATCAGGCCACCCAAGGCCTTCCGACCATAGGGACTTTGGGCCACCAAAGACCATAGAGTAGCCCAATAATAATAGAAAGAGTAGGTTCTAGAAGAGTATTAGGAGAAAGTAGAATCCACCATAGCAGAGCTAACCAGATTGGAATAATTAGAGGGTATAGAAATTTCCATCGGTTCCAGGTATTGTGCAACTATGCATGGGGAAATACTAGCTGATCCATAATACGAGGTGGGGAGCAAGACACATTAAATGATGAAGATGTTGGGGAGGGGAATTTCTTAGGTAGTTTGGTTAGGCCTTCAGGTCATGTAATGGGCATTGTGCCTCTGGGCCTTCTGGTCATGTATTGGGCCTTATACCATTGGGACTACATGTCATGTAATTGTTCCCTCTCAACCAAGTTAAAAAGGGGATTATCCAAAAACAAAATCAAGGGCTTCAGGCCATTCAGGTTATATAAAAATTTAATTACTAATTTAATTAGTCAAAATTATTTATTAAATTTTTATTTAATTATTAATTATATTATCATAAATAATTATATTTAATTATATATAAATATATTTTTTATTAATAATTATTAATAATTTTAATTATATGTTTAGGCATTATTATTAATAATGAATTATTAATAATATTATATTGTTATTTCAATGTTCTAGATAGGGGGAGTCTGAATTCCAAATGGAAAACCTAGAAATAAAAAAAAGAAGGACTCCCCTATAAAAGGTACTGTTGGATAGTGGTTAAGGGGTGTAATATTTTTGAAATAATTTATTCAAAATAATGTAGAATAATAAAATAGGTAAAAACTGTTTTTATTTTTTATTACACATATATAAATATATATATATAACAAAAAAAACAAAATAAGAAGGTTCCATCTATTTAAAAATGACAATTCATATTCTTTATTATCATTCTAAAGAAGGTACTGTAGTATTCGATGCCCACCCTTCGATGAAAAAACACACCAATTCCAGGAAATAGTTTCTTGAAGTCCCTTTTTTTGGGATTTTTTTTCATTATACGAATAAATTTTCCATTTTATGTTATTTAATTTTTTTTTTTCAAAAAAAGTTAATCCCCCTTTTTCCACCTTAGTACTCTTTTTTTCCAAATTCTACATGTTTACGTAATTTTAATCACACCTTTTTTTAAGTACACTCTATTTTGTCTCTTTTTTACATGCATATATTGATCCCCATCTCATATGTTAAAACCAATGTTCCACCCCAAAATGAATTATAATTATCAAATAAAATAGCATCCTTCCTTTTCATACATTATTATTACATAATTTTTGAGACTAATAAGATAATAATAATACAATCTAAGGATCAAATAGTTTAGTATCTTGGGAAAATTAGTTCCATAAATCACTTTTAAATAATAAAACATAGAAATAATTTAATTCCTTATTCATTATACTCTTAATGTTCTCATGTTATCATTAGTACATCTAATAATCCGATGATATACATTAAAGAAATAGGTGATCTAAAATCCTAGTAAGGGGAGGAATAAAAGTGAAGGAACATGAGACATGAAATAGTTTAGACGATGGGTCAGCATAATCATAGTCATGTTAGTGTAAGAAAAGGATCATCATAAAATTCATAATTAATTTGTTTTTAAAAATTTAATAGAATGTAGAATATTCATTATAATGAAACATCACAACATAGTGGTTAAATACCACAAATAGATATGAACAAAGCTAACATCTTCTTCATGCACAACATATGTACATTTATAATAATATAATAATTGTGAAAAACATTGAGCATCATGATCATTCATAATACACATAATATCTTGATATATATCAAATTACTCAATGAATTAATGGGATATATAATTTCAGGCCCACTTTCAACATAATAAAATGTTTATAATATTGCATGCCACATAGAAAGGAAACATATAACAATCACAGTCATGAAATAAAATCATGGAAAATAATATGTTTATAGAGGTTATATAAAGAATAATTTCATTAATAACCATTGGGTTTTCCAAATGAATAAGTGAAATCATATTTTTTTCATAAAACATCATCATTCTTTAGTGGATAAGAAACAACTCGAGAGGAGTCAATGAAATGTTTTAGAAATTAAATTGTCTTTGAAGGTATTTATAATTAGATTACATTGAAAAGGTAGAAAAATGTATATACAGATAAAGATAAGGTAAATAACAGGGAAATTATACTTTAATTATATTATAGAAATATTCATTGGGAAAATAATATGAAATAGGCGATAACCCAAAAAGAAAGAGTTGAGTTCATGAATCCCCTTAGCTTAAATCTCGTTATGTTTCATATCATTTACACCTACTTTATAATAAAATTATCTTTGTTAAAAAATGAAACTAGATTGATTTATGTTCATTGACGTCAATATTTATCTATTATAATTATTGGATTCTTATTTTATAATACTCTTTGTTAAACATACATTGTTTTGATGCCATCGTTTTTTAAATTATCTCTTATTGTTTCAAATTCATTATTATTTTTCAATAAATTAGTAAAATCAATTATATAATATTAAAATACATGTAATTACATATTTATATATTATATATAATTCATACTAACAATCCATGAATTTGGTGATAAGATGAGAGTTGGCAATATCCTCATAGGCAGTTATCCAATCATTAACAGAACATTATAAAAAGGGGAAGAAAGGTAAGTATGAAATATAAATATGTTAAAAATATAATCATTATATTATATTAAAATCAAAAATATAATTTTAACACACTACTTAATTAATCTTATAAGTTTCTGGTTTTAAAGGAATAGAGAAAATGAGTAAGAGAAGAGGAAAATGAGAAGAAATGTTGATGAAACCTTACCCTCTTCTCAGTGTTTCATCTTATCTACGACACTAAAATCCATGAATTTTTGGATTTGAGTGAACATAGAACATCCCGAAGGATTATAAGGGTATTAATAGAGGTAATATGGGTAGAGTTTTGGATTTGATAAGTTGGGGAGAATTTGTTTTCCAAGGAGAGGGAGAGGGGGTATTTATACTCGAAGAGAGGGTTTTTTTCATTAAAATATTGGATAAAATAAAATTTCCATGGTAACCATTATGATAGTGGTATTATTTGAATTTTTAAGTCATATTTAAATAAAATAAAATGTTTTTATGACCTTTAAGGATTTCCAAAATTGTATACTTTCGTTTATTAAAAAGGAAAGTGTAAAAATGAAAAATTGGTATTTTAAAATTTTGATTGGTTTACTAATATTTTTTTTCCTTTTCCATAGTGTTTTTTGTTGGAGAAATAAATCTATTATATTAGGATAATCCAAATTTTTCCATAATAATTTTAATAATTTCTATTTTTTTCCCGATTCTAATATTTTTTATTTTCTCGAGTTTAATGTTTTTTACTAATGTAAGGATCTCGATTAATAAAATAAAATTTTGTTTGTTTTTTATGTGTTGTATGTGTATAATATTATACAATATAATACAAATTTATTCAAAAAAAATATAATTTATAATGTTAGGGACATTAAATTCTTCACCCATTTTTAAAATTTATCCCCAAAAATTTCAACTCATATTCTTAGTTGTGAATAGATATGGGTATATTTCTTTCATTGTTTCCTCAGGTTCCCATGCCACCTATTTCGATTTATGGTTCTAACACAACACTTTGAAAGTGTGAGATATTTATTTTCATATAATATTGTATCTATGGTCCAAGATCATCATTGTTTTCTCCTCATAGAATAATTTATGCTCTAGTTTTACCATGCAAGAACCTCATATTTTAAAAGAAGAACATAATGTTTAATATCATATACAACACGTTACACTAAACTTAAACGACCCGTGAAATATATTACCATTATAACCTAGCCATTAAATTAGCACGTATAAATAGTATTAAATAATTTATGAAATGTATATATAAAGTTTATATTAAATATTTTTTTATAAATGCTTAATAACTACAAACTCAATTTTTAATAAAGATATTTTATTCAATAAAAAATATGTTTCCTTCAAAAATAAATTTTATTTTATTTCATGAGAAAATATTATAATTAATTTATGGATATCTTTGAAATTTTATTTTATAAAATTAAAATATTTTTTTAAATCATCATATCAAAATTAACCTAGGGTTTATTTTTTGTATTTTTCTGAAATGTTTGATTTTTTAGTGAATAGTGAAAATTACCGATTTTTCAAATACTGACATTTCTTTTCATTAAATAAAGTAATATAAAATTTGTATAATAATTTGGATTTTATATTAAAGAAAAATATAAAACATTTTATTTATAATAATCTAATTAATTTCATTTGAATAATCAATTTCATGATTTTATTATAAGTTTATTTTTATGCTTAAAAACATATTTTTTACAAATTATTTTTTAATGCATAAAGTTATCAATTTTAATTATTTAAATAAACGATTTTAAGTAAATATTAAAATTAAATTAATTTATTATAAAAATATATATATATACTAATTTAAATTCATATAATAATTATTTCTAGTCATAGAGTTAATATAAGATCATATATTTTTTGAAAAATGCATTTCTTGAAATACTGTTTTTCGACATGTTTTACAGGTTTAATTTTAAAGTAAATTTTGAAAATTATGTAAATTGAGTTTTATGAATATTTATTTAATATTTTATATTAGAATAATTAATGTTAAATAATAATTTTAACTTAATTTTTTATCATAATGAATAGTAAAAGCAATAAAAATTTGTTATCGTGATTAATATTAAAACTGATTTACTGAGGGTTAAACTAAAGATTTAAAGGGAGCAACATGTTTAAAAAATTATTATTATTTAATTTTGGACATGTTTATAAACATTATCACCCCTAAAATCCATTATTTATTAATTTTAGAGGCACATAGATTGAGAGTGACTTCCCATTATTGAATAGTTTTGGGTATTTACAAAAAATTCCACTCCTCCTCAACTATAAGGGGTCACCCACTCCTATAACTTATTCACACCTATAAAGAAATTTTTATCTACCATAGCTTAAAAAAATATCTCCCCAACATCCTATACACATTATATATCTTCAGGTCTACCTATAAGACCAACTTTAGGGTCCTTAATAAGAGATCCAAATGAGGTTCTTCTAAGCGAAGGTCGTCTTCCCTGAGATCCTTTTATTTAATTATTATTTTTACACACTAAATTATGTATTAAAAATCCAAATATAATAAAATAATTATATCTAATATAATTATAGGATATTATATTTATGTCAGAATATTTTTCTGTCTCTTCTTTCATCAAATTGGAAAGGAAACCATCATTCGTTTGTATGAAGGACTACTGCCTCACAAACCGATGTAATTGATTTTACATAATCACCTCTAAAAATATTTCATGGTTATGGATTTAATGTTTATATAGGATATATATTAAATATTAATCATTATATAAAATTAACAATTCATTCACATTCTTACCTTTCCATCTATTGAAAAATGATAACATTATTTGTTTGTACGACAGACTACCGCCTAGCGAAGCGATGTGATTCATTTTTTGCTACCGCATCACATGAATTGTATACGTAATTATATTTTAAAAAATTATATTATATTAATTATATAATTATAATTCTGTAAATATAAAATAACATTTATCTTATTTCCATTATGATCATTGAAAAATGGAAACGTTACTCATGCGTACGTATGACCTACCATCTCTAGGATTGTAACATACTTCATTTTTCAAAACCATATTTCATGGTTGGTTTTAAAAGTATAAATAATTTATAAAATTATAATTAATTTAAGATTATTATTCTATATATTATGTAATAAGGACCCCTTTGACCATAGTCAACACACAGATTCCAATTTGAAATGATGAACTGAGCATCCTCAAATCATTTGATGTGGACATAACTGAATATGTAATTAAGTATTTAATTAAAATAAATGAAGTAAATGGTTTAAGTTTAAGGTATTAACCCTATAAAATTTTCACTATAATACTAATAATTTATATAAGTTTATTATACTGTAGATACATGACATACACCACAAGTCTGGACTCAAGGTAAGGGTTTTGTCTCAAAACTTCCTTCTTTGAGACACATGTTATTTTATGCACCTATTTTTTTTAAATTGTGTACATAATACCCCTTTACATATTATATCATGAATAATTCATAATTAATTATATTTTTAAGTTACAATTCATTTACTTCAATCATGGTAATTACTATTCAAAGTTACCAAAGTGATAATGGTTTATATTTTAATCTCAATTTAATAGGGATTGTTTATGCTTGAATTTACATTGTAAGAAATTATTTTATCATTGTATAATAAAAACATTTAATTTATTATCATATGGTTATTCATGAAATTTTCAAGTAAAATTACCATTATACTCTCTTTTTTACTTACAATAATTGAGAATATTTTTTAAAGAAAAGTTGACTTTATTTATCTCTTCAGTCAAAAATACCTTTTCTTCCATATACATGATTTATAAAAATATTTTCAAGAATATTTTAAAAATATAAAATTATTTATTAAATATTTTTTTACCCATGTTTTAATTTTTAAAAAATGGTTTGAAATGAATATTATTTTCATTTTCTGATTGAGGTACTTTTTAACCTCTTTACAAAATTGTGAAAGGAATGTTTTTTAACGTATAAAACATGTATGGAATTACCCAAACTCAATAACACTAAATTATTTAAATATTAATTTATAATTTTCCATGGTTATTTTTACATAACTTTTATATATAATTTTTTGTTAATTTTTAGATTTTTGAGAAGTGATTTTAAAATGAAATGGGTATTTTTCTCAAGAAATATTTCAGGTAATTTTTTAATGACATTTTCACTAACAAAGACTACCTTTGATTTATGGATTGATTATAAATTATGTATATATGTCTCAAACATATATACCTATATTATTCTAAATTAATTTTATAGGGAAATACATGCCTTATGTTCTTCTCTGAAATTCCTTTATTATAAAATTTCCTTTGAATATGATATGAGACAAGATTATACAACCCATTTTATTTTCATGGAAGATTATTATGTTTAGGCCTTATGATTTATTTCAATTTTGTGGTACACATAATCATGAAAATTTTATGATAGGTGTACTAAATAGTTCTCCAATGCATTGGGTATAGATTTAGTCTAATGAGGCATCATGTATGGGATTAGGGATTAAACCTAATACATAATGGGACTTTTTCCCCATGTGATATTGTTTAGGAAGTTAGGCTTGACACATGTTTATATCATGTTATATATTTATATTACATTTATTATGACTCAATGATCTTATGATACCATAATATTTATGTTATGATCCCATGTGATTAATCACGTGCCTTCTCTTTCATGATATCATGTTATACCTTTGACTCCCACGTTATGTTCCCTTATCATTTTTATTCTTTAAATGGTATTTTTAGCTTACCCATTTTTTATGTACTTCCATAGGTTATCCCATAAATTTTTAGGAGCTCATAATGATTTAGGAACTCATTATAGAGAATAAAATAAAGGATTTTTATTTAAGTCTCAGTTTGATGTGTTATAAACCTTGTCTTCCAAACACACTAGGCCCCATGATATATGGGTTGTAATTTATAGATTTTTATATTAAAAATTATATAATAATGTGTGTAAAAGTTTTGGGTTTCTATAGTTGGTATCAAATAAAATAATGGAAACCAATACTTAGGAACTCTTACATGTGAGAATTGGGTTTTGAACAGCTCTCTTCCTAAAGGATTTATGAGGAAAGGATTTCCACTAGGGATGGTAGTAATAGTCTTGCCTAAGAGGTGCGGCCACCCACAGAGTGCTATGATAGGTATCAATTATATCCCATTGGTAATAATTCTAGACCAATGCATTTGGTATCAGATCAAGGTCTATTGGGATTTGTACTAGAATACTTTAGTGAAAAACCTACAAAAAAGTATAAGGATAAGACTAATTATAGGAAAAAATCCTATAGTTTTGGTGACGTTTAGAGAGAGTGGTTTCCAAGTATTTACATCCCTATCTAGATACTACAAGTGTATGTGTATCTAATATAGTTGTACCTAGGGGTAATAAATCCAAAAAGAGTGAATTGGTCTTTAAATTTATTATCACCTGGTGAACAATAATGGGCCATGTTGCACACCTTGTTTGGAAATCCCATGGGATATGTTTTGAAAATTCACTGACTCTTTATGAACCATTATTAGGGACTTGAATAGATTATAATCATGTATTACCTAGGTTAAACCTAAAGTATATTGGGTTTAAAATTATAATGTTTATCTAAAATTTAAGGCCATAAATACACATTTTTAGGTTTTAAGTTATAGGATTCTAAGATGACTCTGTGTATTTTGGGAGACATTTATGGTAATATAACCATTGGGTTTAGTCTGGGTTTAATAATAATAATTATTTGAGGAATAATTCATTTATATTTTATGTATATAAGTTTAATCATATTGGTAACCTTTAGGCTTTATCCTATCTTTGATGTTAAGGTAATAATATTCAATTAAGATTATTTGAATTTGTGTGAAAAATAAGCTGTATAGAAAATGTTAGTGGTTATAAACTGAGTTTATGATTAATGTTATTTTGAGGATATTTATCGTATTTTTTGGAATGTTATAGGAATTGTATTAATATAGTTTTATAAAAATAACAACCCACATGATGGGAGAAAACTCATCATATCCGACAAGGACACATGGCTTCAACCCACAACAAAAGGGTGACAAGGGTGCATTGATTACCAATGGCCCATGTGATGTATTTGTTATTATGAAATTGTTTTTATTTAAATATTTTTATGGATAAATATTAAGTTGATTTCTGGAACACACTTCAGGATCAAATATTTTTGAATTTTTAGGACTTTTATGTGATTAAGGATATTTTGGGAAATGTTTCATTGGGTTGATGTATATATAAGCCTTGGGTATAACATGTGATTTAACATGAAATATTATTTGAGAATAACACAATTAAATCTTTAAATATTTTGGTTATTTTGGATATATGGGTTTTTAGTTACGTAATGATTTAAGTTAAACTTTGGATTTGAAGTTTAATATGATGGTGTATTCATTTTGGGGATTATATTAGCTTATACTTAACATTTATGGTTTTTTGTTAATTTATAAATACATGAGTAATATCTTGATATCATTTTGTGGAATTTTGTGATCCATTAGATGTCCATTTTAGCACTTCAAACATAAACAATTAATATTTAATACTCATGATTTGGAGAAATATAAGATATTATGGTGAAAAATGATTAAAGGAAAAAAATTATAATTTTCAATTAAGTTTATTTCCTTATGTTCTATGTCTATATGGTAAATGGATACATCAACTTTAGAAAAATGATCTTGAAATAATAATGTTATTCATTTTCAATAAATTTATGGCCTCTTATCTCTTAAAAAATGGGTATAAAATTATCTCCTAAGTGGATATTCTATTAAAATCCATTTTTCTCTTCTCACCAATTTTATTGTTATCCAGAAGCCTAGTTTCATGTCATTTTAGATGAGATTTTTATTTTCATTTCCCTATTTTTAAGAGGAAGTTTTATTAACCCTTTTTACGATGTGGGTTTTCCACAAATGATTTTTTGATTTTCAAACCCTTGATTACTAATAATAAGTTAAACTTTCAAGGATTCAATTTATTATAAGTATTAGAATATAAAACCATGAGAATTTAAAATAATAACATAATGTTCAATAGTGTATATGTATGCAACAGAAAGCTTAATTAACCCATGGAATATATTACCATTATAAAATGGATGTTAAATTGGTGGTATGAATAATATTAACCAATTTATGAAATATATATAAAAAATGGTCCAAATTAATATAAATTTATTGATAAATTCTTAATAAATAAGAACTCAACTTTTAATAAGGATATTTTATTCAATAAAAAATATCTTCCATTCAAAATTGATTTTTATTAATTTTTTTGAGAATTTAGTATAATTAATTTATGTAAATTTTAGAAATTTTATTTCATAAAAATAACATAATTTCTGAAATCAACATTTAAAAATTAACTTAGGGTGAAATTTGGGGAATTTTCTGAAATGTTGGATTTTTCACTGAACAATAAAAATTATCAATTTTTCAAATAATGACATTTTTCCCCAAATAAATAAATTTAAAAGTTATATTATATTTATATTTAATATTTAAGTGAAACATGAACCATTTTATTTTAAATAATCTAATTAATTTCATTTGAATCATCAATTTTCATAATTTTAGTATAAGTTTATTTTTATGCTTAAAAAAATGGTTTTCTGAAAACTATTTTTAAATGCATAAAGTCAAACATTTTAATTAATTAAGGAACTATTTATATTAAATTACTATTTTATAAATATATTTATATGAATTTAAATTTATAAAATGTTGATTGCTAGTCATAGAGTTAATATAAGATCATCTATTTCTTGAAAAATGCATTTCTGGAAAAACCATTTTTCGACACATTTTGTGGGTTTAATTTTTATTTAAATATTAAAAATTATATGAATTGAATTGGATATAATGGATTAAATATTTCGAGTCAGAATAATCAATATTATATAATAATTTTAGATTAATTTTTTATCATAATGAATTGTAAAAGAGGTAAAAATCTATTACCACAGTTAATGTTAACACCAATTTACTAGGGGCTAAACTAAAGAGGCAAAGGGTGTAATATGTTTATAAAAGGTTTATTTTTTAATTATAGAGGTTTTTATAGACCATATAATCCATATAATATATTATTTATCATTTTTTAAGTCACTTGTAATGAGAGTGACTTCCAATTATTGAATTATTTTGGGTATTTACAAAAATGATACTCCACATCAATTATAAAAAAGCACCCCTCCCATAACATATTCACACCAATAATTCTATTTAGATCTACCAAAAAAAAAATATCTCTCCAACATACTTACACACATTCCAGGGATTTGTTTTCCCACAATACCAACCTTAGTGTCCTTAATAAGAAAACCAAAGGAGGTTCTTCAAAGCAAAGGTAATCATCTCTACTAAAATCCTTTATTTTTTACTTCTTGGTTTCCACTTCAAATTATATATTAAAAATTAAAATTAAATAAAAATTGTAAAGACCCGGGAATTCCTTGTAATTTTTTTTAATTAAATGGGAATTTTTCGAGTCTGTGAAAATTGACGGCGCGTGATTCCGAGGCCCGGTGTGACTGTAATCAATTTCTAAACTATTGTCTAGGTACGTTTAGTAAACGTACGAGTGTGTTTTTATAAATTTTGAACCGGTGCTCGGAATTGAAAACCGAGGGCACTGTTGAACTCACAGAGCCCGTATTCACTTAAGAAGACTTTCACCTTGATGACAGTTGGTCGAGGGTGAAAGTTAATTTTTGGCTTAACCTCCCATGAGAGGTTATGGTAGTGGGGTACACCCGAACCTAACCTCCCATGAGAGGTTATAGTGTGGGGACTACCCGGGACTAAACCCCCCATTTAATTGAGGAAAACCTCTCAACTCCCTCTTAAATGAGGGAGAACCTCTTGACCTCCTCCACCTTTATTGTGCCAACACGCATGCCATTAATGTACCAACCAAGTGTTTAATTATCCTTTTGTAATTTTATGCCAATGACTTAATATATTTTATAATCTATTATTATTGGTTACTTATTATTTTGTTGGAAAAGTAGGAAGAAGATTTTGAGAGAAAATCTCTTATCAATGAAGAACTAGTTTCTAAAACGAAGAACGAAGAACACGTTCTTCCAATGAAGAACTCTGACATGGAGTGTCTTCGACTTCTTCCTTGGAAGCAACCGACGTGGGATGTCTTCGATGACCGAACTTTCCTCCTTATCTTCGTCAATGAATCGAAGCACGAGCTTAGGATTAGAAGTGTGCGACAGATGCGAAGAACGATGACAACTCCGTCTTCTTTCCCGCGACTCCATCGACAAAAAACGAACAAAGGTAGGGTTTTAATTTTATTTAAGTATGATTTATTCCCATGTTCTTCCTTTCTTTCAAAACGGAGAACGAGGATGTTTTCCTTTTACAGGAGGGTTGTTGTGCTTTGTTCTTGTGAGCCAATTGCTATCACCCTAAATGTGGAGGGCGTGGACCAAACCAACTTGGTCTGACCCCTTCGTCGATCTCCTTTGTGGCATTCTTAGAAACGGAGGAAAGCGGCGTAAAAGGCGACGAAGGTGACGAAGGCAATGACCGCGCTACCTGGGGCTTCCGTGACCCACACCGCCCCCACGACGCACCAGCGCCCCTGGCGAACTGGGTCCACTACCCCGGGCCACAACACGCTACCCGCACCCTGGCTGTGCTGTCCCCGTCCAAACCGGCCGTGCCCTCGTAGCACTCCGGACAAACTGGCCCCTCGCGGTGCCCTTTCGGGCCAAGCCGCCCCGGGCTGGGCCGAGCTGCCCCGCACCCTTGCGGCTCATCGTGGTTCCTCGCGGCCTACTGGGCTGGGCCCAGTGGGTCGGAATGAACCTAATGGGATGGCCCACCCAACGTTCCGGGCTAGTCCCAACGGGTTAGGCTGGGTCGACCCGAACCGGGTCGGTCCGACCAGGTCGGACCGGACCCAGGCCCACTACAACCCTTTACTTTCTTTTGGCCATATCTTTAGCACCGAATGTCCATTTGAAGAACCATGAGCGACACTGGTAATCTTCGATCATGACGGTCCCTTTGAGTATACCCCCTAGAGTTTGGGGTTTAGTTGAGATACGGTCATGTTGGATCGTGCACGAATCAAACTAGGCCCTTGGGACTAAATGGCTAACAACTCACATACCGGGCGTCTGATTGACGTTCCATCAGTTGCATTGAGAGCCCTATGACATGTCAGACCTTTGGGATACTTCTTCATGGGACTTTGTGGCAGTTGGATCAAAGAATAGTAGCTTGGGGAGCGGATCTTCCGGAGACGAGTGAGATTTTTTGCAGGAACCTACTAGCTGGCTGTGACTTGACGAATGCTGAACGATTGACTTAGAGTGACTCGACTAGCCCTGTAGGGAGCTCCTGGTTGTTGAGGAAGACCCCCAACGGAGGAACTCTTGGTTGTGGCGGCAGACCCGCGGTACTTGACAGGAGGAGTACATCTGCAGGCTATGAGGGGGAGCACCAGGTTGTGGCGGCAGACCCACGGTGGGTAGCTTCTCTGTGTGACGCAGCTGACCCACAATACTCGACAGGAGGAGTACCTTAGCAATCCAAGGTTAGTGGGAAGCGCCTCTGTATGATGCGGCAGGCCCACTGTACTCGATAGAGGAGTTGTTCTCCAGCAGCTGAGGTTTCGATAATGAGAATGAAATCCTGGTTGAGCTGAGTCAGTACTTTTGTGTTTTCCTCATGATTGAGATGGATCACTTGATAACTTAAGTATATGTATGGACATATACCTAATTAAGGCTATCTATTGTTTTAATACTTTGTGGTTTATCGTTGTTGGATTTTGTGAGACCTTGAGGGTCTCGGGGTCCCTACGGTGTATCATTATACTCACCCCTGCACGAGCAGTGCCCGCACATCATTGTGTTCGATGTAGATGATGGACAGCGTTGACTGAGGCTGAGAGTAGTAGGACTGGACGGTACCCAGAGGAGGACCTTACAACAATTTGGTACGTGGAGGAGACTTACGGACGTGGAGTTCTGAGGAGGTTATCTGTACCTACCCTTCAGGTCGGAATCCCGGAGGATGACCCAACAATAGTTTTTCCTTTATCCAGTTTTACTTGTACTTCTAGTTCCTTGTACTTTACAGTTGGGTTTGTATTTCCGACCCCTTTTACTTTTCATCACTATTTTGTTATACAATTTACTTAGTGTTTTTTATCTAGCTGTTTGCTCTATTGTGTGCGTTTATAGGTTATAAAGGAAATTCCTTCCTAGTTTTAGGAAATTACACCTTTTGAGATAGTTTCCAGTCCCTGGCCAATGGAAGGCGGCCTTGGGGTAGTCATGGCATGGGCCCTTGGGGATGGGTTGTGACAAATTGGTTTCAGAGGAGTCGGTTCTACTGTATAACTTAGGACTATGATCTTTTCTGTGAAGCAATAGTGTTAAGAGTACTGAGTGTGGTTTTCAGTTCAGGGAGTCCAGTGTTCGTGCGGCAACCGACGTATCCATACACCAGGACCCTGAATTCTGATTTCCAACTCAGTGTAGGAAAACACTAATTGCGTGTGTCTTTTGAAAAGTTTTCTTTAAGCCAGCTCAACCAGGTCATCTCACCAGGTATAAATTTTGACCTTGTCGCATCTGTTCTTTTCAGGATGCCTCTATGTGTAAAATCAGCTAGAGTCCCGAGATTTATACGCACGAAGTACGCATGGATAGCCCACCAAGCGATGAGACCTCGGTGCAGGGCCATTTTCCAATGGAGGCACCAGTAGTACCATTACCCATTGGGCCATTGATGCCACCAACCCTAATAGTAGATGGTGCACGCCCCTTGAGCGCATTGCATGAGTTTCAGTGCCAGAGGCCACCCAGGTTCATGGGAGAGACAGACCCACATGCGACTGAGGATTGGTTGGAGGATGTGGTGAGAGTTTTCCGACTGGTAGGGACACCAGTAGGCCTCATGGTGATTCTTGCTGCCAGCCTTCAATAGGAAGCAACAGGAAGATGGTGGAGCTTGATACTCTAGGTCCACGACAAGATGTCACTTCTCTGAGCGGACTTCGAGAGCCTGTTTCGGGCAGAGTTTGTCCCAGAAACTCTTCGTGCAGTGCGCATACATGAGATAATTCATCTGCAGCAGGGAAACATGACTGTAGCTCAGTACTCAGTGAGGTTCAGATACCTCTCACGCTACTCCACCGATATAGTGCGGGACCCATTCTTCAGGTTCCAGACCTTCGAGAAGGGGCTCAAACGGGAGATCAGAGATCTGATGATCTCACTCAACATCCTAATGCAGGAGGGGGTGCTAGAGAGAGACCTCCTAGTGGAGAGTTTCCTTGCTGAGTAGTCTCCACCAGCGAGATCCACCACTAGTTGACACATAGAGGTTTCTTCTGCAGCTAGTAGTAGACAGATGTTGCAGAGGTCCAAGAGGACCAGACCTACAGTTGGATGACCGCATGACTCAGGATTGGTTGTGCAGGGCACCTGAAGTGGAGGCAGACATGCCAGGATTGGGTAGTGTCACTCATGCGGTGGGCAGGGTCACATGGCTCATGACTGCCTAACCCTCCATTCAGATGATCAACAGACGGTCGAAGGACCACCCAAGCAGAGACAGAGATTCAATCAAGGCTGTCCACAGGGAGCAGGCGGACGTGGCAGAGGATTTGTTCATGTAGCTGGTGGTGGGATACGTTTCGAGGTGTTACCGCTACCACCACCATGAGGTCCACCCCGACCGCAGGGAGCAGGTGGACAAAGGAGAGCTCAGCTCCAGGCAGCTGAGGCATACGATCATGGCACTCCAGAGATGATTCGAGGTACGATCTGTGTCTACTCCACCATAGCTGCAGTACTTATAGACATAGGTTCCCGTCGCTCTTTCATTGATACTGCCCTCGTATGAAGCTCGGAGATTCCGATGGAGCCATTAGCTCGATCCTTACGGCTAGAGTCTCCTACAGGAGCAGATTCGATGATTACACACTTGTACCGGTAGTGTGAGCTTACTCTAGGAGGTGAGATCTTTGGATGAGATCTCCTAGTAGCGGCATCGAGGCCTTACGACATTATATTGGGTATGGACTGGTTATCTACAGTCCATGCTCAGATAGACTGTATTAGGCACAAAGTGCGGTGTGTCCACATAGATGGGACCAGGTTCACCTTCACCGGCGAGAAGGGAGCCTTTGTAGTGCAAGATGGACTTACCTGGAGGAGAGTGAAACTGATCACTCATTAGTTTGCTAGCCATACCCTTAGAGCTGTTGATCTGGAGAGTTCGAGTTATCCTGTAGTGGTGAACCGGTACATGGATGTTTTCCCTGATGATGTCCCAGGTCTACCTCATCACAGGGAGGTGGACTTTTAAATTGAATTTTACCCCAAGACGACATCGATATCCACACCAGCGTATCGGATGGCTCCCGCGGAGCTTCATGAGCTGCGGGTACACCTAGAGGACGTGCAAGGGAATGGATTCATCCGGCCCAGTGTTTCACCTTGGGTAGCCTTGATTATGATCGCCAAGAAGGCGGATGGGATCTTGAGGCTTTGTATCGACTACCGGTTCCTGAACTAGGTGACCGTGAAGAACAAGTACCCACTCTCAATGATTGACGACCTTTTTGATCATCTGAAGGGAGCAAAGTGGTTCTTGAAGATAGACCTTAGATCAGGCTATCACTAGCTTAGAGTTCAAGATGAGGATGTGCATAAGATAGCTTTCAGATGTCGATACAACCACTATGAGTTCTTGGTTATGCCTTTCGGCGTAAACAATTCTCCAGAAGTGTTCATGGGACTCATGAACATGATTTTCTAGCCATACCTTGATCGATTTTTCATAGTCTCCATCGATGACATTCTGATCTACTCAACTACTAAGGAGGAGCATGCCAATCATTTTTGGGTAGTACTGGACACACTCCAAGAGCACCAGCTTTATGGTAAGCTCTCTAAGTGCCAGTTTTGGATCTGATAGGTTCACTTTCTGGGTCATGTCATCTCGAAGTCTAGAGTTGCAGTGGATTTAGTGAATATTGAGGCAGTAATTTATTGGGATCCACCTAGGAGTGCGATAGAGATACATAGTTTCCTTGGTTTGGATGGATAAAACTAGATATTTGTACCAGACTTCTCCAGAGTTGAAGCACCACTATCAACCTTGACGAAGAAGGGGAAACCATTTGTGTGTTTAGAAAAATTCCAGTAGAGATTTCAGGAGCTAAGTTAGAGGTTGACTAGTTCCCCCCATCTTAATGCTTCCAGAGGAGGGCGTGGGGTACGTAGTTTACTATGATACATCAGGGATATGAATCAGATGTGTCTTGATGCAGGAGTGAGTAGTGATCATGTATGGTTCTCTGCAGCTGAGACAACATGAGCAGAACTACGCTACCCATGACCTGTAGTTAGCAGTAGTGGTCTTCGCCTTGAAGATGTGGCGACACTATCTGATGGGAGAGCTCTTTACAGTGTACTCTGATCACAAGAGTCTTAGGTATATCTTCTCCCAGAAGGACCTGAACCTGAGACAATGACGTTGGCTTTAGTTCCTCCAAGACTATGAATTCGAGATAGTCTATACTCTTGGGAAGGGGAAATTTGTTGCAGATGAACTCAGTAGAAGATTTAGTATACAACTGCTAGGTGAGGCGATGGAGCAGCTAACCACTTTGTAGATATCCTTTGTGGATAGAGATGGAGAAACTTTCCTTCAGTCTCTTACAGTCACTCCCCCCTCCTTTAGCGAGTCAGGGAGGGACAACGTGAGGACGCTGACTGTGAGACATGATATGCTTAGATATCTACAAGGCATGCACCTGATAGATTTTTTGAAGTTGGGGAGAACATCATCTTATTTAGAGGACGTACCGTGGTACCAGTGTCACTTCAGGAGGAAGTGTTGAGGGAGTTCCACATATCCCCTCTAGCGGTACATCTAGGAGTGGCGAAGATGTACCAGGACCTCTGACAACCGCACTGGTGGCCGGTAATGAAGAAGGTAGTAGTAGAGTTCATCTCTTGATTCCTCACTTGTCTGTAAGTGAAGGTGGAGGATCAGGTACCAGTAGGCTTGGTTCAGCCTTTGGAGGTCCCACAGTGGAAGTGGGATGGGATATCCATGGACTTCGTGACGGTTCTTCCACGTACATCCAGGGGACATGACTAGATTTGGGTGATCATTGACTGACTCAACCAGTCATCCCACTTCCTACCGATCAGAGAGCATGGTTCAGTAGAGGGCTTGGGAAACCTCTATGTTCAGAATATTGTGCGGCTACATGGAGTACCTTCGACTATTGTCTCCAATCGTGATGCATGTTTCACTTCCCAGCTATGGAAGGGGTTGCAGGTGGCTTTCAGGATGCAAATTCGTTTGAGCACCGCCTTCCATCCTAAAACGGATGGTCAGACTGAGCGGACCATTCAGACCCTCAAGGAAATGCTGCATGCTTGTTTCCTCGACTTCAGTCGTAGATGGGAGGATCACTTTCCTTTGTTAGAGTTTGCATACATCAATAGATATCACTCCACCATTGGGATGAAATATTTTGAGGTGTTATATGGGAGACCTTGTAGATCACCATTGTGATGGACTGACCTAGGTGAGTTTGCACTCATGGGACCATAGATGGTACGGGCTACCATAGAGAAGATGAAGATCATCCAGTAGCGGATGAAGACTGCACAAAGCAGGCATAAGTCGTATGCTGACAGGAGAAGGAGACCCATGGAGTTCGAGGATGGCGACCACGTCTTTCTATGGGTCTCACCCCGGTGAGGTTTATAGAGATTTTTCTGAGGTGGAAAGTTATCTGCGAGATTCATCGGACCTTTACAGGTCCTCACCAGAGTTGGTGAGGTGGCTTATCGCTTAGATCTACCACCTCAGTTGCACTGGGTGCACGACGTCTTCCACGTATCCCAGTTGAGGAGATACGTGTACGACCCTTCTCACATCATTGACCATGGCGAGCTGGATGTTGAAGATGGGAGACTTTTACAGAGGTTCCAGTAGAGATCGAGGATCGATATGAGTGGGTCCTTCGTGGCTGGTCGATACCTCTAGTGCGCATTCGCTGGTAGCACGGAAACCTCTAGGAGAGCACTTGGGAGAAGGAGGCTCAGATGCCTGCTCAGTACCCCCACTTGTTCCCTTAGTTTGAGTTGTGGATTATGAGGATGCAATGCCTGAGGTGGGGGGAATGAAAAGACCCGGAAATTCCTTTTATTTATTTTTGATTAAATGGTAATTTTACGAGTCCATGAAAATTGACGGTGCATGATTCCGAATCCCAGTATGCCCATAATTTTTTTGGGTACGTTCATTAAACGTAGGAGCGGATTTTTATAACTATTGTACCGGTGCTCAGAATTGAAAACTGAGGGCACCATTGAACTCGTAGTGCCAGTATTCTCTTAAGAAGACTTTCACCTCGACGACATTTGGTTGAGGGTGAAGGTTAGTTTTTGGGATTTTAATGGAAAAAAATAAAAAAAATCATGTTTTATTTTATTTTATCTTTTTTAACCACCCATGTGAAAGTTGGAGGTGGGGACCACCACACCTTAACCTCCCATGAGAGGTTATGGTAGTGGGGCCCATATGAACCTAACCTCCCATGAGAGGTTATGATGTGGGGACCACTCGGGAGTAAACCCCTCCATTTAATTGAGGAAAACCTCTAAAATCCCTCATAAATGAGGGAGAGCCTTTTGAACTCCTCCACCTTGATTGTGCCAACGCACATGCCATTAATGTTCCAACCAAGTGTTTAATTATCCTTTTTTAATTTTATGCCAATGACTTAATAGATTTTATAATCTATTATTCTTAGCTACCTATTCTTTTGTTGGAAAAGGAGGAAGGAGATTTTGAGAGAAAATCTCTCACCAACGAAGAACTAGTTTCTCCAACGAAGAATGAAGAACACGTTATTCCAACTAAGAACGCCAACATGAAGCATCTTTGACTTCTTACTCAGAATTACCTTGCAGAAGAAACCCATGTGGGACATCTTCAATGACCAACCTTCCATCCTCATCATCGTCAACGAACCGATGCACGATCTCAGGATTGGAAGTGTGCGACAAATGTGATGAACGACGACAACTCTGTCATCTTCCCCGCGAATCCGTCGATGAACAATGAAAAAAGGTAGGGGTTTAATTTTATTTAAGTATGATTTATTCCCATGTTTTTCATTTCTTTCAAAATGAAGAATGAGGTTGTTTTCCTTTTGCAGGAGGGTTGTTTTGATTTTTTCTTGTGGGCCAATTTCTATCACCCTAAACATGGAGGGTGGGGACCAAACCAACGTGGTCCGACCCCTCCGCCGATCTCCTTTGTGGTGTTCTTCGAAACAGAGGAAAGCGACGTCAAAGGCGACGAAGGAAACGACCGCGCTACCCGCGGTCTCTGCGACCCACGCCTCCCCCCGATGCACCGATGCCCTGGCTGAACCAGCTCCGCCGCCCTAGGCCGAACTGCGTCACCTTCCGGTTTCCATGCCACCCCGGCTACGCCTCCCACATGCCGCACCACCCACCGGCCGAACCGGCCGGATTCGTGCCACACCTCAGCTACGCCACACCCCGACTGTGCCTCCCTCACCAGCCGCGCCACCTCACCGCCTCGCCGACCGCGCCGCCCTCACTGGCCATAGGGCCCTCGCCGGCCGCGCCGCCCGTTCCGCCTGCGCCCCTACGCCCCTGCGCCCTGGCCACGCTGCCCTTGGCCGAACCGGCTGTGCCCTCGCGGTGCTCTGGCCGAACCGGCCCCTCACGGCACCCTTCTAGGTCGAGCTGCCCCGGGCCGGGCTGAGCTGCCCCACGCCCTTACGGCTCTCCGTGGTTCCTCGCGGCCGGTTGGGCTGGGCCCAGCAGGCCGGACCGAACCAAACGGGCCGGCCCGCCCAATGGTCCGGGCCAGACCCAACGGGTTAGGCTGGGTCGAACCAAACCGGGTCGGACCAGACTGGGTCAGGCCGGGTCGACTCGACCGGGTCGGACCAGACCTGGGCCCACTATGACCCTTTACTTTCTTTTGGCCATATCTTTGGCACCAGATGTCCGTTTGACAAACTGTCAGCGGTGATGTAATATTGGAGAATGAAGGTCCCTTTGATTATACTCCACTAGAGTTTGGTTTATAGTTGAGATACTGTCAGGTTGGATTGTGCACGAATCCAACCGGACCCCTGGGACTAAATAGATAATAACTCACAGACCAGGCGTCCGATTGATGTGCCGTCAGTTGCGTTGAGACCCCTATGACGTGGCGGACCTTTGGGATACTTCTTCATGGGACTTCGTGGCAGTTGGAGAATGGAACAGTAGCTTGTAGAGAGGATCTTCTAGAGATGAGTGAACTTTTGTGGGGGAATCTAGTAGCTGGCTGAGACTTGACGACTAGGGACTGATTGAATCAGAGTGACTCGACTAGCCCAATGGGGAGCGCCCAGTTGTGGCGGAAGACCCACAGTGGAGGAGCGCCTAGTTGTGGCGGAAAACCCATGGTACTCGACAGGAGGAGTACCTATGTAGGCTATGAGGGGAAGTGTCTGGTTGTGGCGGCAGACCCATGGTGGGGAGAGCCTCTGTATGACACAACAGACCCACAGTACTCGACAGGAGGATTAACTAAATAGTCCAAGGAAAGTGGGAAGCATCTTTGTGTGACAAGACATGCCCACTGGACTCGATATAGGAGTTATCCAGCAGCTGAGGTTTTGATAATGTGAATAAAATCCTTGTTGAGCTGAGTCATCACTTTTGTGTTTTCCTCATGATTGAGATGGATCACTTGATAACTTAGGTATATGTATGGGCATATACCTAAGTAAGGTTATTTGTTGTTTTCATACTTTTTGGTTTATACTTGTTGGATTTTGTGAGACTTTGAGGGTCTCGGGTTCCCTACTGAGTATTGTTATACTCACCCCTACACGAGCTATGCCCGCACATCGTTGTGTTTGATGCAGATGACATACAACGTTGACTGAGGCTAAGAGTACCAAGACTGGACGGTACCCGAAGGTGGAACTTATGACAAGTCAGTACGCGGAGGAGACTGACAGATGTGGAGTGATGAGGAGGTTATCTGTACCTACCCTTCAGGTAGGAATCCCAGAGGATGACCCAAAAACTGTTTTTCCTTTCTTCAGTGGTACTTGTACTTCCATTTCCTTATACTTTACAGTTGGGATTGTTTTTCTGGCCCCTTTTACTTTTTAGCACTCTTTTGTTATATAGTTTACTTATTGATTTTTATCCATCTGTTTGATCTGTTGTGTGCATTTACAGGTTATAAAGGCAATGCCTTCCTAGTTTTAGGAAATTACTCCTTTGGGGCTAGTCTCCAGCCCCTGGCCTATGGAAGGCGGGCTTGGGGTAGTCATGACACGGGCCTTGGGGGACGGGTCATGACAAAAATATTGTATCATATATACTAGTATGTTATTATGATTATTTCATAATATTTATCTATATGTTTTTCCATCAAGAAGGATATAAAATCATTCGTTCGTGAGTATGACAGACTACCACCCCGCAGACCGATGTAATTCATTTTATATCGTTATATATCATAGATATTCGTGATAAATTATTTAATGTTTATATATTATATTAATTAAAAATTAATCTTTCTATAAAATTAACATATAATATACCTTCTTACCTCTACATCCATTGAAAAATGATAGCATCATTCGTGTCTACGGTGGACTACCGCCTCACAAATCAATCTAATTCATTTTTTATTACCACATTCCATGGATGGAATATAAAAGTGTATTTAAAGAAATAATATGATATTTATTATATAATTATCATTATGTAAATATAAAATAAAACTTACCTTCTTTCCATCATGATCATTGAAAAATGGAAACGTTACTTATGCGTACATACAACCTACCATCACCACGATTGTAATGTACTTAATTTTTCATAACCATATTTCATGGTTAGTTTTAAAAGTATAATTTATGAATAAAATAATAATAATTTCATTATTATTATTCTGGATATTATATAAAAATGACCCCTTTGACTATGAACAATACATCGATCCCATTTTGAAATTATGAACTGAGTGTCCTCAAAACACTCAACATGGACATAACTAAAAAAGTAATTAAAATGTCATAAAAATAAATGAATTAAAGGGTTAAAGTATAATGTATTAATATTTTAAAAGGTTCCTAAGAAAATAAATTATTCATATAAGTTTATTATAAAGGAGATAAATGAAATACACAATAAGTTGGACTCAAGATATTGGATTCATCTCAAAAATCCTTTCTTTAATACACATGTTATTTTATGAACCTAAATTATTTTAAATGGTGTATGTAATTCACATTTACATATTATATAATTAATAATAAATACTTAATGATATTTTATGTTACAATTCATTTACTTCATTTATGGGAGTTATGATTCAAAATTTACTAAAACGATAAGGGTTTATGTTTCAATCTCATTTTAATTAGGATTATTTGTGATTGAATTTTCATTATAAGAAATTATTTTATTATTGTATAATAAAACCATTTAATTTATTATCATTTTTCTATTAATGAAACTTTATTTTAATAGTATCATTCTACTCTCTTTAGTACTTAAAATGAATGAGAAAGTTTTCTAAGAAAAGTTGGCTCAATTTCTCTCTTTGGTATAAAATAATTTTTCATCCATATCCATGTTTTATAAAAATATATTCAAGAATATTTTTAATATTCTTAAAATTATTTTTTAAATAAAAATTTACCTATTTTTTAATTTTCTCAATTTTTTTGAAAGGAATCTTCTTATTGTTTTCTGAAGGAGTTACTTTTTAACCTTTTTACAACAATGGGAAAGGAATACTTTTTTAACTTATAAGAAATGTACAGAATTAACATCTATAAAGACCACTCAATATTTTAATATTAATTTATAAATTTTCATAGTTATTTTTAAAGAATTTTTTTTATATAATTTTTTTAATATTTTTGTCTTTTGAAGAAGTGATTTCAATGTGAAAAGAGTGTTTTTCTCAAGAAATATTCTATATAATCTTTTAAAGACATTTTCATCAACAATGAATTTTTTTTTATGTTATGGATTCATTATAAATTATGTATAAATGTATCGCACATATATACCTATATTATTATACCTTAATTTTATGGGGTAATACCTTCCTTAGTTTCATCTCTTAAATAACTTAATTATGAAATTTACATTGATTATGATATGAGACAAGATTATGCAACCCATTTTATTTTCATGGGTAATTATTATGTTTATGATTTATGATTGATTTATGTTTTGTGAAACACATAATCATGAATATTTTATGATTGGAGTGACTATATAGAGCTCTAATAAATTTGGTAAATCATTCGTCTGATGATGTGTCATGTATGGGATTATAGAGTAAACCTAATACATTATTGGAATTTGTCCACCATGTGATATTATCCATTTACTTATCCTTGAATCACGTTTATTTAATTTTATATATTTCTTCTAAATTTCCTATGATGGCATAATCTTATGATACCATGTTATTTATTTTTTGTTCCCATGTGATTACCCATGCTAATTCAATTTCATGATATCATGTTATACCTTTGAATCACAAGTTATGTTCCCTTGTCATGTTTATTCCCTTACTAGGATTTTTATCTCACCCATTTATTTTATTTACTTCACTAGGTTATACCATATAGTTTTAGGAATTTTAAAGGATTTGGAATCTCATTATGGAGAATAAAATAAATATTTTTTTATTTTAGGGTCACTTTGATGTATTATAAACACAGTCTCCAAAGACACTAGGACTCTCAATATTTGAGATGTAATTAATATATTTTTATGTTAAAAATCATGTAATAATATGTGTAAATGAATATTTTTAGTATATACCACCTCCAAGTTTATTAAATGTGGGGGATCTGGTATGTGCTTCCTTAAGAGTGATATATGGAACACATCATGAACATGATCTATGTTTGGAGAAGTTCTTGGTGATATGCCACAAACCCTATGAAATTAAGTATCTCAAAGGGGATAATGTACCTAGGGATGAGATTCCCCTTCTTTCAAAAAATCATGACTCTCTTCTATGGTGATATTCTAAGGAACACTTTTTATCCAACTTCAAACTCCAGGTCCCTTCTCTGGTTGTCAACATAACTCTTATTCTAAATCTCAGTATCTTTTATATGTTGTTGGATGGATTAAACCTTCCTAGTATCTCTAGAAAAATATTGGGTCTAAGAATCTTTTTATAACCACCTTTATCCCAAAATTTTGGTCTTCTAAATTTCTTCCCATATAATTCTTCATATAGATAAATTTGAATACTTTATTGGAAGCTTTGGTTGTTTGAGAACTCGAATAATATAAGATGTTGTCACATACTCCATTTAATTCCATTGTGTAAGATCTCATCACGTTTTTAAGAGTTTTAATATTCATTTTAGATTTTCCATAAGTATGGGGGTGATAGTTCATACTTAAATTCTACTCCATATTTAGGTTTTTTGAAGTATCTTATAGAATTTAGAGGTGGACATTGAATCATGATCAAATATGATTAAAAGTGGTACCCCTTGTTGCCTCACCACTCCTTCCCATACATCTTAGCAAGAAAATAATTAGATAGATCTTCCTGAATTGTGATGAAATTAGAATTCTTGGTGATTCAATATACCACAACCCATATCACATTGTTTCCTTTATAAATCTTCATAAGAATCGTGGCAAAGTCTATAGTGATTTTATATAATTTCCCTATTTTCATGGGTAATAGTTGAAACATCCCTTTAGAATTTTCCTTTCTACCTTCACTTTTTTACATACTGGGAAATTGAATATATATTAAGAAATTTTCTTTTTCATGATATCCCACTAGAAGTGTTGTTGAATATATCAATACATCATGGTACTTCTAGGATGGATAGAGAAATATGAAATATGTGAATTAACCAATATCTATTTCTTTATCTTAGGTGATGAAGTCTCATAAATTCTAGTTTCAAACTAAATAAAACCATCTATATTGATGTGAAATTCATGAATATTCTCTTCCTCTACTACTTTTAGATTCTTTTGAAGCTCTAAATCATCACTTTGTGCCTCCTTGATCTTATCTTGGATAGATGGTTAAAAAAATAATTTGGTTTAGAAGTGATGTATTCCTCACCATTATGATTTCTATATTGATCATTTATATTTCCATGAATATAGGGTATTTTTCAATATATAACATGGATATAATATCAAGTTATTTTTTATTAAGAGCATCAATTACCTTTTTCAGTTTTCTAGGGTGGTAGTGAATAGAGAAATCATAGTCCTTGATTAACTCTAACAGTATTTGATAACATATGTTAAGTAATTTTTGTGTGAATATATACTTTATAATCTTGTTATTTTTATATATATCACACATCTCTCCATAAAGGTAGTACTGAAAAATATTTAAAGTGATGTTTATAACTAGAAAATCTAGATCATGTATTGGGTAGTTCTTCTCATGGATCTTCAGATTTTGTAAAACATATGATGTCACTTTATCATTATTCATAAGCACACACCCAATAATTTATTTAAAGAATCACTATATATTACAAAAAAATTTCCACTTAAGGGTAGTGTGAGTACAAGTGAATTTATTAGATTCTTCTTTATATCCTTAAAAATGTCCTCACATTCTTCTATCCAAACATAATTTACCGTTTTTCATGTTAACTTAGTCAATTGTCTAGATAATCATGGGAATATTCTCAAAAACAATCTGTAGTACCAAGATAATATAGGAAAATTGTGGATTTAGATAAAGCTTTAGGGTCTTGGTCATTCCTCAATTATATTTTTCATTGAGGGATATATAAAAATTCCATCACTTGTGATCATATTACCCAAGAATGTGACTTGCTGCATCTAAAATTTACACTTTTTAAACATAGAATACATCTTATAATTTATAAATATTTCCATCACAACCTTTATATTATCTTTATTTTTATCCTTGAACTTGGAGTAAATGTGAATATATTCAATAAAGACTATAAAAATGTGTTAAGTTAGTATCTAATGAATCTATTAACCAAATTCATAAATATTGCAGGGGAATTAGTAAGACCGAATGGAATCAAAATGAACATATTGTGTCCATATATCATACTAAAGGCTACCTTCTAGATATATTACCTATTCAATTTTAGCTGATGATATCCAAAATGAATATCCATGTCTGAGAAGTATTGATCTCCTTGAATTTGATTAAACAAGTCATCAATCCTTTTTAGGGGATAATTTCTCCTTATGGTGATCTTTTTGATCTCCCAGTAGTCTATTCATAGCCACATTTATCTATCCTTATTATTTATAAAGATAATCATAAAACCTTGATGTTATTCACTAGGGTGTATAAAACATTTTTCTAAATGATATCGTAGTTGATTATTTAACTTCAATAGTTATATCAGAACTATGTTATAGGGTCATTTGAAGATAAGATTTACTTCAAGTATTAGTTCTATTGAGAACTCTACCTCACGATATGTGGTATGGTTAGGAACAATTCACAAAATACCTCAGTGTATTCCCTTATAATGAGTATACCATCAAGTTTGATACTTTCCTTTTACTTAACCATTTGGAAAAGATATACTTCTTCACTATGTATCATCACCCACACCATTGAGGGATTATCAACAAGTGATTTATTATTATCCTTGTATTTTTATATTATCATGGGATGATTTAGGTTATGGAAGGATATTTACTTTTTAAAATCCTTTTAGTTATTTTTATAATGCGTTTTGTATTTTTTATTAACATTATGTTTGATTTTTTTTTGTTTTGAGATAAATTGAGTTACTGAAGGTGATTAGAAAAGTCTTTTACCGAGTCAAGAAACTATCATAAAAGTCAAATTAAGGTATGATAATCTTGAAGTTACTATCATCATGAAGATAATCATGATTCTAGAAATGTTTGTATGAGTTTTTACAAATAGGGATAATTCAATGTTAGACCTCTATAGTTATAGTTGTTGTTGTTAAAAGTTCAAGATATGGTGTTGTAAAGTTGCAACTGATGGTTAACCAGAAATGTATAAAGGCCAATGGAATGATTCTAACAAACATAGGAATATAAATTTTTCATGAATATGAAGTTGTTGTATAGTGTCATTTTGTATGAATTACATGCCATAATTTGATCAAGTTTCAAACTATTTAAAGTTCAAAGATAGGAATCCATGAAGTTTATGTTGAAAAAAGGCTATTCTCATAATTTTTCATCAAAAAAAGTTTATTCAGATTGAGATATTTTATCACCAACTAGAGAAGAACTATGAAGGTGACTGTATAGACAAGTATAAATTTATATGAAACATAGATGTATAAATTCTAGTTCACATAATTAAGTTCTATAAAAGTTCAAGATAGTGGATACCTTCCTAGTCTATCAGACATGGAATTAGGAAGTACATCAGATAAAGAAAGTGAATGATCAATGAATCCATTAATATGAGTTTATAAAGTCAAGTTGATTGGACAAAGATCCATCAAATGGATGTGCATCGAATGAATAAATATCATTTCAACCAATTGATGATTCAATGAAGATATACCAGTCTGAATTTTGCAAACCAATACTTGTATAAATGTTGAGTGGACATGGGATGAACAAATAGAGACCTTCAAAATCAAAGGTAAGATCATGTTGGTCGAACATATGTGAGTTCATCAGATAGGGGAAGCATTTCAAGAGCACCAAATAGAGATATTTTGAGTTTATTGGGCTGAGTTAGTTGGACATATTAGTATCAGATAGAGGATTCATTATGAAGTCACCCGAAAACCTTCATCGTATAGAGTTTTGAGGAGCTTTACATAAATTTTGTAATGTCCTTAATAGTGATGATAATGATATGTTATTTAAATGTTTCTTAATATATCTAAGATTTGGGGATGTTTGAATAAATTAATTTTATTTCTTTTTGTTAAATAAACTTCAAGAAACTTCTATAAGGTTTAAAGCAGGTCAAACAAATTTGAACTGAGTGGGAAAATTAATTATTTGAATTTTAGGAGCTCTATATTTCTCTTTGTTTTTAATAGGAAGTGTGTGCAAGTACAGTACAAATATACATTGCTCACGTGTGAGAGAAATACTAAGTTCTAAATTTTTCATTAGAAGTGTAGTGTGAGTTTCCAACCAAGGAAAATCGTAGTTGAGGAAGAGGAACTAAACAAAGTTGTGTTAGGCATAGGTGAAATCGATCAAGTATCAGTTGACAGAGGCACTGGCCAGAGGTACATTGTATTAAGGGGAATCAGATGAAGGCACAATGTTTTGAGTCACACCATATAGATTTATACTAGATAAACATACAAGTTCTCCATATGGAGTCATTTAAGATAGAGTGTGTACCGAATAAATATTTCCTAGACAATGTTTTGTGAGTTATTTTAAAAGTTTTCTATTGTGTCTTGAATATAATGTTTAAGAAAACATTATAATTACTATGATCCAGAATAATTACCTTTCAGAATACAAAAGGATCTCGATGGGTATTGGATCATTTGTATTCACATTATATCATATTGAATTTTCATAGATATATGGGAGTCTACACGACAAGAACGTAGTCACCCACATTGGGGGAGAACCTTGTAAATATTATGAGTCTTGTTTTAATTTCCCATATTTTCATACAAGTGAGGTTAAGATAAACATTTTAGAGGATAAGAAAATATAACATGTTCTAGGGGTTAGTTTAATGATAAAATAAGTTGTAAAATTTCACCATTGATTCAAACCCACCCCTATCAGTGGTCCTTTCATTCCTAGGAACAACAAGTAGTATAAGAGCCTATAGGTTTCCTCAGTAATATTTTTTCATTTCATATCCTAGAAAATATCAAATCAATTTATATAAGAGTTGTTCCAAAATTATATGAAAAAAATTATCATGGATAAAAAATTTGAATAATTCCCTATCTTATGTCTCTTGGTCCGGAGGTGATCGATACAACTATAGTTGGGTTTACACCCATTGATAAAGAATTTCAAATGAAATTTTTTGACAAAATAAATCTTGAGGTTAATGGGAAATATTGAAATTTTATTCCTATATCCTTGTTAGAAAATGTTTATATGAAGGTGATGGGTGTAAAGAACAATAAGTAATCTTAAGGAAAACACAGAAGAATATTTGAAGGAAATATAAAAGCAAAGTAAGTAAAGATTCAAATATAGGGAAACAATTTTAAAGATATCAGAATGAGAGAAGATGAAAATATAGATGACTACTTCACTAGAGTTAATGAAATTTTCAGAAACATATGAGGATTCAAGGATATCTTGTAATATTCAACCTTTTTTAAAAGACTTGTAAGTAACTTTGAAGACATGTTTTATCCTAAAATATCTTCTATAGAAGATAAAGATGATTTATCTATTGATAAATTGAAAAAATTTATTATTGCAAATGAGATGTGGAAATCTCTAATATTCAAGAAGAATATTAAGGAGGAAATAGATTTTGAATCTATGAGAAAGATAAAAACACGAGAATTGGAATTTGAGGCAATGAGCCTTAGTGAATCAGAATATAAAGAATATTATTCTGAAATGAATTAGAATATTTTTTCCCTTATCTTTGTAAATTATAGAAAAGGAAGAGGAAAATATAAAATAAAACTCCCACTTAAATTTTTTGAGTGCGGAGGCCTCAAATTTTTTAAATGAACTATCCAAAGAAAAAATATGGATAATATTATGATTATGATTATGAATAGAATAATCGAAGGAAGAAATGGAACAAAACTTCTAAGGAAGATAAGAAACCCATCATAAATAAGAAGTTCACTGGAAATAAAGGGATTATTTTGAATAAGAAATTTGTGTAAAATTATTCTAATAATAGTTCATTAGAAAGTAAATAACTATAAAATATCATAATCTTCTTTTCTAATGTCGAAATAATAAAAGATACTGTAAATAGTGATGATTAATAAGGTGAAAAAACCTATGGGGAATATCAATTGATATCAGAATATATGGAATGTATTGATAAAAACATAAAAATCAAGAAAGAATCTATAATATTTAATAAGGTAAGTGAGAATAATAATTAAGGTAAATAATAATTTCATATAAAGTAATATGGGTACATTGAGGAGATTAAAAACCTCAAGTTGAAGGTTGTAGAACAAGGTAATATAATGAATTATCTTGATGAATTTGTTTTGAAGGAAGATAATCTTTTTAAAATATAATAATTATTTCTTGAGGTTGAAAATACCTTGAATAATATGAGTGATAATTTCAAAAAATATTTAGAGTTAAAGGATCAAACATCTTAAGATATAAAATGAAATTATCCTAAGAACCGGGTGAAATCTACACCCACTATACATAAAAGTTCATACGATTTTACTAACCATGAAAGTGTAAGAAAAAACAATAGGAAATATTGGGTTGATAAAGGAATTTAAAAATAAATCACATCAATTAATGTTTAAAATAACCTCTATAATAATGTTTTCCCATGCCAAGGGGATCTAGATATGGAAAGAAGTGATGAAACTCAACAAAATCATCATTAGAAAAACTATATTTCTATAGAAGATCAAGGTTCATTGGATTTTTTTGGTGTTGTGGTATATAAAGGATTAAATCATATAATTTTTAGCACAACATGTCTCTCCTTTAGAGAAGTAATTAACTAAGGGGGATAAACAATGGAATAAAAGAAGGTAACTCTCTAAAGTTTTAGGAAGAAATAAAATTAAATTGATTATACATTAAAATATATCAAGGAAATTTTGATTTGACTACATGGAGGAAGTCTATGTAAGGTGTGATAAAATTGGTTACTATGATGAAGAATATATGACAACACTTCCAAGATAAATTTCTTATACTAAAGAAGAAAGGTAAATTGGGTAGAAGAAAATTGAAGACTAAGATTTTGGTTTTGAGACTGCTCTAAAAGATAAAAAAGGAATAAACCATTGATTCTTGATAGTGTTTATTCTTCAAATTTTATAGGTGATGTAAATATATTAAAATATATTGAATATTATGAAGGATAATTATTCACTTTCAGAAATGATATTTTCATAAAAATAAAATAAATTGGCATAGATGAGATTGATTCTTAGAAACTGAAGTTAAAGGAAGTTTTGCTTCCAGATGGGCTTAAGAAAAGATAAATGTGTGTTATCAAACCTTGTGATAATGGTAGAAATGTCATCTTTATAAAATATTCCTATATAATCTAATTTTTGAAAGATGGAAAAGTTGTTACCAAGGGAGAAAGAACCAGTGCCAATATATTCCAGATTAGAGATCCTTATGATTTTTCTTATTTGAGGAATGAGGATGAAAACAAGTTGTGGAACTAAATACTCAGGAATCTTTTCCAAAAAGAGTATGATCACAATTTCTAAGGGATTTGTAGTAAGAGGTTTACCACATGTATAAAGGAAATATGTTGTTTTTTGTATAACTTTCCTATAAGGGATGATAGTTAGGGGATGACATAATAAAGTTGATATCCAATCTACTATGCCTCTTGAACTCATATAATCTGATCTATATAGGCTTATGAGACATCAATAAACTGAGGGATATTTTTACTTTATTACTTCTATTTTTTATTTCATTCAAATAAACAATGTAATTTTCATGAAACATAAATTATATGCACCATAATTGTTTAGAAGTTTTAGAAACAATGTTGAGAAAGAGTTGGGTGTATATATATCGAAGTTGAGGACAAATAATGAAAAAGAGTACACAAGTAACTATTTTCAATACTATTAGAAGAAACATACAATTAAATAAAATTTCTATTCTCCATACACTCTAGAAAAAAATGGAGTTTCATAAAAGAAAAACAAAAGATTAGCTAAAATGTGATGAATCATGCTCGCTGAATACACACTTTCCAATTTTTTCTAGAGGGAAGTTGTAAGTGAAGTTGTGAATGTTCAAAATAGATGTTTACTTTGACCAAAATAAAAAATAACTCTCTTTTATATGTGTTATAAGAAAAATTCCATAGTGAAATACATCAAAGTTTTTGGGAGTTCTTTCTTACTAAATATAAAAAATATAGATTTTGGAAATTTTGAGGAAAAATAAGAAGAAAGAATTTTCATGGGATATTTGTCTGATGGAAGAAGCTAAAAGTGTTGGAATAAATGACTATAAAAGTTGGTTGTTACTTTTATATTAAATTTATTGGAAATAAATCCACATAAAAAAGTTATTGAATATGTTAAGGACGACTTTATGAAATATAACATGATGAATACAAAATAAGATAATAGTAATGAATATGAATACAAGCCTAATCTTATACAAGTTGACAAATATAATTTTAGTGATGTGGAAATTAATACTAGAAGAAAATCATTTAATTTTGAACTTTACAAAAAATGGTTCAAGCCGATAAGATCATCAAAAATCAAGAACCTCTAGTTTAGACAAGATAGATATTGAAATTTGAGGATTAGATGTCACTTATATCATAGGTGAACTAGAGATTATTTTATATGGAGTCGAACATAAATAATGGTTAAATGATATTAATGAATAATTAGATAAATTTAGAAAAATAACACCTCAAATCTTTTTCTTCTACTAAAAGGAATGGATTTTATAAGAAAAACATGGGTGTTCGGAATTAAGCTCTATGAATATAGAGAAATTTCTAGAAATAAATGACAAATTGATTACAAATGTTACTAATAGGTTTAAGGTATTTATTTTTAATACACTTTTTTCCCATGTTACAAGACTTAAAACTATAATAATGTTCTTATTAATTTCTTCTCATCAAAATTATAAAGTATATCAAATTGATGTTAAGTCAGCTTTCTTAAAAGAGGAAATTGAAGAATAGTTTTTCTTGAGAAACCCTGTGGGATCATACTTTATAATAATATAACCATGGAATTTAAAGTGAATAAATATTTTTATGGGTTAAAATAGGCCCCTCAATCCTAGTATTGAAAACCTGAAAATTTCTTGAAGTAGTTGAAATTTTCTAAAAAAAAATTGATAGGAACTTCTATGTGAATGATATGATTATATGTTTCCTAATTGATATTGTTTACATTGATTATATAATTTTTTATGTGAAAAGTATAATTTTTTTTAATATTTCACTGAATAAATGAAAATAACTTTAAGATGTTAATTATTTAAGAGTTTAACTTCTTTTTGGTATTACAAGTTCAACAGAAAGGAAGATAAATATTCCTATCACAAGAAAAGTATTCCAAATAGTTATTATAAAATTTGGGATGGTGTACTTAAAGGATATTTCTACTATTATTTATATTTCAATGAATACGATTAAATATGAAGTTATAAAAAGGGTAAATCATAAGGACTACTAATATTTGATTGTAAGTTTACTTTATATTACTACTTCAAGACCCAAAAATTCATGTGATGTAACTTTTGATGTAAGATATCATAGTGATATAAAGGAATAAAACATGTTGAAAGCTAATAGAATACTTAGTCATGTTAAAGGAATATCAAATAAGATCACGATTTATAGAATAAATAATAAGAAGACCATTCATAGGCTCACTGATATTGATTGGGTTGGAGATTGAAATGGTCAAAAAAACAACACCAGGATGAACTTTATTCTTTAGAGAATGTTATATGAGATAGAATCGTAAGAAATGAAGTTTTGTTACTTTTATTATAGCATAAATAGAATATGTTTCTTCCACCCAAGCTTGTACACCAATTATGTGGATGAAAGTGAAGTATGAATATTTGATGGTGAATATTGAAAAGAAATTGAATATTATTTCTGATGATCAAAGTATCACCGATATTTATAAAAATCATGTTCTAAATTATATATCAAATCATATTAATATTAAATTTAATTTCATTAAGGATAAAATTGTTGGTTGAGATATAATTCTTGATTATATTCTAAAAAAATTTCAAATTGATGATGTTTTGACCAAATTTATGCCAAGGAAGATATTTGAAGAATTGAGGTTGTGACCACATATTCAGCCTCCACCAATAACTTAATAAATATTTTAAGGAAGAACCCCAACCTTACTTTGGATTCTTTTGTTAAAGGGGGATAATAATTAAAAAAAATAGAAGTTAAACTTTTTTACTTTATCTTTTGTGTATTTGAAAAATATTTTATTATAAAAAATGAGAATAAAAGATTGAGGGGGGAGTTTTTTAATATCATGAAAAAAAAATTTGTTTTTACCAATGGATGGAAGTCCTTAAAAAACATCTTAAACTGGTAGTGTGGTTTATAGACATTTTCTATGAGAAATTTTGGGGTTTGATTATTTTTTTTTATAAAAAGTTATTGAGTTGTTTATAATGTTTCAAAAATCTCCCAAGGGTAAGATTGTGGATCCTTCAAGTTGTTTTTATAATGAGTATTATATTTTTTTGTCAACACTGTGTTTGTGAATGTGTTTTTTATTTTTGGAGAAAATGAGTTTCTAAAGGTGTTTAAGAAATATTTCTTATCAATTATATAAAATTTCGTTAAAAATTTAGATTATTATATATTTATATTCAAGTTCCTAACATCATTAACATACTTATGATTATGGATGAGTTTATATGAGTTTGTACAAATGGGGACACGTCAAATTTTTACCTTCAAAGTTCGAGTTGTGGTTGTACTATTTTCAAGCTATGATGAAGTGGAGATATAGTTGATGATTGGAAAGAAAAATATGAATGAAACTAAAAAAATTATACCATACATAGGCATATAAAGTTTCCAAGTATGTGATTTTTTTAGATAGTGGTAGTTTGTATAAACTCCATGTTATAAAGTGACAAAGTTTCAAACTATACGAAGTTTGAAGATATAAAGTTATGAAGTTCCTAATTAATTTAGGTTGTTCTTTGAATTTTTCATTAGAAAAAGGATAATCATATAGAGATGTTTTACCACTATTAGAAGAATAAAAACCCTTAAGGTGATCAGATGAAAAAGTATACAATTATATCAAGTAGATATGTATAAATTATAGAAGACAAAAATAAGGTCCTTAAAAGTTCAATATAGAGGAAAGTTTTCTAGTTTGTGAAAAAGTAAGTAGAAAGTACATCAAGAGGATAAAGTTTATGATCAATAAAGCCACTATGATGAGTATTAAAAGTCACGTTGATCAATTAATGATCTATCAAATGGACGTGCATCAGATAAATAAATGAAGTTTTAATGGATGGATGATTCTTAGAAGATGTATTGATTTGAGTTTCGTAAACCAAGCCCTATATGAAGTTTGAGTAGACACAATATGTTCAGGAATAGATATACTAAATCAATGGTCAAATCAACCCAGCTAAACATATTATATTTTATTGGATTGAGGAAGTACATGAAGATAACTCGACAAATAGATCTCGGGTTTACCAGACTGAGTCAGTCAGAAAGATCAGTACTAGATAAATAAGTTACTTTAAAGTTGTTGGATAAATATTCATCATACGATTTTTTAGGATATTAACATAATTTTTATAAATTCATTAATAATGATTATTTTGATATGTTATTTCAATTTTTTGTTAATATAGACATTATATGTAGAAGTTTTAAGAATTTCATTAACATTGTGTTTTGAGAAAACTCTGAGAAAAATATATTAGGTTTGAAGGAAGTATAAAAAAGTATATATGAGTGGGACAATTTGAAATTAGAATTTTGGGATCCTGTTCTTTCTCCTAGTTTTTTAAATCAAGTGTTTCTATATAAAGTTGTTCAAGTATAGTATGAATATAACCTTCTCATGTGTGATAGAGAGGTGAAGTGATAAATTTTTCATTAGAAGTGTAGCATGATGTTTCTTATATTATGTTAGATAAACTTTTTAAGAAATATTTGTAATATATGAAAGCCAATATAATTATTTTTTGGGAGATAGAAGTGTATTGGTGGGAGTTGTCTCATTTTTATTCACTTCATATCATAGTGAATTTTCATGCAACGATAAGAGTCAACACAGTAACGACGCAATAACCAACATTGGGGGAACCTTATAATAAATATGTTACTTGATTTAATTAGCTATATTTTCATATGTGTGAGTTTGAGAGATAAATATTATAGGATAATAAACTCTAACATGTTTTAATGGTAAATTTCAAGAGAAAGGAAAGATTGTTGCTGATTCAACCCCTCCCCCCTTCTCAGTGGTCCACACATTCCTGGGAACTTCACATTTAACTAACATTTTATGTGATATCTATATAATTAGAGTTAATCCATGTCAATTATAGCATCAAATTACACCAAGTTATGGATTACAAGAGTCACTATAACAATCTTCTTATACATACTAACAGGATAAGAGACCACCACTTGGATTTCAATGATCACACCACTATGTGTTTTTACTAATATCTCCACTTAAAAGAATTAGAGATATGATTCAATAGTTATTAAAAACATTTAATATATAAAGGATGTTTTAAGACTAAAATAAAATAAAATTTTTCATTTTTAAGTGAATATAAAGTGTACCTTTGAGGACATCATTTTCTTGCTCTACCTCGGCGGTGGTGATGTCATAATCTTTACCTTACTCCATCATCTATGGTGGTTGATGGAATTAATTACCCATGAAGAGCCTTAGTTTAGTTAACTATATTTCATAGTTTCCTTTATCCTTACAATTAAATTATTAAACTATGGTTGGTTCATTATGAGGCACCTTTCTTTCCTCCATCACATTGGTCGACTTCTTCATGTCTCTTCGAAATTTATGAGATTGGTGTCTTTCTCTCCCATACTTAAAATAATTTGCTCATGCCTTTTAAGTAATTATAACGATGCTTAATTATATATATTTTAAATATGAGTGGTTGGATTTTTTATCCTTTATCAATAAATCCCCCATCTTGAAACTACATTATTCTATTCTTATCACCATATCCATGGGACAGTTCTCTAAACTCTATCTCTACTTTTAGATCACATGTAACTACTTCTCTGTAACTCCAAATGGTTAAGATAGATATATCCTTTCAAAGATATGGTTTTCAACCACTATAGAACCTATCAATTTTCCCATCATTATTGATAAAAAATCCCTAGTTGTACATTATAAGTCATATAAATTTTTTGTTATAATACGTGATAGATCCACTCACCTTTTTCTTAATATATAGAAATTCTATCTCTATATTTGTTTAAAGAGTTTGAGGGAAATAATTTTCAATAAATATATTCTTAAAGACTTACCACTCTATTTCTTCAATTTCATCTTTTGACTTTATATTATTGATCAATTTGCACCACTGATCAAATTCTATATCTAGATGATAGATAAATAAAGTAACATTCTCCTTCTCAGAAAAATAGAGTATGAAAAATATATTTTCCATGGAGTTGACCCACTATTCCATGACACCTGGATTAAATGATACACTAAATGTTGGCGTTTTTTTCTACAAAAAGGAATTGATGGCTAGTTACTCCTTCTTGGGAGAAGGAAGATAATCCACATGGTTTGGGTTATTTTTCATAATGAGAGGTAATAAGGTAATCACCAACATAAAATCTCAAACTCCACCTCCTATTTCATTGGGAATTTATTTGGGACAATCAATTCATTATGCCTCACATGGGTTGTTAGTATAGTTTCTCCTAGTTCTCACCAATTTTATAAATAGAAAAATATTAAAAAAAAAAATTCAATAAAGCATGAATAAATAATTTATTATCTTTTGAAAATAAATTCTAAATTCATCTCTTATAAGATTTCTATGTTTAGACAAATTATAAAATGATTCTTCTATGATCACATACTTAATATATTTCAAATTTTTAGAGGAATAATTAAATTAGTTATATATCCTTTGGAATGGTTTTTAAAGAGAATATTAATAAAAAAACCCTAATGTGTGTCAAAAAGAGTGTACAGTAAGTCCCACTACTCATACCCAGGGTGAAAATCAAGTTAATACCCAACCAACCCCTTTTAAGTTTATTACCTCTAGGTGTATCTACAACAAAACTGAATTTACTTATAGTATCCTTAAATTGATGTCATTTCTTAGAGACCATACACTCATTTACATAAATTTAATATGTTTTCCTTTACTTAGACCTATCCCTAGGGTTTTTACTACTGTTTTCTAATTCTAATTACCAAATTAACTAAACATTGCCTTTGATACCAACTATTTCAACCCTCATTTTTCATACATTCTTATAAAATAATTATTTATATAAAAAATATAAAAATAATATAATTATAGGATCGAAAGGTGTAATATCTATAGAAAATTAGGTTCATACATCACTTGTACATAATAAAAAATAAACATTATTTATTTTCTTCTTAATGTAAATCATAAATCTCTCATGTTCACCTTAGTATATATATTCATGGGAGAATATAAATCAAAGAAAATTATGAGCTAAAATTCCTGTAAGGTGGTAATAAAAGGGAAGGAATATGATACATGAAATAGTTTAAAATATGTGTGGGAATAATTTTTATCATTATATCATAAGCAAAGGATCATCATAAAAGGAATGATGGATTAATTTGAGAAAAGGTAATGGAATGTGGAATATTCATAATAATGAAACATTATAACATAGTGGTCAAATACCACACATAGTTGTGAACAGAGCTATCATCATGTTCACACATAACATATGTGCATAAATCATAAAATCAAAATTGTGAAAATATATAGCACCATGTTCACACATAATACACATAATCTCATGTAATATATCACATTACACACTGAATTTTTGGTATATACAATTATGGACCCACCCATCACATAATAAAATTTTCATAATCATACATGTCACATAGAAAGGAAACATATAATGACAGTAGTTATTAAATAAACCCATGGAAAGGAATGGGTTTCATAAAGGTTTTTTAAATCATACATTCATGAATAACCATTGTATTTTTAAAATAAATAAGTTAAATAATATTTTTTATAAAACATCATCATTATTGACTGGATAAGAAACAACTCAAGTGGAGTCAATGTACTGTTTTGAAAATTATAGTCTCTTTGAAAAATATTTTTAATTATATTATAAATCATTTAGAAAAGGTATAAAAAAGTATATCCCCATAAACAAAAGGGAAATAGCAAATAAATGTTATTTTAAATATAGTATTGAAATATATATTCTAAAAATAATGCGAAAGAGGCGTTAACCCAAAAAGAAAGAGTTGGGTTCAAGAATACCCTTTCCTTAAATTCTATTATGTTCCATCTCATTTACACCACCTATAAAATAAATAGATGTCTGTTAAGAAATTTAAACATGAGTGAATTATATTAATTTATGTCACTATTGATACATTATAATTATTAGATTCTTATTTTATAATACTTTTTGTTAAACGTGAATTGTTTTGATTTCATATTTTCAATAAATTAACTCAACTTATTTCAACTATGTTATTTTTTTCAAGGTTATTTTCACATTAAAATAATTAATCTTATAATATTAAAATATATGTAATTACATATTTACATATTTTATATAATTCATACTAACTATACATGAAAATTATGAAAAGCATGGAGTTTCCAATGTCATAGTATGTAGTTATCCAACTATTAACTGGATATTTCCAAAAGTGGAGGATAGAGAAGTGTGGAATATAAATATGTCATAAATATAATCATTACAACAGGTTAACATAATTAATATAATTTTTCCATACTAAATAATTATATTTATAAGATTTGGGATTGAAAGAAATCAAGAAAATAATGAAGAGAAGAGGAAAATAAGAAGAAAAGTTGATGAAAAGTTATCCTCTACTCGATGTTGCTTCTTTCCTATAACACTAAAATCCTTGAATTTTTGGAGTTTAGTGACTCAATAATGTACCCAAGGATGATAAGGGGCTTGTGAAATAGAATTTGGATTGATTTTTGGCTTGGGTATGTGAGGGATAAATGGTTTTTAAGAGGTGGGAATGGGGGTATTTATACTTGAGTTTAAGGGTATTTTTGAGTTAAAATATTAAATAAAAAATAATTTCCATGGTAAACATTGTAATAGTTATATTATTGATATTTTAAGTCATATTTTCATAAAATAAAATTATTTTGGGACTTTTGAGGCTCTCTTAAACAAAATTCATTAGTTTATTAAAAAGAAAAGTGAAAAAATGACAAATTGTTATTTTGATGGAATACATTATTATTTAAGACTCTGGAAAACACTTTTTAGGTTTATAATTTAAGTTTATTATTTTTAAATGACTCATTTATCTTATGAAATGATATTTTTGTTTATCCAAAATTTATAGAATTTATTATGTCATTATT
Source organism: Viscum album (assembly GCA_963277665.1). Taxonomy (NCBI): domain Eukaryota; kingdom Viridiplantae; phylum Streptophyta; class Magnoliopsida; order Santalales; family Viscaceae; genus Viscum; species Viscum album. The sequence goes on along the minus strand of OY728126.1, from coordinate 825,255,835 downwards.
ACTTTTTGGATGGCGTAATTAAAATACACCAATTATGAAAAAACTGTAATTGTAATATTTAATTAAAATTTGAATAATTTTAGAAAAATACAAAATAATAAGCCTTATAAATTTTTATGTGATTATTTTTAATTTTTTTTTATTTTTATCAAAATAATTTCCTGTCATAGGTATTTTTTTAAAATATAAAATTGTTGTTTCAATAAAAGATACTTTGGAAAAATACACCAACACTTCAATTTTTATATATTTTAAGGCACTATATTGTTAATATTCACTTTATTTATTTGAGGTAATCAATATTTATATGATAATACACTCTTATATTGGTTAAAATACTATTCCAATGGTTAGATTACCCTTCCTATTGGCCAGGTTATAATTCCAATGGTCTGGTTACTATTCTAATGGTAATATTACTTACAATAAATACCTACTTATTCCATTATACATCATTAACTAAAATTATTATCAACTGTATATATTTTCCATCCCTAAAATATTTATTTCTTTATAAATATTCTGTTTCTTTTCCATATTTTTTTTGTGAGAGTGATAATTCATTCATATTGGGGGATCCAAACTTTTCCATTCTATTGATTTTAGTGGGTTTAATTATTGACTAATGTAACGATAACTATAAATGAAAAAAATGTTTTTATATGTTTCATGTGTATAATATTATACAATATAACACAGGTTTATTCAAAAAATAAATATCATTTATAAATTAGAAATTGTTAAAAAAATACCAAGTGCCCTTTTAATATTTAATTATTTTGAAGTTTGTGTTTTAATTTCCATTGTAAAATTTCCCATTATTATAACTAAATTTTAATTTTTTATAATTTTTTTATTATAAGTTAATTTCAACTCACATAAATGTAAAACTCAAAAATCCCACAATTCAATTATATTTATCATAATTCCCACATTAAAAAATTATATGTCCAAAATATTAATAACTTAAAAGTAAAATAATAACCTAAAAATAAAACTAGAACCTTTATTAATATAATAATAAAAAAAAATTATTTAAACAATAGTATTTCTAACAATTAAATAAATATTAATCACCACATCAAATGGTTTTTTTAATAATAATTCCAACAAGAATCATAAAAGAAATAATTCGAAATCATTCTTTATAAAATCCTTTAAACATAAATATCAATACCCATAATAATAAATCCTTAAATAAAAAATCAATAGATAATTATTTAAACTATAACTCTAAAATATATTTTACTTTATAAAAAGTATATTATGAAATATATTTTAATAAATATGTAAGAGTTTATAATCATTAAGTAAGAAATTATTAATAAAAATTACTTTGTAAATTGATGTATAAGATATTATTTTATACATAAGATTTTATATTAATACGTAATATTTAGAAATTATCCAAAAAATAGAAAATAAATTTAAACCCAAAAACCAAGAACTAATAACACATGATAAATGGAAAAGGTATTGGGAAAATCTAAGATTTTACATTATATACCACAAAAAAATTCTCATCCTCAAGAATTAAAATAAATTCCCAAGTAAAAATAAGTGACCAACCGAAGAATATTAAATGGAAACAAATGTTTCAACATTAAGAAACCGTTAAAATATTATTACCCACAATAATATGAATACAATTTAATGTAATAAGAGAGGTACAAAGCTTAATCATTGAAACATATGAATGATGCAATTCCTATCATATCAATTAATTAAGAAAATAGTAACTAATCAATTAATAAATAAATAGTTATCAAATAAATAAATAATGGATTTTAAATAACAAAAAACAACTAGAAATAATTGATTATAAATTAAATAAGAAACAACCACTATCAAAAAATAAAATAGTAGCTCAAAAATAAATTAATAGCGGTTCAAAAGTAAAAAAATAGTTTAAAGTTAATTATCCACTAGAAATTTTCTATTTATTTATCCTCAACATATTTCCACATCAACTATTCCATTCATAATCAAACACATAATTATTGAGTGACCTATTTCCACTATGTTTGTTTTTAGTTTTTGTAAATAAAAAATTCCTCATTTATTCCTTCTAATATGAGTTAAGATATGTATTTATTATTTGAATACTACACTATTTATATAAGAAAAGAATAATCATGATATTAGATTTGTTAATTATTCAATAATTATTTATTTATAATGTCTTCATCTTTGTCATTTATTTTATGAACTGATTTTCAAGAAAAATTATCATCATTATGAGTTTATTTATGACCCATATGTTGATATAATTAAATAAGTTTTTTCCTAAGAATTAGAAGATCCTTACATGATTTTTACCCTTGCATTAATCCTCACATGATTTTTATTCCTTTACATTAAATTTTCTTATGATGAGTTTTCTTACATACATGATGATATATAATTGAATTCTTACATGGATGGTCTATTTAAATGAATTCCATTTACATGGATAGTTCGTTTATGTGAAGTTTCACTAACATGAAATTTTTCTACATGAATGAATCTTAGATATTTATATATGTATTTTGAATTTTATTCTATATGTTTATGTTTTATATGATTTATTTTGTTCTAAATTACTTTATAAAACTAATGATCATATTTTATGTTTTTTAGAATATTTATTTCCATGTTTATATTATTTTATATCTACATCAATGTTTTTGAAAAAATATTCAAATTTCAAAATACTACAGAAGGAAAATATAATGAGTTATTTATGGAATTTATTTAACTGAATTTCATGGATAATTTTATGGAGGATATTTCAAAGTTTTTTAAAGTTAATAAATATCTTTTTATAAATTGGGAAACTCTGAATTAGTTTAGTATAATTCACTCGATAAGTATGGGAGAAAACATATTATTCTTTTATGCAATAATTATGGAGATATTCTTGGATATTAATTTCATTATTGTTTTAAATAAAACAGTACTTTGTAATACAATATATCAGTTTTAGAATTGTATAATCTATTTAAAGGATTAAAAGATACATGGATCTATAACATAAGTGGAAGTATATACAATCGATATGATGTGGTATAAAAAATAAAAACGAAATTATGGGGAGAAAACATGAAACATAAATTTTGAAGTGATACTATAGGAATAGTTTTTGGACTACTGGAGGACTCTTAAGGAAAAAAGATTATATGATAATTAGTTCATTAGGGATACAATATATTCCTTTTCTCAAGGCCTGGTCATTGTTCTAAATTTTTTTTACATCGACTCCCAAAATTGGTTTCTAGAGTCTCTGATTTTAATTCATTTTATTCTATTATATGTGTTGTAACTATATTTTGGTTTATATTTTTTTACTTTCAAATATATAATTATTTTTGGGTTATAACACATTCAAAGGGAAGGTTTTTGGTTGTGTCTATGGGTTAAAATTTAGTGTTGTAATGATTTGTGACTCTCCTTTAAAAGTTAGGGTTATTATTGTGGTTGTGACTCCATTAAAAAATATAGGTTATAATCGGATTTTGGATCCCCTTAAAAATTCAGGTACTTAGTGAATACCATACCTCTCAAGGAGTGTATAGGAGTAAAGAGTAAATGTAAGATCCTTTTTTATCAAAACAAGTATAAAAATTTCCTATGATCTCTCTTTAATTTTCTACTAATTAATTACTTTAATGTTTAACTATAATGAATTTACTTTAAATCTAATTAATATATATATTTAATTATCTTCTTAAAAAAAATTAAATGTTCTATTAACCATGAACTACAGTCATTTTTCCTTCTTTATTAATACTTAACAATTGGTATCAAAGCCTTTATTTTCAAAGTGTTTATATTTTTTGTTTTATTTTATGTGATTACCTTTTTCCTATACATAATCATTTGAGGGAAAAAAATTTAAGACAAAAGGAACTAGTTTAAATAATGGTTGGATTCTTAAGAAACCACATCACTTTGATGGTACAGACTATAGATATTGGAAAACTTAAATGGAATCTTATCTTAAGAAACCCAGTATTGATCATTCAACTATTATAGTAAATCTGCATAAATTTCCCAATTCTGAGCCTAACACTCTTATTTGAAATGATGCTGGTAAATATGTTTTGAATTAAAAAATTATGAATATCTTATATTTTTTAATTAATATATATTTTTAGTCATATTTAAAACTTTAATATTTCTAATGAAAGTTTTATAAATTTTTAAGTTACTCATCTTGGATCAAATAAGATGATAATAAAAAATCATGGAATACTTTAGGATGAATATCAATATTTTAAGAAGGGTAAAGATGAAATAGTAAACCAATTATTTCATAGGTTTACTACCATTCTAATTAGAATAAATAATCTTGGAGAAGCCTTGGATAATCACGTTTTTGTTGAAAGAGTATTGAGAGATCTACCTAATAAGTAACATTGTAAAAATGTTTCCATTGATGAAAGTAATAATTTCAAAGAATATACCATGGATGAAATAATTTTTTCATTACGTCAATTTAAACTGGAGTTGAAAAACATTGCTGGATAGGCAACTTCAAATTGGAAATGTGTATCTTTAAAATTTATTATTATTTTTTCTTCATGTTCTTATGATTTTAAAATTTAGGAAAGTAAAAAAATAAGATATGGATGAACTTGTCACTAAATTATAGAAAAGGATTACAAAGTAAGGTTTCAAAAGCCTTTCTAAAAGGTGATGGGTCGGAAGAAAACGGGGAATGATGGCAAGAGGGGGGTGAATTGCCTTTTAAAAAATTGATTAACAAATTAAAAATCAAAGTAAAGTGCAGCGGAAATAAAGAGGCAAGACACACAAAATTGATAACGGAGTTCGGCCAAAAACCCGGCCTACGTCTCCGCTCCCAACTCAACCGTTGAGAGATTCCTACCGCTTGCTTTTCAATGGTTTTAGCAAGAAACCCACTAGGCTTTGAGGTAGCACTAGGACCTATTACAGCTTGCTTTTGGATGGTTGAGCAAGAACCCACTTACTTTTAATGGTTAAGTAAGAACCCACTAGCCTTTTTACGGGTGAAGGCTAGCTCACCTAACTCAAGCTATTTAAAGGAAAGCTTGACAACCTCTTCACACCTTAGTGGTGGTGTGAGAACCCAAAGAAAGAGGGGATGAGAAAAGAGTTTGGGGTTTGTAGGCACAAACCCAAATTTAAAGCTCAATAAAAAGTAAAACAATAAAACCCGTATTTGGGAAGACTTGGGCGCCAATTGGATGATGGAGTTGATGTAGCGTGCTCTCCCAAGCTTCTTGAAGGGGCTCCTTGGATGTGGAAGTTGTTGGAGCACTTGGGGTTCCCTTGGAGGAAGTCGCCGGAGGTTGGCCAATTGATGCAAAATATGTCCGAGGGCTTCACAATAGTTCCGGTAGGTGTCCAGGGCTTCCTTGGCCTTTATTTATAGGCATGGAACCCTTGGGGAGGCTTCGGAGCCGTTGGAGAGGCTAAAAGAGCCGTTGGGAGCCAAGTGGGCCAGCCTGGTCAAACTGCAACGGCTAGTTTGACTGGCTCCACCGGCTGGCCGGTACAGTCCCACCGGCTGGCCGGTGCTTGAGGAAATTGGGAGATTTAGAGACTTGGCTCCACCGGCTGACCGGTGGATGGGCCACCGGTCGGCCGGTGTCTTGGATGTTGAGAAGGAGGTTGGTCCAGGCCCTACCGGTCGACCGGTGGAAGAGCCACCGGCTGGCCGGTGGCAAGACAGTAGCAAACACTATTTGGGCTGGGTGCCACAGGTCGACCGGTGACAGAGCCACCGGTCGACCGGTGGAACCTGGCAGTGGGCAATCCCTCTGCCAGTTCCACCGGCTGGCCGGTGCTATCACACCGGTTGGCCGGTGGACTGAATTTCAGTCCATTTTGCCAACTTTCTTGGGTCAATCCTTTGGCAATCTCTTGCCTATCATCCACAACACTTAAAAACAAAGTTAGATAAACATGAAAGTGATTGTGATCATGAAAATTAAACCACGAGGGGATGCGAGAGGTACACCAATCTCCCCCTATTTTGATGATCACAATCACCAAAACAATTAATGTAAAATACTGAAATTGAAAGGAAATGCTAAGCACGATGAAAAGGATTCTCCCCCAATCAATCAAGAAATTTCTCCCCCTTTGTGATTATCAAAATAGCGTGGGGCATAAAACTTGATTGAGGGAAAAGATTTGAAAAACAAGATTGAGATTTGAAAATCAATTGAGATTTTTGAAATTGAAATGAAAATTTGAATAACAGTTTGAATTGAAAGTTTTGAATCAAAAACCAATTGAAACCAAGAGTTGAAAATGAAAGATTGAATCGAAAGTTTTGAATAAAAAATTTGAAATGAGAATTTTGAATGAAAAATTTTTAATTCACAAAAAGGCTTAAAAGAACCTAACTCCCCCTAAATAAAAACAATCAATCACCGGGGAGAGGGATTTTGAAAAGAGACAATTTTAGGCCCGGAGAGACTCGCTAAGAGGGATTTTTCAATCCATACTTGTCTCATGGCGGGTCTTCTCCTATAAAACTCGTCTGAAAAGAAAAAACTTTTGGGTTGACCATACCGGGCGTTTTTACAATTACATTCATAAATAAGGTGCCCGGGTTTTTTACAATAATTGCAAAATTTATAACTGGAGCTCCCCCTTACAAAAACAGTGGGTGCATGGGAGGAGGAAGCTATATTGGTATATCCTAGCCCTTGGGTGGTTCTAGATATACGTTGGGAACCAAGCAAATTGTTTAAATTTTGTTCCCCTTGGGTGAACTTAGCTAGGGTCTCCCTTAGGTCTTTGATGGTTGATTCCATGGAATCAACATTTGGAAAATTTTGGATTTTAAGAGACATCTCCTCCTTCTCTTTGAGAAGTTGTTCTTTTTCGGAGGAGAGTTTTTTGAAAGACTTTTTTAAAGCAACAAATTTTGACGATAAAGCATGAAAACCTTTTTCTAGTTGGTCTCTAGCATGTGAGAGTTCTTCATAAGAAAGATGATTTAAAGAATTTGAATTTGAAGAGCAAGAGGAGGAGGAGTCGGAAGAAGTTACCTCATGGAATGCCATTAGGCATTTTGTACCTTGGTCGCTCGAGGAGGAGGAGGAGGATGATGAGGTGTCACTCCATGTCGCTTTGAGGACCTTTTTCTTTCCTTTCTCCTTGTGCGTGGCCCGTTTCTTGTTGAGTGGGCAATCGGGCTTGTAATGGCCCTTTTCGCCGCACCCGTAGCATTTCACCTTGGGCTCGGATCTTGCGGTGGGTTCTTGCTTTCGATGCTTGCGGGATTTCTTCTTTTTGTGCTTCTTCATGAATTTTTGCATTTGGCGGGCGAGATTCTCCATTTCCGAGTCGCCGCTTAAAGAAGATGAAGATGAGGAAGATGAGGATGAGGAGGAGCTTACTTCTTTTTGTACCTTGAGGGCGATGTTCTTTGGTGTCTTGATTGGTGTGCCCTCCTTTTGAGCTTGCCTCCTCATCGTGATCTCATAAGTCATGAGAGATCCGATGAGCTCCTCTACCGGCATATTTTTGATGTCTTTTGCTTCTTGGATTGCCGTGACCTTCGGTGCCCATTTGCTTGGTAGGATCCATAGGATCTTCTTGACCATAGTTTCAGCTGAAACATCATCACCAAGAGATTTCCTTCCATTGCACACGTCAGTAAAGCGAGTAAACATATCGGAAATAGACTCATTTGGATGCATGGAAAAAGATTCAAAGTCCTGACGGTACATGTCCAATCGAGTATCCTTTACTTTGTTGGTCCCCTCATGGGTAACCTCCAAAAGTTTCCAGATTTCATGTGCGGAGGTGCATGTAGACACTCGATTGAACTCATTTCTATCTAACCCGCAATGAAGAGCATTCATGGCTTTGCCATCAAGCTCAAAATTTTTAATATCGGCGGGGGTCCATTTGGATTCGTCGGGGGAAGAGAGAGTGTAACCTTGCATGACTATTTTAAAAATGGGATATCCTATACTTCTCAAAAAGGTGGTCATGCGGGTTTTCCAATAATTATAGTCGGTCCCATCAAAAAATGGAGCCCGACCCAATGAGTAGCCCTCGGGGGCGAAAGAAGTTGATGCCATCTAAATGGATCTTAAATTTGAAACCGGGTTAGGGATTTATTCAAAATTCCCTCTGATACCAATTGATGGGTCGGAAGAAAACGGGGAATGATGGCAAGAGGGGGGTGAATTGCCTTTTAAAAAATTGATTAACAAATTAAAAATCAAAGTAAAGTGCAGCGGAAATAAAGAGGCAAGACACACAAAATTGATAACGGAGTTCGGCCAAAAACCCGGCCTACGTCTCCGCTCCCAACTCAACCGTTGAGAGATTCCTACCGCTTGCTTTTCAATGGTTTTAGCAAGAAACCCACTAGGCTTTGAGGTAGCACTAGGACCTATTACAGCTTGCTTTTGGATGGTTGAGCAAGAACCCACTTACTTTTAATGGTTAAGTAAGAACCCACTAGCCTTTTTACGGGTGAAGGCTAGCTCACCTAACTCAAGCTATTTAAAGGAAAGCTTGACAACCTCTTCACACCTTAGTGGTGGTGTGAGAACCCAAAGAAAGAGGGGATGAGAAAAGAGTTTGGGGTTTGTAGGCACAAACCCAAATTTAAAGCTCAATAAAAAGTAAAACAATAAAACCCGTATTTGGGAAGACTTGGGCGCCAATTGGATGATGGAGTTGATGTAGCGTGCTCTCCCAAGCTTCTTGAAGGGGCTCCTTGGATGTGGAAGTTGTTGGAGCACTTGGGGTTCCCTTGGAGGAAGTCGCCGGAGGTTGGCCAATTGATGCAAAATATGTCCGAGGGCTTCACAATAGTTCCGGTAGGTGTCCAGGGCTTCCTTGGCCTTTATTTATAGGCATGGAACCCTTGGGGAGGCTTCGGAGCCGTTGGAGAGGCGAAAAGAGCCGTTGGGAGCCAAGTGGGCCAGCCTGGTCAAACTGCAACGGCTAGTTTGACTGGCTCCACCGGCTGGCCGGTACAGTCCCACCGGCTGGCCGGTGCTTGAGGAAATTGGGAGATTTCGAGACTTGGCTCCACCGGCTGACCGGTGGATGGGCCACCGGTCGGCCGGTGTCTTGGATGTTGGAAGGAGGTTGGTCCAGGCCCTACCGGTCGACCGGTGGAGGAGCCACCGGCTGGCCGGTGGCAAGACAGTAGCAAACACTATTTGGGCTGGGTGCCACAGGTCGACCGGTGACAGAGCCACCGGTCGACCGGTGGAACCTGGCAGTGGGCAATCCCTCTGCCAGTTCCACCGGCTGGCCGGTGCTATCACACCGGTTGGCCGGTGGACTGAATTTCAGTCCATTTTGCTAACTTTCTTGGGTCAATCCTTTGGCAATCTTTTGCCTATCATCCACAACACTTAAAAACAAAGTTAGATAAACATGAAAGTGATTGTGATCATGAAAATTAAACCACGAGGGGATGCGAGAGGTACAACAAAAGGAACACTTAAGAAGGTTAATAAAAAAATGCGAAAGAAAATGTAATTATTACATTAATTATAATACTTGAGGTGATGTTTGTTTTTAGTGTAGAAAGAAAGGTCATAATAAGCCATAATTCCCTATATTAAGAATTTTAAATAAGGATAAGAATTATAAAAAAGTATTTAACTTTAAGATGAAGTTATACTAAAGAATATAACTATAGTGAAGAATTTAGGAATTAAAAGGAATTAGATAACTTTATATAATCTTTTAATGTGGTTAGTGATTATTGTTTTAATTATATATTTTTTTATTATGATTTTGATTCAGAAAAACCAACTATTAGTGAATTTAATTAATATATTGATTGATTGATAAAAGACTTTTTTGGAGATTCTTATTTCTATAATGAACTCAAATATAATAATAAGAGACTTGTTATGGGGACCAAATCTATTTTTCATGAAATTCAGAAACATGAAAATATTTCTTCTACCTCTGATGAAAAATTATATGAAGAACATAAATATTTATAAATGTTGAATGAAAAGTTGAAAAATGATAATGAAATATTAACACACAATTTGTATATTTTTGTTCAAGGAAGAAATAGATATGAAAATGAAATGTCTTTAAATAAGATTAATATAAATTAAATTACATTGTATATGATTGGAAATTACCTCATATTTATCAAATTTATTTTGTGAAAAGTTCAAAATGTTGTTCTTCTAATGATTTTTTTAGATATATGATAAAGGGACACTGTGATAATGAACAATCACTTAGATTTCCAAAGTATTTTAGATATAATAAGTCTCATATTTGAAAATATTTATCGTTGAAAGTATATTTTAATTCTTGTATTAAATTGATAGGGGTACATATTTCTTTTAAAAATAATATCGAACCCAAAACAGCCTGGGTACCAAAAAGTATATTAATTAACTTTTTAGGAAAGATTACTTTGATGTATAAAGACTATTGTATAGTACATGAATTTTAGATGATCTTTTCATATGATCCTAGACACATAAAAATTTAATTCATTCAATATATATAATGGAGGCACTATGCCATTTATAGATAATTCCAAAGATATAGTAAAAGGCTTTGGGGAAATTGGTATTTCTAAAGTTTTATATATTTATCAATCAAAACATAACTTAATTAGAATATATTAGTTATGTGATTATGGTAAAAATCTTAAATGTAAAAATAAGAAATTTATAGTTTTTAATGATAATTATTTATTATTATTTTTTTCTAATCACAAGGAAAATATATATTCTATTGACCATTTTGAGATAATAGTTCAACATATTATGTGTTTGACTGATCTGTAGAATAAAAATATACTTTATCATTAGAGACTTGGTCAGGATAATTTTAGATTACTTGATAGAATTTCTATGTATGAAAATGTACTATAATTTTCAAAATTGAAGAAAAAGAAGTTTCATGTTAGTGATTCTTGCATGAAATTAAAAGAACAAAAAGTATCATTCAGAATAATTAAGGAATTGAAATCCAATAGACCTCTACAATTAATTAATTTTTATGTATTCAACGCTAATAAAATTAATAATCATGGTAGAAAGATAAAGAGTGATCGATGTTATATATAGTTGGAATTAAAATATAGATAAAACATGTTTAATTTTTTTATAAGGAAGCTAAAATTAAAAAATATATCTTTTTTAATTTAATTTAATTCTATTTCTAGTTTGTATCAATTTTTATATTGATAAAAATATATGGGATGTAAAATTATTTAAATATATTTTCATTTAAAACTATTATTAAATTATTAAAATATACATGAACTTGAAAAGTATTTAGATTTATATCTTTTAAGTATAAATTGTTTACTTTGATATGGGTCGAGCATATTTTTTTATGTTCAAACAAGATACTAAATTTGGTGTTAAAATTTTCATTATTTTTAAAATTTAATATTTTTGATAATTTAAAAATAATAGATAAGTTTTAGGAATTATATTTCATTTTTTAATTATAAAAGGGGAGATTTTTGTATAGATAATTTCCAAATATTTTTTATGATAATTAGAAAATTCATCATTTATTCACGCTAACATGAGTTATGATTTTTTCATGTTTGAATATTGAACTTATTATTGAAGAAATTCATGAGAATGATATTATATTTTATTTTTATTCATTAATTATTATTTATATAATCTCAATTTTTTTCATGTGTTTTATGAATTAATTTTGGAGAAAAATACACATCAGTATGAGTTCATTGTAACTTATAAACCTAAAGGATTAACAAATAATTTTAAGTGTTAGAATATACTTACATGTTTTTTACCATTATGTTAATCCTCATGTGTTGTTATTACCAGATTTAAAATTTTATTGTGAGGATTTTTCTTACGTACATAGTGATCTATATACATAAACTCTTACATGGGTGGTTCATTTATGTGATGTTTTTTTATATGTATAGTTCATTTATGTGATGTTTTTATTACATCAAATTCACCTATATGACTGACTCTTATGTATTACTATTTCTATTAGGAATTTCTTTTTTTCTTCTTATGATTTCTTAGAATAGTTTGATTCTAAAAAATTATTTAAATCTAGTGATCATATTTAAAGTTAATTTAAAGTGTTAATTATAAATTTTATATTATTTAATATTTATATTAATGTTTGTGGAAATATATTATAATTTATTATATTATAGAAGAAAACTAAAAAGGGAGATTTATTGTATTTTTTATTACAGAATTTCTTAGAGAATTTTAGGGAGGATATTACAAAGTTGTTTGAAAATCATAAATATATCTTTATGAATTAGGAAAATGTGAATTTATTCATTATCATTCACTCAATAACTATGTGAGAAGAATATTTATTACTTGATGTGATAATAATAATGTTATTATTTGATATTATTGTTATTATTGTTTTATATAAAACTAACCATTGTAAGACTATATAGATAATAAAAATTTAAAGACTCTATTTAAAGGATCCAAAACCACATGGATTGATAGGATAAATGGAATTATATATATGAAATATAATGTGATATGAAAAAGATAAATTAAAGTGTGGTGTGAAAATATGAAATGAAAATTTTGAAGTAAAAATATGAGAATAGTTTTTAGACTATTGGATGACTCTTAAGAAAAAACACAGACTATACAATCATCACTGCCTTAGATAGAAAAGTTTTTCCTTTACTCAAGAACTAGTAATTGTTCTATAACTATTCTACATTGACTAACTTGACTGGTTTATTAAGTCTCCGATCTTAATTATTTATATCTTATTATATGTGTTGTAACTACATTCTAGATTATGTTTTCCCTTTTAAAAGAATACTTCTTGTCGGGTTATAACTCCTTTAAAAGGAAGTTTTTTGGCTGTGAAAATAGGATAAATTCCAATATTGTAATGGTTTTTGACACTCCTTCAATATTGAGTGTTATTATTGTGATTATGATAGTACTATAAATTAAATATTGTAATTAGGTTGGGACTCCCCTTCGAAAGTCATGTCCTAATTGAATATTACACCTCTTAAGGTGTAAAGGGGTGGGAATAGTGGATGTAGGATATTTTTTTATCTAAACTACTATAAATATTTCATATGATTTATCATTAATTTATGGGTGCTTAATCACTTTCATGTTTAACTATGATAAATTAACTTTATCTTTTATTATCATAGATATTTAATTATCTTATTTAAAAGTTTGAAATGGTATATTCACCCACTTATAGAGCTTGTTCCTTCTTAATCATAACTTAACAATTGGTATAAAATCCTTTACCATTGGAAGTTTTTATCTATATTATTTTATTTTACATGCTAAATTTTTTCCTAGACTTAAATTTCTAAGGGAAATATTTTTAAGAAGTTAAGAACTACTACAAATGATAGATAAAATCCTTATAAATGAAATCACTTTTATGGTATGGATAATAAATATTGGTATATTGGAATAGAATCTTATTTTAAGTAACTCAGTATTGATAATTGGACAAATTTCATAAAACCTTATAAATCAATTGATTCTAAACCTAAAACTCTTAATGGAAATTATGCTACTAAATATGTTTTAAACTATAAAGTTATGAGTGCCTTATATTGTACTATCAATAGAAATTTTTTTCATCATATTTCGTCTTGTGTGAATTCTCAAAAAATTTAGATAAAATTTCATGTCACTTTCTATATCTCAAATAAGTTGATAAGAAAAAAGATTGGACTATTTCTGGTCGAATATAAATATTTCAAGATAGGTAAAGATGAAACATTGACCTATTTTTTCATAGGTTTACTATAATTGTCAATGGAATGAGTGCTCTTAGAGAAACCTTGGACAATTATTTTCTTTTTGAAATATTATTGAGAAATTTTCCTAATAAGTGGAATGACAAGAAGATTTCCATTGATTAAAACATTAATTTAAAATAATATATCATGAATGAACTCATTGGTTTATTTCCTTAATATGAAATTGAGTTAAAAAAAATTTATAAGGAGGATACTTCAAAAATGAAAGGTGTGTCTTTAAAATAAGTTAATATTTTTTCTCATAACTCTTCTAATTTGGAAATTTGTGAATGTAAAAAAGTATATATGGTTCAAATTTTTACTAGTGTTTACAAAAGGATGGAAATAAATGTTTAAAATTATGATCTAGAAAGAACATTGATAAGGTAAATCACAAAAGTGAAAGGAACGATAATGGTGAAAATAGTTATAATACTTAAAATGTTTTTTATTGAGTTATAATTATAGTGAAAATTAATCTAGATTTACTTATATTGAAAAATTGAAAAAATGATAATAAATATAAAAATAAAAAGGCATTAAATTCAATTTGGAGTTCTACTGAAGAATCATATTTTTTTAAGAATATTGGAATGAAAAGAAAAAAGTTAACATGTGTTTTATGGAATCCTTAAATGATATTAGTGTTTTTTGTAACTCTATGTGTTTAGATGAGGATTGTTATTTTGAAAAAAATTTATTAATCCATTGAATGAAGTGATTGATAGATTGAGAAAATATTTTTTTAGATGTTGATTTATATAATGAACTCAAATATAATAATAAGAAACTTATTGAGTATAAAAAATCTATTTTTCATGAAATTGAGAAATGTAAAAATATTGCATCCACCACTAATGAAAAATTATATAAACAACTGAAATCCTCTAATATGGTGAATAAAAATACGAAAGATGATATTGAAATAATGAAACAAAATTTTTCTAATACTATTTAAGGAAGAAATAGCTATGAAAATATAATGTATTTAAATAATATGAATATAAATAAAAAATATATTAGATATGGTAAGAAATTACCTCAGGTGTATCAAAATTGTTTTGTGAAAATTTTAAAAGGTTTTCTTCCACTAATATTTGTTTTAGATGCTTGATAAAGGGACATTATACTAATGAATGCTCACATAGATTTTCATAGTCTTTAAGATAAACTATGACTCGTATTTCAAAATATTTATCTTATAATGTACCTTTTAATACTTGTCTTAAATCTATATGGGTATGTAAAAATTCTTTTACTAATATTATTCAACCCAAAGCAACATGGTTATGAAAATAATATTTTAATTAAATTATTAAGAAAAATTCATTGGAATCCTCAAGAGTGATGTATGGTACATGGATAGTGGATTCTCTAGGAATATGAACAGAGTACAATCAAAATTTATTCCAAACAATGGATGTGATGGAGGAACTGTGACATTTCTTGATAACTCCAAAAGAAAAGTAAAAAATTTATGGTGAAATTGGTATTTTTGACTCAAATATTATTTCTAAAGTTTTATATGTTTTTATCTTACAATACAACTTAATTAAAATATATGAATTATGTGATGATTGTATAAATATTAAATATTAAAATGAAAAACTTTTAGTTTATAAGTATAATTCAATATTAATTCATGCTATCCATAAGAAAAATATATATTTTATTGACCTCATTTAGATAATAGTTCAAAATGTTTATGGTTTGAATGTTATGGTGACTGATAGAATACATTGGCATCAAAGACTTGGTCGTGTTAATTTTAGATTATTTCATAAAATCTCCTAGATATAAAAAGAACTACTATTACCCAACTTAAAGAAATAGAAGTTTCATGTTTGTGATACTTGATTTAAAGGAAAAAAACCCAATATATAATTAAAAAAAATTAAGGAATTAAACTCCAACAAAACTATATAGTTAGTTTATATTGACTTATTTGACCCTACTTTGATTGCTAGTCTTCATGGTAAGAGAAGTAGTTATCAATGATTTATACTATTCCAATTCAAAATATGGAAAAAACATGTTGTATTTTTTTAATAAGGAAGTTAAAATTACAGGGATATCTGTTATTTTCATTTACTTTTATTTTATTTGGTATATATTTTTAGAATGAATAAATTTAGGGGAACTAATCTTCTTTAAATATCTTTTTATTTAAAACTATTATTAAATTGTTCAAATCATTTTAAACTTGAAAAATATTAAATTATATATGTTTAAGTATGATTTTTTGAATTTGATATAACTTGAGTATGATTTATTTAGTTTTTTTTGTGTTAAAACACAATACTCCAATTGGATTAAAAATTTACATTATTTTCAAAAAATCATCTTTTTGTTAATTTCAAAGAGGGGGAGTAGTTTTTGAAATTATATTTGTTTTTTTAATTATAAAAGGGGGATATTTATAACTAAATCCTTCCACCTTTTTTTGTTTTTTAATTACAAAATTCATCATTTATTCCCTCTATCACGAGTTAAGAATTTTTTCCTTGTTTTAAGCATTCATTTCTTGTAAAAAAAGGCCTGAGCATGAAAATTGAATTTTTTTCATTATTAATTAATTTTTATTTATAATGTCTTCATGATTTTTATGTGTTTGATGATTTTGGAGAAAAATACACATCAATATGTGTTCAATTATGACTCAAATGCTAAGAATATTAACAAAGTTTGTTAACTATGTGTTAGAAGATCCTTACATTGTTTTTACCTATATATATATCCTTAAATGATTCTTATTCCCTTACATGTAATTTCCTTACGAGGAGTTTTCTTACATACATGGTGATGTGTTTACATGTACTCTTACATTTTTGGTCCATTTATATAAAGTTTGTTTCCCTGTATAGTTCATATATGATAAATTTATCTAATGTGAAATTCACTTATGTGAATATATATTATATTTTGTTATATTTATTTTGAATATTATCTTATCTATTTATGTTTTTTATGAAGTATTTGATTCTAAATTATTATTTAAGTCTACTCAACATATTCAAAATTGTTTTAAAGTTTTTATTTCAAAGTTTATATTATTTTGTATATTTATGGTTGTTTTATAAAAGATATTTAAATTTAAAATACTATAGAAGGAAACTAAAATAAGAGATTTATATGATTTCTTTGACTAACTTTCTTGGATAATTTTATCAAATTTATTTTGAAGGTGTTCAACATTTATAAATATAATTTTTTGAATTAATAAAATGTGAAGTAGTTTTTTATCATTCACTCAATAATTATAAGATGAGACTGTTTATTATTTTACATGATAATTGTGGAGATATTCCTAGATATTATCATTTTTATTATTTTATATAAAATTAATCATTGTAATAATATATAGATATTGCAGAGTTGCAGAATATTTTTAAAGGTTTCAAACCCATAAGGTTTAATAAGACAAGTGGAAGTATATACAGGTGATACACAATGATATGGAAAATAAAAAATGAAATGTGGTATGAAAATATGAAACAAAATTTTTGAAGTTATCCTATGAAAATTTTGTTTATAATTATTGATGAATGTCACGGAAAAAATTGAATTGTACGATAATTACTACCTTGTATAAACAAGTCGTTACATTACTCAATGAATGGTTATTATGATATAAAGGTACTACATCACCTTCCTTAATTGGTTTCTTGAGTCTATAATATTAATTATTTATATCTTATTATACTTTTTTGTAATTTTACTCTAGTTTATGATTTTCCCTTTAAAAAGAATAATTTTTATTATATTATACCTCCTTAGAAAGTTAGTTTCTTGGTTGAAATTCTGGGTTAAGATTCAATACTATAATGGGTTGTGACTCTTCTTTAAAATTAAGGTTTTTTGGTCTGGTTATGCCTTTACTAAAAAAGATAGGTTGTAATCAGGTTGTGAAACACCCTTCAAAAGTTAGGCCCTTAGTGAATATCAAACATCTTGAGGAGTGGAAGAGTGTGAAGAGTATATATATGATCATTTTTTATCCAAACTTCTATAAAAATCACATATACGCTCTATTTAACTATTCACCACTTAATCTCTTTCTTGTCTAACTCTAATAAGTTAACATTTAATTTAATTAACATATAGATTTAATTATATTATATATAAATTTGAACAAGTATATTTCTTAACCACACTCAACAGTTTCCCTTCTTAATTAGGGTCTAACAATTGGTATCAGATCCTATACCTTTTGAAAATTTTAGCAATGTTTTTTTATTTTATAGATTACTTTTTTTTTCAAGAATTTACCACCTAAGGGTAAGATATTCAAGATGATAGGAACTAGTTCAAATGATAGTTGGATTCCTCAAAAAACACCTCAGTTCGATAATACAAACTATGGATATTGGAAAAATCAAATGGAATATTATATTTAGAAACTTAGTATTCATCATTGGATTATGATGGTTAACCGTTATAAATACCTAATTTTGACCTTGAATCTCTTATAGAAAATAGTGCTATTAAATATGTTTTAAATTAAAAATTTATGAATATATTATAGTGTTCTATTAAAAAACTGTTTTTTGTCATATTGTTTTTTGTAGGACTACTCAAAAGATTTAGAGAATTTCAAGTTACTCACCATATATCAAGTAAGTTGATAAGAATAAATCATGGAATACTTTATGTTGAATATAAATATTTTAACATGAGTGAATATTAAATAGTAAAGTAGCAGTTTTATAAGTTAACTAGAATTGTTAATGTAATTAATGATCTTGGAGAATCTTTGGATAATTATGTGCTAGTTTAAAGAGTTTGGGGAGATCAACCTAATATATGGCATGTTAATAAGGTTTCCATTAATAAAAGAAAAAATTTCAAATAATATACACTGGATAAAATCATTATTTCCTTACATTAATATGAACTGGAGTTGAAAAAATTACTGATGAGGAGACTTTAAAGAGGAATTTTACACCTTTCAATTTTTTTAAAATTGTTTCTTCTGAATCTTATAATTCTAAAATTTAGGAAATTAAAAAATAATATATAGATCTAATTTTCATTATTGTTTACAAAATGATAAGAAAAGAAGGTTTTAAAATCCTATGTAGAAGGAACACTGAGAAGGTTAATCTAAAATGTTTACATAAAGGTAATGATAAAATTTATTATAACACATTAGATGTTATCTATTTTGAGTGTAAAAATAAAGGTCATATTAAAACAGATTGTCCTAGATTGAAAATTTTAAATGTGGATAATAATTATAAAAATAAAATGGATTTAACTTCATGTTTGAGTTGTACTACGGAATTTGAATCTAGTGAAGAATACAAGAATGAAAATTAATCAACTAATAATTTCTTTATAACATCTTTAAATGAGGTCAGTGACTTAATTTTAATTCTATATGTTCTAATGATGATTCTAATTTTGAAAAACCAACTATTGAGGAATTAAATAAAGATAATGATATATTGATAAAATATATTTTTAGAGATTCTGGTTTCTATATTGAATTCAAATGTAATAATAAGAAAATTTTTGTGGAGAAAAAACACTATTTTCAAAAAATTGTGAAGTATAAAAATATTCTATCTATATCTAACAAAAAATTCTATGAAGAATTGAAATCTTCTTAGAAATTTAAGGGAATGATGAAAGATGATATTAAAAGATTCAATTTTTATACTTTTTCATCAAAAAATAAATAATTATGAAAAGATGGAGTCTGTAAATAATGTGAATAGAAATAAAAAAGGTCTTGTAGAAGAAATAATTAAACTAGATGTACAAAAATTAGTTTATGAAAATTTCAAAAGTTTGTTCTTCTACTACTCTTTATTTTAGGTGTAAAATTAAGGTACACTATACTATTGAATTCTCACTTATATTTCCATAGTCTTTGGGATATACTACGACCCATATTTCGAAATTTTATCTTTGAAATTACATTTTAACACTTCTCTTCAATCTATATGGGAACCCAAAAATTATTTAACTAATCCTATCAGACCTAAGGTATCTTGGGTATAAAGAGTCCATTAATTAAATTTTTAGGAAAAATACCTTAGAAATATCCAAAGAGATGTATGGTGCATGAGTAGTGGATGCTCTAGGCATATGACCATAGAATAGTGAATAGTTATTCCAAAAAATAGATGTGATGGAGGAGGTGTGACATTTGGAAATAATTATAAGTGGAAGGTAAAAGGTTTTATCAAAATTGGTATTTATAGATCTACTATAATTTTTAATGTTTTATACGTTGATGGACTATAACAACAAATTATTATTATATTTAAATTATATGATGATGGTATAAATGTTAAATATAATAATAATTTTTTTATTTCAAGGATAATACTTTATTATTTTATGCTATCCATAGGAAAATATTTATTATATTGAACTTGTCAATCTAACAATTCGACACATTAATTGTATGAATGTTGTGAAAATTGCTAGTATACTTTGGCATTAGATACATTGTCATGTTAATTTTAGAATATTGTATAAACCTTCAAAGCATGAAAAATTACTATAATTATGAAACTTTAAGAAAGATATGTTTCATGGTTGTGATGCTTTCATGAAAGGAAAACAACACAAAGTATCATTCAGCCCAATTTAGGAATTGTAATCCAAAAAAACTCTACAGTTAGATCATCTTAACGTATTCAAACCTAAATGTATTACAAGTATTAATGGAAAGAAAATTATTTATAAATGTTTTATATAGTTATAATTTAAAATTTGGACAAAATGGGTATGATTTTTTAAGAAGGAAGATGAAATTAAGGGGGATCCTTATTATTTTCATTTACTTTTCTTTAATTTTGTATCTATTTTTAATATTATTAAATTTAGGGGAAGTAAACTTATTTAAATATTTTTTTATCTAAAACTATTATTAACATGTTGAAATCTAATTGAACATTACAAATATTTAGTAACATATGTTTAAGTATGATGTTTTGACTTTGATACAATTAGATCATGATTTGTATTTTTTTTTATTAAAACATGACACCGTAATTGATGTAAAATTTACATTATTTTCAAAATTTGAAAATTTTCAAAATTTTAAAATGGGGGAGATGTTTTGATATAATATTTGGTTTTATTATTATAAAAATGGGGATATTTTTGAGTGTATCATTACCACTTAATTTGTTTCTATTCTGATAATTTAAAAAAATCATCATTTATTCCCTCTAACATGAGTTAAGAAATGTTTTTATTGATTAGATATTGAACTAGTTTTAGAATAGAATCTTGATTATAATATAATATTTTAATTATTATTAATTAATTTTTATTTATAAACTATTCATGTTTTTCTTGTGTTTTATGAAATGGTTTTGGGGAAAAATCTATATTATTATGAGTTATGTTGTGATTAATACATTGAGAGGATTAAGTAAGTTTTTCCCTAAGTTTCAAGATATCCTTATGTGATTTTTACCCTAATAATGATCTTTATATGATTTTTATTATTTTATGTGAAATTTATTTATGAGGATTTGTATTATATACATGATGACCCATTTGAATGAAATATTTCATTTATGATCCACTTATGTGAAGTTTTGTTATGTAGATAGTTCATTTACATGATATTTTTCTTATATAAAATTCACTAAAATGAAATACTCTATGTTTTTTTATATGTATTTGGAATTTTCTATTATGAATTAATAATTTATCCAACATAATTTATTTTAAATTATTCTTTAAACCTAATGATCATATTTTAAGTTTTTTTAAAGTTTTTATTGTAAATTTTATCTTATTTTATATATTCATGCTTATTTTTGGGAAGATATTTGAATTTTAAATGCTATAAAAGGAAACTAAAATGGGATATTTAGGGTATTTCTTTAATATAATTTCTTGTAGAACATTATGGAGGATATTTTAAAGTTATTAAATGTTCATAAATATTTTTTTATGAACTAGAAAACTTATAAATAGTTTGTTATTATTCACTCAATAACTATGGGGGCATATTTTTTTGTTCCTTTATACAATAATTGTTGAAATATTTTTAGTTATTATCATTATTACTATTTTAAATAAACTAATATTCATAATATTATATAGATAACATAGACTTATAGGATTTATTTAAAGGATTTAAAGATATATGTATCAATAAATGAAAAATAAAAACTAAAGTGTGGAGAAAAACATGATTTTTTGAAGTGATCCTTTGTGAATAGTTTTTAGACTATCAGAACTCTCTCAAGGGGAACCAAAAAGAGTGTGGTCATTACTACCTTGTAGAGACAAGTTTTTCTTTGCTCAAGGACTAGTTATTATGTTTCAATTGTTCTATATCAATTTCCTTATCTGGTTTCTTGAGTCTCTAGTCTTAATTCTTTCCATCCTATTATCGATGTTATAACAGTATAATAGTTTATACTTTTCCTTTAAAAAGAAGAATTGTTTTGGGTTATACCTCCTTTAAAAGGTAAGTTTTTGGTTATGAAACTGAGATAAAATTAAATGTTTTAATTATTTGTGAATCTCCTTCAAAATTCATGTTTATTGGTGTGGTTGTAACTCAGGGTTAAAATTCAATGTTGTATTGATTTTTGAATCCCCTTTAAAAGTCAGGGTTATTAGTGTGGTCGTACCTCCACTAGAAAGTGTATCTTGTAATAAAGTTTCGATTTCTCTACAAAATTTACTTCCTTAGTGAATACCATGCCTCTCAAGGTGTAGAGGGGTGTAAAGAGTAAATATTAGACACTTTTTTGTTTGAAATACTCTAAATATTGTTTATTATATCACCTTAATTTTCTATTTCTTAATATGTTACATGTTTAACTCTGATAAATTAACTTTAAATTTATTTAAATTTTGATTATATTCTCTTATTTTTAATTTTGAACTGGTATATTCCCCCCAACAAGACCTTTTTCCTTTTTAACTATGACCTAACAATAATATCATAACAAATCCTTCTAATGATATCATCAAATTTATAATTATTTATTTCACGAAGATTTATTTTAAAGTTGTAAATCTACAATCTTAACACAGATTAATGAAATCATATCATCAAAACGTAAATTTTATTATCCAATTTTTTCATAATTACTACATGATCACATTATTTTCATCATATTTCTTACACAATATTAATTCATTCATTAATTGTGCATTAAATTCATCACTTAATAGAAACATGTTTTTCATTCAATATTTAACTAAAATATAGAATAATTAATCTTGTGGAAATTTTAAAAAATGTGCAATAGTTGAAACTCATCATGTTCAACATGGAATAAAAAACAACTAACATAGCATATAATGAATCACTTATAGCATGTAATAATTTTGGACATGCTATCTATAATAATCAATTCTTATATAACAGATTACTTCTCAATATTATATCATGAATCAGCTTAAATTTTTAAATATAACCCTCATTAGACAATCATCACAATATTTAATTAATTCACGTATGTAAAATATCAATAATTTATAACTTTAACATTATTTTAATTAAATAAACTCATACTTGAAACTTAAAGTTAATTACAATCAATTTAACTTAGCATATGAAATAACATTTCATAATAATAAATTTTAGAATCTAAAATATATTGTTTCAAAATTTATTTAAGAATTTTACTTAATTAATAATGAATCATTATGTTAATGCTTAATCAAGAAGCTTGTAAAAAAATTATTCATGGAAAATATAATCTTTTCAACATGCTTTATCATAAATGAAAAAAATTTAACATGCGACTTGTATTAATTTTAAATAAGTTTTTTAGCATTTTCTAAAATGTTTTACAAGTTTGTTAATTAATATGAATTTGAAATTTAATAACCTTTTTAGTATATCCTAAATGGAAGTATTAAATTTATATCATGTAAAGAGTTATTATAAATCAATGTTTTAACTAATATAAATTAATTTATTAAAAATAAAAAATCATCATAATTATGATGACTACCCAATTCAATATATACTATCTTAAATAAACTCACTAAAAAAATAAAAAATAAAATTATAATTTAAATGAAACCTATAAAAATGTTTTATTCCCCCTCCTTATATTTTTTACTCTATAATTATTGCATTTTACACCTAAACATGATTTATTAGCTATCAAGATCCTTGCATCAGATCATAAGTGGACATGATACGTAGATCCTAGTTTCTGTAACTTTAATATTCCAGAACAATTCCCAAAGGGCTTAAAATAATTTTTTTGGTCAGTACACTGAATTCCTTACTGTTTAGGTTAAATGACATTATCTCAATATAGAATCCATGAAAAACTCACCTATTACTAACTTAAAACTTCATTATATGTCTCAACTAAAAGCTCTTACACCAATTTTTCATGACCCATCCCCACTAGAAAAAAACATGGACCAATAGTGATGATAAATGTGACCCTCGAAGCCCAAATCCAATAGGAAAAAAAGGTTGGTGAATAGAACCGAGGGTACCTATTATTCAAATGGGAGGTATTTACCTCATAAATTCTTAGGAAAAAACACCCACTAATAAAATCCATATAAATAAACTTAAGAGTTAAAATTTACCATTACTAAATTATATCTACTTGTAATTTGTATAACATAAAAAAATATAATGCATAAATACCTCTTAAATTCCAATCTAGCTTCCTGAATAACAATATCTCTAATCTCCATTGGTCAAACTTACAAAACAACTCAAGAAAACTATTGAGGCGTGGACTCTTTAT
Source organism: Viscum album (assembly GCA_963277665.1). NCBI lineage: Eukaryota > Viridiplantae > Streptophyta > Magnoliopsida > Santalales > Viscaceae > Viscum > Viscum album. The sequence goes on along the minus strand of OY728126.1, from coordinate 825,231,373 downwards.
AGTGCACAATATGATCATATTTCTAAGAATTTATATATCCAAGTGAAATATACACTACAAGAAAATATAATCATTATAGGGTGTTATTTTTTACATTACCAATGGTTATGACCCCTCAAAATGGCTTACTAGTGTTATGAAAAAACCACCATTAACACGGTCACATACTCCTTTTAGCAATATTTTTGTGAATTTTTGTTAAGGTAAGAAAAATTATCTGCAGTTTTAACCTCTTCAAAATATTAATATAAAAAATATATATATAACCATAACTATAAAAAATTATTTTAAAATAACTAAGAAATTTAACATTGGTTTTGAATAATATCTATTTTTTTAAAATATTATCCAAAATTATAAAACACCCTTAAAATATTCAAATTTTGTAAACTGTATGCCTTCCCCCTAATTGCATACACCACCTCTTTCCCCTCCCCTCCATACTGGCCACCCCCTCTGCCTCCCACTACAAAAAAGTTTTAACAGTGGTTTATTATAGTCAATTATATAATCTTATACTGAATAAAAATTTAATTATTGTTATTTAAAATATAGCAGTGGTTTGGTATAACACTATTTTTATCAATGTTTTATTAACTAGAGGTTTTGTTAGAGTCAACCTGAAATCTTAAAATAACTAATAATCCCATCCCCTACCCCCACCCTAAAACTACTCACCACTGAACTCTTTGACCCAAACCCCCAACCTTGAAACCATCCCTAACCCTGTTCTCCCCATGAACATATATTTATCCTACCACAACATCAATCTAATTTTTTCATGAACCAGCCCAAATACCCTGGTACCTTGATAACCAGGCCAATTCTGACATATCCTGAAGGGCGTTCCTAATTCCCATAGGTTGGAAACTAGCACCTGAAATCATAAAATATGAATCCGGGAACAAATATTTCCACAAACACAACAGAAAAAGGGTAAAAAATCCAGTAGGAATATAAGAAAAACTCCACAGAGAGAAGTGTACTAGAAGTTAAACATGTACAAACAACCCTAAGTACAACAATAAAGTATCAGAAAATAAAAAGGTAAAACAACCCATATCCGAACGGACACAAATCTCCAAACCCAACGATCAATAGCTACGACCACCTCCAATTGGCGTCTTACTCTTTCTCAAACATGGAAGATGATAATATAAAAACTCCTAATGGATCAGGTAGGGTGAGAGCTCAAATCTCAATAGGGTATCCCCAAGGACTCCATAATTAGATGCTAATATTTAATTAACTAATTAAATATTTCAATTTTAAATAAACATGCATGAAATTTCAAAAAAATATTTAAATAAATCAAGATTTACATTTCAAATGATGGAAATACCTTAAACAAATGGATTAATAAAAACTTTTATATAAAAAATATGTATATAAATTCAAAAGGAATGTGTAAAGAAGTTACAAATAATATCATATATTTCAAATAAAAACAATTATAAACATGTTCATCTTACAAGTGGTATGATAGTTCCACGTTATGAGATCCTCACACACTTATTTAATGATAACGACAATGTGTACACACATCCCTCAACACTAGATAAAGAGGAATCATCGACATACTACCGAGGAATAAAATGTGCCAAAGAGTTTATGTTAGAGTCATAAATGATCAATCCAGTTCTAGGGCTTTCCCATACGAATGTGTTTTTACCTAATAACAAACTAACTACCTAGGATTTTATGTTCTCTAATAATAATAAAAAATGGAAAAATTTACTTCAAAATGGTTCAAAATACAATTCAACCCATTTTCAATTTCAATATGCCAGTTTCCATTTGAAATTGAAATGAGGTTTTTAATAAAATAATTCCTTTTCCAAAATAAAACCTTTGGGTTCTGATCAAAACCATTAAAATCCATTTTTCTTAAATACCAATTTGAAATAAATATCATCAAATCAATTTCACAATATAAATTCAATAATTTAAATTTCACAATTTTCCATCAATTTCACAGACACATCCAATTCAATGGAATTGGGGGGTTTTTCCCAATTTTGAGCCAAATAAAATCAAAATCCCAAATTCAATGGGATTGGGTTTTTAATAAACCAATTGAAATCAATTCAATTGAAATAAGCAATTCAATTTAAATCAAACAATTGAATTTAAATCAAGAAATTTAGGATTAATCAAGATTGGTTATCATAATAGAACCATCAACCTCATGACCAAGAGATCTTGAAATACAAATCCCTAATCAAGAAACTCCAAAAAAATAACATTGAAAATAATGATATAAGAATGAAACCTAGATTCGAGATCTGAAGTAGCACAGATTATATCCTTTAACAATATAGAGATCAATAAAACCCCAGGGAGGGAAGATGAGAGAACTAGAGAAAGTGAACGAGAAGAGGAAACCTACTGGGAGGAGATCGAACGCCATTATCCTAGGTTTGATTCACTTCCATTGTGGTGTAGAGAGTCTAGAATCACCTCTTGGGAGCCTCAAAGGAAAAAAGAAAACACTATGGGGTCGTACAGGCCTGTCGTCCACCTAAAAGATGGGTTTTGGGATTTTAAAACTAATTTTGGGAAGAATTAAATGTCAAACACACTATTTCTTAGGCAGAGTTGCATGATTAGAAAATCCATGCTCCCTAACCATGCACCTATTTTTTCCCCAAGTTCATGGTTTCTACTAGGTGGGGGGATGGTTTCCCAAACTTTGTGCTAGCCATGAAAATGCCTACTTTTTGGGTTTGCACGGTTTCCACTAAGAGGGTGCATGATTTCAGAAAATCGTGCGCCAACCATGCATAAACTAGAAACTTTTAAAATTTCCTATATTTTCACCCAAGTCACCCTTAAATAATACCCAACCAAAGAATGATCAAAATAAGGGTTTAAGAGTACCTAAAAATGGTAAAAATACATTACAACCTCCCCACCATAGAAATTTTATATCCCTAGAAAGCTTGTTAAGAAGATTCCATGTCAAAAAGAAGAGGCCGATACTCTCTCATCAATGCCTTACTCTCCCACATTTTATGAGAATTAGAACCGTGCTACCATAACACTCGAACCAAAGGTATAATCCTTCCACAAAGCACCTTGGTATCATAATGAGCTATACTGACTGGATGCTCAGTCACAGATAAATTAGGTTTGATGTCAATATTACTCCAGTTCAAGACATGATATGGATCAAATAGATAATTTCATATATAAGATACATAGAACATGTTATGTATCGAATTTAGATATGGTGGAAGTGATAAATGGTAAGACACTTTTCCCACCTTCTCAACAGCCTTAATTGGTCCCACAAAATGAGGAGAAAGCCTCCCTTGCCTCCCAAGCTATCGATGACCCAACCGAGGTGAAACTTTTAGGAAAAATTGATCACCAACGTAAAATTCCAATGGTCTACAGAGATGATCAACATAAGAATTATATCAGATATTTGTTGTCAATAATATCTTAAGAATAAACGGAATGTTTTCTATTGTCTCTAGAATTAAGCTCGGTCCAACCCTGGAACATTCACCAATATTTGACCAACAAAATGGAATCTTACAAGGATGACCATACATAGAATCAAAAGGATCTATTATAGTAATAGACTAGTAACTATTATTATAAGAAAACTCATCCAACCATAGATGGTCACCCCAAGACCCACCAAAGTTCAGAAGACAATTTTAGATCATATACTCAAGAATCTCTATATATTTTCTATCTTTCCGTACGACTACAGATGGTATGCCATACTCAAAAGGACTTGAGTTCTCAATGCCTCCTAAAATCCCCTCTAAAAGAAAGAATTGAATAAAGGATCTATATCAAAACTATAGTAGATAGAAATCTGTGAAAACTAACAATCTCTTTCACATAGATATTTCCCAACTCCTCAAATTTGGTTTTATCATGAATGGGTATAAAGTGAGCCAATTTTGTCAGCCTATCAATAAAAACCTATATCCCATTATTCTTTCTATGGTTACATGGAAACCCAACCAAAAAGTCCATAGAGATCTCATACCAATTCCAAGTTTTCACTAGAAGAGGCTGTAGAAAACTTGAAGGTTTCCAGTGCTCAGACTTGACCTGCTGGCATGTATAATAATGAGATAAAAAATCAGAATTTACCCATATCATACCTGGACCCTAAAACATACACTGTATGTCATAGAACATATTTTTAGTTCCTAGGTTCACGGACCACTGGGAACTATGACAATCCCACATCATAGCTTTCCTTACCACTAACGGTACCAAATGATGATTTCGATAATATGGAATTTCCTTGGTGGAGAATGAATAGTCAAACATGGTATCACCACTATAAAGATATATACTAATGCTATAGAACTCATCATTATGATTTTTTCCCTAAAGAATCATCTCGAGAAGAGAAGAGTTCAACTGAACATTGGCCAAAGTAACTGAGGCCCATGATTCCCAAACTCCAATATGAAACTGTGAAAAAAGATCCATCAAGTTCCACTCTTCTAAAGATTATTTCATGGTATGGTTTATAAGTTTCATATCAAAAGAATATAATATGAAATTCCATTTACCTAGAGTATAGGTGATGTAGAAATCAAAATATTGTAGGTATTCCACTCAATGCCACTAGTAGAGATTCAATTTTTTTTATAAAAGATATAACTCATGCTCCTATGGTATGAAAACACGGTAAAAAATTATCCAAAAAGTCAATTCCTCCAACTCTTAAGCACATTCATAATAGTTTCAATTTCAAGGTCATGGGTTGGGTAATACTTCTCATGTAGCCTAATTGGACGAGATCCATAAGCAACGACCCGATGACCTTGTATAAGAACATAGAACAAACCCAAACCTAATGCATCATAGAAGACTACAAAGCCCTACCCAAACTCTAGAACAGCCAACACCAACATAGTAGTCAAAATATGTTTCATATCAATAAAAGAACTCTAAAATTTTTCATCCCAAACAAACTTTACTCCCTTTAGAGTGAGAGAAGTCATAAGAGAAGAAAACTTTGTGAAGTCCTTAACAAACCGACGATAATACCTAGCTAAAACCTAGAATATTCATATCTAAAAAAATTACATGGTTATTACCATGTCACAAAAGATTTAACCTTCTCAATATCAAATGAAATACCATATTTTGACACCATGTTTCCAAATAAATTCTCATCCTAAATCCAGAAATTATAGTTTTAAAGTGTGGAATAAAGTTGGTGATTTATCAAAAGTTCTAGAACTGCTCTTATATGATGCATATGATCCTCCTCAAACATAGAGTAAACAAGTATTTCATCCAAAAATACCACCATGAAAGTATAAAGATACTCATAAAAAATAATTCTTTTATATCCATAAATACTGCAGGGGAATTGGTTAAACCAAATGGCATGAAATGGTAATCATAATGCTAGTACCTACTCTGAAAGGCAGTTTTATGAATGTTAGATTCCATTATTCTTAAGTGATGGTTACTATATCAAAGATCACTTTTTGAGAACCACTTTACCCCTTTCAATTGATCAAACATACCATCAATCCATGGTAATGGATATTTTTTCCTTACCATTTCTCAATTGAGTTTCTGATAATCAACAAAAAGGTGAAGTGACCCATCATATTTCTTAGAAAAGAGTATTGGAACTACCCAAGGTGACTCACTCGGGCATATAAATCCTTTCACTAGAAGATCATACAACTGAGACTTCATCTCTTTTATTTTGGCTGGTTCCATGTCATAAAAAGGAATAAAAATTGGTTGAGTACTAGACACTAAGTTGATAGAAAATGCTTCCTCACTTACTGGTGGAAAACCAGAGAAATAATAAGGAAAAACATTAGGAAACTTGAAGAAAACTAAAGGAAGATCAATAATGAAAGATTCCAACTCCAAATCTAAAACAAACATAGATATTACTTTCACAGACTCTGGATAGAAAGGTCAAGCTGTACTCAACCTTGGGTCTCATTCTCCTTGAATGTTTCAAAAAAACCTATTGGGTGCAGTAAAGGATCCTCATTGTAGATAACAATCAATTCATGATTTATTGGTAATGATCTAGTCCATCCTAAAAATAATTTCAAGTGGTTTCATATTGAGAACTAGAAAATCCCAATCAAGATCAACATCTGCTAAAGAGAAAACACAAGCAGGACTACAGAGACCCTACTATATCTTTATTCATAGGGGTGTAGAAAATTTCATCACATAAGGTAAAATATATATAGAAATATTGATCAAAGGCTTCTGGCCACCAGTTTCGTCCTCGGGTCCTGCAAGGCTTTCGCTCCACCCAAGGCCTTCGGGCTAGTTGATTCTCAAGGCCTTTTGGCCACCTTAAGGCCTTAGGGCCACCCCAAGGCCTTTGGGACACATGAATGTAGGCCCCAGACAAACTACAAAAAAGGAGTAACCCCAGAAGAGGATTCAGAGCAGGTGTACTCACCAGAGCAGAGCCAAATGGGTTGTCAGAATGAGAGGGTATGACTATGCCATCGGTACCAGCCTGTACTTGCACAGGAAGCCTAGCCAGACGGTCATGCAAAGGTGGAGAGCTACTATCTGGATGCAGATGCTGGGGAGGGGCAGTTCCTTGTAGATAGTCTGGTTGAATTCCCTAAGACCTTCGGGTCATGTAATCTCCTAAGCCTACGGGCCATGTAATATCCAAGCCTATAGGCCTTGTAAGGGTTCCCCCTCATCCCTTGAATGGGGGGTTATCAAAAATCAATAAAAATGAAGGCCTCTCACAGTCACAGAACCCATATCAACTTCCCCAGGAGAATCTTCTCCTGCTTGAAGAATATTTGTTCAAGATACCTATGGATGGAACCCATTTATCCTTGATAAATATAATTAATCCATAGTTGTAGATGGTGTAGACGATCTCATGCCACTACGAAAAGTGAAATAGATATGGCATAACTTCTTTAGGTGACCTGAACATTTGAAAGAACCACTTACCGTGGGTGCCTCAGTAAAAATACACTTTGAATTCCCTAGCTTGACACACTAGTAGAAAATCAAAGGACATCTTCTAGGAACTGTAGTAGAATTTGAAAAACCCCTATGTCAAGAACCACCATGAGAATCATCATTCTTCCACTTTCCTTATGAAGAATTCATGCTGATACTAGAAGAGAACGAAACTCCCAACAACCCTGACTTTCTATCTAGGTCTATTTAGACCATCATAGATCTATCCAAAATATCATCATAAGAAGTTAGATTCATTAAGAAAACCTTATAATGAATATCATATTGAATTTCCAACTTGAACCATTGAGTTTTCATATTCTCATTCGACACAATCACAGGTGAAAACTACAAAAGTTCAGCAAAGCGATTTTAATATTCTATCATAGTCCCATTAGCCTGTTCAAGTTTGAAAAACTCAATCACCCGATCTAACACCATCATATGTGGATAGAACTGGTCAGTGAAAAATAAATTTTAAGTCTTTCCACTCAAATAAATCATGTTTATTCATCACCACCATTGTGTCCCACCATCTCTTGATCCATCCCTTCAGTATGAAGGTGGCACACTTCACCTTGATTTTTTTAACTGCCTACTGGAACAAAAAAATGCTAAATCCTGATCAACCATTACCCATATAGTTGAAGATAATTAGAGACTTTGAATTCTAGTGGCTAAGGGAAAATGAACTTCTGAGAACAATTTCATAAAACATCAATTTGAGGTTCCACACCTAGAACCTAAATTGGAACTGGTGGTGGTGCTTATCCCAGAGCTTGGACAATATGCATGATGACCACAACTAGACTTAGATCCATGAGAGGATTTTCTCTCTATTATTACTCATTAGCTCCCTTCTAGACTCAATTGACACGTCTACTCAAATGCATGATGATACACAATATCGGTAGACAACATTGAAGACATTATATTGACACTCAAACAGAGAAATAAGAGAAATTAATTCCAATAAATAAGAACACAATATTTTTATTTCAATCTATCCAAATAAAAATTAAGGAAAATACTAGAACTAATCCACAATATGCCTTTCCCAAACCACCCCTAGTGACTTATGACTCATTTCATTGAGAACTCTCCAGTTACTCAATCACAACTACCTCTTAAGTCTTGAAAAGATTACTCAAATGCATACTAAAATCAAGGAACGATTCTTAACCTGTAACTTTTATACCACCTTTTCATAAACCATCTTGGATACCTTGGTACCCTGATAACTAGTTCAGTTCTAACATATCTTGAAGATAATTCTTGACCCCCACAGGTTGGAGACTAATGCCTGGAATCATACAATATAGAATTGGGAATAAATTTTGTTGCAAACACAATAGATATAAGAAAAAAAGTCAGTATGCATACAATAAAAGCTACATTGGGAGAAGTGTACCAGAATACAAATAGGTATAAACCCAAAGTACAACAACAAAGTACTATAAAATAGAAACATAAAACAACCCACATATCAATGGAAACAACTCTCCAAACCCATGGATCAAAAGCTACTACCATCTCCAAGTGGCTCCTTACCTATGCTCAAAACTAGAAGAAGATAATATAAAAACACACTAAGTCATAGGTAGGGTGTAAGATAAAATCCTAGTATGGTCTCACTAAGGATTACATAATAAGATTCCAGTATTTAATTAACCAAGTAAAACTTTCAATTTTAAATAAAAATGCATGTGATTTCCAAAGAATATTTAAAAAATCACACTTTATATTTCAAATGATGGAAATAATTTAAAAATATGGATTAATAAACAATTTTATATGAAAATAGTTTATATAAATTCAAATGTCATGTGTAAAGTAGTTACAAAAAATGGCATATATTTTAAATATAAAAATGAGAAACATGGTCATCTGCTAAGAGGTATAATAGTTCAATGTTATGAGACCCTCACACACTTTTTTAACGAAAATGGAAATGTGTACATACATCCATCAAAATTGGACATAGAGGACTCATCGACATCCAATTGAGGAATAAAATGTGCCAAATAGTTTATGATAGAGTTGTAAAGCAATAATCCATTTCTAGGGCATTCCCATCCTAGCATGTTTTTACCTAATAACTCACTAATTACCTCAGATTTCATGTTCTCTAATAATAATAAAAAATGGGAAATTTATTTCAAAACTATTCAAAATGAAATTCAACCCATTTACAATTTCAATATTCTAGTTTCCATTTAAAAACCATAATGAGGTTTTTAATAAAATAATTAATTTTCCAAGATAAAACCACTGAGTTTCTATCAAAAAAATTTAAATCCATTTTTCTGAAGTATCAATTTGAAATCAATTTCATCAAATAAATTTCACAATTTTAATTCAAGAATTTAAATTTCAAAATTTTCCATCAATTTTACAAATATACAACAATTCAATTAAATTCGGGGGTTTTACCAATTTTGTTCCCAATTAAATCCAAATATCTAATTCAATATAATTTTGGTTTTTAATAAACCAATTAAAATCAATTTAATTGAATTCAATTAATTAAATTTAAATAAAAAAATTGAATTTAAATTAAGCAATTTAGGGTTAACCAAAATTGGCCATCATAATGAAACCACCTACCTCAGGATCATGGGATCTCAAAACATAAAGACCTAATAGGGAACATATAATGAAGAATGTTGGTAATGAATATTTGAGAATCAATCCTTGATTCAAAATCTGAAACAGGAGGGATTATATCCTCCGACAACATGAAGATCTATAAAACCCTAGGGATGAAGGAGGAGAGAATATGAGAAAGGGAATGCGAAGAGGAAACCTACTAAGAGTAGATCAAAAATTGTCTTCCGAGATTCAACTCACTTCTGAATGCATGTAGAGGGGCCAAAATCACCTCTTGCGAGCCTCCAAGGAAGAATAAAATGATATGGGGTTGTATAGGCTTACCAGGAACCTAAAAAAAGGGTTCCCAGATTTTAAAACGAAAATTTGGATTAATTAAATCCCATACACAGAGTTTCCTAGATAGATACACATGGTTAGACAAACAATGAACCCTAACCATGAACCCTCTTTTCCCCAGGTGTATCAGTTATACTTTTTGGGCACATGGTTTTTCAAATAGTGCACTAGCCATGCGAACTCCAACTACTTTGGTTTTCATGGTTTCCACTGAAAGGGTGCATGGTTTGGGAAAACCATGCACCAACTATGTAAAAACTAAAAAATTTAAAAATTTCCATAATTTTCACCCAATGCACCCTTAAACGAAACCCAACCAAAGCATGATCAAAATAAGGGTTTAGGAATACCTGAAAATAGTAACAGGATGTTCCAAATGTCCCCTACCCCTATTCATCCATGAGTTAGATGTCATCAGCCTCATCTCCCCAACCTCCATGCTATTTTTTCCCTCTCATCAACTTATGGACCTTATTCCACAACATACAACTCCATTTATTGTGAGGGGTAATATTTCTTCCATTATGTTGTGTATGTTTTTCAGGTTGGATTGGATTATTTTCATATTGAATTTGTGTTCCTTAAAATCAAGTCCCTACCCTAGTCAATTGAAAAGCTGGGTGACATTAAGAATTGATTATATATATTTTGTTAAATAGTTATATCATTATTTTTAAATGTACAGAGAGGAGATTTGTAATCCAATACATAGGGATAAAATTTTTATTATTTAACTCAAAACACACCTCGATATGATAAGTGTTTAGAATAATTTTTAGATTATTTAATTTCAAATAAATCATTGGATGGTAGAATTAAATTATGGTGACCTGGTTGTCAATTCAAGTGAACTTTTAGTAAAAAAAATTAATTAACACTTGATATTGAAACATTTTAATGCTTGATATATATGTTGAATTTGGCATGGTGAATCGAATGTTAAGGAAATTAAAAATAATGATTATCCTATCAATGATATAGAAAGGGACCCACCATATGATAATTCAATTAGAAAATTGATAAATGTTGGATTTGACTTATCATGATACAATGAAAAAGATTTTATTAGATCAGTAGAACATTCAATTGATCCTGAGCACATTAAACCTACTCAAAAATTCAATGACCAAAAAAAAATAAGTTTTACGTATTCGTTAAAGATGAAAAAAATAACTATATGAATGGAATTCCAAGTATTTAAAGTTTCCTATTCTACATAAGTAGTATCATATTGAGTTTCTCTATGGAATTACTAAGAAACAAGTTTCCATGATTTTAGAGTTAATTCATGATGAATTTAGTAAAGATAATATCCCCATATCATTCTATGAGATGAAGAAAATCCCACAAAATTTTTTACTTGATTACAAAAAGATACATGAATTCCCTAATGATTGGATTCTTTATGTGGGTGAAGAATATGATAAAGAATAATGCATAAGATTTAATAAAAGTAGATAGAAATTAATTATAAATAATGAGAGTGAAAATGAATGCAACATCAAGAAGAAGTAGAAGAAGAAAACTCTAACAAAGGAATTACATTAATTTCCTCCAAAACCACACTTGAATATACGTTTGGGATTTTATTCTAATGTTTTAACCCTTTTGGTTCTTTATGTACTAATTATATCATATGACCAGTTGTTTTGTTCCCCTATAATCTACCTCTATAGACGTGTATAAACAAGACTTCATTAATTATTTCGTATGATTATTACATAAAAGAAAAGGTATGGAAATCATATTAATGTATACTTTCATCCTAAAATCAAAGAATTGTGAGAATTTTGGGAGGATGGAGTAGAAACATATGATGCTTCAATGGGAAAACTATTTAAAAATCATTCCATTTTAATGTGGAAAATTATGAGATTTCTTGAAAAAAACTTATCCAGTTGGTACAATTATACCAGTTTGACTTTTCTAGATTGTAATTGTAACATCCTGGGTAAATAAAGAATATGAAATTTTCATATTTATCGATACTTGTGAATAAAATTTTAATATTATATTAAAATTAATGCTATGCTAGATGGCGTACCCAATACGCAACGACGAGTTTCTTTAAAATCTTACTTTGCACACTAATAATAAAATAATATGATTTTAAATGGTAGTTAACGCATAGCCGTTGTAATGGCGAAAATGAATAGAACTAACTAAAAAATTATTATATATGTTTTTTAAATATTTTTACTTTTATCCAATAAATGTTAGGGGATTAAAATGCGAATGAATCCAATTTTAAGTGTAAATATTCTAATATTCTTTAAAAGGTCGCTTAACCACCTTTTTATGGAGAACCCTTTTTAAATACAATTTTTTAAAATTTATATGTTATATTTAACAAAATAAAATCATTATTTATAATTGGGACATCAAAATTTACTTTCTGTATGTTTTTGGTATTTTTCCGATAAAGTTCATTTTTACTGAATAGTGAATGATGTTGTATTTTCATTCAAAACCTCCTTTTAATCTAATTTATTTATATGGTTAGATTATTGGTTTTAAAGTCCAATTATAATATATTTTTACCATTTAATCCAATGGGGGACATTAAAAATAATTTCACTTTGAAATTGGACATAAACAAGTGTCAATCTTTTGATAGATATTGTTTCTTAAAAACACGCTATTTGTTTTAACAACGAGAATTAATTATAAAATTAATTAATGAAACTTATATGTTATGAATTTTGTGAAATGGACATCATTTTTGAATTCGGAATATCAAATATATATTCGTATGAAGTTTTGGTTTTTTTTCTGAAAAACATCGATTTTTGATGAATAGTGAAACCACTAAGTGGTAGTTAAAAAAACATATTTTTCGTTTAAATGAAATTTTACCACTTATGGGATATTAATTTCAAAAATACAACATACATGGTTGTCATTATTAAGTGAAATGTGATTCAGTGGGATGAAAATAATTTTTGGTGAATAGTAACGTTTGAGTTTTATTAATCACGATTAGAGGTAATTAGTGTAATTTAAGGTAAAAATAATGTTTTAATAATATGAAATTACCTTGAAACGTGTCCTACCATTATTGGGTGAGTCATGGACGACCAATAAAATCAATGGGTCAACTTGGGGACCCCATGGAGCCACTTGGGTAAGAAAATGACATTAATAACTTTTTATTTTAAGTTAGAATAAAAATGTCACAAACATGTATTGTTTTACTAAAACAGTTTTTACTTGGGGTTATATAAATTCTCTTTTTGAATAAAATATTCATTAAAAATATAAAAATATTTCATACATAATGGTAATTTTTTTATAATTTTTAGACATTAAATAAATAAATTTATTTATTTATGACACCATGATGATGCAACGATTACCTCATTAATGAACGATTTAAATAAAATGAAACGATAAGGTAAAATATAAGACTTACACTTCTCAAAAACCTATTGTATGGGTGTATTTTGAACCCTTATCACCTTATCCTAGAAATATATCATTGTGGGACCTTCAAAATCATAAAAATCATTTCATAATAAAGTAACATTTTATGACCTTCCAAGAGTGCCCCTCCTCCCTCTTATAAATGGCCCCCACCTCTACCCCCTTACCCACACCTCTCAAGACCTTGGCTCGTCCAAACTATTCTCATATTGTCTCTCCACATATCTCTCTTACTCCTAGATGCCTTACCTTAGGTATAAATCTCTTCAAGAGACCCTTTTGGTTCAAACCCAGGGATGTTACCCGATTTAAAGGTAATGTCTTCTCTTATGTTCTTTTGTTTTATTTTTCTTCTAGAACCACATAAACTATTTTTATTCCTTTATTTTGTAAAACAAAACAGTATATTAAATATACTAGGATGTTTTTATGATAATTATTCGAGCTACACTTACACACACCTCCGTCTAATGGTTAAAGAACATACTGTTTCTATGGATGACGAATTACTGCCTCACGAAACGATGATTGTTCAATATTCTCCTACCACCTCTCATGGTGTCCATTATGATGGAACTATATTTATATATGATATATATTATATTTATCTTCTCTCTATTCTTATTTATTTTATATTTAAAACATACCTTTATGCTTTTCATGTTGTGAAAATGTGATAATTTCATTTGAGGAAGTGTGGACTACCGCCCCCTCAAGTGATGTGACTCATTCATGAAATACATGGTATGTATAAAGAATGAAATTAATGAACTTATGTGACCTATATAACATATATATTATACTGTAATTATAATATATCTATATCTCTCATTTATTTTTAATTCCATTAATATGACAAAGAAATGAAAGTAGCGTTCATGCGTACGTACGACCTATCGTCTCCATGAACGGTGCATTTCATTTTTTTATCTCAAAATGTTATGGAGTAGTATAAAAAGAATAAATAATGGATATATATGATATTTAAATAATTAATACTGTTCTGGAGATTATGTAATTATAACTACATGGATAATTCTTTTAAACAAGTTCATTTTTGACTAATGTACTGAACATCGACAAAAATGTCTGATATGAACTCACATAATTAACTAATTATTATAACATTATAAATATGTGATATGAATTGAATAATAAACTTTAAAGGAGTTTCTTAAGAAATTATAAATGACCAAATTTTATTATTCAGGAATATAAAGAAACGAACAAGACAAGTCGGACTTGAGGTAAGGGATCTTGCCTCTCTCTTTCTTTTCAAGTACTCTCTTTTATGTCATTTCTTTTATGCTTCATGTTATGATGTTGGAGGATTTTAATTTATATTAACCTTTCTGTAATTTTTATTTTAGTATTATTAGAGACCCCCTATTACTCTCATCAATTCATTTTAATAATTTTTAAGTAGTGTCGTTAGGCTGCCGAATTTTTGTAAGGGATCCTTTCACCCTTCTCATTTTCAAAGTTCTATTTTCATGTCAAGTATTTAAAGTTGCCTTTTCTTATGTTGGGGTATGATATCCATATCCATCATACTATACTTTTATGTTCATATGATTAGATGCCCTATTTTATCTCATCAATCCATTTTTGGAATTTCTAAGTGGCGCCGTTAGGCTGCCGAATTTTCATAAGGGATTTCTTATCTCACTTTTAATTCCGCGAGATTTATATTATTTTCCACTTATTTATTGCATGTGGTTTATTGTGTACTAACTTTTGATATATATATATATTATCATGATATTCATGGTATTCTGTGATTCATTTGGTTCTTATTGTCTTTTGGTCATACGACTCGATTGATTACCACGAGGTAATGAGTTTTTATCTCACTTTTTGTTCCCATGAGATTCATTCTACATTTTCCACTATTTCCTTTTGTGTGGTGTATGTACTGCCCATGATTTTATTCTTTTTGTAATATAATTTAATTTATGTGTATTTACATCTTCATTGTATGACCATTCTTTCATGGGGTGTACGTTTCAGAAGTTACCCAATTCGGTAAGGGAACCTTTCACCCTCCTCTTTTTAAAAGACTTATTTTGTTAGGTATTTTAATTTACATCTTATTATGTTAGGGTATGTTATTATATATCCATATTTCTGTAAATGTTATGTCCAAGTGATGAGATACTTTTTTTTATCTCTCATCATCTCATTTTCTAAATTTTAATGTGACGCCGTTAGGCTGTCAAATTTCTTGTAAGGGAACTTTTTAAACCAATTTCAATTATTTGGGTTAAACATCTAATTCTTGATTATGTTGTTCTATGAATATGTGTGGATTACATATGACTGTTTTATAATTAATATCCACTTATATTGGGTGTATTTATATTTTTGACACATAATTATGTAATTGATTTATCCTTAATCTAAGGATATCGTCTTTGTACGGGACTTCATCTCAATCTCATTTCATTGAGGCATATATTGATTTCTACACAACTTTATTTTATACAGTGTATAAAACCCTTTCGAGTTTTCATTTCATTCAAACGGAATATATTCTCTATGAATTGTTTTACTAAACAACAAAAAAGAATGTTTCTTTTTTAACATAAGCGGTGACAACGACTTTTTTCGCCGCCTCGAGTATTATTTGATCTCTGGATTCCTTAACAAGTCGTAATGTTTTCAAAAGAAAAATAAATAACATATACTCTTTTTACATAATTTTTTATTTAAAATGGTTTTTATAATGGATTTATTATTTGAATATCTTAAAATGTTATATTTTTATTACAATGTGGGAATGCTATCTTTCCTTTATGCTTAAGTTATGTGTTATGATTATGTTGTGGATCTTGGGAAATGTTTATGAAATTAGGTGGTTCTGTGATAAACTAAGGGTGGGTGAGCCTGAGATAGCTCTCCAATGCATTGGGTAACATGAAGGATTTAAACTATAAGGTTTCTCTAAATAGATTTAGGGAATATACGGTGATGGGTATTCCAAACGTAACCATGAGGGTTACTCCCTACGTAAGAATGTTATGAATTCCTCAAGTTACCTTTATGTCTTATGATTTCTATGAGTTATTCATAAATCTTATGATTTCATGAGGTATGTTAAAGTTCTTATGTTTTATGAGTAAAGTATTATTTCATTTATTCTTATGTATACATGGACTAATATTTTATTTCCGTATTTTTATATCCCTCACTGTGCTTTTTATGCTCATCCCATGTTTTTGAAATGTTTTTCACAGGACATAAAGTGGAATAGGGTCAAGGATGGGATCAAGGAAATGTCATGTTGTCTAAAACATGGAACTATATATGAATCTTTTGTTCAACAGTTTTTATTTTGTGAGAAAATGGAAACTTAGTAGATGTGTCTACTTTGTAATCTTTTGAGATATAATAGTTATATGCTAATTCTCTAAAACTCTAAACCTAAAAAGATCCTTAATGTGAATTATTCATTTAATTTATTATTATGTAATGTTTTATGGCCGGGTCCTTATAGTTGGTATAAAAGGTCAGTTTAGATAACATTAGAGGATAGGGTATTTTTTTAAGCACAAGTGAAATTATAATAATGGTTAGGATTTCAGAAAGAGTCATAGTTTTAGATAAAGTGAATGAGTTTAATATAACATGAATAATTATATCTTAGTATTTACCCTCCTCATAAGATATTATATGATGATTCTAATGAGATACTCACACTGACCTTTTTGGTTTTATTAAATGGCTGGATTTAGCTGGAACCAAAGTGACAATGGGTTTGAAGGAAACTATGGTGGTTCTCTGATTAAGAGACTGGATGAAATGGGGGATTCAATGAGAAATCTCATGGTTATTCTAAAACAACTACTAGGAGTCCGGATTAAACACTTGAACCTTGGTGAGTTCTCTAATGCATCATGTATGAGAGAATCAACATGATGTGGAAGTTCAGGTAATAATTATAAAGGTAACCATTAAGGTTTATATGATCCTTACTTTTGAGGTAATTATGGGTTACTATATGTTATGGTGGAAAATGAAAGGCATGAGATAAAATTGAGGTTAAAATATGTTATGGTTATTTTTGATGAATTGATCTCTTTTTGAGGAATGTTATAAAATTATATAGTTTTTGAAAAGGGACAACACACAGACTGTGTGACAACCCATCGCGTCAAACGAATTTGTGGGAATCAAACCCACAACCAAAGTGAAACTGGTATTTATCGCCTACCACTGGACTACGTGAGGTCCCTGGTTAGTTTGACTAATTCTTTTTAGTTAGATGATTTTATGAATCAAGAATAAGTTGATTTTGGGTTATTTATGGAAATGATTAACCTATCATGGATGATATGTGATTAGGTTAATTACTTTTCAATATGATACTTTAAGAGTAACTGATGTTATTTGGAGATAAATGTTAAGATTTACCTTGGAAGACTATGTGATTAAATCCTTCAGAGATTTGGCTTTCAATCATAGTTTGGTTTACTTTGAAGAATTTTGTGGAAAATTGTTTATCGAATGGTCTTTGTTGAACTTTGGATAATGTTTAATAGATTTTTGAGATTAAGAATAAATTTTCTTTTTATAAAGGATTATCCTTTTTGGGGATTATTTGTCCTTGTACTAACTTTTTGGTTCTGGTTAATGTCTAAAGACATGGAAAATATATAGTTCCCTTTTTTGGATTAGGTGATTCTCTAGAAGTTGATTATAGCGCTCTTAATGTGAACAAGTCATCCTAAATACTCACCTTTTGGAGAAAATATGGGTTTGTGTAAGAAATCTAGTAAGAGATGAAAGTCAACACGGCATTTAAGTATGTTTCCTTATGTTTTAGTTATTCTCATAAATAAATTCCTCAATGAAAAGTAACTTAAAACAAAAATGTTGTCTGTTAACTTTTCTTACTGGGGAATCAAATACCGTTTAACCTATCACAAGTTTGTGATTTTCTGGTGGTTAAATTTCTCCTAGACATATTTTCCCATCACTCTCCATCACAACTTGATGGTTTGTTTTCTCCTCTATATCCATGTTTTCATGGAATCCTAGTATCTGTTGTCTCAAGTGACCTTTTTACTTTTCTTTCTTTCTTTTAAAGTGATAGTTTAATTTACTCTTTTTCCGATGCGGGGATTTTAATGAAGTTTTCGAGCCCAATTTTAAAATTGTGAGGACGCAATTCCCAAAAGGGAAGAAGGATGTAACATCCCAGGTAAATGAAGAATATAACATTTTCATATTTATCGATATTTGTGAATAAAATGTTAATATTACTTTAAAGGGAATGCTATGCTCGATGGTGTACCCAATACGCAATAACGAGTTTCTTTGAAATCTTACGTTGCACACTAATAATAAAATAATATTATTTTAAATGGTAGTTAATGCCTAGTCATTGTAATGGCAGGAATGAATAGAACTAACTACAAAATGATTATATATATTTGTTAAATATTTTTACTTTTATCCAATAAATGTTAGAGGCTTAAAATGCGAATGAATCCAATTTTAAGCGTAAATATTCTAATATTATTTAAAAGGTTGATTAACCGCCTTTTGATGGAGAACCCTTTTTAAATACACTTTTTGACATTTTTATATGTTATATTTGACAAAATAAAATCCTTATTTAGAATCAAGACATCAAAATTTACTTTCTGTATGTTTTTGGTATTTTTCCGATAAAGTTCATTTTTTAATGAATAGTGAATGATGTTGTATTTTAATTCAAAACCTCATTTTAATATAATTTATTTATATGGTTATATTATTGGTTTTAAAGTGAAATTATGATATATTTTTACCATTTAATCCAATGGTGGACATTGGAATTAATTTCACTTTGAAATTGGACATAAACAAGTGTCAATCTTTTGATAGATATTGTTTCTTAAAAACACTCTATTTGTTTTAACAGCGGTAATTAATTATAAAATTAATTAATGAAACATCTATGTTATGAATTTGGTGAAATGGACATAATTTTTGAATTTGGAATATCAAATATATATTAGGATGAATTTTTGGTTTTTTTCTGAAAAACATCAATTTTTGATGAATAGTGAAACTACTAAGTGGTAGTAAAAAAAACAAATTTTTCATTTAAATGAAATTTTACCACTTCTGTGATTTGAATTTAAAAAATCCAACATACATGGTTTTCATTATTAAGTAAAATTTGGTTCAATGGGATGAAAATAATTTTTGTTGAATAGTAACTTTTGAGTTTTATTAATCGCGATTAGAGGTAATTAGTGTAATTTAAGGTAAAAATAATGTTTTAATAATATGAAATTACCGTGACACATGTAATACCCTTATTGGGTGAGTCATGGCCGACAAATAAAATCCATGGGTCAACTTGCGGACCCCATGGAGACACTTGGGTAAGAAAATGACATTAATAACTTTTTATTTAAAGTTACAATAAAAATGTCACAAACATGTATTGTTTTTCTAAAACAATTTTTACTTGGGGTTATCTAAGTTAACTTTCTAACTATAAATATTAATTAGAAAGATAAAAATATTTCCTACATCATGGTAATTTTTTTATAATTTTTATACATTAGATAAATAAATTTATTTATGACACCATGATGATGAAACGATTACCTCATTAATGAACGATTTAAATAAAATGAAAATATAAGGTAAAATCTAAGACTTAAACTTGTCTAAAACCTATTGGATGGGTGGATTTAGAACCCTTACCACCGTATCCTCAAACTATATCATTGTGGGACCTTTAAAATCCGAAAATCATCTCTTAATAAAGTAACATTTCATGACCTTCCAAGAGTGCCCCTCCTCCCTCTTATAAAAGGCCCCCACCTCTACCCCCTTACCCATACCTCCCAAGCCCTTTTATCATCCAAACTCTGATCATATTTTCTCTCAAAATCCATCTCTTACTCCTAGATGCCTTACCTTTGGCAGAAAGCTCTTCAAGAGACCCTTTTGGTTCAAACCAAGGGGAGTTACCCGATTTAAAGGTAATGTCTTCTCTTATGTTCTTTTGTTTTATTTTGCTTCTCCAACCCCCTAAACTCTTTTTATTCCTTTATTTTGTAACAAAAACAGTATATTAAATATACTAGTATGTTTTTATGAGAAGTATTAGAGCTACACTTACACACCCCTCCATCTAATGGTTAAAGAACATACTGTTTCTGTGGATGGCGAATTACTGCCTCACGAAACGATGATGATTCAATCTTCTGCTACCACCTCTCATGGTGGCCATTATGATGAAACTATATTTATATATGATATATATGATATTTATTTTCTCTCTATTATTTTTTATTTTATATTTAAAACATACCATTATGCTTTTCATGCTGTGCAAATGTGATAATTTCATTTGAGGAAGTGTGGACTACCGCCACCTCAAGTGATGTGAATCGTTCATGCAATACATGGAATGTATAAAGAATGAAATTAATGAACTTATGTGACCTATATAACATATATATTATACTATAATTATAATATATATATATATCTCATTTAGTTTCAATTCCATTAATATGACAAAGAAATGAAAGTCGCGTTCATGCGTACGTACGACCTACCATCTCCATGAATGGTTCATTTCATTTTTTTCTCCAAATGTTATGGAATAGTATAAAACGAATAAATACTGGATATATGTGATATTTAAATAATTAATTATATTATGGAGAATATGTACTTATAACTACATGGACAATTATTTTCAACAAGTTCATTTTTGACTAATGTACCGAACATCGACAAAAATGTCTGATATAAACTCACATAATTAACTAATTATTATAAAATTATAAATATATGATATGAATTGAATAATAAACTTTAAAGGAGTTACTTAAGTAATTATAAATTGAACAATGTTTATTATTCAGGAATATAAATAAACAAACAAGACAAGTCAGACTTGAGGTAAGGGATCCTACCTCTCTCTTTCTTTTCAAGTACTCTCTTTTATGTCATTTCTTTTATGATCCATGTTATGATGTTGGAGGATTTTAATTTATATTCAACTTACTATAATTTTTATTTTCATATTATTAGAGACCCCCTATTACACTCATCAATTAATTTTCAGAATTTTTAAGTGGTGTCGTTAGGCTGCCAAATTTTTGTAAGGGATCCTTTCACCCTTCTCATTTTCAATGTTCTATTTTCATGTAAAGTATTTCAAGTTAATTTTTCTTATGTTGGGGTATGATATCTATATCCATCATACTGTCCTTTTATGTTCATATGATGAGATACCCTATTTGATCTCATCAATCCATTTTTGGAAGTTTTAAGTGGCGCCGTTAGGCTGCTGAATTTTCATAAGGGATTTCTTATCTCACTTTTAATTCCGTGTGATATCTATTGTTCGCCACTTATTTATTGCATGTGGTGTATTATGTACTGAATTTTGATATATATATATATATATATATTATCATGATATTCATGGTATTCTGTGATTCATTTGGTTCTTATTATCTTTTGGTCATACGACTCGATTGATTACCACGAGGTAAAGAGTTTTTATCTCACTTTTTGTTCCCGTGAGATTCATGGCACATTTACCACTATTTACTTTTATGTGGTGTATGTACTGCCCATGATTGTATTATTTTTGTAATATACTTTAATTTATGGGTATTTACATCTTCATTGTATGACCCTTCTTTCATGGGGTGCACGTTTCGGAAGTTACCCAATTCGGTAAGGGAACCTTTCACCCTCCTCTTTTTAAAAGACTTATTTTGTTAGGTCTTTTAATTTACATATTATTATGTTAGGATATGTTCTTATATATCCATATTTCTTTAAATGTTATGTCCAAGTGATGAGATACTTTTTTTATCTCTCATCATCTCATTTTCTGAATTTTAAAGTGACGCCGTTAGGGTGTCAAATTTCTATAAGGGAACTTTTTAACCCAATTTCAATTCTTCAGGTTAAACCTATACTTCTTGATTATTTCGTGATATGAATATGTTTGGATGACATATGATTGTTTTACACTTAATATCCACATGTATTGGGTGTATTTATATTTTCAAACATAATTATGTAATTGATTTATCCTAAATCTAAGGATACCATCTTTGTACGGGACTTCGTCTCAATATCATTTTATTGAGGCATCTATTGATTTCTACACGAAATTATTTTATATGGTGTATAAAACCCTTTTGAGTTTTCATTTCATTCAAAGGGAATATATTCTCTACGAATAGTTTTACTAAATGACAAAAATGAATGTTTCTTTTTCAACGTAAGCAGTGAAAACGACCTTTTCCGCCACCGCGAGTATTATTTGATATCTGGCTTCCTTGACAAGACATAATGTTTTCAAAAGAAAAATAAATACCATATAATCTTTTTAAATATTTTGGTATTGAAAATAGTTTTTATAATAGATTTATTATTTAAATATCTTAAAATGTTTTATTGTTATTGCAATGTGGGAATGTTATCTTTCCTTTATGCTTAAGTTATGTGTTATGATTATGTTGTGGTTCTTGGGAAATGTTTATGAAATCGGTTGGTTCCATGATAAACTAAGGGTGGGTGAGCCCGAGATAGCTCTCCAATGCATTGGGTAACGCGAAGGAGTTAAACGCTAAGGCTTCTCCTAAGAGATTTAGGGAATATACTATGATGGGTATTCCAAACGTAACCATGAGGGTTACTCCCTACGTAAGAATGTTATGAATGCCTCAAGTTACCTTTATGTCTTATGATTTCTATGAGTTATTCATAAATCTTATGATTTCATGAGGTATGTTAAAGTGCTTATATTTTATGATAATGTTTTATTTCATTGATTCTTATGTATACATGGACTAATGTTTTATTTCTGTATTTTTATATCCCTTACTGAGATTTTTATGATCATCCCAAGTTTTTGAAATGTTTTTCACAGGACATAAAGTGGAATAGGGTCAAGGATGGGATCAATGAAATTTCATGCTGCCTAAAACATGGAACTAGACATGAATCTTTTGTTCAACATTTTTTATTTTCTGAAAAAATGGAAACTGAGTAGATGTGTCTACTTTGTAATATTTTGAGATGTAATAGTTATATCCTAATTCTATAAAACTCTAAACCTGAAAAGATCCTCAATGTGAATTATTCATTTAATTCATTATTATGTAATGTTTTAAGGCTGGGTACTTATAGTAATTTTGATTTTGAACCTCAGTGATTACCTCATAGTTGAAATGGTATTTTTATGTATCATAACTAATTTCTTGATACATCTTATAAATTCAGGTTTAACAAGACATAATTAAATGGAGATATTTAATGGATAAATTCATCAAAGGTTTTATCTGGTTCAAAAATATTGGGATAGTTAATTAATTTCACTATAGAATTTGAAAATTTTAATATTTTGAAAGAAGGGGGTAAAATGGTACATGGTACAATATTCGAAGCAGTTGGAACACAAAAGTCGAAGAAATGAATATATTTTTCAAACCACTTTATTAGAATTTTTATTCTCTATATCATTATCATAACATAATGAATATTGAGAAGAATGTTTATGAAAATATATTTTTTACTTTTCTTAATGAGAAGGGTAAATCAAATGATCAACTTAATACTTATAAGGATTTGGAATAAATGAACTTAAAGCATGGTTTTCTGAAAAATGACAATTTTAAGTATCCTTTGGCTATATTTACAATGAAAAATCATGATAATGATATATTATTTCTAAATTTAACGAATGTAAAAGTTCTAAATGGATATTTAAGTAACATTTAAATGTGTGTTGACTTAAAACAACAAAATAAACATGGATTGAAAAGTCACGACTCACATATTTTGATGTAGTAGTTATATACATTTTCATTTCATAATATGTTTTCTGAAAAGTAACTACAATTTTAGTTGGGTTGTGAAACTTCTTTAGAGATATTTTCATAAAAATTCAAAATCCAACTAATCAAGGAAATTTTCATGAAAGAATTGTGTTGTCACTTTTTCATTTGGAGATGTTATTTACCCTTTCATTTTTAACTATTATGATTCATTTGAATATTTATTTTATTGAGAAAGATAAAGTTGGTGGACCAATTCACTATTGATGGATGTATCCAATTGATAGGTATGTTAATATTATTTTTATTTTCATGGATTAATTCAATTTTATCAAATCATTATTTAAAAATTTGTTAAATTATTCTTATATTTTTTTCTATAAGAATCTTAGGACATTTGAAATCAAATATAAGGAATAAATCTCAACCAAAAGACTTTATTGGTTAATATTGCATATATGAAGATTGTTTGGCCTAATTTTATAGGTATTTTGATGGGATTGAGTTTAGATTCAATAATATTGAAAATTTTGATGACATATCAAATAATTCTCATTCTGAAAGATAATCATCAGTATTTCTAACTATTGGTCAACCAGTTGGAAATGGGTAAAAATTTTCACTGACTAAATTAGAGTTAATTTAAGAGTATAGATATATGATACTCAATAGTCTTATAGAAAATACATGTATTGAATAATTCATATTGAAAATAAAGAGATGAATAAAGGTTTAATCTTGAAATGAGATGGAATTAAAAAAAGTTGTTAATAAATAGATTGTCGAATGGTTTTCATGTCGTTTAGGTATATACTCATATTCATATTATTGATTTATAATAAATTTATCTATGTTAAAAGTGATACCTTATATCTTCTTAACTAAATAATGAATGTTGATAATTGATCTGAAATGTCAAATGATTTGATGCTTTTGGATCAAGGCCCTCAAAGGTAGGCTTAGATATTCAATGCCTTTAATATTCATAGATTCAATTTTTATACAAGTAACCATGAAAGAAGGCTTGAGAACTCAAAAATAGTCATATATTTTCACTTTTCAAGGTGGCATGTTATGAAAATATGGTTGATATGATTTAATTAAACAACCAAGGTTAATTTTCAATTGTATTATTCAAATGAAAGTGGGTCAACATTGATAGAGAAATAATGGAAGATTAATTACATTTTAATTATTTCAACTTCTCTCTCTTGATCCATACCAATGATTGTGAATAAAACGATCCATTTATCAGGTTGTCAGAAGATAAAATGGTTTATTATATGGATAATGAAGTATATAAAGGATGAATTGTTGTTGTACACTTATAATATATAGACTAGTATAATATTGGTGATGAAGTCCAATTGGTACTATTGTCGCCAAATTCCAGGCCTGGGAGGGACCAAGAGTGGTTGAAGAAGGTATGATGAAATTTTCCCATAAAGAGGCACAAAAATCATCAAAGGAGAATGAATCAAAAAGCTCTATCATGAATCCCCTCACCACTGTGAATGGTGAAAAGAAATAAGGAACCAAATTTTTCACGACTGCTATAGAGCACCCTGATGGAAGCCTCTTCAATCCAAAAAATACATTCACAATCGTTGAAGAGCCCTATGATGGAAGCCTCTGTGATGTATGATTAGCATCATGATCACCACAAAGAGACATGATGTAAGCCTTGTTGATTACGATGGAGCCGTCTCCAATCGTGAAGTACAATTTTTACCGTAGGGCTCCCTCAAAGTATCACAACACCAGGTGACTATAAATAGGCAGCTCACCCCCATCCCGAAGAATCGACACCCTGACATTTTTCCTTCTGAGCTCTCATTTCATGAATCCCCATTTGCTCTGTGAACCAGCTAGAAAATGTATCAACCTAGGTATATGAGCATTACAAACTGGATTTCCCTTTGTTCTCTTTTCCCTTCGCGAATCCCTAAAAATTTCATGAAGGTAGGAGTCCCTTTTGGGAACTTGGGTCTTTACAGAGCTTTCAACCTTTGAAAAGCACCCTCCAAGAACATGATGACTCCATGCCTTAGCTGAGTCATCATTCTTCATGAAGCGCCTCCCTTCATGAAGAGTATTTTCACCATGCTACAGAGAGAACCTTCCATCATGAAGCATATCTTATTCGTGAAGCACTATAGCTTCATGAATCCCTTCTCTATGAATCCATATACTCCACAAACCCTTCTCATGTGCATCCCTCTAGGCTCATATGAAGTCACTTCATGGTTCCTCTAGCAGTGTTTCATACATTATTTCCCTACCTCATGCTTCTTTACATAGGCATTCTAACTTGTATTTGTTCTTCTTATATCCATACTAATTTGATATCCTCAAGTGAACACTCTTTTATCTCACTCCCATCGATTATTATTTGTGCCTCCTCAAGTGAACACTTCTTTATCTCACTCCCATCGTGACATGTTCATCAGGTCTTCTAGACATTAAACTCACGACATTCCCCCATGTTAAACATGATAAGATAAAGAAAACCTCAGATACATGCCTCAAGCATAAGATAACTCGTGATCACCATGGGAAACATCAGGTTTCTGCGCCCATTATACTTCCTCTAACGAAGAAGAATATTGGTATTACAATGTTCCATCATGAAGACATGCCACATATTCCTCAACGTGACTACTCTCCTGACTAAAGGTAGCTTCCCCAACTTGACCCTTTATAATGTCCTGGCTGAAGGTGTATAATTAACCAGAATCCATGAAGATATGGTGCTCATAATGAGATTCACAAACAACAACATAATATTTAAGGGAGACCTAGAATAAGAAACAATATTTGAGGAGTAATCCACATAAGGAGGACCTGACATCCCATTATCCTATTTTTATCAAGGAGAAAACATCCCCGAATATATGACAGATGCCACCGACATTTGGAAAGTGGGAATGCGGGGTAAAATGGGACCTTTAGTGCATGTTAACATGTGCATGGAGACGCGCCCTAACAGAAAGTGTTGGAAACAAAAATGGTGAACCTGAAGTGAATATTTTCTTTTATAACCATGTGGATTGGTAGTGTTTGAGACATCAGCAAATGATCATGTCACCGGATCTAGATATCTGGATCCAGGTCCCACCAATAAAATAGTGGGCCTAGCGTTGAACTCACTAGAATTTGGTGTAGTTTACCATTGGTCATTCTAGTCTATTGAATTATTAATATGGATCTATATCTCTAACCGTGGAATATTGAATGACTCTAGGGCATTGAGAATTATTTTTTGAATATTTGTACTGATGGCTGAATCTTCCTACTTTTGAGGACCCAAGTTGCAGCCATAGGAAACAATTCACTTCCAACCTATAGATATAGGGGTAGAGGAAATTCCAATGAGGTATGTTCACATTTCTCCACCCCCACCACAACATCATCCGCTTCCATATCTTCTGGTCACCCATGCCCCCTCTCACACTCAAATTTTATTCAGACGAGGGTGATCGAAACTCTGGTTTGGCAATATGAATAGGAGGGGGTCATCCTGACTAGGGAAATGGCCTACAATATCTAGAGGCCCCTGTGACTCAGCATCGCCACCTCCCACAAGGGCTATGTAGGGATCCACTACTGCCCACTCCAATATTCAATAGTTTTCGGAGTCTCTCCCCATAATGGTCCTATGATTAACTTCTTTATGCCAACAAAATAAGGGGTGATAAAGCCAGACCAGCGATGACTTCGGCCAAGGAGCTGACAAGGAGGGATCCCACTAGGCCATGCCAAGGTCTTCATCCAGTCCCATAGTCCTAGAATCATGTTATCCACACCCCTACCCAAACAGTCCTAGTTCAGATGACTCATCACCAACATTGGGTGTAGGATCAGGAGGATGCCCATCAGGGGGAGTCATCTTCCACAACTTTAGTGGCCCATGCCACCAATTTCTCACACTGTCTATCCCCTATTACTAAAGCACAATGTAACTTCTACACCCAATCGGGATTGATGCCCCAAACACCCCTTAGGCAGTCTGGGTTGACTCTTCCGATCACTGGTGCAAGCAGCAGCCATTACAGGATGACCTGTGACGATGACGTTCAACACAAAGATCCTCATCATACCGTCATCAGCTATAATGGAGGTTCTCCCCACTTCCTCACTCAACATGGAGGTCCTCTCCATGCCACATTCACTAGACCAAGATGAGGCCCTCCCTGTGTATTCGACACCCAACATGGAGGTCCTCTCTACTCCCATGATTCAAGGCATATATGTTTTCCCCACATATCAAGTCGTCAACACAAGGGTCCTCCCCACATTATCAGCATCTCAAGTGGAGGTCCACTCCTCGACGACATCAATCAAAGTGAGGATCATTTCTGTTCTATCACCTATCAGCATGGAGGTCCTCCCCATGTTCTCACCAGCTCCAGTGGAGGCCCTCCCCACTCCAGTACTCCTTGTTGTGGAGGACCTCCCTATGCTTCAGGAAATGGACATGAATGTACTCCCCGTGTGCCATTCCACATATACATAGGTGTTCCTCACACCCCAGCCCATCAAAAAGGAGGTCCCATCTACTCCAACAATAATAGATGTGAAGGTCCTCCCCATGTCGAAGATCTCCTTTACCCTGAGGAATCGTTCCAATGTAGTAGGGAGAACCGTTGCCGCCAAAGGATGAAACCCAAGAAGGATCATATCAGTGTTCGTCCCATCTGCTTCTCAGATTCTGAAGTTGAGTACAACTCAACGATGAAGTCTTAACACCAATCCCCTATATTAGGATATGGGGAAGGAACTCGGCATGTCATCTTTATCCTCCCAGAAAGTGAGAGACACTAGATCCCCAAATTTCTGCACATATACATACAAGGGGAGAAGAATTTGGATCCTTTACAGTGTCTCTCTATATAGTCTTCTCTACTATCACCTGATTTACTTTCTACCTCCACACGATATCACAGAGGGTTTTTCATATTTTTGGCATATGATGAACACCAGAATGATCCACTACCAATGACTGCCACCCTTTCACATGAAGCAACATTCAGAACCCCATCCTATAAGTATGTGGTGATGTAGTTAGTATGGTCCCCTAGAGATAGCCTAGTGTGAAGTGGTTTGTCAGCTCACACGCTATACTACCCACTGACTAGTCCACCGCTGAAGAGATCTGTATCAATGTCATTTCCAGTTCCCCAACTGTCGCCGGTTGATGAATGGGGAAATCTGACGCTGGATCCGGCTTTTGAGCGAAGGAGCCTATGGGAAATTCTCAGCATGGATCACTTCTCTGAGATGTTCTGTTCAATTGTAACACCAGAATTCAGCATCCCAAAGTCCCTCAACCTGGATGAAGTCTTGTATCTCCACAAAACCCTAGGAACAACACATTTCTATCTCCACCATCATCAGATAGCTTATCCAAGGAGCCAAGATCACTACAACGATATCATCCAAGAATGCTTCTTGGTATAGTATGTCGTGATTCCTATGGCTTAACACCCTACATCATCTGATTATCACCAGATTCTTCAGCAACGATGTGTTAAGAGATTCACTGTGCTCCACATTGTTATATTTAAGGCATCTATACATGTGCAGATCTATGTTTGGGGTAGTATGCATCCCTCCACTTCATTTCAATCCTCCGCTAGCCCTAATCACTCGTTGATATTGAGGATATTCCATCAGGCACAAATCATGGTTAACATGGATGAGCTCCCATAGAAGGAAGCCGATATAGGGATCCTTGAAGAGAACCTACCCCCTAAGATAGTACCACATATGTTGGATCCCCCATGTGTTTACACTCATCAATAGATATATTTTCATGGCCTCACAAATCCCACCGAGTCATTACCTTTTGGTTGAGACCCCCACAAGGGAAAAGACCCCCCCAAAGATGTTAAATCCTCCAGCCCATCTGGTTCAGTACTAAATACAGATGATGATCCCAAAAAGGATTCATTGTGCTAATAGATCACTGAGTAGAGAAGGATCATCAATGAGCTTCTTGCTGAACATATCATAGAGTGATGTCCTGATTATGTCAATCCTCGAACGAGGCAGCAAGGGAAGGTAAATCTCCCACCCGGCGAGTTACCTCCTATCGATCTTGAAAAATTTGACCATATATATAAGGTGGATGCTGAATTTTATGTAAAGTGAGAATGGTATGAATCACCGAATCTGCCTGAGCTGTATCAGACCCTCATCCAGGATCTAGCTCTACAGGTTGTTCCCCCAAAAGCCCCTCAGGTGGATCTATAGGTTCTTCCTCATACTTCTCCACAGGTCAGGCCTCCAGCAGCACCCTGAGTTATTCCACTAGCCACTCCACAAGCCGCTAGGCCCACCTAGGATGATTAAGATCCTCCCAACACACTGGTTATCAAGAATCCTCAAAAGGATAGGAATCTCCATCAGGGTGATCCGATGGATGATCTCATTGTCGGTCTTGATGATCTTGAGACCCGACAGGTAGAAATCCCACCTAATGGCAAGCCATATCCTGCATGGGTTGATGGTATGTCAGTACCCCTGGATTTTGGAAGCCCCACATTATCCCCCTTCAATGGGATGGGTGATTCATTATAGCACATGGATCACTTCATATCATGATGTAGATCTATGCTAGGGACTCTAGTGAAACACGAACTGAGTAAGCTTTAGTGTTTCGTATAGACATTTTAAGGGCCTTCACCTGTATGGTACAACTAGTTACCAATTAGCTCTATAGCTGGTTGGGAGGATCTCCGCAGGTGGTTCTTATACCAATTCAGTTCCACCACTCAGAAGACCAGTATTTCTGAGCTATTCAAATGCAAGAAAAATATAGATAATCAATTCATAAACTTTTTTTTCCGGTGGAAAGGCCTCATGTATTCACTCGACATGCCACTGACCTAAGAGTAGCTGCTAACAATGTGCATGAGGAAAGTGAAGACTAAATTGGTTCCTTACCTCATCACTCAGAACTTCCCAGGTGGGTTCTGGGATTTCTATGACAAGGCTCAATGTCTAGAGGAATCCTTGAAACAATCCAATCTGGCACACCTATTACCTCTCGAAACTCCTGCCAAAAGATCCACGAAGGCTAAGACCACTATTTTTGCAAAGATAGAGGACCCGAAAGCTGCTGGAATTGTTAGCAGTAGAGCCAAGAACACAAACTCGTTGAGGGTCACAACCTTAGGCTTAGAATCGTCTACCTCAGAATTTGATGGTGCCACTATGTAACACACCAACACCACCTAGGAAAGACCAACAGGTTCCACATCATCTCCAGGATGTGGACCCTCATCAGGGCCAGGCTCCTAGGGTCCCTTTCCCATTTCAAAGAAAGTGGACCTACTCATTCAACGAAGCTCAAGTACCTAGTTATTTCTAGAGTGCCTTAGACCAGGGAATCTTATAGTTTCCATAATATAGGCGGCCCAAATAGGTAGATCTCAATAATCATCCCAATTACTTACCATATCATTGGTTCCTAGGATACACCCTCAAGCAGTGCTATGTGTTCAAAAAATGTCTCCAGGACAAGGTTGACAACAATATAGTCAAACTGTGACCAACCCCGGTATAGGTGGAATGGGATTATTTAAAGACTAATAGTGATAGAGAAGGTGAATGGTAGTAGGTTTATAACTAGGGATCTCAAAATTACGATGAATGTATGGCTCATAAGCAAGTCTCTCTTTCTAATGGTATTATTTGTGCTTGTTTGAATCAAACTTATCCTTCTAAGGCCACCATTCTACCTATCACTGCCTTTTCTACATCCTCTTCTTAGTCATCCACCACTTGGAGGGGAAGGCACCAACAACACAAGGGAAAGAAAAGTCCCCCACTAGTGTCAAATCCATCACTCAGACTCAAGGACTTTATGCCCCTGGAGATGGGGATTCCCCCCAGAATTCACCCAGAGAAGGAAGATTCTTCCAATGATGACCATGAGTATGCCTTAGTAAACACTGTCGAGTTAGTATACCCTTATATGGTTCCCGATGATGTGGAACACCAAACTCCTCCTCCTAATTTCCCTAATCGATGCCAATGTTGATGAAATCATGGATATGTGAATTTACAAAATGTATCAGCCAGTGCTTCTGACCAAGCTGTACATGCCATTGAGACCAGACAATGGGCTCAACATAGAGTTTATCATATGGGCACCTCTCATTCTCTCCCATCAGATTCACTCCCACCTCTGTTTATGATGATAGATCAGGAAGAGTAGCTGCAACAACACTATGATCAACCATGTTCAGATGCGGACCAACCTCATTCATCTAGAAATCAGTCAGTAGTAATTTTTCATGGTTCGACTAGTGAGCAGTGAGATATCCCTTGCACTATCCAGAATCTGCTGGCTCGATCAATAACGCTCATCATGACATATAATACAAAGATACATCCTGTCAAAATAAATGTATACCTAGCATGAAAGTATGATGTACTTAAGAACCACATGAGAATTACTGAAAATCTGTCAATTCTTGAGGATCTCCATCCTTCTG
This sequence comes from Viscum album, assembly GCA_963277665.1. Classification (NCBI taxonomy): domain Eukaryota; kingdom Viridiplantae; phylum Streptophyta; class Magnoliopsida; order Santalales; family Viscaceae; genus Viscum; species Viscum album. Next base: position 825,198,720 of record OY728126.1, on the reverse strand, counting down.
AAGATATGTGTGAAGCCCTCACTGAGGCTTTGAGAATCCCCCTACAGTTTGAAATAGAGTTAGTAGCCGTAGAGTCCATCCATGTTGAGGAAGTCAAGAATGCAGAATGTCATGCCATCATCTTTTTCTCAGGAGATGATGAAGGTTTTCCTGTGCAGGGGCACATTCACCCATTATACATCATCATCTAGTTTAGTGACATGGAATTACACCACTATCTTATTAACACAGGTTCTAGGATTAATATCATGACAATCCACATGATCTGTAATTTGGAACTGTCTGAAGCAGATTGAAATTCATCTAACTAGAAGATTCAACACTATGACAAGATGGAGTAGACAATGATTGGAAAGATCCACTTGAAGACTTAATTTGGTGGCCTAATCACCAGCACTGAGTTTATGGTTTTCTCACATAAAACTAACTATATCACGTTGATGGGTAGACCCTGGTTCCACCTATATGAAGAATTTCCCTTCTTGTATCACCAGTGCCTCAAGTACTCCCTCTATGGTCGAGTGGGATTACTCCAGGGTGAAGTGTCTCCCTTTTCCTCTTATGAAGTCTGCTACCTATATACCGACTATTATAAGAGAAAGGACAATAAGGTTTAGGGAAATTATGTAGAGCACACTACTACTGTGGAATAACCATGGGAAGACTTGGATGATGCATTCATCCTCTTGATCCATAATTTGGAAGCCATGAACCCAAACATGGGAAATTGTTTTTTCATCTCTGGGATAAGGAGAAAGTGTGTTCCCAGATATAAGTAGTGTCAGAAGATCACATATTAATCCTACATGAATAACGATCGAGTAATTATGGATCCTCTTACCCCTATAAGATACTAGGATGTTCGCCCCATGATAACAGAAATATGCCGTATTTACTTATTTTTCCAGTCCATAATGAACTAGCTTAATCCAACACACCACTACTACTTTTATATTATCAAGCGTTTCACCTTGGGTCAAAGTACTAATGATATCATATCAAAATACTTCATCGCCAAGGTTTCGGAAGTGTGGGAATATCCTAATAATGGTTTCACTATCGCTCATGCTGAGCCCAACATTACTTTAGGGTTAGATAGCTCAAGTAATTTCATCTTATAATTATCCTCTCACTGAAAATGATAAAGATGATTTGGAGGATTCTCCTCCTGTGTTTGAGGAAGTTATATCTAGCACCGTCGATGGGTTGGTACAAGTGAATCTCAGAACCAAGGTAGACCCGAGACCAATACTGGTCAGCGCAACCATGTCTATAGAAGAAGAACAATGGTATGAGGGTTTTCTGAAACAACACTGTGATGTGTTTCCTTAAATCTATGAAGATATGTCAAGGATATATCCTTAGATTGATGTTCACCATCTTGGTCTTCCAGAAATACAACATGGGTTCAAGCAGCCTCCCAAGAAGATGCACCCTTCTCACGGTGTCATGGTCGAGGTGAAGGTTGATAAGTTCATCAAAGCCAACTTCACCAGGGAAGTCTAGTACCCTAGGTGGTTAGACAACAACATCCCTGTCAGGAAGAATAACGAATAGATTAGAGTTTTTATTGACTTATGGGATCTCAATCATCACTCTACAATGGATGAATTTACCCTTCCTATGACAGATCTGTTGATTGACGCCACTATTGGATTCTAGGATCTTTCCTTTATGGATGGGTATTCTGGGTACAACCAGGTCTGAATGGACCTTGAGTATAAATATTATACCTCCTTCAAGACACCACAAGGTACTTTCTATTACCAGGTAATGCCTTTTGAAATGAAAAATGTATGAGCCACCTATCAGTGTGCCATGCACCACATTTTTAAGACGATCATTAGAACATTGGTGGAATTCTACATAGACAATTGTTTGGTCAAATCCCACAAACATTTGGACCATCTCAAGGACCTTGAGAAAGTTTTTGGCCTCCTCTGATCCCACCATCTAAAGATGAACCCATTTAATCGTGTCTTCATATTCAACTCTAGGAAGTGCCTCAAATTTGTTGTTAGATATAGAGGCATTGAGATAGATCTTGAGAAGATTAATTCTATCAGTCAGATGCCTCCTATAAGCAACCTCCAAGAGCTACAAGGTTTTGAAGGTCACTTAGCCTAAATATGCCGATTCATTGCGAATATATATGGAAAGTGTAATAATTTTCCCAACTCATGAAGAAAGGTGTTTTCTACTAGTGAGGTGCAGAGTGTCAGACCGCCTTCGAAGAGATCAAGTAGTAACTGATGTAGCCTCTAGTTCTGATGCCACCCATCTCTGACAAGCCACTGGTCCTTTATGTGAACACCTTATAATGTTACATTGGTGCTCTTCTTTCCCAGAAGAATATTTAAGGTAAAGAGAACAATTTAAATTATCTCACCCACATTCTACTTAATACAGAGATCAAATATTTCTCTATCAAGAAGAGCTACCTCGCACTAGTTTTCACAGTGTAAAAGTTGTGGAATTATCTGGAGCCCCAAGAGATATCGCAGATGTATCTAGTGGATCTGCTAAAGTATATTCTGAACTTCCTTATGTTGAAAGGTCATCTAACTTAGTGGGCAGTGATCCTTCAATAGTTCAACATCATGTTTGTCCCGCATAAAGCTATCAAGGTTTAGGAACTGGAAGATTTCCTCCCCAACCATCCATCCCCCGTAGAGTCGTCCTTGAATCTTGACTTCCCATATGAGGCTATCCTCTCAATGGATCAATCTATGCCATGTTTGAATATTCACTTTGATGGTGCTTCTCAAAGCCTAATATGAAGAAGGATTAATGATCCCAGACTCAATAGAATAGTTCTGGGTATCATTTTCATCACGCTTACATAGGTTATCTTTCCTTACTCATTCTTGTTGTGAGAAGGCCGCACAAAATATTAAGGAGAGTATTAGGCTCTCATCACTGGTCTCGAGCTGGACCTTCAAATTATTGTTCCTCACTTACATGTGAAGGGGGACTCTGATCTATTAATCAAGTAGATTAATGGTGATTATGTCATTATAAATCTAAAGCTCGTACCCTTGTTTGAGCACATTCACTGGTTAATGGCCCAGTTCCCTTCTAACTTGAGATCATTCATGTTCATTGGTCTTATAATGGTCGAACTGATGCCTTGTTCAGCCTTACCTCTTCTCTCACCAAGCTTGAACAGTAAAATTTGATCATCCATGTGGCACATCTAAGTGTCATCTCCCCCGTTACCCAAGAATACAATAATGGATAGTGGGTGAGCCATCTCACCACTGATGCCTCCATATAGACCTCCAGGTCCTTATACCAAGAAGAAGAGATCCCTGATTGGATGACTCCCTTCATTGAGTATCTCCAACATAGCCGTCTCTCAACATACATAACCGAGTGTGAGTGAACTCATTAGCATACAGTGTAGTTTACTCTCCATAGTGGTCCTAGCCTTGAGAAGATCCTATACATGCATGGATTCAATGGATTCCTCAACTTTTTAATCCATGGAGATGAGATTCCTTAGGTTATGCAAGAGGAGCATGTCGGTTCTTGTGGATCTCATCAGGTCGGGTAAAAACTCTCCCATCAGATTCAAAGACTGGGCTACTTCTGTACCACCATGGTCTATAACTCTATCGAGTTCACCAAGAGGTGTCATGCATTCTAGATCCATGCTAATTTTTTATCATCGGCCTCTAGAGGATCTCCATACAACCAAGTAATCTTGGGCCTTTGCGGTCTGGGGACTTGATTTCATGGGACTATATCCACCAGCGACATCTCACAAATATAGGTTCATCCTGACTTCCATAGATTTCTTTTCCAAGTGTACAGAAGCGATCCCACTCAAGGAAGTCAAGTCACATTCTATCATTTATTTTTTAATCTCCAACATCATATATAGATTATGATTCCCTCATGCTATCCTCATCGATAACGACACCAATTTTCGAGAAGCAGAGCTAAATAAATTGTATGCCAAGTACATTATTCGGTCCAACCATTCTTCCTACTATCATACACATGAAAGTGGATAGATATATGTATTCAAAAAAACCCTCTCCAAAATTTTGTAGAATATGGTTGGTTGAAATAAGAAAATTTGTCCAAATAAGTTCTCCAAATCTGTATGGGATTACCGAACAACAAATCGAAATTCCACCCAGGTAACCCCATATTCTATGGTATATGAAAAAAGGCACTCTTGCCCATAAGGATTCAGTTTTTGTCACTCCTAATAGCTATATATGACTAGAAGACCTCATAAAATCTTAAATAAGTCCGTCTTATTGATTTAGAATCCCTTGATGAGAGTAGGATTTAGGACTTGCACAATCTTGATCAGCACCAGAATAAAATCTCTAGGTCTTTCAATAAGAAGGTTTTTCTTCGATCTTTACTTTAGGGTGTCACATTTTTATCCTTGAGGACGCTGATAACACCTGGAAGGAAGCCACCAAAGTTGGATCCCAAATGGAATGGACCTTATATCATCCACAAGGTTTACCTCAACAGTGCATACTCTTTGGAAACCATGAATGATGAGCATATTACTCCTCCAACAAATTCCAAATTCAACAAGAAATATTTTACTTAAGAATACCTAATGCATCTTTACAGGATGATGGTAAACTATGCGATTCATCCAGGTTGAAAGATGTAAAAATAGTCTGCACTCATCCTGCATGACGATAAATTACAAACGATGAATATATCATGTAGCCCAAGATCTACGACCTTAAACTAAGATATCTATCATCCTTACCGCATGACATTAAAATGTACGACATATTAAGAACTACATGTGGCTTGATTTCATCCCTTGAAAGATACATAGGAACACCCATACATTTTGTCTTCAGGTCCACACTCAAGTTTCTCCATCATTGGTCTCTTGACCTTGGGATTCACCAAGGAGTATTTAGTGTGGCGTGAGCTTATTTTTGTCCTCATTCACATAAAGTTTGAAATAATTTCTCCATGTTACCCCCTAGGAGTACCTACCTATGCCTACATCCTTAGCGCATGAAATTAAACTACATGGAATTCTATAAATTACGTATAACTTGATTATTTCCCTTAAAAAACACATAGGAACGCCTAGACATTTTGTATTTGGGTCTATCCTTAGGTTCCAAAACCCTTCTCTTTTGTTTAAACCCTTGGACTGAGTCACCTCTTGGGATCACATGGTGTGCTATGAGTCCTCTTTGGTCTTCGTTCATGTCAGGTTTACAATAGACACATCATGTACTCTCCCTAGGGATTACCTCCCTACCTGATTAAGTTTTTATTGCATGACGTTAAACTGAACAACATCTCAAGAACTATATATGGCTTGATTCCTTCCCTCATAGGATATGTAGGAACACATGAAAACTCTGTCTTGTGGTCCTTCCCCAGGTATCATAAATCTTATATTTTCTCCCGAACCCATGGCATGAGTCCCCTATTGGGGATGCATGATGTGGTATGAGGCTTCTTTGGTCAACATTCAAGTTGGATTTTCTTTATCATGCCACACACACCCCTTCTTTGGGATATTATCTTCTTTCATCTCTATCTCATGATGTTAAAATGAACGATATCTCAAGAATTACATAGGGATTGATTCCTACCCTCACAGGATACATAGTAATGCACAAACATTTTTTCTTTGGGTCCATCCCTAGGTTTATCAACCCATTTTAATATTTTCCTTACTCATCTTTTTGATTCATATACCCTTGGTTTAATACCTAGACCTTTGCCTCACCATATCAACATGATCAGATATGTTGTGGTATGGGACTTAGAGTGTTGGATTCTGTATGTACATTCTCTCATCCTGCCACCACACTTCACACATTCCCTTAATTTGGGTCTCCATTATATTTCACATATAAAAGGACCCCCAGACAACCTAGTCCCATGCCTCTTTGTCTCACCTACCATTCTTGGCCAATGTCCTAGAAGATCATGAATGATAACTTGATACAAGTCCCACATTTTGAACATTGTCAGTAGCTGAACCTCATTTTATTCCCATTACAGGTCAAACAATAACGATACTGTGTAGTGAAAATGGCCATCAATTATCCCCCATCATTATCGCCAACTCAGTCATGTCTCAAATGTTGGTATCATGATTCACATTCATTCTAGCGTCCTTATGTCTAGATGGAATATCGATATCTTTTATGTCATTATTTAGCACACCTTTTCACATTGAGTAGGAAAACCAGTGTCATGGGGTCATCCTTGGCCCCACACCTCCATTCCCTCATCATGTTTTTACATGTATTTTATAGATATCACCTACCCCTTGTTTTCCACATCGAGCATAGCTCACATGGGATTAGGGATTTCAATAAGGGTTTTACCCACATGAAAAAGTTTCACATCCATGGTTCAATCTCCATGACCATAAACTATGATCTCATTTTCTTTATCATCCATAACGTATAAAGTTAAACTATGCCTTATACATCTTGTTGGTGTAATGACAGACTATATGGCACAATAACTCTTTTACCTAATAAAAATCCCCCCTATGGAATCAACATTGCCACACCACCCTTAATAACTACAGGTGGATTTATTTCCACCCTTGTGGGATACATAGTGGCACACAAACATTTCCTCCCCGGGTCCATCCATAGAATTAAGAACCTATTTCTACACCTTATTAACCTAGGTATCTCCCAAATATATGTGGTTTGTTGTGGAATTACTTGTTCCTCATTCATGTTGGGTTATAGTACTGGTGCCATGTTCTTCACGTAGAGATACCCCTCTTCTATCATCCTCATCCGCATGATGTTAAATTGAAAATTATTATAAGAAATATGTTCAAATTGATTCCTACCCTAGCAGGATATATAGAAATGTTGGGACATATCTTCCTCGGACCCAGCCATAGGACTGTACACTCCCCATGTCATCCTTTTTACCTTAACTCCCCTTTTGAGAATATGTGGTGTGGTGTGGAATTATTTTTTCTTCATTCATTTTGGGTTGCGCACTACACCAGAAATTTATCTTTTAGGGAACCCATGTCCTAGCTGTATGAAAATAAACGGTGTCATGACTTTCATCCTACATGAAAGTAAACTGTACGACCCTCAAGAACTATGTATGGATTTATTCTTTTTTTTGTAGGATACGTAGGAACACCCAAATGTTTTTTCTTCGGGTCTAGCCCCAGATTCATTAACCTCACTGGACCATTAGCCCCGACTATGGTATAAACTCTATGACCTTAAACAAGAAGCCCCTAGTCCATGTAACATGACTCTAAACTATTTTTCAGGGTCCAGAAAATATGACCTTAAATAACATACAATGTTCGGGTAATATGAAGTTAAACTATTCCATGTATCGTTCTCACTGTATGACTCTAAAATACATGTCTATCGTCCTCATTTTCATGATGTAAAACTACAAGGAATTCTAATCCCTTACTAAAGAAATCCTGTCTAGAGTAGGTTTGATTTTTGTTCAGACCGATATACCCACCCAACATTCTTTCTTAATGGTGGAATAATTTCAAGAGTGTTGGACTTTATTATAATATCCCATCACTCCACCACCACACTTCATGCATTCCCTTTATTTCAAATCCTAATCCTTTTTCATGTCTTAAGGGATCCCCTAACGACCTGGTATCATGATGCTTTGGCTCACCTACCGTCCTGGGCCAATGTCTTGGAGGATCTCGAATGAAAACTCGATACAAGTCCCGCATTTTGAATATGGTCAGCAGACGATCCTCAGTTGTTTGTTCCCATTACAGGCTAACACGGTATGGGTGCTGTGTTTTGAACATGGTCAATAGTTATCCTCCATCATCATTCCACCCCCATTGTGATTCAAATTCAAGGTATCATGATTTACACTTCTCATCCCCCTTTGTTTGGGATGATTCCTGTGCCCCTTGTTCTATCTCGTTCATCTACTAAAGCACATTGGGAAAGGTGGTTTGGCTACTATGAGAACCCTAATATCAAGGTAATAGGACCCTCTCTCATTCAAAAACTATGGGTGATTAGTTGGACACTGAGTGTTCGATGATTGGATGTCAACCCCATGCCCAAAGTAAGAAATCACATGGTCTTCCCTTTTTTCTCACATCGGGCATGGCCCACATGAGATTGGGGATTGATTATTATTTATTTCTCTATGGTCAGGGTAAAATAATCTAAGCAGTAACAAGATTTCCATGCATGTGGTCTAAGTAAGAAATCAAGTATGAAGATATTTTTATGGGTTCAGTAAAATATATCCACTATGGATTGGCCCCTTCTATGGAGCTTCTCATCTCCACCACCCTTTGGTGTGTGGCATCTAGAAGTTATTCTCACCTTCGGAGCTCCCTTAATTCCTAATTAGATGCTGGGAGATGTTCGTCAGCCTTGATCCATATTCGATCTTATTCAGCATGGATGCTGAACACATTGCGGGATGCTCACCTTAGCCGCTCCTCATCTTATGCCAACTAATTCTGTAACCGTGATATGAGTTCTGATTGGGTAGTGGTGAAAGAGGAGTACTCATTCTTATGTGTTTCCAAGTGTTGGATCTCTTGTTCATCCTATTGAAGCTTCTGAGTGTTGACAGAATTCCTTCACTAGCAGCCAACACTGAGGCCATGGTCATACTCTCATGTATTCTTTACATGATAGTGTCGAATGAGCATATGTAGATTTTTTACATCTACCCCTCCAGTTCATAGGTCATAGAGTTGAGGATAATGTTTTCCCATATGATGTATCCACTATGATTGAGGAGTGTCATCGATGAAGCACTTGATCATTTTCCATGATCGACATTGGACATCCCAACTATCCTCCTCGTCAGAAGTGGTCTTATCAAGATCCTCTAGGTCAATAGGTTCATTTTATAGGAACAATTCCATGATTTTAGTATCCTTATCTTCTTCTAGAATCTTTTCAGATGAGATGGGTTTTGCATCGCGTGGTTGATCTTCATCGCTCGATCACACCTCGATAAGTTCTGGTTCCTCCCTTCTAGTGGCTCTACCCACAACTTTGATCACCATGGTCTGGTTATCTTGGGAATATAATTCCATAATAATAAGCATTCCCTTTAGGGAGGAGCTCTAGGGAACATGGCCACCCTCACCCGAATTGCACACACTACTTTCAGGACTATTCAGACAAAGACAATGTCAGTTGTCTTGGTCCTATAGAAAATAATTATGACTCTGTAGGAGAGAATATTTACCAAAGTCGAATATTTGATTGCACCCTTGAGTATTCACCATCAGAATCCTGGTACATGACCCCTAGTATATGGTTAGAATCTTAAAAGATTCTAGAATGGCCACCCTAGTCATCAAAGCCATACGAGACCTTGCACTCACCATCATCCCTAGCATAGATCCTAAAGCTTCATCTGTTGTTATGCAAGAAGGCATACTACATATGTGGCTCTCATGCATAGGAAAAAAGATATTTTAGAATCCCAAATTCCATGGATAATATCATGACATAGATGAATGGTTTGGAGTTTACCTCAAGAGTTTCAGAAAACTATTTGAGCACCGAGGTCGAAACTTCACCTTCCTCTAAATGGATTCCCATGTCCGTATCTTCTCCACAAGATTCCTATGATTCTTAATTAAAAGGGAAGTTCTACCTCATCTCAAAAGTAGATGGTTGTGGTGGGGTTTTTCAATTGAGAAACATTTTCACCTGATCCATCATCGGGCACGATGTGCCCTAGGAATGTACAAAATCATCCAACTCAGATATGCATTTCTCCCCCTTAGCCTGAGATACCCGAAATTATTTCATAGCATAGAAGATCTCTAATAGATCAATCCAAATATGTTTAAAGCAATCCAAAATATGGGAGGGACTAAGGAATTTTCTATTAACGTCCCAGGTTTCCCAAGCCTTTGGATAAACGGAATCCCCAGGCATATCTATATAGTGCATCCACTTCCCAAGATCCTAGGTAGATATCCTACAGTACCCTCTTGGTGGCATTCCTTTCCCATGAATCTTCCCAGTTGGAGCATCTGGATCTTCCACCACTCCTCTTACACTTCCGTCCAGTGTGGGCCTCAGAATTACTCACACTTCCGCTACCACAACTCCACCTCCATTATGTGAATCATCTCTACCACCATGACGTGTTATCACTATTGTCTAGACCCTACCCTGGGGTTGAGGAGGAACCACATCATTAGAAAATATATTCATTTTATTTACCATATCCCATGGGTAGGATGTCTCCCAACTCTTTGCGTACTCATCAACCGACCCATAAGCAGTGGTAGGCCGTGGAATATCATTCTACATTTTCTTGTCATCCCGTGTGACATGAGACACATATACCTCAGTACACACGGGTTGTCCTCATGGCATACCCCAAGTAGACTTGCTGTGTTAACATTTTCATGCTCCGAAACTACCTCATGAAATGGTGCGGGGTATACAGCTCACAGACAGGCTCACGATTTACCTGCACCACTAAGACTCCGCCTTGGAAGGAGAAGAGGTATGATCAATGCTCTTTAGTTCCTTGAATATATTAGGTAAACACTATCATTGGTAGCGGGAATCAATGGATTTTGAATTCATCTGCCCTCCAAATTTTGAGCAGTACTACCAGTGAAGTCAGCTTAATCAGGAAGCTTCCCACTGCATTCAGAATGGCTGGTCGAAAGTCTGGCCCAAGAGAGGAGATAAGGTTTGTATATTCATAAGATCTTCTGTGCTCTACTATCTAGCCATATGGGAAGTGGCATAGCATGCACACCCATTGTGGATTCTTCCCGTTGCTGATGTGCCATATCACCTTCAAAAGTTTTCCAGCACTAGAATCCCAAGGTTGATGTACTTCTATGTCACCAACACAGACTCCATGATGAATGTGCGCAGCCGCTCACCCATGTTCTCATCCTTGACTGACATCATCCACCTGAAAATTACAATCGATATAAACCAAACCAACCTAACCAATGGTTTTTTCTCAGTGTTAACATTGTACCCCATAGTTTCTATTGGTTTTACTTTAGGATTATTTAGTAAGAAACCTCCTTACTGTGTTGATATCCCCTTAGATATGTGGGGGGCATCATTAGAAGTTTACTAGGTGTCTCTTCCCCCTCATTAGGGTGCTCCTATGGGAAATTCTAGAAACGTACAAACCACCGCTTGAAATAGACATACCTACCTGATTACTTATCCTTTATAGGAACTATGTCCATTAGTTCCTTTTACAAAAATGTAATCTACTCTGGATCGTCCCATGTTTTTTCTATGGGGAGGAACTCATCGTACATCTCCCCCAGAATCAGAATCCTTGAGATCTGGTGGATTTCTTGGTGGTTGAAGCTGACCTCCCCATGGTGAAGATGAAAAATGTTGGTCCTTGATGAACACCTACCCAATAGTTATAGAATAATGTCTTTCAGCTGGTAGATGTGAAATTGAGAAGCCCACATAGCCTCATATAGGCCTTCCTACCTCATCTCTACCTTGAAATCATCACATGATGTGCATACCCATTAGGCTCAGGCCCATTTTTCCATGAAGTTTCTGCCCTGGAAAAAATACCAGTTGTTGGTCTACCCCTTCTCTAGGTTCCCTAATCCCTCCTTAAATATGGTGTGATATTGTGGCTGAGATACCTCTGGTTCCATCTCTTTCCCATCAACATTTTTCAAATTTTTGTATATAAATTCAACTGTGATAGGTTTACAATCCTTCTAGGTATGGACTTCAGCGAACCTAAACCACTGATATTAGCATGGTGTACCACTAAGCTAGTAGGATGGTTTATCCCTGCTTTTTTCAATGATTAAAACATTGTCCCTCGGTCTAAAGTTGTACAGTTGAAACCTTGTGTATAGAGGGTAGCTCTTTTTTCCCTTCATAGAGTAGCTCCACCAGGGACCCATGATCAGAATGACTTCACACATAATCTCTATGCTCCAGATTTTCCTCCATCCATAGAGTGGCATCCGCAAGGACCTCCTGGTCAATTTCTTTGTAAGCCATTATATTCTGGTATTTTGTCGATTTCCTTCCCTATTCACAAAGCTCATTCACAAATCATGTTCATGAAGCACAAATTTCGGAGCACACGGTCACAAAGCCTTTAAGGACTTGGCATGTTTTGCATAGAAACACAAGATTGTGATGTACCAGTTCCCTAAGAAGCATTCACAGTGCACCGGTCCAAGGAACCTGGTTCAAAAAGAGCGTTCATGGGGGTGATGGAGCTTCGTGATTCGAGAGATCGATCACAAGTTTTCAAAGACAGATGTGAAAAAAGAGGGGCCCTCAGGCCATATTTATAGGCGGAAGACTTGTGAACTTCACAGAATTCCCTCCTCTGCCCAAGCTTCATGGTGATCTCACCCAGCGCCTTCACGTGTGCTCGCTGTCAAGCGACATCACGATCTACACATTTTTTTCAGTGATATACCCTCAGAATCCAATCATCGTTTTCTCCTCATCATCTATTCTGAGGGGGGGGGGATTTGTTGGAGCGAAAATTTGGGCCTAACAAGCACACAAATCATCAAAGAGGCCTACCTTGAGAAGCTTCATCGTGAAGCCCCTCACCACTGTGAATGGCATGAAACAAGCAAGAAATAACTCCTTCTTGACCGCCACAAAGTTCCTTGACAGAAGTCTCTGTGATCCGATAGATACGTTCATGACTGCCATAGGTCCCCATGATGTAAGCCTCTGCAATGTAAAAATTGCATCGCAATAACCACAAAGAGACGTGATAGAAGACTTCACGATTACAATAGAGCTATCTCCGATCACGAAGCAAAATTTATTCCATGACATACCTCAGAGAATTGCGATGTCGGGTGCATATAAATAGGTGGCTCACCCCTATCCTGGAGGATTGACACCCTAAACTTTTCCTTTCAAGCTCTCATTTTGAAAATCTCCCTATGCTCCGCAAACCATCCAAAAAATGTATCAACCCAGGTATTTGAGCATTGCGAACTGACCTTCCCCTTTCTCCCTTTTCCACCACTTAAAGTGGGGATTTCCTTCTTGATCTCTATGGCTATTGTGAAGGTAGGAGTCCCTTTTGGGCACTCATGTATTTATAAATCATTCATCCTTTACAAAGTACCCAACAAACACATGTTGACTCCATGCTTTAACTAGGTTATCGTGCTTCGAGAATCTCCTCCCATTATGAAGATTCCTTTCACAATGCTTCACAGAGAACCTTCCTACATGAATCCCCTATTATTCATGAAGCACCAGAGATTCATGAAGCCCTTCTCAATGAATCTTTTTTCTTTAAAAACCCTTTTCCCATGTGTCCCTCAAGGCTCTTACAAAGTGACTTCATGGTTCCTCATACAGTGTTCCATACAGTGTTTCTGTCCCTCATGATTCTTCGCATAGGCACGCTATCGGCTACTAATTATTCACAAATACATGCTAACGTGATCCCCTAAAGTGACCAATCCTCTATCTAACTCCTTTTGGGAATTTTTTGTGCATTCCATTTTCCAAGTGAGGGTTGATAAAAGTTATGTATGTACTAGGGGTGAGGAGTGAGTCCTCATTGTCTGAGATACATGATGTTAAAACTACCAAGCACCTTCATCCCCAACACATGATGTTAAAATTTGAGTGTCCACATGCATGGAAGGCTTGAGTGGATCAGAGAGAGGATGGGACCAAAATCTATTTTCTTCATACCTTTAGAACCCCCCTTCTCTCTCCCATTGGGTTTTGTCATAATGTACACCTCATGAAGTCCTTACGTAAGTCCCAACACATCCCTTGATAGGGTGCTCTCGGTATGATGTACATATCATCCTCATACATATAGACACCCTCCTTAGGTCACCTTAGTGCATAAGCCTCACACCATATCCCCCATGGTCTCACCTCTCGCAACACAGTCATTAGGATTGATGCTACCTATTGTTTGTCACATTCAGCATGACTCACATGGGATTGGAGTAAGTATCGAACATTAAATCCACCCTGGGCTACTAACCATGCATAATTTCCAAGCCCCATTTATGAAGAATTACATGTACTTTGATCCCTATATTCTTGGAAAGGTATATATGAAGACTCCTTGAGGTTCAAGCCCATAAAAATTTAGCCGCGACCACTTTATATCAGTTCACCATCATCCCTCATGATGCAAAACTATATTTACAAACAACCTGGGTTGTAATCCCTATCTTATATTCAGGGTATGTAGGAAGCCTCCTCAAGGTTCAAACCTGACCAATGGTAAACTTTGGTGCTCCCTCCTAGGGATGAAACCTCCAGATGTCACATATTCACTTTTTGGGAAACATATTCTAGATCTACCTCCATTGGGTGTTCTGGTCCATTTGGGTAGCTTACCGCACATAATCCCCACACACTCGATCCATACTCATCTAACCAAGATTATCCCTCTTTCAATGGGCTACTAACCACGTGTATTCCCCATCATGTCTCTGGGTCTCTATCCTTTGATTAAACCCCGATTCTATGCCCCATCCTAAACTATATGGACTTTTATTTCCTACCACAGAGATATATAGGAAGATGCCACGAGGTTCAATCCCATCAGTCATGTCTTATCCTGATCTCTCCCTTGAGACCCTATGTTTTGGGAAGATCATACAACAACCCATGTTTTCATTCCCTTTAGTTCCCATCCATGTATCCATTCTCATGAGACACATCCTCAAGCGACTCATCTCCCCACTCTAGAACTACATAGACTTTGATCCCGGCCTCCTAGGCAGGGTACGCAGGAAACCCCCCTAAGATTCAAGCCCAACACCACTATCTTCATGCCGGTTTCACCCCATTCATCTCACCCAATTCATAAAATCATCCATCATGATTCTTACATGGGATGCCACATCCTGATGGTATCACACCATTTATATGGGAAACTATCCAGGCATAAGCCCCAACCATCTACTCCATCACCCCACCCTTATCACAGTGGTGTCACATCATCCACATGGGTTGTCTCAGTGCGTAATCCCTATTCATCCATTTGATTATTAATCCTAGAAGCACCTGGGCCATATTAGTGCATAATACCCAAATAAACCCTTCAAACTACATGGGTTTTGTTCACTTTCATCTACACTAGGTACATAGGAAGCCTCTATGAGGTTCAATCCCAGCCAATGGTAAACCATGGTTCCCCTTTTTCATAGGGTCCACCTCTTCTAATCCGCCCTCAATGGTGCCCATATTATCCTTCATGGCATAACATCTTCCCTCTACAGGACATTCCACCCAAGGTCCGACCTCATTGGGTGCTTTGATCCATCCACCTGATAAACCCTCTAGGTTCTCCCTCCTTGGGAAATACCCATATGGTCCACTCTTATCAGTGTTTTGATTTGTCTGATCTATCTCTACTAAACGTTAAACTAGTGGCATGCCCTGTGTTAAACACGAGAAGCTGAGGAAAACCTCGAAGACAGGCCTCTGGCATAAGATACCCTATGATTGTTGTGGTAATCCTTGGGTTTCCACACCCTTGAGAATTCCTCTAATGAGGAAGAATACAGGTGTTACAATGTTCCATCATCAAGACATGCCACTTATTCTTCAATGTGACTACTCTCCTGACTAAAGGTTGTTGGAAAGACTTGGCCCATTGGAATGTCCCGGTGAAATCGGTGTAATTAACCGATATCCCTGAAAAGATGGAATCGAGAATGAGATTCATGGACAACATCATAATCTTTAAGGGAGACCCAGACTAGGAAAAGAGTTTCGAGGAGGAATCCACAAAAGGAGGATCCGACATCCCATCATCCTATTTTTATCAAGGAGAAAATGTCCTCGAAGAGGTGACAGAAGCCGCCTACCTTTGAAAAGCAAGAATGCAGGGTACAATGCAACCGTCAGTGAGTGTCAACACGTGCACGACAACACTCCCTGGTGAAAAGCATCAGAAATAGGTACTTTGTGTCAGTGAGACTCATCAACCAAAAAACATTAAATAATATTCCTTGATATTATAGAATCAATAGAACATATAATAAAGGGAAAAAATGAATCACTCCTCATAATTAAGGTTGATAAAAATGATTTTAATGGAGATAAGGATAATTGAATATATAAAATGGTAATGAATTATAATTTCTTTTTTATAAGTGTTTTTTACATATATACATTATTCTATTTTTTTATTTTTGAAAAAAATTACTTCTACTTTTTTTATACATTGAATATATTATAAACCATATAAATTATTGGAATGATGAAAATAAAAATATTGAGATCCTAGACGACCATCATCTCGAACCACACCAACTCTACTATTGTCTTTAGTGAATCAATGTGATTCCTTTGCAGTAGAGACTTTTAGTGAGAAAATAGCTTCCTCAGATGTTTTTGGAAGCTCAATATACGATACACCTTCAATGATGGATTAATTGTTTAACCCTCTATCAAGGGGATTTTTTAAAGTTATAATTATTGATATGTATTTCATTTTTGAAAAAATAATATATTTTATTAACTATTTAATTTATTTTTCAAAAAGGTAAATAAAAAAAATAAATATAAATATAAATACAGTAGATGTATGGGATCTGAAATAATTTAAATTTTAATTCAATTCGATGAGTTCAAGGTACCTATAGGTGATTCTACCAGAATATATAGACATATTATTGGGAAAGATTCTTATGAGGTAGTATCCCATCCCATTAATTATAAATATTGGAGGCCTATTTCCATATCTTGGAAGAATGAGGTGGTTAATAAAAATTTAAAGGTATTTTTTAATATTTATTGATAACTAATTTAAAAGGTGTAAAAAAATTATTAATATACTTATAATGTTTTATGTTTATTATTTTTAGATGTTTTTTCATTTATATTTCCTTGACTTCGTTTCAAAATCATAGACTATGAAATTTTTGGGAAAGAAATGGAGATACCTTAAATAGAGAGTATGTGACAAGTTTAACGATACATCTCTGAGCACTCAACAAATATATGATAAATTTTCTGAAGGTTTATCTCATGAGTAGTTTAAGATGTTTTTAGATATTAAAAATGATGCATCTCATGAGGTAAGTGTATTTTTTATAACATCCCGCCTTTTAATTACATAACTTTACATTACATTTTATATACAGAGGATCTTTAAAGTCTAGTGTCTTGGAAATAAAGAACATAATACATGAAAATAACATAAAAAATTCTTATAAACCACTAGTAAGGCATCATAATAGGTTCACCTATGTACAATTACTGCATCTCATAACCTGGATACATACATCAAAGAAAAGAGTGAGCAGAAGGCTTAGTAATGAAAACAAGTGAAACATTTGACATGTGATTTTGAGCAATATTAATAAGAACATGATACAAGTCATAAAGAAATGAGCAATGGAAGAATTTGAATATCATAATAAAAATAAATTTAATCATAAATTGAATATTTGGCTACAACATTTCATTTAGACATTCATGAACATATCACTAAGGTTTATCCCTGAGGTGTCATAAAAATTACCAAGGTTATTCACCAAGGTATCGTGAAAGTTGTCATCTCTAGAGATTAATTATTTACCCAATGCATTGGAGCGATATCAGATATCACCCTTAATATGTCTTTAATTTCATATGATACACATAGATCATAATAAAACAATTCATAAATAACCCAAATAGAATCAAAGAAATGGGTTTCATGTCAAAATCGGGACGTTTAAAAAGAGCTTAAAAATAAGATCATTATGTCATTTATAATCCATGGAAAGGGAGTGAGGGTTATATGTATGTCAATTAAAGAATAAAATATATAATATTTACATATTTATGAACACCCATAGAAACGAAATAGGTCTGGGTATTCACATAAATAAAATAATAGAATTTCTTGAGAGAAAGAGATAGAAATTTTGAGGTGAAATTTCTGCAGCATAACGACTATATAACATGGTTTTAGAAAACATGAAAAGAGAGGGGAAAAGGGTCAACCACTCATAAATAATTAATAATACAGTATGGGTACTTAATAATATCATGGTATGGATATATTAATGACATACCACATGAAAAAGAAACATGAAAGAAAAGAGAAGATGTGATTTCCTTTACAAGAAATTCAGCAGCCTAATGACGTCACTTAAAAATTAAGAAAACAAATTGATGTGGGAGGAAAGGGTATATAAAAAATTAGAAATGATATGGAAAGAAATGATAACATATAAGAACATACCCTCAACATAAATAGATGGAAATTAGAAGACACAACATAAAGGAAGTCGTGACTTAAAAGAGGAGGGTGAAAGGATCCCTTACCTTGAAGAGTAACTTTGAAAGCTTGAAGGTCGGGACCTTGAGAGGCCAGAGGGAACCTTGGGAGGACTCATTGGGAGGTAAGGATACCATAACATAGTTTAGGATGATTTTGGAATGAAATTAATGATGTAAATGGCTTGGTATTTATAGGAAAAGTGAGGGAATAAATTATTAATTTTTAAGGGACACCTCATCGGTGGTATTTGAAAAACCATGGGCTTGCCCACGGTATTTTCCCATGGTATTGGACACTTGGGACACCTAATAGAATATATCACTATTAATAAGTCTACCAGAAAGCTTACATCATTATTAAATCATTAATGATGTCATTAAACACCCGAAACTCAAAACTGCATTTTTACTATTCACTGATAATTCAACTATTTCAGAAAAATACCAAAAATTCATCTTAACCTAATATAGATGATCTGAATTCAAAAATGAAGTCCATTTTATGAAAATAATTTTCTAAATATTTTTAATTTAATTTTTAAATAAAATCATTATTTATTTTAAAAATACAACTTTAAAACTATAAAACATTTTGTAACACCTTAAAAAAGTAATCAAGGCCCCATAAAAATATCGTATACCCATAAGAAAATAAAATAACAATTTATGATAAAATTTTATGAAAATAAATTTCCATTTTAAATTATGAAATTAATAATAAAATTGTAAATAAAATATTTATGGCATACAAAAATACCAAAACTTAAACTATGATCTTTTTTCACTTTTAAGATGTCTAAAATGTATTTATACATTCATGGGTGAATTTTCTATTTTTTTGGTCAAATTTTTATTCATTACTATTCATTACTATTCATATGGGTATGTTACTATTTCTACTTTACTATTCACTAAAAACCAAATTGATCTTATTAGACTCTAAATTTCTCACTGATCAGAACTATAGAAGACCATTTTTTGAAAATCATTTCACATTATTAATTATTTAATGAATACAAAAATATTTTAATATACCCTTTTTTTTCTAAATTCAGCAATAATACACATCCTATATTTATCCAGATATTTGAAATTCAAAAACTTTTCAATAAGAAGAAAAAACAAATTTATTTATATAAAATGATTACACAAAGTAGCTAAGGTCTCATTACATAGCCCCTTATAACACTAGCATAGGACCTAAGTATAAGGTGTGTTATGGTGATAAAATCTTGGGGTGGATCGGACAACATTTCCCAAGTGGTGATTTCTATTAGCTTGAACTTCTCCCTTAAGTGATTCCATTCAAGCTTCATACATTGAATTTCGGCTTGAGCTTGGTCCAGAGCAAAGCTCAGTGATGCTACCTCCTTCCCAAGCTCCAATAGATGGTCTTCATATGGCTTGAGTCTACTAGATGAGTCCATTCAATCTTCTTTCTGTATTAATTACCCAAGATAACTGTATTTATAAAAACACAACGTTAAGATTATAGTTTCCAATGGTCATATTTACCAAAAATCATATAACATTTGAAACCCAACGGTCTCATTTTAATTATACGCAATTTATTAATTAAAGGATATAGTTTTGCTGAGTATAAAATAAAATAATACACAAAATCAGGAAACAAATATAATTAAAATGTTCGGGTCATTACATGTTTTATAGTATCTTAATAAAATAAAATTAATAAAATTTAATTTTGTATCAATGTTTCTATTTTTTGTTGGAATTATTTAAAAAAACAGAATGGATCACAAAAAACAAGTTATTACTCATTTTTTTGGGTCGCAAAGTTTTTCTAGAAAAAGATCAATCTTGGTTGTATTTCATCCATTATTATTTATATTATTTTATTTTACCTAATGTTTTTTTAATTGTATATTATTTTTAAAAAGGGTCATGAATTAGGTCACCCAGTTGGATGGACAAATATATGGCTTAATGTTCACCAGAAACCTGATGGTAGTTTTATGAATAAACCTACCAACGATGTTAAAGTAAGTACTTTTGATTTAAATTTAATTCTATTTCATTATCATAAAAATATAATAATGAAAAAAATAAATAGATAATATTATGAAGTTTATATAATTTAAAAAATCACTATTAATATTGTTCTATTAATTGGTTAAAATTTAGAAATCCTAGGATGCGAACCATTCACAATCATAATTATTTTCCTAGAATGATACACTTTCAATTATTCTAGGGAAGGTGTATCTCAGGTGTGTACACAAAATGGGATCTATGAATTCACCATTACATATATTTGTTAAGATGCCTTTATCATTTATAGATACACGTTCTAGTGGTGTTTTGAGTAGTTTCGTTGATCAAGAAGTGTAGAGAAAAATTTCAATGATAAAATAAAAAGTGAAAGAACATGAATCTTATAATAAAATATAGGATTAGGGAAAACCAATAATGGAAAATCCCTTAGTTTTTGTATTTTAGTGGATAAGATACATTGTACATAATAAAATTTCTAGTCTTATAGCTCTTCTTTAGAAGATAAATTCTAAACTCAGTCCCTAACATGTACAAATGACTATTTTATTTATTTAAATGATGATATTGTATCCTTTTATGGTTTCTTATATGATGGAAAGTTGGGGTAATGTGAGATGCATGTTCTATTTAAATTTAATGGGTTTATATTGGGGTAAAATCATAAGGAAACCACTATAGAATGATTTTTGAATTGTGCAAATAGAAAACACGTCAATCCAATGTCCATTGTAATCAAAATGTTTTAATAGACATGTTTTGATGATATAAAAGTCTTTAAAAACATGCGCGGGGGGGGGGGGGGGGGTTAAAACCAATAAAATGTCCTTAGAGTGTCATGAGATCATAGTAAAATGACCATTGATATGAGTAATGATTTTCTTGGGATTCTCGTGAACACATTCTTTATGTTTTAAGACTTTAAAACACGTGTTTAATGATAAAAATCATATGAAACAACCTCATATTGATGATAAATCATGGTAAAATTGTCATTGATTTATTTTTGATGTGTACGATTAGATGGAGGGTTCATTCGATCTATAGTATGCTCATAATGACTAAATAAGTAGTTTTAAAATATATAATTCTATAAAAACATGCTTTATAGGGTCAAAATGAAGAAAACAACCTCTGAGTGTTGTAAAACCATAGTAAATAAATATAGATTGATTTTTAAAATATAGGAACTGAATGTACATCAATCTGAGTTGAGGTTTTCTCAGGATGTTGGTAAATTCATTTAAAGTGTTTTAAAACAATGAAACAAGTGTTTAATGGTAAAAAAACATATAAAATGACATCAAATTGGTGTGAAATCATAGAAAAACTATTGTAGAATTATCTTTTATGTGTATAAGAATACAATGTGACAATATGATGTGTGGTGTGCTCATAATGTTTGAATTGGAAGTTTTTAATCATATAAAAGTATTTAATCACATGAATCATAGGTTCAATGCTAGGAAAAGGGACATAGAGTATTTTTTTATCATAAAAAATGACCATAGGTTTAGTTTTGAAATTTTGGAGCTAACTACAAATTAATCGAAGTGGTGGTTTTCTCAGGAAGCTCATAAATGAATTTTTAGTGTTTTAAAACTCTAAAACATGAGTGTAATAGTAAAAATCATAGAAAAAGACTTCTATTAGTGTTAAATCATGGGAATTTTTTTTTGAATTGTTTTTTATTTGTAAAAGTAGAAAAAACAACCATCCGACATGTGGTGTGCTCGAAATGACTCAATAAACAGTTTTAAATGATATCAAAGTCTTTAAAAATATTACTTATTGGGTTAAACCCAAGAAAAAAACCTTTGAGTTGCATGAAATCATAATAAAATTATCATAGATATATTTTTGAAATATATGTACTGGAGACATGTCAAACCAAGTTTCAGTTTTCCCAGGATGACAATAAACACATTTATTGTGTTCAAAACACTAAAACATGTGTGTAATGACCAAAAC
This sequence comes from Viscum album, assembly GCA_963277665.1. NCBI lineage: Eukaryota > Viridiplantae > Streptophyta > Magnoliopsida > Santalales > Viscaceae > Viscum > Viscum album. The sequence continues at coordinate 825,176,509 of OY728126.1, read as the reverse complement.
CATATGGAACAATATCATATTGGTAAAAAATATTAAAAAAACCACCATATAATAATATTTCATGTGTATGAGTAGAATAACCATCAACATGACCTATAGTGTACATAGAATGTCTGAATAAGAAAATTTTAAGGATATGAAAGACAATAAAAACTTGCATCAGGGGTCAAAACCAAGAAAAAAGACCTCAACGTTTTTTGAGATCAAAGAAAAATGACTGTATATTTATTTTTGAATTATAGGAATTGAATACAAATCAATCTAAGTTTTTTTGGCTTGAGATGCTCATAAATGCATTTTTAGGGTTTTAAAACACTAAAACAAGCATGTAATAGTAAAAATCAAGGAAAAAAATCCACATATTGGCATGAAATCATGGGTAAAATGTTGTTTAATTTTTTATGACACGTACGAGTAGTCAACACTTCTATATAACATGTGTTCTTCTCAGAATGACTCAATAATCATTTTTAAAAATATCAAAGTCTTTAAAAACATTCCTTATGCTGTCAAAAACAATAAAATGACATCAAAGTACTATAAATTCATAAGAAAATGATCATAAATTTATTTTTGAAATGTAAGAACTGATACCATATTAATCCAAGATACAATGTTTTAGGGATGATAGTAATTTTTTAATGTTTTAAAACACTAAAAAATGTACGTAATAATAAAAAACATAGAAAATGACCTTAGATTAGAGTGAAATCAAGGACAACCATCATAGAAATATTTTCTAAATTTAGGAATTGATGACCTACAAAAGTCAATAAAAACTTTTTAGTGAGAAATTTCAGTCACACCACACATCCGTTTAAAAATTAATTATATTATTATTAACCAATCTATTTTGAGTTCCAAGTGTTGAATCATATCTTAAATTGTTAAGTTTATGTTTTCAATGCTTTATGGATGACATATATATTTTTTTAGCTGATGGGGTGGTGAACGAGTGGTAAACCCAATAATTATGAATCCAAAAGACCAGGGTTTGAACCCTGGTAAGCTCCTTAGGGGATTTATGATGCAGGTAGTGACACAAAAAATATGTAGGCAAGTGGTGATGTATGCATGACGTGGGAAGATGGTGATGTAGGTATGATGTGGGCAGGCAGTGTCATAGACCGGATGTGGGTAAGCCATGTCATAGGCATGGTGTGGTCCTTGTGACACAGGTTGGATGATGCAGGCATGACACTACAGTGGGCCTTTGGTCTAGTAATTGGGTCTTTGGTCCATGTTATGGGCTTCATTCCCATTAGTCCTTCAGGCCATCCGTATGATTATAAATAAGGTTTGATGGGTGAGTAATCCCATTGGGTGGGGCGATATGGCCTATGCGTGAGGTGTCTGTGTGTTTGATGTAATTATACCCCCAAGCACCTAATATATATATATATATACTATTTGTTTTTTGTTAAAATCTCATCTGTTTGATTAATAAAATAACAACTGTTATGTTAAAAATTGTGAATATATTCTATGATTATTCTATTTAATCTTTCTTTTCTTAAATGTTTAGGTTTTTATTATAGGTGGTAGATATCAGCAGTAGGCAAGAGGTTGACCGTTCTGATCTACGAAACTCTTGATATGGAAGTCATGATACCTTATAGTCTTTTTTGTATGGAAAAACATTATCATTGATTCTATTCTAATTATTATTTATTATATTCAGTTATGATTTCTTTTTTTAGTTGATGAAATGATTTGGTCTATATCACGTATGATGAGTTTAGATATAGGGCATGTTAGATGTAGTGAAGGTTGTGAGATAGACATAATGATCATGGGTTGATGGTGTATATTGGACTTATTATATATTTATATAATTAGTGAGCATATGGTTGACTAAAAGATGTGTATTAATGACAGATAGTTTTGTATATATGATTGCAGATGTATTATTTGGTTCATTGTATAGTTATAATTGATTTCATTGTATGATTGATTTCATTGTATGAATTTTTTTTAATTTTTTTTTAAAAAATTATTATTTATTTAAGTTTTTAGTGGATATTATAAGAAATCACCACTCAAATATTCACCAGTAGTTCATATACTTATTCGATAAGAAAATTAAAACTACTAATAAATAATATAGTAGTGGTTATTTAATTTTCCCCCAATTTAATTTCTAAAAAAAAATCACAACCACCACCTAATGCATAAGAAGATGCCAATAAATCACATCGAACCATTTCTAATTGATTCCCAACTATAAAATACAAGGTGGTTTGAACCGCCAAAAATTATAAAAAAACTGTTGCTACCTCTCCTTTTTCACGTAGTGTCCCTACTATGCATGCATGGCTTCCCACTCATGCAACCCTACCTCCCCTATGAGCTGGTGCCACCCCACACTACTGTGTAAGCCCATCGTCCCACTCATTCCTCCCTAACAGCTGATAATTTTTTTAACTTTTTTAAAAAAATTGAACCCTTCCCTCTGGATTCTCACACCACCACCCTACCCCTTCCCCTCCCAAGTGGACACGTCCCCCACTTCCTTGGTGTCCACACTTGTTATCCCATTTGCACGTCTATGCTTCCCAAACTCACAAGCACCACCCCTTACTACTTTGCATTACTGGTATCCCACTCGTGCCTCCTTGACTCCCCCATGGGCAGGGGCCATCAGACAATGTTACTCACACCCCCCCACACACACAAGGTCCAACTAACCCTTCTATAAAATGGAAAACCTCCCCGAATGAGGTTCAAACCCACACTTTGTGGGTGCGTCCCTAGAAACATAACCACTATACTGTATTGAATTTATGTTAATTATATATACATGTTTATATTTATTTATATTCATATTTATAAAAATAAATCGTATTTTTATTATATATTTAAATAAATTTAAATATATAACCTATATATACATTTATATACAATAATGGATTCATATTCATATTATAAACTAATGTATTTATATTTTAATACATTTATATGCAATTAATTTTAAAAATTTATTTATATATATATATATATATTATATTTATATATAATATATTATAATATTTATATTTATAAATAAATACATGTTACATATATAAATACATCTATATATATATAAATACACTTATATTATAAAAACAAATATATATCTAATATATTAATTTAAATAATTATATGTATATTAATATATATATATATGTAGAATATAACATAATATATATAATATATGTATATATTTTTGGAGACACCTTCTAAAATATATTTATACATATATTTATAAATTGATTTATCTTATGTATACTTAGACACACCCACACCCACAAATGTGTATTTATATATTTATTTGTAAATATTCATTTATATATATATATAATTATAATATGTGTATATTTATTTATTTACAAGTAATATAAAATAAAATAATATTTATATTTATACAATTATTTTTCTATTCTTATATATATATATATATATTATTTTATTTGTTTGAAAAAATAAATTAATTTTCTTTGTATAATATATTTAAATAAATTTAAATATATGACATATGTATACATTTATATACATTAATGTATTCATATTTATATTATATATTTATATATTTATATTCTAATATACAACGGTCATGTGTTTTTGACAATGGGGGGATCGAGATCCACGATGATGGTGGTCATAGTTGTGTCGCTAATGGTGGGCCAGGCGGACGGGGCTCATGTTGTGAGCATCAGTTGAGGAAGTAGAGCATACTAGGAAGGCACACAAGGTGGATCTTTGCCTCATCAAGACAAACCTACATGTTTGGGACTTCGGGTCATCTTGTATTGGGCATTAATGTCCATTGGACCTACATGCCATGTAATGTGAATCTTCTGCCCAGTAAAATAAGAGGGTTTGTTTGGTTAATTAAAAGGGATCTTCCCCTTACCTATTAAATAAATATATATAATATTTATTTAAATACTTATATTTAAATATATATATATATATATATATAATATAATTTTGTTACCTATTTATTTATTCACACTTCCGCTAAATAATATATTTATATATAATTAAATAAATATATTTATACTTATTTTTAAAAATACCTTTATATTATTTATACTTAAAAACACACGAAAACAAATAAATGTTAATATAAATATTCTTATATATATAAATACATTTATTTAAAATGAACACTCACACAAATGTGTATTTATATATTTATTTATAAATATTTATCAGTAAATATTTATCTGTAAATATTTATTTTAAATATTTATTTATAAATATTTATTTGTATATAGTAATATAGATAATGTGTAGTTGGGGTTTGGTATTGTTATTAGGGTGACCTGTTAGAATGCATCAACTGAGGGTTCAACTCCCACTTGCCTCAGTTTAAATGACTTTTCAGGGTAGATGAATGACAATGACAAAGGGCCTCACTCGATGGAGAGGCTGATGAAAATAGAGGTGGGTCACACATGATACAACTGGTGATAAGGAGTTTGTTGATTATGGGGGTGGATGGTAATGATGGGGGGTCATGCACTCTATACATCTTGAAAGAAGTTCCCCCCCTCCAGAAGGTGGTGGTGACTTTAGAAGAGGGTTGTGTGTGCATTCGGTATGAGCACTTCGGGAGTAGCATTGAGGACGAGTGACAGTGAATGATGGATTAGATGATGACCGATGACAGGGAGGCCCACCCACTTGGATGTAGGGGATGAATTTGGAGGAGGGCCACTTGTGTGGATGAATTCAAGGGTTGTGGGGTACCATTGATAATGGGTGATGACGGTCGATGACAAGGTTCTTGCCTCGATAGTGAGGATGTCTTATTGGGACTAGTAACTTCAGGTGGTGACTTGTGATAGGGATCCCACCTGCTTCAATGGAAGGGTTATCTTTAGAGGAGGTCCATATGTGCAGATGGATGCAAGCGCTATGGGGTAGTGTAGATAGACAGGTGCCGCCCAGAAGAGGGGTCAACCTGTAGTCTAATTCTCATGTGGGTCTACGACCCATCTTGCAGGGGGCTTCAGGATGAAATTGAGATCCTTCAGGCTTATATATAATAGGTTCTATGGGCCTATATGTTATGTATAAATAAAAATATGGATTAATTGGTTACCCCTTGGAGGGTTATAACATTTCTTCCTAATCTATGGGTGTGGGGTGTGTGTATATGTGTTTCATTGTAATTGTACCTCTAAATACATAATATATATAGTTTATTTATATATAAAAACATTTTATAATATAATTATAATATATATATTTAAATGTATATTTATATTTACATTTAAATGAAGAGGCTATAGTTTGGGTTAGAAACTCAACAACACCCTCAAAATTTATTATAAAAAGTAAAGTACAAAGTAGTTGTAAGGATAAAAAAGTGGCATGAACTACACCACCATAAAACACTAGAACATCCTATAAACATGCACCTTTTTTTAGTTCTACCTCCATATCCTCAAGAGTTACCCCAACCTCTCAGGTGTCTAACTTTCCTACAATGTTTATGAACCTTCCAAGTTGCATCTTGATCATCCATTCCCATTGATTCATCTTTCTCACTATGAACCTCAATTTCTTAACCCCTAGACAAATATTTTTTTGATACTGAGATTTGAGAATCATGATCAAATCCATCTTGATTTTGGGAATCATCCCTAAATAAGGTATCATTAGAAAGAGTTTTATCTATAGGCATGTCCTGTATGGTTATAGTGTCCCCAAATGAGGACTTCCCATAATGGGAATCTAAAGTCACATAGAGACCCTCAGTTGTAGCATATACATTCAACATAAAAGAAGATATATTATAATTAGAGTTTTTACCTTTTTTCATGATGCCTTTACTCTCACAACACTCACGATAAATAGAATCAAAATCTGGATTGTTGATGGATTTCCTCATGGAAATGAAATTGGATGGAGAAACACCCTAAATCTTCAACTTCTTACAACCTGATTAATATTTGATGGAGTTTTTTCAGCTACCTTGGTAGGTGGTTGGTGCACCAACTCCACCCACCATGATCGGTGGGGATTGGTGGGGTTTGGTGGGGGAGTTGTGTCAAACTTGACACCTCCCACTATGCCTATTTAAAGAGGGCCATGAGAGCATTCCGCCATCAACAATCTGAGATAATATGGATCATATATCTAGTGATAGATCCTTGGGAGCTCCATGTTAGAGGGAATTAGCGGTGTAGAGAGGGAATTTCGTAATCTTTATTAATTTTTAAATAAGGTTCAGTTTATCAATCTATTCTTTTATCTGCATGATCATCATATCAAAACAAGTGGTATGAGAGGAGGATACAATGAAAAAATAGCAATTCATAGAGATTTTCAGGTGAATAGAAAATTCAAGTTTCCTAGAATCATGTTTTAAAGGTAGATTCTGAAATTTTGTGTTAAGGTGATTCAAATAGCACAAAAAATGTAAAAAATAGAGACATAAGAAGCTTCATAGGCTCGATCAAATCTTGGTCAATGTTTGGGTGCTAAAATACCCCCTTTTAAGAGAATACGGTATTTTTCCAACACCGAAACAATTTATGGTGATATTCTTGGAAGATTATTGAGTGTACTACATCAGTGCTACATTATCACCATGTCATCAGTCAGTCTCTCCATTGACATTGATTTGGTCATATCTTGATCAATCGTTGTCCAATTTTGAAAATCCAACAGTCGATTTCACCATTTTTATAGTTCTGGACACAAAATTGAGAACCATTTTTCAAAATTCATTTTCAATTTCTTTATAATTTAAATAAAATTGAGGGAACTTCCACATGAGGTGATCAAGGGTCCGAAAATGGATGCCAAATCCAGAGTAGAGGGAGGTCCATTGATGGAAGGATTCTATTATACAAATGATACCATTTTGGCATTGAAGGAAACATGAATATGAATTGATAAAGGTTGATAAAAAAAAGACAAAGTAGTTATTTAAAAGAATAAATGGAGATTCACACATGAAAATCTTCATAAAAATCATGTTTTTATCCAAAGACAAAGAGGATACGTGATTTTATACATCAATACATGCCATAAAATGGGTGATCGATACTATAACATCGTACCATGTCACTCCTCATCATGAGTATTTATTGACTTATCAAGTAGGTGACTTTGGTGTAGTTATGATGATGAATACATTTTCAAAGAAGAATTTTGGCATGGGTGATATCCAATTCAAAACAAATGGTTGATACACAATCACCCTGATGAATGTTCGATATGATCTAAGACTTTGTCTCATCCTATTATCATGAATAGTATTTGAACAAAAATTTTATGATAACATCTCCAGAAATGAAGCATAGAAGATGACAATAGGAGTCATCATCATCAACTGAGGACACATATACAGTATGTTGTAAAAAACCCATGTGAATATATGTGCAGACAACCTCAATATAGTGGAAGGAGATATGTAATCCAATATTGGAATAGGAGACATGGCCACATGAGTAAAAGAGAATTATCTACCATGACGAAGAAGAAGTGCATCAGTATTAATAAGAATTCATCTCTTGATCCTTAAAAATACTTCTTTTATGGGAAGAAACATATAGTGTCATTCAATACTTCTTGTTCAAATAGATCAAATTTTTTATATTTGGTTCACTTTGATATTTTTAGGCCTGTGGAGGTGGGTTCACTGGAAGGTAACAAATATTTCCTATCCTTTATTGATGATGTATCTCGTAGGGTGTGGGTGATTTTTTTGTGAATTAAGGACTAAGTTGTTTCAAAAAATGGTGGAGTATGAAACTAGAAGGAAGATGAAGTGTTTTCATTCATACAATGATGAAGATTACACATCTAGGGAATTTGATTCTAATTGTAGGAGTTAGGGAATCTGATATGAGATTATAGTCCCACACACCCCAAAACACAGTAGAGTTGTAGAATGTTTGAATAGAACCATCATGGAGAATCTTGAAATCATGATGAGATTGGATAAGCTTACTAATACATTCTTTGGATAATTTATTTAGGTTGCATGCTTCCTCATCAATATATCACCATCGGTCCCATAAAATTTTGATATTCCATAAAAGAGATGCTATCATAAAAATCCATATTACCCTCACTTATATGTATTTGGATATTTGGAATTTTCACATGTATAAAAGGATCTCAAGAAAAATATAGAGGGATATTTACTCTATAAATATTCATCAGCAATGGATATGAGGAGTTTAGATACAAGCTTTGGGACCCCAAAGAGAAAAGGTGATCAAAAGTAGAGATTTTTTGTTCCATGAAAACCAGATGATTGAGGACATTCCAAATCCTAGAATGAATTTAATGGAAATTGTCCAGGAATCAATTCATGATATAACACCTATACTAGTACAACCTATCAATGAAGAGGAGGATGTGAAAGAAAACACATTGGTAGTGGACAAGGTGGAAGTGAAAGAGTATATTGAGTATGGGAGACTCAATCCTCTCCAAAAAAAGTTGCAGAACCGTCACATCAGCTATGTGATGTTATGCCTCCCAAACTTAACATTTCACAAGTTAAAATATATTCATGTAGAAGGATTTTGTCAAAAAAATATTCATATTTAGAGTACCTATTGTTGACTGATGATGGGGAGCCAGAAGGATACTGGGAAGTAGTGTGTCATCCAGAAAAAATAAAGTGGCTACATATAATGGAGGATGATTTGGAGTATTTGATGAAGAACCAGACATGAAAATTTGGTGGAACTACCCAAAAGTAAGAATGCACTAAAGAACAAATGGTTTTTTAGTCTAAAGAAGGATGACAACAAAAATAAGTTCAAGCACAATGCTCGGTTAGTAGTCAAGGGATTAAATTTTAAGAAAGACGTTGATTTTGATGAGATATTTACACCCATGGTAAAGATGGATTCAATTAAATTAATTTTTAGATTGATGGATAACATGGAATAAGATATTGAATATATGGACATGATGATATCTTTTCTTCACAGTGACCTCTCTAAGGAGTTCTATATGAAGCAGCCTGAATGTTTAGAGGTTTTTGGATAAGAAAACCTCATCTACAAATTGAAGAAGAGCTTCTACATATTAAAACAAGATCCCAAATAGTGGTATAATAATTTTTAATCATTCATGGGGAGTCATGGTTACATGTAGCCACAAGAGGAAAAATGTTTTTACTTACAAATATTTTCGGATGGTAACTTCATTACTCTTCTACTTTATATTGATGAAATTTTGATCATTGGGAAGGATGTAGTGAAGATCATCCGGTTGAAGGAGTTATCCAAATTATTTTGACATGATGGAATTGGGAGAAGCTAAATAGATTTTTGGGATGTAGATCATTCATGATAGAAGATGAGGTTTTTATGGCTATCTCAAGATAAGTATGTTGAATGTGTTCAGAAATATTCCAACTTGAAAAAATACAAACTAGTGAGAATTTCTCTTCCTGGCCATTTGAAGATAAGAAATAATTCATGTCCATCATCCAAGGAAGAAATCAATGCAATAAAGATGATACCATAGTCCCCAACAGTTGAAATATTGATGTATGCTATGGTGAGTACAATACCAGACATTTCCCATTCAGCAGCGATCGTGATCCGATTTCTCTCGAATATCGTAAATAAGTATTAGGATACAATCAAATGGATTTTAATATATCTTAAAGGAAATTCAAGGCTATGTCTGTGATATGGAAGAGCTAAACCTCTCTTATAGGGTTATACAAATGCAGATATGGTTAGATATCCATATAGAGGATGTCTACATCAAGATACATATATACATTTACAGGTGGATATATATAATGGAAGTCAATGTTACAAAAGCATGTTGATTTATCCATGATGGAAGTAGAGTACATTGGTACTTTGGAAGTGGGAAATGATACACTATGGAAAAGTGTTTTCTCTAGGAGATTAGATTCAGACATAATGAATATAGGGTTTATTATGATAATCAAAGTTCTTTGGACTTGAGAAATAAATCCATGTAACATTCTCAGACAAAGAACATAGACATTCTATATCATTGGATATGTGAAGTGATGGATCAATACTTGCTGAGACTTGTGACTATATAAATGAAGGATATATAGGAATATATGTTGAAAAAGGTGGTTTCTTAGGAGAAGCTAGACCATTATAGAAGTTCTAGTGGATTGCAGCTGGAGGGGGAGAATTGATGGAGTTTTTCTAGTTGACTTGGTTGGTGGATGGTTAACCAAGTCCACCCACTATGGTTGATGGGGATTGTAGGGGTTTTGTCTGGGATTTTTGTTAAAATTGAAACCTACAACAATTTCTATTTAAAGTGGTCTATGGGATAATTCCTCCATCAAAAATACAAGTGAAGAGAGATCCTCTATCAACTGAGATAACCTTGAGAGATCCATGTGGGAGAGAAATAGAGGTGTAGAGAGGGAGTTTTATAATCTTTATTCATGTTGGAATAAAGGGTATTTTCTCCATTCGTTCATTTATATTTATGATTAGTGAATCAAAACAATATAAAATCTTAGTTATTTCCCTCCATGATAGAAAAAAATGACTAGCCTTCTGACATACCTCAATAGTTTGTATACCAAGCTCAAAAATAGCTCAAATTTAGAGGTCTATTCCAAATATTTGTAATCTTTCACATCATCCAGAACCTTTGAAATATCTATTCTCGATTTCAACAAGATCACTAGAGAATCCCAAAAGACAAGAAAGATAGGGTAATGTATGGGCATTAAATTAACTACATTAATAACAGTTATAGGATTTTCACAACTTGATTGAAGACTAACCTGATCCAGAACTATTTCAATCCATTTACAACCCTGAGTTTCCAAAAATTCCACATATTTTATTCTGATTCACATCCATGTCAAGTTTCATCCCATTACCTTTTCTAGCCACATAATGTATAAACTCTCTACTAATGTGTAAACAAACTCCAACAAGAAATATTACTTAATATAAATATTTTTCCTCTATTAAATAAATAGATTCCCCTCCAATGAGTGTGGTTGGAGAGGCATCCAACCTAGCAGTGATAGGTGAATTATGAGTATTTATCTTTTATTTATTAGGCAAGGTCTTCTTTCCCTATAATTCGGTAGATACTTGAGAAATCATCCCTTTCTCCTTTATAGATTTTTAAGTTCTGTAAAGGTCTTCCTATAAGTTAACATAGTCAATTTCAGTTTCACTATCATCTGAATAGACCTTTGTATCAATATCATTTCCAAAATCAAAATCATTATTACTACCTTTATCTAGCTCCATGATGCCCAATTTCCCACTACTAGAATGCGAGAATACACTATCAGTTGAAGAGAGTAAATCAACGAGTGACATTTGGGATGCACGAACAAGGAATATAGAGTTTGGAAGAGAAAGAACCATAGCCACAAACAATTTGTCAGAAATATCAATTTCAAAAAATTATGAGGTAATTTATTTTATAATAACATCATTTTCCACCAAACATTTGTTGCATCCGGATTTATTAATGTTAGATACATCCCACATACTCTGCATCTTCACAGACAAAGAAGTATGGGATGCAGGTTGTTTAATCTATAGTTGAAGACACTAATTCACTGAGGATTCTAAAAAAGCATGATTTATTCCCTTTTGAAACTATCCATAGTCATCAGTGATTGAGGATGTGATAATACCAGACTTACCATTCATTGAAGGAGGGGAAAATTGAACAATGTTCTTAAAGGACAATCCTTCTCTAATTATTGGTGAAGGAACCCTTGTTTTTACCTGGAGGGCCTTGCCTAATGAAACATTCCACGGACTATCCATCCTATTAGTGGAATTAATCATCTAAATGAGGGGATTTTTAATATTTCAACTATCAAGAACATTTACATACTTCTTACAGTTGAGAAAAATCATTTTTAAGGGGATCCATCAGCTAAGTTCCCAATGTAGTTACAAATGTTATAGAAATCAGGTAACTTTTCAAAATCAATAGTTAATTTTAATTAATTACCTATAGCCACCAGTAGGACTGTATCAATGAGTGGATATAATAAATAAAAATCAACTAAAACACAAGAATAGTGACCGAAACTGGCCCTTTTATCCTATTTATCAAATTTGATAGTGGTTGATACAATAACAGTGATATCCCATGGGATTTAGGTGTGTTGAAAAAACCAACTTAAACCTTTAATCTGAATATGGGAATGATAAAATGAATTATTTACTATGTTTGGATTGAATAAAGGGTTTAAATCCTAAATAATTAGAAATCATGGCTTGAGTGAGATAAACGCATTCCCCATACCCTCAATTTAAGATCTTCCCAGGGGAAGATGATGTGAAAAATCCCTTACCAAGAGATATGATCTTCCAACCATAAGATATCCAAAAATTGGGAAGATGAAAATTTTTAGATCCTATAATATCTAGGTATTTTTATATCTATTGAACCATTTAAAAAGTAATAATTATTAACTTACACTCTTCAAGACGTTTGGTAAGGATATCCTCGCTAGCTTCCACAAATGTGAGGGTTCCATTCTTTGTGATCTGCATGGATGGAAGTTCAAAAACCACCCTAAAATATAAGAAAAGTTACTTATTTCTAGAATTATTAGAATAAAACTTCCTTAGTACATAAGAGGCTTTTAATTTTCTATCATCGGTACCATAGTCCACTGAAGAAGGATTTCTCTTCTCATTAGAGAAGTACAACTCCTTACCTAAACCAACTGGAACCGTCACAGAGTTAGAGATCTTGTCTCCAAACAAAGAAATTGCATCATCAACATGTCTTGTGGGACCAAAAAATACCTCATATGGATTGAAGTAGTAATCAAGGTTATGCACCATTTCTTCAAATCCCTAATCACAATTTTTAGAGAGAGAATATCTCAATTCCTCACAACCCCATCTCTCCTTTTATTTATATTTATATTCATAATATAATATAATATAATATAATATAATATGATATATATATATATATATTAAAATAATTATTTTTATATACTTTATATATATTATCAAATCATTATTTAAGAAAATAAAAAAATATAGGGTGTTACAAACTGCCTCTAATCGCTTAGATTAGTAGTGGTTATAAACTCTTATATATATTTTTTAAATTTTATAAAATACATCTAGTATATCTTAGTGGTGATTCTCCTATAAAAACCACTAAATATTAATTTAGCAATGGTTATGAAAAATTCTCTACCAATCTATATGGAAAATTAATTTAGAGGTGTTTTTTATAACCTTCTCTAAATAACCATTGTTAATCTATTTTTTTATAGTGATATTTGTTGCAATATATGGGCATGAAATTGAAAGAATAATACAAAGATATAATTTGGAATAGGTATAATGTAATAAATAGAGATTAAAGTAATCATAATATCACATTTTATCATCACCATTAGTTTTACTCTCTATAAATGTCTTATTTGATCAATAATCTCAAGTATTATTAAATGAGGATGATAACAGGTTTCCATAAATATAATAAAGTAGAAAAAGGTCCAAAAATAGTAATAAATCCACCACCTCAATAACATCATAATCACTTCATCATTTTAAAAATATTATTACCATAATATTCTTTTCTCCAATATCACTACATTAACATAGGTGTCAAAACAAGAAGGAAAACCGGAAAGCTCATCTCCCAATTTGTGTCAATCATCACATTATCATAACAGGAAATCCCATATATCAAATTGTTCTAATCATCTTGTCATAATATTAGGAAATTATAACTCCCTTCCCATGAAAATAATCTTAAAATTAGTCCCATTATGACCTCATCGACTCATGTTATAACATCGATTCATCTCCACCGAAAATACATATAATAAACCATAATAGATGCGTGTTTCATAAAACTCTATCAGTAAAAAACATGTGTATTGTAACAAACATAAACAAACAAGGAAATAAATAAACAATCATAAAAGAAAATAATTTAACAAGAATTTATAAAAAAATTCATTCAGTAAAAATAAAACACCACATCACAATACACAACAAGAAGTAATAATAATAAAACTACTGACAAATTAATGATTAATAATATTGTTCATCCCACGAGACATCTCTACAAAATATTACCAAAAATTGCATATTATTATTTAATCAACATTACTTTCTAATTTATAATATTTCTTGAGGTAATTTTATTGTGCAGAGGAGCACTGCCCAAGGAAATCCACATCTAATGTTGTAGATTGATGTGGGTTTTTTGGTACACAAAATATGAAACTGAAAACAAAAAATATTTTTAGTTTATATAATATAATAATAAATAGAAGGTTCAAATTACAATTCTATATGTCAGAAATAAATCAATTGAATTCAAATATAGTGAATAAAATAGTGGACACTAGAAATGGAGAAATAATCACTAGTGGTGTAAATTACCCATACTATAAGCCTACATAAATTCTAATTATAATAGAAATAAAATTAAAAACAACAATAATATACATAAAAGAATTAGGATAATGATAAATGAATTCCATATGTACATAAATTAAATTCCATAAAAACCAAATAAAGATTCCAACACATAAAATATTATGGCAGTAATCATGAAGGAAAGAAACAATTGAAATGATAAATCTGACCATAATAATTCTTAAACAACTTATATTTAGGAAAGTAGACGAAAAAATAGAATCACATACACAATAATATATAATATTAAAATGAAAATTAAGAAGCAGTGACCATTCAATGATTTATAGGTGAAATAAAAGCGGGAAGAAAATAGTAAAATGACACCAAGATTTATATGATTTGGTCGATTGGCTTACATGTACAGGGAATGATCATCACGATATTTCCACAATTGAAAAGACAAGAGTAAAAGGATAAATGATAATATTTGGACAATAGGATGGATATAAAATGAAAAATCAAGAAATAAGTGACATATAAAAGTTCTTATAAAAAAACCAACAAATAAAACCAAGAACTGGACAAAACCCCCCTTACCGGGGCTTGGCCAAACCTTTTTTAAATAAAGAAGGCTGGGCCAGATATTGTAATCATTAATGTAATGTCCTAAAGTGGTGATACTGACAAGATGATTAAGATCCAGGTTCACCTCCTCTGTTAGAGCTTGTCACTAACTAGGATTGAAAGTCGCAAGCCACCAAGGGGTCGAAAAAACATTGGGATCAATAAAATAACTCCATAAAGATTACATTCAGCTTATAATACTCTGAAGAGATAAGAATAAGGGCTATCAAAGTTCTTACATCTCTCTCTCTAACTCCCTCTCTCTATCACTATCTGTATCAGTGTATCTAAGAGGCTCTCCATGTGAAAAATGATTTCTATATGTTCTAGATTGATTTATAATTTGAAATAAGAAGTATAGAAATAAACTTAGGAATTGAAGGTTGTTGAAATGAAAAAAAAATTGATAGGAATAAAATAAGGAGAATGACTTATCCTTAACATCTTGATAAAAGTGAGAAAAAATACATGTACATATAAATTAAACTGATGTGTGGGGGTACCACATAAGGTACTATGTGAAATATAAAGGTATCCATCCCCTACTATGTAAGAGTCATATTCTAATCATGTAATGGTTGAAACTTTTTGTGTGAGGGTACACCATAAGTGTACCTTTCCTCATATAAGGTTTATTTCCAGTGGATAAGGGTATCCAACCTACTATATAAGGTTTAGACCCCTGACATAAGGGTACTACAAAAGGGTACCATTCCCCATGTGTGAGGGTAGATATCCAATCACATAAATGTAATAAAACTAATGCACATCACACATAAGGGTATAAAACACTTATGTCAGGGTTGATCTCGAGTTGCTTAAGGGTACACATAGCCTATGTAAGGGCTATATGGCCTCATGTAAGAGTAAATAAAACACTGAAAATACATGCAAGGGAAAGGAAAACGTGAATTAGGGTAAGCCATGAAATATTTAAGGGTAAAAAGAGATACATGTAAGGGTACATGGACAACATGTAAGGGTAAACCAAATAGGAAAAGGGCTATATAAGGGTACCCAAATGTTATGCAAGGGTAAACAAAACTTACACAAGAATAAATCATGGGAAAAAACCACATTAGGGTAAATATAAATATAAGGAGAAATATCTAGTGATAAAACCAAGATGGTTAAGTGTTAAGAATAAAGACTAGGATATGAGGAAATAAAGAAACAAATCCTATTAAAACATAATTTTAATTAAAAACACCAAAAAGGGGAAACCCAAAATAAAAAATCTCAACCTTGGAAATTAAATACGGAAAGAATTTAATATGAAAAATTATCACACTATCCACTATGAATATTAAAACCCTAAACCACATGATAACTCTAAACCATCTAAACAATCATGAACTTGGGAATATCCAAAATAGGAAAATCATATAGGGTAAAATAACTATATGAAATTATTCATACTATTGGAAAAACTTCCCCTAACATGTATCAATCAGGACACATACTTCCCAAATTTGAATTATACCCCAAAACTACTAAACATGCCCATAATTTAAAAATTTTAAACAACTATATGATAAAGGTTATAACTACAATTACTTTAGTTTCCATCTAAGATTATTCCAATGAGACAAATGGGACCAAAAAAATAGCATTCCATAATAGGTCCTCTCAACAGCTCACCTGTTCTTGTAGAAAATAGGAAAAATAGAGCATTATCCATACTTACACAACACATGGAAAAAAATTTCAGAGAATTAAAAAATAATATAACTCAGTAAAATTAGTGAAATCTTTCAAAATAATAGAAAATGAAGGAAACAAAGAGATTATTCAAAAAAAATTGGAATATCCTCCATGAGAACCCATAAAAACATAAGAGGACTAAAGAACTAGCATAGTCATATTTAATCTAAGACACACCACTAAAAAAATCAATAAGAAGACTCTCAACACAAGGTGTTAAAAGAACTATAAGAATATGGATTTAGGATCCCCACCCAAGGAGATGATGCATAATACAAAATCCAAAATGGAGAGATTCTAAAAAAATGTAAATAATAAGATCACACACAAGCAATAAAAAATCAATGGACACCTTAAAAACATGAGAACAAAGGTGGAAAAACATCCAAATAACTAGGGGAAAAGAATCCACTAAAAGTTAACACATCCTAGTCTTGTATAAATAACAGCACATGGTTCCTAACACTTAGAAACCAATAAATAAAATAAGTGAAAAGAGTCAAATAGTAAATCTAAAAATCACTGCACCCGGAAACTACCCAATAATAAAAAATAAACTCACTATAGGTACATATATAGATCCAAAATCTATAATGGAAGATGAGAAACACAATGGAGATAACATAATATCAACTCATAGGAAAATGAAAAACACTATAGACATAATATCATGCCAACAATTTACTAAAAACTATATATTGGACATATTCCAACCTGACATAATACCTTTTAAAAAGCGAAAACCTAATAAACACATATGTATCACCTAACCTAGGTAGATAATGGTTTAGATTAGAAATAAAACAAGGAAAGTGGGATGGAAACAAAATATCTACAACAAATTGAAATTATAGCCACAGAGAGAAAAGTAGCAAAGCTGAATGAAGAAATCAAAGAATGATGCAGTGTAAAAGCCACTAAAAATCATTTAAAGTTAACAAACAATCAATTTAAAAAAATTAATGAATAAAAATTAACCCCAATTACCCTCTATTTCAACTTTTTTTGTGCAGAGGAGTACTTCCTGAGGTTATACACATCCATCAGTGAGGATCAACTTGGGTGTTTTGGTTCAAAAAATATAAAACCTAAAACAAAAATGATTTTTAGTTTATAAAAAAATAATAATAAATAGAAAATAGAAGGTTTAAATTTAAATGCCATATATTAGGATTAAATCAAATGAATTCAAAGGTAGTGAATAATATAATGGATAATGGTAATGGAAAAGTGCACACTAGAAGTGAAAATTACACCACCTTAAAGCTTACATAAATTATCATTACAATAGAAATAAATCCTAAATAATAATATTCTATAAAACAGAATATATGCAATGATAAATGATTTCAATATGTACGTATATAAAATTATAGAACCACCAAATTTATATTCCAACACAAAAAATCTTTTGGCAGCAAGAAGGAAAGAAAATAGAAATAGCAATGATAAAGACAACCATAATAATGGTTAGGCATATTCTATTTAAGAAAATAAATACATAACTAGAATCAAATAGACAATAAACTGATATATTTGAATTGAAATCAGGATGAATTGATCGTTCAATGATTTATAGCATAATTAAATTCAAAAATGAAATAGAAAAGGGACACTAAGATTTATATGATTTTTCCAATTGGCCTATGTGCATGAGGTAAGATCATCATAGGATTTTCATAATGAAAAATATAAAAGTATAAAGAGTAATAAGAAGAAATGAACAAGAGGTTGGACACAAAATACACAATGAATAAAAAGGTATCATGTATAAGTATTTCAAAAAAAATTAAAAAATAAAACAAAGAGCATGACCAAAACCCCCTTACTAGGGCTTGGAGAAAACTTTGTTGAATGAGGGTTGAACCAATAGTTGTAATCATTGATGTGAAGTCCTCAAATACTAATGTAGATCATTAAGATACAATTTCATCTCCTCTTTCTAAGTTCATCAATATCCAGGATTCCATTCTACAATCCATCAGGGGAAAACATAGAAATCCATCGAAGAACTACATCAAGCTGACAATTAGCATTTATTTCTCTAGAAATCCAACAACAAGGGCTATAAAAACATTCCCATCAAGCTCTCTATATCGGTGTAACTGAGATTTTATCCATGATAAAGTTTATTCCACTATGTTCTCAATCAATGGTTTATCTGAAATAAGAATGATAGAAATTACCTTGATAATTGATGGTGATTGAAATAGAAAAACTAACTTAGAAGAATGAACGAATAAGAATGAATTACCCCTAATAGCCCAATAAAAGAGAGGAAACAAAACAACATGTAATGATAAATTAAACTGATGAGTGAGGGTACCATGTAAGGGTACTAAGAACTACATAAAGTTAGTTTGTCTCTACTGTATAAGGGTTATCTCCCACCCATGTAAGGGTTGAAACCTATTGCATGAGTGTACTATATAAGGTTAGTAAGACTTGCGTAAGGGTAATTGTCACAGAATAACGGTATTTATCCTGCAACATAAGGGTTAGACCCTTCAAGAAAGGGTACCACACCCCAAGTGTAAGAGTAATTGTCCATGCATGTAAATGTAAGATGCCCAATTCAAATTTCACATAAGGGTATAAACTACTTACGTGATGGTTGATCTTGAGCAATGTAAGGGTACAAAACACTCACATAAAGGTCAAGCGCCCTCACGTATGGCTAAAATATAGACCCCAAAACCATATAAGGGTAATTAAAACTCACATAAGTGTATGTTGAGACTTATGAAATGGTAAAAAAGGGAGACACACAATGGTACAGTGACCTTGTGTAATGATAAAAGAAAAAGGAATATGGCTATGAATGTGTACCGAAAACTTACATAAGGGTACACAAAACTTACGCAAGGGTAATTTAAGAAAACAAAAACCCACATAAGGGTAAATGAAAATGGAAGCAAACTCACATATGGGTAAAAAAACTATTTAATGGTCAATAATAATGATAATGGGATGATCAAAAAAAGGAAACATTCATATTAAAACCCAAATTTAATTATAAACATAAAAAATGGAAAAACAAAAATAACAAATTTATATTGATTTAATTATAACTCTAGGTTTACATGTATTTACCATTTTTAACTTACTTTCCATTTATACATACAATTTTAGTATATAATTCTAAATATGTCAAAGAAGTACATGCACATAAGAAAATATTGTTGCTTAAATATAGTATCATTTATTTTTAAATACGAATAATATCATAATAAAAAATAATGTAGCAGTGCATATATATTTAATAAAGATTGAAAAAGAGTTATTATATTTATTATTTCAAATTTTCATTATTTTACTATATTTTCCTCCATCATTACAATATCTATAATATTTACATTTTACATGGGAATCACGTGGAAATGGTTGGGTTCCTTAAATCCTCAAACACCATGTCGTAATATATTATTATTCATAAGCAGAAATGAAGGATAAAAATGAATAATCTTTATAATTAAAGAGATATTAAAAACTAAGAAGTGTATAAATTAAATGGAAGAATAATCATACAATAAACCCTCCTTCTAGACAAAACACATATATAAGATAAGAGCATCATAATAAAAATAAAAATATATATTATAATAGAACCCCACCCTCTAGAAAAGAATAGACAAAATCATCTCCACTAAACCCAATGAGAGATTATAACATACCATGTTTGAATACATATCTTGAGTGGATAGATTGACAATGATTAGAGAGGTATAAATAATCACATCTCATAGGATTTAATAGGGTGGCGTCAATCAAAAGAATAATGATAATTCCGTTAATTTTTTACAAAGGGGCTAAAAATTATTGAATAATGATAATAAGTCCAATAATTTTGTGGGAAAAAATTATTAGATGATAGTTCATAAGAGAAGACCTGGATGATGGGATACAATAACAAGGGGGCCTTATACTGAATTACTAGATTGAAAACTAGGAAGTCTTCTCAGTATGTGTTAATGATTGTAGAAAATGATCCATGCATGCGGGGGGTGGGGGTATCCTAGATATGATTTAAGGGGATTGGGGGGGGGGTGTTCTGTCCTAGATAGAATTTAAGGGGATTTCCCCTTGCTTTGGAAAATAAAAAATGAGGTGTTCATTACAATGTTTGGGCCTCCGGTCCATTTCATAAAAAACAGGGTCTTTTGGGCCATGAAATGGGGGTCTAAAAAGATCTTGTATAGAAATAAGCCTCTATGAATTTGGGTCAGATAATATTTAATAAAATATACTCAATGGGTGATTTCCAATCCTATGGGGGAAGGATGTGTCTTGACCCATTGGGATACTAGGATGTGATCATGTTTGCTTGCTTGTAATACTCCATACCTATTATTTAAAAAAATAGATGAATACTGATAATTACTATCATCAAAATAAAAATAATATCAATCAAAGGGTTAATGTTTAACAAAGGTGGATATATTATTTTCAAATATATAAAGTATAACATTTTTTAAAAGATAGAATAATTTTTTAAAATCTCCTACCTAAATAGAAGTACATTTGTAGTTGTCTTTGTTCACCAATCACTGTAAAAATTATCTAAAATAATTTATTCATTTCACACCATTTATTCTCTTATTTGGAAGGAAAAAATTATTAAATAAATATGGAACTATATTTATATTTTTTTAAGAAATAAGAAATGAGATCTTCTGGAAACTATTAAAACAAAAATCTACCATGGTCATCAATTTCACTAAAAATAATAGTAACAATTTTATGATAATTAAATTCTAAACACAATTTGTATTAATTTTAACATTATAAAATTCATATAGTTTTTCTAAAATCCCATTTATTTTATAATTTTACTAAATATATGTTTAAAAAATGTTTATAATAATAATTATTATTACTTTTCAAACATTTTGAAAAATGATTCGAATTTTTTTTATAAAACATTATGTAAAACTTTTTTTAACTTTTTTATCTTCCTATTTTTTTAATGTTATATATATATATATATATTCAAAAAAGTGGTGATACCCACTTTTCCTCTTTCCTACTCATTTTTTCAAATGTTAATCTTTTTTTTAGTTTTTTTTGAACATTTCTATTTAATATGTTAACAAGAACTCCCATAAATTTTAAACTCATAAATTACACAATTCAATTATAATTCCCAAAATTTTCACATTAATAAATTATGAGACCAAAAAATTAGTAATTTCCAAATAAAAAAATAGTCCAAAATAAAATGAAACTTATAAATTCGACAATATAATAAATTAAATAAATACATTATTCAAACAATAGTATTTATAACATTTAAATAAATATTAATCACCACAACAAATGATTTTTGTAGCAACAAATCTAATAATAAACATAAAATAAATAAGGAATAGACCTCTTTCTCTTCTTAAAGATAACGACATCCTCCTGGACTCTGAAATATCTATTTCTGATTATATTGTTTACTATTTCCATAATATTTTCAATGGTCTAGATATCCATAAAGATATTCTCCCTAAGATCATCACTTCCATTGTGACTAAAGAGGATAATCTATACCTTTTGGGTATTCCTATGGACCATTAAATTAAGGACACCATCTTCTCCCTTAATCTGGATAGTGCTCCGGGTACTGATGGCTTCAATAATGGTTTCTATTAGCAACATTGGAAAGTTATCCATGTTGATTTTTGTAAGTTTGTTAAACATTTCTTTTCTACTGGTAATCTCCCTCATGGTCTTAATTCTCAATTTCTCACTCTTTTTCCCAAAGTTGCTAATTATTTAGAAATTCACCTATTTGAACTATTTCTCTAATGAATTCTCTTTATAAAATCATCACCAAACTCTTAGCTTATAGACTTTCAACCTTATGCCACAAAATAATCTCTTTGAACCAATTTGGCTTCATCACAGGTCGGTCCATTTAATATTGCATTTGTCTTTCCTCGGAATGCACTAATACCCTTAACAAAGTCTTAAGAGGTGGGAATGCTGCCATTAAACTAGATGTCAAAAAAGATTTTGATACCATGGACTGGATATTTATTTTCAAAGTTCTTCATAGCTTTGGCTTCAATGATAATTTTATAATCCAAATTCACACACTCTTCAACTCTGCATCCCTTTCCATCCTTGTTAATGGATCGCCCAAAGGTTATTTTAAATGTTCAAAAGGGGTGTGCCAAAGAGACCCCCTTTCTGCTATTATCTTTTCTATTGTATAAGACTATGTTAGCAGACTCCTCTCTCATATGGTTTCTCAAAATAAATTAAAACCCATACAAGCAGACAATGGTTTAAATGTTCCTACCCATCTTTTATATGATGATGATATTATTCTTTTTCTTAATGGGAGAAAAAAATATCTTTCAACTTAAATCATCCTTATCTCACTATGAGGATCTCTCTATACAATCCATTAGTTGGATTAAATCTTACATATACTTTGGGAAATCCTTTCCCTCCAACAGGAAAGCTAACATCATTGAGAACCTAGGTATCAAGGAAGATACCCTTCCTTTCACCTACATAGGAGTCCCCTTATTCTAGGGTCTTCCCAAATCTATATAATTTACTTCTGTTGTTGACCATGTTTTAAGCCAATTATCCTCTTGAAAGGAAAATCCCTCTCTATGGTAGGCAGAATCTGCCTTGTTAAATCTACTATCATCTCTAAAATGGTTTACTCCCTCATGATTTATAAATGTCTGGTCTCTCTTCTAAAACTAATTAACATTTTTATCAAAAACATTGTTTGGACATGTATCATCCTTGAAAGAAATCTAGTCACCATCCCTTGGTCTACTTGTTGCAAGCCGGTAGAAAATGGTGGGCTAGGAATTAAGAACCTTAAACTTTTTAATGAAGATCTCCAAGCCATGTTTACTTGGAACTTGATTAATCAGAATGACGATGCCCTTGAATTTCTCCATAATAAATTCATGGTGAAATTAAAAAACAGAAATTTTGGATATGTAAATTCCTCAATCTGGCCTTCCATCAAAAATTCCTTCTCCGACATCATGGCAAATTCAAGATGGTTAGTCAATGTGAACTCTACTCCTAATTTTTGGACTACTAATTGGGCCGGCGCACCTCTAATTTCTATTCTTCCCTCTCAACCCCCTCCTGATAGCATTAACCTCACTATTCAGGAGGTGATTCACTCTCAAAATATTAACCTACCTAATTCCATTATAAATATTATTGATAATCATCCCTTCTCTTTTTCAAATGACTGCCTCATTTGGGAACCTATCCACAATGGAGTCTTGAATTCGAAAATATTTTACAATAACAATTTTTCTAACTCTGGACCTATTTTTAATTGGATGAAATGATTTGACAAACCTTGGATCAAGCCGTCCCGATTAAACCTCATTTGGTGTATTGCTCATAATCGTATTACTACAGCGGTTACACTTCAATCTTTTGGTATTCAACTTTGCTCACAATGTCACATGTGCCATCAACACAGGGAGGATACTAATCACATTTTTTATCCTGTTCCACCACCTCTATGCTCTGGAATTATGTTACTAACCTATTTGACTGCAGATTCATATATTAAGATTCTATTATCAACCAACTGAAACGTTGTGTAGAGCTCAACACATCGAAGAAAATCAAAAATCTCTTCCTCTTTACGATTGCTGAACTCCTCCATGTTATCCGGTATGACAGGAATAATATTATTCACAAAAATGCTCATTCAATCTAAATGTAGGTAGAACGAGAATTATCATAGTCATCAAGGACACAACTTTGATCCAAAAGGCACATTGTGACAACTCTGTTGGTGAATTCATGATCCTATGGTGACTCCACGTTGATGGACTCTACCCAAAACCAGGTCAGACTCTTGAAGTATTCTGGCAAGATCCCATCCCTGGATGGATCAAAATCAATGTTGATGGTGCCTCCAAAGAAAATCCAGGTCCAGCAAGATATGGTGCTATTTTCAGAGACTGCCTGGGACATTTCCATGGATGCTTCTATGGAAGCTGTGGTAATGCCTCCTCTCTCGAAGCAGAAATTATGGACGTTATCCAAGACATTGACTATGTTAAAACTAAAGGCTGGAACGACATATGTTTTGAGAGTGACTCTACCACCATTGTACAAGCCATTTGGACTGGGATGATCTATATTGCCTGGAAGATTACCTTCTGATGGATGAACAATATGAATTTTCTTAAAGATATTAGACACATTGCCACTGATACTTATCGCGAAGAAAACATAGTGGCAGATAGTCTTGCCTACAAAGGAATCAACCAACGCACTACTTGGAATGATGACCTACTAGTTGACCTTCTTCCTCTATATGTTATAGATTGTAATAAAATCCCTCATTTCAGACTTTTGTAACTCTTTATTTATTTTTAATAAATTGTGTCTTGGTCTTTGACCAAGGCATTACCTTAAAAAATCATTATCGATAAAATAATTTAAATATAAATAAAAATACTATTAATAATAAATCCATATATAAATAATCAATAATTAATTAATTAAAATAGAACTCTAAAAATATATGGGATAAATAATATTGTTTCTTTTTTAGAAATACGAATACATAAGTTATTTTAATAAATAAATAAGAAATCATAATCAAAACATAAGTAATTATTAACACATAAAAATTTTTCAATCGAGGAATAAGAAATTATTTTTTATATTGGATTTTATATCCATATGTAACATTTAGTACTTATCTAAAATTTTAAATCAAATTTTAATCCAAAAACCAAATGCACATAACACCCAACAGAAGGCAAAGGGATTGAAGAAATTCAAACCCTTACAAAATATAAGAATTTTTTATCACCAAATTTATTTTTAGGGTTTCAACAACTGGAATTTCAATTAAAAACCGAAAAATATTTGGTTTGATACATTAATCCAAAACATGGAAATTATACCTCTTCAAGTAAAATACTCTCATTAGAGACACAACCACAGTGTTATAATTTTCATTCAAGAGTCCATTAATGATATATTAACTACTCTCATGAATACGTATAAAAATAATATTCAAAATTTATTATATAATTCTCAAATAAATGTGATGTAAATAAAAACAAAGTAGCTTTAAAAATACCTCTATAAATACATTTTTAAAATATGAAGTCATAAAATACAAAATTTAGAGTTCCCACATACTCCCTACCATCAAGGATTTTCATCAAAAAAACCAAAAAAAACTTAATGGGGTGAGAGTATTGGGATTTCATATAACCCTCAGACTCCCATGAGCTCTCTATAGGTCCCATGTTCCACCAAAATACATGCCCTAGGGTAATTAACTAGGTAAGAAGGATCTTCCCTACTGATCCTCAATAGCCACTTAGTACCTCAATAGGTAGTCTCATCCCTAATATCCATTTCTCCCCCATTAGTAAACATGCCATGTACATAAAACCTCTATTATGACATATAGAAAACATTTTACATTCTCCCATTTATTGGGGAAATTCCAGGTGATAAGAAACCTCTTCTGTCCAAATCAAAATATAAAAAAGCTTGATGAATCTTGGAGATAGCTTGCAATCATGACCAAAACATCTCAAAAATAACTATGGTGAGACCTTGAAGAACACATAGTCAAAACCCTCAAACTCCAAATGCCTTCATATTTTATCTATATAGGACTTCTAATGTTTTGGGGGATTTCTTATACACTCTTAGATCACATGTTCCTTTTTTATCTGTAATTTCACTAACTCAATCCCCATTAGTGATGCCTCACCAATATCCATCAAAAAAATTGGAAACCTATAAGGTCTCCCATATAGAGACATAAAAGGTTTCATTCCAATAGTATATTAGTAGTTATTATTTTATGAATACCCAACTAAAGGTAGGTGATCAACACAACTCCTACCAAAATTTAGCACGCAAGCCTGAAACATATCCTTAAAAGCTTGAATGGTCCACTTGATTTGACCATTTTTTAGTGGTATAGTAATTTACTCAAATATGGTTGGGTCCCAAAATATTCCTACAAACTCCTCTATAAATGTGACTTGAATCAAGCATTTCATTGGGTAAAAAAACAGAGGGTATCCCATGAAACTTTATGATCTCATTTGTGTGTTGGAATAACTTACACTTGAGATCATAAAGTAAGTTAAAAAAACTGAGGGTATCCCATAAAAACTGAGGGTATCTCATGAAACACTATAGTTTATGATTGGACACCATAAATTACACTTTAGTTCATGGAATATATTCATCATTTATAGATATACTTCTAAGGGATATGTATGAAAATCCCTCAACACCTCCTCGTGTATGTCAACTAGAACTATTACCTACCCTTAGAAAAAGATGACATGATCCCCACCTTTGGAGAATCATTTAGGTGCATTAACTAAGGATATATGGTCCTAAAAATCCTCTTAATCATCATCTACCAACTAGATATCCTTCACTCAATAAATAAGTTTAGGGGCTGTCACTATTGATCAAAGGTAACTAATGTCAATTTAATATATAAAATCTAACCGCAATGAGGATAACTGAATAAATGTATCCTCCATCATCTGATTGTGATATTTCCTACTAATTAAATCATCCACAAATTTCACATTCATGGATTATATTCTATATCAAATCCATGGTTTATAAGAAATCCTCCCAACACCTTTTCCTTTGGTAGAGATATCCCTATGAGAAGATATAACATAAAGTCTTTTTATCTATAAAGACTATAAATAATTAACTAAGGAGAAAATCTATCAACATATTCAATAAAAACACCCCTTCTAGAAGATCCATGTCTTAGGCCATGAAATTCTACTCATGTAGACTAAGTTTCTTGGAACTATAAAAAATTATGTCTCTCCCTTGCATCATTATTTAACTACCCAAGACTTAAAGGCATCATATTACACCTCATACTCAACTCCTTCCTCTAATAACCTTAAAAATAGAGTTTTAGTCAACCTATACTTAAACTCCTTGAAATATTTTTCAAAATACACAGGAAAAATAAAATACCATCCTTTTTAGGTAAAGAACATCATAGGACATACAATATGGGATAAGTACTCCATAAATATCCTTTAATGTCCTAAAATACTAAAGAAAATATATTCCTCAAACAACATCTTGGGTGGCTCCCAAACCACCACAACAACAACCTTCATGGGATTAACTATAACACCACACTTTGAAATGATATATCATAGAAAATAAAATTCATAAATATAGAATATTCACTTCATGATATTTTTATATAGTCAATTATCACTAATTAAGTCTAGGGAAATCCTTAAATTTATGACATTATCCTCTTATAATTATGAATAATTGATTATTTTATCAATGAAAACCACCATGAATCATTACAATCATGGATAGAAAATATGTTTCATAAATCCATTGAACACTGAAGGGTTTTTTTTCACACTTAATGGAATCACTAAGAAATCATAGTAACCATAATGACTCAATAATTCTATCCTTAGGATATTATATTCAAAAACCTAAAGATGGTTATACCCTAACTTGTGATCAATCTTCAAGTATCACATCTATCATTTTAGATGATCTAAGTGGTCATCAATTCTAGAAAGAGGGTATTTTTCTAGAATTTTCACCAGATTCAAGTGATGATATTCAATAAAAGGCCTCAAAATCACACCCATTCTCTTAGATAATAATTGAAGAGATACCTAGGGGGACACACTAGGTCTAATAATACCTTTCTATAGTAAACCCTCCAATGATACCTTCTGATACCTTGGATTAGTTTAAGTTGTCTAATAATCAACTAAGGATATTGGGTTAGTCCCAAGGTGTGAGTTTATAACGAAAATGGCCTCCCAATGAGGGGTTATAAATAGGAAATATTATTTAAAGACAACCATGTACACCTCAACCAATATAGAAAATTTATCTTCGGTGAAATCAGTGGCATAAAAAGATAATCTCAAAAACTAATAGTTAAATGACTAAAATAGTCTAATGAATGGACCTACTCATCCCACCTATGGGCCCCACTTACTTGGGAAGGAAGATCTCAACTCATATACATGATCAAATATCACACTATATCAACAAAAATTTACTCATGTGTATACTACATGTGAAAAATTCATGCCACAGATAACATCATATGGTATCATCTCTTCAATAATTAGATCCCAGGAAAATTACTCCCATATGAGAGTAACCTCACAATAATGGTAGATATAGGTGAGAGAATGATATACACTAGTAGGAGTCTCTAACTAAAGGGTTCAATCTTGGGTCTCAAGTAGAATCTCTAAATCATGAATAAAATATATAGAATTAATATAATAGCTAGTTATAGTGTTAGTAATTATGAGTAATAATATAGGTAAGACACAAATCATATCACTAACATTGCTGGGTAAGGCCTACTTGGAACCCATAATTACCTGCATTTTAACCATACTCTATCCTCATACAACTAGGTCCAGAAAGGGTTTTCCTGAAGTTGGTTGTGTTGGAAGTAGATCAAATCATCATCACACCTAGTTTCTCTAACACCACTATCTCCTCTATCATTGTCAACTTTGGAGGTCCAAATTTTATTCCTTAAGGGGACCATTAATCTCAGTGTTTTATCTTCTAGAGAGCTATATCCATAGTTACACCATGGCTATCCTATACTAACTACCTAGTAGGATAGAAAAATATAGGTGTTCTTATCCTCCAAATGCATAACATGATTCAATTTTTAATTGGGTAAAACTAATTTGAGATCCATATACCACATGTATCAATGATAACTATTATGAACGTGCCTATCTATGATGGTGAGATCTTGTTAGTTGTCACCTTCTAGTTGAAAAAATAACTTTTCTTTTAGAAATCCTTAAAATCGTTTAACACTGGACAAAGACTCCTTTAAAAGGCTATCAATAACTAAAGTGCACTTGAGGACTATAAAACGAGTGGGAATGAAAAAAGTATTACCACAACTTGAATCTAAAGATGAATTTCCCAATGAAAAATACAATCTAAAAGAATCTATCATAGATTATATTATAAAAAATTTATTTTTTTTATCTTGAATCTTTTATTTAATCTTCTAGTTTGTTATTTACTCATAGTGTTATGAGTTAGTTTTATTCCTGATTATTCCCCTAAACTATGCTATTTTGGGCATGGCATGTGGTTCCCTAGATTTGTTCTTATGTAAGAGGTACAAGATGTGTCATGCCTCATTTTTTATTACATATGGAGTGTCGCATAAAAATGACATGATTTATACCTTGATTATAGGAGGTTCAAGGACTATGCCATGAAACCTTATATTATTCCACAATAAGGTTTATCCATGAGAAATTTATAAGAGTTTACTGAGTTTTCCAAGGAGGTATGAAGGATTTTTATGAAACTATGGTTTTTGGATATTTATCTGAACAAGGGATATTGTAGATTGAGGGTACCTATTCTATTGTAGTTTTGGTCTAATTTTGAATAATCACATTTCAACCATTTTCATTTTACCATGATTCATTTTTCCCGTGTTTTCATTTTAAATAGTGGTTAAACCCTCTCACCCTCATATTTTCCTTTAATATCTCAACTTACTATATTTTTATGGTGTATTTATAGAATTATAGT
Source organism: Viscum album (assembly GCA_963277665.1). Classification (NCBI taxonomy): domain Eukaryota; kingdom Viridiplantae; phylum Streptophyta; class Magnoliopsida; order Santalales; family Viscaceae; genus Viscum; species Viscum album. Next base: position 825,146,246 of record OY728126.1, on the reverse strand, counting down.
TATCTTAGTTGATTATTTTTCCAATATAGATAATATGGTAATCCCTTGGTACTCCCAAATTATGTATTTGGAAACATTAATAAATGATATTTGAGGTAGTACTTCTTGATAATAACATGATCAATTATCTCATGATTTAATTTTGAACCTATCTATTATTTTTTTTTATCATTTCCTTATGATATTACTTCTATAAAGACTTATCAATTCTTCTTATAATTTCCTTTTTAAGAATGGAGTTTTATTAATTTTCTTCTCTAATTCAATATTAAATTAGTAAATATTTCACTTTAATTTCCTATTATTTCACATGAATTTATTGATAATAATACCATTTTTATTAGAGGATTGTGGAATTTTTATTATCCCATGGTTATATATACATCTTTAAATTCAATGGGATTTTAAAATTTTGAATTAATGGATGGTTGATTTTGAGAACCAAGGTTCAGATCTATAATCCGAGAGTTTCAGCATCCATTGATGAAGTTTTTTGGATATGTTTTTATGATATATATGTTCTTAAAGTGCTCAGATTATTCTTAGGATATTCATATTATGTTTTTTTGGGGGTGGGGTTATAGGTTTCATTTTAAGGCTCACGGTTTGGTGTGCACTATTTTAAGAGGAACCATGAGGCAACCTAAGCAGGAGGATGTTTCCAATTCAATTTTAATAGAATATGGTTGACGATTAACCATGTGGAGTTTTAGAAAACCGTGAGAGATTGTTGGGACCTATGAATTGGAACAATATTGTAGATACACCATGAAAAATGTTTCATACTAAGATAATATCATTTCTCATGGATCGTTCATATTTTTGGAAAACCATGTGGCCAAAATGGGTGGATCATTAGAAGTGATTTTTATGGATTTTAATCTATTTGATTTTCGGTCCCATCCCCTATTTTTTTTCTCCCTCACATGTGAAGGGTTTTTCCTCCTTTCCTCCCTCTCCATTCCTTGATCCCCTTCAATTTTGGGTTATTTTATGTGTGATGTTTTAGCGATAAAAGGTAAATCTTGGAATTTTTTGACCACTATTGATCTCTTACTCCCTTATCTCTAATGTTTTGATTATATTGTTATGGTTCTTGAGAAAATTTCCCTATAGAATGGTGGAATAAACAATTTCACATGGGGGTTTATAAAAATTAGTAACAGGAGGACCTGATATGATGTCTTCCCAATATACCATGTCGTTTGGAGAAAGGTACATCACCGTGTAAATTTTTTGTGGTTTTTATTTATAAATTAAATCTACATTATTATGAAATAAATAATGAAAATTATGGATTTTTAATATATTGAGGCTGGGGGAACATTATGGTTCATTGGAAATCATTTACTCATGGTTCAAGTGTGATATGCCAACCAGTGAGATATTCAGTGATTATGACATATTTAAATTAAATTTTAAGTAGTTCTAAATAGTTTAATTTATTATTAATTATTATAATTATTTAAATTTAATTATTTTTTTATGAAAATTAGGGATTCATTTGGATAAGTTATGTCTTGGTATTAAACAGATCTTAGATAATATTTGTCGAGCCTAAAAAAATTTGTTTCCTGGATAATTAAATAGAAATGGATTTGGAAAAAGGTCGGTGTTACTTAGTGTTGGAGTCGGTGTTCTAGAACAAACTATTTCTACTTTGGATTACATGTATATTTTAATATTTTAATATTAATAAAAATATCTTATTACATATATTTTATATTTTTTCATGAATTTGATGAAATAACGTCGTAGAGTATTTATTGCATTGTAATAGGCGTAGAGGTTCCCTGCTATAATGAGAATTTGAAATTCCATGAAGTTATTATTAATCCTAGTATTATGGTAAGATAAAATTTTATGATGGTGAATTTAGTATGTTGACTATTAGGTGTGATTACTCCAAAGTAGTGAGACTTAATCTAATGAAATTTTCACTTCGTAATTTATAATATGGGAGATTATTAGAACATATCCACCTGTAGGAATTATGCAAGTTTATGCGTCGTGATATAATTTAATTTGTGAGAGTGTATAATGGTCCTTATAATTTTAGATTATTACAAATTCATTTCATGAATCATGTACATATATTTATTTTCATAAACTATGATGATAATAGTTCATGGAAAAGTTGGTTATGTTGGGTACGTCATGATTGACATGTTATTAATGGATAAGTTGAGGAAAGATTTGCCCCCTCCATATTTAGGAAGTTTATTTCTAAACCATTTGATTGAAATAGAACCATCACATTAAATTCCATGTCCATGGTGTAATGATGTGTTTATTTCAGAAAGTCAAATAAATACATATCAATCATATTGGATGATGACATTGATGTGAAACCTTCTTGACAAGATATTGAGACAAATGGATTATATTACATAGTAAGAATTCATATGTGGTTTTCTATGATGCAACATTATGTTCTTTTTCTTGGGTGTATTTTCCCATTTCTATACATTAATATTCAACTTTAGGAAATATTGCCTAATGCTAATGAGAAATAATCCTAGAGGTTCACACACAAAGTGTTTCCGGTGACCTTAATTAAATATTATTTTAATTTAATTAATAGAATAAATATTATTCTCAATATAGAGGAATAAATTTAATCATATATTATAAATAAAAAAATTTATTGAATATTTAATAAATATTTATTTTCTATTTGGTGAATAAAATATTTCTTTATTGAAAAATATTTAATTATGTATTTATTCATATATTTAGTAAATTATGAGGAGGATGAGTGGACCAAGATAATTTCCAATGATAAATATTAATTTGTAAACAAATAAAATAATATTTAGTGTTGTGCTAGTTAGTATATTCTATTCAATAATAATAATAATAATAATAATAATATTATTATTATACAGACTAGGGTTTGATAAGTTTTGTTATATTATTTGGGATCCATTATGAGATTAAATAACATTTTACCCTAAATACCAACTTTATAAATAGATTGTTATATCTATTTTTAGGGTTAATTGATAATTGTGATTCATTGTAAAAAACTGTTTTCTCTCTAAAATTCCTCCTTCTCTCTTCCTTGTAAGAGAGAGAAGAACAAGAGATTTTTCTCAATCCTGAAGAACCTAGTAGTGATCAAGATGAACAATATGAGATGATAGAGACGATTCACTAACACATGATTTTCTATTATTGTTTATCAAAGATCAAAGGAGTGTGTGTGGATCACCTCTATAGGGAATCTATACTTGAATCCTACCAGCATAGGGATAGTAATTTGAAAAGGGATTTTCAGATGATCAAAAATACCTCTGAATAAAGATCCTAAGTCAAGGTATCATTTCTTCATGTCTAAATTAAATTCATTATAAATTTAATATGAATAACATCCTGTATTTGGGTTTTAGGATTTTTTATATCAATATTAGATAGAGAAATATCATTGATCATGATGTTTATGTCTTGAAAAAATGGAGAATGATCCCTAAAATTTGAAAAAAACCATTATAGCTGTTCTTCTCCAAGAACATCCACTGTATATGGATACTTCAAGTGGTATCATAGAGATCATGTTTTAAATTCATAATTATTTATTTTTTATTGTTGATCGATTATGTGCAGTAGTGGTTAGATCTTTCATTTCCAAATTATTTGTTCTTTAATATAATTTTTATTTAACATCATTTCAACATATTAATTATAATCATTCTGGGTTTCATTTTTCTAAAAGAACTAACAATAGATGAATAAAAACTGAAGAATATATTGGGAAGTGATAAGGATTTTGGTCGGTGAGACTAGACTATACACAGTGTAACCAGAGTACATGTTTTGTACCCAAGTGCATTGCACTTTGACATGTCATACGATACACCAAATTTGGATCATTTATTTCACACTACATGTAGTTCGAGCCAACATATCACATGGATTGTTAGATTACATGGCATATAGTTGGTGTACACATTGTGTAGTCTACATAGTTTGGAAATAGAATTAGAGAGAACCATGTGGTCAAATACATGATTTTGACTATATAAGATTGAAAAACTATGTAATTGATGAAACATATGTCATGTAGCTTCTGTATACTACGTGAAATTCAATAATTATTTTTCCAAAATATATACCAAGTTCTTTGGTATCTTAGGTAGGCACATAACATGTGGAACACACACATATATACTGAGTACACATCGTGTGGTACCTCACATAAAGAACATGATAAGGCTTTTAGTGGGTTGTTCAGACACACGTCAATCATGATACACAACACGTAATTGGTTAGTACACATCGTATAGTCTAATAGAGATACACGTTGAAGCCTAAGGTATTTATCTTGGATAAATGATAAACAAGGTACATGACATGTAGCTCATAAGCACATGTTATACAGTGTACCAATGAAAGATAGAATTAAATTATAATCAAATATTTAATTGAAACATTAAAACATAATTACTTTGATTATAACCTGATGTGTTTTACAATCTAATAATGGATTAAAGAACAAAATGTTCTCAACTAATCTATTGTAATTATCACTAGTGCAGAAAACGTTTTTTACGTCGGTTATTTTTTATTATTTACGTCGGTTTTTAGGCGACGTTAATACGGACGACGTTATAAATAACGTTTTTTACGTCGGTTATTTAAAACCGACGTAATATCCCTAACTTCACGGTGGTTATCACGTCGGTTCATATAATAACCGACGTGATAAATATGCGCGGGGGGCTTTATCACGTCGGTTATTCCCTAAACCGACGTGATAAAACGCCTGGGATATCGTTTATCACGTCGGTTATGTCATAACCGACGTGATAAACCCTTCCCCTGGCCTATTACCACGTCGGTTATTTAGGAAACCGACGTGATAAAAAGGCCTGGGAAACGTTTTAGCACGTCGGTTATTCAATAACCGACGTGGTAAATCGATTCCCAGGCCTTTTATCACGTCGGTTATAATAAGAACCGACGTGATAAAATCCCCGGGAAAGGTTTATCACGTCGGTTCTAGAAAAAACCGACGTGATAAACCCCTACCGATTTATTTACCACGTCGGTTATAAAATAACCGACGTGAAAGAATTTTTTTTTTTTAAATAATTGCACTGCTCTCACCAAAAAGCAACCAGAAACCAAACAAAAATAACCATGCCAGCCCTCCCCCAAGCCCCAACTGAACCCCACCCTCATCTATACCCACCTAACAACCTGGCCAGCCCTCCCCCACCACATTGGAGCCCCACCACAACCCTTGGACACCCCTCCCATATCCCTTGGACACCCTCCACCCCTTGGACACCCCCCACCCTCATTTACACCCCCAAGACCCCTAGTACAGCCTCAAACACCCATTGGACACCCCCCCACACCTTGACAGCCCTCCCAGACCCCTTGGACACCCCCCCCCCCCCTCATTTACACCCAACCTGCCCCTTGGACACCCCCCCACCCCTTCGACAGCCCCCCCACCCTCATTTACACCCCCCGAACACTAGGACAGCCCCAAACACCCCTTGGACACCCCTCCCATATCCCTTGGACACCCCCCACCCCTTGGACACCCCCCACCCACTGGACAGCCCCCCACCCCCTGGACACCCCCCCCGACCCCTTGGAAACCCCCCCTACCCCTTGGAAACCCCCCCTACCCCTTGGAAACCCCCCCATCCCCTTGGACAGCCCCAAACACCCCTTGGACACCCCTCCTATATCCCTTGGACACCCCCCCACCACTTGGACACCCAACCGACTCCTTGGACAGCCCCAAACACACCTTGGACACCCCTCCCATATCCCTTGGACACCCCCACCCCTTGGACACCCCCACCCTCATTTACACCCCCCCCCGACCCCTAGGACAGCCCCAAACACACCTTGGACACCCCTCCCATATCCCTTGGACACCCCCCAAACACCCACCCACCCCCTTGGAACCTCTCCCCCCATACCAAAATCCAGACCAGAAAAACCATCAACAGTAGACCAAAACAAGAAGTAGAGAAAAATTAAACATTCACTTATATAACATTCAAAACTTACAATGTCAACTTCAAAAAAAACTAAATCCAACCTAAACGACTACGAAATACACAATTACATTGACAATATTCAAAATTACATTTTACATTACAAACAACTAAAAGTCAATCAAACCTGTAAAATAATTTGACCACTCCACTTGTAAGTGTTTGATATCTTCAGCAGTAAAGGGTTGAGGGTCATCAAAAAGCTACAAAGGAAAAGGATAGTAGTCAACGTGTATAATGAATAAATCAAATTGAAATATTATTAGAAAGAGGAAATCTTACCAGGTCAAAACTCAGAACTGTCCCAGTTGTTATTATTTCATACATAAATCTTAACATGTAATATCCGCATTCGATGATGCCTTGTTGCTCATGACATTTCTGTTTGAATGAGTGTAAATTCAATATATTATTTTTATGTAATAAATAAAAATGTACAAATTATAAATGGATATTTACCTTCGCATGTACATATTTGATCTTGTAATTCCTTTTCTTTGCGCTTTTTCGAAAGTGGACCCATGCCCTGTTAGAAAATAATACGAATGGGGTAAATTTAAAATTCATTATAATATATAAAACTATTGTGAAATTGAAACTTACGTTTCCAATATATTCTTAAAACTTTCTCGCACATCATCATGGAGAGAGCATATCCAATAAAGTGTTTTCTCCCTAGGGCAAAAAACCCCTAACATCCAATGATCCCTGAGAAAAGGAAATTTAACGTTAGTGGTTTTTTATGTTAAAATATAATTAACTCTTTGAGAGGGATGTGTTTCATACCTCTCACAAAAAGTCATCATCCAACACTGTGTGATTACATTCTTTTCAAATCTATCAGCAATATAAAGCATTCTTTGTTCCTCATCCAATGCACATGCTTCAGGGGAAATCAATTGTGGGTCCATGAATCCATATACATCTGTCATCTCATTCCTCTCACAAATTTTATACATATACCTAATACAAAGCAGACATAAGTATACATTTTTAATAAATATAACGCAAGGAAAAGGAGTTAAGACTTACATGATAAAAATTTGCACCACGTTGATGCCCATCTTATCTCCAGTGACAAACTCCATGATATCAGTTTTCATAATCCCCACACATAGTTCACGTCCACAGACATGAGCTTCCATTGTAAAGTCATAATGATCCGCCAACAAATTTGAATATCTTGACAATTTGTCAAGACTGCTAGTATCTGCATCTGATGTCATAGCTATCTGTCTTTGTTGTTGTCTATACAGTATTTCTTTACCTTTGAAGTATTCCTGTAAAAATAAATTGAAAAATATATTAGTTTTAAAATGATAAAACATTAATAAAAATATAAAATAAAAGATATAACATCCATACCTATATGGTAATGAGTCGAAGAAGTCTGGATGGCCAAAGTAAAAAATGGCCGATACTATGTCCAACTGTCGTCACCTCATCTGTAGGTAATGGTATCCAAGCTGATCTATCTATAATATCCTGTACAGTGACCCTCTGATTCTCTACCTCTAACTGTTGATGATGAACTGTATCTCCTATACAATATACCATCCCATATGCAACTATATGATGTTGAGGATCATCAACATACAACTCACAATAAGTAGGTAGCTGCGGCGGAGGAGGAGGATCAAAAATGGGGTCCGCAGGCTGAGGTGGGGGAGTGGGAGCTACTGGGAGAGGTGGAGTGGGAGCTGCACCCTGAAATTGTCTTTGCAAGTCTGCAAACATTAACTACACCGATGCTCTAATCTTTTACTCCATTGTCGCATTAATATTATGGACTTCAGCCTCCAACGATTCTATTTTTTTTTATAAACTCCCTCAACGTTAGAAGTTGAGGAACGTGGCAACACTTTTCTTACCGATACACCTGCCGGATATCCTCTTACACGGCCAGGATGTTCGGGCTTTCCCAATGCCACAGATAAAATATCTTCCCTCCCAGATGGTGTAAATGTCCCCTGTGAACTCTGCTCCTCAAGAGAGTCCTGTAATAATTAATTGAACTTTTCTATAATGATTGGAAATATATGACGAAAATAGTAAACTTAAATAAATAAAATAGATATCTTACAATCCTCTCAACTACGAGTCTCGATTCTTCCGAAAGATATTGTCCTTTTTTGCCCTTCCGAGCTCTTTTCCATTTCTCATGTCTAGATGGAGGGGATGGAGGGGCCACCTCTCCAGAGCTTGAAGACTCAGCTCTTAGTTGTTGAAATTTTTCTGCCATCATTTGTTCTTCCAATAATGCATACCCTCCCCGAGATAAACTATGAGGGTATACATTTTTAGATTGGATCTCTTGATGAGCTTTCCTTGTTTGCTGTAAATTAAGAATAAGTAATCATTAACAAAACAATAATAAGATCATTTATATAAGAAAGCTTATAAAAGTTTACATTGCCCTTACCAAAAATGATTCTTTTCTTCTACTTTCAAAAAATTCTCTCCATGTGTCTTCATCTATAAAAGGATATATACGACATGGATTCTCACGACTCCTATGACCATAAATGAAATCAGATGAGAGGGTTGATTTGAAATCCCTCCATCTCCTAGCAGCCAACGATAAGCATTTCTTCCTGACTCCTCCAGTGTCAGGAATATCAAATGTCATCTGATAAAAAAGAGGTTAAAAATATTATATATACTAGAAACATTTAAAGAACAGTCAAACAATAGCAAAAGATCTTACCAAAATGGTCTCCCACGGCTGAGAAATTATCGCCTTATCCACACTTCTCCAATCATCATAGAGAATGCTTACTTTGCTCTTAGCCTGAGTTGCTACAAAACCCTTAAAATCTTTAGCATTTGGACCTCTAGGAAGATCATCCTCATCAAACTCCACGACTATCCTCTCCTCCTTCGTACGGGCAAGTGATAATTTTGGTAAACGTGTGCACCCACGCTTACCAACCTTTGAACTCTTTTTCGTAATAGGAGCATGTGAATGTTCCTCCCCAGATGTATGACCAATATGCTCATCTCCAGAATCATGTGGCTGATCAACTGATTGATCTGTCATTTTCCTTCAAATCAAAAAAACAAACATTAGTTCACAAATAGAAAAGTGTACTAAATTACATAATAGTAAACATCGGTAATATGATAAGCATGTTAAACAATGATAAACATGGTAAACACAGGCAAAATGTTGCCAAGGAGTTGGCATAAGAAAGCTGAAAAGTGGACTCACTGATGCCACCGGCCGGCCGCTGGCTCACCACCGGCCGGCCGGTGGAGCAGACAGCCTTCCTCTGTCTGGACCACCGGCCGGCCGCTGGATCACCACCGGCTGGCCGGTGGACCAGACAGAGAGCCTTCCTCTCTGTCTAAACCACCGGCCGGCCGCTGGCTCCTCACCGGCCGGCCGCTGGTGATCCAGACAGAGAGGAAGGCTCTCTGTCTGGTCCACCGGGCGGCCGGTGGTGATCCAGCGGCCGGCCGGTGGACCAGACAGAGAGCCTTCCTCTCTGTTTGAACCACCGGCCGGCCGCTGGCTCAACACCGGCCGGCCGCTGGTGATCCAGACAGAGAGGCTCTGTCTCTGTCTGGACCACCGGCCGGCCGCTGGCTCAGCACCGGCCGGCCGGTGGACCAGACAGAGAGCCTTCCTCTCTGTCTGAACCACCGGCCGGCCGCTGGCTCAACACCGGCCGACCGCTGGTGATCCAGACAGAGAGGAAGCCTCTCTGTCTGGTCCACCGGCCGGCCGGTGGTGAGCCAGCGGCCGGCCGGTGGTACAGACAGAGAGGACCGGTTGCCGGTGCGCGCAGGACTTCTCCTCTTTACGGTTTTTATTGTTTTATCGTTTTGGTTTGATACATATTTTAATAAGTAAAAAAATTACAGTATCTAACATTATATGAAAAAACTAAATGTAAACAAGATATATACTTGTGTTACCTGTAATTTTAGGAATGTACAGTTGGATTGTTTTCCCAAATTCCTTCGTCGTGATCGTTCCTAATGGCACAAACCATGTCTTCAACATACTCATCATTATGTTCTGTTAATCTTTCCATGGAAGTAGGGATCTCACATAAATCAGCATCTTCATCAAATTCATCCTCACCAACATATTGGTTTTTCCCTTGTAAAACAACAGCCCACTGCATATCTGATTGATCTACTACATAGAAAATTTGTTTGGCATGTGTTGCCATTATAAAAGAATCAGCTGTGTCTTCCAATCTATTCAGATTAACAAGTGTCATTCCAAATTCATCGTGTCTGACACTGTTGTTACCGATAAACCATTTACAGTTAAAAACGGGAACTTTAATTTTAAAGTAATCAGCCTCCCATATGTCTTCAATCACTCCATAATATGCACTTGATGCCGAAATTGGGTTTCTGTCCTTAGCACTCGAAAAATGCATTGCTTCTGCAAACACCAATACACCACTATTCTGAACTGCACTTCTGTTGTCCTGAGCTTTCGTATGAAATGTATAGCCATTAATGTCATAAGCAGACCATGTTATCACATTTAAAGATGGACCACCCACTATCCATTTTAATGTCTCTGATACATCTGATCTACCAAGCAAGGTCTTTTTAAACCATGGCAAAAAAGTTTTGTTGTGCTCATTCAAAATCCACATTTCTTTCTTCTTTGGATGACATTGTTTCAACTCATTAATATGCAATGTGATATACGGTTGAACATCAGCTATGTTATTCAAGATGTATGATTCTAACTTCTTCATATGTTCAGCTGACAGTGATTTGACTTTCAAGCCACGAATCCCCTTTCCCTCATTATTAACCCGTTCATGGCGAGATGGAGGCAAACCTATGTGTTGCGCCGTAGCCAAGTAACTCGTACAAAACTCTGCTACCTCCTCAGAAATATACTTTTCAATAATGGAGGCTTCAGGTCGATATGGATTTTTAACATATCCCTTTAATATTTTCATATACCTTTCAAAAGGATACATCCAACGAAGATATACAGGTCCACAAAGCCTTATTTCTCGAACCAGATGAATCAGTAAATGCACCATCATATCAAAAAAAGTTGGAGGAAAATACATTTCCAAATGACAAAGTATAATAATTGCATCCTTTTCCAAAATGTTCAAAGCATTCACATCAATCGCCTTGTTTCAAATTGAATTGAAAAAATAACACAACCTCATTATAGTCTTTCTGACACGGATGGGCAATATTCCACGCAGTGCAACTGGTAGAATTTGTTGCATCATGACATGACAATCATGTGATTTCATACCTATCAACTTCAAGTCTTTCAATGAGACAAAATTTTTTACATTTGAAGAATAACCTTGAGGCACTTTGATATCATGAAGACACTGACAGAAGCTACTTTTCTCCCTCTTCGATAATGTATGACAAGCCGGGGGAAGAAATGTTCATCTTCCTTTAGGAGTGGGAGCTAACTCTAAACGTATTCCCATTGACAGTAGGTCTAACCTTGCATTCAACACATCTTTTGTCTTTCCTTTAATATCTAGCAATGTTCCGATCAAAGAATCACAGATATTCTTCTCCACGTGCATGACATCAATATTATGTTTGACTTCATGATACCTCCAATATGGTAGCTCAAAAAATATTGACCTTTTCTTCCAAATATGTCTATCATTACCAGATTTCTGTGTCTTTCCCAATGTCACATCAAGGTTTTTCACCCTCTCAAAATACAATTCTGGGGATAAAGGTTGAGGTGCAGTATCAAATTCTTGTGAGCCATTGAATGCCTTTTTTAGTCTTCTATAAGGGTGATCCATAGGCAAAAACTTTCGATGACCCATGTACACTGTTTTCCTCCCATGATGCAATTGACAATATGACGTCTGTTGTTCGCAAATTGGACATGCTTTATGCCCTTTAACACTGTATCCAGACAAATTTACATATGCTGGGAAGTCATTTATAGTGAATAGAAGCACTGCATGCAGTTGAAAATATTCCATTTTATAAGAATCATACACCCTAATACCATCAGCCCATAAAAGTTTCAAATCATCAATCAGCGGTGACAAGTATACATCAATATCATTGCCGGGTTGCTTTGGACCAGAGATCATGATACTCAACATGACATATTTGCGCTTCATACAAACTTCAGGAGAGAGGTTGTAAATTACCAATAAAACAGGCCATGAACTATGTGTGCTACTGAGGGTTCGGTATGGATTCATTCCATCTGTGCACAAGCCTAGTCTCAGATTTCTAATTTCATTTCCAAATGTAGGGTACTGGGCATCAATTTTCTTCCATTGTGGACAATCAGCTGGATGACGTATTTTTCCATCACATACCCGCTCATCAGCATGCCATCTTAACCTTTTTGCATCATGTGAATTAGCAAATAAACGTTTGAAACGAGGAATTATAGAAAGATACCAAAATACCTTTGAAGGGAGCTTTGTAATCTCTACATCAGCTTGTGATTTTTCTTTCACATTATACCGTGATGTCCCACATTTGGGACACTCTTTCAGAAATTCATATTCCTTCCTATATATAATGCAGTCATTCAGACATGCATGTATTTTCCTGTATCCCAATCCCATCGGGCATAATATTTTTTTGGCCTTATAATGTGAATCTGGAAGATCGTTATCTTTTGGAAGAATGTCTTTCATCAATTGTAGCAGCTCTGTAAAACTTCTGTCACTCCATCCATGTTTCGCCTTCAGGTTAATCAATCTTAACACCGCCGACAAAACCGTAAAATCTGTACAACCAGGATATAATGGTTTTTCGGCATCACCATATAGACGTGCAACTCTCGGTTCTATCTCAATTTGTTCTGCTACAATATCGCGAATCATTTCATCAATTCCATCGGAGTTACCATCTTGCGATTCATTATCATCAGTGACATTCTGTCCAGTTTCGCCATGCCAAATCCAAGGGTTGTAACTCGGATTGAAACCATGACAAATCAGATGATCTTTTATCTCTCTACTATTCAACTTCTTCATATTCAGACATTTCAGGCATGGACAGAAAAAAATGTCACTACTTGGAACATTTCGTTTAGAAAATTCCAAAAAGGCATCAACACCTTCCTCATATTCATTGCTCATTCGATGTGCCGTAATCCAACTTCGACTCATTATTACCTATAAAAAATAGCAAAAATATATATATTTTTTAGATAAGACAAATATATGTTTATATGAAAAAAATCATAATTTGAATATAACAATTTTGAAATATAAAACAAATCGATGTGTAAACCCCCCTGGACACCCCCCGACCCCTCTGGACAGCCCCCCACCCCTCCTGGACACAACCCCCCACCCCCGACCTGCTTGGACACCCCCCTGGACAACCCCAACCCTCTGGACAGCCCCCCACCCCTCCTAAACACCACCCCCACCCCCTACCCCCTTGGACACCCCCCTGGACACCCCCAACGCCCACCCACACCCTTGGACAGCCCCCCACACCCACCCACCCCCTTGTAAACCCCCCTGGACACCCCCTGACCCCTCTGGACAGCCCCCCACCCCTCCTGGACACCACCCCCCACCCCCTACCCCCTTGGACACCCCCCTAGACATCCCCCAACCCTCTGGGCAGCCCCCCCACCCACCCGGACAACCCCAAATACCCTCTGGAGAGGCCGCCACCAACTTGGACAGCCCCCCACACCCATCCACCCCCTTGGACAGCCCCCCACACCCATCCACCCCCTTGGACACCCCCCTGGACACCCCACCGACCCCTCTGGACAGGCCGCCACCCCCTTGGACAGCCCCCCACACCCACCCATCCCCTTGGACACCACCCTGGACACCCCCCGACCCCTCTAGAAAGCACCCCCACCCCTCCTGGACACAACCCCCCACCCCCGACCTGCTTGGACACCCCCCTGGACACCCCCCAACCCTCTGGACAGCCCCCCCCACCCCTCCTAAACACCACCACCCACCCCCTACCCCTTGGACACCCCCCTGGACACCCCCCAACACCCACCCACGCCCTTGGACAGCCCCCCACACCCATCCACCCCCTTGGACAGCCCCCCACACCCATCCACCCCCTTGGACACCCCCCTGGACACCCCACCGACCCCTCTGGACAGACCGCCACCCCCTTGGACAGCCCCCCACACCCACCCATCCCCTTGGACACCACCCTGGACACCCCCCGACCCCTCTAGAAAACACCCCCACCCCTCCTGGACACAACCCCCCACCCCCGACCTGCTTGGACACCCCCCTGGACACCCCCCAACCCTCTGGACAGCCCCCCCACCCCTCCTAAACACCACCACCCACCCCTACCCCCCTTGGACACCCCCCTGGACACCCCCCAACACCCACCCACGCCCTTGGACAGCCCCCCACACCCACCCACCCCCTTGTAAACCCCCCTGGACACCCCCGACCCCTCTGGACAGCCCCCCGCCCCTCCTGGACACCACCCCCCACCCCCTACCCCCTTGGACACCCCCCTGGACATCCCCCAACCCTCTGGACAGCCCCCCCACCCACCCGGACAACCCCAAATACCCTCTGGAGAGGCCGCCACCCACGTGGACAGCCCCCCACACCCATCCACCCCCTTGGACACCCCCCTGGACACCCCACCGACCCCTCTGGACAGGCCACCACCCCCTTGGACAGCCCCCCACACCCACCCATCCCCTTGGACACCACCCTGGACACCCCCCGACCCCTCTGGACAGCCCCCGACCCCTCTAGAAAGCACCCCCACCCCTCCTGGACACAACCCCCCACCCCCGACCTGCTTGGACACCCCCCTGGACACCCCCCAACCCTCTGGACAGCCCCCCCACCCCTCCTGGACACCACCCCCCACCCCCTACCCCCTTGGACACCCCCCTGGACACCCCCCAACACCCACCCACACCCACCCACCCCCTTGTAAACCCCCCTGGACACCCCTCGACCCCAAATCCATGCACCTATGCCATGGTTGTGTGTGAATAAAGTAGTAACAACTGTAAAAGGGCAACCCATCCAAATGGACACGCCCCAACCCTCTCGGGGATTTATAGAAAACGATGAAAAATTAGTGAAATCATAAAATTACTCAATATTGCAAGTCGAACAAATAGATCTAGGGATGATAAATAAGATTATGGTGCCAAAACGAGTTAAAAGGGTTCGCAATCGAAGAATCTTAGCTAGTTTCAACAAAAAAATCACAACACATATATATTTACTATCCGCGAAAAAAAACGAACGAGTGGGAGGATTACCTGAGTGCTGCGAGTTTAGATGATTGATCCGAGGAGATTGAATATGAGAAACGATGATCGCAAAACGAATCTAAACCAACGAAATGGACGAGCCGATTCGGGTTTACGCGCGAGAGAGACGAGTCGCGACTGTCGAAGGTAAACTCGCGAATGACAATCCACGGGTCTGGGTAAATTTTTAATTGAGTTATCACGTCGGTTATTCAATAACCGACGTGATAATTGTTTTAAAAACATTTATAACGTCGGTTATTTCAATAACCGACGTAAAAAACTTCCTCCGATTCATTGTTTACGTCGGTTATATAATAACCGACGTAAAAAATGGCTCAAAATCCGCGTTTTTTTACGTCGGTTATGGAATAACCGACGTCAAAAACATCTGCGGATTATTTTTTTACGTCGGTTATTTTATAACCGATGTCAAAAAGCCTTCAAAAACCGCGTTTGTTACGTCGGTTATTCAATAACCGACGTGAAAGGGCCTTCGAAAACCGCGTTTTTTACGTCGGTTATAAAAATAACCGACGTAAAAAACGAAGCCGCGAGATTAATAACGTCGGTTATTTGTATAACCGACGTTAAATGTGTACCGAACGCAGGTTTTTACGTCGGTTAAGAAATAACCGACGTAAAAAACCTCGTTTTACATATTATGACGTCGGTTTTATATAACCGACGTAAAAAATGGTGACGTAAAAAACGTTTTCTGCACTAGTGTATCTATAAATATTGGTTATGTTTTTTATTTTAAATGAGTAAATTAAATATGGGTATCTCCAAGATAATTCAGATGGTCATTAAGATAAAATGGAATTAATTAAATGATTAATTAAATAATTAATTAAATAATTAATAAAAGCACATTTATCCTAATAATAAATGATTAATAGAAAATAATGTTAAGTGATGTCCTTTTTTTTATTCATTTCATGTGTATGACTATTCTTGAAATTGATTAAGACCTACGTATGTGTTAGTTTTTTTTAATTTATTTTATTATATAGTTTTACAATTATTAAATATGATTTCATGTGATTCACCCCACCCTCCTTTAATATTTAAGACCTATGCATTAAAGGTTATTTATGTAATTCTCCTTAACCAATCCTTTACTTCCCCTCACCTACATGTGAGTTATAAATTAATTTAATAAAAGGAGTATCCCAAGTCACATGGAGTAAGTTCAAGACTGAAATAAAATGATACCATCATAGGCGATACATAGGTGGACATGAGGATTGCTGCAACTCATTCCATGATCGACACAATGAGTTTTCCCTTAGGTCATTGGTTGATTTATTTTCTTCTCAATAAATCAAATATTAGATAAGATTATTATTAGGTTATTTATTTATTTATTTTTAATGAATTATTTATTTTATGGGTGCATGAACGCAATCATAGAAATAAATGGATTAACATGCAATGATGTAATTTAAATAAATAGTTAATGTGTAAATGTTTTATCAAAATATGGTTAATCACTTATGTAAAATCAACTTAATATTAATAAGACATGTAAAGGATAAAAGAATAAATCATTATACATACTAAAACAAAATCCCTCAAGTTAATATTAAGTCAGTAAGCTTTCCATCATCTAAATTAAAATTAACCGATAGTTAATGTGTCAGTTTAGACTACGTTAGGGGAGATTTTAATTATCAGTAAGTCTTAAGTAAGATAGTGGGATGACTTAAGAATATTTTTATTGTGTTTAATGGCCTACATATGTCCAATAAAAATTTATTTGTTAGTGTTTATGAAACCATAGATTGGATTTATAGATTAGGGAGTCCCCTCAATAGTTCAAGGAGTTTCTAGTTTAGAGTTGGTAAGACCACATACCTAAATACTTTATTGTAATTTTCATGGCCTATATCTAAATAATAAGATAAAAAATATGTATCCTTACCAATATAATTTCTTGAGTGATGGGATATTTTGAGTTCAATAATGATGGTTGCTGAGACTTTATAAAATAGTGGGAGTCTCAATAAAATTAAAATTATGATTATATCATACATAATTTGTAATTAAGAAACGTACTAATAATATGCAATTTTATAATTGTATAAAAATGGAAAGTTTTTCAACCACATCATCCTTATGATCCATCTTGTAGAATGACCACTATTTACTGAAAATAACTTCCTGGAATGGTTTAAATGCATATGGGTTCTGTTACACCTAGAACAAAAATCTTACATGCTAAAATCCTCTCTGCATGATCTACCTACAAAGGAGACAAGTGGTGAAGATTTTACTGTATATGATAAACACTTTAGGGATGTGGCCAAAATTTAATTTTTAATGCTCTCATACATGTATAATGAACTCATGAGTACACATGAAAACATTGATTCTTATATCATGCCTATGAATATTCATGGTTTATATCAAAAAAAATTTATACATGAATGATTTGTGATATCCAAGGAACTATTTTAGATTAATCTTGGAGAAGGTGTGCCAACTAGGATTCACATAGTCAAACTTATTAATTACATTGAGAACATATAGGTTCTAATAAACAACTTTATGAATTGCACACCAATATCATACTTACATCACTTCCTTAGAGATTCTCAAATTTTTTTTTCAATTAAAATATGAACAATATTGATAATTATTTCCCAAATTTAATAACTCTACTTCACCAAGTTGATAAGGAGATGACATAGGAAATTAATTCCATACTTATGGTGAATAAAAGGAAAATAAAAATGAATATCTCTAAGTCCATAAGTTCTTCCCAATTCCCTTCAAATAAAAAAAATATCAAGGGGAAATTAAGGGAGAAAAATTAAATTTGTTTCTCATGTGGTAATAAGGTCCACTAGAATAAAAAATACATTGAGAAAACGAAGAAAGGGTAAGATTCAATTTCATTTATTATCATGTTCAATTTGTCTATTTCTATAAATTGGGTATTATATACAACATGTGGTGATCACACACACACACACACACACATATTTAAATACATGAACCAAGTACATTTAGAAATATTGACTGAGGGGAGAGAGAATTATGAGAAACCAATGGAGTTAGACTTGTTGATGTGGATATCCAGGACTACCACCTCATGTTTCTTACAAGAATGATCTTGGTTTTAAAAGGATTTAATTATGTAAAATATTTTACCAAAAACATTATTTCCGTATCTATACCTGATATTGATGGAAGCATTTTCAAATTTGGGAATAAATGTTACTTATTTTATAAATATATAATTTTTTATGATACAAAACATCTAAATAATACACTTTAATTTTTGTATTACACAAACTATATAATTTTAATTGATAAAGAAACTAGTTCATATGAATCATACAACACCAAAATTTTGAATCACTTTCTAGGTTATGAAAATGAAAATTATTCAACTAAATATTACCATGAGGGATATTTATATTCCTTTAAAATAAAACCACTTGGTATATATTATGAATGTTTATAAGGTAAAATTACTAAATCCCTATTTATTGGAAAAGGTGAATGGTTCAAATTGATTCTTCAATTAGTTCATACAAATGTGTGTGGACCATTTCCTATTGACTCAAGGAGTGGGTACTAAAAATTAATATGTTTAATGATGATTTTAGTAGATATGGATATGTCTGATCGATGATATATAAGTCAGAATAGTTTGGGAGATTATAGGAATGAATGAATGATGTTCAGAACCATGTTGTTAAGAAGATTAAGAAACTCCACTTATAACACAATGTAGAATATATTAATAAATACTTCACTGATTATTTATTGGAATTTATGATTCTATCCCAACTCACTACCCTTTATACACTATAATGTAATTGTGTAAGAAAAAATAGGAACCATATCTTATTATAAATAGTGAAATAAATGATGAACCATGCGAGTATTACATTATCCTTTTGGGGATATGTGTTAAAAATAATAACATATATATACTAAATTTAGTGCTAAATAAATTGGAAGATGGTATTTCATATATATTATGTACTATAAAGAATCTTTTGTTGTTGTAATTATATGTGTGGGGATGTGAAGTGTTTGTTAAGGCCTTTTTAGGTAACAATGTTTCATCGTAATTAAAAAAGTGTATCTTCATAGGATAGCCTAAGGAAACTTGGTGATAATACCTATATAACCCTTAAGATAAAAAGGTTTTGATTGAAATATATCTCACATTCCGTGATAAGGTTCATATAAAAAAAGAGATACTTTGAGAAAGATAAACTTGATGAAGTCCAAGATCAATATGCACAAGTGTTGGCATAGAAACAGATTCCATAAAGCCTTGTGGAAGAATTTATAGAGACACAAGTACTATATGGTAGTATAATAGAGGTTATTTAACTAGAATGATATGGTTTTATAGTCACTAGGGATTTTGACTGATTATTAGTAGAAAATAATGATCCTATAACCTACAAGGAAGTAGTAAGTGGAATACATGTTTCTAGGTGGCAAGAAGCTATAAATTATTAAATAGCTCCCATATACCAAAACCATGTTTGTATGTTGGTATATCCTCTATTGGATGTAAACCCCATTAGATATAAATGGGTATTAAAGAAGAAAATAGACATGGATGGACAAGGAAGTACTTATAATTGACGACTAGTTTAAAAAAGGTTTAAACAACACCAATGAATAGACTATGAAGAATTTTTTTGACCAGTTTCAATACTAAAATACTACCAAATTATACATTCCATTATGGATTTCTATGATTATTATATATTGAAAATGGGTATCAAAACATACTTCCAAAATGGAATCCTTCAAGAAGATTTCTATATGACACAACCTAAAGCGTTTGTGTCTCCAATATATTCCATAATGATTTTATAATTGCAAATACCCATTTATGGAATAAAGAAAGTGTCTAGATCATGGAACATTTGATTTAATTAAGCCATAATAGAATTTGGTTTCATAAAGAATGAATGTGATCCTTATGTATATAGGTTGTTTAGTGGAATAATAAATGTTTTATTGATGAAATATTACTTATTAGAAACAATATATTAGTCTTGAAGTCTATTAAAGACTGATTGAATAAATTCTTCTCTATGAAGGCCTTAGGCGAAGCAACATATATTTTTGGGATGAAGATCCATCATGAGAGATCCAAGATGTAAGGACCCGAACCCAGTTTCCCAGAGACAATGCCATATTTTATTACATTGGTAGTTAAATAAGGAATATGAATCCTGAAGGACTGAGTAGTTTAGTAGCTTTGAAAACAAAACATATACATAAGTTCAACATTAAAACTTTAAATGAAAGACAACATATATGTTTTATTGGGAACATCAACAACTATAAGTTTATCCCTGAAGGACATTCAAAATAAACTTCTTCATGTCATAAGAAAGTGAAAATTAATAAAGGAGTGAGCTCTAATGATCAGTAAGGGTAAGAAATGTTGGAGAAGATATCATAAATAGAAACATTAGGCATGTTGAATAACATAAACACACACCTTCAAAAAAAACATGAACATAATATGGGAGGAATAAGGGATGAACAAATAATGCCATAATAAAACATAATAATGGGTATTCTACTAGTTGAATAACCATATTAATTATTAATAGAAGTTTCATAATGAGGGAAATAATAATGAAGGATATCATAACCATACCATCATGGCCTTGGGCCAAGACCATAAATGGTCATTTTGTCAAGGCCTTGTGCCAAGACTGTAGTTTGTCTCATGAGACCTACCAATGCACTGAGGGGATATAGAGGTCCCCACCTGACACTTAATAAGTCCAATGAATTACTCATATGAATGAGAAAAAACATAAACAACATATAAATTCATATTGAAACTAATATATGAAATGTAAATAAATTTATCTGAACATTAACCATAAACACTAACCATTAGAAGCAAATTAGTGAATGGTTTTAAGATAGAATATCCAAATTCTAACTACTAATAAACCATCAAATTAAATATGTTAGATTATATCGTAAAATATTAATCCCAATAATATATATTAATCAATATGAGTGTTGAAATATATTAAGATACTCTTATAAAATCATCGAGTAATTCTTGAGATAAATACTCTTTTACTTTGAAAATAAGAGTTATTTGGGAAAAATATTTGTATAAAACTAGAATTAAAGTAAGATATTGTTTTCAAAATAAAATTATTGTTTTTATAAATTTAATTTTTTTCAAAAACATATTATTTATTTCCCTAGAAAATAATTAAGAATTTGAGAAATTCCATTGAAACGGGATTGTTTATCGGGGAGGATTTTTGAAAGTTCCTTTAAAAAATGTAACTCCCCATAAAAGAAAGAAGGATTGTGGTTCGTAAAAATATATAGAATATTAACACATAATTTATTATGTGTAAATAAGAATAAATAAGTGTTTAATTGGGGTTAATATAGACAAAGAGTAACCTAAAGGAAAATGGATGTTCAGGTAGAAAACCCTTACCTTAAGTATTAAAGTGTTCCTCACTTGATCTTAATGACCTAAATAATAAAATTTAGGTTCCTAAATTAATAATTACAGAAACTCACCTACATATAATTTTTTTAATAAAATTTTATTAGGTTCATTCATGGAATTTTGATAGGTTAAGAGATTCAATTTCATTGTTTGGGATTGTTTCTTTCCTTGGTTTTCATGATCAGTTTACTTATATTCATGTACGGATAAATATGTATATTGATAATGTTTTTCCATAATAGAAGTTTTATTTTATTAGTGAAAAATCATAAGATTAAATCTTCATTAAATTCATTTTGTTATTTGGAGTGAAGATGAATCATTATATAAAACTTTAATGACAATTTTTGGGTTAATTGGTGGTTCTTGATCACAAAAAACTTATTTTAATTTATAAATTAATATCATGTGTAAAAAAGAATTAAAGAAACTTAAATAAGTTATAATACCTATATAATAATATGGTTCAACCATAAAAATTGTTCCATGACCATAATCGAAGAAGGTAATAGAAATTGAAAACTCTCTGCCCTTGAATGTGATAAATTAACACATCTCGGGTGGTGTTTTAATTTCTAGTATAAAAGAAGGGGAAATGATAGATGATGATGAATTATTACATTATCATAACAAAATTATAGTGAAAGTAAGTTACTAGAGTCATCACAAAATTTGTATGAAAGTATGTGAGGAGAGAAAAAGAAAATAAAGGAAGTTGAAATAAAATAAATGAAAAGAGGAATTTACCTCTTGAAGTAATCTTCCTTGAGAGCCTCTTTAGGGGAGAGGTTTTGGTCTATTTATGAGACCAAGGGCTGATGGGCGTGGGGGAGGATCTTGGGAGGATAGTTTAGTATAATTTATATGGGGAACAAGGCTTTAGTAGATTGAAGAAAAGAGGGAGTGAAGGAAGGTTTTTATAGTGGAGGAGAGGGGTGATTTTTGAATATCTCATTCATTATTTTAGTATTTCCATCATGACAACCAATAGAGTTGATTCATGTGACCCATTATAGTATTAAGTGTATGTGAGTTTGAACTAAGTGTTCTTACATCATCCATGATGCTAGTAATAGTGAATGTAACTAATAATGTATATATATGGTAAATTACTGTGTTTTACTATTTATCAAAAATTCGAGTATCTTAAAAAAATCCCAAAAATTCACCCTAACAATTTTTTGGCGTGTACAATTCAAAAAATAAATCCATTTTTTGAAAATAATTTTCAAAATGTGAATAATTTAATTTTTAAATAAAACTGTTATTTATTCGAAAAATAACAATTTTAAAATAAGATTTCATTTATATCACTTTGAAAAATTAATCAAGATCTCATTATCTTATAACCTTAACAAAATAAAATAATAATTGATTTACTATTCATAAGGGTCATATTACTACTCATGTTACTATTCATAAGGGTATGTTACTATTCACCAAAAATTAATTTTGTCTTATCAGACTCTAAATATCTTACTGAACGCAACTATGTATGTTAGTTTTTTAAAATTCAAAATACATAGGTGGAAAATTATATTTACTAGCTAGGTTATAAAAAAGTGGTGATTTTTATATACTCAGTGTTTCATGCATTCAATATTAAATTTATTTACAAAATATTGGGGTGTTACACTAGAGGCATCTCGGTGTATGTAAAGGTATATACATTGAAAAGATACTACAGAGGTTCAGTATGGAACTATCTAAGATGGAATTTTTCCAATGTCACATGGCATTCATATTTCCAAGAAAATGTGTGCTTAGAAACATACAGAAATACAAAGGATGATAAAGATTCTATATGCATCGATGAAAATTCCAGTCATGTATGCTATGATATATACTAGGTAGATGTATCATATTACTTAAGTGTGGTAGGAAGATATCAAACTAACCCAAGTTACCACCATTGGATGTAAGTAAAGACTATCCATAAGCAGCTAAAGAAAAAAATGATTTTCTCTTATTCTACGGAGGAGATGAGTAACTGGTCATTATAGGATAGGAATATTGTAACACCCCAAGCATCCAAGGTATGTTTCCCCTTGAATAATGCAATAGCATGCGTTGTACGCAACTTGGAGTTTTAGCACACCATGACAAATCAAACTAGCCATTATTAATTGTAATAGACACTTCTTAAAATTTTATAAATTTCATTTTTCAAAAAGGACATCATTTTTGGGTTCGGTATATCAAAATTAGATTAGGGTGAATTTTTGGTATTTTTTTTTGAAAACTTTCAAATTTTTGATGAATAGTGAAAAGCACTGCGTTATTATTTTAAAATGAATTTTTATTTAAATAATTATTTATTTTATTTTATTTTATTTTAAGTCAAAATAGATACAGAAATACCTATATAAGTTCAATATAATTCATTGGAGTCATTTTATAAGAAGATTATATGTATAAAAGTTTATTGAACTTTTTACCGTCTTTTATCTACCTTCTAGGCACATTTGTAAATTTGCATAAAACATAATTTTAACACTTCTGTAAATTAAATTTTAAAAATCCAAGAGACACGGTTGAAATTAGTAAGTAAAATTTGGTTCAATAAGATGAAAATATTTTTTGGTGAATAGTAACTTTTGACTATTATTTACCACAGTTAAAAGTAAATAGGGTAATTAAAGGTAAAAATGATATTATAGTTACCCTAACACGTGTCCTAATTCTACTGGATAAGTGTTTTTCGACTAAAATCAACCTTAGGAATAAAATATGATCCCTTTGGTCAACTTGGATTAGATTAGGACATTTGTTATTATTTTATTTAAAGAATAGTTAAAAGTGTTAAATTCAAAGTTTAATAACTATACCATTTTTAATATAGAGTTATACATAAGATAAATTCGATTATAAATATTCATTAGAAATATAAAAAAAATTCATACATAATGGTATTTTATTTATAATTTTTATACATGAAATAATTAAATTTATTTATGACACAATGATGATGCATTAATTACCTTATTAATGAAAGATTAAAATAATTGATTTTATAAATATCCAAATAAAAGTAAATTTAGACTTATGATTAATTAAAAAAAATTATAGGTTAATATGACATGTTAGGGTTTATTAAATATTTTTTTTCTAAGTAATAAAGTTTTTATGACTTTCACAAAAATAAAATACTAAATAGTGTCAAAATTGACAAAAAAGAGTTTTTTAAAAAATACAATATTATTTATTGATATAATATTCCTAAAAATCTATGTTTCGTCCAAAGGACTTATATAAGGTTATATATATAAATAATTAACCACTTTAGGTTCTCTTTGTTTTTTATATTCCGTTTATTAACTATTTATTATAATAATACCAGAATACTTAGTAAAAGATAAACTATTTAACGAAGAGTTAAATAAAAAATATAAGGTTAATATGGTGACCTAAACTAGTTTGAAACCTATTGGTTGATATTTTTGCGACCCATAACCACATTATCTTCTAAATAAATCCTTTTGGAGCCATTATAAACCTAATATGATTGTATAATAAAATAATATTTCAAGTTTTTTCTAAAGTGACCTTCATCTCTCTTATAAAAGGGTACTTCCCCTTCTCTCAAAATCACACCTCCAAAGCCCTTTGGCTCGGACAAAACCTACCCAAATATCCTACCAACTACCCTAAATTCATTCTAGATTCCTTACATTGATCATAAAGGCAACCTAAATATCCCTTTTGATCAAATCAAAAGGAAGCACCCGAAGAAGAGGTAATAATTTCATCATCTCTTTCAAAGTTATCTTCTTATTACACTTCCTATTTCTTTGTTATTTCAATAAAAAAATAATAACTCCAGTACCATCTACATAATTTGATGTTATTATAAATATGTTACAACCACATTCATTATTCATTACATCCTATGAATAAAAAATTCATCATACGTGCGTACGTACGACTTACCATCTCCACGTCGTGGTGTAGTTGTTATTCAACACTTCATTATTTAGATGGGTATAATAATGAGTATAATTGTTTTTAAATAATAAATAAAACATTTAAATTATTATTTATATATGATATAACATCCAATTATATATTATTTTACCATAAATATAATGATATTGTTTCCTGTGCATACATATGTATTACTATCTCCACGAAGGCGATGAGATTCTTTCCCCATCGTAACCATTCAAGAATAATTTTAATTTGATGATTAAAAATAATGATTGAGAACTTAATATAATTATGTATATGAATAAAATACATCCTATACATAACAAACATTTCTTATGTAACAAAACATATAAAGGAAAACGAACGGGTTAACACCCGAAACAATGATACTACTGAAATTTTATTAAAAAAACAATATTAGAAGGTCATATATGATATAATATTAATGTATAAAATTATTGTATAATTTCATAACAATGTTTTAACCATTATACAAGAGGATAACATACCATCGACTAAGGAAATGTACAAGGTAATGGTTAATACTACAATCTCTTCATTATCCGAGGTTGTTTATATGTGAGTATCTACTGGGACCTCTTTATCATCCACATCCATGTTTCTTAAAAATGTATTTCAAAACATTTTTTTACTATTTCCTAGACTATGGGTTAAATTCATTTATACCCATTTTTTAATTTTTATAAAATATTTATAAATTAATCTTTCTGTCGTTTTCCAAACAAGGTCCTTTACAACCTTTTTGAAAAAATTACGAAAAGAATGATTTTTAACCTATACGGCAAGTGCAGATATTTTTCTCCATCACAACATCTTTGAATCTTCCCTTTCAATCTCATAATAATATTTTCAAAATAAATGTTTTCATTTATAATTACATGACTTTTAAATTATTTAAAAATAGAAATAGATATTTCTCTCAAACAGTTTTGATGTCATATATGTCAACATCCTTTGATGGATTTTACACTTGTCTAAAGTTGATTTATTATGATACAATCCTCCATATTGTATTAAAGGTTTTGTGATATGTTTGAATATGGATGTTTTATTTTTATTCCATTCATGGTTTATGGTTAAATTATTAACATTTTGTATGCCAGTTTTAAAACAAATGTTTATGATATGTTTCAACCTTTTCATATGAGGAATGAATTGGACTTAGTAAGTGATGGGTGGGCCCCTCTATAGCTCATCGGTTCATCGGTAGGTCTCATGAGACAAACTAGTGTCTAGGAACAAGGCCTTGACAAAATATTATTTTAAGTCTTGGCATGAGGCCCTGACTATGTGGTTATGATGTCTGACGTTATGCATTCCATCATTATGAAATTGGCTATTGATATTACATGCGATTATTCAACTAGTATAATATCCATGAGAATAAGTAAATGGAATTATTTGATTTATCTTTTCCATATTATGATGAATTTTAATATTAAAAGGCTTGTGTTTTAGTCTTATATATTTCCTTAAATTTTTATGCTTATTTTTGAAAGTTTCCTTTATATTGTTATCCTTATTAAGCATCTGAGATCACCCCTTTATTATGTTTTATTTTTCCTAGTATGCGAAGAAGTATATTACGATTAACCTACTAGAATAGGATAAGGGATATAAGAGTGTTCAAAGGGGACACAATGTTGTTTTTTATTTCATAATGTAATGTAAAACTTATGTATGTATCTTGTACTTATAAGGCTACTAAACCGATCAGTATTTTGGGATATGATCCCTTGTGATCATGAATAATGTTATGTAATAATTCACTGACTCTATGTAACTAGGGTCGGGGTGTTACAGTTGGTATCAGAGGAAGTTTAGTATAAATCATAGAAGATAGATTTAGAAAAAACTATGATTAGAGAACATTACCCAAATATACACTTTGAGGTTTAGTATATAAGAACTTCCTAGAACTTTAGTAATGTAGATATTTTGTGAGTTTTCCAAGAAATAAATCCCTGTTTGGAGATGAGAAGGTAGGGGAAGCTCTGGAATAGATGTACCTAGGAGTGAAAACTCTGATAAGGAGTTTCAGGCTTGACCTGGGGTATCCTGGTACATGACAATGGGCCTTGCTGCACTCTTGGTTACGACACTCCTGGGGGATATTCTTAAGAAAATTAATATTTTCTTTACAAACAATTATGAAGGATTTATGAGTAAATACTTCCTCAAAGAAGACATTTTTTTATGATTATAGATTATATTCATAAACTGTTCAATTTATGTTAAGTGTTTTACATGTTTGGAATTATTTATTGTGATTCATAAACTAATCTAGTGTATTCCATTGTTTAGAAATGGTGCCTAGTGGAAGGAATGGGAACCATATCAATGCATGTAATCCATGTAGAGATTTCCCTCCTACTCAAGATAATTATTGTTAAGTTAGTGATGAAACTTGTGCTGATTATATTATCACCATACTAGGACAAATCTCTCAGGTTATGAATAATAACCTTACCCGTTTAGAGAACCTTGATCCACAATGTGGAGGATCAATGTTAGACCGCTTAATGAGGAAAAAACCACCAACATTCATCGAGACTACAAATCCATTTGTAGCTGAGCAATGGATAAGTTCCTTCGAGAAAATATTACATACTTTGGGGAGTAGCGAAAGTAAAAAAGTTGTCATGGTAGTTTATCGCCTCATGGGAGATTCAAATCAATGGTGGTTGTTAATTCAAAACAAAAAGGAAGATGAAGAAGTATCAAATATGGAATATAGGGAGTTTAAAGATCTTTTCTTAGAAAAATACTTTCCTTGTGACCATCAAGTGAATATGGAAAGACAATTTCTATGTCTAAGGAAAAAGGAGTATGAGAATGTTGCAATGTATGAGGCTAAATTTACAAGGTTATCAAGGCATGAAGTAGATTATATATTTAACCCAAGGAGTAAGATTGATCGATTCTTCGATGGGTTAAAACCATTTCTCCATTGAGAATTAGTCTCACTATCCTTCTCATCATACAAAGATATTGTCTCATGTGCTATCAAGGCATAAAAGGAATTCTCTAAGTCTTTCAACTATAAAGAAAAGAAAGAGAAGAAGAGATCTTCTGAACACTCTGAAAATGGAAATAAGGAGAAGAAGGGAAATGTGGAATTTCCATCCTATAATAAATGTGGTATGAAACACCCCGGTACTTACCTGAAGGGAATGAGAGTCTATTACATGTGTGTTGAAAAAGGCCACCAAGATCATG
The DNA here is from genome assembly GCA_963277665.1 of Viscum album. Taxonomy (NCBI): domain Eukaryota; kingdom Viridiplantae; phylum Streptophyta; class Magnoliopsida; order Santalales; family Viscaceae; genus Viscum; species Viscum album. The sequence continues at coordinate 825,117,357 of OY728126.1, read as the reverse complement.
ATTACAAGGGAAAGAAAGAGGAGGTCAATGTTGAATGATACAGTTATATATAAATGGGGCATTATGGAATTAAATGTCCTAAGAACCAAGGAAACTTACCTCATAAAAGGCTAATGGAGAAAGGACATGCTTATGTGATCACTACTACTGAGGATGATGCTACAAATGATGTTGTGGAAGGTAATTTAATGGTTTTATCAAATTTCTCGAATTCTTTATCTGATTATGGATCATCACATTGTTTTATATCTTCCCAGTTTACTAAGAAAATTATATACTTCTAATTTGATTTAACAAGTGAGTTGTCAGTAAAAACTCCAAAGGGAAGTATCATTACAACAAGGTTTTGTGAATTTGTTCCCATTAGAACATCTAAATTTTCTTTATTTATTGATCTCATCATCATACTCATGATTAAATTTGATATAATCCTCGGTATGGATTGTATTTCAGACCATGATGTGAAAATTTATTATAAGAAGAAAGAGGTTACAATTTTCGATGATGATAAAGAGTACCTTATCATTAGAGCAGAAACTTCACCATTTGATTATTATCTATATCCACCCCCAGTAGATCTACTAAATTCTATTATTGGGGATGAAGAGAGTGAAATAATTATTGGTGAGGAAAGGAATGTTCAAATAGAGGATGTACCTATTGTGCAAAAATATGTTGATCTGTTTCCAGAGGATTTACTTGGACATCCTCCAGAATGAGAAATTGAGTTTTCCATTGATTTAATTCTTGGTTCAAGGCCCATATCAAAGAAACCTTATAGAATGGCCCCTATGGAATTAGTGTAACTAATTAAAAAACTATGGTAATTGAGTAATAAAGGATTTATTTTCCCTAGGCTTTCTCTGTGTGGAGTCATTGTTCTTTTTTTTAAGAAGAAAGATGGATCTATGAGCTTGTGCATTGACTACATGGAGATCAATGCTATAAAAATAAAGAACATGTATCCCCTACCTCTTATTGATTATTTATTCTATTAACTTCATGAAGCTAAATATTTTTCAAATATTGACCTTCGATCTGGATATCATCAGTTGTGTGTGAAGAAGGAAGACATTCCGAAAACAAAATTTCAAACTAGGTATAGGCATTATGAGTTTACTGTACTGCCTTTTGGACAGACTGATGCACCCTCTATTTTCATGGATCTAATGAATAGAGTTTTCAAGGAATATCTTGATAACTTTGTATTGGAATTTATCAATGATAACTTGGTATACTAAAAAATCTACGAAGATCTTGAAAATCACTTGCGCACTATTCTGAAAACCCTCAGAAGAAATGAATTATATGGGAAGTATAACAAGTGTGAATTCTAGCTTTAGGAAATTTCTTTTCTTGGCCATATTTTCTCTAAGGATGAAATCTCTATCGATCCTTCAAAGACCAAGGCAATCCAAGAATGGCCAGCACCAACGAGTATAACTGAGGTACACAGTTGTTTTGGTTTATAAGGTTATTATTAGAATTTCGTCTAGTATTTTGTCTAATTGGCTAACCCATTAACCAAGATCACACGTAATGGAGTTAAATTTTTTTGGACAAAAGAGTGTGAAGAATTTTTTGAACAACTAAAGTAATGATTAGTCAATTCTCCTATCTTTACTCTACCATCAGGGAATGATGGGTTTGTTATTTATAGTGATGCTTCAAATAAAGGACATGGTTTCATCCTTATGCAGAATGATAGAGTTATTTACTATGCATAATGAAAGATAAAAATTTATGATCAAAACTATCCCACTCATGATCTTGAGTTAGTAGCTATAACCTTTTCTTTGAAGATATAGAGACACTATCTCTATAGTGAAAAATGTGAGATATATACTGATCACAAGAGTTTGAAGTTTATTTTCTCACAGAAAGAACTCAATAAGAGGCAAAGAAGATGGATTTAACTACTTAAGGATTATGATTTCACTATACACTACCACTTGGGGAAGGCAAATAAGGTGGATGATGCTTTGATCTGAAAGGATCGTGGAGTTTTGAACAAGATGGGAGTTGAAAGGGATCCTATGTTCATGGTTCTAGTAAAGATGGATATGGGAATAATCATGGAAGGTGAAACATCAATACCTTTTCAAATGTTTTCCAATCCATCTTTACTAGAAAGGATAAAAATTTCTCCAACTAATGATGAGAAGTTTCAAAAACAATTAAAGTTGTGAATGATGGTAGATTGATTGACTTCATATATGAAGATGGATTTTTGAAATTTGGGAAGAGACTTTGAGTTCCTAATATACTTGATCTAAAAAGGGAATTTTTGGATGATGCGCATAGCTCTAATTTCTCTATACACCCTTGTAAAACTAAGATGTACAGAGATTTGAAGGAAAATTTTTTGTGGGACAACATGAAGAGGTAGATTACGGATTATGTGTCATGATGTATAGTTTTTATCAGGTTAAGGCTAGAAGACAACATCCTGGAGGATTCATGCAACCTCTTCCCATACTTGAGTGTAAATTGGATGATATTACGATGGACTTTGTCATGGGGCTACCAAAGACTCCTAGAAGGAATGATGCAATATGGGTCATTATTGACCATCTTACCAAGTTAGCAAAATTTCTTGCTATAAGAGAAGATTTACCACTTGAACGTCTAGAAAAAATATATATTAATGAAGTTGTAAGACTTCATGGAGTACCCATATCGATTGTTTCTGATCATGATCCCCTTTGTACAACAAGATTTTGGAAAATTATTTAGAAGGCCATGGATGCTGAACTTCATTTGAGAACTGTCTACCACCCTCAAACTGATGAACAATCAGAACAGACTATTCAAACCATAGAAGATATGTTGAGATATTTCTCACATGATTTTCAAGGTATGTGGGATCAATATTTACCTATGGTATAATTTTCCTATAACAATAGATTTCATTCAAGTATTTAGATGGCACCATATGAAGCGTTATATGGAAAGAGATGTTTCCCACCAACTTGTTGGGATGATGTTGGTGAAAGAAAACTCGTAGGTCCAAAACTTGTTGAGGAAACAATGGAAAATGTAAATATTATCCAAACCCACATCAAAGAATATCAAATTAGAAAAAATATCTATGCCGATAACATAAGGAAGGATTTGGAATTTCAAGTAGGAAATCATATTTTCTTGAAGGTATATTTATGGAAGGGTGTTATACATTTAGTAAGAAGGGTAAATTCGGTCCTAGGTACATCAGACCTTTCAAAATTCTATAAGAAATTGGAGTTGTATCTTACCATTGAAAATGCCTCCAAGTCTCTCCAAAGGTCGTGATGTGTTCCACATATCACTGTTGAGAAAATACATGCCTGACCCAACGCATGTACTCACCTATGAAGAAATAGAACTAGAACCTGATCTGTCTTATTGTGAGGAGACTATTAGAATTCTTTATACCATAGAACAAGTGCTGAGAAACTGGACGACTCGTCTGATAAAAGTTCTATGGAGAAACCATAAGAGGGAAGAGGCAATGTAGGAACCTGAAGAACTAATGACGAAGAACCACCCTAATCTTTTTATGCAGTAATATTATAGAAATTTTGAGGATGAAATTATTTGAAGTATGGGATAATGTAACCCCCCAAGCTTCCATGGTACATTTCCATTTGAATAATGCAATAGCTTGTGTTGTACGCAACTTAGAGTTTTAGCACACCACGACAAATCAAACTAGTCATTATGAATATTAATACCCCATTTTTGAAATTTTATAAATTTTATTTTTCAAAATGGACTTCATTTTTGGGTTCAAAATATCAAAATTAGCTTAGGGTGAATTTTTGGTATTTTTCTGAAAACTTTCAATTTTTGATGAATAGTTAAAGACACTACGTTATTGTTTAAAACTGACTTTTTATTTAAATAATTATTTATTTTATTTAAATTTATTTTAAGTAAAAATAGATACATAATACCTATATATGTTCAATATAATTCATTGGATTCATTTTATAATAATATTATATGTATAAAATGTTATTAAACTTTTTACCATCTTTTACCCACCTTCTAGGCGCAATTGAAAATCTACATAAAACATAATTTTACCACTTTTGTGAATTGAATTTCAAAAATCCAAGAGACACGGTAGAAATCAGAAGTAAAATGTGGTTCAATAAGATGAAAATAATTTTTGGTGAATAGTAACTTTTGACTTTTATTTACCATAGTTAAAAGTCAATATTGTAATTAAAGATAAAAAATAAATTATAATTACCCTAACACATGTTATAATTCTATTGGATAAGTGTTTTTCAACCAAAATTAACCTTAGGAATAAAATATGTTTCTTTTGGTCCACTTGGATTAGATTAAGACATTTATTATTATTTTATTTAAAGAAGAGTTAAAAGTTTTAAATTCAAAGTTTAATAACTAATTTTTTTAATATAGGATAATAAATAAGATAAATTAGACTATAAATATTCATTAGAAATATAAAAATATTTCCTACATAATTGTATTTTATTTATAATTTATAGACATTAAATAATTAAATTTATTTATGTCACAATGATGATGCAGTAATTACCTTATTAATGAAAGATTAAAATAATTGATATTATAAGTATCCAATTAAATGTAAATTGAGACTTGTGATGAATTATTATACTTTTATAGGTTAATATTATATGTTAGGGTTGATTAAATAAATTTTATTTTAATTAATAAAGCTTTTATGACTTTCAAAAAACAAAATACCAAATAGTGTCAAAATTGACATAAATGAGTTTTTAAGAAAAATACTATATTATTAATTGATATAATATTCCTAAAAATATAATGTTCAACCAAAGGACTTAGATAAGGTTATATATATCAATAATAAACCACTTGGGGTTATATTGGCTTTTTATAGTTTTTTATTAATCATTTATTATAATAACACAAGAATACATGGTAAAAGTTAAACTATTTAACTAAGAGTTAAATCTAAAAGATAAGGTTAATATGTTGACATAAACCTATATAAAACCTATTAGTTGAGATTTTTTCAACTCAAACCCACCTTATCCTATAAATAAATCTTTTTAGATCCATTATAAAACAAATATGATTATATAATAAAATAATATTTCACATTTTTCTGAGAGTGACCCTCTCCTATCTTACAAAAGGGTACTTCCCCTTATATCAAAATTACACATCCAATGCCATTTGGATTGGCCACACCCTGAACAAATATCCTCCCTAATATCCTCACATCATTCTAGATTCCTTTCTTTGATCATAAATCCAACCTAAGAATCCATTTTATTCAAATCAAAAGGAAGCACCTGAAGAAGAGGTAATAAATTCATCACCTCTTTCAAAGTTATCTTCTTGTTACACTTCCTCTTTATTTTTTTGTTTCCATAAAAAAATAATAACTCTAGTACCTTCTATATACTTTTATGTTATTATAAATACGTTACAACCATATTCATTATTCAATCCATCCTATGAATAACAAATTCACCATTCGTGCGTACGTACGGTTTAATGTCTCCACGTCGTGGTGTAGTTGTTATTCAACACTTAATTATTTGGATGTGTATAATAATGAGTATAATTGATGTAAATAATAAATATAACATGTCAATGATTCTTTATATATTATATACCATCCAATTACATATGATTTCACCATCAATATAAAGATATTTTCACTCATGCGTACGTACAAATTACAGTCTCCACGAACGCGATGTGATTCATTCCCCATCGTCACCATTCAAGAATAATTTTAATTTGATGATTAAAAATAATGTTTAATAACTTAATATAATTCTGTATATGAATCAAATACATCCTATTCATAATAAAAATGGCTTATGTAACAAAACATATATAGGAAAACAAATCAGTTAACACCTGAAATGATGATACTAATGAAATTTTATTAACAAAACAATATTAGAAGATCATATATGATATAATATTTATATATATAGTTATTGTATAATTTAATAATAATGTAATAACCATTATAAAGGAGGTTAACATACCATTGACTATGGAAAATTACATGGTAAGGGTTAATTCTACAATCTCTTCATTATCCAAGGTTGTTATATGTGGGTATCTACTGGGACCTCTTTATCATCCACATCCGTGTTTCTTAAAAATGTATTTAAAAACATTTTTTACTATTTCATAGAATATGGGTTAAAGTCATTTGTACCATTGTTTTAATTTTTATAAAATTTTTATAATGGAATCTTTCCATCGTTTCCAAACAAGGTCCTTTACGTCCTTTTCGACAAAATTAAGGAAAGAATATTTTTTTTAACGTATACGGAGGGTGTGGCTATTTTCAGCCGTTACAACATCTTCGAAGCTTACTTTACAAGATTATAAGAATATTTTCAAAATAATTTTTTTCTTTTATAAATACATGACTTTTAAATGATTTTAAAATAGAAAGAGATATTTCGCTCAAACAGTTTTTATTTCATCTATGTCAACATTTTTTGATGTATTTTACACATATCTAAAGTTGATTTATTATGATACAATCCTTCATATTTTATTAAAGGTCTTGTAATTTGTTTTATTGTTGATGTGTTATTTTTACACCATTATTGGTTTATGGTTAAAGTATTAACATTTCGTATGCTAGTTTTAATATGAATGTTTATGTTATGTTTCAACCTTTTCATATAAGGAATGCATTGGACTTAGTAACTGATGGGTGGAGCATGTTATAGGTCCTCGATGCCTTAGTAGGTATCATGTGACAAACTATTGTCTTGGCATAAAGCCTTGACAAAATCTTATTTTATTCTTTGGCTGGAGGCCATGACTTTGTGGTTTTGATGTCCGACATTATGCATTATATCATTATGAAATTGTATATTGATATTACATGTGATTATTTGACAAGTATAATATCTATGTGAATAAGTAAATGACATTATTTGATTTATCTTTTCCATATTATACTGAAGATTATGTTTAAAAGGCTTTTGTTTTAATTTTATACATTTCCTTAAATGTTTATTCTTATTTATGAAAGTTTCTTCTATACTTTTATCCTTACCGAGTGTCTGAGATAACCCCTTTCTTATGTTTTACGTTTCCTAGGATGCGAAGAAGTATATTATGATTAAGCTGCAGAAATAGGATAAGGATTATAAGAGTGTTCAAAGGGGACACAATGTTGTTTTTTTATTTCATGATGTAATGTAAAACTTATGTATATATCTATTACTTGCAAGGCTACTAAGTGGATCAGTCTTATGGGATATGATTCCTTGTGATCATTCCAATGTTATGTAATAATGCACTGACTCTAGGTAAATAGGGTTGGGGCATTACAAATATGTCAGTACCTAAGAAGATCAAGATGATAAAAAATAATAGAAATAATACATATTCTCTCTCAATGGAGGTGTTGTGAGATGGAATATATCAAAAAAAGTTTTGTTCCTAGATTCTATAGGAAAGGTGGAGTATATTTCAACTTCTAAGGTAGAAAAAGAACTAGTTTTGATATGCAAATTTGTCCTTGATATTGATGCAGTACCTAGAAATAAATATCTTAGCACACTCTATTGTGATAATCCTACAACAATGACTCTAAAAAAAGGGACAATGTCACATCAGTGAGAAAATAATATAATTTGGAAGTATCATCTCTATAGGTATTTTTCTCAAAGAGGTGCTGTCATAGTAAGAATAATATTCATGGAAGAAAATTTGGCAGACCCCTTTAATAAATCATTGGCTCAGTAGAAACCTGATCATCATGTGAGGTCTACCAGATTAAAAGTCATATGTTGTTATCTCTTTTCCAAGTGAGGGTATATTAGAGTTGGTGTTTTAGAACCAACTATTTATAATTTTAATTACATGTATATTAAAATATTTTAATATTAAAAAAATCTTATTACATATTGTTCACTATTCTGGATGTATTTGATTTTATAATGTCTTTGAGTATCTATTTCTTTGAAAAGGATAAAATAGTACCCTACTATAATGGGAAACTTGAAATTACATTACGATATTCTTAAACCTAGTTCTGTGGTTAGATATAACTCTTTAATGGGGAACATACTATGTATATTGTTAGGTGCAATTTCTCATAAGCGAATGATACTTTATTTCATGAAATTCTCATTTGATAATATTCAAGACGAAAGATTATAAGTTCACACCCACCATTAGTAATTATTCATGTTTATCTTTCATTGTATATTCTTATCTATGAGTGTGTATGATGGTCCTTAGACTTTAATATTATTATTAATTCATGGAATGACTTACATACTTAAATGTACTATCATAAACTATGATGATAACAGTTCAAGGAAAAGTTGGGTAGGTTGGGTATTTCATGAGGGACATATTATTAATGGATAATTTGATGAAGGATTTTTCCCTTATATCATTATAAAAGTTTATATATCTCCTATTTGATTAAAATGGATCTGTAACATTAAATTCCATGATCATGGTGTAACAATGTTTTTATTTCATATTTTCAAATAATGATTTATCAAGCATATAGGTTGATGACATGAATGTGCATCCTTTTTTATGAGATGTGGATATAGATATATTATATTATAAAAATTCATATATGGTTTTTAGCATTATGACATTAATTTCATTCTCTTGGGTGCCTTGACCAATTTCTAGATAGTAATCTTGGTCTTTGGGCAAGCCCACCTAATTCCAACAGGAAAGAATCCTAGATGTTCACACACTAAGTGTTTCCATTGATCTTAAATAAATTCTATTTGAACTTATTAATGAAATAAATATTATTCTCAAGAATGAAAATAATGTTATTCATATTTTATTAATAAAAAATATTTAATAAATATTTATTCACTAGTTTATGAATAAAATATTTATTTATGAATAAAATATTTACTTAAATATTTATTTGGATATTTATAAAATATCAAGGAGGACGAGAAGACCAAGGTCATGTCTAGTGAAAAATATTAATTTTCAAGCTGGTAAAATAGTATTTATCATTTTCCAGTTAGTGAATTAAATAAAATAATATTATTATTATTATTATAAGGCATGGGGTTTGATAAAGTTTATTATATTATTAAAGGATCATTGTGAAATGAAATAAAATTTTAACATAAACCTTAACTCTATAAATAGATGGTTATGTCTGTTATTTATAGTTAACCGAGAATTGATAATTGTTGTGCACAATTGATTTCTCTCTGAATTCCTCCTTCTCTCTTCCTCTCAAGAACGAGAAAGCACAATAGAGACTCCTTCAAGAACAAAGGAATTATAGGAGATCAAGATGAATAACATAGGATTATAGATCCATTGTTCTCATAACCAATGTTCCATTTGTGTTTTATAGATATCTAAGAAGCATATATTGATCACCATTATAGGGATTCTACACTTGGATACTACCTACATAGTGAAAATCATCCAAAAAGTCAATTTTAGAATATTAAAAACACCTTTTAAGAAAGATCCTATATGATGTATCATTTTTTAGATCTATATTATATTAATTATAAATTAAATGTGCATAGTATCCTCTCTATATGTTTCAGTATTTTTTATGTCGATATAAGATGGAAAATTTTTGTTGGTCATGATGTTTACAACTTTCAAAATTGGTGAATGATCCATCAAATCCAGTAAAACCTTTATGGTTATTCTCACCCAGACACTTTTTTACATTCGTAACCTTCACTTAGTACCTTCCCTATGGCTTAACGTGATTTATTTTATGATTCATTTGACGTGTCATCATTCTAGGGATGACATGGACCATTTTAATTAATTAATTAAATTGTTAGATTAAAATTAAAATAATAATTTGTATTTGTATGCCTTAAGTCAAAAGGAATGAAATTCCATGCCCACATTAGCCCTCGTGCACCGTCTTGATCACCTCGACCACTGATGTTTGGGGCCCTGATTTTTCTCCCGTATTCCCTGTGACATTCAACCCCTTGAAGGGTGTAATAAGAGTGAGATAATTATGACTTAGTGGCATGGTATAGGATCCTTAAAACTTCTTGGTTTAGGTGATTTGACTAATAGGAGCTGGACATGTGATCCATGAGATGTCCTTGAATATACTTATATGTTTGGGATAAATATGATGACCTAAGACTTGAATAAGACCCAGGACATCAAGTAGGGTTCCTAGATGTGTGGTGACCTAGGTGACCCCGTTAAATTCCCTAGAGTTAGATAAATCCTGAGTGGGTTTGATGAGTTATGAATAGTGATGGTGAGTTTAGGAATTCATTCAACCCATGTTCTTTTATATAATGGGATGTGTATGTTCCCTCAAGGTGGCTGGGTTATATAATAGAAAACACCCATGAGGTAGTGGTTGTAATGTTTAAAATAGAATACATCCATGGGTGGTCTTTTATTATGTATGGAAAATTCACAATGGGTGGTGATTTATTATGTGTTAATAATAGAAGGCAAAAATCTCATAGGGGATGTCAATGTTGCTTATGGTCTTATTACCCAACTAAGAAAACTCCAATAGGGGAGGTAATTGTAACTTCAACGTGAAAAAACTAATATTGTGGAGGTATATGTTGCTTATAGGATTTTTCCATGGATGAGAAAACTCCCATAATCAATTTCTGTGATGCTTATTTATATACAAGGGAGACTCAGGCTTGTTATATTGGTTTTCATGGTCACCATGATGTGCTCAAAGACACCCTTTCACTGGCCGAAGTAAGTATGGTCATTGATAGTCATGGGCCTAAGTAAAGGATGATGATTATTAGTATTTTCTCAGGTTATATTTATACACCATTGGATTGGTTGTAATATTGTGGTTCGTATAGTCCCCGTGATGTGCTCAAAGAAATTTTAGCACTGGCCAAAGCGGGTATTATTAGTGGTTTTGTTTACATTATTTAATGGTTTGTTTATTTTATTTTGTGTATGTCACATGCACATGTCACTATTTTTTTGGTATAGTAAGAGACCACATGGTGGTTCCCTATAGAGTATTGTTCTTACACCCTTCTCTGGTTTATATTTCACTTGGGTACTCGAGAATCTTTTAGTAGTTGTAGGTTTATGTTGGGTTGAGGCTAGGATTTCATGATTGAGAAAGACGACTCATATGAGATTGGAGATTGGGATGCGATATAGCTCAGTGATGTATTAGGTCCTAGTTTGTACATTTTATCTACTATTTTTTTTGTATACGTAATTATCCTAATGGTATATAGGTCTTTTATGTTTGTATGTCCACATTTATTTATTTATTTATTGTTTATTTTTTCAATTAATGTATCTTATTTTTACTCTAATGTGTTGGATATTTATGATGATTAGTTATTTTATTTATGAATGTGCACTCTGATACAAGGTTATAGTCTCCCCTTGGTACTACCTTATACCCTCACTTCTAATTGGTAGCCTCTTATGTACTAGGAGACACACCTGAGGTACAATAATCACCATTGGTTTGAGAATCGATTAGTAGTCCAGGGTGGTGGTAGGTTATGAAGTTTCATCATAGGGATTATTTCCTTTTATATTACTATTTGTGATTTGGTAGCCAAGAGATAGGAATGTGTTAGTTCTTGAGATGGATTTCGGGATGCAATTTCATTAACACTTGTTTTGGTATGAAGTCCATTTTACCAAGGGCCCCAGATTTCTGTTCTAAATATGTGATGATATAGTTATATGATTTTCACCTTGTGTGATGCCCATTTTTTTATTTCATGAGTTATTTGCTTTCTAGATATTAACCAATTGGAAAGAGGAAATTTACTATACATTTTTATATTTTACTGATGCAAAGATGCATCTAGGAAATAATCCTATCAACAATATAGGATTCACATGACATGTAATTACCTACTTGTGTGTGATTTATGTCAGTGCTGATAATACCTAGCTATATAATGTGTCAGAAACATTCTATATAGTTTTTTCCATTTATAATATCTAGGTTGAATTCTACAAATCTAGACCAACATGTGTATACCTCTTTCTGGTGGAATTTCATGTGGATCGATAGAGAGATGTGAAATGATGATGATGATTATGTAGGTTTGTGTGTATAGGAGGCAAAGTGACCCTAGTGGATTGGTAAAATAATGTGACACCTTGTTTTTGAATCCATTATGGGTTGATATTATTTGATTTCTATTACTTAATGTGTTAGTAACAACCTATATGGTATTTTTCATATATATTGGAATTTAATTTTACTTAACCACACCAGTAGTTATGGTTTTCCCTAATACATATCATCCGATATGATTTCATTTCCTATGAGGGTGATGACTAATGTGGATGTGATTCTCAAGAGATAAATCTTGTAGGTATATTCATGGTGAAAATTAATACCTTATGTGATGATGGTTTTGTCTCGTTTTGTCAGGTTGTGTTATATGATACCTTAGATTAGGTGTTGGCATGTTCATATCATGATATGTATGAGATAGGAATAAGATATTTCTCATGAGTTATGAACTTGCGAGACATGGTTTTTTGGGATAGGTGAGAAGACCAAGAGACCCTTGATTAAGATTCAAAGTTCAAGTGATTTAGAGAATTGTGAAATTGAGGGAATTCCATGAGAGGGGCTGGATTAGTCTTAATAGTTCCTTACAGGTGGAATGATTTGGCCAGATACCTATAGTTGATATCAATGCACAGAATGTGCTATCGAGTATGAGGAGTAGTCACATTATATTCCCTAGGTTTTTGGAAAAAATAATATTGAGTTCAAGTTCATTGGGATGTGAGGATCTTAGATTATCATGGATTTGAGACTGTATTTAATGGATATGACCATTTTTTTCCTAAAATGGTTGAATTTTATTACACTTTAGCAGCATGATTAGAGCATGGGTAGATGATTTTGGTTTTGGTATAGTTCTACATTGTGACTATTCTTGTGGCTAACCATATCATAGGAGTTATGGCAGATTTTGAAGAGGGGATTTGAGGGTACTCCTAATTAAATGAGTCTAGATTTCTTATGGTTCATGCTCAGTGGTTTGGTTCTTGAGCCTTGTTTTGGTAATTCACAACTAACAAAATCATGAGTCTGTTCTTAATATTGGGTGGTATGGGAGTGTACACCCACTATGTTTTTGTATTAATAAAGCTAGTATTTGTTGGATCCATGTGGTGCTTGTTGAATTTTAAATTGGCGATGACTGTGGGAAGGCTGATAGTTGATAGAGTTTTTTGAGTCACTTGTGGGACTAGTAGGCCATGATTTTTATTAAGAAATTTAAAATTTCTTCTATAGTATAAGAGAAATTGGAAATGAATCAGGTAAAATAGGATGATCGACCTAATGTTGGGCCCCAAAATGTATTTTTAGGGTGATGTGGTTTTAGGGGTTGGTAGAAGATGTACATTTCTTGGGAGGAGTGACACACATTTGGTGATGGAACCTTTTTTGGTGGAACTCAATGAGTGGTATAAGGTAGGAATTAAAGAGAGGACTGAACCACTAGAAATTTGAGGTTGTGAACCTCATAACGATGGAAGAACTAGTAGAAAAATGGTTTTTAACATCGTCAATTTGATGTCGGTTTCTTATAAACCGATGTAAAAAATGTTTGCGGAGACTTTTTGGCATTGGTTTTTTAAAAAACTGACACCAATAACTAAGAAAAAATTGTTTTGGGGCGGGTTTTTAAAAAAACGACGTGAAAAACTAACAATTTTTATCGTCAGTTTTCATGAAAAATGATTCCAAATATTAAAAAAATAAAATATTTTAGAGAATTCCATAAGCTTCGATTTGATTGGTCATGGAGAAAAATGGAGTTATGGATTAAATGTTATGGATTTCGGAAGTTGATATTCTCTAAGAGAAGTCTTAATGAAGTCCAACATTCAAAGGCTATAACTTTTAATCCGTAACTCCATTTTAGCTCCACAAGTAGTAAATCTAAGATTAAATAATTTTCTAAAACATTGTTTTTTTTAAATTTTGGGGTCTATTTTCATAACAACCGGTGCCAAAACAATTTTTTTAGTTTTTCACACCGGTTTTAAAAAAACCGACACGAAATGTTTTTCTTTTTAATTTTTTATCATCTGTTTATTTAAAAACTAATGCGAAATATTTTTTTTTACTTTTTTGTGTCGATTTTTAAAAAAATGACAATTTTTTATAACTTTTTAGCATCGGTTTATTTAAAAATAGGCACAAAAAATGATATCGATTGGAAATTTTGGCATTAGTTTTCTAAAAAACCAATGCCAAAAGACCAATGTAAATCATCTTTTCTGTCGGTTTCAAAAAAAAAACTGACGCTAAATAGTATTCACCAATACGCGGGATCAAAATTTTAATTTTTTTCACAACGCACATTTAACTTTTTAAAATACCACCTACATTTTCATGCAACACAGTTGAAAATATTTTCTTTTACTATATATAAATCCATTTTAATCTTCATTCATCATTTTCAACCTCTTCGATTAAATCAAGTTTTCAATGTGGATTAAATTGCTAATTTTAACATAGTACTTATTCTATTAATTTATTTTCTTTATTATTATTGTCCTTCATTTCTAAACAACTCGATTAGATTTCTTATAATGTTGATTAATTCTTATTATCATGTTAAAAATATATAAAAATAAGATGAGATTTATCAACCAAGATGTAAATTTAATTATCGATAACCATTTTTATTATCACATGATTTCTACCCTAATTATAAGAGATATGATGATAAAAAACATATCATTTCGATTGAAGCTCCTAAAATAATTGAAATATGTTTGAAGTATTTTGTTTATTTTATTTCATTCAGTGTATATTATTTAATTCATGTTTATCATGTTTTATTTGAAACAAGTTGTTTCAATCCAAACTTTGACAGGTTCAACTTCCATTGGGCATAAATTTTGATCCGTAACTCCATTTTAGCTCAACAACTAGTCAAAATCTAAAGAAATGCTCTAAAACATAGAAGAAGAAAAATGAGTTTTTGGTGTTGCTTTTTTGGTAAAAAATGATGCAAACAATGATATGGATGAGTTTTTTTGGCATCGATATTTTTCAAAAACAATGCTAAAAAATCTAATTCATTTTTGGCATTGGTTTATAAAAACAGACATAAATAGTCATATTTTGTACATCAGAGACTTAAAAATTGGTTAAAAACTGATGTTAAATACCATTTTTCTACTAGTGATGTTCTGAAAGATGTCTCAACATATATCTCCGTGGGATGGGAAAGGGTAGTGAGTTAATGTTTTTCATTGATTCTTGGGAATGAGTGAAACAACCATGAAAAATCTTTATGTTTGTTGATTGATGGATCATGGTCCATGGATATCGATAATTTGGTTCAATGGTGTGATGAAAAGGATTCTTCTATGGTGGGGAGAGGGATGTTGGTCATGGTGGTATGAACCTCTTGTGAGAGGGATCGTGAACACATGAGATCATTTATAGGATAAATATTATATTATTTTCATGTTGATGAATAAATAAATCTAAATATATTTAGATTCCTCGGTGAATTCCAATTATAAATTTGGATATGATACCACATAGAGTTGGAGCATCAGCCTCAGGATCATGATGAATTAATGTAGTCTGAGTGTGATCTGATCGAAGCTGCATCAATTATCATGGTAAGGCCAAGCATGATTACTTGTTTTGGTTGGGCGTGGATTCATCCATGTGGGGTTTTATGAAAATTAAAATAAAAACTTTTGTGGGTATATTAAAATGATCATGATATTATTATAGGGATAAATTCACCATGATCAGTTAGATTGGAACCATGTCGGTGGATGAAACTGAAAATCTTTGAGATAGGTTGTTGAGAGGAGGTCTGACTGGTGGGTTGTGTGTGATTGTATGAAATGAGTGGTAAACCACATCAGTTGGATCTCTTTGGATATAACTAGTATGTTTTGGGTTCTAGCTATGATTTTTTTGGGGTAACTCAGCAAGATCAGGCATTATTATTGGGAAATTGAAACTTGTTTGGTTTGTCTTGGGATCAGGGGGAATAGTGGTACTGGCATAGGACCAGTGGATTAATATGTGTTTGGGTGAAATTATTTGAAACCAAATTATGTTAATTGTTAGTATTATATAATAATATTTTAAAATAAATTAAGATGGTTTTGGTACCATGAATCAGAATTCGATGTTATAAGTTGAACCATATGGTGGGGAGCACTATAGGCCAGATGATCTATCAGATGTGGAGATGTTGGGTGTATCAAGATAGGTGGGTGTGGAAAAGCACCATTTTGGTGTTTCAATGATAAATTTGAGTAGTGACACATTCTTTAATGATTTTATTTCCTTAGGTTGGTGTTGTTTTGTGAGAATGTGTTTGGAATTTAGAGATAGAACCCACCCATTTAAATGGGAATTGATGATGAATTTGTGTCGAGAGATATGAGTGGATAACCACTAGGATTTAATGAAGAAGGGAAGTGTTATGGTGTCAGTTTTTTAATATCACATGTGTATATAAGGGTCTGAAAATTCAAGAGGAATTTACATTTGTTAATTGGAAGATGATTTTTTTAGAACAAGGGTTTGTGTAGATAATATGAGAGTTCAAGCATCCTGAGATAATGTTTTTGGTTACAGTTTGAGTCCCAAGAGGTAATTTGGGTGCCCGTGTGTGTATTGATAGATTTAAAATAAGTTTCATAAGTATTTGGACACTTTTTTCCATGGTGTACTATTTGGTGTGCATGGTTTAGGTGGAATCATGCAACACTCTAAGTGTAAGGTGTTTTTCAATTAAATTTGTATAGAGCATGTTTGAGATGCATGATTAGTGCATGATTGAGGGTTAAATATAAAGATCATTTTAAAACCATATGATATAGACAAGGATGGGGGATTAACATATGATTGGTGCATGATTGTAGAAAAATCATGTGAAATTTTTCAGATCGAGACAGTGCCAATTCCCATGGCTGGTGAATAGTTTGGAAAAATATACAACTCAAACAAGAAAGAGGGGTGTACATGAAAAGTTCCTACCACATGATTGGTACACAGCTTGGTAAAATATGAAACCCATTAAAAATATAACCTAATGGTTTTTTCCCTGATCAATTTTAAGACCCATCCCCCTCTTTTTGTTCTCCCTCACATACACATGGGTTGAACTCCCTTCCTCCCTCTCCAAACTTCAACCCCCTTCAGTTTTGGGGGGTTTTAGGAGTGATTATTTTGTGATTAAAGTTATTTCTTTGAATTTGGTTACCTCTATTGATATCTTTATTCCTTCACACTAATTTCTAGAGTCTCCAGTTACGTTTTATGAGATGATTACACCAAATCATGTTGGAATCACCCATATCTCATTCGGATTCTATATGGTATATAAAGAGGGGTTCCTAAGATGATGTTTTCATGTTGTCACACATAATTTTGATAAATTTATTTCATTTTGTATATTTTTATAGGGTTTTTATTTAAAAATTTAATAGTAGCTCTTATGGAATTAGTGACATGCATTAGGGATTTTTCCCAGATTGAGGTTGGGGAACAACATAGGTCATTTCCATATGTTTGGTCATGGTGTCAGTATGATGGGATGACTAGTGGGATATTTGAAAGTAATGACTTATTTAAATAAAAATATTAATTAGATGTAAATTATTTAATTAATTATAAATTATCACAATTAATTAAATTAAATTAATTGTGATTAGAATTAGGGATTCACAATAAAAGGTGACGAATTGGGCTTGGATGGATATTATAAGAGGTTTGGATACCCTAGGAAAAGTTTTTTGGTCTTGGATAATTAAATTGAAATGGATTCAGAAAAAGGTAGGTGGTCTTTATTACCTTCCCTATGGGTTAATTATGATTATTTATGATACATGTGATGCGTCATCACAAAATGGATAGATTAAACCATTTAAATTATTTAATTTAATTTTTTAATAAAAAATAAAATGATAAGTTATAGCCGTAATCCTTAAGTTGGAATAAATGAAATTCCAATTCCATGTTGTCCCTTGTACACCACCTTGATCACCTCTACTATTGATGGTCAAGGACGTAAGTTATTTGGCATAACCTGTGACATCCAAACCCTTTTAGTGAAGTAACTAGAGCGAGATAGATGTGACTTAGTGGTCTAGTATATTAGAGTTAACACCTATTGATTTAGGTGATTTGAATTATAGTTGTATGCCTTGTGGGTTATGAGATGAACATGTGATGCCTTATAGGTTTAGCCTAGATGTGACAACCCAAAAATTTAATGTGACTCAAAATACCCAAGTAGCGAGCCTTGATGTGTGGTGGAACAGGGGGCCCTAGACGGTTCCCCAATGTTAGATTAACCTTTAACGGGTATGATAGTCTTTGGATAATGATGGTGGGTTTAGGTGTTTTACCAACCCCTATTTTCTTATGTGATGGGATGTGTATGTTCCCCCAAGGATGTTTGGTGTGAGAATGGAAAGTTCCCATGGGGCAGTGTTAATAATATCTAAAATGGCATACACTCCTGAAATGGTATTTTATTATGTATAGAAAACATATAAGGGGATGTGTTTTATAATTTTTTACTATTGGATGAGAAAAAATCCTTCATGAGAGTTTTGTGTTACTTGTGGGCTTATTCCTTGAATGAGAAGACTTATATAAAGGTGGTATGCGTTACTTATGGTTGAGAAAAAAACCCATGGGTGAGGTTTGTGTTACTTATATACTTATTACTTGGTTGAAAAATCATTTATAGGGTAGGTAATGATACATATTTGTATATCGAGGAAACATGATTCTGTTATATTAGTTGGTATAATCATCATGGCATGCTTAGAGACACCTTGGCACTAGACAAATTAGGTATGGTCAATCAAGGTCATGGATCTAAGGATCCATGAAAATTATTGGACATAAAATGGGTTATATGTATATTACCTTGGGGAAGTTATGACACTGTGGATGGCATGATAACCATGATATTCTCAGAGACATTCTGGAACTAGTCGAAGTAGGTATCGTTGGTGGTTTTATTTACTTTTTTCAACATATTTTTTTCTGAGCATGTCAGATGAACATGTCACTACATTGTTGGTATAGCATGAGACCACATTGTTGGTTCCCTACTGAGTTATGGGATTACATCCTTCTTGGGCCACCATTGCACTTGGGTACTTAAGAAACCCTCACTACTTTCATGTTCAGGTTGGGTTGAGGCCGAGATTGCATGATTGACAAGTAAAACACAAATGGGATTAGAGATTTGGCCGTGGTATGACTCAGTGATGTAGTAAGGCCTATATTTTTTTTTCATTTTTTATTCTATATATGTGACATAATAATTGGGTGATAGGTCTTGTGTTCTTTCATGTTGACATTTATTTATTTATTATTTAATGTTTTTTTAGTTTACCTTATTTTTCCTTTGATGTGTTAGATGTGTATAATGATTGGTTATTTTATTTATTATTTCACACTCTAACACTAGTGTATAGTCTCTAAATGGTACTATCTTATACTCCTACTTCTTTTTAGAATCCACTGGAATATGGGGAGGTTAGCCTAAGGTACAATAAAGACCACAAGTATGAGTACTAATTAGTGGTCCATAGTGGTGGGATGTTGCAACATTGGAGTATCGAAAATAGATGAATGATATAAAAGTGATGGTATGTGATGGAAATAATGATAGAAATAATTCTGTGTAGTATAGGGTCATGTAACACTATGATAAGGTATACCACACCATGACACTATGTTTCATGAATTTTACAATTTCTTTCATGGGAGGATCATGTTGCAACACTCCATCATGTTGTTTTGACTACCACCCTTTCCTGAGGTATGTAATATTAAAATTGGGAATACTAAAAAAATTATTTTATCGATACTAATTATTTATCTATATCAAAAGTTGAAATAAACTCATACTTAACTATAGAATTGATGACATCTTACTAATTTCAGCTCTTCTAGCTAACAACACCTCCATTGAGACTAAAGACATATCTTGACTATGATTTCATATTGTTAAGATATTTTTAAAAACTAGAATATGTATATCCTATGATAACTATTATCTCATTTGATCCATACAACAAAAACATTTCCTTAGTACACCTAAGATACTTAAAGATAACCTTAATAATAACCCAATGTTGTTCTTTTTGGTTTTCATGATATATAACTACCTCCATCATGGTATAGGTAGTATCAATCTTAGTACATAACATGACATATATAATTGATCCTATCATAGAAGCATATGGGATTTGCCTCATTTTATATATATATATATCTCTCTCTATCTTATTGTTTCTAAGAAAAAATTTTCATGGAGTGATATATACCATGTTAAAATGGAACTGATCTGCTCTTAGACTTTAAGTATATGGTCAATATACATACCTGAACATAGTATAAGTAGGATCTTGGATCTAGAATGAATGATCATGATCCAAAGTATATAAGCTACTTTACTTAAGTACATCATAGAGACACACTTGTTCAATCCTTATTCAACATACTATAAGATCAGTATATCATTTCCATGAAGTAATATGTCGCCAGTATGTATTACCTGGAAAATAAATGCACTCCCACTAAACATCTTGTAGATACATGGCTCAAATTTTTAATTTTTGAAACCAAATTCTTATATTTTTTTATCAGACTATATTTTCCATAACCTGGATGGTTTATTCAATTTATAAATCAATTTTTTTACCTTGTATACTTTATTAGAATCACCTTGAGTCACAAATTATTCTAGTCGTTTCATATAGATGTTTTCTATAAGATTTCTATTAAGGGAAGCTATTTTTTTTTAACATGAATCTACCAAATCTAATAGTCACGAAAAGTCGGTATGGCAAGTAAAATATTGATGGATTTTAGCATGAAAACTATAGAAAATATTTTTTCATAGTTAATGCATTAACTTTGTTTAAATATTTTAGACACAATATATTATTTATAGGTACTTACATTACCTTACATGTCTAGTTTATTCTTAAATACCCATTTGTACCAAATAGAATATACATCAACAATTAAACTGAATAAAACAAAAAATTAGTTATGACACGTAGATACATCTTGGAATTCATGAATTCTTGCCATTTTACAAATTTTGAGCTCTCCAAAACCACTTTTTATAAAAATGGATCATTATTGTCAACCGATAATGGTTCAAATTACTCAATAACTAGAAAACCACATCTATATAGTTCTATAACATATCTAGTACTACTATGTAGTACTTTTGTCACATGAACAACCTCTTATATGGGGAACAATGGAATCCATTCATGTGATAACTCTTATGTATATTGACTATATAACAAATATTACCTTTATTACACATTAACAAAAGATTTATTACATAAAATTACACTAAATTAAACCCAAAAGATTAAGAAGTCTAGTTTTTTTTTGGAATTAGGTACATTATATTACATCTTAAAATATGGAATCCAACATCATTATTGAAAACATCTTTAACATGCTCGCACTAAAAACTACATGGGATAACCTGAAGAAATACACAAGAAAGGGATAATATTTAAATCACAGTAAAGGAATAAACATCGAATAAGGTAAAACATGTTATACAATAGTAATATAAAGGGGAATAAAAATACTAGGAATCATAAACATGAATTATAAGACATGATATGGCATGATAATATAGAGGCTATATGGGAAATGTGGAAATAATTGAAAACATTGCATCTTAGGTTAAGGCTAACAGCGAAGACATCACAATGGAAAAAGTACCATAAATGAATAAGGTTAAATCCTTATTCAAAAATGACATATCATGATACTAAACATTACCCAATGCATTTGAGCTCTACAAAATTCTGAGCATACCCGTCACTTTCATTTTAATACCATTTTTAAGTGTTCCACATAGATCATACAACATGGATTCATTCATCATCATATTTTATTCCACAAACATAGAGTGTGGAATAAATACATGTAAATAACCAATAATAATGAGTATAAGTTCATAAATTTGAACACCCTTGATAGAAATTGGGTATGGTATTCAATACAGAATTGTTTTGGCATGGATTCCCACAATAAAATTTTGACAGCATAATGGGGAAGTGTAAATATTCATGGAAGGACTTAATAAAATAAAAATAGGTATATCATAATTTATAAATCCAAAGGATATTATAGGTAAAGTGAAAAACATACCTCATCATTATAAATTTAAAATTAAAGGGAAAAATGAAGAATATTTTTTAATATTGTAGAGAAAGAGAGGGTTCCTTACGGAATTTTTGCACCCTAACAACATCAATTAAAAATTAATAAAATGGGTTGATGAGAGACAAATAGGAATCTAATAATTTGGACATAGAATGGGAGTAAATGGGTATATTTTAAAACATTTCTCAACATTAGGAAAGGTATAATAAAAGGCATAACATAATAAAGAAACTTGAATAAATAAGAGAGGGGAAAGAACCCTTGAGTGTGTGACTCCAAAAGCATGACAAGGGGATTATTGAGAGATTGAAGAACATTAAGAGGATTATAGAGAGATGAAGGAAGATTAAGGACATGATCCAGGTATATTTAGTGAAGATAAATGGGATATTGGATAAGTTTATATAGGAAAATATATTGATTTGTTTAATATTTTGGTTCTTGACTCTACAAAATAAAATATTCAAATCCACAAACCTTGACATGATTTTTCTCATGATATCTACCAAAGGGGATTTTTTTTTATTATTTTATTATGAATAGGTCCTAAATTATTAAAATAATTCACTTTATTATGTGGAGGTGAGTCACACATTGAAAGAAATGATTTTGAAACTCTAAAATATATTAACGGTTTTGAAGATTTATAAAGGATTAATTAAAATAATAAAATAGACATAAAATCATATTATTTTAATGGTAAAACATATATTTGAAAAAATATACCCTCTATAGTATTTATTACATCGTTTTGTGTCATTATTATGTCATAAAACACACCGTATATTTATACGGTATTTAATTTTTAACCAAAAATTGACTATCTCAAAAAATTATAAACAAATCGCCATTGGATAATTTTGAAATTATAATTCCAAAAAAATATTCATTTTATCTAAATAATTTTATAAATATGTTCATTATCACTTTTTTAAAAAATAAATGACATTTTTTAAAAATGATGTGTTTTTAGTAATAATAGTTTTTGAACCCTAATAAAAAATTACATTTGACTTCATAAAAATTATATGATCATTTATATTTAATAAATATTATTTAAAAACAATATTTAATTAAAATATTATTTATTTCAAAAATACATTATTTCATCAAAATAAATTTCTTAATTAAATTGAATAATTCTCAAAAATATTATTCTTGTTTTATAGTATCAAAATAAATATATTCATTATTATTTTCAAAATAATGTACACAATAAATTTTATAGGTACTTGATACATATCCCATTAATACACCAGTGTACAAACTATGAGTAAGGTGTGTGATGGTGAGACTTTCATGGGGTTGTTTTGCAAACATGGGTTGTGATGTAATCTGGATGAGCTTGAAATTCTCCCATAAATATGTTTTCTCAGTATTAAGTTATTGGATATCATATTGGGCTTAGTTAATGGAAAATCATAGATATGTTATCTCCCTTGGATGCACTGATAAATGGATGAGGCTATCACTTCATTTGTTTGATTCAATTAGATTTGTTAAAGCCCTATATTTATAATAATCATGTTATAACTTTTTAATGGATATATTATCAAAGGTAAATTTTATTAATAGTATTTTAAACCCAATTGGATATAATAAAAAAATTAATGTGTTTTATATAACCTTATTATATAATAAAACATTAAATCATATGGTAATTTTATTTATAATAGTTTGGTTCATTACAATCTTCCCCCCGTGATAATTTTTCCCAAGAGATTTTCATTTCACCACCTTAAAAAATATGATGGTAATTCTATTTCATAAATTCCTCTAGTTCCCACGTTTCTTTTTCAAACTTTTGGTTTCTCCACAAGACTTTGACAAAGTGCATTGTCAAATTTTATAGAACATTTTCACTATAATCTATTATCTTCACTAGATTCCCATCACAGGGAGGATCATTATCCAATGGTTCCACCTATGGATTGAGTGCATGTGAGGGGTCAGGTATGTACTTCCTCAAAAGTGATACATGGAATACATCATGAACTTAAGATAGGTTAGGTGGGAGTGCATATAGATAGTACATCGCTATGATTCGATCAAGGATCTAAAAGGGTCCAATGTATCTTGTAATAAGCATTCCATTCTTCCCAAATCATTTCACTTTATTCCACAGTGATATGTGGATGAATACCATGTATCCAACATCAAACTCTAGGCCTCATCAAAGATTGTTAACATAGATATTTTTGTCGACTTTGAGCATCTTTGATGTGTTACTTAATGGTATTAACCTTTTACACCATTTACATGAACATTTCAGGGCCTAGTAGTTTTGATTACCCAACTACATCTGATCATGCATGTGTATAGCATCCCACCTTTTTGTCACATAAACTTTCATTACATTATACAAATCTGAGGATCTTTAAGGTTTAGTGTCTTGGAAACCAAGAACTTAATACATGAAACAAAAAAAATTCTTCTTAAAAACTTGAAAGGCTTCTCCTTATGTTCATCCTAGGTTCATTACTGCATCTCATAACCTGGGGACATACATCAAAAGAAAGGGTGACCAGAAGGCCCAGTAAGGGAAACAAGCGGAGACATTTAACATGTGAACTTGAGATACATCAATAATGTCATGAAAAAGAACTTGAAGGCATGAGAAAGAAATCATGAGGCATATCATAATAAAAATAACGTTTTTCATAACTTGAAGATGTGGCTACAAAATTTAACAAAGACAATCATTTCCGTTTCACCAAGGTCCATCCCCAAGGTGTCAATAAAAATTACCAAGGTTATTCACCAAGGTATCAGTCTAAATGGTCAACTCTAGAGATTAAGTCTTTACCCAATGCATTAGAGCGCTATCATGGCACACCCTTAAATTTGTATTTATCATCATGTGAGACAAATATATCATCATCAATCATTTCATAAAAAACTCATATAGCATAAAATAAATGGGTTTCATTTCATAATCATAACGTTTTAAAAACTGCTTTAAAGACATGATCTTTATATCACTTTAAACCCACGGAAAGGGAAAGTGGGTCTCATGTATGTAAATCCCAGAATTTAAAATAGAAAATTTTGTTATATATGTGAATACTCCTTTAGATGAAATAGCTTTGAGTATTCACTAAATAGAATAAATTAATTTGAGAATAATAGAGAGACAATTTGAGACGGAAATTCTGCAGCATAACAGCTATGTTTTGGGGTTTTAGAAAACATTGAAAAGAGAGGGGACATGGGTCAAACAATCATAAATGACCCATAAAATAGTATAGGGACAGAATATGAAGGATATATGAACACAGTAATTAAATTTGAATGATATATCATATGAAATGAAGAACATGAAAGAAAGACAAAAATAAGATTTCTCTTATGAAAATTCGGCAGCCTAACAGCGTCACTTAAACATCAAAAAATGAATTGACAAGATCAAATAGGGTCTCTCATCATATGAACATAAAATATCAGTATGATAGATATATAGATAATACCCCAACATAATAAAAAGAAACTTGAAATACTTGACCTAAAAGTAGAACTTTGAAAAGGGAGAAAGGTGAATGAATCCAATAATAATTCGGCAGCCAAACAACACCACTTAAAACTTCAAAATACTGAATTGAAGAGATCAAATAAGGTCTCTCATCATATGAACATAAAATATCAGTATGATATATTTATAGATCATACCCGAACAAAATAAAAAGGAACTTGAAATACATGACATGAAATTAGAACTTTGAAAAATGAGAAAGGTGAACGAATCCCTTAAAAATTCGGTAGCCTAACAGCGCCACTTAAAACTTCAAAATACTAAATTGAAGAGATAAAATAGGGTATCTCATCATATGAACATAAAAGATCAGTATGATAGATTTATAGATCATACCCCAACATAAAAAGGAACTTTAAAGACTTGTCAAGAAAATAGAACTTGAAAATGAGAAGGGTGAAAGAATCCTTTACAAAAATTCGGCAGCCTAACGACGCCACTTAAACATTCATAAAACAAAATGATGAGAGTAAGAGAGTATCTCTCATCCTATGAGATTAAAAAGGTCAGTAGTATGAATATAAAATAACATCCCCAACATAAGAACATGGAGCTTAGAAGAAATGACATAAACGAGAGTACTTGAAATGAAAGGGAGAGGTAGGATCCCTTACCTTAAAACGTAACTCTTAAAACTCAATGGTTGGGACCTTGAGGGATTGGGGGAACCTTGTGAGGACTCTTTGGGAGGTAATGAGACCAGAGCTTCGTTGGGGAAGAGTTGGGAGTTGAATGGATGAGAGGATGGCTTGATATTTATAGGGAAAGTGAGGGGACAAGGCATTAATGGCCAAGGGACACCTCATTAGTGGTTTTGGAAAAACCATGGGCTTTCCATGGTATTTTCCCATGGTATTGGCCACTTGGTACACCTCATACCTTATCTTACTATTCATAAGTCGACCATATTTATTACATACTTGATACATCATTTAATGATGTCATTAAACACCCGTAACTTAAAAACTGTATTTTCACTATTCATCGAAAATTCAACTTTCTCAGAAAAATCCCAAAATTTCACCTTAACCAAATATCGATGCTCTGATTTCAAAAATGAACTCCATTTTATAAAAATAATTTTCTAAATATTTTTAATTTAATTTTTAAATAAATATACTGTTCACTGAAAATTCATTTTTTTCAGAAAAATCCCAAAAAATTACCTTAACATAATATCGATGCTCTGAGTTAAAAAATGAAATCCATTTTATAAAAATAATTTTCTAAATATTTTTAATTAAATTTTTAATTAAAAAACACTATTCACCTGAAAAAACTAATACTTAACTAATAATTTATGAAACCGTTATTTAACCATTTTATTGAATCACATTACTTAATCAAGGTGCCTAGATTATATTAATGCTTTATTTGAGTCAGATTAATAATCCATTTGGTCACATTACTAAACCTAAGCATAAAATGACTATTCATAATTTACTATTCATCAAAAATTAAGTTGATCTTATTAGACTCTAAATTTCGTACTGAACATAATTGTAGAAGACCATTTTTTGAAAATCTTAACACATTTTTAATTATTTAAGGTTTACATAAACATTTTTTTTTCAAATATCCTTTCTCTAAAATTCACCAAAAATATGCATACTATATTTATCCGGACATTTGAAAATTCATAAACTTCATCATAAGATGAAATCAAAATTTTTATTTAAAACAAAGGATTACACAAGGCAGTTACGGTCTCCTTACATAGCCCCTTATCACACCAGCATAGGACCTAAGTGTAAGGTGTGATAAGGTGAGAGAATCTGAGGGAGGCTCGGCCAACATCGCACGAGTAGTAATTTCTATCAGTTTGAACTTCTCGCGAAGGAGATTCTGTTCTAGCTTCACATGATGAAGTTCGGCTTGGGTTTGGTCCATAGCAAAGCCCAATGGTGCCACCTCCTTCCCAAGTTCTGTTAGATGGGCTTCGGTCGGTCCAAGACTACTGGGTGAGTCCATCAAATCTTCTTTCTATATTAATTAACCAAGATCACTTGTATTTAGATACAAAAGTCGCAACATTCAGTTTTCAACGGTCATACTGACTAACGATCATATAATAGTCAAAATCCAACAGTCTAATTTTAATTATACTCATGTTATCAAATGAAACAGTTTTGTTGAGTATGAAAAATAAAATAACACACAATTAGGAAATAAGATTTATTAAAAATTTCATGTCATTACAATCTTCCCCCCTTAAGAAATTACGTCCTCGCAATTTTTAAAATTGGGTTTTGAAATTTTATTGAAAGTCCCACATCGGAAAAAGAGTTAGTAACACTATTACTTTAAAATAAAGAAATGGAAGTACAAAGGCCACCAGAGTTAACCCATACTAGGATTCCATGTAGGAAAACATGGATATGGAAAAAAAACAAAGGGTCAAGTTTTGAGGGAGAGTAATAGAAAACATGATTAGGAGAAAGTTAGCAATAAGAAAATCACAAACTGATGATGTGTATAAACGGTCTTTGATTACCCAGTAGGAAACGTTAATAGAAAAAGTTTTTGTTTTACATTCCTTTTCATAGTTTTGAGGAATTCATTTTCTATATAGAATAAAAACATACAGAAATTTACCTACCTTCGAGTAGAGTTTCATCCTTTAATAAGTTTCCACCAAAACTAATCTTTTCTCCAAACGATGAGCATTCCAAACTACTTGGTCTTATCAAAGAACAAGAATCATCTTATAGAGAATCACATAATACACCAAAGATTAACTATATATTTCTTCTATCTTTAAACATTATCCCAATTAAAGAAAGGGTAAGATAAAACAACTCTTCCAAAATAAAGAACCCCAGAGGAAGGGAAACTACTTTAAATCTTCAAAGTTCCACGGTACTACCCAAAGATATCGTAGACCATTCCATAAATAACTGTCCTTAAAATTCCTCAATATAAACCAAACTAATATTGAAACCCAAATACAAGAAGGATTTGATAACATAGTTTTACAAGGTAAACTTTATCATTCATCTCCAAACAACATCAACCACTCCTAAAATATTATAACAAAACTAACTAACCTAAACATATTTACCCCAATATAGGTTAATCATTTCCATAAGTAACCTAAATTACTATAAGTTCACCTTAAATTCATCGATTCTTCAAAATATATGTCAACCTTTACTCCTCAAAGAAAATACCGTTGTAATCTATTTACCTCGATCAAATAGGGTTCCCAAAATAGTGAACGTCTTCCAAAATAATAATCATCTTTTAATCCCCTAATCATCTCTGTCATATTAATACGGAAATCGTCACATTTCCTATCACATTGGTTGTTGGGACATGTTCTTCCATTTCTCGCCCTTAACTAAGAAAAGAAAGTACAATTAGGGGCTTAAATACTTAGCCAATAATCATGAAAAGGAACTTAAAGCATATAATGATAACTTGAAGAAGAAAAGTATACCCTAACTTGTGATCCCCTAGGTTGAAAACTAGGTTATCCATGATCATATATTCTTATGTGAATCTTTATTTTATTTTATGTTTGTTCCTTTAATAATGGTTCATACTAAGCTTATGAATTTACCAAAGCATATCCCCTGGGAGTGTCGTAACCAAGAGTGCAGCAAGGCCCGTTGTCGTGTACCAGTTCCTGTTCGAGTCCGACTCAAAGCGGTGTTTTTGGGTTTTAACCCTATGTACATCTATGCTAGAGCCACCTCTACCAGCTCGTATCCAGACAAGGATGTATTTACTTGGCAACCCCTTACTCAATACTCACAAAAATACCAGGAATATTTCTTATATTTAAACATTTCTATAGGCTTCTTCCTAAATTTTTCATATCCTAATTTCTACAAATAACTAAACCATCATCTGATACCAACTATATCATCCCACCTTTTTGTCACATAAACTTTCATTACATTATACAAAACTGAGGATCTTTAAGGTTTAGTGTCTTGGAAACCAAGAACTTAATACATGAAACAAAAAAAATTGTTCTTAAACACTTGAAAGGCTTATCCTTATGTTCATCCTAGGTTAATTATTGAATCTCATAACCTGGGGATATACATCAAAAGAAAGGGTGAGTAGAAGGCCCAGTATGGGAAACAAGGGGAAACATTTAACATGTGAACTTTAGATACATCAACAATGTCATAGAAAAGAACTTGAAGGCATGAGAAAGAAATCATGAGGCATATCATAATAAAAATATTGTTTTTCATAACATGAAGATGTGGCTAAAACATTTAACAAAGACAATCATTTCCATTTCAACAAGGTCCATCCCCAAGGTGTCAACAAAAATTACCAAGGTTATTCACCAAGGTATCAGTCTAAATGGTCATCTCTAGAGATTAAGTCTTTACCCAATTCATTAGAGTGCTATTACGGCGCACCCTTAAATTTGTCTTTATAATCATGTGAGCCACATATATCATCATCAATAATTTCATAAACAACCCATATAGCATAAAATAAATGGGTTTCATTTCATAATCATAACGTTTTAAAAACTACTTTAAAGACATGATCTTTATGTCATATTAAACCCATGGAAAGGGAAAGCGGGTCTCATGTATGTAATTCCCAGAATTTAAAATAGAAACTTTTGTTATATATGTGAATACCCCTTTAGAAGAAATAGCTTTGAGTATTCACTAAAGAAAATAAATAAATTTGAGAATAAGAGAGAGACATTTTGAGACGGAAATTCTGCAGCATAACAGCTATGTTTCGGGGTTTTAGAAAACATTGAAATGAGAGGGGACATGGGTCAAACAATCATAAATGACCCATAAAACAGTATAAGGACAGAGTATTAAGGATATATGAACATGGTAATGAAATTTGAAAGATATACCATATAAAATGAAGAACATGAATAGAAGACAAAAATAAGATTTCTCTTATGACAATTCGGCAGCCTAACGACGTCACTTAAACTTCAAAAAATGAATTGACAAGATCAAATAGTGTCTCTCATCATATGAACATAAAAGATCAGTATGATAGATATAGAGATAATACCACAACATAATAAAAAGTAACTTGAAATACTTGACATGAAAGTAGAACGTTGAAAAAGGAGAAAGGTGAACGAATCCCTTAAAAATTCGGCAGCCTAACAGTGCCACTTAAAACTTCAAAATACTGAATTGAAGAGATAAAAAGGGTATCTCATCATATGAAAATAAAAGATTAGTATTATTTATTTAGAGATCATACCCCAAAAAAATAAAAAGGAACTTGAAATACTTGACATGAAAGTAGAACTTTGAAAAATGAGAAAGGTGAACGAATCCCTTAAAAATTCGGCAGCCTACTGGTGCCACTTAAAACTTAAAAATACTGAATTGAAGAGATCAAATAGGGCCTCTCATAATATTAACATAAGAGATAAGTATGATATATTTATAGATCATACCCCAACATAAAAAGGAACTTGAAAGACTTTTCAAGAATATAGAACTTGAAAATGAGAAGGGTGAAAAAATCCTTTACAAAAATTCGGCAGCCTAACGACGCCACTTAAACATTCATAAAACAAAATGATGAGAGTAAGAGAGTGTCTCTAATAATATGAAATTAAAAATGGAAGTAGGATTAATATAAAATAACATCGCCAACATAAGAACTTGGAGCTTAGAAGAAATGATATAAACGAGAGTACTTGAAATGAAAGAGAGAGGTAGGATCCCTTACCTTAAAATGTAACTCTTAAAACTCAATGGTTGGGACCTTGAAAGCTTGGGGGCACCTTGGGAGGACTACTTGGGAGGTAATGAGACCAGAGCTTCGTCGGGGAAGAGTTGGGAGTCGAATGGATGAGAGGATGGCTTGGTATTTATAGGGAAAGTGAGGGGGCAAGACATTAATGGCCAAGGGACACCTCATTAGTGGTTTTGGCAAAACCATGGGCTTGACCATGGTATTTGCCCATGTTATTGTCCACATGGGACACCTCATACCTTATCTTACTATTCATAAGTCGACCATATTGATTACATACTTAATACATCATTTAATGATGTCATTAAACTCCTGTAACTTAAAAACTGTATTTTTACTATTCATCGAAAATTCAACTTTCTCAGAAAAATCCCAAAATTTCACCTTAACCAAATATCGATGCTCTGATTTCAAAAATGAACTCCATTTTATAAAAATAATTTTCTAAATATTTTTAATTTAATTTTTAAATAAATACACTATTCATCGAAAATTCATTTTTTTTCAGAAAAATCCCCAAAAATTACCTTAACATAATATCGATGCTCTGAGTTCAAAAATGAAATCTATTTTATAAAAATAATTTTCTAAATATTTTTAATTAAATTTTTAATTAAAAAACACTATTCACCTAAAAAAACTAATACTTGACTAATAACTTATGAAACCGTTATTTAACCATTTTATTGAATCACATTACTTAATAAAGGTGCCAAGATTATATTAATGCTTTATTTAAGTGAGATTACTAATCCATTTGGTCACATTACTAATCCTAAGTATAAAATCACTATTCATAATTTACTATTCATCAAAAATTAATTTGATCTTATTAGACTATAAATTTCATGCTGAACATAATTATAGAAGACCATTTTTTGAAAATCATTAAACATTTTTAATTATTTAAGGTTTACATAAACATTTTTTTAAAATATCCTTTCTCTAAAATTCACCAAAAATTTGCATACTATATTTATCTAGACATTTGAAAATTCATAAACTTCATCATAAGAAGAAATAAAAATTTTTATTTAAAAAAAAGGATTACACAAGGTAGTTACGGTCTCCTTACATAACCCCTTATCACACCAGCATAGGACCTAAGTGTAAGGTGTGCTAAGGTGAGAGAATCTGAGGGAGGCTCGACCAACATCACACGAGTAGTAATTTCTATCAGTTTGAACTTCTTGCGAAGGCGATTCCGTTCTAGCTTCACACGAGGAAGTTCAGCTTGGGTTTGGTCCAGAGCAAAGCCCAGTGGTGATACCTCCTTCCCAAGTTCTGTTAGATGGGCTTTGATCGGTCCAAGACTACTGGGTGAGGCCATCGAATCTTATTTCTATATTAATTAACCAAGATCACTTGTATTTAGAGACAAAAGTTGCAACATTCAGTTTTCAACGGTCATACTGACTAACAGTCATATAATAGTCAAAACCCAACAGTCTCATTCTAATTATACTCATGTTCTCAAATGAAATAGTTTTATTGAGTATGAAAAATAAAATAACACACAAAATTAGGAAACAAGATTCATTCAAAATTTCGGGTCGTTACAATGTGTCCTACACCTCTTCCCATAATGGGTTTCATAGGGATCCATTTGGATGATCGAGTGAAAATTGTTTTTTTAAGAGAACTCGACTATAGGAAGATGTTGATCATATCCTCCTTTAAAGTCAATTAAGTATTCTCTCAACATGGACTAAATTTTCTGGATATTCCACTCAAATTAGACATCAATTTGAGGGTGATAATTCATGTTGAAGTTCACTTAGTGTTGAGATCATGATAATGACTTTTCCAAAACATGGAGGTAAATCTTGGATCTCGATCATATATAACTGATGGTGGTAATTCATATAGTCTTACCACTTACCAATGTATATATGTGCATATAGATCCAATGAGAATTCATCTCGTATCGCAATGATGTGTCTATTCTTTGTAATATTATCCACCAAAATCTTTATAGAATTATTCCTTCTTGATTTATTTAGAAGACTAGTAAAAAATTCCATGGTGTTTTTTCCCATTTCCATGTAGGTATGGGTAATTGTTGCACCACACCCTTGGATTTTTTCCTTTCTAATTTCGCTTGTTGACATACAAGACATCTTGATGAATATTCCATGATCTCCTTATTCAAATTTTCCCACCAATATTGTTCTCTGATATGTTGATACATCTTTGTGCTTCCTGGGTGAATGTAGAAGGTTGAGCTATGTGCATCATGAAAGAGATCCTTCTTTAATACAGGTTTTGGTGGTACACATAGTCTTGTCTGAAATCTTATAAAACCTTCATCGTTAACATTCAACTCCAAGGGTTTCCCTTTCCATACAGCTTCTAATTTCTTTTTAATTCCCAAATCAACTTTTTAAGCATCCTTTATCCTATCCAAAGGAGATGATTGAGAAATAATTTGTGAAAGGATTGATTATATTCCTTACTTTATGATTCACATGTCCATCCTTTCAAAATATAAGATGACCAGATCCCTATCAATTCTAATCAATGATAGAATTGCTAGACCCTTTCTGCTTAGAGTGTTTTTCACTTTATTCACTTTTGTAGGATTTTAGTGGATTGAACATTCATAGTCTTTGATCACCTATAACCATCTTCATTGGAATATATTCATCTCTTCTTGTGTGAATATATACTTGAGGATTTTTTTTATCCTTATATATTTCACACTTCTACCCAAATAGATTATTCCACAAAATTTTCTAAGTGAATATCACTAAAACCAACTTCAAATCATGCATTGGGTAGTTCTGCACATGAATATTCAATTGACTTGAAGCATATTCTATCACTTTTTCATTTTATATTAACATAAAACTCAATCCATATTTCAAATCATTGCTGAATACCATGAAACTTTCTCCACTTGATGGTAGTTTAAGAACTTGGGAAGTGATAATACTCATTTACAAATAGTTGAATATCTCTTAACATTCATCATTCCAAGAAAAATTTACTCCCTTCCAAGTTAGCTTGGTAAGAGTGTTTGACAATCAGAATAAATTTCTCACAAATCAGTGTTAATGCCTAGCTAACCTAAGGAAACTAAAGATATTTGTCACTGATTTTGGCCTCATCCATACTTTAATTGCTTCATCCTTTTAAGGGTCCACATATATCTAATTTCTTGTGATTATATGTACCAATAAAGACACTTACTTAAACTAAAACTCAAATTTTCTATACTTTAAAAAAAATATTCTCCTTTCAAAAGGTATTTAGCATAGTACTCAAATGATCCTCATGTTCCCCCTTAATTTTTGATTATATTAGAATATCATCTATAAATACTACAAAAAAAATTCCAAGGTAATCTCTAAAGACTCTAGTCATCAATTCCATTAATATTTCTGGAGAATTAGTGAGTTATAAAGGCATAACTATGAACTCATTATGCCTGTACCTTGTATGGAATGTAGTCTTGGGGATATCCTCCCTCTTCAACCTAACTTGGTAATATCTCAACTGCAGATCCAACATGGATAAGTAATGTTCTCCATGCAGTTGATCAAAAAATTAATCAATTAGAGGTAGTGGATACTTGTTATTTATCACGTTCTTGCTGAGATAATGATAATTGATGCAAAGGTGCGTTGACCCATCCTTCATCTTGATGAAGAGGACTGGTGTACCCCACGGTGAAAAAATTTGTCATATGAACCCTTTATCCAAATTCTCATATAGTAGTTTCTTCATCTCCTCTATTTCAAAAACATCCATTCTATATGGATACTTTAATGATTTTAATGCTCTAGGTATAAGATCGATTGAAAATTCGACCATTAGACTAAGAGGAAGACCGTGCAATTAATCGAGAAACACATAAGTGTATTCCTTCACAATGATCATGTCTTCAAGGGTGATCCTTTACTTAGAATCAATCATTTATGTTAGATATGGTTTCTTATAGGTAAACAATATCCATTTTTTGAGATGATGGTGTTAAATAAGATTCATAGTTTTTCCTTTCACTTGTATATAATTAGGGGTCGATTCACCATATAGAGAGTGATTTACTTACCATGGGAATTTATGTTGGCTCTATGCAAGGAAATACAATACATGCCAAATAGTGCATCAAATTATAACAAAGTATGAAAAGGATCACTGGGAAGTTCATCCCATAAATTGTGATAGGGGATGAGTTATATAAATGGGATGCAATAATTACACCATTTATTATGTTCACCAACATCTCTACTTCCATGATTTGTGGTGGTTGTTGAATAGTTCTACTAAAATTTCATGATATGAAAGAATGTGCAGAACCATAATAAAAAAAACTCTGTATATTATTCATGAATGAATAACCAGCGTAGCTATCAACACTTTATTTTTGGGATTCACTACAGTGGTAGTGATGGAGAAACCTCACCCTTGATGCCTTGGAGACTACTGGTTCTCTCTAAAAACCCTTGTCTTAGTTCATTGTTTGCAAAGTGCCATGGTTCCTTGAATTTGTAGCAATGAACAATGTGTTTAGGGTTGAACAGAGCATTCCTTTCCTCTATTGTAGTAATGGGTTTCTTTGGTTGGAAATCATTGGCTAGGTTCCCTTCCTTCCCATACCTAAATCATTTACACTTCCACTTTAGAAAATTTCTAGGGTGCTTCTTTATTCACCTTTGACAAGTAGGGTATTGGAATTTCTTGGCGCCGTTATATATCTCTATCAGACCGCCATAATTAAACTCCAATTTCTACTTCTTATCCCTACGATACTCTTGAGATTCACCGATCTCCATTTAGACATTAAGGTCATAACATACAATTTCCTCATACCTATCAAAGTCACATATCATTGAGGATTTTCGTAGACTAGGTTTTATCCCACCAAATAAGTAGTCAAATTTTTATTCAGAAGTAATTACAAAGCCGATGTTTTACAATGAAAGTCTTGTGAAATTTTCATCATATAACCCTATATATTCATCATCTCTTTTCATGAGAGTTATAAAATACCTTTCCATTTTAATATGGAGAGTGTGAGGAAAATATTTATCGAAAAACATTTTATGGAAGTATTTACACTTCATTTCTTTGACCTCTTCCCCATGATTCATATTTTTGATCAATTTCCACCACTGATCTGCTTCATCTTCCATATGATAAACACCCATCAGAACCTTCTCTTTATCATAACATTGATGGATGGAGAAGATATTTTCAATGGAGTTGATCCACTTTTCCATGATTAAGTGATCATATGACCCATTAAAAATCACATTTTCACATAAAGCTTTAAAATGTGGATTTTTCTCTATTATGGGGTTTTGGATGCTCTTACTAATCTAGGTTTCTATTCAGAACCCAATTCAGATAAGAGAGTATCATCATGAATTGCCTGATTCCCACTCCCATCTGATTGGGAATATCACTGGGGAAGTCATCACATTGCTCTTCAAATTGATTGTTTACCTGATTCCTTATATTTCCAGCCATTGACCAGAATAAAAGGAAAATTATAGATGATTATATTTAATCTTAAAACACATAAAGGGGGAATCTAAATACATTAAAGGGATACCATATAAATTACATGTATTTTTTTAACTTATGAATTTATAGACTTCAGTATATTACATCCACGATCTATTTCCTAACATATACTCTTATGGGAATATTTTTTTACTCCCCTAATAATGGTTCATAATGAGCTTATTAATTTACAATAGAATATACCCCATGAGTGTAAAACTAGGTGTGTAGTAAGGCATGTTGTCATGTACCAGGTTACCGCATGTCAGGATAGGGACACCTTGTCAGAGTTTCTATCCCTATAAACATTTGTTCCAGAACCATATCCACCTATAATATCTAGATAGGGTTGTATTTTCTTGATAAATGAATTAATATATACTTACCAAAATATTAGGTATATTTTCTTATACTTTGTATTATCCCAAAGACATTTCTTAGAGTTATATAATACTAATCCCAAAAATAACTAAAATTTTCCTCAGATACCAACTATAACAAATCTTCCCTTTATTACAAATTAACACATGATTTATTACATATAATTATACTTAATTCAACTTGAAATATTGATAAGTATAGTGTTTTTGGGAATTAGGTACATTGCATTACAACTTAAAACAGGGAAAACAATATCTTTATTGAAAACTTATTTAACATGATCGCACTTAAAACTACATAGAATAACCTATAGAAATACATAAGAAATGGATTATTTATAAAGACCATTAAGGGAATAAACATATAATAAGGTAAAAAATATTATAAAATAGGCATATCAAGGGGAATAAAAAGAGTAGCAATCATAAATGTGAATGATAATACATGATATAGCAAGATAACATAATGGATTCATGGGAAATGTGGAAACAACTTAAAAAACTACATCATAGGTCAAGGATAACGTCTAAGATATCATAAAGGAAAAAAGTTCCATAAAGGAATGAAGTGCACTCCCTATTATAAAATGATATATGCTGATACTAAACATTACCCAATGCATTGGATTGATATATAATTCAATGTGCACCCATCATTTTCATTTTAATCTCATGCTTAAGTGTGCCACATAGATCATAAAACATGGATTCATTCATCATAATATTTTATTCCATTAACATAGATTGTGGAATAAATATATGTCAATCTCCAATAAGAATGAGTATAAGTTCATAAATGTGGACACCCCTAATAGAAATTGGGTTTGGTTTTCACTATATAACTTTTTTAGCATGGATTCTCATCGTAAAATTTAGACAGCATAATGGAGAAGTGTAAATATTAATGGAAGGAATTAATGAGAGATAAATAGGTCTCTCATCATTTTTAAATCATAAGGACAATATGGGGAAGGTAAAAAATGTACCCCGTCATTTGGAATTGAAAATTAAAAGGGAATAACATGAATAATATTCTTTAATAAAGGGGATAAAGATAGGTTTCCTTTTGAAATTTCAACAACCTAATGATGTCACTTAAAAATTCATAAAATGGGTTGATGAGAGAGAAAGAGGACTCTCATAATTTGGACATAAAATGGGCTATAATAGTGGAATGTAAAAATATATCCCAATATTATTAAATGGAGAATAAATGGAATACCATAATAAAGGAAATTGAATAAATAAGAGAAATGAAAGTACCCCTACTTGAGTGTGTGACTCCAAAAGCATGAAAATGAGCCTATTGAGATTTTTGGGTACCTTAGGAGGATTCTAGAGAGTGGAGGAAAGATTAAGGATGTTCTATAAGGATTTTATGTGAATATAAATTGTTTCTTGTGTGGGTTTATATAGGAAAATAGATATATATCTTTAATATTTAGGTTTTGGAATCTAAAAAATAAAATCACTAGAACATATTCATTATTCAGCAGTGGTTTACTAAAATACCACAAAAAATAACTTATTTCACTTAGATTTTTTTTATGAAACATGGATAATTATTTTTATAAAAAACACATCTTTTCCCCATTCCCCACCATTCTCCCTCCATCGACCCTTGTCCCCCGAGCTCTCCATACCCACTGACCATGAACCCTAGCATGATGATGCTCTCGATCCCTCCACTAAATCCCATATTCTCCCCTGAGCTCTGCTCCACCCTCAACCCCGAACCCTAGCACCACCCCCCTCACAAGCGCTCCCAATCCCTCCACCATACCCCACCTTGACCTTAAACCCTAGCACTACCCCCTCACCGGCCCTCCTGAGCCCTACGCCTCACCCCACTCTTCACCCCCAAGATCCCCTTCACCCTTGAACCCAAAACCTAGCACCATCATGATTCCCCCCTCATCGGTGATGAAGAATCTCCTGATCCCTCTAATCCCATGCCCCTTGAGACCTTGTCAGTGTTGTAGTTATATCCCCTTGACCTATCTCCCCAACCATTTTTGTCGCCCAAGTCATCATCTTTTCCTGAGCCCTCTCACTTTAATTACCTTCGCCCAAGCCCATGCTGGAGGTAAGGTAATATAGGTTTGATTATTCTCTTTATCGAGAATATGACATTGTTGTATGTGTTTTTTTATTTCCTATAATTAACATTCCATTTCATGCTTAATGATTTCTATTTTTATCAAATTATGTCTATATGTGACAACCATGGTGTTTTATAAGTGTTTTATATGGATTCCATAATTTTCATAAAGGGAACTATAATAATTTTATAATTTATAAAGTGATTTTTAATGGCCAATAGTTTGAGAATATTTTTTTATGGTTTTTAAATTAATTCGTGATAATAAAATAAATTAGACCTTTTTGGGTCCTAGAATGGGTAAAATGCGGTTTTCAATGAATACATGGGTGTTATGTATTTTTAAATGGTTTTAATGAAAAAAATTAATTATTTTAATGATTTCATTTCTGGTTTTATATGGATTTTTAAAGAGTTTATTTTAAAATTGGGATTCTAAAAAGTGGAAAATGATTTTCATTTCAATTATATTTAGCAAAGTCATGTTTTACACTTTATAAATGAGATATTCGTGATGTGTGTGTGACTCACAGTTATTCATCTTGTTTAAATTATACTTTATATGTATTTCAGCCCCCAAAAAATATGTTATATATTATTTATGATATGGATGATTTGAAAGGTGTTATTTCATCTGAGAGAATTACAAGAGAGATGAGATTTTTAAAGATGCTTCTTATCAACTATCTTGATCATATGATTCATTTATTTTCTCACTTATGGCTGTAGATTTCATTGGAACCCAAAGCTAAGACCACTAGTGTGAAACATGAGGTCATATCCACATCGAAACATCCATTAGTGAAATAATCAGAACCCCCCAAATAAGGAGATGTGACCCGATAACCGGTATAAAAAATACTAGAGCTACAAACATACAATGTTGTCTATGTAGTGTGTGATCAAGGAATTCCCAATAGTATTTCAACAAATAGTTTTTGAAATTTATTTTTTATAATACATTTCACAAACACTTTGTTGTACACCATCTAGAAAATTGGTTTTTATATGATAAAGTATAAGGAAAACAAATATTATACTTTCCCCATTATAAAATTAACCACCCCTTTACATAACAATGGGGTAAAAACCTTTTTGAAAAAATAACATTAGCGCTTTAATCATTGAAAATATTGATTTTGAACTTATTAAGGTAACAAAATATCTATGATTTCCTTTAAAACTATTATATCAAATCCCATTTTCATAAATAAAAAGTTGAACCACCACTATGTAAGGTGTTAGTTTACATCATAGTGGTATATAACCAAAATAATTTATATAAAATATTTTTGAGGTTGGAAATGATTTTTTTGTTTTTAAATAATTATATAGCGGTAGATATATTTGAAGTAAGATTTTATGTTTGGACTATTTTACGAAACACTAGTGTAAGTTTTCATTCCATTTTAATAGACCTTTAATAGAGACTATTATTCTTCATAATAAATGGTATTGATGGTGTCATGGTTTTTACCGAGGATGGAATATCTTTAACCACTGTGAAGATCAAGTGAAAATGATAGTTGGTAGGATCTGTAAAGGGTGTGAGGGATTTTTAGGGTAATAAAAATTATAATGAAAAGTGATATGGTTTTTAAATGATTTGTTTAAATTGATAAATTTTCATTATAACATGGGTATAATTTTTAAATGTAATTTTTTTAAATGGTTTATTTTTAACCCCTTATTCAATCCCAATTCCCTATCAATCATAAAACAAATTATAAAATCATTAAGGATTATTTTTTTCATAAATGGTATGAATTTTTTTTTAATTTATATATAATTCATATCTATTTCCAATTTATATGTTGGAATAAACATATCACTCATCGAGGGTATCATTTCTTAAAATGAATATTGTAAAGGCATTATGAGTTTTTAGTTAGGAATATTTGGATCAAGGTGTGATTTTTTCCATAAATAATTTTTCTAAGGTATGTTTTACTAGAAAATAAACCCAATATTAAAATAAAATTTTGATTATTATTGTTTTTTACAACCAATTACCATATTTCTCAATTATGGGAATCTACTCACTAGCCAAAAATCCTTTATATTCCCACCGATTATCTATTCATTCAAAGAATTGACATTTTAATTAAAGCTTAAATCTATTTAACTCCTACTAATTTCACTTTAATAGATTTTACCATTATCTCTTTTATTACATAGTAATACTTATGTGTTTTAATTTATTTTAATAATGTGTAGTCACATTGTGATATATATGGATTAAATATGGATCACATTACTGAGGAATACAAATCTGTATACTAAGGGTTTGGAGGAGGTTTTATATTTTTAAATTTCCAATCGATCCTTTGATGGGAGAATAATAATTCCATGTCTTAAATGTAAATTTAGAATATGTTTGAATACAGATAAATTTTATAAACACTTTATATTGAATTAATTACCTTCTCAATATTTGTGATGGATTTGGTAAAGAGAATCAAACATTAGAGAAAGTTTGAGAATTGAAGTTAATCGATAGAATGAGCTGCCAATTTTTTTTAAAATGGAAAATGAAATGAAAACCCTTATAAATGATAAATTCTACATTGCAAGACACCAAAATCAACATCAAAACATATTAGAATAACTAGTTGAGGGTGATACAAATGGAAACTTAACAAGTGATGCTTTTGAGAATATAGGACAACCAAATCAAGATTGTAACATATCATTGGATCCTCCTCTTGATTCTATGGAGAATAAGGTAAGAGAAAACTTCATTGAGAAGAAAAATTTATTTCATGGTTTAGTTGATGATGGAAATCAAGAGCTTTAGAGTATATTTTTGAAACATTCAAAACCTTCTTTTCTAGTAAAGTTGAACCATATAACATGCCTATGTGGAATTACAAATAAGGTTATGTCCATGATATTGGAATTTTTTTTTCATGCATTTACTAAAGGAATGATCCATGAGACTTTTTATGATATGAAAAAAAATTAACAAGCTTGGTCTCAATTATAAAAAAATACATGCATGTCCCAATTATTGTACTCTTTTTTGGGGAGAGGATTCAATAAGACAAGATTGAAAGAAATGTTCTTCTTCTAGGTGAAATTCAATGGGCGATTTTGGATGTCTGAATAAACATAATACTATAAAGAATAATAAAGGGAACAAACCTACAAAGGTTTTGTGTTACTTTCCTTTAAAGACCCTATTAAAAATATTATTCACGTCATCGAAAACTACCGATCACAAGAAGTGGAATTATATATATAATGATAATGATGGGTTATTGTGACATCCAAGAGATTCAAAATCATGGAAGACATTTGATTCATTACATCTAGATTTATCATTTGATCCTAGTAATGTTCGATTGGGTTTGGCTGCTGTTGGATTCAACCCATTTGATACTTTAGCACATGTTATATCATTTGGATGGTTGTTTTGATCCCTTATAATCTTCCTC
This sequence comes from Viscum album, assembly GCA_963277665.1. Lineage (NCBI taxonomy): Eukaryota > Viridiplantae > Streptophyta > Magnoliopsida > Santalales > Viscaceae > Viscum > Viscum album. The sequence goes on along the minus strand of OY728126.1, from coordinate 825,074,507 downwards.
TATGGATGTGTATGAAAAAAAATTATTTTATCATTTTAATGTTTTTTACTAAAAAAATATGCATGAAAATGATATTGATGTATAATTGCAACATTTAATTGAAGAATTAAAGGGGTTATCGAGCAACGGTGCTAAGACATATGATGCACATTCTAGAACAATGTTGAAAATGAAAGTTTCTCTAATGTGGACCATTAGTGACTTCCCTAGACTTGAGAATTTAGCTTGTTGGAACACTTACATGGTTTTGAATTTTCATATTTGTAACTTTGATTTTTATCCCGAATGACCACCTCATAGTAAAAAATGATGCTTCTTATGTCATCAAATATTTCTTGATGCATATCATATATTTTTATTGAACAAGTCAAAATTTAACAGTTCCATTTATTATAGACAACCTCTAAATTTTTTGATAGTTTATGAAATATTGGCACAACTTAGAAATGTTGAAATAGAATTTGGTAAGGTAAATCATTTGAATGAATGTTGGAAATGAGTTTTAAGTGCATCATTAAGTGAAATTGGAGCACAGTAATGGAATAGAAAAGTATATTCTTCAAAATTCCATATTGGGAATTTAATTTTTTCAGAATAATATTGATGTTATGAATATTGAATAGAATGTTTGTGGAAATTTTATCTTCACAGTTATTAATGAGCATGGAAAATCAAAGGAACATATCAATGCTCAAAAGGACTTACAAACAACAGACATAAAGCATGATCTCTAGCTAGATGAGAATGGAAAGTATGCTCCAAAAAAATTTAAAATGAAAAATATGGATAAAGATATATTCCTTTGAATTTTAAAACATGTGAAGGTATTTGATAGGTTTTTAAGTAACATATCAAGGTGTGTTGACTTAAAGAATCATAGTTTACAAGGATTTAAAAGGCATTATTCACATATTTTGATACAATAGTTACTACCATTTGAATTTCATATATTATTACCTGAAAAGGTTACTGTTGTTGTACTCCATTTTTTCACATTCTTCAAAAAAAAATTTGTGAAAACCCTATAATCATTTGAAATTGAAAACCTTCAAGAGATATTTCTATTGAAATATTGTGTAATGGATATGATCTTTCACCCCTTATTTTTTTCTGTCATTATAAATTTAACTATTTATTTTCTCAAGGTAACTAAATTAGGATGCCCTGTACATTATTGATAGATATATCTGATTGAGAGGTACTTCATTTATATGTTTTTAATTTAAGTAAACAATTCTTTTCACTTCTTTAAATATACTATTATGTTTTTTATTTTATTTCATAGATATCTTGGAAACTTGAAATCATACATGAAAAATAATGATCAACCTGAAGGCTCTATTTCTGAAGGCTATTTGGTTAAGAAATGTCTTAACCTTTGTTCTATATAAATGGATGATATTGATACAATATTCAACCGAGATAGACATGTTTATGACACATATACTAAATCTTAACTACATGGGAAATCTAAAATATTTCATGCTTCTGGCTAATCAGTTAGGAGAATCTCAAATTTTAAACTGAGAGAAACAGAATTATTACAGTCACATAGATATATGATTATGAATAGTGAAATTTTATATCCTTTTATTGAAGAGTTCAGGATACATCCAAAGTGACGAATTAGAGGCCAAATAGGAAATAAGAAAGATATGAAAAATCTTTTAATAAAGAACTTGTATAATGCTTTGCACGATGTGTAAGCTCATAAATATTTTAATCAATCTAGATATTAGGTTGACATATATATATTTTAAATATAATAATGTATATTACTCTTTTTAGATCATGAATACTGATACTCAAGCTGAGTTTTTAGAAGATTTGACGTTGCTTCCTCGAGGTCCTCTAAAAAAGTACATAATGTTTGATGATTATAATGTGAATGGATTTAAATTTTATATACATGATCTGGAAAAGGGTTTGAAGACACCTAATAGTGGTATATTTACTTTTTCCAAATTGAGATACTATGGAAAGTTGACTAATATTATTTAATTAAACTACCATAGGAATTTTTTAGTTATTTTATTCAAATTCAATTGGGTCAATATTATCAAGGGTGTTAAAATAGATTCCATGAAATTTACTTCTATGAAGTTCTCTCACTTGATGGATTTCAGTGAGTATGGATTACATTATTTTTATATCTTATCATAATAAGAGAAAAAGGTATATTATGTGAAAGTTGTTTTTGATGAAGGGTGGAGTGTAATTACTCACGTAAAATAAAGAAACTTTTATGATATGGTTGACAAAGTGGAATATTTTACCTCTAAAATTGAATCCCATAAACTATAAGAAGAAAACTTATTTTTCCATCATGATAATGAAAATATTAGTCTTAAAAGGGTGGATGAAGTAGATGAAGTAATGATGGAGTGGGAAAATGACATAATTGAAGGACCAAATGATATTATGTGTCATCATCCATTAATTTATCAACCACTTATGTTATTAGTGTAGTAATTAATTATCATAACTATGTATATATTTTTTCAATATTGTGCATCTATTACCATTTATAATTTTTATTTATACATGTTTTTTTGAAATATATGTTTTGAAGTTAATTTTATTGGATTAAATGACATGAATTCCAAAGAGAAAGCATTTTGATGATTTCAGTTGACTCTCAATCGATGTTCCCTCAACCATACCAAAAAATGATGATATATTAGTCTCCCTCCAAATATCATCTGAGACACCCTCTTCTTGTCCCCTACACCATCTCTCACACCCTCCATTCTGTCATCTTCTAGCACACCCTCTGCCAGTTTCCCATCAGCAGCTCAACCAACACCTCCTCATTCCATAGCCTTAGAAGCAAGGGAGAAGGTCTTAACTCTTGTTTCATAATATGGATATTGGAGGTTGATAGTTATAAGAAATTTTTTTAACATGAATAAATTTATTTCACCTTTTTACACTAATAACTATTTTTTAACAAAATATGGAAATCAATGATACTACGGAGAGAAATATGAAAAGTTCAATTGTTTGGAATCTGAATAGACTAAAGACAGTTGTCCCATTTGACTTCTATGTGGTCCCTATGGATGACTCCGTAAGATTATTTGGCCAGATTCAAGGCTAGTTGGTGGCAGAATCGGTTATCATTCCAATTATGTATGCTAACTAGAGGCATATGCCTCTATATTGGAAAAAAGAAGTTTTCTATTCAAAGATAAAGTAATTTTAATACATTATGGTGTAATTTAATGTCATTATGTTACTAAATTATAATATTTTAAAAACTAATATCTTTGTATAGATGTTTTTCTACTTTCCCAAAGCTAATATTTTAGCAAGAAAACGGTCATTAAAAATTTTGGGTAAGAAATAGAAGGATTTTAAATTGATATTATGGAATGAATTCAAAAATAATTCATTGAGAACCCATCAACTATATGATAAGGTACCCAATGGGGTACCTAGAGATCAATGGAAAGTTTTTATTGATAGTCATCGTCACGAGAAGAACGTGGTATTTAAATATATATTATTATAGTAATCTCATTTTACATTTATACATGCATATGAAAATGAGATTACATATAAGACATTACTATTAAATTATATGTTATTTATTTTAGGATGTTTCAAAGAATAATGCATCGATTTGAGCTAAGAAAATCACCCCTCACACTACCGGGTTAACGAGTTTTTTCAGAAACCCATTGACTATGGTAATATTTTAATTTGTTAAAATATTAATAAGACAATATTAACTATTTCATATATAAAATTATTGATTTATATTTGTTTAATTCAGTCATAGAATTTAGGTCAACAAGTCTCCTAAACAGAAATGTGGTTGGAAGTTCATAAAAAATCTGACGGGTGTTATGTTAATGTGTCTACCAAAAAAGTTGGGGTATGAATTTATTCTTCATTATAATAAATTCTCTTAATTTTTCACAATGTTAATATATATTTCTTCACATATATCTAATATTTTATTTATAGGTAAAAATTAAAGAACGGTGTGTTTTTAATCCCACGTAGTCCTTTTCAGTCTCCTAGGATAACCTAGTTGGTAAAGTCCATGGGAAGAAGTATGTTGTTCGAGTGCATAGGATGGGTCTGGGACCATTACCATATGAGGTATGTGGTATTTCATCAAGTATTCCAGCTACATCTAATCTTTATTTTAGTCACTCCCTACCACAAGATACTCAGAGATAGTTTGTTTCTATGCAAAGAAAAATTCAAGAATAGGGGGATTAGATATCCATATTGTAGAAAGTGTTGATTGTTTAATATAATAAGATGAATGGATCCATCCAAAATAATATTTCATCGATGAATGGTGGTGAGGGGGTAGATCACACAACTTTAAATTCATTTAGTTCACAAAATTTAAATTGTTTTATGTTCAAATATAAATATACAACATTGTTTAATTTTCTATATAATTATCTTGTAGGTGATGAAAAAAATAAGTGTAGATGGAGATGGAGAGGGTGATGAATATATTTCATCATTGGGTAATGATTATTGGTCTCTTTTATCTCTTTGATCTATATGGAATTAGAGGGTTTTTCATTTATCATTTATGGCATAGATTATTTACATGTCATTTTCATGATTTCCCATGTTTGATTATCTGATCACCATGATTATGATCATGGTTGGTTATTTAAAGAGGCTGGAACCTTTTATGTCATGTTTTTTGGGAATGTGTAAATATTATCTATGCCTTTGTATAAAATGTTTTTTCATTGTTTGTTTTTTTTTCTAGGGTTGTTCTGGGCCGCATATTTTATATCTATTTTTTAAATAGTTATTTAGAGGCGATTTAAAATGCCACTAAATCCTCTGCATTTTTTGGCTCAAAATCCACCCCTAAATATATGTTTTGTGAAACTTACTATAAACCACTGCTAAATGAAATTAACCACCATGGGCTGTAGGCAGACACCAACTTTAGCGGTGGTTTTTTGAAACCATCGTAGAATCATTTGGCGGTCATTTAAACCGCCACAAATAGGAAATTTTCTTCTACTGAATATTCTGAATCACAAACCTTATCATGGGTTTTCCCCATGGTTTCTACCAAAGGGGAGTGTTTTTAATTATTTTATTAAGTAATGAGTTGAACTTATTAAAATAAATCCAATATTATGTGGAGGTTAGTCACACTTTTAAAGAAATGAATTTATAACTCTATAATATATAAATGGTTTTGGAGGATTCATAAAGGATTAATAAAGATAATAAAAGAAGAATTAAATCATATTATTTTAAATGTAAAACATATATTTGGATGAATATACCCATTTTAGTATTTATTACATCATTTTTTGGTCATTTTGATGTTATAAAACACACCATACATTTATATAGTATTTAATTTTTACCCAAAATTTTGACTATCTCATATAATTATGAAAAATTAACCATTGAATAATTTTGATTTTTTGATTCCAAAAAATAATATTCAATTTATATAAATATTTTTTAAAATATTTTCATTACACTTTAAAAATATAACAAACATTTATTGAAAATGATAGGGTTTTGCCAATAATAGTTTTTGAACCGTAATAAAACATTACATTTGACTTCCTAAAAAGTATATAATCATTTTTATTTAATAAAAATAATTTCATAATAATATTTAAGTAAATATTATTTATTTCAAAAATACATCAATTTTTCAAAATGAATTCCTTCATTGAATTGAATAATACCCAAAAATATTTTTCATGTTTTATAGTATCAGAATAAATATATTCATTATTATTTACAAAAAAATGTACGTAATAAATTTTCTAGGTCCTTGATACATATACCTTTAATAAATCAGTGTATGCACTGAGAGTGAGGTATGTGACGATGAAAATTTCATGGGTTCATTCAGAAAACATGGTTTGGGTCATGATCTCGATGGTATTAAACTTATCTTATAAATGTTTTCACTCATGATTAAGTTATTGGATCTCAGATTGGGATTGGTCATGGGAAAATCCTAAAGATTTTATCTCCCTCAGAATATCTGATAAATGGGATTAATAGTATAAAATACTACTGGATGAGGCCATAATTTTCTTTATCTGACTCAATTAGATTTGTTAAATCCCTATATTTATACTAATCATGTTATCTTTGTTTAACAGATATATTATCAACAGTAAATATTTTTAACGGCCTTTTGAAACAAATTGGATATAATAAAAATAAATAAGTGCAGGTGTTTTCTATAACCATATTATATAATAAAACATTAAATCATAATGTAATTTTTTTATAATAATTAGAGTCATTACATGCCATCAAATTCATTTAATTAAATCTTTCCCCCACTATCCTTTTTAAGGATTTTCTCCCTCACAAGGAATATGTCATATCTAGTCACTATTAACTTCTTAACTGAGGGTTCATATGGATAATACAACATTAATTCCCTAGGATATAAAATAAATATACACCTTATTCCCAAAGGTATTAATTTTTTCCATAAGTTTATTTAACAAATACCTCACAACCTCATGCACTAGTATACTATAACACTGATTTCCTCCCACAGCTAAACTCAAATGTAATTCTATTTTCCACCAAAGTTGGAACCCAGTTTAATATTTTATTTAGTCTAAAATTTATATATCTAAAAGGATAATGGAAGATCATCATGACTCATCATAAACCTCATGATGTCCAATAAGGTTTTGGTCCCTCTATCACTAAAACTATTCCACTACCGTGTATAAGGAGAAGTGAGTTGGGATAAAATAAAACACTCACGTAAAATTCCACTAATTTCTTGGTTAATATATTCTTCACCTTAATTAGATTAATTCTTATTTATCGTCTCATAAAGTTGAATATCTACTTCATTATTTATCTCGTTAAATTTCTTAATGGATTCATACTTATAACTCATTAAGTAGACACTTCCATGTCTACTAAATTCGTTAGTAAAAAAATTGAATATTATAATCCACATATACCTTCTATTGGAAAAAGTCTAAATGAATCTGTGTGCACCAATTAAAGAATCATTGTGACCCTTTCACCTTATCCACCCAAATTTGATTAGATCGTCTTTACTTATTAAAAAGTGTGACATCTATAAAGTGAATTTAGTTTAAAAGAATCAAAATATCCATCTTAACATACCTTTTTCTAGAAATTATCATTTACATGAATAATTATATGATTACATAACTAGGTGTGATATGATTCATACCAAATTGATTTCTAATACTTTGTTTTCACATTCTAATACAAAAAGACTATTATTACGGTGTTACATACCATAACAAATGATGTATTTGCAATGGTAGAAAATTTTATATCCAAATTTAAAAATAAAACCATCCATGTAAAGGTAGGATACATAAATAATTCTTTTTTAGTTCTAGGAACATAATAACAATTCTTTAAAATCAAGATCAATGTCATTAGAAACATACAGTGATAATATCTAATAGATAGCATATCCTACATTACCCCATTAATATCTCAAAGATCCATATCTCCTATGGAAACCTTCATGAATCAATTTGGTTCTTGAATTTTAATACATATGTGAGTACTATAGGTATTATATAATATCAAACTTTTAGATATATAAACATTTCACTAAATAATTAATTCACATAAAGCTTCCTTGTTCCTATTAACTATGGAATGGTTATTTTTTGAGTGTCCTAAATTTCCACAGGAAAAAACAAACTACATCTTGCTTCTTTTCTTATTTATGGATCTTACCTTTCTCGAAAGGATAGTTCTCAAAATCCTTGGAATTATATTTAATTTTAGGTCCCTTTTCCTTTCCCTTTCTCTTATTCATCATAAGGTTCATAGGTTTTTCATATCTCATGTTCTTATCTACTTGGAAAACTGAGGTAAGAAATTCAAGGATAGAATTATCACTATTGATCATATTAAAATTAACAATAAAACTGAATATTATATATGGGGCGAGGAATGTATAAGTTTAGTGAACGAATCAATAGAGATCTTAAAGCTTAAGATATCTAAGCACTCAATGTATCAAATCAACTAGACTGCATGAGGCCTAGCTAGAAAAATAGCACCAATATTGCGAGTGAATAGTATGTTGGAGACATAATACACCTCTTATCTATCCTTAGATTGATATATATAACTGAAGTAAGAAATCATGCAATAAAAATTCATTTCCTCATGTAGTTTCTAAAGAAAATTGGAAATGAATGATAACATGAAACACTGGGCCTCTAGCGCCTCATCTTGGGGTCTCAAGTAGAGAGAGATACCTACATCACTATACTCCTTAGAATACTCATTTAGAACTGGGGACTCTATAAGGACCCAGCCTCTGAGTGCTTGGATCTGGTGCCCATGAGACACGATGTACCACAATAATTACATTAAATTTACATTCATCACATCATGTCTCATGCTACAGAGGATCATGAGGTTCAGGTTCTGGGAAACCAGTTGCATTCGGAAACTTCATTGAAGTCATGACTGTTACTTGAAAAATTTTCATTCAAAATGTAGGGTGAGTATTAAAATACTCAGTAAGGGGTTTTGAAAATACTTAATACAACTTTTGAAAAATTCCTTTGAAAATAATTTCACATACATCAAAATTATTCTTTTAAAGAAAACATCATGACATTTCAAAGGTCGCTATAAAACAATTAAAGCATTTCATACACAAGTATTTTAACATTTAAATGAAATAAAATAGATGAAAAAAGTAAGCATGTTTGTATAAAAGTGCATGAATTCTAAGAAGTAAAGTAGGCATAACATGCGAGTTATGCATGTACTGCTAAGCGTGAACATTATCAGAGTTGCGCATAAATAATTTCACTACAACTTATAAAAATGAACATTATGACATGATTAATTTAATGATAACATTTTCATTAAAATTCTGGAAAGGTAAACTGATCATGCATCATCATTGTCTCATCGTATTCCATGTGCACTTTAATCTCATACTCATAAGTAATGGTTCAATAACCAAGGATATTTCGCTAGTAGAAATAATCACTTGGTTGGTCATATAATGAAACATAATGAGGAAATGTATAATGTCAGACTCATGTCTGAATGCCAAGGCCTTGTTCCATGACCTAAGGGTAAAAACCCAATCTGAATGTCTCGAGAACTATCGATGCATCGAGGAGCTTACTTTTACCGGTCTCCAACCCGAAGGGATTATCTAAACCAATCCCCAACCTGGAGGGGTTTCTTTTAACCGGACCCCAACCCGGTAGTCCAATACATTCCTCATATGTCAATAAGGTCTGATATTCAAGGTGTCCCATGCCACTTTGAATATTTAATTTCCAATTGATATTACCCAAAAATACTACAGTGTTTTTCTGAAATCATTAGGCAAGCTTATGAAAACAAAATAACTAATTCTGAGACTCCTCGACTAATTATAGGCCATGATGGATCCACGACCAATCCCTTAATATCTACCACACTCGAGAGTCGGTTTTTCTGAAAACGTTTTTAAGCATGCATTAAATATGTATACATTTGCACTAGATTTTCATGTATTAAAACTTGTAAACAACATTTGATACATAAGTAATGCATATACATATTCACACGTATATATATATATATATACATTGCACATAAGATAACACATAATGAAGGATTATTAGGGTTTTCCACATAAAATGATGGCTTCTTAATTAAAGAACCCTATCCATGGAAATTAATTCTTACTAAAAATACATGACATTAATTACTATGATAAAAGTCTCAATGAACATGAAATTACATTCATACATAACTTGATTTATCAAAAAAATTCACGGCTTCTAGTAAAGGACCATATGGACATGTTACTTTAAATCATTTTTAACCTAATCTCACGACTTCAAAACATCTGAAGTTAATATAATTAAAACATTTTAAATTAATGTATGTCTGACATAAATACATTTTGATTTAGAAAACTCCAAAATTAATATTTATTAAATAACCTTTAAGTATTGGTTGCATTTAAAATACTAATCCTAAATATCAATACTTGAAATTAGGGTTTAAAAAACTTTATGGTATATATATATATATAACCATATATACGTAAGGTGTATATATAGGTTCTCATAATTAAACCGTGTTTATTAATTTATTAAAGTAATATATACTTTAAAATATATTTAATACATCATTATAACTTGATTGGAAGCCAAACCATGTTAGGTATATAACTTGTGTGACCGAATGTATATTCATATGTTAAAATTATTAGGGTTTCACATACAAAATATAAATCCGATTGAATTCAAAATATATTTCACATCTAACCCATTATTTAAAGATTGGAATTCACCCTTAAAAAAATAATAAATAGATTTTTAATTAATTACCCATGTATATCCGAATATAAGTGTATAAATATATATAAAAATTGGGGTCTTGTATAATAATTATAAATCCAATTGAACACAAAACATAATTTTCATCAAAGACACTATTGGAGGGTTGGAAATTATCTTTTAAATTTTATAAAATGGATTTAGATTGAAACGTATGTATACTTGTACATACCAGAATACATAGATTATATATATATATATATTCAGTTTTACAAAATCCATGTTAATGAACCTTTAAATTATTCAAAACTTGAAAATCATTAAATGACACATCTCTATTTTGAGAAGCTTTCAAACATAAAGGATTTGAAATGAATATATATATATATATATATATTTACAGACTGCATTAACATAATATATATATATATATATTAGTGGTTTTGTAAAATAAAACTAATTGAAAATAATCTCTTACCTAGATAGAGGGGGAAGAAGAAACAATGCTTATACTGAGTATATATATTTATATATATACACATACTATATAAACAAATATACACAGTGGGTGTCTATCAAACATTGCATCACAGAAACAAATGGATAAATCCCCTTACATAGTTTATGTATAAACCAATACCCATTTTAAAAACCTTAAAATGAGAGAGAGAGAGAAAGATATATATATATATGTATATGTTGTATATATAGAAACGTATAAAAGGGGTTCGATGAATTAAAACCAATTGAAATCTGTCCCTTACCTATTCTTGAAGAGGAGAGTCGGACTGGCAGAGAGGGGAAGCTTGTTGGAGATCCTGAGGAGCTCGGGAGAGGTGGAGAGGAGAAAGAGATGGACCCGTAGGGTTCGGTTGCGTGAGAGGGGAGTTAAAAGGAAGCACATGTATTGGTTCAAACAGAGTAAAGGGCCCTACAATAACGATACAATAAATTATGGTTATATATATATATAGTTTATGTTATCTTACCCGAGGGGATTAGCTCAGGTGGATAAGTTAGGTGGTAGTGGAGGGTAGGATCGTGGAAGGAGATGCCAAAGAGGACCTCAGAGGGTCACGGGCCACCAAGGTGTGGTGGAGTGGAAGAAGGGGTGACGGGGACAACCACATGATGGCTTGGCGAGGAAGACAAGGACACGCTTATTAAAATAAACCAGATCATTAATCATAATACAAATAAGCATATATTGACATCGACTGGAAGAGAAATATTAAATGAAGATAAACTTTAAATAGTCAGAAAGGAACTAAAATCATAGATTTGGTCTTTAATAATCTGAAAAAGAGTTTTATGATAGACGCAACTTAAGAAATTGACACAAAAGCCACTGATAACCGGATCTCATCAGGATTCAGATACACAAAAATTTAAAATCTAGGAAACAGAACCTACCTAGACCTGGTAACTGGGAATACGATGAACACAAAACTCCTACCTCACGTAGACTGAAGACCGTAAACACTGGCATCGATATTCCTCCTCGTCGCACATGAAACCCTAACCGCAGCTCGGACCCTCAAATGCCCATGGCTTTGGCTGCGCCTCTCGACGCGCACAACCTCGGATGCTTGGCCTCACCACACAGCCTCTGATCCCTTGTCGCGAATCTCACTCAGTGACTCGACCTCGGAGGAAGCCTCTTGTCATGCTCAACTCTCCCTGCTCTAACCGACATAGCGTCGTCTCTTGAACAGAACCCACGAAACCCCGACGACACCCAAATCCCTTTACGGAATTTCCCTTTTCATTATATTTTCCAACCGATTTCCATTATTATTATTATATTATTTTATTTTGTATACCCTTATTACTATATATTATATTATCATAAATTCACTAGGTCAAAAGCTGTAATAAAATAGTATTTTATTAAAAATATTTTAATCATCTCTTTTTAAAAGGAAAGATTTTTTTATTATCAAACTATTATATAAATTTCTAATTATATAACGTTATAATTAATATTTTAAAATTTATTAACTCCATAATAATAATTTTTATAATATGTTACAAAATATTTTTTAATATTACATACATAAAAATGTTTTAAAGTAACTATAATTTTTATTAAAAGATCACTCTTAAATGTAAAATTTTAATCAGTTCATTAATTTTGGTTATAAATTTATAATTTTTTTTAAAAAAAATCAAAATATTAATAATGTTATGGAACTTTAATTAAAAATTTATAATCTAATAATTCTGTATAAGTCTCTTATATTCATATATTAAATAATTGTCTGCAAGTTTAGAGTACATACATATCATATTTTTGAAAAAATATATAAAACTCATGTAATTATTCATATAAGAGATTCAATATTAGATCGCATAAAAATGGCGTTAAAAATAAATCTTGATGTCATATATAATACTATAGTATTAGTCTTATATAATTATAATATGCTTATGCTTATATATATATATACCATATTTGAAGAACAAGTAATAAATTCTTTGTATTCATATTTTTGTATATTTATTATTAAAAATATTCTAGTAATTAATAAATTTAGAAAGAATAAAATAATTATTTTAAAATGTGAGTTTAAATTGCACAATATAAATTTCATGTTCTTATTTACAAGAAAATTTCTTTAAATTATAACCATATCCATTTAATTAAACACTAAAGATCATTTGACAAAAATTACAACGGTCACTTCATTTGAATTACAGCGGCTATAAGTATTTCTAACAGTCACTTTAGTTCCCTATAAATCCAAAACATGGGGTGTCCTAATCTTAAGGTTATTGAAGAGGAAGAAGAAAAAAAATATTGTTCAAGTCATCCCTTTAGTGCTTAGTGTGGCTACGATGGATTCGACCATTCTTATGTCTGTTTTGATTGATGCTAAATACCCCTATCGTCTTCTCATGGTTCTCATTGTTTTGAGTAGTCTTCCTGTAATCTCAATAGGGTTTTTAATTGGTATCTTTGGTTAGTGAGATTTCCTTGTAAACTCAGAAGGTTGTAAGGCACTTCAGTGGTAAGTTCTTAAATAAGAAATTCTGTGTTTTAACTTTTATATTTTGTTTGGTTAAAAGAATAAAACTTTAATGGCATTAAACAAAAAATTTCTATTTATAAGGTTTTGAAATATTAGGGGTGTTACATTATTCCCCCCTTCAAAGAATTGCGTCCTCACAATTCTATTCATAAACTGAAAAAGATAACCCCCAAACGATCATCATCACCAAAATGGGAGATTTGGTTCGGTCAATGAAATACCCAAGTTGGTACTCAGTTCCTCTGCTTCATTGGCCCATATACACCTTGAGCAGTATGTCTTGAACTCCTACTCATGTTTTCTACACATAGGATTCCATAGGGAGGCTTGTGCAGTAATAAAGTCGGGGATGTCTGAATGGACATATTCTCTAGTACTCTGCCGAACTATATCAGGCTCAAGATATTCCATTAGAACAATGCAATAAAAAAGACTGAGGTTTAGAATCTAGAACATGGAGGCTACTCTACAGTTCCCATCTTGGGCAGCTACTAGTAAACATGCTCTGGCAGAAAAATTCTGTGCCAAAGTGAAACATCGAAAAATTCCTTCGAAGTATCTCCCCCTCTGCCTACAAAAATGGAGTTGGGTATTTGTGATGAGGTGGAATACATGGTCGACCCCTTGACAGGAATGAAGAATTTCATGGATGTTGGAAAAATAAAACATGCGTTGACATGATCCCCGTAGATGGAGGAATGAATAATAGTCCATAGTGCACATCCTAATTAAGATTTCCTCCAAAATCTCATTGGGTAGGAATGAGATATTTTTTTGTCCAACCATCTGAAAATACATTCATGAGAATTCACTTAACAGTTAAGATAAGTTATAGATAGGGAAGGAAAACAGGTAAAATTTCAATAACACATACGTTTATACATCAGTTCCTGAGTCTACCACACGAACTCCACACAGAGAGGCAAAACTCCCTATCCCCTCAAACCATACACAGTTTGAGCATCCAGGGTTAAACCCGTAGAGACACCCGTGACATCTCCTGAGTGTAGCATGAGGGGTATGATGTTGGGAAACATCAACATACACTTGTTGTCTATAAGACAGTCAGGTGGACTCATATTCTAACATTCCAAAGTCCAACAATTGGCCCCATAATCCATAGTTCAATATTTGGCAGAGATAGGCCACTCGGAGGTCTCTGACAGCAGCAGCTTCTTGAAAAGCGTCGAGGGCCATTAAGCCAACGTCCTCACCTGCCGTGAACACTCGGAAAATTCCCTCATGGTATCTCCCTCAACATACAGAGGAGGGAAATTGGGTCATCATCATAAGAATTTAATCAAATCCCAATCCCCGGTGTAGACGAAGCACCTGTGGTGAGTTTGACACATCATGCAGGTGCTTGAAAGACATGCGGATATGGGAATAATTAAGAAAGTTCACTCGGATATCTAGAGACACAATGGTATCTAGGGCCTCAGTGGGAAGTGACAGAAGATTGGTTGATACATTTTCATATTCCATATTAAAGTTACAATATAATTACTTAGTAATGCTTAGTCATATATTTATACTACCTGGTTTTCCAATGTTATCTGAACCTATCCTCTGATACCAACTGTAAGGACCCGGTCTCCGAGTTCCCAGAGCTGGTTCCCATGAGACACGATGTACCAAAATAATAAAATTACATTTACATTCATCACATCATGTCTCATGCTACAGAGGATCATGAGGTTCAGGTTCTGGGAAACCAACTGCATTTTGAAACATCATTGAAGTCATGACTATTACCTAAAAAATTATCATTCAAAATGTAGGGTGAGCATTAAAATACTCAGTAAGGTGTTTTAATAATACTTAATATAGCTTTTGAAAAATTCCTTTGAAAATACTTTCACATACATCAAAATTATTTCTTTGAAAAAAACATCATGAAATTTCAAAGGTCACTATAAACCAATTAAAGCATTTCATACACAAGTATTTGAACATTTAAATGAAAGCTGCTAGATGAACAAAGTAAGCATGTTTGTATAAAAGTGCATGAATTCTAAGAAGTAAAGTAGGCATAACATGCAACGTATGAAAATACTACTAAGCATGAACATTATCAGAGTTGTGCATAAACAATTTCACAATTACTTATAAAAATGCACATTATGACATGATTAATGTAATGATAACATTTTCATTAAAATTCTGGAAAGGTAAACTGATCATGCATCATCACTGTCTCATCATATGTCATGTTCACTTTATTCTCATACTCATAAGTAATGGTTCTATAACCAAATATATTTCTCTAGTCAAAATAATCACTTGGTTGATCATATACTGAAACATAATGAGGAAACGTATAATGTCAGACTCATGTTTGAATGTAAAGTCCTCGTGCCATGACCTAAGGGTAAAAACCCAATCTGACTATCTCGAGAACTATCGATGCATCGAAGAGTTTACGTTTACCGGTCTCCAACCCGGAGGGCATACTTTAACCAGTCCCCAACTTGGAGGGATTTCTTTTAACCAGACCCCAACCTGACAGTCCAATACATTCCTCATATGTCAATAAGGTCTGATATTCAAGGTGTCCCATACCACTTTGAATATTCAATTTCAAATTGATATTACCCAAAAATACTCCAGTGTATTTTCGAAAACATTAGGAAAGATTCTGAAAACAAAATAACTAATTATGAGACTGCTCGACTAATTGCATGCCATGATGGATCCACACCCAATCCCATCTTGTCTACCACACTCGAGAGTCGGGTTTTCTGAAAATGTTTTTAAGCTTGCATTAAATATGTATACATTTGCACTGGGTTTTCATATATTAAAACATTTAAACAACATTTGATACATAAGTAATGCATATACATATTTTCACGTATATATATATATATATACTTTGCACATAAGATACCACATAATGACGGGTGATTAGGGTTTTCCTCATGAAATGATGGCTTCTTAATTAAAGAACCTTATCCATGGAAATGAATTCTTACTAAAAATACATGAAATTCATTATGATGATAAAAGTGTAAATGAACATGAAATTAGATTCATACATAACTTGATTTATCAACAACATTCACTACTTCTGGTAAAAAACCATATAGACATGTTACTTTAAATCATTTTTAACATAATCTCATGAATTCAAAACATATGAAGTTAATATAATTAAATTTTTTTAAATTAATGTATGTCTAACATACATACATTTTGATTTAGAAAACACCAAAATTAACATTTATTAAATACCCTTCAAGTATTGGTTGCATGTAAAACACTAATCCTAAATATCAATACTTGAAATTAGGGTTTTAAAAACTATATGATATATATATATACACAACTGTATATACATAAGTTTTATATATGGGTTCCCATAATTAAACCATGTTTATTAATTTATTAAAGTAATATATACTTTAAAATATTTTTAATACATCATTATCACTTGATTGGAAGCCAAACCATGTTATGTATATAACTCGTGTGAGCAAATGTATATTCACATGTAAAAATTATTAGGGTTTCACATACTAAATATAAATCTGATTGAATTCAAAATATATTTCGCATCCAACCCATTATTTAAAGATTTCCATTCACCCTTTTAAAAATAATAAATAGATTTTTAATTATTTACCCATATGTATCTGAATATAAGTGTATACACATATATAAAAATTGGGGTCTTGTATAATAATTATAAACCCAATTGAACACAAAACATAATTCGCATCAAAGACAATATTGGAGGGTTGGAAATTATCTTTTAAAATTAATAAAATGGATTTAAATTGAAACATATGTATACTTGTACATACCTGAATACACACATTATATATATATATATATTCAGTTTTACAAAATCCATGTTAATGAACCTTTAAATTATTCAAAACATGAAAAATCATTAAATGACACATCTCCATTTTGAGAAGCTTTCAAACATAAAGGATTTGAAATGCATATATATATATATATATATATATATATGCAGACTGCATAAGGAGAATATATATATATTAGTGTTGTTGTATAATAAAAGTAATTGAAAATAATCACTTACCTAGATTGAGGGGGAATAGGAAACAATGTTTATACTGAGTATATATATTTATATATATACACATACTATATAAACAACTATACATAGTGGGTGTCTATCAAACTTTGCATCACAGAAACAAATGGATAAATTCCCTTACATAGTTTAGGCATACACAAATACCCATTTTGAAAACCCTAAAATGAGAGAGAGAGAGAGAGAGAAATATATATATATATATATATGTATATGTTGTATATATAGAAACATATAAAAGGGGTGTGATGAATTAAAACTGATTGAAATCTATCCCTTACTTTATCTTGAGGAGGAGAGTCGGACTGGCAGAGATGGGAAGCTTGCTGGAGATCCTGAGGAGCTCGGGAGAGGTGGAGAGGAGAAAGAGATGGACCCGTAGGGTTCGGTTGCATGAGAGGGGAGTTAAAAGGAAGCACAAGTCTTGGTTCAAACAGAGTAAAGGGCCCTACACTTGACTACCGAAGGAGAGGCCAACGCTTTGAGTTGGAGATACATAAACGATACAATAAAGAATGGTTATATATATATATATATATAGTTTATGTTATCTTATCTGAGGGGCTTAGCTCGGTGGATAAGATAGGTGGTAGTGGAGGGTATGCTCATGGAAGAAGATGCCAAAGAGGACCTCAGAGGGTCACAGGCCATCAAGATGCGGTGGAGAGGAAGAAGGGGTAATGAGGATAGCCACGGGTTGGCTTGGCGAGGAAGAAGATGACCCGCTTATTAAAATAAACCAGATCATTAATCATAATACCAATAAACATAGATTGACATAGACAAGAAGAGAAATCCCAAATGCAGATAAACTTTAAACAGTCAGAAATGAACTGAAATCATAGATTTGGTCTTTAATAATCTGAAAAATAGTTTTATGATAGATTCAACTTAATAAATTAACACAAAAGCCACTGATAACCGGATCTCATCATGTTTCAGATACACAAAAATTTAAAATCTACGAAACAGAACCTACCTAGACCTGGTAACTGAGAATAGGATGAAGACAAAACTACTACCTCAGGTAGACTGAAGACCGTAAACACTGGCATCGATCTCCCTCCTTCTCGCACATGAAACCCTAACCACAACTTGTACCCTCGAATGCCCATGCCACTAGCTTCGCCTCGCGACGCGCACAACCTCGGACGCTCGGCCTCGTCGTGCGGCCTCTAATCCCTTGTTGCGAATCTCCCCTGGCGACTTGACCTCGGAGGAAGCCTCCTGTCACGCTCGACTCTTCCTACTCGAACCGGCCTAGCATCGTCTCCCGAACAGAACCCACGAAGCCCCGGCGACACCCAAATCCCTTTACAGGATTTCCCTTTTCCTTCTATTTTTCAACCAGTTTCCTTTATTATTATTATTATATTATTTTATGTTTTATACCATTATTACTATATATTATATTGTCATAAATTCACTAGGTCAAATGTTGTAATGAACTAGTATTTTATTAAAAATCTTTTTATCATCTCTTTTTGAAAGTAAAGATTTTTTTTATTATCAAGCTATTATATAAATTTCTAATTATATAACGTTATAATTAATATTTGAAAATTTATTAACTCCATAATAACAATTTTTATAATTTTTTACAAAATATTTGTTAATATTAAATACATACAAATGTTTTAAAGTAACAATAATTTTTATTAAAAGATCATTCGTATATGTAAAATTTTAATCACTTCATTAATTTTGGTTATATATTTATAATGTTTTTAAAACAAATTTCAAAATATTAATAATGTTATGGAACTTTAATCAAAAATTTATAATATAGTAATTCTGCATAAGTCTCTTATATTCATATATTAAATAATTGTCTGCAAGTTTAGAGTACATACATATCATATTTTTGAAAAAATATATAAAACTCATATAATTATTCATATAATAGATTCAATATTAGATCGCATAAAAATGGCGTTAAAAATAAATCTTGATGTTATATATAATACTATAGTATTAGTCTTAAATAATTATAATATGCTTATGATTATATATATATATACCATATTTTATGAACAAGTAATAAATTCGTTGTATTCATATTTTAGTATATTTATTATTAAAAATATTCTATTAATTAATAAATTCAAAAAGAATAAAATAATTATTTTAAACAGTGTGTCTAAATTGCACAATATAAATTTTTTGTTCAAATTTACAAGATATTGTCTTTAAATTATAACCATATTCATTCAATTAAACACTAAAGATCATTATAAAAAAACTCCAACGATCACTTAATTTGAATTCCAACGGCTATAAGTATTTATAACGGTCACTTTAGTGCCCTATAAATCCAAAAACATGGGGTGTCTTAAGGTTAAGGTGATTAAAGAAGAAGATGAAAATGAAGATGGTTCAAGTCATCCCTTTAGTGCTTAGTGTGGATGTAGTAGTTTTGGCCATTATTATGTTTGTTTTGATGGATTCTGAAGACCCCAATCGTCTTCTCGGGGTTCTTGTTTTTTTGAGTGGTCTTCTTGTAATCTTAATAGGGTTTTTAATTGGTATCTTTGGTTAGTGAGCTTTCCTTGTAAACTTAGAATGTTGTAAGACAATTCGGTGTTAAGTTATTAAATAAGTAGTTTTGTGTTTTATCTTTTATATTTTTTTGGTTAAAAGAAGTAAACTTTAATGGCATTAAACACACAATTGATATTTATAAGGTTTTGAAATATTCGGGCTGTTACAGACTCCAACACATAATAATTATTCTCTTGGTGTAGTATAGTGTTCAATAATTTGTACCACTCTTGTAATTTACTAAAATAAACTTATTCTTCATCCGTAAAATTGTTTAATTAAGAAGAATAAGTTATACTAACTAGGACTTCATGAGGGCCAATGGTAGCTGATTCACCCTTGTCGCCCTTCGGTTGTGGGTTTAATTATTTCTCATGGCCTTGCCGAGCATGATGAGTTGTGAAATGGTATACAGATTGTCCTTTTTCTAAAAATATATTATTATAATCCTTATAGAATTACAAAAACATGATAAAACTTCCTAACAAATAACCTTGATATGTTTTAACCTCAAATTTTATCTCACACTTTTCATATTTCATCAAAAAATGTAATATCCCATAATTACCTCAAAAATAAATTTCTCCAAAAATATCATTAGTCACCTTAAAATTTCATAACATAAAACCTCAAAATGGGATCTTAATACATTAGCCTTATGATCAAAATTAAAATTATAAACCTGTGATGTTATCCCTAACTCTTAAGATAGCCTCATAAGAAACCATCCTAATTTACAAATTTGTATAAACCTTGTTCTGATACCAAATGTAACAGCCCATAATCCACACTTTTGGATCCAATGCTAAAAATATAAACTGTACAAATGTGACCCAATTTTTTCCATTCAAAACTTACTATGTCACATGAAAATATCAGATCATATACACACCCAATGGCCTTTTAGGTTTAGAGTTTTTGATAATTAGGAAAAACTAATAACAAATTGGGTTTATAAACAACAGATACATTAATTTCAATATTATCTCTCATTATACCCAACTTTTCCTATTTCACATTAGGTCATCCATAACATCTATGTGAAATATTTCTAGAAAAAATTCATTTAACACCATTCCTCATAATCTGGGGAAAAGAAACATTAGAAAAGGGTGATCTTAGATTCCATGTAAGGTTAAAAATAGTATATATCAATCCATAATCTTATGAATTCATAAGATGAGAATAAGGGTATGTGATCATGAACATATGATTTGAAAATTATACCCTGCATATCAAAGATCAAAATCCCGATTCATGTAATAAAACATGGATGTTTATAGACATGAGTCTTAAAATAATCAAATAACATGATTCATGATAGAATAACATAATAAATGAAATTATGTAAAACAACACAATCATATAAAATCATTTCCATTTTAGTCAAGGATCACTACCAATACCATCATATAGGACAAATTCTTTCTTAAACTTTGATCACCCTTCATTCTAGCCCTATATTTCCAAACTGATTTCACTCCCCATTCCAGCCCTATCAATATCATGAGATATAAATCTTTACCCAATAAATTAGATGGAGATATAAGTCCCACACATCACATAATTTAAACCTTACAAATGTGTTGTAAAAGAATATAAATCATTCATCATATCATAATCCATGAAAAGAAATGGGTTTCATAAACATTTCATCATAATATAACCCATGAAAAAGAAAAAAAATTCATAAACATCATGTCATCATAAACATAAACAATTCAAATAAATAATAATAATGGTATACTTGGATTATATCCCTATTATGGGATGAGTAACACCTATGGAAGTCATCTTAGATGGAAAATAATTTTGAAAGATGTTTTTAAAACATTTCTTGTGTAAAATTTCTTTCCCTCTTTGAAAAATACGTTTCAAATCACAGAACATTTATCAAACCTTTTTCATTGAAAATAACATTTAAAAAGTTATAAAGGAATATTTACAAAACCATTTTAAACATTTTTTAAATAATTTTCCTTGAAAATTATTAAAATATCATTTAAAAAAATTAAAACATTTTAAGAAAACATGGTTTTTGTATAAAACAAATTTCTGACTGAAAAGAAAATAAATTTACATTAAACATATATTATATTTAAAAGAATTATATTCATGATAAAAAATTTCAAATGTCAGTATATACTGTTTTTAAAATAATATTGGTGCATAACATAACATGTGTCTGAAAGAAAGAAAATTGAGACAAAATTTCCTTACAGATTAAGAAACTTTTGAATCGTAAACCCCATAGAAGATAAATCATAAAATGGATATGTAAATACCCATAAATTTAATTTTAAGGATAATATATTACATTTATGGGAATTATATACACAACACAAAATAAATGAGTGGTTAATATGGAATAAGTCTCACAAAGATAAAAGTGAGACTAGAAATCTATTTACTTCAAGTCTTATCGTTCTTTGTTCATGTTTAAACCTCATGTATAATAAATATATATTTATTATAAATTTATTGCATAAAAATAATTATAAAATACAATTTATTATTTATTTATAACATATTATCATTGTTTTATTAATAATTTGTTATTAAAATCACTTTTATGGTGATAACTGCTTCATTTTCCAAGAATGTTTCAGTTCACCATTCTTGGTCCTTATAATTTGATCTTGGTCTCATCATTTCCAGATTTTTAATCATATTATAAAAATCATATATAATAATTATTAATATATTTATAATAAATCATATAAGGTAGAGATAGAAAAATTAATTACACCATTCATGGAGACAGTAAGCCGTACAAACGTATGAAGGTTGTTTTCATTTTCTGATTAATGGAATGAAGGAATGGTAAATAAAAACTAAAATTTACAGAATAATTAACATATAATATATATATCATTTATATTCCTAAAATTAATCCTTATTATCCTCCATGAAAAATGTATATGACAAAGGAATCATATCTTATCATGGAGATGGTATTCTATATGTATGAATGAGCGACATTATCATTTTTCAAAAGATTAGATGATAGGAAATTAGATATGTTATTATAATTAAATAAGAATAATTATATTATAATTATCATATATAATCATTAATACCATAATAATACCCATCCATAAAATATGGTGATGAAAAATTAATGGTATCGCTATGTGGAGACAGTTAGTCATACGTACGCACGAGTGATACTTCCACATCTTGTTTGATGGTAAAGGGGGTGTATATTGGTATGTTAGTAATTATATAACATTTAATAATATTTATAATGATTAATTTATTATTATTTCATGTAAATAATATATTTATAATAAGAAAATAAGAGTATAACAAGAAAGTTATCAATAAGAGTGATTACCTCTTCTATGAAACGTCTCCTGTGGATCTCCTCTAAAGGGCTCTAGGGTTGGTCCATTGTGAAAAAAATACCTCTAAAACGTGGATAAGAAATTTGAAAGAGGAATTGGTATATTATGGTTGATATATAAGATTAAAATTGTTGAAATGATGTAAGGTAAGGGGTTCCCTTTTATAATTAAGTCGAGGGGCACTTTTGACATTTCTTAAAAGATTAATTTATTAAAAATTCATTTTCTATCCAAATACCACCAAATGAACATAGATTAGAATATATGATAATATAAATTTGTAATATCATCAAATATTATATTATATAAATGTTTTTTTATTATTTTAAACCTTATCATTTAGAATAACCCTTAGTTAACACCTTTTAATTTTAATTATGGTAACAATTTTTTTAATATTAAAAGATTATAATTTTTAACTTATATGGTTTCAATTGTCCATAAGTTTTCAATTTAAGAAATTTTAAACCTTATAATAATCAATTTTAATTTTTTAAAATATTTTTATGGTTTTTAAATAATATAATAAAATATTATTTTGATAGATTATCATTAACGTCAATTTTAATACTATTCATTTACTTTGACTTCATGTACGTCTAGAAAATAGGGAAATTCAAATTTAATGATTTTAAAACTCTATAATATGTCATATAGATATATTTAATTCATTTAACACATTACATCATTCAAATTATACCAAAATTAATATTTTCAAAGTAATTTAATTTAATTTTCTGTTAATTAAATAAATATTGTATTATCATTTCAAAAGAATTTAAGGTAACTATATAATTTACAAAAATTGAAAATTAATTTTTATAATGAAAATAATTACAATAATATAAAAATACACATTTTTTATTCATATCTCTATTTTTTCTCCACGCAGACACATAAAATATATTAAATACAAAGAGTGTCATTTTACAACTATCTTTGATTTAAATAATATATAAGTCATTTTTAGGGACAAATATAAAGTAAACCACTATAATTAAATACTATGGTGATAAGGGTAGAATAATATTAATTTAATAATTTTTTTGGATAAGTTTATGCCTTTTTACCCTTATCATTTAGTTTTAATATTTATTTAATCCCTTTAACTCTTACCATGAAAACATGGTTTTTACTCTTTGAGAGTTCATATAGTTACTATAAAATGCCAAAAGATACATAAATGAATCATTTATGAAATTTTAAACTCTATCCTAATAATTTTACCAAATTTAATAATTTTATGAATTTTATATCATTTAATAAAATATTATTTACTATTAAATATTCATAAATTCAATTTTAAGAATTATTCATTACATTGGATTTAATAATATCAAGATAACAATTACAATTCCAACCAAAATTTTATAAAATACCCAACAAGTAAATGTCATATATAAAATTTTAGTATGACATTAATTATCTCATATTATATTCTTCTTAATATTTTTAATATTATTTATTTGATATTTCTATTAATAAAATGATCACTACATCAGTGTTGTGTAGGCATTTAAGGTAATAATTTCTTCACTAAAAATTAAAATTAAATTAACAAGATGTAGATAAATCATTTATATTTAAAATTAATTTTTATATTCAATGTTATACTCTTTATAACCCTATACTAAAGATTTTATAGTCATTAAAAATATGAATATGACATCTTTGACTTTTTTTTTGAATAAAATACTATAAATGTCATAATGTCATCCAAATGGCTCCCAATGGTTATAATTTCAACCCTTGGATGAATATCGTCAAAAATAAATCATCCAATAAAATTGGGGTAAGTTTTAGAGTGATTTTATAGTACATGTTATTTTATTTTTTCCCTTATTTACTTGATTTAGCCATTACTATGGTAACAAAAATTATCAGGGTAACTATTCATATTGACCAACAATAAAGGGGGACAATTTCATAAATTTTTAAATTTTGAATCCAAATTTTTCCTACTTTTTTAAAAATTAAAAATTAAGAGTTTACAAAATTTAATTTGAAATTAAAATGAAAAAATGAAATGAAAAATGTTTTTCAGAAAAATGATATATCTAAATATAAAATGTAATATTTCTCAAAAAATGATTTATAATATATTCAATTGTGAAATTAATTTTTAAAAAATTATTAGACTATTTTAAATAAAATTAAACAACAAAAAATTTAAAACTAATTGAAAACACAATTTTACCTTGTTAATACTTTAAAATAAAATAAAATTTTCAATAAAAATCAGTATTTTTTCACTATTACTTAAAAATTTAATCTTTTCAAAAAATTCTAAAAAATTGACCATCAGAACATTTTGATAATTTTTTTAAACATTAATTTAATTTTATCCAATAAAATTTCTAAAAGATCCAAAAATTAATTATATTTTTATATAAAAAAGAAATAAAAATCATTTTTTGAAGAAAATATGTTTTTGATGAATAAAATAATTTTACTAAAAATATAGAACTTATTTAAAAATAATTATTAAAATATTAGAAATGAGTGTTAAAGTTATATATATTAGATAATACTACTCATTCCCTCCTATTTAACGACTATTTTATAATGGTTACGTTTAAATAATAGTATTTAGTTGTTCGTTTAAACTCTATGTGTTGTTTCTCATATACTATTAAACATAATTTTTCCTTTTAAAATGTCAGTATATTACATGAAATGTAGGTGTAATAATATTTAATTATTATTTACCTTTTTTTTATTTTTGTTTTAACCATAAATATTTAATTTAATTAACTGATGTTTCCAGCGATGTCATGTATATATTGGATTTTCCAATCATAATTTTTTTAAAAAATCAATCAATTTAAAATTTTATTGCACATAAATCTTTAAATAAATTTTCGTTCAAAAATAATCCAATTAATTTTCAACAGACCAATATTAATAATAATAATAATAATAATAATAATAATAATAATAATAATCTATCTTTAACCTAATAAATAGATGATATTCAATGAACTTCTATTTTGTTAGATTTTTTTTATTTTTGTAAAAAATAGAGTGTGAATGTTATTGGTCTCCCTAGTAATGTTGCTAAATTAATTGGAGGGATTTTTTCATGAATCCTAACAATTTTTTTTTATTTACCTAAGAATGAAATATGGTGCATTCTCAGGGTCTATATCTTAAAGAGGCCTCCCACACACACACACTAATTTTCTATTATTACTATTTATTATCTATCCAATATACGACTAAATGATATATTAATATAATGCGTGTGTTATGAAATTCATTATATTAATATATATATATATATATTAATGAATAAAAATTAAAAAGAAAAAAATGAAACACAAAGATAGTAGTGAGAAATGATGGTTGCCCTATGGAGTTCTAAAAGATGTTAACCATTGTATTTTAATTAAAATATTGATATTCAACTCAATTTAATGATACAAACATATAACACTACACTCTCCTTTTTAAGATTTTTATTACCCCCAAACTGAAACCTCTGCATGTGGGGAAAAACACTTCCTAAAGTTGGTTAGGCAACCACTTCACTGATGGACACTATCCAATTTATACTCCACTATATGCATGACTCAAATAGTGGATATAAGGAATGTTGATAATTAAGGAAGATGAAAACAATATTATAGAAAATGGGGATACCACCCAACATAATCTATTTAATCACTATTTAAATTCTTATAATAGAATAATCAAACAACATTGAAGAATAAAAACTAAAGAATCTTCAAGCACATTACTTTGAAAAAACACAAAAGTTAGTTCTCCACTTTCATGGAGATGGACAATACAGTAGGAGAAAACAAAGAATAAAATAGGAGAGATAAAAATAAGGGAAAACTAAGATACTGAAATGTAGAAAATATTAATAAAATAGAACCTAAAACTAATGAGATTGGTTGGTACCAGATCATTTTTATAGTGATATAATTTTAAATAGGAAATGGGAAGGCTCGGGTTATAGAGGTTTTTGAATGCTTGGGAAAGATATAAATTTATGCATGGTAAAACCCTTATGAACATAAAATAGCTCTACATTTTCTATTTCCATGTGGGGGAAATGAAAACAACATGTTTTGATGTTTATTCATGCCCACAAAATTTTCATCAACATTATAAAAGTGGTAATACATGTTAATGATATTTAAATTCTCCCAAATGGTTAAAGACACTTAATATAAGCATTAAATGAAAGATAATTCTCTCAAAAATATTGTAGTTTCATTCACTTACATAGACTATGGTGAGATGACGATGGTATGGTGATTAATTGTTGTGAATTTAAACCTCTTTCCTTGGGATAACACTAACCTCTACGAGATAGAAGACTTTGACTACCATTTAAAATGTGTGATGTTTCTTCATGATTATGCTCTCTTATAAAACATTATAAACTAATAGTTTTTCATATTTTGTGTCATATGGAAAAAGTCAACCATGACTTACCACTTCGGTGTAGTGATATTTTTTTAGTGTTTTGAATGCCCCATGTCAATGTCCTTCTCCACACTGGTATTTTAGATTTCAATTTTCGGACCACCTTTAGTGAAAAATTCTATATTCCTTTATGATTTCTGTACCATTTCCCCAACCACATCATAGGGGTTACAGTTTTTAGTCTAAATTCCCCATGTACATCATGGATACACCACCATGAAATATCCATTCATAAACAATTAAAATCAAATGTTAAAGTATTGATTAATAATAAATATCATAAATTAATCAATAAAAAATTAAAAATCAAGTATTAATATATTTTTCAAATTAAGAATAATTTTTTCCTAAATAAAAAAAATGTGGTAGTTACCCCTAAATTGATAAAATTTCAGTGATATATTTATTGAATTACTAGAAATAATATATGCAAACATGATCTTCATAGACCCTCTAGGACCCTTTGTCAATAGAAATTGGTTTAAATTTCTTAATGTCCAAGATTAGAATATATAAAAATGTCAAGGAATACATAATGAAAGTAATTAATTACCCAAATTACAATGACCACATGAAAATTTTCACTATATAATATAATCCCTTCATATCGATATCTCTAATCAAGCAGGTTGCATCACATATGTCATCAAACTTTGTGAATGTTGTTTATTTTTTTGAATTTTCAAAACTACATTCATCAAAAAAATTACATTTACATATACTTAATAAAGTATTTCTACTTCCTTAAAAGTCCTAATATATCAATATCCATTAAACACAGATAGAAAAAGTCTTATCTCAACTTATTCATTTTTTTCATATCACTTGTGACATACACAACATATCCTACCACACCGTGAGTATATGCCATCAAGGTCTTCATCAATACATAAATTTATATAACTCATTAAAAAATTAGGGGATGTAAACTTATTTAAATATATATTTCATTTAAAACTATTATTAACTTACTGATGTCTACTAGAACTTGAAAAATATTTAGTTATATATCTTTTAAGTAGGAATTTTTTACATTGATATAGCTTGAGAATATTTTTTTGTGTTAAAAAAAGATACCAAATTTTGTGTTAATGTAACACCACAATATTCTATGGTACATTTATCTTTGAATAATACAATAGCATGTGATGTACGCAACACCGAGTTCAAGCGCATCGCGACCAATCAAACGAGTCGTTTTAAAAGCAGTTATGAATAGTAATACCCACTTTTTGAAAATTTTTTAATTTTATTTTTCAAATTGGACTTCATTTTTGGATTTATAATATCAAAATTAGCTTAGTTTAAATTTTTTGTATTTTTATGATAACTTTCATATTCTGATAAACAGTGAAAAATATTAAATTTTAATTAAAAACAATTTTTTAATCGAAATAATTTATAATGTTAAATTATAAATTTGGGTAGTTTTAAAGTATAATTAGATTATATTTTTATCATTTAATATAATTTAGTTCATTTTATGTAATATCACAATTAAATTTTACATTAACACTTGACGATCTTTTGATAATTTTTACTTCTTAAAAACCCAATTTTTGGTTTTGACAACATGAATTAATTTTAAATTAATTTTTGAAACTTCTGTGTTTTTAATTTGGAAAAATGGATTCCATATTTAAAATCATATGGTCCAAATTTTTTAAATAGGTAAATTTTATTTTTATACATTATGAATAGTAACTTCAGTAAATATTTCATTTACCATGGTTAAAGGGTAAATCTGGTAAATAAAGGTAAAAAATAATATTATAATAATATTAAATTACCCTAACACATTTCCTAACCATATTGGATTATAAATGTACAACCATGTTCATACTGGGGTCAATTTTTAAATCCCATCGACCCACTTGTAAGTGAAAAAAGATACTATAAAATTTAATTTAATGTTAAGGAAAATATAACATAAACATATATCTTTTAGTAAAACAATTTTTATAATGGTTTATATAAGTGATATTTTATACTATAAATAGTCATTATAAATCTATAATAATTTTCTACATCATGGTATTTTATTTATATTTTTTAGAAATAAAATAAATATACTTAATTATGACACAATAATAATGTAGTATTTTCCTTATTAATGAAAGAATCAAATAAATGATATTATAAATATTAAAATAAATATAATTCAAAAGTTTTGATGACATAAAAGAATTTTATAGGTAAATATGAAATTTTAATGTTGATAAAATATATTTTTTTCTATGTAATCATGTTTTTATGACTTTCACAAAAACCAAATACAAAATAGTGTCAAAATTGACATAAATGAGATTTTAAAACAAATGATATTTTATTAAATTATATAATAGTCCTAAAAATATATGGTTCAGAAAAAGGAATTATATAATTTTATATATTTCATTAATTAACCACAAGAGGTTATATTGTAATTTTATAGTAATTTTATTAACCATGTATTATAGTAATACAAGAAGACATGGTAAAAGTTTTACTACTTAACTAAGAGTTCAATCTAAAAGATATGGTTAATATGGTGACCTAAATTTGTCTAAAACCTATTAGTTGAGATTTTTTCTACCCATAACCACTTTATCCTCTAAATATATCTATTTTTATCCATTATAAACATAAAATTATTTTATAATAAAATAATATTTTAATATTTTCCTAAAGTGACCTCCACCTTTCTTATAAATGGGTACATCCCATTATCTTAATTTCACACCTCAGAAGCCATTTTTATCAGCCAAACCCTGCTCAAATATCTTCCAAATAACCCTCAATTTAACATAAAGGCCTTACTTTGATCATAAATCAAACCTAAGTATCCCTTTTATTAAAATAAAAAGGAAGAACCCGAATATGAGGTAATTACTTCATCACCTCTTTCAAAGTTTTTTTCTTCTTCCACTTCCTCTTTATTTATTGTTTACATACTAAAATTATAAATTTAGTACCTTATACATACTAAGTTGTAATTATAAATATGTTACAACCATATTCTTTATTTTTTCTATCCTATAAATGAAAAATTCAACATACGTGCGTACATATGGATTACCATCTCCACGTCATGGTGTAGTTTGTTATTCAACACTTCATTATTTGGATGAGTATAATAATGAGTATAACTGATGTAAATAATAAATATAATATGTTAATGATTATATATATATAATATACAATCCAACACCACTAATATAATGATATTTTTGCTCGTGCGAACGTACAACTTACCGTCTCCACGACACGATGATAATTCATTTCCCATTGTAACCATTCAAGAATAATTTTAATTTTATGATTAAAAATAATGTTTAATAGCTGAATATGTTTCTGGATGTGAATCAAATACATCCTATTCATAACAAACATGACTTACCTAAAAAAACATATAAAGGAAAACAAATCATTTAACACCCAAAACAATGATACCACTGAGATATCAATAACAATGAAATATTAGAAGTTCATATATGATATCATATTTATGTATTTGGTTCTTTTATAATTTAATAAAACCGATTTCACCATTATATAGGATGTTAAAGTACCCTCGACTAAGTAAAAGTACAAGGTAAGTGTTAATTTTACAATCTCTTTATTATCTGAGGCAGTTTTTATGAAAGTATCTACTGGGACTTCTTTTTCATTTATATATGTGTTTCTTAAAAATGTATTTAAAAATATTTTTATTTCATTTAATATTGGTTAAAGTCATTTATAACCTTTTTTACTTTTTATAAAATGTTTTGAAAGTAATATTTTCGTCGTTTTCAAAACAAGGTACTTTATGACCTTTTTGACAAATTAAGGAAAAAATGTTTTTTAACTTATACTGTGGGTGAAACTATTTTCCACCTTTATAACACCTTCAAAGATTCTATTACAATATAATAATAATATTTTCAAAATAATTGTTTTCCTTACTTTTAAATTATTTCAAAATAGAAAGAGATATTTCACTCAAATAGTTTTTGGATTGATTTCATCTATGTCAAAATCCTTCTTTGGATTTTATGTTTGTTTGAAGTTGATTTATTATGATTCAATATTCCATATTGTATTGAAGGTTTTGTGATATGTTTGACTATGGATGTGCTATTTTTATACCATTCATGGTTTATGGTTAAAGTATTGACATTTCATATTCTAGTTTTAATACGAATTTTTATATTATGATTCAACCTTTTCATATGAGGAATGAATTGGACTTAGTAAGTGATGGGTGGGGCCTGCTATAGCCCCTCAATGCATCGGTAGGTCTAATGTGATAAAATAGTGTCTAGTAACAAGTCCTTGACAAAATCTTATTTGTAGTCTTGGCATGAGGCTTTGACTATGTGGTTATGATTTCTGGCATTATGCATACCATCATTATGAAATTATCTATTGATATTACATGTGATTATTCAACTAGTATAATTTCCATGTGAATAAGTAAATAGAATTATTTGATTTATATTTTCCATATTATACAAAAGTTTATGTTTAAAAAGATTGTGTTTTAGTCTTATAAATTGCATTAAATGTTTATACTTATTTATGAAAGTTTTTGCTATATTGTTATCCTTACTGAGCATCTGAGCTCACCCATTTCTATGTTTTATTTTTTCCAGGATGAAAAAAATATATAATGAAAGACTTGAAGGGATAAGATAAGGGATATGAGTGTGTTCAAATGAGACACAATGTTGTTGTTTTTCATTGCATAATGTAATTTAAAACTTATGTATGTATATAGTACTTCCAAGTCTACTAAATTGATCGATCTTTCAAGATTTAATACCTTGTGATCATGACAATGTTATGTAATAATGCTCCAAATCTGGGTAACTGGGGTTGGGGAATTACAGTTGGTATTAGAGGAATTTTAGTACAAACCTTGGAAAGTAGATTTATAAAAACTCTGATTAGAGAACATTACCCTAAGATAGACTTTGAGGATTGGTATAGAAGAATGTCATAGAATTTTTGTAATATAGAGATATTGTAAATTTTCTGACCAATACATCCATGTTTGGAAAAGATCAGGTAGAGGTGACTCTGGCATAGATGTATCTAGGGGTAAAACCCAAAAACACCGCTTTGAGCTTGACTCAAATGGGAACTGGTGCATAAAAACGGGTCTTGTTGCACTCTTGGTTAAAACACTTTCAGGGGATATGCTTTGGATAATTCAAATTTTATTTACAAACCATTATGAAGGATTTATGAGTAAATAATTCCTCAAAGAAATTATTTTTTTATGATTATGGATTATATGCATAAACTGGTAAGGTATTTTACTCATTTGGAATTATGTATTGTGATTCATAAACTAATCTAGTGTATGCCCTTATTTATAAATGACACCCAGTGGAAGGAATATATACTGTATCAATGTATGTAATCTATATAGGGATTTACATCCTACTCAAGATAATTATAGTGGAGCTGGTGATGCAACTAGTGATGAACAACTTAAAACCATACTGGGTCAAGACACTCAGGTTATGAATTATAACCTTACCCGTATGGTGCACCATGATCCACAACGCAGAGGATCAATGTTAGACCACTTCATGAGGCTACAACCACCAACAGTAAATGGGACTACAAATCCATTTGTAACTGAACAACGGATAAGTTCCTTAGGGAAAATATTTAATGCTTTAGGGAGTAGTGAAAGAGAAAAAGTTTTCATGGTAGTTTATCGCCTCACATGAGATGCAGATCAATAGTGGTCATTAATTCAAAAAAAATAGGATGGAGAAGTATCAAATATGTAATAGAGAGAGTTTAAATATATTTTCATAGAAAAATACTTTCTTCATGAACATCAAGAGGATATGAAAAGTAAATTTCTGAGTCTGAAGAAAAAGGAGCATGAGAATGTCGCAAAGTATGATGATAACTTTAAAAGGTTAGAAATGCATGTTGCAGATTATATACGTAACCCAAGGATTAATATTGATCGATTATTTTATGGGTTAAGACCATTTATCTATCTAAAATTAGTCTCACAATCCTTCTCATTGTATGAAGATATAGTCTCATGTGCTATCAAGATAGAAAAGAAATTCTCAATGTCTTACGACTTTAAAGCAAATAAAGAGAAGAAGAGATCTTTTTAACACTTTGGAAATAGAAATAAGGTTAACAAGAGAAAAGTTAAATTTATATCCTAAAGTAAATGTGGGAAGAAACACCTCGATACTTGCCTGAAGGGAATGAGAGTCTGTTACAAGTGTGGAGAAAAATTCCACCAAAATCGTGATTGCAAGGGGAACAAAGAGGTTTTCAATGTTGAATGATACAGTTATAACGAAATGGGGCATTAAAAAAATGAATGTACTAGCATGAAGGAAACTTACCATAGAAAAAACCAAGTTAGAAAGGCCAAGATTATGTGACCACAACTATAGAGGTTCAAGTTTCGAATGACATGGTGGCAGGTACATTAATTGTTTCTTCAAATTTAACCAATGATTTATTTGATTCTGAATCATCACATTCATTCATATATTCCTAGTTTGTTAACAAAATTAGATATTTTCAATTTGATTTAACAAGGGAGTTGTTAGTTAAAATTTTTAAGGGAATTATCATTGCAACAATTTTTTGTGAATCAGTTACCAATATGGAATATAAACATTCTTTATCTATTGATCTCATCATCATACCCATGATTGAATTTGACATAATTCTCAGTATTTATTGTCTTTCAGACCAAGATGAGAAAATTTAGTATAAGAAGAATGAGGTTGAAATTTTTTATTATGATAAGGAATCCCTTATATTTAGAGTATAAACATCTCTATCTGATTTTTATCTAGAACCACCCCTAGTAGCTCTACTAAATTCAATTATTGGGGAGGAAGAGATTGAAATAAATATGGGTGAGGAATGGAATTTTCAAACAGTGTATTTACCTATTGTGCAAGAATATTTTAATGTGTTTTCATAGGATTTACCTGGACATCCTCCAGAATAAGAAATTGAGTTTTCCAATGACGTAATTCCTAGTTCAAGGCCCATATCAAAGACCCCTTATAGAATGCCCAATGTTGAATTAGTGGAACTAAAGAAACTAATAGAGTAATTTAGTAATAAAGGATTTATTCTCGCTAGTGTTTCTCTACGGGGATCCCCTATTCTTTTTGTTAAGAAGAAAGATAGATATATGAAGTTGTGCATTGACTACAGGGAGATAAATGCTATAACAATAAAGAACAAGTATCCCCTACCACTCATTGATGATTTATTTGATCAAATTCATGGAGCTCAATATTTTTCAAAGATTTAACTTTGATCTGGATATCATCAGTTGTGCGTGAAGAA
Organism: Viscum album; assembly: GCA_963277665.1. Lineage (NCBI taxonomy): Eukaryota > Viridiplantae > Streptophyta > Magnoliopsida > Santalales > Viscaceae > Viscum > Viscum album. The sequence continues at coordinate 825,039,475 of OY728126.1, read as the reverse complement.
GGAATACATTCCAAAGACAACATTTTGTACCAGGTATGAGCATTACGAGTTTATATTAATGCCTTTTGGAATGACTAATTCACCCTCTATTTTCATGGAACTAATGAATAGAGTTTTCAAGGAACATATTGATTAATTTTTAGTGGTATTTGTTGATGATATATTGGTATATTAAAAAATCTATGAAGATCATGAAAATCACATGCGCACTATTATGAAAACTATTAGAAAAAATGAATTATATAGGAAGTTTATAAAGTGAGAATTTTGGATTCAGGAGATTTATTTCTTGGTCATATTGTCTCAAAATATGTAATCTATTTTTATCCTTCTAAGATAAGAGAAATATAAGAATTTCCAACACCAATGAGTATAACTGACATACACAATTTTATTGGTTTAGTAGGTTATTATCAACATTTCGTCCAGAATTTTTCCTGATTGGCTAACCCATTTAGTAAGCTCACACATAAAGGGGTCAAATTTGTTTGGATGAAAGAGCGTGAAGAATGTTTTAAAGAACTGAATAAAAGATTAGTCAATGATTTTATCTTGAATCTACCATTGGGAAATTATGGCTTTGTTATTTATAATAATTCTTCAAAGAAAGGACTTGGTTGGGTCATTATGCAGAATGATAGAGTTATTTCCTATGCATCATGAAAACTAAAAATTTATAAACATAACTATCCTACTCATGATCATGAGTTAGCGGCTCTAATATTTTCTTTGAAGATATGGAGACACTATCTCTATGGTGAAAAATATGAGATATATACTGATCAAAAGAGTTTGAAGTATACTTTCTCACAGAAAGAACTCAACATAAGGCAAAGATGATGGCTTGAACCACTCAAGGATTATGATTGCACTATACACTACCACCCTAGGAAGGAAAATAAGGTGTTAGATTCTTTGAGAAAAAATGATCATGTAGTTCTGAACAAGATGATATTTGAAAGGGATCCTATGTTCTTGGTTCTAGTAAAGATAGATATGGGAATAATCATGGAAGGTGGAACATTGATTTTTTTTCAAATGGTTTCTAAACCATATTTACTAGAAAGGATAAAAAGTTCTCAGACTAATGATGGGGAGTTTTAAAAGATTATAAAAGCTGTGAATGATGAGAGACTGATTGAATTAGTATATAAAGATGGAATTTTGAAATTTGGGAGGAGGCTTTGTGTTCCTGATATACCTAAACTAAAAAGTGAATTTTCGGATGATGCTAAAAGCTCTAATTTCTCTATACACCCCGGTAGCACTAAAATGTATAGATATTTTAAGGAACATTTTTTGTGGGACAACATGAAGATGGAGATTTTTGGTTATGTATGAAGATGTGTGGTTTGTCAACAGGTGAAGGTTGGAAGAAAACATCTTGGAGGAGTCATGAAAACTCTTCCCATAATTGAGTGTAAATGGGATGATATTACGATGGACTTTTTCATGGGGATACCAAAGACTCCTAGAAGGAATAATGAAATATGGTTCACTATTGATCGTCTTACAAAACCATCACATTTTCTTGCTATAAGAGAAGATTTACCAATTTAACATTTAGCAATACTATTTATTAATGATGTTGTAAGACTTCATGGTATACCACTATCAATTGTTTCTAATCATGATCCCCATTTTACATCAAGATTCTAGAAAAGTCATCAAAATTTCCTAGATACTGAACTTTGTTTAAGCACTGCCTACCACCCTCAAACTGATGGACAATCATAATAGACTATTCAAACCTTAGAAGACATATTTATATCTTTCTCACTTTACATTGAAGGAATGTGGGATCAATATTTACCTTTGGTATAATTTTCCTATAACAATATCTTCCATTCAAGTATTCAGATGGCACCATATGAAGTGTTATATAGAAAGAGATTTCGCACACCAACTTTTTGGGATGATGTTGGTGAAAGAAAACTCGTAGGCCCAGAACATGTTGAGGAAACAATGGAAAATGTGAAGATTATCCAAACTGACATCAAAGCATCTCAAAGTAGTCAAAAGTGCTATGCAGATAACTGAAGGAAATATTTGGAATTTTGAGTAGGAGATCATGTTTTCATGAAGGTATCTCCATTGAAGGGTGTTGTACGATTCAGTAAGAAGGGTAAATTGAGTCCTAGGTACATCGGAAAATTTGAAATTCTATAATGAATTAGATTTGTATCTTATCATTTATAAATGCCTCCAAGTCTCTCTAATGTTCATGATGTGTTCCATGTATCACTGTGAGAAAATACATGCATGTCCCAACACATGTAATCACCTATGAAGAAATAGAAATGGAACCCGATCTGTCAAATTGTAAAGATCATATCAATATTCTTGATACCAGAGAACAAGTGTTCAGAAAATGAATGACTCATCAGGTAAAATTTCTTTGGAGAAACCATAAAATGGAAGAGGAAACATGGGAACCTATGGAACTTATGATGAAGAACCACCCAGATATTTTTATGCACTAATATTCTAGAAATTTTGAGAAAGAAATTATTTTAAGGAGAGAAGAATGTAACAACCCAAGCTTCCATAACACATTTCTCTTTGAATAATACAATAGTATGCGATGTACGCAACACAGAGTTTAAGCGCACCGCGTCCTATAAAACTAGCCCATTTAAAAGCAGTTATGAATAGTAATCCCCACTTTTTAAAATTATATAAACTTTATTTTTCAAATTGGACTTCATTTTTTGATTCGTAATATGAAAATTACCATAGGGTAAATTTTTGGTATTTTTATGATAAATTTCATATTTTGATGAATAGTGAAAAATACTAAATTTTAATTGAAAACAATTGTTTTAATAAAAATAATTTATAGTTTTAAATTATACATTTGAGTAGTTTTAAAGTATCATTAGATTTTATTTTTATCATTTAATATAATAAAGGTCATTGGATGTAATTTCACATTTAAAGTGTACATAAACACATATAGATCTTCTGATAGTTTTTACTTATTTAAAACCCGCTTTTTGGTTTTGACAATGGGAAATAACTTTAAATTAATTTTATCAAGTTCTGTGTTTTGAATTTGTAAAAATGGATTCCATATTTGGAATCATAAGGTCCAAATTTTTTAAATAGGTAACTTTTATTTTTAGACATTATGAATAGTAACTTCATTAAATATTTTATTTACCATGGTTAAAGGGTAAATCCCGTAAATAAGGGTAAAAAATAATATTATAATAATATTAAATTACCCTATCATATGTCTTAACCCTATTAGATGATATATTTCCGACCATGGACTTCCTTGGGTCAATTTTTTGGACCCTATGGAGCCACTTGTAAGTGAAAATGAAACTTTATAAAAATTAATTTAAAGTTAAGGAAAATGTAACATAAACATATATATTTTAGTAAAACACTTTTTATAAGGGTTTATATAAGTGATATTTTAGACTATAAATATTAATTAGAAAAATAAAAATATTTCATACATCATTTTTTTAATTTATAATTTTTAGACATGAAATAAATATATTTAATTATGACACAATAATGATGCAGTATTTTCCTTATTAATGAAAGAATCAAATAAATGATATTATAAATATTAAAATAAATATACTTAGAAAGTTTTGATGCCATAAAAAAATTTCTTGGTAAATATGAAATGTTATGGTTTATTCAATATACTTTCTTAAATTATTCATGTTGTTATTACTTTCACAAAAACTAAATACAAAATAGTTTCAAAATTGACAAAAATGAGTTTTTAAAACAAATACTATTTTATTAAATTATATAATAGTAATAAAAATATAAGGATTGTCCAAAGGACTTATATAATTATAGATATTTCATTAATTAATCAATTGAGTTTATCTTTTCATTTTATAGTAATTTTATTAACCATGTATTATAATAATACAAGAAGATATAGTAAAAGTTAAACTACTTAACGAAGAGTTAAATCTAGAAGATATGGTTAATATGGTGACCTAAAATTGTCTAAAACCATTTGGTTGAAATGTTTTAGACCCATCACCAACTTATACTATAAATAAATTCATTTAGATCCATTATAAACCGAAAATGAGTTTATAATAAAAAAATATTTCAATCTTTTCTTAAAGTGACCCTCACCTCTCTTACAAAAGGGTACTCCCCCTTCTCATAATTTCAAACCTTCAAATCCTTTTGGCTCAGCCAAACCCTACTCAAATATTCTCCCAACTACCCTCAATTCAACCAAGAGGAATTTAATTGATCATAAAGACAACCTATGGAGCCATTTTGTTCAAATCAAAAGGAAGAACCCAAAGAAGATGTAATTACTTCATCACATCTTTCCATGTTCTTTTCCTCTTCCACTTCATATTTATATGTTTTTCCATAATAAAATAATAACTCTAGAAACTTCTACATACTGATATTTTATTATAAATATGTTCTAACCACATTAATTATTATATCCATCTTATTAATTACAAAGTCACTATACGTGCGTATGTACGGCTTACCGTCTCCACGTCGTGGTGTAGATTGTTATTCAACACTTCATTATTTGGATGGGTATTATAATGAGTATAAATGATTTAAATAATAAATATAAAATTTTAATTATTCTTTATATATAATATACCATCCTATTACATATGATTTCCCCACTAATGGAATGATATTGTCGCTTGTTCGTACGTACAACTTACTGTAACCATGACGTGATGAGATTTCATTTCCCATCATAACCATTCAAGAATAATTTTTATTTGATGATTAAAAATAATTTTTAATAACTTAATATAATTCTGGATATGAACCAAATACATCCCATCCATAACAAACAATACTTACATAACAAAAAATATAAAGGATAATGAATCAGATAACACCCAAAACAACGATACTACTAAAATATCATTAACAATGCAATATTATAAGATCATATATGATATTATATTTATGTATGTGGTTATTTTATAATTTAATAACAATTATTTCACCATTATATAGGAGTTTAACATACACTTGACTATGGAAAAGTATATGGTAAGGGTTAATTTTACAATCTCTTTATTATCCGAGGTTGTTTTTACGAAAGTATCTACTGAGACTTCTTTATCATCCACAATAGTGTTTCATAAAAATGTATTTCAAATTTTTTTTACTATTTCCTAGAATATGATTTAAAGTCATTTAGACCCCTGTTTTACTGTTTATAAATTTTTTTGATTGCAATCTTTCTATCGTTTTAAAAACAATGCACTTTATGACCTTTTCGAAAAATTAAGGAAAGAATGTTTTTTTAACTTATACGGCGGGTGCAGCTATTTTCTGCCACTGTAACACCTTTTAAGCTTCCCTTAAAATATTGTAAGAATATTTTCAAAATAAATTTTTTCTTTACTTTTAAATGATTTTAAAATAGAAAGATATATTTCACTCAAATAGTATTTGGATTGACTTCATCTATATCAACATCCTTCATTGGATTTTACGTTTGTTTCAATTTGATTTATTATGATAAAATAAACAATATTGTATTGAAGGTTTTTTGATATGTTTGATTGTGGATGTTCTATTTTTATACCATTCATGATTTATAGTTAAAGTATTGACATTTGTTATGATAGTTTTAATACAAATGTTAATATTATGTTTAAACCTTTTCATTTGAAGAATGCATTGGACTCAGTAAGTGATGGGTGAAGCCCACTATAACCCCTTGATGCATCGGTAGGTCTCTTGAGACAAAATAGTGTCTTGGAATATTTCCTTTACAAAATCTTATTTGTAGTCTTGGCACGAGGCCTTGAATATGTGGTTAGGATTTCTGACATTATGCATTCCATCATTATGAAATTATCTGTTGATATTACATGTGATTATTCGACTATTAGAATATCCATGTGAATAATTAAATGGCATTATTTGATTTATATTTTCCATATCATACTAAAGTTTAAGTTTAAATGGCTTTTGTTTTAGTCTTATACATTGCCTTAAATGTTTGTACTTATTTATGAAAGTTTCGGCTATATTGTTATCCTTACTGAGCATCTGAGATCACCCCTTTCTATGTTTTATTTTTTTCAGGATGCGAAAAATTATATAATGATTGACTTGTAGGGATAAGATAAGGGATATGAGTGTGTTTAAAGGAGACACAATGTTTTTGATTTTCATTTCATAATGTACTGTAAAACTTGTGTATGTATCTATTACTACCAAGGCTACTAAACTATCTAGTATTTCAGGATTTGATACCTTGTGATCGTACCAATATTATGTAATAATGCTCCAATTATCGGTAACTAGGGTCAGGGCGTTAAAGTTGAAATTCAAATTATTTTTAAAATTTAATATTTTTTATAATTAAAAAATAAGGGAGAAGTTCTAGGATTTATATTTCATTTTTTAATTATAAATGGGGATATTTTTTCATGGATCCTTACCACTTCATTTTTTTTGTTATGAAAATTACAAAATTCATTATTTATTCACTCTACCATGAGTTATGTTTTTTTTCATGTTTTAATATTTCATTTATTATTTAATAAAACCATGAGAATGATATTACATTTTCTTATTATTCATTATTTTTTATTTATAGAGTCTTCATGTTTTTCATGTGTTTTATGAATTAATTTTGGAGAAAAATAAACATCAGTATGAGTTCAGTTGTGAATCATAAACCTAGAGGATTAATAAATATTTTTTGTATGTGTTATAATATCTTTACATGATTTTTACCAGTATATAAATCCTTATGTGATTTTTATTACATGATGTTAAAAAATTATGAGTATTTTTCTTACATACATAATGACCTATCTACATAAACTCTTACATGGGTGGTTCATTCTTATGAAGTCTATTTATGTTGATATTTCATTTATGTGAAGTTTTTATTATATAAATCACCTATATCAATGACTCTTAGGTATTTTTATATGTATTAGAAATTATTATTTTTATGATTTATCTTACTATTTTAATTCTAAACTATTCTTTAAATCTAGTGGTCATATATTAAGTTGTTTTAAAGTATTCTTTATAATGATTATATTATTTCATATTTGTATGAATGTTTTTGGAAATAAATTCAAATTTATTGTATTATATAAAGAAACCAAAAAGGGAGATTTATTGAATTTCATGACCGAATTTCTTAGACAATTTTAGGGAGGATACTTCAAAGTTGTTCAAAATTATAAATATTTTTTATGAATTAGTTTACTCTAAATTCATTAATTATCATTCACTCAATAACTAAAGGTGAAAAATATTTATTCCTTTATGTGATAATTATAGTTATATTCTTGGATAATATTGTTATTGTTTTTTTAAATAAAACTAGCTATTGTAAGACTATATAGATGATAACAATTTGAAGACTCTATTTAAAGTATCCAAAGATGTATAGATCAGTAGGATAATTGGAATTATATATAAGAAATACATTGTGATGTGAAAAAGAGAAAATGAAGTGTGGTGTGAAAATATGAAATGAAAAATTTGAACTAATACTATGTGAATAGTTTTTAGACTATTGAATAACTCTTAAGGAAAAACATAGACTATATGATCATTACTACCTTAGAGAGATACATTTTCCTTTACTCATGGACTAGTTATTGTTCTATAACTATTCGATATCAACTGAATTGACTTATTTCTTAAGTCTCTGATCTTAATTATTTCTATCCAATTATCTATATTGTAAATATATTCTACTTTATGATTTTACCATTAAAAAGCATACTTATTATTGTGTTATTCCTATTTTAAAAGGAAGTTTTTTAGTTATGATTATAGGTTAAATTCCAATATCGTAATGGTTTCGGACACTCCTTAAATATTGATGGTTCTTATTGTGATTTTTATAGAACTATAAAAGAAAGGTAGTAATAAGTTTGGAAATCCCCTTCAAAATTCGGGTCCTAATTGAATATTACACCTCTTTAGGAGTAAGGGGGTGTGAAAAGTGGATGTAGGATAATTTTTTTATCAAAACTCATATAAATATTTCATGTGATTTCTAATTAATTTTTTGATTCCTAAATCACTTTTATGTTTAACTCTGATAAATTATAATTATCTTTAATTAACATGGATATTTAATCAACTTATTTAAAATTTTGAAATGGTATATTCACCCCCTTATAAACATTGTTCCTTATAAATCAAAACATAACAATTGGTATTAAATATTGTACCATTGTAATATTTTATCTATATTATTTTATTTTATGTGCTAACCATTTTCATAAACTTACCTTTCTAAGGGAAATATTTTTAGGATGCTAAGAACTAGTAAAAATGATAGATATAATCCTTAGAAACCAACTCACTTTTAGGGTATGGATAATGGATATTGGTAGACTAGAGTAGAATATTATTTTATGAAACCCAATATTGATCATTGGAATACTATCATAAAATCTTATAAATCAATTAATTATGAACCTAAAACTCTTATAGGAAATGGTTCCACTAAATATGATTTAAATTATAAAGTTATAAATACTGTATATTTTTCTATTAATTGAAAAAAATTTAGTCATATTTCATCTTGTGATAATTCTCAAAAAATTTGATAAATTTTCATGTCACTGGTCATATCTCGGATAAGTTGATAAAGAGAAATATTCAAATACTTCTGGTCAAATATCAAGATTTCAAGATAGGTAAAAATGAAACAATGAACTATTTTTTTATAAGTTTACTAGAATAGTTAATGGAATGAGTGCTCTTAGAGAAACCTTGGAAAATATTGTACTTATTGAATAAATATTGGGATATTTTCCTAATAACTAGAATACTAAGAATATTTTCATTGATGAAATGAATAATTTAATAGAATATATCATGGATGAACTCACTGTTTTATTTCCTCAATATGAACTAGAGTTAAAAAAACATTTCATAATATGAGACTTCAAATATTAAAGGTGTATCTTTAAAATATGTAAATATTTTTTCTTATAAATTGTCCATTTTAAAAATTGAGGAATGTGAAAAATAAAATATGGTTCAAATTTTCACTAGTGTTTACAAAAGAGTGAAAACAAATGTCTCAAAATATGATCTAGAAAGAACATTTATAATGTTATTCACAAAAGTGAAGATAAAGACAATGGTAATACTAATTAAAATACATCAAATGTTTTTTTATTGAGTATTTAAAAAAAAGATAAAACTAATCTAGATATACCTAGATAGAAAAATGAAAAAAATATGAAGAAACATAAAATTAATAAAAATTAACTTTGAGGTGGAGTTCTACTAAAGAATTATTTTTTGAAGAATATAGGAATGAAAATAAATCAGCTAACATGTGTTTTTTGGAATCATTAAATGATATTATTGATCTTCTTAAATCTATCTATTTATATGAATATTTCTATTTTGGAAAACCAATTATTGATGAATTTAATGGATTGATTGATAAATTGAGAAAATATTTTTTATAGTTGTTGATTTCTATAATGAACTCAAATTTAATAATAAGAAACTTATTGAGGATAAGAAAGATAATTTTCATGAAATTGAGACATGTAAAAATATTGCTTCCACCACTAATGAAAAATTATATAAAGCACAAAAATCCTCTCATATGTGAAAAAATATATGGAAGATGATATTGAAAGATTGGAAAAAAAATTCCTAGTACTATTTAAGGAATAAATAGATCTTGAAATATAATGTCTTTGAATATGATGAATAGAAATAAAAAACATATTAGATATGGTAAGAAATTACCCCCGTTATATTGAAATTATTTTGAGAAAATTTTAAAAGGTTGTTCTTCCATTACTGTTTGTTTTAGATTTATGATAAATGTACATTATGCTAATGAATGATCACATAGATTTTCACTGTGTGTAGGATAAACCAAGACACCTATTTCAAAATCTTTATCTTCTAATATACCTTTTAATACTTGTCTGAAATCTATATGGGTACCTAAAAATTCTTATAGTAATATTATCACACCCAAATAAACATCGGTATAAAAATAAACTTTTAATTAAATTTTCAATAAAAATCCATTAGAAGCCTCAACAGTGACGTATAACACATGGATATTAGATTCTCTAGGAATATAAACATAGAACCATAAAAAATAATATCAAACAATTGATGTGGTGGAGGAATTATGAAATTTAGACCTAATTCCAAAGGAAAAGTAAAAACAATTATGTTGAAATTGGTATTTCTAACTCAAATATTATTTATGAAGTTTTAAATATTTTTAGCTTACAATAAACCTTAATTACAATATCTTAATTATGTGATGATTGTGAAAATATTAAATATAAAAATGAAAATGTTTAGTTAATAATTATAATTAAATATTATTTCATGTTAGCCATAAGAAAAATATATATTTTATTGACCTTATTTAGCTAATAGTTCAACATGTTAGGTATTTGAATGTTATACAGAATTATAGTATAATTTGACATGAGAGACTTAGTCATGTTAATTTTATATTATTTCATAAAATTTCTAAGCATGAAAAATAACTACAATCACCTAACTTAAAGAAATATAAGTTTTATGTTTTTGATGCTTTTATGAAAAAAATGACATAAAATATCATTCCAACAAATTAAGGACTTAAAATATAATCAAACACTATAGTTAGTTTATATTGACTTATTTGACCCTAGTTTTATTACGAGTCTTAATAGTAAGAGAAGGACTCACTAATGTTTTATACTGCTGAAATTTAAAATATGGAAAAATAATGTTTGATTTTTTAAGAAGTAAGTTAAACATATAAATATCATTATTATTTTCATTTACTTTTATTTCAGTTGGTATATATGTTTAGAGTGAATAAATTTAGGGGAACTAATAATATATAAATATATTTTATCTAAAACTAATATTAAATTATTTAAATCATTTTTAACTTGAAAAATATTAAATTATATATGTTTAATTATGAATTTGTGACTTTGATACAGCTTGAGCATGATTTATTTAGTGATTTTTTTAAAACACGATACACTAATTAGAGTAAAAATTTACATTATTTTCAAAATTTAAACTTTTTTGATAATTTCAAATAGAGGGAGTAGTTTTTGAAATTATATTTGGTTTTTAAATATCAAAAATGTGGAGATTTATGTGTATCTCCTTTAAACTTTATTTTATTTTGTTTTTTGTAATTAAAAAATTCATCTTTTATTCTCTGCAACATGAGGTGGTATTTTTTTCTTGTTTGAAACACTCCTTTCATGTAAAAGAAAGGCCTAAACATGAGAATAGATTTTTTTTTCATTAGTAATAAATTTTTCTTTATAAATTCATCATGATTATCATGTGTTTTGTGAACTGATTTTGGGGAAAAATCCACATCAGTATGAGTTGTGTTATGAATCAAACATTGATATTATTAATAATGTTTTTTTTCTATACATTAGAATATCCTTACATTATTTTTACCTATATATAGATCCTTAAATTATTTTTATTCCCTTACATGTAATTTTCTTATGATTAATTTTCTTATATACATGGTTAGCTATTTACATGAACTCATACATGGTTGGTCCATTTATATGAAGTTTGTTTCAATGTATAGTTTACTTATGATAAATTTATCTTATGTGAAATTCAACTATGTGAATAAATATTACATTTTTTTTATATTTACTTTAAATTTTCTCTTATCTTTTTAAGATTTATAAGAATTATTTGATTCTAAATTATTATTTTAGTCTAATGATCATATTTAAAGTCATTTAGAATTTTTTGTTTAAATTTTTATATTATTTTGTATATGAATTATTTCATTATGAAAGATATTTAAATTTGAAGTAATACAAAAGGAAACTAAAATGATAGATTTATATGATTTCTTTGACTTTCTTTCTTGGAGAATTTTATAAAATTTATTTTGAAGGTTTTCAACATTCATATATATCATTTTATGAATTATTAAAAAGTGAAGTATTTTGTTATCATTCACTCAATAATTATAGGATCATACTGTTTATTATTTTACATGATAATTATGGAGATATTACTAGATATTATCATTACTTTTGTTTCATATAAAACTAATTATTATAATACTATATATTTTTTACATAGTTATAGACTATGTTTAATGGTATTAACCCTATAAGGATCAATAAGTTAAGTGGAAGTATACACCAGTGATACACAGTGATATGGAAAACAAAATATGAAGTTTGGTAGGAAAATATGAAACCAAAATTTTGAAGTGATCATGTGAAAACGTTTTTTATACTTCTTGATTAATCTCAAGGAGAAACATGTATTTTATTATTGTTACTAACTTATATACATAAGTTGTTACTTTAATCAAGGACTCGTTATTATGTTATAAAGGTACTATATCATATTCATTAATTGGTTTCTTGAGTCTATAATATTAATTATTTATATCATATTATCTTTTTGTAATTTTACATTATTTTATGGTTTAAACTTTCATAAAAAATCATTATTATTATATTATACATCCTTTATAAGGAAGTTTCTTTGTTGCGACTCTAGGTTAAAATTTAGTACTATAATGATTTGTGAATCTTTTTTAAAAGTCAGGATTTTTAGTGTGGTTATGCCTCTACTAAAAAATATTTGTTGTAATTTGGTTGTGAAACCCCCTTAAAAAGTTATTCCCTTGGTGAATATAAAACCTCTTGAGGAGTGGAATATTTTAAAGTGTAGATATAGGATCCTTTTTTGTCCAAACTACTATAAAACTCACATATACACTCTCTTTAATTTTTCACCACTTAATCTCTTTCATGTTCAACTATAATAAATTAACACTAAATTTAATTAATTTAGATATTTAATTCTATTATTTATAATTTTGAACTAGTTTATTCACCTCCCCCTACTCAGTCTTTTCCCTTATTAATCAGGGAATATCAATTTGTATCAGATCTTATCCCCTTCGAAGTTTTTAGCTATGTTTTTTATTTTATAGACTTATATTTTTCCAACAATTGACCATCTAAGTAGAAGATATTTAATATGAAAGGAACTATTTAAAATGATGGGTGGATTCCACAGAAACTACCACACATTGATGGTATAGAGTATGACTATTATAAAACTCAAATGGAATATTATCTTAAGAAACTTGATATTCATTATTGGGTTATGAGGGTCAACCCTTACAAATCACCTGATTCTGACCTTCAATATATTACAGGAAATTATGATATTAAATATGTTTTGAATTAGTAATTTAGAAATATCTTATAGTGTTATATTAACAAAATAATTTTTAGTCATATTTCTTCATGTAAGGATACTTGGAGAATTTGGATAATTTCAAGTTACTCACCTCATATCAAATAAGTTGATAAGAATTAATCATAGAGTACATTAGGTTGAATATTAATATTATAACAAGATCAAATATTAAATATTAGACTATTTGTTTCAAAAGTTAACTAGATTTTTTAATGGAATGAATGATCTTTCAAAAATATTTACAAAATAATGTTCTTGTTGAAAGATCCTGGATAGATATACCTAATATGTGGAATTTTAATAAGATTTCTATTAATTAAAGAAATAATTTCAAAGAATATAACATGGATGAAATCATTGTTTCATTACTTCAATATTAATTAGAGTTTAAAAACATTATTTAAGTGGAGACTTCAAATAGGAATTGTATACCTTTCAAATTTGTTAAAATTGTTTCTTCTGTATATTCTAATTCTAAAATCCAAGAAATGAAAAAAGATATGGATCGACATTCCATTAGAGTTTACAAAGGATGAAAACGAAAGGGTTTACAAGCCTATATAGAAGTAACATTGAGAAGGTTAATAAAAAATGTTAACACAAAGGTAATTCTAACATTTATTATAACACATTGAATATTATCTATTTTTAGTATAAAAAAGAAAGGTTATAGTAAACCAAACTATTCTTGATTGAAGAATTTAAATGAGGATAATAGGTATAAAAATAAAATGGATTTAATATCAAGTTTGAATTGTCTTGAGGAATTTGATTCTAGTGAAGAACCCAAGAATAAATAGAAATTAACAAATAGGTTCTTTATAGCATTATTAAATTAGTACAATGATTTAATTTTTAATTATATATGTTATGATGACGATTGTGATTTTGAAAAACCAGCTATTGTTGTATTAAATGAATAGAATGATAGATTGATGAAAAATATTTTTAGAGATTATGGTTTATATAATGAATTCAAATTTCATAATAAGAAACTTGTGGAGGATAAAAAACCCATTAGTCATGAAATTTTTAAGTATAAAAATATTGTATCTATCTCTTACAATAAATTATATAAATAAATTAAATCTTCTCATAAATTGAAGGAAAATTTAAAAGATGATATGAAATGATTGAAACAAAATTATACTTTTTCTTTAAGAAATAAATAACTATGAAAAGATAAAGTCTTTAAATAATATGAATAGAAATAAAAATGGTCTTGTATAAGAAAAAACTATCCACAGATGTACAAAAAATATTTTATGAAAATTTCAGAAGTTTGTTCTTCCACTATTATTTATTTTTGATGTATGATAAAGGTATACTATTATAATGGATTCTAACTTGTATTTTCATAGTCTTTAGGATATACTAAGACCCATATTTCAAAATTTTATCTTTGAATTTACATTTTAATACTTATCTTATATTTATATGGGAACCCAAAAATTGTTTAACTAATCCTATCAAACCCAAGATATCTTGGGTACAAAAAGACTCCATTATTTAAATTTTTAGGATAAATACATTAGAAATATAAAAAGAGATGTATGGTACATGAGCAGTGGATGATCTAGGCATATAACCATAGAATCATGAAAATTTATTCCAAGAAACAAATTTATGGAGGAACTATGACATTTGGAGATAATTATAAGTGGAAGGTAAACGGTTTTATTGAAATTTGTATTTATTACTCTACTATTTTTTCTAATGTTTTATATGTTTATGGATTATAAGAAAAATTAATTACTATATCTCAGTTATATAATGTTGGTATAAATTTTAAATATCATACTTTTTTTTCAAGGATAATACTTTATTATTTAATGTAACTACAAGGAAAATATTTATTCTATTGAACTTGAGAAGCTAACAGTTCAACACAGTAAGTGTATGAATGTTGTGCTGACTGCTAGTATACTTTGGAATTAAATACATGGTCTTGTTAATTTTATATTGTTTTATAAACCTCATAAGTATGAAAAAATAATAAAATTATGAAACTTTAAGAAATATAAGTTTCAAATTTGTGATTCTTGTATGAAAGGAAAACAACACAAAGTATCATTCATCCCAATTTAGGAATTATAATCCAAAAAACCTCTACATTTAGTTCATCATAACATATTCAATCCTATATTTATTACTAGTATTCATGGAAATAGAAGGAGTTATCAATGTTTTATACTGCTGAAATTTAAAATTTGGACCAAATTAGTATGATTTTTTAAAATAGAAGATGTAATTAAGGGGTATCCTTATTAATTACATTTCCTTATCTTTTATTTTATATATATATATTTAGAATTACTAAATTTTGGGTAATTAAACATATTTAAATATTATTTTCATTTAAAACTATTATTAACATGTTGAAATATACTTTAACATTAAAAATATTTAGTAATATATTTTTAAGTATGATGTTTTTAATTTGATAAAACTGGAGCATTATTTTTTTATTAAAACGTGATACCATTATTGGTGTTAAAATTAACATTTTTTTTTAAAAAATTTGAACATTTTCAAATTTTCAAAATGGGGGAGATGTTTTTGAAGTAATATTTGTTTTTATAATTATCAAAATGGGGTTATTTTTTAGTCTATCATTACCACTTTTTTTGTTTTGATTATTACAAAATTCATCATTTATTCCCTCTAATATGAGTTAAGAAATTTTTTTCTTGATTGGAGCTTGAACTGCATATAGAAGAGAATCCTGATTATAATATTATATTTTTATTATTATTCATTAATTTATATTCATAAAATATTCATGTTTTTATTTGGTTTCATGAACTGATTTTGGAGAAAAAAATATATTATTAGGAGTTTGGTTGTGACACATACAATAAAAGGATTAAATATGTTTTTTCCTATGTTTCAAGAAATCGTTATGTGATTTTCACCCTTATATAGATCTTTATGTGATTTTTATTCGTTTATGATAAATTACCTTATGGGGATTTGTCTTATGAACATAATGACCTGTCTAAATAACGCTTACATATATGGTCTTTTTATGTAACATTTGTTTTGTAGACAGTTCATTTACATGATGTTTTTATTATATAAAATACACCAATATGAATGAATCTATGTTTATATATATATATATATATATATTTAATTTTCTCTTATCTATTAACAATTTCTCCAACTTAATTTATTTTAAATTATTATTTAAAAATAATGTTAATATTTGAAGTTGTTTTAAAGTGTTCATTGTAAATTTTATATTATTTTATATATATGTACATATTTTTGGAAAGATATTTTAATTTCAAATGCTAAAAAATGAAACTAAAATGGGATATTTATGAGATTTCTTTTACTAAATTTCTTGAAAAACTTTATGGAGGATATTTTGAAGTTATTAAATATTCAAAAATATCTTTTTAAAAATTAAGAAACTCTAAATTAGTTTTTTATTTTAAAATCCATAAATATTGGAGAAGATTGTTTATTCCTTTATATAGTAATTATATCAAAATTTTTAGTTATTATCATTATTATTGTTTTAAATAAACTAATCTTCATAAGATTATATATATATATATATAATAGGCTTATAGGATTTATTTCAAGGACTTAAGGATATATGTATCGATAATGGTATTCTAGCTTATACTTTTACATTTTAAAATCCGAATTATTTTTGGGTTATACAACCATTAAAAGGTAAGTTGTTTGTTATGAAACTAAGATAAAATTCTATATTTTAATGGGTTGTTAATCACCTTAAAATTTTAAGGTTACTGGTGTGGTTGTGACTCAAGGTTAAAATTCAATGTTGTAATGAGTTGTGACTCTCCTTTAAAATTATGGTTTATTATGCCTCCAATATAAAGTGTATCTTATAATAAATTTTTGACTTCCCTTCTAAATTCATTTCCTTAGTGAATACCATGCCTCTCAAGGAGTAGAGGGTTGTGAAGAGTAAATATAGAAACCTTTTTTGTCTGAACCACTCTAAATATGGGTTATTATCTCTCATTAATTTTTCATATCTTAATATCTTACATGTTTAACTATGATAAATTAACAATAACTTTAATAAAATTTTTATTAAATTCTATTATTTAAAATTTTGAATTGGACTACTCACCCCCACAAGACCTTTTTTTCCTTTTTAACTATTAATTTACAATAATATCATACTAAATACTTCCAAGGTTATCATCAACATTATAATGTTTTATTTCACAAGTATTTATTTTAAAGTTGTAAATCTATTGCCTTAACATGGATTAAGGAAATCATATCATCAAAATGTATATTTATTATCCAATTTTTTCATAATTACTACATTATCATATCATATCCATTATATTTAATTCACAAAATTGAATCATTCATTAATTATGAGTTAAATACATCACTTAATAGACACATATTTTTAATTCAGGATTTAACTGAAGCATAGGATAATAAATCATGTGGAAAATTTAAAACAAGTGCACTAATTTAATCTCATCACGTTAAACATGAAATAAACAATAAATAACACAACCTAAAACAAATTACATATAGAATGTAATAATTTTGGACATTCTATATATAATAATCATTTAATATATAATATATTACTTCTCAATATTATATCATGCATTATTTTTAATTTTTAAATATAATACTCATTAAACAATAATCACAAATTTTAATTAAGTCAGGCACGTCAAATATCAAGAATTTATAACTTCAACCTGATTTTAATTCAATGAACTCATACTTAGAACTTTCAGTTAATTTCAATCAATTTAACATAGCATATGGAATAACATTTCATAATAAAAAAATTTATAATCTAAAACATATTGTTTCAAATTTTATTTAAAAATTTAGTTAATTAATAATTAATCATCAGGTTCATGCTTAATCAATAATTATGTAGGAAAATATTCATGTGAAATATAATCTTTTTAACATACTTTATCATAAATGGAAACATATTAACATGTTACTTATATTAATTTTAAACAAGATTTTGTTAACATTTTCTAAAATGTTTTACCAATTTTTTAATTAATAAAAATTTAAAATTTAATAACCTTTATGGTGAAACATGAATTGAAGTATAAAACGTATATCATGTAAAGAGTTATTCAAAATAAATTTTCTAACTAATATAAATTAATTTATTAAAAATAAAAATGCATCATAATTATGATGACTACCCTATTCAATATATACTATCTTAAATAAACTCACTAAAAAGAATCACAAATCATATTAAAATTTAAATGCAACCTATAAACATATTGTATTCCCCTTCCGTATATTTTTTACTATGAAATTAGTGCATTTTAAACCCAAACCAGCTTAGTTGGATGTCAAGATCCATGCATCAGATCATAAGGATCCATGATACATGGATCCTAGTTAGTCTCCAAGAATTTAAGATTATCGAAAAGTTTAAAAAGGACCTTAAATACTTATTTTTTGGTCAGTACACTAAACTCTTCACTGGTTAGGTTAAATGAAATTATTTCCCAACTGAATCCATGAAAACCTTACCTATTCCTAACTCAAAATTTCTTTATATCGCTCAACCAAAATCTCTAATACCACTTTTTCATGACCCATCCCCACTAGAACACTACTCGGGCAGGCATTTAAGATAAATGTGACCCCACGAAAACCAAATCCAATAGGGAAAAGGTCGGATACTAGAACCAATGGTATTTATTATTCAAATGGGAGGTATTTCCATCATAAATTATTAGGAAAAAACTAACTAATCAAATCCACGTAAATAAACTAAAGAGTTAACATTTACCATTCAAAAATTATTTATACTTGGAATTTGTACAACACAACAAAAGATAATGTATAAATACCTCTTAAATGCCAATCCACCTACCTGAATAACAACATTTAAAATCTACTTTGGTCTGACCTAAAAAAAACTCAAGAAAACTACTGTTGTGTGGACTCTTTATAGTACCCAATATGATCAGATTTTTAATAATTTCTATATCCACTTGAAATATACGCTATAAAAAAATAGAGTCATTATAGGGTGTTATCTTTTCTATCATTAATGGATATGAACCCTCAAAATGGCTCACTATTGTTATAAAAACCCACCACTAACATGGTCACATACTATCTTTAGTGGTAGTTTTTTGAAGTTTTGGTAAGTAAAAAAAATGATCAGAAGTTTTAACAACTTCTAAATATTTCTATAAAAAATATATTTAAAACCATCACTAGAAAACACTTTGTTGAAATAAATAATAAATTTAAAAGTGGTTTTGAATGATGGATATTTTTTTTAAAATTATTATACCTAATTCTAAACTACCCTTAAAATATTTAACTTTTTTTAAAATGCATACTTTCCCCCCAGTTGTACACACTACCTCCTTCCCCTCCCCCTCTATGTTGGCCACCTTCCTTGCCTCCCACTATAGAAAAGTTTTTAATTGTGGTTTATTAGAGTCATTTCTATAAAATTATACTAAATAGAAATGTATTTATTATTATTTGAAATGTATTATTGGTTTGGTATAACCACTATTTGTTCAATGTTTTTATTGATTGGCAGTTTTGTTGAAATCACCTAGAAATCATAAAAAAAATTAATTGTCTCCTCTTCTACCTGCACCATGCTTAAACCCCCTACTAAACTCTCAAAACCCCACCCCCAACTTTAAAACAATCCTTATCCATGTTCTCCCCATGACCATATCCTCATCTTCCTTCAACATTAACCCAATTTTGTCACGAAACTGTCCAGATACCCTGGTACCCTGACAACTAGGCTGGTCCTAACATATCCCTAATGGTGTTCCCGATCCCCATGGGTTGGTGAATAGCTCTTGGAATCATAAAATCTGAAATTGGGAAAAAAAAATCCATAAACTCAAAATAAAAATGATAAAAAATTCAGTATGCATATGAGAAAAACTCCATAGGGAGAAGTATATTAGAAGTCAAACATGTATAAACAACCTAAAGTACTACAACAAAGTACCAGACAATAGAAACGTAAAACAACCCACAACCCAACAGACACAAATATACAAACATAAGGATAAATAGCTACTACCACCTCTAATTGGTGACTTAATCTTTCTCAAACCTATTAAAAGATAATCTAAAACTCTCTGAATGAACAGGTATGGTGTGAGTTAAAATCCTAGTAGGGTGTCACCGAGGATTCCATAATAATATGCCAACATTTAATTAACCAAGTATGGCTTTCAATTTTAAATAAAAAGTAATGAAATTTCAAAATAATATTTAAAAAATTATTCGTTACATTTCAAATAATGGAAATACTTTAAAAAATGGATTAATAATAAAAATTATATAAAAACAGTTTATATAAATTCAGAAGGCATGTGTAAAGCAGTTTCAAACAGTAGAATTTAATTTAAATAAAATCAATGAGAAACATGGTAATATACCAATAGGTACACTAGTTCCATTTTATGGGATCCTTACACATTTATTTAATGGTAATGGAAATGTGTACACACATCACTCAACACTGGCCAGAGATGAATCATTGACATCTTACTGAGGAATAAAATGTGATAAATAGTTTATGTTAGAGTTGTAAAGCATAAATCCAATTATAGGGAATTCCCATACTAGCATGTGTGTCCCTAATAACTCACTAACTACCTAGGATTTTATGTTCTCTAATAAAAATAAAAAATTAGAAATTTATTTCAAAACTATTCAAAATACAATTCAACCCATTTACCATTTCAATATGTCATTTTCCATTTAAAACCAAAATAGGTTGTTTAATCAAATCGTTATTTTTACAAGATAAAACCACTAAGTTTTTATCAAAACCATATAAATAAATTTCTCTCAAATACCAATTTTAAATAAATTTCATCAAATCAATTTCACAATTTAAATTCAATAACTTAAATTTCAAAACATTCCATCAATTTCACAAACACACACCAATTTAATGGAATTGGGGGGTTTTCCCCAATTTTATGCGAAATCAAATTCAAATATCTGATTTAATGGAATTAGGTTTTTAATAAACCAATTGAAATCAATTTAATTTAAATAAAAAAATTCAATTTAAATCAAACTATTAAATTTAAATCAAATAATTGAATTTAAATCAATTAATTTAGGGTTAACCAATATTGGCCATCATAATGGAACCACCTACCTCAGGATCATAGGATATCAAGGCATAAATCCCTAATTGGGAAACTCCAATAAAGAACCTCAATAATGAAGATATGAGAATTAAACCTAGATTCAAGATCTGAAATTGCGGGGATTAGACCATACAACAACATGGAGTACTATAAAACCCTTCGGAGGAAATAAGATAGAATGGGAGAAAGATAACAAGAAGAGGAAACCTATCAGGAGGAGATCAAACATCATTATACTAGCTTATATTCCCTTCCAGAGTGGTGTAGAGGGTCCAAAATTACCTCTTGAGAGCCTCTAATGAAGAAGAAAACATTATGGGGTTTTATAGTCCCATCAGCCACCTAAAATGAGGGTTTGAAGAATTTAAAACTAATTATTAGATTAATTAAATCTCGTACACACCATTTCTTGGGTAAAGCCTCACAGTTAGAAAAACCATGAACCATAACCACATGTAAATTTTTCCTAGGTGCATGATTTCTACTAGGTGGTTTCATTGTTTGTCAAACCATGCACTAGCCATGAAAACCCCCACTATTAGGTTTTTCATGGTTTCTACTGAGATGAAACACGATTTGGAAAAACCACGAACAAACCGTACATAGCCCATGAAACTTTTAAAACTTCCAAATTATTTACCAAAGTCACCCTTAAACAAAAAAGAACCAAAGAATGATCAAAATAGGGGTTTATAAATAACTAAAAATGGTAATAGGATGGTACAACCTCCACACCATAGAAATTTTCTATCCTTATAAATCCTATTAAATAGGTTCCATGTCAAAAAGATGAGGCCACTACTCTCTCATTAGTGGCTCCCTCTCTTATGTATCATGATAATTAGAACTGTTCTTCTATAGAACATGAAGAAAAATTATCATCCTCCCACGAAGCACCTTGGTTTCATAATCAACTATCTTAACTGGATGCTCATTCATAGATAAATAAGCTTTTATGTCTAGATCACACTACCTCAAAACATGAGATGGATCAAATTGATACATTCATAGCTAAGATACATGGAACACTTTGTGTATCGATTTTAGTTGTGGTGGAAATGCTAAATGGTAATCCACTTTTCTAACATTCTCAACAACCTCAAAAGGTCCCATAAAAAGAGGATAAATCTTCCCTTTCCTCCAAATCCATTGATGACCCAACCGAGTTGAAACTTTCCACAACTCACTATCGCTAACTGAAAATTACAATGGTTTATGGTGACGATCAATATAATAATTATACCGGCTCTGTACTATCAAAAATCTCTGATTAATTAACTAAATCTTTTCTATCGTCTCTTAATCCAACCTCAGTATAACCAAGTAACTTTCAACAATCTTTGACCATCACAATAAATACTTACAATGTCGTCCAGAAAAGGCCTCAAAAAAATCCATTATGATAAGGGACTGATAAATCTTCTTATAACAAAACTCAAATAGCCTAAGATGGTCATCCCAAGATCCACCAAAGTCGAGAACACAAGTACGGAGCATATCCTCAAGAATCTGTATAGATCTTTTGACTTTACCATCCAATTGCAGATGGAATGCCATACTCGAACAGAACTGAGATCCCAGTTCCTGTTGAAGGCCTCTACAAAAGAGATAAGTGAACTAAGGATCTCTATCAGAAACTATAGTAGATGAAACTCCATGAAAACGATCGACCTCTTTCACATAGAGATTTCCCAACTCTTCAACTTTGGTTGTATCATGAATGGGTATAAAGTGAGATGATTTAGTTAGTCTATCAATCAAAACCCATATCACATTCTTTTTTATTTGGGAATACAGCAACCCAACCAAAAAATCCATAGAGATCCCATCCCACTTCCATGTTGGAATTGTAAGTGGTTAAAGAAAATCTAAAGGTTTTCAGTGATCGGCCATGACCTACTATAATGTATAATAATGAGAGAGAAAAATAAAAAATTTCGGATATCATGCCTAGCCACCAAAACTACCACCGCATGTCATATAACATATTCATGGTTCTTGGGTTCACATACCACTGGGAACTATGGAGATCCCACATCACATATTTCCTTATCGATAACTGTACCAAAAGGTGATTCCAATAACATATAATTTCATCAGTGTAGAATGAACAGTCAAGAACCATTTCCCAACCATAAAGAGAGTCCCTAATGCTACAGAACTCATTATCATGTTCTTGTTCATGAATAATCATCTCGAAAAGAGTGGAGGTCAACTGAACATTATTAAAGGAAACCTCAGCCCCAGATTCACAAACTCTAATATGGAACTATTTAAAAAGAGTCATCAAGTTCTACTCTTACAAAGATTCTTTTAGGGATTGGGTAAAAAGTTTCCTACCTAAATAATCTATGAATAAATTCCCTTTCCCTGGGGTATAGGTAATGTTAAAATTGAAATATTGCAAGTATTACGCCCAACACCTCTAATGGAGATTCAAATATTTTTTATTGAAGATACAAATCAATCTATTGTGGTCATAATAAATGGTGAACATTTCTATAAAAAGTTAATTCCACCAACTCTTAATAACATACATTATAGATTCAAGTATAAGGTTATGAGTTAGGTAATTTTTCTCATGTAGACTAAGCTGACGATATCCATAAGCAACAACACAATCACATTACATAAGAACATAGAACAAACCTAAACTTGATGCATCACAGAACACCACATAACCTTTCCTAGCCTCTAGAATATTGAACACCAACATATTAGTCGAACAAGGTTTCAAATTAATAAAATAACTCTAACATTTTTCTTCCCAAACAAACATTACCCCCTTATGAGTGAGAGTGGTCATCAGAGAATCCAAATTTAATAAGTACTCAAAAAACCAGTTATAATACTCATCTAAACCCAAGAAGATCCAAATATTGAAAAAAATTATATGGCTATTCCCATGTCACAACATCTTTCACCTTATCAGAATCAAATGAAATACCACGTTCTGACACCACATGTCCTAAGAACTTCACTTCCTAAATCTAGGAATTATATTTCCAAAGCATGGAATAAAGTATGCGATTTCTCAAAATATTCCATAACTGCTCTTATATGACGCACACGATCCTCCTTTGAATTTAATTAAACAATTATGTCATCCATAAATAACAAAATGAAAGTATCAAGACACTCATGTGAAATCCTATTCATTAAATCCATAAAGACTGCAGGATCATTGGTTAAACCAAATTGCATGACAAGGTTCTCATAATGGTCGTATCTACTCTAAAAGGTTTTTTAATGTCAAATTCCCTTATTCTTAACTGATGGCAACCATATCAATGATGAATTTTCGAGAACTACTTTTCCCTTTTCAACTGATCAAATAGATCATCAATTCATTGAAACAAATACTTATTCTTCACTGTAACATGACTGAGTTTCTAGTAATCAACAATGAGGTGAAGTGACACAACATCTTTTTTAGAAAAGAGAACAGGCATTTCTCAATGTGACACACTTGGGAATTTAAATCCTTTCTGTAGAATATCATACCAAATGATTCTTTATCTCTTTAATTTTAGCTGGTGCCAAGGAATATATGATGGTTGAGTACTAAGCACTAATTCGATAGAAACTCTACCTCACTTACCAATGGAAAACTAGATAAATCAGAAGGAAAAACATCAGGAAACATGAAAAAAATCTACAATGAGATCAACACTCAAAGATTCCAACTTCAGATCAAAAGAGAACAAAAATATTAATTTCACTGACTTCGGATAGGATGGTCCAGATCTACTTGACCTCAAGTTTCACTCTCCTTAAAATATTAAAAAAACCCCATCAGGTGTAGTAAAGGAGACCCATCAAAGATAATAATCAATTAGAGCTTTATTAGCAATGATCTTGTCCATCCCAAAAATAACATCAAGGAGTTTCATGTTGAGAACCAGAAAATCCCCGGAAAGCTCAACATCTGCTAAAGAAAAAACAAAAGTGGGACTATGGAGACCCTTCTCTCTATTTGTTCCTAGGTGTGTAGTAATTTCCAACACAAAAGATAAAATCTAAATAGGATGATTAAGCATATTCACAATAAAAGTTGAAATAAATTAGTGAGATACATCAGAATCAATTAAATCAGTCACAAATGATGAAGCTACAGTGATGGTACCTCTCACAGTTGTTGGACCTGTATATAATTCCTCTGGGGAATCTTCCACTACGTGAATATGCTTCATTATAGATGCCTCTAGCTAGAATGCATTTTCCCTTGATGCATCTGATTTAACCACAATTTTAGAAGGTGATAATGATATTGTGCCACAACATAGAGTGAAATAGATATGGAATAACTTATATAGGTGACCTGAACATCTTTAAGAACCACATACATTAGGTGCCTCAATGAAAACCCTCCTTGAATGTCCTAGCTTACAATACAGGTATAAAATCAAAGGGCCTCCTCTAGGAACTGTAGGAGGTTTATAAATACCATTCTATCAATAAACACTATGAGAATCATCATTCTTCCTCTTTTCTTATGAGGTACTCACGCTAACACTAGGAGAAAAAAGAAACTCCTGAGAACCCTGAATTTCCATATAGGTTTATTTCAGTCGTCAAATCTCAATCCGACACATCATCATAAGAAGTAAAATTCATGAATAAAACCTAATAAAAAATATCAGATCAAATTACCAACTCAAACCATCGAGTTTTCATCTTCTCATTCGACAAAATATCATTTGAAAATAGAATAAGCTCAATAAAGTGATTTCCATATTCTGTCATGGTCTTGTCAGCCTTCTAAAGTTTGAAAAACTCAATAGCATTGGCCAACACCATCAACTCTATATTGAATTGGTTAGTGAAATTAACTTTTAAGCCTTTCCACTCTAAACCCCCATGTTTCTTCATCATCACCATCATATCCCACCATCTCATACTCCGTCCCTCCAACATGAAGGTGGAACACTTCACTGTGATTTCGTCAGGTGTCTCCAAGAATCCAAACAAATTCTCAATCATAGTCAACTATTACCCATATAGTTGAGGGTCATTATAACCTTTGAACACTATTATATTTTGGAAAGGGAAATCTTGATAATGATTCTATAAAAAATCCCTTTGAGGTTCCACACCTGGAACCCTAATGGGAACTGGTGGTTGTGCCTATACTAGATCTTGGATAGTACGTACGATCACCTCAACTAAACTCAAGTCCATGATATTATTTTCTCAATGTGATTCCTCACCATCTCCCTCCTGGAACCGATTCATATAACTTCTTGGAGGCACAATGATACACAACATTAATAGAAAATATTGAAGACATTAGATTAACACTCAAATAGAAAAAAAGGAAATTTAATCCCAATAGACATGAACACAAGTTTTTTATTTCAATCTATACAAATAAAAAGTGGGGAAAAGTCTAGCAATAATCCTCAATACACCTTTCCCAAACAAACTTTGGTGACTTAAGGCTCATTAGAGTGAGAGATGGTGAGTCACTCAATCACAATTACCTTCTAAGTTGTCACAAGATCACTCAACTACATAATGAAATCAAGGAAAGATGCCTAATATTCATCTTTGATGAAAATTTTTCATGAACCATCATGGATATCCTAGTACCGTGATTACTAATCTCATCCAAACATATCCTAAAGGTCATTCCTGATCCCCATGGGTTGGTGACTATCATATGGAAACATACGATATGAAATTGGGAAGTAATTTTTCTACAAACAAAATAGAAGAAAGATAAAAAAAGTCAATATGCATACAAGAAAAACTCCACATGGAGAAGTGTAGCAGAAGTCAAATAGGTATAAATAACTCAAAGTACTACATAAAAAGTACCAAAAACAATAAGTAAAAACAACCCAAGTCCCAAAAAACATAACTCTCCAAGCCCAAGAATCAAAAGCTACTAGCACCTTTAAGTGACACCTTACCTATGATCAAACCTAGAAGAGGATAATATACAAACACCCAAAGTCACAGGTAGGGTTTGAGCTAAAATCCCAATAAAGTTTCACAAGGATTCCATAATAAGATACCAAAATCTAATTAACCAAGTAAAGATTTTAATTTTAAATAAACGGGTATAGAATTTCAAAATGATTTTTAAAAAAATCACGCTTTAAATTTCAAATGATGGAAAAAAATTAAAAAATGGAAAAATAAGCACTTTTATATAAAAATAGTGCATATAAATTTATAAGGACTGTGTAAAGAAGTTACAAATAATGTCATATATTTCAAATAAAAACAATGAGTAACATGTTCATATTATAATAGGTACGATAGTTCCAGGTAATGGGGATCTCACACACTTATTTAATGATAATGAAAATATTTACACACATCCCTTGACAATGTACAGAGATGACTCCTTGACATACTACTGAGGAATAAATTGTTCTAAACAATGTATGTTAGATTTGTAAAGCGTCAATATGATTATAAGACATTCTCATCCTAACAAGTTTGTCCCTAATAATTCACTAACTACCTAGGATTTCATGTTCTCTAATAACAATAAAAAAAGGAAATTTATATCAAAATTGTTCAAAATACAATTCAACCCATTTACCATTTCAATATTCTATTTTCCATTTAAAAACCAAAAACGATTTTTTTTAATCCAGTCATTTCTTTTCCAAGATAAAACGATTGGGTTTCTATAAAAACCATTTTAATTCATTTTTCTCAATTAACAATTTGAAATCAATTTCATAAAATCAATTTCAAAATTTAAATTCATCAATTTAAATTTCACATTTGTTTGTCAATTTCATAAACCACCCCAATTCAATGGAATTGGGGGGTCTTACCAATTTTAATCCAAATAAAATCCAATTCCCCAATTAAATGGAATTGGGTTTCTAATAAAATAATTGAAATAAGTTTAAATGAATTCAAGAAATTTAATTTAAATAAAACAATAAAATTTAAATCAATAAATTTAGGGTTAATCAAAATTGGTTATCATAACAGAACCACCTACCTCAATATTAGAGGATCTCAAAACACAAATCCCTAATCGGGAAAATATAATGAAGAAATCAGGAAAATAAGATCCATGAATCAAACCTAGATTCAAGTTCCAAAATATAAGGGATAAGATTTTCTAATAACATAGAGATCTATAAAACCCTAGGTATGAAAAAGGAGATAATGGGAGGAAGAGGATGGGAGAAAGAGAACGGGAAGTGAAAACCTATTGAGAGGAGATCGAACATCATTTTCCTAGCTTTGATTTGTTTTTGGAGGGTTGTAGAGGGAAAAAATAACCTCTTCAGATCCTCCAAGGAAGAAGAAAACTCTATGGAGTTCATATAGGCCCATTGGGCACCTAAAATGAGGGTTTTAGGATTTTAAAACTAATTTTCAGATTAATTAAATCTCATATGCATGATTTCATGAGAAGATACCCATGGTTTGATAAACTATGTGCCCCTTTTTTACCAAGTGCAAAATTTCTACTAGGTGGGTGCACAGTTTGCCAAACCATGCGCTAGTAGTGGAACTCCCACTATTTGGGCTTGCATGATTATCACTGAATGGAAACATTTTTTGGGAAAATCATGTTCCAACTGTGTATAGACCATAAACTTTCAAAATTTCCATAATTTTCACTTGAGGAACCCTTAAAGGATACCCAACCAAAGCAAGATCAAAATAGGGGTTTATGAATACCTTAAAATAGTAACATGATGTTAAAAAAAATTCCTACCCCCTATTCATTCATGACTTAGATACCGTTATCTTCGTCTACACAACCTACACACTATTTATTTCCATCTCATAACCTTATGTACCTTATTCCATGTTGTAAAATCCATTTATTGAGAGTGATAATATTTATTCCTTTATGTTTTTTATTTTTTAGGTTGGATTGGATGATTTTTATGTTGAATTCGGGTTTTTTCAAATCAAGCCCCTACCCTGGTCAATTGAAAATTTGGGTGATGTTATGAATTTATTGTATATATTTTATAAAATATTTATATCTTTATTTTTTAATGTATGTATGTAAGATTTGAAATCCAATAAATAGAGATAAAATTTGGATTATTTTACCTCAAAACACACCTCAGTATGCTAAAGGTTTAGAATAATTTTTAGGTTTTTTTAATTTCAAATTGATCTGTGCATGTTAGAATTAACAAATTATTGACTGATATTAAATTCAAGTGAATTTTGAATAGAAAAAAAATTAAATTAGCACTTGATATTTAAATATTATAATTCCTGATATATATTTTGGATTTGGAATAGTGAATCGAATGTTAAAGAAATTCAAAATAATGATTATCCTTTCAATGAAATATAAAGTGACCCTCTATAGGAGAATTAAATTAGATACTTGATAAATGATACATTTTTCATTGCATGATATAATGAAAAATATTTTAATATATCAATAAAACCTTTAATTTATCTTGAGTAGGTTAAACTTACTCAGAAATTCAGTGACCAAAAAAATAAGTATTATGAATTATTGGAAGATGGAAAAAAATGTATGAAGGGTGTGCCAAATATTTAAAGCTTTCTATTCTACTTAAGTATTATCATATTGATTTTCTCTATGTAATTACTAATAAATAAGTTCCCAAGATTTTAGAGTTTATTCATGATGCATTTAGTGAAGCTAATATCCTCAGATCATTCTATGAGATAAAGAAAATCCCAAAAAAACTTTGAATTTATTATAAATATATACATGAATTCCCTAATAATTGGATTATTTATGAGGGATAAGAGTATGATAAAGAATAATACAGAATATTTTATATAAATAGATAGAAATTAATGAAAAATAATGAGTGTACAAATGAATGAAACATCAGGATGAAGCCTAAGAACAAAACTCTAACCCAGGTATTGCATTACTTTCCTCTAAAACCCCACTTTAAAATATTATTCATGTAGTTTGAGAATATATAAGATATAAAGAGGAATGATCATGATATTAAAAATGATGGATTTATTATACATAAAAAAAGATTTAATATCATGGAAGGTGTTTGATTAATTATATCCAATTTTTTCTTTAGATCCTAGGAATATATGTTTGGGATTACATTCTTATGGTTTTAAACCCTTTGGTAATTTAAGGACTAATTATATCATATGAATGGTTATTTTTTACCTCTACAATCTACCACCATATATATGTATAAAGAAGAATTCATTAATTATTTTTATGATTATTATATAAAAGAAAAGGTTTGGAAATTATTTTGATGTATACTTTAATCCTCTAATCAAAGAATTGTGATAATTATGGGATGATGAAGTGAAAACATATGATGATTCAATAAGAAAACTATTTAAAAATAATTCCACTTTAATGTTAGAAATTAAGGGCTTTTTAAAAAAAGAAACCTATCCCGTTGGTACAATTATACTAGTTTTTATTTTCTAGTGTGTAATTTTTTTTGAACCTCAATGATTACCTCATAGTAGAAATGGTTTATTATGTGTCATAAATGATTTCTTGATACATTTTATAAATTCAGGTTTAACAAGATATAATTAAATGGATATATTGAATTGAGAAATTTGTAAAAGTTGTTATATGGTTTAGAAATATTGGTATAATTAATGAATGTCACTATAGAATTTGAAAAAAATAATATATTGAAATAAGGTAGTAAAGGGTATGTGGTACAATATTAAAAGATGTTGGAACAAAATAGTGGAAGAAAATGAGTATATTTCTAAAAATTCCTTATTAGTAGTTTATTTTTCTACATCATAATTATAACATAATGAACATTGAGAATAATTTCTATGACAATATATTTTTCAATTTTCTTAATGAGAATGGTAAATTAAAGGATCACCTACTCATAAGGACTTCGAATCAATGAACTTAAAGCATGGTTTGTTGAATAATTAGAATTTCAAGTATTCTTTAGCTATCTTTACAATGAAAAATAATGATAATGATGTATACCTTCTAACATTAAATAATTTAAAAGTTCTAAATGGAAATTTAAGTAACATCTTAAGGTGTGTTGACTTGTAAAATAAAATAAAATTGGATTGAAAATTCATGAATCACATATTATGATGGTGTAATTATTTACATTGTAATTTCTTAATATGTTACTTGAGGAAGTAACTAAAATTCTAGTTTAGTTGTGAACCTTCTTTAGATATATTTTCATAAAATTTCTAAATTCATCTGATCTTGAAATTTTAAAGAAATAATCGTGTTGTTATTTTTTAATTTGGAGATGTTATTTCCCCTTAATTTTTCACTGTTATGATTTATTTAACTATTCATTTTTTTTGTGGAAGGTAAACTTGATGGACCAATTCACTATCGATGGATGCATCCAATTGAAAGTTATGTTAATATTATTTTTATTTTCATTCATTAATTAAATTTTATAAAATCATTAGGTAAAAATCTATTAAATTTTTATTATATTTTTTATCAGATACTTAGGTCATTTGAAATCATATATTATGAATAAAGCTCATCTAGAAGACTCTATTGATGAAAGTAACATAATAAAAGAGTGTTTGGACTAATTTTATATATATTTGGATGGTATTGATATGAGATTCAATGGTATTGGAAATTTTGATGACATATCCAATAATTCTCATTCAGAAAGATAGTCATCAGTATTTCAAACTATTGGACAACCAGTTAGAAAGGGGTAAAATTTTTCACTGAGTGATTTCGAGTTACATTAAGTATATAGATATGTAATAATCAATAGTCTTATAGAAAATAAATGTATTGATTAATTCATATTTAAAACCTATATATAATTAAAGGTTCAATCTTGAAATGAGATGGAATTAAAAAAATTTGTTAATAAATAGATTTTCAAATGGTTTTCAGATC
This sequence comes from Viscum album, assembly GCA_963277665.1. Taxonomy (NCBI): domain Eukaryota; kingdom Viridiplantae; phylum Streptophyta; class Magnoliopsida; order Santalales; family Viscaceae; genus Viscum; species Viscum album. The sequence continues at coordinate 825,007,270 of OY728126.1, read as the reverse complement.
GGGTAAATATATACTCATATTCATATTATTGATGTATAATAATTTCATCTATGTTAAAAGTGATAAATTATATCTTATAAACTATATAAATAATTTTCATAATTGTGTTGAAATGTCAAATTATTTGAAGCTTTGGGATCAAGTTCCTCAAAGGAAGGATAAGATATTCTATGCTTATAATATTCATGACTTCATGTTTTATACAAGTAACCATGAATAATGGTTTAAAACTCAAAAGTAGTGGTCTATTTTCACTTTTCAAGGTGGTATGATACGGAAGGACGGTTGATATGATTTAATCAAACTAACAAGGTTAATTTTCAACTGTCTTATTCAGATGAAAGTGGGTCAACATTGATAGGGGAAATGAAAGATTAATTACAATTTAATTCTTTTAACTTCTCTCTCTAGATCCACAACAATGAGTGTGAATAAAATGATCCATTTATCATGGTGTTATAAGATAATATGTCTTATTATATTGATATTTAATTACATGAAAGATGAAGCGTTTTTTTACACTTAAAATATATATACTTATATCATATTGGTGATAAAGTCCAATTGGTACTTTGTGTCAATTAACCTCATCAACCAAAAAATATTCAATATTTTTTCCATGATAGTATAGAAACAATAAAACTTTCAAGAGAGTGTAAAAATTAAGTACTCCTCATAATATAGGCTGATAAAAATGAATCCAATAGAGATAATGATATTTGAATATATAAATTGGTAATGAAAAAATATTATAATTTCTCTTCTATAAGTGTTTTGTATATATATACATTATTATATTTTTTCTTTTTTCAAAAAAAAAATTTACTTCTTCTTTTTTTATACATTGAAAATATTCTAACCCATTTAAATTATAGGAATGATGAAAATAAAAATATCTTGATCATAATCGACTATCATCTCGAATCACACCAACTTTATTATCCCTGTTAGTGAATCAGAGTGATTCCTATGTACCAAAGACTTTTAGTGATCCAACAGCTTCCTCGAATGTTTTTGGAATATCACCATCCAAAACACCTTCAACGATGGTGTAGTTGGAAAATCATCCATATGGAGGATATTTTAAATTTATAATTTTTTATGTACTTCATTGTTGAATAAACTATATATTTTATCAGATTTTTAATTTATTTTTTAAACTAATAAAGATAAAAATAATAAATATAAATATAAATACATTAGATGTATGGGATCTAAAAGAATTTAAATTATAATTCAATTTGATGAGTTCAAGGTGCCTATTGGTGATGATACCATAATATTTGGATATATTATTGGGAATCATTCTTACGAGGTAGTGAGCCTTCCCATTAATTATAAATATTTGAGGCATATTCGCATATCTTTGAAGAACAGTTTGTTAACAAAAAAAATGTATTTTTTAATATTCATTGATAATTAATTTATATGGTGTAAATGAAATTATTAATATACTTATAATGTGTTATGTTTATTATTTCTATATATTTTTTCATTTCAATTTTCTTGACTCCGTCTCACACTCATGGGCCGGGAAAATTTTGGGAAAGAAATGGAGTGACCTTAAATGGAGATTATGTCATGAGTTTTATAAAAAATATGTGAGAACTCTGAAGTTGTATGATAAAGTTATTAAAGGTGTGTCTCATGAGTAGTGAAATATGTTTTTTGATATTAATAAGGATTCACCTCATGAGGTTAGTGTATATTTTATAGTATCTTAATAAAATAAACATAAGAGTATTAAGTTTTTTTATCAATGTTTCTATTTTTGGTGGGAATTACCTAAAACATGAATAATGAGAAACAAGTTAATACTTATATTGTTGGGAAACAAAAATTTTCTAAAAAAATATTAATATTGATTTTATTTTATCCATTATTATTTATATTACTTTATTATACCTAATGGGTTTTTATTTTAATTATAACTTATTTTAAAAAGGGTTGGGAATTGGGTCACCCAATTGGATGGAAAGATATGTGTATTTATGTGTATCAAAAACCTGATGGTAATTTTTTGAATAATCCTACCAAATATTTTAAAGTAAGTCCTTTTCATTTCTATTTAATTCTATTTCATTATCATAAAAATATAATATTGAAAAAAATAATTAGATAATATTATGAAGTTTAGATAATTTATAAAATCATTGTTAATATTGTTTTATTAATAGGTTAAAATTTTGAAAGATTAGGATGTAAACCCTTCACAATCATAATTTATTTCCTAGAGTGATCCATTTTCAATTATTTTATGGAATGTGTATCTTAAGAATGTACAAAGAATGGGTTTTAGTCCTACTCCAATAGATGTATTTTTTAGGGTTCCTTCATTATTTAGAAATACACCTCCTAGTGGAGTTTTGAGTAGTATAGTTTATCAAGAAGCATAGATGGAAATTCTAATGTTGAAATAAAATGTGTAAGAACACGACTCTTATAGTAAAATATAGAATCAAGGACAATTAGTAATGGAAAATTCAGTAGTTTCTTTATTTTAGTGGATGAAAGACACGATCCCTAATGAAATTTCTAGTCTTATAGATCATCTTGAGAAACCATTATATAATTATTTCTGAGTTGTAAAAATAGATAACACATCAATCCAATGTGTGGTTTACTCAAAATGTTTGAATAATCAGTTTTTAATGCTATAAAAGTCTTGAAAAACATGTTTTGGGGAATTTAAAACCAATAAAATGACCATAGAGTTTCGTGAGATCATAAGAAAATGACCATATATTGATTTTTAAAATTTAGAAACTAACTACACATCAATCCGAGTGGCTATTTTCTCAAGATTCTCATAGAAATACTATTTATTTTTAAGGCTCTAAAACATGTGTTTAATGATAAAAATCATTTTAAACGACCTCATATTGATGATAAATCATGGTAAAATTGTCTTTGATTTATTTATCATGTTGATAAGCAGTCTATGGTTCCATTCGATATGTAGTATGTTCATAATGACTCAATAATAAGTTTTAAAATATATCAAAGTCATTAAAAACATGCAATATAGGTTCAAAATGAATAAAACAACCACTGAGTGCTATCAAATAATTGTAAATGAACATAGATTAATTTTTAACATGTAGGAACTTACTCCACATCAATATGAGTGGTGGTTCTCCCAGGATGGTGGTAAATTAATTTTTAGTGTTTTAAAACACTAACATATTTGTAATGGTGAAACAAAGAAAATGACATCAAATTGGTGTCCAATCATATGAAAACCATAATAGAATGATCATTGATGTTTATAAGTAGACAATGTGATGATCTAATGTGTGGTGTTCTCATAATGTTTGAAAAAGATGTTTTTAATGACATGAAAGTATTTTAAAACATGCACCATAGGGTCAATTCTAGGAAAAAGTACATAGCATTTTTTGATATCATAAAAAATGGCCATAGGTTTATTTTTGAAATTTTTGATCTAAATACACATTAATCTGAGTGACGGTTTTATCAGAAAGCTCGGGAATGAAGTTTTTAGTGATTTAAAACTCTAAAACATGATTGTAATGATAAAAATCATAGAAAAAACCTATATTAGTGTAAAGTCATGGGAAAATTGTTTTCGAATTATTTTTTTAGTGTAAGAGTAGACAGAACATCCATCTGACATGTGGTGTACTCAAAATGACTCAATGTGAAGTTTTAAAAGATATCTAAGTATTTAAAAACATTCCTTAGGGGGTGAAAACTAAGAAAAAAACCTATTGGTTTCATGATATCATAATAAAATTATCATAGATTTATTTTTGAAATATGGTAATTCGATACATGTCAATCCAAGTTACATTTTTCTCAATATGATAGTAAGCACATTTTTAGTGTTCAAAACACTAATACATGTTTGTTGTGGAAAAAACCAAAGAGAATGACCTCATATTGGAAAAAATTAATAAAAAACCCCCCATAGAATTATATTTCATGTTTATTAGCATACGAAACATCAATATGACTTGTATTGTGCTTAGAATGTCTAAATGAGATCTTTTTAATAATATGAAAAATTTTTAAAACATGTGTCAGGGGGTCAAAACCAATAAAAACATATCTCAGTTTTTTTTGATATCATAGTAAAATGATTATATATTTATTTTTGACTTATAGGAATTTTTTACAAATCAATATTAGTTGTGGTTTTCTTAGAACTCTTGTAAATGCATTTTTAGTTTTTTGAAATGTTAAAACATTCATGTAATGGTCAAAATCATATAAAAATCCTTATATTGGTGTGAAATAATGGGAATTTTTTGTTGAATTATTTGTTACATGTACTTATAAGAAACACATCTATCTATAATGTTGTGTTCTTATAATGACTCATTAATATTTTTAAAAAATATCAAAGTCTTTAAAAACATGCCTTAGGGGGCCAAACCAATAAAATGAACTCAAAGTGTCATGAAATAATAGGATAGTGATCATAAATTGATTTTTGAAATTTTCGAACTAATACCACATCAATCAATGTTATAGTTTTCCAGGTATGATATTAAAACCATTTTTTGTTTTTTAAAACACTAAAACATGTGTGTAATAGTCAAAATCATAGAAAACGACCTTAGATAAGAGTAAAATTAGAGGAAAAACATCAGAGAATGATTTTTTAAATGTATCAACTGATGAAATATAAAATTATTTAAATTATGTTTAGTTATTAATTACAATCACACCACACAACACTTTTAAAATTGGGCAGATTGTTATTAACTAGTCCCTTTTTAGTTCCAATTGTTGAATCATATCTTAAATAGGTAAGTTTAATTTCTCAAAGTGTTATGGATGATATATTATTTTTTTAGAAGATGGTTTTGTTCATGAGTGGTAAAACCCATAATTCTGTATCCAAGAGACTAGGTTTCAAACCTTGGTAATCCCCTTAGGGGATTTATGATGTAGACAGTTCCACATGCATGATGCGGGTAGGTAGTGATGTAGGCATGATGTGGGAAGACAGTGATGCAGTAATGATGCGAGAAGGTGGTTACATAGGCCTCATGTAGGTAGGTGATGATGCAGGCATGACGCGGGTCTGGTGAAATAAGCATGATGCAGTAGTGGGCCTTCATGCCAATAATTGGGCCTTTGGTCCATGTTATTGGCTTCATGCCCACTATCCCTTTGGGCTATCCATATAAAAATAAATAGGGTTTGATGTGGGGGTTATCCACTGGAGGGTTATGGCTTGAATTTCTGACCTATGTGTGAGGTGTGTGTGTGTTTGATTTAATTATACCCCCACGAACCTAGTATATATATTATTATTTTTATGTTAAAATTTCATCTATTTTATTAACAAAATAACAATTGTTACGTTGAAAATTATAAATATATTCTATGCTTATTCTATTTAATATTTCTTTTATTAAATTTTTTGGTTTTATTATAGGTGATAGAAATTTACAGTAGGTAGGAGGTTGACCATTTTGATCCATGAAACTCTTTATAAAACAATCATGATAGCTTATAGTTTTTTTATATGGTAAAACATTATCATTGATTCTACTGTAATTATTATTTATTATATTCAATTCTGATTTCTTTATTTTTTTTAGTTGATGACATGATGTGGTTGGTTTCACATATGATGAGTTTAGATAGGGAGCCTTTTGGATGTAGTGAAGGTGGTAAGAAGGACACAATGGTTATGCGTTGATGGTTGATGTTGGACATATTCTATATGTATATGATTACTGAGCATATGGTTGACTAATGGTTGTGTATATATGACTAAGAGTTCTTTATATATGACTATGGATGTATAATTGGGTTCATTGTATATTTATATTTGATTTTATTATATGATTGAGTTCAGTATATATTTTTTAAAAAATATATTTTTTAAAGAAATTATTTTTTATTTAAGTATTTAGTGGTGATTATAAGAAACCACCACTCAAATATTTTGGAGCGGTTCATATATTTATTCTATATAAAAGGTTAAACTGCCAATAAATTATATAGAAGTGATTATTTAATTTTTCCCCAATTTAATATTTATAAAAACAATCATAACCACCACCTAATACATAAGAAACCTCCCCTAAATGCACAAAAACAACACTTATAGAAACTACTACTAAATCACATGGAACTATTTCTAATTGATTACCAACTATTAAATATATGATGGTTTAAACCGCCAAAAGTTGAAAAAACTATTGAAACCTCTCATTTTTACCTTTAGTGTACCTATTATGCATGCCCACCTTCCCACTCACACATCATTGCCTCCTCCATGAGTAGTTTCCACCCCTCATTACTGCACAAGACCATTATCCCACTCATGCCTCCCTGACCGTTGATTTTTTTTTACCTTATTAAAAAAATTGCACCCCTTCCCTTTAGATGTTCATACCACCTCCCCCTCCTCTCCCCTCCCTAGTGGACACCTCCCACACACACACACACATAGAGAAGGGCCAACTAATCCGCCTATACATTGGAAAACCTCCCCAAATGAGGTTCAAACCCATAGTTTGTGGGTGCATCATTAAAACCTAACCACTATACTGTATTGAATTTTTGATAATTATATAAACAAGTTTATATATATATACAAATAAATTTTATTTTTATTATATATTTAAAAACATTTAAATATATAACATATATATACATTTATATACAATAATGGATTCATATTATATTATGTATTTATGTATTTATATTTTAGTACATTGATATGAAATTATGTTTGTACATTTTTATATAATATATATAAATTTCTTTACATATAATATATTATAATATTTATATTTATATATAAATACATGATACATATATAAATACATCTATATATATTTATTTATAAATACAATTACATTATTCATACAAATATATATTTAATATATTAATTTAAATATTTATATGTATATTAATAAATATACAGAATATAACATAATATATATAATATATGTATATATTTTTAAATACACCTTCTAAATTATATTTATACATATATTTAAATAAATAGATTTATAAATAGATTTATATTATTTATAATTACACCCACACACATGGATGTGTATTTATATATTTATTTATAAATATTCATTTATATATATATATATAATATAATGTGAGTGTATTTATTTATTTATAAGTAACATAAAATAAAATAATATTTATATTTATATAATTATTTGTAAATATATATATATAATATGATTTGTTTTAAAAACTAAATAAAATTTCTTCATATAATATACTTCAATACATTTACATATATAACATAAGTATACATTTATAAACATTAGTTTATTCATCTTTATATTATGTATTTATATATTTATATTTTATATGCATCGATTGTGTGTCTTTGATGATGGGGGGCTTGAGATCTACGGTGATGATGGTCGCGGTGGTGTCGCTAATGGTAGACCCGGCGGACGAGGCTCATGCTATAACCATCAGTGGAGAAATTTGGTCAGACTAGGTAGGCGCACAAGGTGGATCTATGAGTCATGAAGACAGACCTATGAGTTTGGGACTTCGGGTCATGTTTTCATGGGCATTAATGTCCATTGGACCTACATGTCAGAGGAGGGATGTGTGTGTATACGATATGAGCGCTTTGGGGGTAGCATCGATGATGAGTGATGATGCCCGATGGCTCAGATAATGTCTGATGACAAGGAGGCCCACCTGCTTTGATGGTGGGGGTGGATTTGGAGGAGGTCCACTTGTGTCTCTGAATGTGGGGGTTGTATAGTGGCGTTGATGATTGGTGATAACGGTCGGTGAAAGGGTTCCCGCCTCGATGGTGGGGATGTATTATCGTGAGCAGTGGCATCAGGCAATGACTGGTGATAGGGATCCTGCCTACGTCGATGGAAGGATTATTTTTAGAGGATATACAAATGTATAGTCAGGTGCAGGCACTATGGGGTATTGTAGATGAACAAGTACTACCCATAAAAGGGGCCATCCTATGTTCCAAGTCTCATATGGGCCTATGACCCGGGTTGCAGGGGGCTTCAGGATGAAATTTAGGTCCTTCAATATTATATATAATAAGGTCTATGGGACAATATGATATGTATAAATAAAGATCTGGTTGAATTGGTTATCCCTTGGGGGGATATGACCTGTCCTCTCAACCTATGAGTGTGGAGTGTGTGTATGTGTGTTTCATTGTAATTGTACCCCCAAATACCTAATATATATATATATATAGTTTATTTATATATAAAAATATAATATAACATAACATAATATATATTTTTATATCTATATTAATATTTATATTTAAATGAAGAGGCTTGAGTATGGGTTGGAAACTCAACAACACCCTAAAAATTTATTAGAAAAATTAATGTATAAATGAGTTATAAGATTTAAAAAGTGGCACGCACAACACCACCATAAAACACTAGACTATCCTGAAAACAATCACCTTTTTCATGTCTACAACCCCATCCTCGGGAGCTACCCAACCTCTTAGGTGTCTACCTTTCCCCCAGTGCTTAGGATCCTTCCAAGTTGCATCTTGATCATCCATACCCATTGATTCATCATTATCACTATGAGCCTCAATTTATTAAACCCTATCCAAATCATTTTTTGATACTAATATTTGAGAATCTTGATCAAATCCATATTAATTTAGGAAATAATCTATAAATAAGGTGTTATTAAGAATAGGATTGTCAATAGGCATGTCTTGGATGTTTACAATTTCCCCATGTGAGGACATCACACAATGGGAATCAAAAGCCACATGCAGACCTCCAGTTGGAGCCAATACGTTCAACAAAAAAGAAAAAGATGCATTAGAATCATAATTTGTCCCTTTTGTAATGATTCTTTTCCTCACACGATGCTCAATATAAATAGAATCAAAATATTTATTGTTGATGGATTTCTGCATGAGAATGAAATTGGAGGGAGAAAAACCCTAAATCTTTCACTTCTGCCAGCCATAGTAATATCTGATGGAGTTTTTTCAGCTACTATGGTCGGTGGATGGTGCACCAACTCCACCCACCATGGTAGGTGTGGATTGGTGAGGTTTGGTGTGGGAGTTGTGTCAAAATTGAAACCTCATATCGTTCATATTTAAGGAGGGTCATGAAAACATTCCAACATTTACAATCCAAGATAAGTGAGGTCCTATATCTAGTGAGAGATCCTTGAGAGCTCCATGTTAGAGAGAATTAGAGATATAGAGAGGGGGTTTGTAATATTAATTCATGTTGAAATAAGGTCTGATTTCTCTATCCATTCATTTATATTCATGATCAGTGAATCACAACAAACAGTGTTAGAGGAGGTTGTGGAGAAATAGTGGCAAGCAGTGGAGATTTTTCCGTGACCAAAAAATTAAAGTTTCTCAAAATCGGGGTTTGAAGGTAGATTATGAAAGTTCTTTTTGAGTTGATTACAATAGCACAAACGACTTCAAAAACGGAGCCAAAAATGAGCTTCATAGGCTTAGTCAAATCTTGGTCAAAGTTTCGGTGCTACAGTACTCCCTTTTTAGAGAAGACAATATTATTCCAGTATCGATGACATTTGTGGTGAGATTCTTTTTAGAATATTTGAAGTTCTACATTAGTTTCACATTATCACCACATCATCGATCTATCTCTTCTATTGAAACTGATTTGGTCATATCTTGATCAACTTGTGTCTAATTTTAACGATCCAATAGTCGATTACACCATTTTTTATAGTTCTCAACACAAAATTTTGAACCATATTTTAAATTTCAATGCCAATTTTTATAGAATTTAAATTCAGTATATGGACCATCCACATGAGGTGATCAAGGTTCCAAAAAAGGATTCCAAATCCTGATTAGAGGAAGGTCCATAGATGGAAGGAGACCATCATACAAATGATACCATTGTGGTATTAAGGGAAACATGAATATGAATTGCTAATGTTTAATAAAAAAATGGACAAAGTAGTTACCAGAAATAAGAAATGAATATGTGTATCTGAAAATCTCTTGAGATATCACTCTTTTCTCCAAAGATGAAGAAGATACATGATTTCATACATCAATACAGGAACCTGAATGGGTGATCTATACTATAGCATCATACCATGTCATTCCTCATCATGAATATTTCTTGAATTATCAAGATGGTGAATTTGGATCAGTTATTATGTGGAATACCATTTCTACAAGGATTTATTTCATGGGTAATATCCAAGTCAAGACAAGATTTTGATACACAATCACCTTGATAGATGTTTGATATGTTCTAAGAATTCAGCTCAACCTGTTATCTGGAATAGTCTTTGACCAACAAGGCTATGATAACATCTTTATAAATAAAGCATATAAGATAAAAAATGAGCCGTCATCATCACCTAAGGATACATATATAGTTTTTTGTAAAAAACTCATGTCAAGATATGTGCAGACAGCCTCAACACAGTGAACGGAGAGACATAATCCAATATTGGAATATAACACTTGACCACACGGGTGAAATAATATTATCTACCATGAAGAACAATAATTACATCAATATTAACAAGGATTCATATATTAATCCTTTCTAATACTGATTTTATGGGACGCAACATAGAGTCTCATTCAATGCCACTTTTTCAAAGAGATTAGAGTTATTGAATTTGGTACACTTTGATATATGTAGACCCATGGAGGTGGATTCACTATGAGGTAAAAATATCCCACATCATTTATTGATGATATATCTCAAAGGGTGTGGGTTTTATTCCTACTAATGAAGGACCAAGATGTTCCACTCCATGGTGGTGTGTGAAACAAGATGTAATTCGAAGTTTCATCATTCATACAATGATGGAGATTACAAATCCTTGAAATTTGATTCCAATTATAGGAGTCAGGGAATCTGACATGGGAGGATAGTCCCACACACCCCAAACCATAATAAATTTATAGAAATAATGAAGAGAACCATCATAGAGATGGTAAAAAGTATAATGGGTTTGGCTAAGATTCTTAAGATATTATTGGGAGAAGCCATTCAAGTTGCATGCTTCCTCATCAATAGATCCCCATCGGTCCTGCTGAATTTTTGATATTCCATATAATATACAGTATGGTAAACATTCCTCTTAATTTAATTTACAAGTATTTAGATATTTTGAATTTTCATATGTATCCAATGATCTTAGGAAGTAGCTAGAGAGATATCTACTCCATGCATCTTCATCGGTAATGGAAATGCAGAGTTTAAATACAAGATTTGTGACCCGAAGGAGAAAAAGGTTATCAGAGGAAGGTATTTTGTGTTCCATGAAAACCAGATGATTGAAGAAATTCAATATCCTAGAATTTCTTGAAATGAAAGTTTCAAAGAACTAATTTGTGATCCAAAACTTATACTAGTACCACCTGTCAATAAAGAGGATGAGGTGAAATTGACTCATCGGTGGTGGACTAGATGGAGGTGAAGAAGGATATTGAGTAGGGGAGACTCAATACTATCCATAAGAAGTTGAAAAATTATCACTGGAACTAAGTGATTTTGTGCTTCTTGAACTGAACATGTAATAGGTTTTAAGATCTTCATGTGGAAGGATTTCATTAACAAAATATTTAGAGTCAAAGTACCTATTGTTGACTGATGTGGGGGTGCCAGAATGATACTAGGAAATGGTGTTTTATCCTGAAAAATTCAAGTCTCTACATGAAATGGATGATGATATGGAATATTTGATGAAGAAATATACATATAATTTGGCATAACTACCCAAAGATACAAATTCACTAATTAAAAAATCGGTTTTCATTCTAAATAAGGATGAAAAAAGGGAGTTCAAGAATAATGCTTAGTTAGTAGTAAAGGGATTCCTTCAAAATAAAGGAATTTATTTTGATGAGATCTCTTCACCCATGGTAAAGATGGATTCAATTTGAGTTATTTTTAGATTAGTGGATAGCTTGGAATAGGATCCTGAACAGATGGACATGATGGTAGATTTTCTTCGTGGTGAACTCTCTAAGGATATATATATGAAGCACCCTAAAGGTTTCGAGGTTTCTAGACAAGAAAACCTCATCTTCAAATTAAATAAGAGATTATATAGACTGAAACAAGATCACAAATAGTGGAATAATAAGTTTTACTCATTCATGGAGATCCATGGTTATAATAAGTCATAAGGGGAACAATGTGTTTACTTCCAAATATTTCAGGATGGTAACTTTATTTCTATTCTAATTTATATTGATGAAATGTTGATCATTGGTAAGGTTGAATTGAATATCATCTAGTTGAAGGCATTATCCAAGTATTTTAACATGAATGAATTGGGAGAATCTAAATAGATTTTGGGGATGTACATCATTCGGGGAATAAAGAGGAGGTTGTTATGGCTATCTCAGGAGAAGTATGTAGAATGTGTTCTAAAACATTTCAATACAGAAAAATCCAAACCAATGATAATTCCTCTTCCCAAAAATTTAAAGTTAATAAATATTTCATGTCCATAATCTGAGGAAGAAATCAATGAAATGAATATGATTTCATACTCCTAATTAGTTTAAATCTTGATGTATTCTATGGTGAGTACAAGACCATACATTTCCCATGCAGTGGAAATCATGATCTGATTTCTCTCCAATATTGGAAAGTAGTATTGGGATACAATAAAATGGATTCTAACGTATCTTAAAGGAACATCACAGCTGCATTTGTGCTATGGGGGAGCTGAACCACTCTTGTATGGTTATACAGATGCAGATATAGATAGAGATCCAGACAACCAAAGTCTACATCAATATATATCTATACATTTATAGGAGGATATGTATCATGGATTTCAAGGTTGCAGAAGTATGTTTCTTTATCCATAATGGAAGCATAGTACATTATAACTTTGGAAGGTGGAAAGGAGATGTTGTGAATAAATCATTTTCTCTAGGATATTGAATTCGTCTAGAAGGGGTACAAGGTTTTTTGTGATAATCATAGTTCATTGGACTTGAGTAAGAACTACATGTCACATTCCCAGATATAGCACATCAACAATCTCTATTATCGGTTACATGAAGTGGTGGATCAAAAGTTTTTGATACTTTTGAAGATATAGATAAAGGATAATAGGAGATTTATGTTGAAAAGGTGGTTTCTTGGGAGAATTTATACCTTTATAGTTTTTTCAGTGGATTGTATCCGGAGGGGGAGAATTGATGGAGTTTTTCTAGCTGCCTTGGTAGGTGACTGGTCCACCAACTCTACACACCATGGTATGTGGGGATTGGTGGGGGAGTAATAGTTGGTCTCCTAGAACCAACTGGATGTACTTTAATTACAAGTATATTTAATGTATTTAAATATTAAACATCTTATTGCATATTTTTCATTATTCTGCATGACTATGATGTAATAATGTCCTAAGAGTATTTTTTGCATTAATATGGTCATGGAAGTTCCCTGTAATGATGAGAACCTTGAAATGAAATAAAAATATTCTTAAATATACAGTTGGATGACATACTATGAAGGGACACATAGCATGCAGACCGTCGGGTGCGAGTACTCGTAAGCAGATGAGACTTCCTCTCATGAAGTTCTCAGTTGGTAATATCCAAGATAGGAGATTATGAGAACAGACCCACCTGTAGGAATTCCTCATGTTTTGGTGTCATAGGATATTTCTATCTGTGATCATGTGTAATGATCCTTAGACATTAATTTTATCATTAATACATGTCATGACTCACGCACTTTTATTTATTGATGAAAACCATCATGCAGATAGTTGGCGGGAAGTAGGGTATGTTGGGTGCATCATGAGTGACAGGATATTAATGGATATGTCGAGGAAGGATTTTTCCCTTCCATTTATGGAAGTTGATATCTCGACCCTTTGATTGAAATAGAACTGTCATGTGAAATTATATGGACATGGTGCAACGACGAGTTTATATCAGGTAGTCAAAGAATGAAATATCAAGCATAAAGTTGATGACACTATCATAAAACCTACTGGATGAGATATTGAGACAAAGGGATTATATTACACAGTAAGATTTCATATTTTGGATGTCGTTGTTATGACATTTCATTCTTTCTATTGGGTGACTTGACCCGTTTCTAGGTAGTACTCTTAGAATTTAGGAAATCCCGCTGAATTCCAACGAGAAATAATCCTATAGGGCCACACACGAAGTGTTTTTGGTTTTCTTAGTTAAATTATAGTTGAATTTATTAAACTAATTAAATATTATTCTCAAGACCATGGAATAATTTTATTCAAGTTAAGATGATCGCATAAATTAAATAGAATATATTTATTTATTTTATTGAACATTTAATAAATATTTATTTACTAGTTTGTAAATAAAATATTTATTTAAGAGAATAATTTATTTATTTATTTATTTGGATGTTTAATAAATGAAATTGAAGTTCGAGAGAAGCAAGGCTGGTCTGGTAGTAAAATAATTATTTGCAAGATGGTAAATAATTATTAGTTGGCACAAGTTAAAATAATAATGATACAACTATTATATTGTGACATATAATTTTATTCATAATTATATTTTACACAAATTGGCACACCATAAATAATGATGCGATATTATTATTATGAGCACAGGTTTTCTCTAAGTTCATGAATGTATTTAATTGATGTTATGCAATTAAATATTGCAGCATAAGTTCCATGCATATAAATGGACAAGTACGTCTATTTTTTCATAGAGAACACACTGCATGCTTGGTGAGTTGAGAATTGTTGAGATAAACAATTTCTATCTTGAATCTTATTCCCTCCCCTCTCAAGAATAAGAGACATTATTTAAGGCTGAAGAACAAGAGATCAAGAACGACTGACACAAGACACTTTCTTCCCTACACTAGCACCCGGAGAATGAGTGGTGTCGATCAGAGGCCATCAGAGCACATATGGATCACCGCTAGAGGGATTCTACTTTGGATCCTCTCAAGTGCAACGAGATAATCCAAAAGAGTCATTCCTAACGATCAACATCATCAACGAAGAAAATACTGAAGATCCAAGTATTCTTCTCTTTATGAAATTAATTAAATTAATTGTAAACATGATGTGCAAGATCCTCTCTAAAGGTCTCTGGACTCTTCCTTCTTTATCAAAATATTTGATTCTATTCTGTGGAGATTGGCATTCATCATCGTATTCAGCGCTGAATAATCATTGATCATGGGAAAAATTAAAGTCGGGTTACATCCCTACCATGCTTCCACTATGCCTGAAACCTTCATGTGGTATCAGAGTTGTTAAATCATAGTTTATAATTATATATATATTTGTTGATGATTTACACATTAAATAATTTAGTTGTTTCAATTCAAGTTCATCATCCTACAAATTTGAATCTTGAGATATGTTCCTCCTCTTTCATTTCTCATTTATATTACAGAAACAATAATTTCTTTTAATTTTGATTAAAATAAAATATATTATCTCATCTGGAGATGCCAAAGGTTCCTGGTCATACAACATCAGAACACTCAACATGTATTCAGTAGTACACACCGTTTAGCCAAGGTTCAATGCATCGAGTCTGGTCCTCCAAACCAATCCATGTAAATTGAGTTTCTCTAAGTATTAATGACTCAATTTGTTGACCAAGAATATGTGGCACAAGGTTTCTAGATTACAAGTCATGTGGACAACTAGACACGGCATGTAGTCCCTTCAGGTCAGGGTTGGACTGTGTACCTTGTACATGTATTTCTTGGCTCGAGGCCATGTAATGAGGAACTACATGATGTGTGACCCACTAGACACACCGTGTACTCTAATGATTTCCGAATTACACTCACATATCGTTTCCTTAGTAGTGTACTTCAGATGGACAGTGAAAAATAGTACACGTCATGTAATTGGAACTACATGTTGTGTACTCATCCAAATTACATGTATTTATTAAAATTTATTATTATATTATACAAACCCTTGAGGCATGTACCATCGTGCGGGTGTAAAGATGAGTCACAACGCATGATAGGTGTTTTATATATGTGTGTTTAATTTAACATTTGTGTAATTTCCATTTCAACTCATTGGGTAGTTATGAATAGGATTTAACTAGGTTGGATCCAAGGTACAAGTTACGTACAAAGATAATTTTAAATTAATTTATTTGTTTAAAATTAAGATGGATGAGAATCTCAAGGAAATTTAGAAAAATGTTTAAGAAAAAAGAATTGATTAATTAAAGATAATAATTAATTAATTCGAGTGTGACTTATCTTAAACAAGAGCAATTAATAAATTGAATGCTAGTTTTATTTATGTGTAAATATCATTGCATGTATGGATGATCATGAGATAGACCAAGACCATTGTATGTGGATGGTTTCTTTTAATTTATTTATTTAAATTAAATTTGTTGGCATGCGAGCCTTCTCCTCATTAATATGTAGGGCCTACGTGCCCAAGGTTTATTTTTTGTAAAACACCTTTTACCCCTCACTTACATGTGAGTTAAAAAAGGCATATGTAGTGGATGGAACTTCCAAGCTAGTGGAGGCAGTTCAAGATAGAACCAAGACAAAACCAATCCCAGAAGATATAAAGGTGGATAAGTGGAAAGCTGTAAACATGAACCCAAAAGGTTCAAGACATTTATCCCCTAGGTGAGGGTTAGATTATCAACCACTAGATAAACTAACCATTCGAAAAGCTCATGATCATTCTCTTTATTTTATTTCTGTCAGTTTCATGGTTTATCATTATCAATGTGTTGTCACGATCACATAATTAATGAATTAAACAAGTATTCATGATAGAACTAAAATAAACCAGACTTATTGGTAAATATTATCAAGACATGGTTAATCACTTAAGTAAGTTCCACCTAATATTAACAAGCATGTGATAATGATTATAATAAATTCACACATAAGAGATAGAAATCCCTCAAATGAAATATTATGTCAGACCAAGCCTTCCGTTACTTGATTAAGGACAAAACTCAATAAAACTATGTGTTTGACCAACCCTTGTTGGGACACATACTTTTATACAAGAATCCATTATGAAAGGTTTTGGGTTGACTTAACAATATTACATCAAGAGTAGTATCCCTTTCTAGAATTGGTGTAATATTGGAGGCAAGAGTTGAGGAAATCACAAGTCATGATTTCAGGATTGGGGAGTCCACTCAACATATCAAGGAACAATTTAGTGAATTTTACACTTTGAACATCATTTCACATTATGATTGTAATTCCCCCATAAAATGCACAATTACATGGTACAATTTTGAACACCTCATAAAATACAAAAGGAACTTTATTTTATTTTGATGTTTTATTTTCAGGTCTCTCATTATATAAGGAACAATTAATACTTTTTAAGTATCTGATTATTTACATTGGAAGACCACCAAAATGGTCTTTCATGGCAACACATTCAGGGGAAAGTAAACTGGACAAAAACCCAATAAAGAGACTATATCGGTCATGATCCAAGCCCAATGATTATAAAAATTTAACTGAATATATAGGAAATCATGGGGAACATTTAATTCAATGGTTTAAAAATCTAATTCCGATGTTTGAATGGAGTTTCAGGGGGCCCATGATGGAGATAAATTTCTAGGCCAGATTCTGCAGCCCAGAAAAATATCCCACCATTTTAGACATATCTCGTAAAAAAATATACTCTTTTAGGCTTAAACTTTAAAAAATGTTAGGGGACATCCTGGTCTCCATTTTTATTTTATATGACCCACTCCAATAAGGCCATCTAAAAGGCCATCTAGGCTCCACTATTAAGTGGATGAAAGATAGATGCAACTTCGGGTCAAGGGTGGAAAAGTCTTCTCTCCCTTACTTTTCACGACCCTAGGCCTACCACCATTAACTGAGGAGACTTGGAATGATTGGGGATCGACCAAAGGCTCCAAAAATTCCTATTTAAGGTAGTGATTTTGGAGTATTGAGGTATCTTGGGTGCTTTCTATCATTGTAATGTTATGCTGCAATGTTGTTGTCTCAACTTTGTCTTTCACATGTAAGTTGTTCTAATTCATCTTATTTCCTTAATAAAAGTTCTTATTCTCCTCTTATTCTATTATTATTTATATCACGTTGATACCATTGGCTCATGGTGTGAATTTATTCACACAAAAACTTTTGAATTATCACACAATTGTGGAGTGATTGTTATTTCATTGTTTTCTTTTTTATTTCTCCATTTCCTCCCCCATGAGTCTACTTCTCACTTCCATTGAAACCATAGAATAAATGGAGGGATAAAATTCTTATGGGTTGATCCAATGGAGTAGAAAGGGGCTATATTGGATGTTATTTATCACCCCATTAATGTCTAAACACTTATTTTAATTGATATTTTTATTTGATGATTTTACAACTTCATCGTCCTTGTTGAAATTTAAATCCACATACTTCAAGTGCTAATTCAAACTTTTAAATTAAATTTCTCATGAATTTGATCCTCCAAGTGTATAGGTGATTATTATTATGGTGTTTTGGTATTAAACCAGTAAGTGATGAAGTTTTTTGATCTTCTTGAATAAACCAATCTCAAATATAAGAAATTGAAACTGTTAAAAAATAATTTCATCCAATCCACCCCAAGTGATAACCAAGGATCAAGTCATTATTTTAAATTTAATTAACTTAAGTATCTTATCATTCAATTAAACACATCTAAAATCAACCCAAGTTGGCCACTTTATAGCCAAAACAATCCATAGAATGTATGTGTTTATAGGTTACTTCTTAGGTGTCTGAAGATTCGACAACCCAAGCTAAACTACAAGTGACCGCTTAACCCTTAAAACATGGGTAAATTTGGGTGAGACCAAATGTTGTCATCGTTTCCGAGGACCTAAGTAAGTTATATTAGACACTAGATTCCTTTTCTCACCCCACTTCTCTAATCTCATCCCCAATTTTATTCCCATGGAAAACCCTTTTGAACAAATCCAAACATGGGGAACCTCTCCTTACTTTTATCACTCCACACCAAGTGCGATGTATAATGACCATCCTAGTTTCTACTGGTGGGATAATCAACAACCTATTGAGCCACAATTTTTTAACTCCTATTCTCCAAAAAACATTCCAACCTATTATGAGTTCTAATCCCAACAAGTCCAGTCGGAACATCCACCTGTGGAATTACAACAACTTAATTATCCTCTTGGAATAGACCATCTGTCTCAACCCCTTTCCCATATAGATCCACATCCATTAATTGAGAAATTCTGTCAACCAATATATAGAATTACTTCTGAAGTTTCATCCTTCAGAGTATAACTACAAAGCATTTAAACAGTTATGGAACCCATTCCCAGTCAGGTTGTCTATTCCCCATCATTCATAGAGGAATCTTGTTACACAAAAACATCTCATGAAAATGATAATGAAATTTCCTTTGAACCTATGATACCTAAATAGTATGAATTAATAGTTTATGGGTGTTTAAATTAAGATTAACCTGATTTTTTTATTCACATTAGGGAAATTTTACATCATGGATTGAGTGTCTTGAATATTGCTCCATTAATGATTTTTCAGAAATAAAAAACACTGCACCATTGAGAGAAATAATGAACTTTGATTCCATGCCCATTACTGAAACTAATATTTCCAATTAGGTAGTTTAATATTACATTCAAAAGGAACCATTTTTGTTGAGAAATTTTGAAAATGAAACTGAGTTGGATTCAAAATCTCGATCTGTGTATGAATGTACTATCCATCTCGAGCTCAAAATTATTTTCCTTCCTTCTCCACTCAACTATCACTTCATAGGGTATAATAATGAAATTTAAATTATAATTTATTCTTCTCTTGAAACCTAAAAGGTTGAAATGATTATTGATTTCTTAGGCAAGACTATAGAGGAAACTGGATCAACCATTTCCGATATTCCTTGGATTTTCCCACTCATGGTAGAACATAGGATTGTACATGACACAAACTCTAAAAAAAATAATCAATCTCAATAAAGTATAAGTGGAGAAATATGGGGTCTTTAAAATTTTTAATATTGTTATTGGGTAAGTTATGGGGGTTCAAGTCGAGTTAACGACATTAAACAAAAGTGTTGCATGGGAGGTAACCCATAGTTTTCATGTTTCTATTCTTTTTGAATAGTCTTTATTTTTCAATTAGGATTAATAAATCAATATGATATTTAAAAAAATAATTAATCAATAAACTCGTAATATGATAGTACCTTATACTATTGACATGTTCTTATATTATGAGTATGGATGGGTATGAAAGGTGTAACGACCCAATATTTTTGAGTAGTATATTAACTTACTCTTATTGATTTAATAAGATGTTAATGGTTAATGCAGAAAGAGGAGTCGATGGCTTCATCCAGTAGACTCAACCCTTACGAAGCCCACTTATCAGAGCTTGGGAAGGAGGTAGCATCTGTGGGCTTCGCTTTGGACCAAGCCCAAGCCGAGCTCCAGCGTGTCAAGCTTGAACGAAAACGCTTGCAGGAGAAGTTCAAGTTAGTGGAGGTTGCTACTAGGGCAATGTTATCGGAGCCTCCCTCAGATTCTCTCACCATCGCACACCTTACACTTAGGTCTTATGCCAGTGTTATAAGGGGCTATGTGATGAGACCCTAGTTTCCTTGTGTAATCCTCTCGGGTGAATAAATTGAGATTTATTCCTTTAGTGATGTTTGTGAAATTTCAAATGCCTAGATAATTTTAGAATGTATTTTATTGATGAATTTTTGAAAAAGGGATATTTTGAAATATTTATGTAAACCCTAAATAACTAATGATGTGTAATGATTTTCGAAAAATGGTCTTCTACAAAAGTGTTCATTAAGGAATTTGGAGTCTAATAAGATCAACTTAATTTTTGATGAATAGTAAATTATGAATAGTGATTTTACGCTTAGGATTAGTAATGTGATCAAATGGATTAGTAATTTTCACTCAAATAAAGTTTTAATATAATTTAGACACCTTATTTAAGTAATGTGATTCAATAAAATGGTTAAATAACGGTTTCATAAATTATTATTCAAGTATTAGTTTTTTCGGATGAATAGTGTTTTTTAATTAAAAATTTAATTAAAAATAATTAGAAAATTATTTTTTATAAAAAGGACTTTATTTTTGAACTCAGAGCATCGATATTATGTTAAGGTAATTTTTGGGGATTTTTCTGAA
The DNA here is from genome assembly GCA_963277665.1 of Viscum album. Classification (NCBI taxonomy): domain Eukaryota; kingdom Viridiplantae; phylum Streptophyta; class Magnoliopsida; order Santalales; family Viscaceae; genus Viscum; species Viscum album. The sequence goes on along the minus strand of OY728126.1, from coordinate 824,986,134 downwards.
AAAAATGAATTTTCGATGAATAGTGTTTTTATTTAAAAATATAATTAAAAATATTTAGAAAATTATTTTTATAAAATGGAGTTCATTTTTGAAATCATAGCATTGATATTTGGTTAATGTGAAATTTTGGGATTATTCTGAGAAAGTTGATTTTTCAGTGAATAATAAAATTACAGTTTTTGGGTTTCGGTATGTTTAATGACATCATAACGGTGTCATGATGATTTCATGAGCTCTTTTGAGGGTTGGCCGGCCAAGGGTGGTGAATTATTGTTTTGGGGCCCCATGTGGCCTAACTCCATGATAAATGCCAAGGGAGAGCACATGGGTTTGAGAAAAGCACATGTGAGGTGTCCTTTGGCCATTAATGCTTTGTCCCCTCACTTTCCCTATAAATACCCACCCTTTCCTCCCTTGGTTTTCACTCCCAACTCTTCCCCAACGAAGTTCTGGTCTTCTTACCTTCCAAAGAGTCCTCCCAAGGTGCCCCCAAGCCCTCAAGGTCCAATCCTTTGAGTTTCAAGAGTCACGTTTTAAGGTAAGGGATCTGACCCCTCTCTTTCTTTTCGTGTAATCTCTTTTATGTCATTCATTTTATGCTCCATGTGATTATGTGAGAGGATGTTCTTTTATATTCCTCTTACTGCCCTTTCATGTTTATATTATGAGATATCCCCTCTTACTCTCATCATTTCGTTTTATGAAAGTTTAAGTGACGCCGTTAGGCTGCCGAATGTTTAAGTGATTCTTTCACCTTTCTCATTTTTTTCAAGTTCGATTTTCATGTCAAATCTTTCAAGTTCCTTTTTATTATGTTGGGGTATGATCTCTATATCTATCATACTGATCTCTTATGATCATATGATGAGAGACCCTATTTTATTTGTCCAATTCATTTTTGTTGAAGTTTAAGTGACGCCGTTAGGCTGCCGAATTTTCATAAGAGAAATCAAATTTTTGTCTTCCTTCCATGTTTTTCATTTCAATTGGTATGTCCTTGAAATTGCATCACCATTTCCATATATCCTTCTTATTCTGTCCCTTTACCTTTTTATGGGTCAATTATGATTGTTCAACCCATGTTCCCTCTCTTTTCAAAGTTTCTAAAACCTTGTAACATAGCCGTTATGCTGCAGAATTTTCGTCTCAAAATGCCTCTCTTTTCTCAAAATTATTTTATGTTATAAAGTGAATACTCAAAGCTCCTATTTCTAAAGGGGTATTCACATATATATAAAAATGATCTATTTTAAATTCTGGGATTTACATACATGATACCCGCTTTCCCTTTCCGTGGGTTTAAAGTAACGTAAAGATCATGTCTTTAAAGCAGTTTTTGAAACGTTATGATTATGAAATGAAACCCATTTGTTTTATGCTATATGGGTTATTTATGAAATGTTTGATGATGATATATGTGGCTCACATGAAAATAAAGACAAATTTAAGGGTGCGCCCTGATAGCGCTCCAATGCATTGGGTAAAGACTTAATCTCTAGAGATGACCATTTTAACGACGCCTTGGTGAATAATCTTGGTAATTTTTAACGACACCTTGGGGATGGACCTTAGTGAAACGAAACGATTGTCAATATTAAATGTTGTAGCCACATCTTCCAGTTATGAAAAATGATTATTTTTATTACGATGTATCTCATGATTTCTTTCTCATGCCTTAAAGTTCTTTTCATGTCCTTATTGAAGTATCTCAAGTTCACTTGTAAAATGTTTCTCTTGTTTCCCTTACTGGGCCTTCTGCTCACCCTTTCTTTTGATGTATGTCCCCAGGTTATGAGATGCAAAATGAACATAGGATGAACTAAAGGAGAAGCCTTTCAAGTGTTTTAGAAGAATGTTTTTATGTTTTTTTATGTATTATGATCCTTGTTTCCAAGACACTAAACCTTAACGATCCTCAGTTCCGTGTAATGAAATGAAAGTTTATGTTATAAAATGGCAGGAGGCTATAGTTGGTATCAAAGGATGGTTTAGTTATTTGTGGAAATTAGGATATAAAAACTTTAGGAAGAACCCTATAGAAAAGTTTAAATATAGGAAAACTTCCTGGTATTTTGGTAAGTATTGAGTAAGTGGTTTATCAAACAAATACATCCCTGTCTGGATACGAGCAGGTAGAGGCGGCTCTGGCACATATGTACATAGGGGTAAAACCCGAAAACACCGCTTTGAGCTAGACTCGAACGGGAACTGGTGCACGATAACGGGCCTTGCTGCACTCTTGGTTACGACACTCCCGGGGGATATGTTTGGTTAATCACAAGCTTTCTATGAATCATTATGAAGGAATTATAGAAAAGTGTAATTGTCTAAGCATTAAGTCTTAGTTAAAAGATTCATAAATAAAATAAGTTTCTTACTAAGGTTTTATTTTTTTAGAAAATGGCGGGCAATAGGAGGAACCGTGCCGATGGTGACCGCAATGCACCATGTGCTGACGGCCCTCCGATGGAAGCCGGAATGGAAACATTCATGCGAATGATGAACCAACTGACTCAAGTTATGAGTAATAACTTGAATCAAGCTGAGAGGCCGACCTCACCACGAAGGGAACAACACTCTGTTGAGTCCTTTATGCGTCAACGACCGCCAACATTCAGTGGATCTACTGACCCATTGGTTGCGGAACAATGGATAAGCTCCATTGAAAAGATCTTCTCTGTACTTCATTGTTCGGAACAAGAAAAAGTCACCCTTGCTGTTTACCGCCTAGAGGGAGAAGCTGATCAGTGGTGGTCACTGATCAAAAACACGAATCCACGAGGAGAGATGGAAGCTATGGATTGGGAAGAATTTCGGGGGATTTTCTTTAACAAGTATTTCCCTCGTTCCATGAGAACGAAAATGGAGAAAGAGTTTCTCGAGCTGAAGAAGAAGGAGAACGAATCTGTCGGAAGCTACGAGATGAACTTCACAAGGCTTTCCCGTTATACCTCAAGCTTTGTCATGGACCCAAATGGGAAGGTTGATAGATTCTTTGGTGGACTACGACCTCATCTGCGGAAGAATCTAGCCAACAGGGACTATAATAGCTATGAAGAAATAGTTCGAAGTGATATGAAAGTCGAGCTGGAGTTTGGTGAGACACAGTGGTCTCATAAGCCAAATGAAAAGAAGAGATCGTTGGAGCCCAGTTTAGGGAAGTCTTTTGATCAGGGAAGAGGTGGAAAGAAAATGCAACTTACCACATGCAATAAATGTGGGAAGAATCATCTGGGGAACTGCTTGAACGGAAGTGGCAAGTGCTACAAGTGTGGAAGAGGAGGCCATATTGCTCGGAATTGTCATAGTGAGGTGAAGCCTCAGCTTCCCAACACTAACGACAGAGGAAAGATGGTTCTGGCCCTACCCGAAGTCACATGCTTCAAGTGTGGACAGCTTGGGCACTTTGCTAACCAGTGTCCCAATCTGAGGGCGGTGGAGGGGAATCACCACCAACCTCAGCAGAGGCCAAGAGAGCAAGGTCGTGCTTTCTCTATCACAACAGCTGAAGTTGAAGTCCCGAACGATGTGGTAGCATGTACTCTTGTTGTCCTCTCAAAACTAGAAAGTGCTTTATTTGATTCTGGTTCTACGCATTCCTTTATTTCTTCCAAGTTTGCAAAGAATATAGAATCAATCCCTGAATTGATTGAGGTAGAGTTGTCAGTCAAGACTCCAAGTGGGATTATCCATGCATCAACAGTGTTTAGAGACTCTAGTGTTTACTTTGGTGAGCACAATCTTATCGCAAATCTAGTAGTCATTCCCATGATGGAATTCGACGTTATACTAGGGATGGACTAGCTCTCAAAGTATAATGCTAAGATCAAATGCAGAAGTAAGGAAATCTCAGTAGTCTTGAATGAACGACCTACAGTTATCTTCCGTGGAGAGATATCCCAAACTGATCCCTATCTAGAAGCACCTCCTATAGCTTTCTTTATGGAGTTAATCGGTGATGAGGAAGAAGGGAAAGGGAGCATACAAATTGAAGATGTTCCGATTGTTCAGGAATACATGGATGTATTTCCTGAGGAGTTACCTGGACCTCCCCCAGAAAGAGAGGTAGAGTTCTCTATTGAACTCGTACCTGGGTCTCAACCGATATCAAAGACTCCGTATAGAATGGAAAATGTGGAGCTAGAGGAGATAAAGAAACAACTCCAAGACTTTTTGGAGAAGGGGTTTATCCGACCGAGTGTGTCTCCTTGGGGAGCACCAGTTCTCTTTGTGAAGAAGAAGGATGGATCAATGCGGCTATGCATCGATTATAGAGAACTGAACGGGATCACAGTGAAGAACAGATATCCTCTTCCTAGAATTGATGATTTATTTGACCAACTTCGTGGGGCTCAATTCTTCTCTAAGATTGACCTTAGATCTGGTTATCATCAACTGAGGGTGAAGAAGGAAGATATTCCAAAGACTGCCTTCCGATCAAGATATGGGCATTATGAGTTTACTGTTATGCCCTTCGGCTTGACTAATGCTCCTGCTATTTTCATGGATTTGATGAATAGAGTCTTTAAGGACTACCTTGATAACTTTGTGGTAGTTTTTATTGATGATATTTTGATATATTCAAAAAGTCTTGAGGAGCATGAAGATCATCTGAGGGTTGTTTTGAAAACTCTACGGAAGGAGAGGCTCTTTGGGAAGTTCAGCAAGTGTGAGTTTTGGTTACAACAAGTGGCTTTCTTGGGGCACATCGTAACCAATGAAGGAATCTCGGTTGACCCTGCAAAGACAATGGTTGTGGAAGAGTGGCCTCAACCCACAACAGTAACTGAGATTCGTAGTTTCCTTGGTTTAGCGGGATATTATAGGAGGTTTGTGAGAAAAATTTCACGGCTTTCTAATCCACTAACCAAGTTGACTCGAAAAGGGGTTAAGTTCATATGGACAAAGGAATGCGAGGAAAGTTTCCAAGAGCTGAAGAAGAGATTGGTTACTGCACCGGTGTTAACACTACCCTCTATCGGAGAAGGATTCGTTATTTTTAGCGATGCATCTCTGAAAGGGCTTGGGTGCGTCCTCATGCAAAATGACAAAGTAATTGCTTATGCATCTCGACAGTTGAAGATTCATGAGCAGAATTATCCTACGCATGATCTAGAGCTGGCGGCAGTTGTTTTTACTCTAAAGATATGGAGGCACTATCTTTATGGGGAGAAATGTGATATATACACTAACCACCAAAGTCTAAAGTATATTTTCACTCAGAAAGAATTGAACACGAGACAAAGGAGATGTTTAGAGCTTATTAAAGACTATGATTGTTCAATTCATTATCACCCTGGAAGAGCAAACAAAGTCGCGGATGCGTTAAGCAGGAAAGATCCTGTTGTTCTGGCAACAATGAGGATCCTAGGAGATCCCTTGATTAAAGATCTAGTAAAACTGGACATGGGAATTATAAGGAAAGGGACATCATCAACCCTATCCCAAATGATTTCTCAACCTTCATTACTAGAGAAGATCAAGAAGGCTCAAAAAGAAGATCCTTTGCTGCAGGAGAAGTTCGAGGCTGTAAAGGATGGGAAGTTCCCTGATTTCAATATTGATCAAGAAGGTGTATTGAAATTTCGTACAAGACTATGTGTTCCATCTATTCCGGAGATAAAGAAAGAACTAATGGATGAAGCTCATAGCTCTACTTTCTCTATACATCCGGGAAGCACTAAGATGTATAGAAACCTTCGTGATCATTATTGGTGGGATAACATGAAGAGGGAGATTGCTGATTACACTACAAGGTGCCTGGTGTGTCAGCAAGTAAAGGCAGAAAGACAACTTCCTAAGGGGGTATTACAACCGCTACCCATACCTGTATGGATGTGGGATAATATCACCATGGACTTTGTAACTGGTCTCCCAAAAACATCCAAAGGAAACAATGCGATATGGGTTATTGTGGACCGTCTCACCAAGACAGCCCATTTTATCTCGATTCGGGAAGATTTCTCTCTGGATCAGCTTGCCAAGATATACGTGAAGGAAGTGGTAAGGCTGCATGGGGTACCACTATCCATCGTATCTGATCGTGACCCAAGATTCACATCAAAATTCTGGAGAAGTCTTCAGCATGCTCTGAACACTGAATTGAATTTTAGTACGGCCTATCATCCTCAAACTGATGGCCAATCTGAAAGGACTATTCAGACACTCGAAGACATGTTGAGATTATGCTCAATGGAATTTAAAGGTGGATGGGATCAACACCTCCCATTAGTTGAGTTCTCCTATAACAACAGCTTCCATGCGAGTATTCAGATGGCACCCTATGAAGCTCTGTATGGAAAGCGGTGTAGAACTCCTACTTGTTGGGATGAAACTGGTGAGAGGAAGCTTCTTGGGCCTGATCTCGTGCAAGAGATGACGGAACAGGTTCATGCCATCCAACAACACATAAGGGCTGCTCAGAGTCGGCAGAAGAGCTATGCTGACAATCGTCGAAGAGACTTGGAGTTTGGGGTGGGTGACAAAGTCTTCCTTCGAATCTCTCCATGGAAGAGAGTCATGCGGTTTGGGAAGAAAGGGAAGCTCAGCCCTAGGTACATTGGCCCCTATGAAATCCTTGATCGCATAGGAGCAGTGGCCTATCGTCTAGCACTTCCACCGAACCTAGCTCAAGTTCATGATGTCTTCCATGTATCTCTCTTGAGGAAGTACATACCCGACCCTTCGCATGTACTGAACCCAGAGGTGGTACAACTTGAACATGACCTCTCTTATGAAGAGCAGCCAGTGGAGATCTTAGACCGTAGAGACAAGGTCCTACGAAACAAGACTACCCACCTTGTGAAAGTGTTGTGGAGGAATCATAAATATGAAGAGGCGACTTGGGAGACCAAGGAAACAATGAAGCAAAAGTACCCTCACCTTTTCGACTAGGCCTCAAGTATAAATTTCGGGGACGAAATTTCTAAAGGGGGGAAGAATGTAACGACCCAATATTTTTGAGTAGTATATTAACTTACTCTTATTGATTTAATAAGATGTTAATGGTTAATGCAGAAAGAGGAGTCGATGGCTTCATCCAGTAGACTCAACCCTTACGAAGCCCACTTATCAGAGCTTGGGAAGGAGGTAGCATCTGTGGGCTTCGCTTTGGACCAAGCCCAAGCCGAGCTCCAGCGTGTCAAGCTTGAACGAAAACACTTGCAGGAGAAGTTCAAGTTATTGGAGGTTGCTACTAGGGCAATGTTATCTGAGCCTCCCTCAGATTCTCTCACCATAGCACACCTTACACTTAGGTCTTATGCCAGTGTTATAAGGGGCTATGTGATGAGACCCTAGTTTCCTTGTGTAATCCTCTCGGGTGAATAAATTGAGATTTCTTCCTTTAGTGATGTTTGTGAAATTTCAAATGCCTAGATAATTTTAGAATGTATTTTATTGATGAATTTTTGAAAAAGGGATATTTTGAAATATTTATGTAAACCCTAAATAACTAATGATGTGTAATGATTTTCGAAAAATGGTCTTCTACAAAAGTGTTCATTAAGGAATTTGGAGTCTAATAAGATCAACTTAATTTTTGATGAATAGTAAATTATGAATAGTGATTTTACGCTTAGGATTAGTAATGTGATCAAATGGATTAGTAATTTTCACTCAAAGAAAGTTTTAATATAATTTAGACACCTTGGTTAAGTAATGTGATTCAATAAAATGGTTAAATAACGGTTTCATAAATTATTATTCAAGTATTAGTTTTTTCGGATGAATAGTGTTTTTTAATTAAAAATTTAATTAAAAATAATTAGAAAATTATTTTTTATAAAAAGGACTTTATTTTTGAACTCAGAGCATCGATATTATGTTAAGGTAATTTTTGGGGATTTTTCTGAAAAAAATGAATTTTCGATGAATAGTGTTTTTATTTAAAAATATAATTAAAAATATTTATAAAATTATTTTTATAAAATGGAGTTCATTTTTTAAATCATAGCATTGATATTTGGTTAATGTGAAATTTTGGGATTATTCTGAGAAAGTTGATTTTTCAGTGAATAGTAAAATTACAGTTTTAGGGTTTCGGTATGTTTAATGACATCATAACGGTGTCATGATGATTTCATGAGATCTTTTGAGGGTTTTCCGGCCAAGGGTGGTGAATTATTGTTTTGGGGGCCCCATGTTGCCTAACTTCATGATAAATGCCAAGGGAGAGCACATGGGTTTGAGAAAAGCACATGTGAGGTGTCCTTTGGCCATTAATGCTTTGTCCCCTCACTTTCCCTATAAATACCCACCGTTTCCTCCCTTGGTTTTCACTCCCAACTCTTCCCCAACGAAGTTCTGGTCTTCTTACCTTCCAAAGAGTCCTCCCAAGGTTCCCCCAAGCCCTCAAGGTCCAATCCTTTGAGTTTCAAGAGTCACGTTTTAAGGTAAGGGATCCGACCCCTCTCTTTCTTTTCGTGTAATCTCTTTTATGTCATTCCTTTTATGCTCCATGTGATTATGTGAGAGGATGTTCTTTTATATTCCTATTACTGCCCTTTCATGTTTATATGATGAGAGATCCCCTCTTACTCTCATCAATTCGTTTTATGAAAGTTTAAGTGACGCCGTTAGGCTGCCGAATGTTTAAGTGATTCTTTCACCCTTCTCATTTTTTTCAAGTTCGATTTTCATGTCAAATCTTTCAAGTTCCTTTTTATTATGTTGTGGTATGATCTCTATATCTATCATACTGATCTCTTATGATCATATGATGAGAGACCCTATTTTATTTGTCCAATTCATTTTTGTTGAAGTTTAAGTGATGCCATTAGGCTGCCGAATTTTCATAAGAGAAATCAAATTTTTGTCTTCCTTCCATGTTTTTCATTTCAATTGGTATGTCCTTGAAATTGCATCACCATGTCCATATATCCTTCTTATTCTGTCCCTTTACCTTTTTATGGGTCAATTATGATTGTTCAACCCATGTTCCCTCTCTTTTCAATGTTTCTAAAACCTTGTAACATAGCCGTTATGCTGCAGAATTTTCGTCTCAAAATGCCTCTCTTTTCTCAAAATTATTTTATGTTATAAAGTGAATACTCAAAGCTCCTATTTATAAAGGGGTATTCACATATATATAAAAATGATCTATTTTAAATTCTGGGATTTACATACATGATACCCGCTTTCCCTTTCGTGGGTTTAAAGTAACGTAAAGATCATGTCTTTAAAGCAGTTTTTGAAACGTTATGATTATGAAATGAAACCCATTTGTTTTATGCTATATGGGTTATTTATGAAATGTTTGATGATGATATATGTGGCTCACATGAAAATAAAGACAAATTTAAGGGTGCACCCTGATAGCGCTCCAATGCATTGGGTAAAGACTTAATCTCTAGAGATGACCATTTTAACGACGCCTTGGTGAATAACCTTGGTAATTTTTAACGACACCTTGGGGATGGACCTTGGTGAAACGAAACGATTGTCAATATTAAATGTTGTAGCCACATCTTCCAGTTATGAAAAATGATTATTTTTATTACGATGTATCTCATGATTTCTTTCTCATGCCTTAAAGTTCTTTTCATGTCCTTATTGAAGTATCTCAAGTTCACTTGTAAAATGTTTCTCTTGTTTCCCTTACTGGGCCTTCTGCTCACCCTTTCTTTTGATGTATGTCCCCAGGTTATGAGATGCATAATGAACATAGGATGAACTAAAGGAGAAGCCTTTCAAGTGTTTTAGAAGAATGTTTTTATGTTTTTTTTATGTATTATGATCCTTGTTTCCAAGACACTAAACCTTAACGATCCTCAGTTCCGTGTAATGAAATGAAAGTTTATGTTATAAAATGGAAGGATGCTATAAAAGGGGAGCTCCATATTCATCTGTGTAACGTGGTGTGATCCCTGAGTAATACCTTACCCAGAAATTTAAAAAGAAGACAATGTATCATCAGTTCATGTGTTTTTAGGTTAAAATAAAAATAAAAAAAATAATTAAAAAATAAATAAAAGGGCACATCGTACTTCATGGGTAAAACCTCGTCACAACTGGAAAAGCCACGGAGACTCAAACCTGGGACCAAAGGGAGACAGGGGAGTGCACCTACCACTAACCTACAGATTATAGTGTTTCCTTATTGTGTTTTATTTATATATATAATTATATTTTAAAATTTATATATCCACACACATATATATGTAATTCTAATTTTTATTTCTTCCTAGTATCAGTCTTTGGTATGCTTAAATAAATATGTGTGTTTTTTTACTTTCCATTTTTTTGTTTTTTTAAAGGAACCTCAAGGGGTTCCCATTCTGTTCTAATAGTGTTGGTGTGTAAGATTCCGGGGCTAATGTGATTGATTGTTTTTTAGGTAATTCATATTTCTTCCAGGTGTACAAACCCAAACTACCATCATTTACGAGGCTACTCTGAGTGACATGGAAATTAAAGGAGTAATCATGAGTGTCATGAAATTCAACTTAAAAAAAACTTGGTGGCTTTGTTCCATATTTCATATTTCAAATTCCTTTTATAAATACTCTCATCTACCTCAACCCCCTTCAAAATTTTATTTTCTTTAAACACTGGGTACAGTGTTATTCTAATTTGGGGGGGTGAAAAGAATGAAAAATAATAATTAATTTTGTGTGCATAAAAAATGCGTGGAAGGAAAAAAATTTATTTAACATTGAACGTGATAATAAAAATTGCACACTTTGAAACTGAATATCAAATAATTTAGCCTACCATGATTCTGATTTTAATCCATGTATAATTTCATGATCATAGATTTTGGAAAGTGTGGATGTCTAATATGATATTTCATTATTTATATTTTCATCCAAATAAAAAAACACAACACATGTCCTATGGATTTTGGGGTATTAGTTTGAGTTCATGGGGTCTGCCAAATAAATAGCATAGGTATGGTGATCATTTTAGTTTTAATATGAGTATTCAAAAAAATCAAAAAAAAACAATAAATTTGCGCGTAGAGAAATGAAATGACCTACTGTGTGGCTTTAGGCACTTAGGGATCATGACTCCATAGTTTTATAGCCTAGAGTTAGAAATTTTATCTCTATTTGTGGTAATTTGACTTTTTTGATAGAGTTAACTCAAGAAGATTCCCGAGTATGTGGGCTTCACTTTGTGCCTTAAGGTCTTTGAGCCTGGGAGTCAGTGGAAAAGTCTCGCTTCATGGGTTGAATCTATTGAGTGCAATTTCAATTACCATGGAAAAATTGAAAAAAAAAACAAAAAAAAAAGAATTCTCATCTTAATATTGAAATTTGATTCCTCCTAGCCCTTCCATCATTTCCCCCTTGAATAAAGATGTACCCCCATGTCTATTGTGATACACAACACATCATCATGCTTAATTGATATTAGATGAAATATGGTAATAAATTAGAACAAAGGAATGGGCTGGGGATTAGGATCTTCTTTTGAAACTATCTTTTATTAAAATATTTTTATGGGTTTCATGATTATTTGGTATAAGGGTTCTTGGTGATCAATTTGTACTAAAAAGTTTTTGGAAAAGGGAATTCAAATTTCATATTTTTGAGATAAATTTTTCTTAGAACTAGAAAAAATCAATTTGGGGGGTGTGATTAGCCACTGAATGAGGATCATTTTTTTGTTCATATATATAATATTCATTTTCTTTATTATTCATAAACCCCATTTTAGTGCATTTTATACTTTGAACATCATTTCACATTGTGATTGTAATCCCCCCTTAAAATGAACTATTACATGGTATGATTTTGAGCACCTCCTAAAATAATAAATGGCCTTGATTTTATTTTCATGTTTTATTTTCAAGTCTCTCATGATAAAAAAAATAATTCATACTTTTTATGTATCTGATGATTCACATTGGAAGAATGCCAAAATGGGATTTCATGGCAACACATTCTGGGAAAAGTAAACTGGACAGCAGCCCAATAAAAAGACTGTATCAGCCAGGATCCAAGCCCAATTTTTCCAAAAAATTAACTGAATATATGGGAAATAATGGGTAACATTTAATTAAACATTGGAAAAAACTAATTCAGATGTTTGAATGGATTTTTAGGTGGCCCAAGTTGGAGATAAATTTTTGGGCCAGATTCTATGGCCCACAAAAATAGTCCAACATTTTACACATATCTCGTAAACCATAAACCATTTTGGGATGAAACTATACAGAAGGTTAGGGGACATCAGGATATCCATTTGTTTCTTCTATTTACCTCTCCAATTAGTTCATATAGAAGGTCGTATAGGAACCTCTGTTCAGTGGATGAAATCTGGATGTAACTTCAGGTCAAGGGTGGAAAAGTCTTCTCTCTCTTACTTTCCACCACACTAGGCCTACCACCACTAATTGAGGAGACATGGAAAGATTGGGGATCGACCCAAGGCTCCAAAAATTCCTATTTAAGGTAGTTATTTTGGTGTATTGAGGGATCTTGGTTGTTTTATTTCTTTGTAATGTTATGTTGCAGTTTTGTTGTCCCAAGTTTGTCTTTCACATGTAAGTTGTTCTAATTCATCTTATCTCCTTAATAAAAGTTATTCTCCTCATATTATTATATTATTATTCTTATCATGTTGATATTTTTGGATTAAGTTGTGAATTTATTCACACCAAACCTTGTGAATTACCACCCAATGATGGAGTGATCTTTATTTCATTTTTTTCTTATTTACTTCTCCATTTCCTCCCCCACGAGTCTACTTCCCACATCCATTGAAAACATAGCATAAATGGAGGGAGACCCTTTTTATGGGTTGATCCAAGGGAGTATAAAGGGGATGGATTGAATGTTCTTTATCACCCCATTAATTTCTAATCACTTCTTTTAATTGAGATTTTTATTTGATGATTTTTAAACTTCTTTGTCCTTATTGAATTTTAAGGCCACATACTTCAAGTGATAATACAAAATTTTACCTCAGATTGATCATGAATTTTATCCTTGAAGTTTATAGTTGATTATTATTATGGTTTGTTGGTATTAAACCAGTAAGTGATGAAGTTTTTTAATCTTCTTTAATAAAATCATCTCAAATATATGAAATTGAAACCGTTAACAAGTAATTTCATCCAATCCACCCCAAGTGATAACCAAGGATCAAATAATTCTTTTAAATTGATTTCACTTACATCTCTTAGAATTCAATTAAACCCATCTAAAATCAACCCTAGTTGGCCACCTCATAGCCAAAAATAATCCCAAGAATGTACGTGTCTGTAGGTTACTTCTTAGGTCTCTGAGGATTCGACAACCCAAGATAAACTACAAGTGACCGCTTAACCCTAAGAACTTGGGTAAATTTGGGAAAGACTAAGGAGCTACAAGACCATATTTGGTAAAGACCTGCCTACCTAAATACCTTATAATAGCTTGGTCAACCCTTTTTTGGGTTATATGAAGGGGAATATGGATTCTTGCCACTAGAATGTCATGGAAACTGGACATTCCGAGTTCAATGGTGAGGGTCATTGGGACTTGATAAAATAGTGGGAGACTTAATAAAAATTTATTATTTCTCATAAAATGTAATAAAGAATTTACTAATGAGATTCTCTTTTAATTTTATAATAAAAATGACAATCTTTCCAACCATACTGTCCCTGCAATCAATTCTGGATAAAGACAATATCCTCACTGGAAGTCACATCTAGGAATGGTTTAGATGCCTTCGGGTTATCATACGCCATGAATGGAAGTCTTAGGTGCTAGAGTCAGCATTACCTGATCCTCCTTCCAAAGAGGCAAGTGATGAAGATTTTTTGGTCAATGAGAAACATATGAATGATGCAATAGAAGTTCAATGTTTGACGCTATCATCAAAGTCTAGTGATCTCATGAAGTATCAAGAAAACATGGATGCTTATAGAGTGCTCGAGAACCTCCATGGTCTTTACCAAGAGAGGTCAAGCAATGAAATGTTTGAGATATATAAGGCACTCTTTTAGCTTAATCTTGGAGAAGGTGCCCCAGATGGGCCTCATGTAGTCAAGCTCATTGGCTACATTGAGCACCTAGAGGTTCTAGGGTTTAAAATCCCCAAACAATTGGGCACCAATATCATTATCACATCACTCCCTCAGAACTTCTATAACTTTTTTGTCATTTTCAATATTAACAACATTGAGAAGTTTCTATCTGATCTATTTATCCTCATTCGTCATGTGGAAAAAGATATAAAGCGTGAAAATCCTTTTGTCTTTATGGAGAATACACTACTGGAAAAGTAGGCTATACCAACGGTTTATAACTGTTGCTATAGGCTGGAAAACCGTTGGTATAGGGTATACCAAAGGTCTTCCAAACCGTTGGCCAGTAAGGCGTGGGGAAAGACCTTTACCAACGGTTTCATGTAAACCGTTGTCATAGGTGCTCGAGAATTCTGGAAAAACTTTTACCAATAGTTTTGAACCGTTGGTAAAGAGTTTCCCAAAACTGCTGCACAGCAGCGCCCAGAAGCCCCCCCAGAAGCTACACCTGCATAAAAAAACAGTGCACAACAGCCCTCCAGTATACCCTCCACTATACACCTGCATAAAAAATATCACAAAAGCCACATACAGACTTCAAACAGTATAAAAAACACCTAAAATAGCCCAAAAAACACATATGACAACAATCATCCGGTGGTAATTCACCTCACCCATCAAATTCTAATAGGCAGAATAGTTTGTTAAATATCTATTAGAGTTGAATAAGACATTCAAATTGACTCAAATCCCTTTTTTTGTGATACTAGGTTTGGGTATGTAATGATTTGTGATGAATTTTGCATTGAACTTGTATTGTTTATAATATATGGTGAAAAGATATTTTCTTACGAGTCTCGTCACTTATGACCCCATGAGTGAAACTACCAAACTCATGAAAAAGAGTCGTTGATGAGTGTAAATTTCAGTTGTATTCACTTAAAATGATTTCCTTTTGAAATAAAAGAGAGACATTGAGTGGTGTCGTCCACACCGCGCCTCGGATTGAGGCAGAGTTGAATCATACACATCAAAAATGACCCATGGATACATGTCCTAAAGTATCAACAGTATCCGAATGCCTTTGGTATATTTTCCGTATGTCAGTTGTTGTTTTAACTTAAACTGTTTTCCATTTCAAAGAAAAGTGAAACACTTTGAGTGGTGCCGGCCACACCGCGCCTCGGATTGAGGTGGGGTTGACTCGTCCACATCACAAATGACCCATGGATCATTGTCCTAAAGTTTCAATAGAATCCGAAAGCGTTTGGTCAGTTTTCCATATGTTGTTTTTTTACTTAAAAGTGCATCCATTTTAAACAAAAGAAAGACACTTTGAGTGGTGTCGGCCACACCGCGCCTCGGATTGAGGTGGGGTTGACTCGTACAAGTCACAAATGACCAATGGATACATGTCCTAAAGTATCAACAGTATCCGAATGTTTTTGGTCAGTTTTCCGTATGTGGTTTTTTTACTTAAAAGCGCATCCATTTTAAACAAAAGAAAGACACTTTGAGTGGTCCCGGCCACACCAGCCCTCGGATTGAGGCGGGGTTGACTCGTACACATGACATATGACGCATGGATACATTTCCTAAAGTATCAATAGTATCCTAATGCCTTTGGTCCGTTTTCTGTATGTCAGTTGTTGTTTTAACTTAAAACGTTGTCCATTTCAAAGAAAAGTGACAAACATTGAGTGGTCCCGGCCACACCGGCCCTTGGATTGAGGTAGGGTCGACTCGTACACGTCACATATGACCCATGGATCATTTTCCTAATGTTTCAACAGAATCCGAATGCGTTTGGTCAGTTTTACGTATGCAAGTTGTTGTTTTCACTTAAAATCCTGTCCATTTCAAATAAAAGTTAGACACTTTGAGTGGTGTCGGCCACACCGTGCCTCGGATTGAGTTGGGGTTGACTCGTACACGTCACAAATGACCCATAAATCATTTTCTTAAAGTTTCAACAGAATCTGAAAGTGTTTGGTTAGTTTTCCGTATGTCGTTTATTTTACTTAAAAGCGCATCCATTTTAAACAAAAGAAAGACACTTTGAGTGGTACCGGCCACACCGGCCCTCGGATTGAGGAGGGGTTGACTCGAACACGTCACATATGACCCATGGATCTTTTTCCTATAGTTTCAACAGAATTTTAATGTGTTTGGTTGGTTTTCGGTATGTCAGTTGTTGTTTTAACTTAAACTGGTGTTCATTTCAAAGAAAAGTTAGACACTTTGAGTGGTTCCAGTCACACTGCGCCTCAGATTGAGGTGGGGTTGACTTGTACACATCACATATGACCCATGGATCGTTGTCCTAAAGTTTCAATAGAATCCGAATGCATTTGGTCGGTTTTCCGTATGTCAGTTGTTATTTAAACTTAAATTGTTGTCCATTTCAAAGAAAAGTTAGACACTTTGAGTGGTGCCGGCCACACCGTGCCTCGGATTGAGGAGGGGTTGACTCATACACATCAAAAATGACCCATGGATACATGTCCTAAAGTATCAACAGTATCCGAGTGCGTTTGTTCAATTTTCCATATGTGGTTTTTTTACTTACAAGCGCATCCATTTTAAACAAAAAAAAGACACTTTGAGTGGTACCGGCCACACCGGCCCTCAGATTGAGGAGGGTTTGACTCCTACATGTCAAAAATGACCCATGGATACATTTCCTAAAGTATCAATAGTATCTGAATGCCTTTGGTCCATTTACCATATGTCAGTTGTTGTTTTAACTTAAACAGTTGTCCATTTCAAAGAAAAGTGACACACTTTGAGTGGTACCGGCCACACCGGCCCTCTGATTGAGGAGGGGTTGACTCATACACGTCACATATGACTCATGGATACATTTACTAAAGTATAAATAGTATCCGAATGCCTTTGGTCCGTTTTCCATATGTCAGTTGTTGTTTTAACTTAAACTGTTGTCCATTTCAAATAAAAGTGACACACTTTGAGTGGTCCCGGCCACACTGTCCCTCATATTGAGGTGGGGTTGACTCGTACACGTCACATATGACCCATGGATTGTTGTCCTAAAGTTTCAATAGAATCCGAATGCGTTTGGTTGGTTTTCCGTATGTCAGTTGTTGTTTTAACTTAAATCGTTGTCCATTTCAAAGAAAAGTGACAATCTTTGAGTGGTCCCGGCCACACCGGCCCTCGGATTGAGGCGGGGTTGACTCGTACACGTCACATTTGACCCATGGATTGTTTTCCTAAAGTTTCAACAGAATCCAAATGCGTTTGGTCGGTTTTCCATATGCAAGTTGTTGTTTTCACTTAAAATCCTATCCATTTCAAATAAAAGTTAGACACTTTGAGTGGTGTCGGCCACACCACGCCTCGGATTGAGGTGGGGTTGACTCGTACACGTCACAAATTACCCATAAATCATTTTATTAAAGTTTCAACAGATTCTGAAAGTGTTTGGTCAGTTTTCTGTATGTCATTTTTTTACTTAAAAGCGCAACCATTTTAAACAAAAGAAAGACACTTTGAGTGGTACCGGCCACACCGGCCCTCGGATTGAGGCGGGGTTGACTCGTACACGTCACAAATGACCCATGGATACATTTCCTAAAGTATCAATAGTATCCGAGTGCGTTTGGTCAGTTTTCCATATGTGGTTTTTTTTACTTAAAAGCGCATCCATTTTGAACAAAAGAAAGACACTTTGAGTGGTACCGGCCACACCGGACCTCAGATTGAGGCGGGGTTGACTCGTACACATCAAAAATGACAATTCTGTAAAAAAAATCGCAATAAGTCATTTCAAAGCAATTCAATAATATTAAAGTTTAATCAAAAAAATATTTACGTAAATGACAATTGTTTACTCTATATAAAAGCATAACTGACACATTACTCTATATGAGAATCATATTAAGAAATACAACAAAATAAAGTGTATATAAGAAAATAAGATTCAAAATTTATAATGCCTATATTCACGGATTGACCAGTAAGATATTGGAAGTGGATCAAGGAATACATAATCCTTAAGGGTCTTGTTGGGAGTATATGAGTTTTATACTTTAACTTCTTCAAGTAGATCAGGATGAGGAGTAGGATGAGGATCATCGGAGTGGTGGGACTATCCAAGGGGGGTGTGGCGTTTCCAGGGGGTTCGGGGTGTCTAGGGGGTGGTGGGGCCGTCCGAGGGGTCGGAGGTGTCCAGGGGGTGGGGGCTGTCTAGGGGGGTCGGGGTGTCCAGGTGGGCGGGCTGTCTGTGGGGGTGGTCAGGTTGTCCAAGGGGGTCGGGGTGTATAGGTATATTTATATGAAAAGAATACCCCCACAATAATCATACAGCCCTATCATTAGTCTAAACCCCTAGAATACATAAAAGAAGCTAGTATGAACATTTTCTAAAATATTTAACACCATACGAATGAAAATACAATCTAAATATAGTTTGAGAGGATATAATGGTGTGTGTGAAAAAAATGATATTAAATCAATTTAAATGAATATGGAACAAATGAGGGTTTATAATACACTAAGAGTAACTCAAACAATCCAAAACCACTATAGCACCACCCCCTTGGATAGCCCGCCCACCCCCCTCGACACCCCTTCTCCCTATGGACATCCCCCACCCCCTTGGATAGCCCGCCCACCCCCCTGGACACCCCTACCCCCCGTGGCCAGCCCACCCACCCCCCTGGATAGCCCTCCCACCCCTCCTTGACAGCCCGACCACCCCCGTGGACCGCCCATCCACCCTTGTGGACAGCCCGCCCACCCCCGTACCCCCCTGGACACCCCGTACCCCCCGGGATAGCCCCGCCCACCCTCCCAAACAGCCCACATCCCCTCCCCTGCAACCCCACCACCACCACCTAGACAAACCAACCCCCCTAGACCCCCCAAACACCCCTCCCCCACCAGGACACCCCACCCAGACCCCCAGGACAGCCCACACCCCCTGGACAGCCCCACCCACCCCCGTGGACAGCCTTTCCCACCCCCGTGGACAGCCCCGCCCACCCCCGTGGACAACCCACCCACCCCCATGGACACCCCTACCCCCTAAACAGCCCAACCACCCCTATGGATAGCCCACCCACCCCCCTAGACACCCCTTCTCCCTATGGACATCCCCCCACCCCCTGGGATAGCCCGCCCACCCCCCTGGACACCCCTACCCCCTGTGGCCAGCCCACCCACCCACCCTGGACAGCCCGCCCACCCCTCCTTGATAGCCCGGCCACCCCCGTGGACAGCCAGTCCACCCTTGTGGACAGCCCGCCCACCCCCGTAGCCCCCTGGACACCTCGTACCCCCTGGATAGACCCGCCCACCCTCCCAAACAGCCCACACCCCCCTTCCCTACAACCCCACCACCACCACCTAGACATACCACCCCACCTGGACACCCCACACACCCCTCCCCCACCAAGACACCCCACCCAGACCCCCAGGACATCCCACATCCCCTGGATAGCCCTGCCCACCCCCCGTGGACACCCCCTACCCCCTAGACAGCCCAACCACCCCGTGGACAGCCCACCCACCCCCCTCGACACCCCTTTTCCTTATGGAGAGCCCCCACCCCCTTGGATAGCCCGCCCACCCCCCTGGACACCCCTACCCCCCGTGGCCAGCCAACCCACCCCCCCTGGACAGCCCGCCCACCCCTCCTTAACAGCCCGACCACCCCCGTGGACAGCCCGTCCACCCTTGTGGACAGCCCGCCCACCCCCGTACCCCCCTGGACACCCCGTACCCCCCCTGGATAGCCCCGCCCACCCTCCCAAATAGCCCAAACCCCCCTCCCCTGCAACCCCACCACCACCACCTAGACATACCACCCCCCTGGACACCCCACACAACCCTCCCCCACCAGGACACCCCACCCAGACCCCCAGGACAGCCCACACCCCCTAGACACCCCGCCCACCCCTGTGGACAGCCTTTTCCACCCCCGTGGACAGCCCCGCCCACCCCCGTGGACAACCCACCCACCCCCGTGGACACCCCATACCCCCACAATCCATTATACAAAACATATCAAATTGGTTTGAACACAATCCATAATTACCACAATCCATTATCCAAAACATGTAAACGTTCACGATAGCCTCCCCCAACTCTGATTTACATGTTTTGAACACTCTCCTTCCAAACATAGAATATAAAAACATTAAAGAAGTCTTCACAAACACAAACAATATCCTATTTAGATATCAATTTCAATAATCAAGTAAACCACCAACACCTGGAAAAAATCTATTCATTAAAACAACTACAACAATATGG
Source organism: Viscum album (assembly GCA_963277665.1). NCBI lineage: Eukaryota > Viridiplantae > Streptophyta > Magnoliopsida > Santalales > Viscaceae > Viscum > Viscum album. The sequence goes on along the minus strand of OY728126.1, from coordinate 824,965,895 downwards.
TTGAGATCAAATTTTACCTATTCGGATGGGGGTGTACCTGTTGGGATGGGGGTGATGGTGTTCGGATGGGGGGTTCACGAGAGCATTGGAGCGAAAGAGATTCGGATGGGGTTCACGAGAGAAGTAGAGCTAATAGATCAGGGCTCTGTCCGAATGGGGAGAGGAGATCACGATCTTCAATTTGGGGAAAACCTTTGCCAACGGTTTATAAAAACCGTTGGAAAAGGCACACCTTTCCCAACGGTTCACTGGAACCGTTGGGAAAGGTGTGAGTTTAGCACACATTTCCCAACGGTTCCAGTGAACCATTGGGAAAGGGTCCACCGAAATTCCCTTTGCCAACGGTTTAAATAAGCCGTTGGAAAAGGCTCAATATACCAATGGTTTAAATAAACCATTGGTATACTACCGTTGGGAAAAGACCAAATTCCAGTAGTGATAAGAGGAAATAGAAGGCGAAGATATTTAAGCCCAAATATTCTTTATGACCTTCTAAGAAAAGGAAGATCAAAGGGGAAGCAATGAAATAGGAGGCTACTTGTTTCACATGCGGTAAGAAGGGACACTGGAAGAATAACATCACCCATCCTAAGAACAAAGGGGAAACTTCAGGTGCATTTGTTATCGAATTTAATCTATCTGTTTCTAAAAATTGGGTATTAGATATAGCTTTTGGTGATCACATATGTATCCAAATACATGAACCAAGTAGATTGAGGAAGATTGACTGAGGGGAGGAAGATCTAAGAGTAGCCAACAGAGCCAAACTTGTTGTTGTAGCTCTTGGTGAATACCACCTCACGTTGCCAACTGGGATGATCTTGGTGTTAAAGGATTGTTATTATGTTCTATCTGTTACAAAAAACATTATTTCTATATCCATATTAGATACATATGAATGTGTTTTCATGTTTAGAAAGGAATATTTCTTCTTTTATAAAGATAGAATTTGTTTTGGTAAGGCACATTTATACAATGATTTTATGTTTTATATTACACAAACCAAGTAATGGAAATCGATAACAATGATACTTCACATGACTCATACCACACCCAACTTTGGAATCATCAGTTAGGTCATGTAAAAAAGAAAAACTTGACAAAGTTACATCAAAATGGATATTAGGTTCTTTTGAACTAAAACCACTTGGTGTATGTCATGCATGTTTACAAGGAAAAATAACCAAATCCCCATTTAGTGGGAAAGGTGAAAGGGTTAAAGAACTTCTTGAATTAGTTCATACCGATGTGTGTAGACCATTTACAGTTGAATAAAGGGGAGGGTACTCATACTTCATAACTTTTACTAATGATTTTAGTAGATATGGATATATCTACTTAATGAGGTATAAGTCAGATTCTTTTGATAATTTCAAAGAATACAAGAATAAAGTTGAGTACAAGCTTGGTAAGAATATTAAGAAACTCTTCTCAGACCGCGGTGGAGAATATCTTAAATAATAATTCATTAATTACTTATGGGATTTTGAGATCATATCCCAAATCACTCCTCCATACACGCCCTAGTGGAATAGTGTGAGAAAAAGGAGGAACCGCACCATGTTGGACATGGTGAGATCAATGACGAGTTATGTGAGTCTTTCATTATCTTTTTAAGGATATGAATTTCAAACAGTGGTGCACATACTAAACCAAGTACCAACTAAATCAATAAATGGTATTCTATACAAGTTCTGGAGTGGAAAGAAAGCCATATTATCAAATTTACATTTGTGGGGAAGTAATGAATTTGTTAAGTCCTCTTCTGATAAAAAACTTGGACCCCGAGGCACAAAGTGTAACTTTATAGGATACCCCAAGGAAACAAGGGGATATTACCTATAAAACCCCTCAGAAAAAATGTTATAGTGGCAAGACATGCCATATTCCTTGAGAGGGATCACATATCTAAAAGAGATATTGGGAGCGAGATAGAATTTGATGAAGTTGAGGCTCAAGGTGCACAAGGGTTGGTATAGGAATAGATTGCACAAAGCCCCATGGAAGAAATAACTATTCAAAAGACTCCAGAGTTGTGCCTAAGTCTTGGGTGAAGAAACATATATTGTTGGGATCATGATACATCATGATAGATCCAATAGATTTCTAGGCCTAATTCAAAGTGTATACATTGATAAGATACTGAAGAGATTCAATATGGAACAATACAAGAGTGCATTGTTTCCAGCATCACATGGTATTCACCTTTCCAAGAAAATGTGTCCTCAAACACATGAGGAAAGAAAGATAATGTAAAGGACTCCATACGCATCAGTGATTGGGTCAGTCATGTATGCCATGTTATGTACTAGGATGGATGTCACATATGAATTGAGTGTGGTATGCAGATATCAAGCAAACCCAGGTGGCCTTCATTGGATGGTAGTTAAGACTATCCTAAATTATCTGAGGCGTACTAACGATATGTTCATGGTTTATGGAGGATATGAGGAACTAGTAATCAGAGGATATGAAGATTCTAGTTTCTAGACTAATCAAGATGACATGAAGTAGCAAATAGGATACATATTCACTTTGAATGGAGGTCCATTGAGCTGGAAGAGCTCAAAGAACAGTGTGGTCACAGATTTTACAGTAGAGTCCAAGTATATCACAGCTTCTAAGGTAGTTAAAGAAACATTTTGGTTGCAAAGATTTTTCTAGGAGATGGATGTGATACGTAGTAATAAGGATCTCATCACACTTTATTGTGATAATACTGCAGCGGTTACTCTCACAAAATATCCAAGGTTACATCAGTGGACAAAGCACATACTTCATAAGTATCTTCTCTTTAGTGATTTTTTCTCAGAGAGGTGAAGTTTTTTTGAGCAGTATTTCCATGGAAGAAAACGCGGTGGACCCCTTGACTAAATTCATGAATCAACAGAAACACGATCCCTATGTGAGGTCTAGTGGACTAAAATTCGTACGTAGTTGGATCTATTCTAAGTGCGAGTTTCTAAGAGTTGGTGTACTAGAACCAACTCATTGTAATTAAATTACATATCTATTTAATGTATTTAAATATTAAACATCTTATTAAATATTGTTCATTATTCTACACCACTATGATGTAATAATTTCCTAATAGTATTTGTTGCAATGATAAGGTCGTGGCAGTTCCCTGCTATGATGAGAACCTTGAAATTATATAACAATATTATTAAATATAGATATATGGTTGGACATCATACTATGTAGGGACACATAGATTGCAGATCGTCGGGTGAGAGTACTCGTAAGCAGATGATACTTCATCTCATGAAGTTCTCACTTAGCAATATCCAATATAAGAGATTATGAGAACAAACCCACCAGTAGGAAATCCGCATGTTTTGGTGTCATCAGATATTTTATCTGCAAGTGTGTGTAATGGTCCTTAGACGTTAATATTATCATTAATATATGTCACGACTCTCATACTTTGATTTACTGACGAAAACTGTCATGCATATAGTTTGTGGGAATTAGGGTACATTGGGTTCGTCATGAGTGACATGATATTAATGGATAAGTTGAGGAAGTATTTGTACCTTCCATTTATGGAATTTGGTATCTTGTCCCTTTGATTGAAATAGAACCGTCATGTGAAATTCCTTGTCCATGGTGTAACGACGATTTTATTTCAGGTAGTCAAAGAACGACGTATCAATCATTAAGGTTGAGGAAACTATCATGAAACCTTATTTATGAGATATTGAGACAAATGGATTATATTACACAGTGATTGTTTGTATGTGGATGTCATTGTTGTGACTTTACATTGTTTCTCTTGGGTTCATTGACCCATTTCTAGACATTACTCTTGGACTTTGGGCAAGCCCGTCTAATGCCAATGAGAAAAAATCCTAGAGGGTCACACACTAAGTGTTTTTATTGGTCTCGGTTAAATTCTATTTGAATTTAATTAATGAAATAAATATTATTCTCAAGATCGTGGAATAATTTTATTCAAGTTAAGATGATCACATAAATTAAATAAAATATTTTTATTTATTTTATTAGACATTTAATAAATATTTATTTACTAGTTTGTAAATAAAATATTTATTTAAGAGAATAAATTATCTATTTATTTATTTGGGTGTTTAATAAATTAATGTGGAGTTCAATCAGACCAAGGACAGTCCGGTAGTAAAATAATTATATGCAAGATGGTAAATAATTATTAGTTGGCACATGTTATAATAATAATGACGTTGATATTATTTTGTGACACAAAATTTTATTCATAATCTCATTTTGTTCAAGTTTGCGCACCATAAATAATGATGTGGTATTATTATTATGATCATGGGTTTTCTATAAGTTCAGGAATTTATTTAATTGTTTTTATGCAATTAAATATTATAACAGAAGTTCCATGCATATAAATAGACAAGTATGTCTATTGTGTCATAGATAATACACTGCACACTTGGTGAATTGAGAATTGTTGAGCTAAATAATTTCTCTCTAGAATCCGCTTCCCACCCCTCTCAAGAAAGAGAGATGTTCTTCAAGGCCGAAGAACAAGTGATCAAGAACGACTGATACAAGATAATCGCTTCACCGCACTAGCACCCAAAGAACGAGTGGTGTCGATCGGAGGCCATTGAATCATGTTATATCATAGCTAGATGGATTCTTGTTTAGATCCTCACAAGTTCAAGGAGATAATCTGGAAGGGTCCTTCCGAACGATAAACATCATCAACGAAGAAAATACTGAAGATCCGGGTATTATGTTTTTATAAAATTAATAAAATTAATTATAAACATGATGTGAAAGATCCTATTTAAAGGTTTTGGGCCATTTTATTCTTTATCTAAATATTTTCTTCTATTCTGTGGATAATGGTCTTCATCATCGTACTGATACTGGAATAATCATTGATCATGGTTAATATTAATGTTGGGTTTTGTCCCAACCATGCTTCCACTGTGCTCGGAACCTTTAGGGGGTTGGTCAAGGATTTTTTTTCAAACATAACAGCTCCCACCATACCTCTTTAAAGAGTGTCATGGGAGCATTACACCATCAACAATCCAAGTGAAAAGAGATCCTCTATCAAGTGAGGGATCCTTGAGAGATCCAAGTTAGAGAAAAATAGAGGTGTAAAGAGGGAGTTTTGTAAAAAAAATCATATCTAAATAAAGGATGGTTTCTCCCACTATTCATTTCTCTTCGTGATCAGCAAATAAAAACAATATCAACTCCCAGTTATTTCCCTCCATGATTGAATACAACATGATCGACCTTCTGAAATACCTCAATAGTTTGTATACCCTTCTTAATAATAACTCATATTATAGTGGTTTATCCCGCATTCTTGTAAGCCTACACATATTCTAAAACCATTGAAATATCTATTCTCAGTTTCTATGAGTTCACTAAAGAATCCCCAAAGATAGGTAAGATGGGATCATGTTTGATCATAAAATTAACTATATTAGTAGCAGGTATAGGATTTTCAGAACATTGTTAAAGACTAACCTAATATAAAACTAATTCAATCCATATACCATCCTATGTGTCCCATGATTCCACATTTTTATTCTAATTCACATCCATGGATAAGTTTTTTTTCATTCCCTTTTCTTGATCACAACATGTGGCACATCTCTACTCAAGTGTAAACAACCTCCAAGAAGAAATTTTCCTAAATCTAAATATTCTTCTTCTATTAAATTAATAGATCCCCCCCCCCATTGAGTGTGGTTGGAGAGGGATCGAACCTATTAGTGATAGGTGCCTTATGAGTTGTGATATATTGTTTCTTAAGTGATTCCTTCTTTCCCTATAACTTGGAAGAGCCCAAAAAAATGTACCCTTTCCCCTTTATAGACTTTGAATTAAAATAAAGGTCTTCCTGCAAGATAACATGGTTAGTTTCAATTTAACTATCATCTGAATAGACCTTTGTATCAATATCATTTAAAAAATCAACATCATTATTACTACCTATATCTAGCTCCATGATTCCTAATTTCCCACTATTAGAATGTGATCTTGTGCTAGAAGATAAAGAGAGTAACTCAGTGAGTGACATTTGGGATGCACCTATAAGGAATGTAGAGTTTGGAAGTGAAAGAACCATATCCATAACCAAGATGTTGGAAATATAATTTTCCTACAATTATGAGGTAATCTGTTTGAAAATAACACAATTTACCACCAAAAAATTATTACAAATGGATTTATTAATGTTATAAGAATCCCTCATTCTCTATATCTTCATGTGAAAATAATTCTGAGTTACATATTGTTTAATCTATGGTGGAAGACACTAACTCATTAAGGATCCTACAAAAGTATGATTGATTACCTTTTGAGACTTTCCATGGTCATTAGTGCTTGAGGATGTGATAATATGAGCCTTACCCTTCATTTAAGATGCAGGGGAAACTTGAACAATGTTCTTAATGGATAGCCCTTCTCTAATCATTGGCGAAGGAACCCCTCTTTTCCCATGGAGAGACATACCTAATGAAACATTCCAAGGACTATCCACACTATAAGTGGAATTAATCATATAATTGAGAGTATTTTTAATCTTGAAACTATCAAGAACATGGAAATATTTCTTACAGTTGTAAAAAATCATTTTTTAATGTATCCATAACCTAAGTTCCCAATATAGTTACAAATTTTATAGAAGTCATGTGACTTTTCAACATCAATAGTTAATTATAATTGATTACTAATAGACACAAGGATGACAGTGTGTGAATGAGTGGAGAGCATAAAAAACTTGAACTAAAATACAATAACAGTGACTCAAACTAGCCTATTCAGCCTCTTTATCGAATTTGATAGGGGTTTCTATATCAGAAGTGATATCCCATGGGATTTTGGGGTGTAAAAAACATAAACCTTTAATATGAATATAGGATTGGTAAATTTAATTATTTACTAAGTTTGGATTGAATAAAGGGTCTCAATCCTAAATATTTAGAAATACTAGGTTGAGTGAGAGAAACCCATTTCCCATTACCTCAATTTAAGATCTTCCAAGGAGAAGATGATGTGAAAAACACCTTACCAAGATATGTGATCTTCCAACCCTAAAATCCATGAAATAGAGAAGATGAAATTTTAGATCCTCTAATTTTCATGGATTGACTTTTTATTGACCCATTTAACAAGAAATAATAGATTAATTACACTTCTCAAGAGGTTTGTCAAGGATTTCTTGGTTAGCTTCCACAGACGTGAGGGTCTCATTATTTGTGATTTTCTTGGATATAAGGTTAAAACCAACCCTAAAATCTGAGAAAATTATATAATTTATAGAATTATTAGGAGCACCCTTCTTCTGTTCATCAGAGGCTTTTAATTTTCTATCAATGGTATCATATTCCACTGAATAAGGAATTATCTTCACATTAGAGGAGTAAAAATCCTCTCCTAAACCAATAGGAACCTTCATAGAGTTTGAGATCTTGTCTCCAACCTAGGAAATTTCATAATCAACATCTCTTGTGAGACCAAAAAATACCTCATATGGATTAAGGTAGTAATCAAGGTTGTGCACCATTTCTTCAAATCCCTAATCACCATTTCTAGAGAGAGAATCTCCCAATCCCTCACAACAATGTATCTACTTTTATTTATATTTATATTCATAATATAATATATTATAATATTTATATTTAAGTAATTATTTTTATGTGATTTATATATACTATCAAATTTTTCTTTAAGAAAAAAAATGATGCGGTTACAAACTACCGCTAATCTCTTAGATTATAAGGGGTTATAAACCCATATATATTTTTTATTTTTTAAAATACATCAGGCATATTTTAATTGTGGTTATCTTATAAAAACCACTAATTATTAATTTATCAATGATTATGGGAGAACCTCTTCTAATATATATGGAAAATGAATTTATTTGACCTCATTTATAACCCCATCTAAATAACAACTATTTTTCTATTTTTTCTAGTGATATTTGTTGGGATAGACATGCATGAAATAAACTAAGAAAAATCTATAATTTTTAATATGGACTATGAAAGAAATAGAGATTAAAGTAACCATAATAGAATAGTTTACCATCACCATTGGTTTTACTATCTATAAATATCTTATTTGATCAATAATATCAAGTATTATTAAATGAGGATGATAATAGGTTTCTAGAAATATAATAAATTATAAAAAAGGTCCAAACAGTAATAAATAAATCACATCAATAACATCATAATCACTTCATCATTTTAAAAATATAATTACCATAATATTATTTATTCTAATATCACTAAATCACCACAGGTGTCAAAAAAACAAGTAAAACTATAAATCCCATCTCCCAACTTCTGTCAATCATCACAATATCATAATAGGAAATCCCATCTCTCAACTTTTTCTAATCATCCCGTCATCTTAATATGAAAACCTATCTCCCTAACCATGCCAACCATCCCAAAACCATTTCCATTATGACCTCATCAACTCATGTTATAACATCGATTCATTGCCTCCCAAACCATGGATAATATTAATCCATAACTGCTTAAGGAAAATGTTTACATGTTATAACATTGAGCCATTACAAACCATAATAGATACATGTGTCATAAAACTTTTTCAGTACAAACCATGTGAATTGTAACGAACATAAAAAAGGGAAATAAATAAACAATCATAAAATAAAATATTCAAACAAGAATATATAAACAAATGCATACAATAAAAATAAAATAAAACATCACAACACATAATAAGATGTAATGATAATACAACTACTGAAAAATTAACAATTCATAATAATGTTCATCCCACAAGACATATCTACAAAATATTACAACAAAGTCCATATTGTTATTAAATCAACATTTCCTTCTTATTTATAATCTTTCTTGAGGTAGTTTTGTTGCGTAGAGGAGCACTGCCCAAGGCATCCCACACTTAATTGTGTGGATTGATTTGGGTGTTTTGGTGCAAAAAATACAAAACTGAAAAAAGAAATGTTTTTTAGTTTCTAACATATAATAATAAATATATTGTTCAAATTGCAATGCAATATGTGAGGAATAAATCAAATGAATTAAAAGGAAAAGAATAAAACACTGGACAATGGAAATGAAAAATGAACACTAGAAATGGAAATTACCCCACCATGAAGCTTGAATAAATTCTCATTAAAATATAATAAAATTCAAAAGAACAATATTCTATAAAAAATATTTGGGACAATGAGAAATGAATTCCACATGTATATAAATGAAATTATAGAAAACCCAAATAAAGATTCCAAAACCTAAAATCTTATAGAAGCAATCATGGAGGAAAACAACAATAGTAATTATAAATCTAACCATAATAATTCTTAAACAGCTTTTATTTAAGAAAGTAAATGAAAAACTAGTATCACATAGACAATAAGCTAGCATATCTGAATAAAAATCAAGAAGTAGTGACCATTCAATGATTTAAAGTCCAAATAAAATTAGGAAGAAAATAGTAATTGGATGCCATGATTTATATTATTTTTTCAATTGGCCTATGTGTATGGGGAAGGATCATCATGGGATTTCAAAAATACAAAAGTAAATAGTACAAGGATAAATGAAAAGAGCTTGATAAGAGGATAGATAAAAAATGAAAAAAAAGAATTAAGTGACATATAAATGTTCTTCTAAAAATCAAAAAAGAAAACCAAGAACAAGACTAAAACCCCCTTTATCAGGGCAGGACCAAACCTTTGTTGAATAAACAAGGATGAACAAGATATTGTAATCATTGATGTAAAGTCATAAAGGCTTGATGATGTCAAGATACTTAAGATCTTGGTTCATCTACTCTTTCAAAGTTCATCACTGTCTAGGATTGCATGTCACAAGCCACCAGGGGGTTATAAAAACTTCAGTATCCAACAAAGAACTCCATAAAGTAAATATTTTTCTTATACTACTCTGAAGAGATAAGAACAAGGGTCACTGAATATCTCCCATCTCTCTTTCTCTCTCTATCTATCTCTTTAACTCCCACTCTCACTCTCATTATTAGTGTATCCAAGAGTATCTCGATGTGAAAGATCATTCCTTAATGTTTTCGATCGATTTATGATTTGAAAGAATAAGTATAGAAATACCCTTGGGAATAGAATTGTATTTCTATGAAAAAACAAACTATTAGTAATAAACGAATGAGAATAACTTATCCCTAATAGCCCGATAAAAGTGGGAAAAATAACTTGTACATGTAAATTAAACTAATGTGTGAGGGTACCACATAAGGGTACCAAGTGCCACATAAAGGCCGTTAGCCCCCACTATATAAGGGTCATCTCCTACTCATGCAAGGGTTGAAACCTATTGTGTGAGGTTACCACATAAGTGTACCTTGGCTCACATAAGGGTCATTTACACTACATAAGTGTACCTAACCTACTAATTAAGGGTTAGACCCCCTACATAAGAGTACCACATAAGGGTACCATTCCCCATGTGTAAGGGTTTTTATCCTCTCACATAAATGTAATAAAACCAATGCACATCACACATAATGGTATAAAACACTTATACCGGGGTTGATCTTGAGATGCATAAGGGTACACATCACCCGTGAAGGGGCCATACAACCACCTGTAAGTGTAAATCAAAGACTCAAAACACATTTAATTGAAAGAAAAACGTGTTTTAGGGTACTCTAGGAACTATGTAAATGTAAAAAGATATATGTATAAGGGTACATGGACCTCATTTAAGGGTACACCAAAGAGGCATAGGGATATGTAAGGGTACCCAAAACTTATGTAAGGGTACACAAAACATAAATAAGGATAAATCTAAGAAATAAAAAAACATTAGGGAAAAGGTAATAATAAGGATACATTCATAGAGGTAAAACCTATCTATGTAAGGGTCAAGAATAAAGTCTAGGGGATGATGAAATGGAGAAAACAATCCTATATAAAACCCTATTTTAATTAAAAACAAAAAATTGAAAACCAACAATAAAAAATCTCCACCTTGGAAATTAAATGAATGAGGGATTTAATATGAAAAATTATCACACTCTCCGCCATTAATATTAAAAACCAAAAACACATAATGAATTTACACCACCTAACTATTGGATCGGGTTATACCAAATACACACAAGAGGGGGGTGAATTGTGTCTTTTAAAAATTGTTTATAAATCGTGATGATGACTGAGTCTGTCTTTTATCTTTATCAGGTTGTTTATATAGTGGAAAATAAATAGTTAAAGGATTCATGAATGTATAGTGGTTTGGGGAACATAAGACCCCTAGTCCACTCCAACAATGCTCTACTCCACAAGCTTGGTGATTTTCACTATCTGGTCCTCTTATCAACAGACCATCCACAATTGAGTTCAGGCAGTTGACACCTTTACATGTTAAGGAAAAAAATAGAGCCTTCTGGATCATACACATAACTGAATTCAAAACTTAGTTTGAGGAGCTGGTTACTCAAAATAAAAAGGGTATTTGTCTTTAAATACGTTTCAGTTGTTCTTCACAGTTGCAGTAGTACACAACTGACAGTAAATAGATCTTCATCTTCAGAAAAGATGTTCTTCAGATAAGGGATGTTCTAAGTCATTCTAGTTGAAATAGATATAGAAATAAATTCAGAAACTCCAAAAAAATGGATTCATTAAAGATCTTTGATGTAGAAACGATGAATCTTCAACGTGTTTCTTCTTCTTCAGCAAACAGAGTTTGATCGTACCTTGTAACAGCAGATCTATAAAACTCTAATGTCTCTATAAAACATTAGTCAGGAAGAACACAAGAGCTTGTTATATATATTTTCTTGATGATTCTCCCCTCACTCTTTAATAAATAATATCAAATATATATATATAGAAAAATGACAATAATATTCCCTAAAAAAATTAGATCCACAAATGAAATTATCTTACAAAAGTAATTGTATATAGTTGAAAAGATAAAAACAATATTTTATTTTAACAAACATATTTCTTAATTCTTAAATTTTCTCCCCATTTTTAAAGTAAAATAATATCTCCTACTTTATAAAATAATGAAAATAAAATTTTGTGTTTAACCAAAAAATTATTTTAAAAACATTTAGAAATTTCTCCCCGTAATGAGTAAAAGATTTATATAAAAAAATGTTTTGTTTATCCATATTTCTTCCCCTTTTGTGATATAAAAAAGAATGATAGAATAAATAATATAAAACATATTAATGTATCACTTGAACTTTAGTATATGATATGATAAACTATTTATCAATATTTCAAACTGGATTACTAACATTCTAACACAGACAACACAGTAAAATAAATCAAAACATATGAAAATGAGATGTAAGTATATTTTATTGAAAATATATATAAAAGTACAGAAATGATAATAATAATAAAGGTTTGGCTAAAAAGGTTTGGGAAAAAGGTTTCAACACATCTGAATGACTTCCTTGTGCTCTTACATCTGCAGTCTTAACCTTTTCATCAGTACATCATCTAACTGGACTATGATATCCCTTCATTCCTGAGTCATATTGATATCTTCAATCAAATTGACTCTAAAAAACTCATATAACCTCTAGTCCTTCTCTATAAACCGGTTTATTTTCACTATGAATTTGTTCAACAAAACTCTGTCCCCTGGTTCATCTGATGTAAGTTGGTCAACAAGATGCTTTTGATTATCCAACAGAAGAGATAATGGAGCATTGTTACACTGTAAGTCCTAAAATATTCCATTCATATTGCTCATTACTACTGTAATGGCCTAGAATATCTTGATTAGATTAGGTGAAGTACTGGATGTACTTGCTTGATTGTCCCTGATAGTTGAAAATTGTTGCTCCATGAAGATTTTGAATTCTTCCAAATCTAATATTAGTAGAATTTTAAATTTCAGTTTTCCAACTTTAGCTAACATTTCTTTCTTAAAAACATCCACTTCCATTTTTGAAATTGAAATATCTTTCAAGTTATGAAACATCAGTATCTCTTTTTCAAATTCTCTTCTCAAAGAAGTATTTTTGGCTTGACCTTTATTAAATTTTTAGATTAACTCCTCCAAATTATCATTCTCAGAATAAGAGGCATCATGTGCTTAATTCTCAGTCTAAGATTCCACTGGATTTAACAAAACTAAAGGTAGGGATTCAGAATCTGATTTCTATTCATCCTCTCTCTGTACTTGATTCTCAACTAATGTTTCCTTTATGTCCTTCCCTAACTCATCCAAAGAACAATACTCATTAATAATTTCTGTTTGAATTTCAGAAAGGTTCTCTTCTTGATTCATATTAATAGGTTCTTACTCGTCATGAGCATCTTCTTCATTGATTTACTCCAAGACATGATCCTTTAATATAGGTTCCTCTTGAGCTAATTACTCTTGATCAATCTCAGTAGGCTATACAGTTTGAGAAGATTCAACTCTATCCACTTCAACTTCTCCAAGATTTTCAATAGTTTGAGGCACAATTTATTTTTCCACTTGAGGAGTCACCTCAATCTAAGAAACTATTTTTTTTCAATTTGTTGTACTTAAGATTCTCTATTAAATATTTAGCTCAGAGGAGGTTTAGTTGCATCATTATTTTCTTGAGTAGGCTCCTCACTAACTTGATCCACTCTATGTTTTTTCCTATGAATGACTTCTTGACTTTCCTCATCAGCAGGTGGATCAACAGCTTCAAATCTCAGACTTCTTGATGTATTTGAAACCTCACTTACTCTTGATTCATCCATGACTTCCTTATATTTGAAAAGGTTCTCCCCCTGATCTGAGTCCTGGTCTTCCTCAGCCCTAACATGCATGAGCTTTCATTTAACTGTACTACAAAAGAAGCCAATATTCCTTAGAGTTACAGCACTGAAAATATTTTTGTGATGGCATCTTACTCTATCATTTTTTAATATTAGCATATTAAACATAAAAAACAATTTTGAAATTAACCTTCAATAGGGATAGAAGTTCATTTTAGCCTCTGGTTGACAAAATTAGTTGAGATATCTTACCATATATCTCAGAAAATTCAACTTTATTTCACTCATAAGAAAAAACATTATGTACATTTCTGGAAACGAAATATTCTCCATCTCTGACATCCTAGGTGCAATCCCTATTTGCACAAACTTAACAAGAATCTAATGATCAGGTTTCAGATCCTTCACTAACATTTTTATTATACTTGTAGAAGAAAATAAAAATGACATAATTTCCTCTGAATTATGTTCATTATTTACAATATTCATTAAGTTGAAATGATAAACTCCCTCATGAGGGCAGTTTAAGATTATATCTATTTGTACAAATAAAATTGAAAAATCTTGATCATCAATTTTTACAAATATGGTGTACTCTGTATCTCCAAGATTGAACTAAACAGATTTGAAAAAGTGAAGAAGATATAACTCATATAGAAACTCTGTATTTTCGCTACTGAAATTTTTCTTGAGATTCTGAAAAGAAAGGGATTATCGTAGCATGTGATTCATTTGATACAACCATTCCAAGCCAATTACTTTTCCATGTAGAATCTTTATTCCTGTTGTGCGCTGATTCTTGGCATTACTAGCTTCTCCTTCCTGGATACTCTTTGTCTTGGCCATTTCAATTTCAAAGTTCTGAAGGCTCAATGGTTTTAGGTTTCGAAGGTTTAGCCAAAGGTAGATGAAAGCTGTAAGTGTTTTTGGTGTTTCAAAAGGTTTTGAGAAAATGAACGGGTTTAGAATTTGAAACGGTTTTTTACATCCTTGATTCCCATGTAATTTACTTACATAATAATCATTACATTATTTAAATAAAATAAAATGTATGCAGAAAAAAATACAAATGAAATTTTAAATTATTCTAAAAACAAATAATTAAATTATTTAAAACAATGAAGATAAAAAAATATATAAACAGGTAAAAAATTAAAAAAATCATTTAAAATTAAATAAACCTAGATCCACATAAATAACATCAAACCTCACATTGGGATGTGGTTTAGTAAAAATATCATCAAATTGAATTTCAGGTACTTATAAATTCTAAGAATACATCATTTTTAATTACATGATCTCTTAGAAAATGATGTCTGATATCAATATGCTGACTTCTAGAATGATTGATTGGATTTCTTGAAATATTTATAGAACTTGTATTATCACATATAATAGTTTTGTTATTAAAATTTAGTCCAAAGTCCATAAGAATGTTTTTCATCCACAAAACTTGTGCACAACTACTTTCTATAGATACATATTCTGCCTCAGCTGTTGACAGGGCAACTGAGTGTCAATTCTTACTAGACCATGACACTAAAGATTTTCCAAAAAAGTGACAAATACCTGAGGTGATTTTTATATCTAATCTGCAACATCCAAAGACAACATCTGAATATGAAATTAAATTAAAATCATAAGTTTTTAGATAGAGAAGAGATTGAAAAATAGTGCCTTTTAAATATCTTAAAATTATTTTAACAGCACTTAGGCGAGATTATTTAGGATCATATTGAAATCTAGATCAAAGACATACTGAATACATTATATATGGCCTACTAGAAATAAAATATAATAAACTACCAATCATGCCTCTATATACCTTTTTGTCAACTGATTTTCCAGTTTCATCCAAATCAAGTTTTATATTAGTACACATTGGAGTTGTATATTTATTTCTATTTTTAAGTCCAAATTTCATTAGTAAATCAGTAATTTATTTTCTTTTATTTAAAACATTTCCAAAATCTTTTTGATTAATTTGAAGTCCTAAAAAGAAATTTAATTCCCCCATCATACTCATTTAAAATTCTTTTTCATTAAATTTGAAAACTCATGAGATTGTATTTTGTTTGTTGAACCAAAAATTACATCATCTACATAAATTTGAACCTATAAATTATTAGAGTTAACAGTTTTCTTAAACAGTATTGGATCTGACATCCCAACAGTAAAATATTTTCCAAAATAAAAGAACTTAATATTTCATACCAAACTCTAGGTGCTTGTTTAAGGCTATAAAGAGCTTTATTAAGTTTAAAAACAAAATCTATTTTTTTGTGAATTTTCAAAACCCAGAGGTTTCTAAACATAAAATTTCTCCAATAAGTAACCATTTAAAAAGGCAGACTTAACATCCATCTGAAATAATTTAAAGTTCATATGAGATGCATAGGCTAAAAGGATTCTAATAGATTCGAATCTAGCGATGGGTGAAAAGGTATCATCATAATCTATACCTTCTTCCTGATTATATCCTTTAGCTACTAGTCTTGATTTATTTCTAGTTATTATTCCTTTATTATCTTGTTTATTTATAAAGACCCATTTAGTTCCTATAACTGGATAGTTCTGTGGTCTTTCAACTAAATTCCAAACTTCATTTCTCTTGAGCTGGTTTAGATCTTCTTGCATTTCTATCATCCAACATTCATCAACTGGAGATTCTTCTAATGTATTAGGTTCTAATTGGGATAGAAAGGTAGAGAATTCAACAATATTTCGTACATTTCTTCTAGTTTTTATTCCAGTGTCTAGGTCTTCTATAACAATTTCTAAATAGTGATTCTTTAGGGTTCTAGACTGTCTGGGTAGTACACTGTTGGGTTCTTCATTGTCATGTTCTTCTGAACTAGACTAAATTTCATTTAAATATTTTTAAAAATAATCTTTTAAGTTCTCAATTGTCACGTTATCATTGGAGTCAGATTCATCAATTTGGTATTTCTTTTTCTCAAAGGGATCAGATTCATCAAATTTCACTTGAACTAATTCTTCAACAATCATTGACTTTTTATTAAAAACACTATAAGCTTTGGAAGTAGCAGAATATCTTAATAAAATGCCTTTATTAGATTTTGGATCAAACTTACCAAGATTATCCTTGGTGTTTAAGGTGTAAACCTTGAATCCATAAAATTTAAAGTAATTTACTTTAGGTTTTCTATTATTCGAGAGTTCATAGGGTGTCTTCTTAAAAATTAGTCTGATTAAAACTCTATTCATTATATAACAGGCTGTGCTTACAGGTTCTGCCCAGAAATAGGTAGGAAGACTATATTCATTTAATATAGTCCTAGTCATTTATTGAATAGTCTTATTTCTTCTTACAAAAATTACATTTTGTTGATGTGTTCTTGGTGAAGAGAAGATGTGTTTAATAACCATATTTGAGAAAAAGGAATTAAATTCTAGATTCTCAAATTCTCCACCATGATCAATTCTTAATGAAATTATTTTAAAACCCTTTTCATTTTGGACATTTTTGAAAAAACATTCAAATATAGTAAAATCCTAATTTTTATATTCTAGAAAATAAATCCAAGTAAATATAGAATAGTCATTAACTAAAACATATACATATAATTTACCAGCCAAGATTTCTATTCTTGAAGGTTCAAACAAATCCATATGGATATGTTCTAGAGTTTTAGATGTAGTAATTTTGTTAACAGATATGAAGGATGGTTTGTGATGCTTTCCAAGTTGACATGCATCACATAATCTATTACTTTCAAATTTGAGACGAGGAAAATCAAAAACTATTTTTTTCTTAGATAACTTATTAAAAGAATATATATTGTAATGTCCAAGTCTTCTATGCCAGATCCACGATTCATTTATCTTAGTAGTTAAGCAGTTTACTTTTTGTTTACACATAGAATTTATGTCCAGGGTATAAAAATTATCAGTTTTGGGTTATCTAAATATAAGAAATTTATCTTTAAAATAGAACAATAGTTGTTAGAAAAATCAAAAAAATAACCATCATCATAGAGTTGAGAGATACTTATCAGATTGTGTTTCAATCATTGTATATAGAGTACTTTATTAATTGAGATAACCTCAGGATCTCCAACAGTTCCAATTCCAATAATTTTACATTTGGAATTGTCACTAAATGTGACTAATCCTCCATCCTTTTGAGTTAATGTTTTAAAATTTTATTAATTCCCTCTCATATTCCTAGAGCATCCACTCTTACTATACCGTATTTCAGTTTGTCTTATGTGACTTGCTTCCTGCAATGGAGTTTAAATAAAGGTTTGTTTCGGTACCCATATTATGTTGGGTCCAGTAGTGTTAGCCATCAAAGTCCTTGAAATCTAGACTTGTTTTGTTTTTCCATAATCAATAAAATCATGTAAACTCCTTGCAACAAAGGATTTCTTAATCCCAATTATTTGTGGTTGCCTTAAATAATAGTTTTTAGATATATGACATTTTCTTCCACATTAGTTTCAACTTTTACCTTTTGTACTAAGAACAAATTATTTCTTATATAGTTTAGGTTTCTCTCCTTTACTGCATATTCCATATCTTTCCTTTTTAATCACATTCTTTCCAAGAATTTCATTTAGAGTATTTACTCCTTTTGTAAAAACAGGAGTTGCACTTTTATATGTTTCTACTTCTGTTTGTAGTGTTTTAATTTTAGTTTCATTATCTATACAAGTTTTGTTTGATGAGTTATAATTTTTAATTAACTCTTGATGTTGTTTTAGTAGAGTGTATCTTTCTCCTAAAACAGTAGTGTGAATATTTTTTAGTGATTTATGTTTCTTAAATAAGGAATCATATTTCTCTTCCAGCATGTTCTAGTAGGCTTCATGTTTATTATTTGAACAACAAGAACTAGAATCAGAATCAAATGAGTAATAAGATTTTACCTCATCATCTTCTACCATGAAGCACATGTTTGCTTTCAGATTTGATTCTTCTTTTTCTGAGTTAGACTTTGATGAGCTGCTGGAGTCTTCAGAAACACTCAAAGTAGCTTTCATTGCTATTTTTTCTTTATGCTCATAATCATTGTTTTTGAAAAAATTCTTAGCCTTTTCTCCTTTTAATTGAGGAAAGTTATTTAAAATGTTACCCTTGTTTTTGCATTCATAGAATCTAACTTCCCTTGGTTCTTTTTTATCCTTTTTGAAGGATTTTCTAAATTCCTTCTTCTTTCTGTAGAGTTTATTAAAATTTCTAGCTAGATGAGCTAGTTCCACATCTGAATTAGATGAATCATAATTCTCTGATTTCACTTTTATTTCATTCATCAACTTTCTACTCTTCTTTTGGGATGATACATTCAAAGCAGTATTTTTTCTATTGATCAAGACATTATGATCATTTGCTTCATCTTGTATCTTGGCTTCATACATCATCAGGGTTATAATTAATTCTCTCATAGTTAGGTCTTTTACTAGTTATGATTTCCTAATAGCTGTTGATATCCCATTCCATCTAGGTGGTAGTACTCTCTGTACTTTTAGGGCTTAATCTTATTGTTTGATAGGATATCCAAAAGCAAAGATGTTATTAAAAATTTCAGTAAGTATTCCATTCTTGTGGGTGATGCTTTCTTCTTCAAACATTATGAATGTGTTGAATTTCAATTTAGCAGTGGTGTACCTCATCTTTCTGACATTGTCAGTTCCTTCATAAGCAACTACAATTTTCTACCACATTTCATAAGAATTTGGGCACTGAGATACTCTGTTGAATTCATCTGGTCCATGACCATAGATGATATCATTCATAACTTTCGAGTTTATGTTTTACTCTACTTTTGTATCAGCACTCCATGTTTTAGGTTTCTCTGGAATCACATAGGGAGTTATAATTTTTGAGTAGAATCTCTATCCAAGGTTCTTTAAGTAAATTATCATCATTGATTTATAGCATCCATAATTTCCACCATTGAAGTAGGGAGCTCAAACCATTAACATACCCTCTCGTGTATCAGCCATTGTGCTTTGTATAATCCAAAAACTTTTCAGCTTGTTATAGATTTGACAAAATCTCATTCTCTAATACCAACTGTTGGATTGGGTTATAACAGATATGCACAAGAGGGGGGGGGGTGAATTGTGTCTTTTAAAAATTCTTCACGAATCATGATGATGACTGAGTCTGTTGTTTTATCTTTATCAGATTGTTTATGCATTGGGAAATAAATAGTTAAAGGATGCATGTATGTATAGTGGTTCGGGCAATAGAAGGCCCCTAGTCCACTCCACCAACGCCCTACTCCATGAGCTTAGTGATTTTCACTATCTGGTTCTCTTATCAACAGACCGTCCACAACTGAGTGCAGGCAGTTGACACCTTTACATGTTAAGGCTAAAAATAGAGCCTTGTGGTTCATACACAGAACTGAATACACATCTTAGTACAATAATCCAGTTACTCAAAATAAAAAGGGTATTTGTCTTTAAATACTTTTCAGTTGTTCTTCAGAGTTACAGTTGCATGAAAATGAAAATAGATAGATTGTTATCTTCAGAAATGATTTTCTTCAGATAAGGGCAGTTCTGAGTCGATCTAGTTGAAATAGATATAGAAATAAATTCATAAAATCCAACAACAATGGATTCATGAATGATCTTCGATGTAGAAATAGTTAATCTTTAACGTGTTTCTTCTTCTTCAGAAAACATAATTTGATCATACCTTGTAACAGCATATCTATAAAACTTGAATGTCTCTGTAAAACTGTAGCCGTGAATAACTCAAGAGCTTGTTATATATATTTTCTTTATGACTCGTCCCTCACTTTTTAATACAAAATATCACAAATATATATATAATAACGACAATCATTTTCCTTAAAACAATTAGATCCACAAATTTCAACTTTAGAATCGTCATATTCAAATGTTTGAATAATAGAGCAGTCTCAACTCCCCTGAATATTCGGCATGAAAAGATCCTCTTAAATCGATCCTTTGAATCACAAATAAACAGATTCGAATTAGTCAAATATGTTCTTTAAAATCAGGATTTTGATTTGTCTTGAAATCAGCGTAATAATCTTCATAAAAATCATTGCTCAATAATGTTGTAATTTAAATTTCTGACGCCAAACGTAGGGTTGAACTGCATAGCATTCTTTCTCTGAACATAAGGTTCAAAAAGTAAGGTTGACATTGTAAGTTTGAAAATGTAAGGTTGATCAACCACACATTTCTCTTCAACTCTCAAATGTAAGGTATAATATCCATACTTTCATTTTTATCAAAACATAAGATACATGATCTGTAAGGTTTATTATAAAAGTAAGGTTGATGATCCATAATTTTATCAACTTCTAAAAATAAGTTATATGATCCATAATTTTTGATAAAATGTATGGTTGTTTTTAAAATTAAGGCTGATGAACCATTCTTTTGATAAAAAAACATAACTTTCCATACTAATGTAGGGTTCTCCTTCCATACTTTTTTCTATAACATATGGTTTCTTAACCATACTTCTCTAATATTCTCTAAAGTAAATGATGGATTCCATCAATACGCTATGCTCCTCAACCTAGGGTATGAACAGTGTTTCCAAAACACGCGAAAGTGATTTACGAACACGTAGAGCATAAACATTTTTCTAGAACACACAAATATTCTAATACAATTTCCAAACACTTTGTCAAATATTCCATGCATATTAAACGCTTTAATATTATTCCAAAATAGAGAAATAAATAATATTAATTTCATAAAAATATACTCAAAGTAAAATCATGAGAATAATAAATAAGGGTATTTTTGAACATCAAAGTCATTATAAATAGATAAAGTATTGTTCTCAACAATCTCCCCTCAATAAAATAATGCTGTTGAAAACAACATTTTTTCAACACTAACCAATCATCAACATGTATATACTAAATAGGAAACACCTATAGGATAAAACAATTATATGAACGTATTCATACTTTTGGAACAACTTCCGCTAACATGTATCAATTGTGAAACGTGCTTACCAAATTTTAATGATACCCAAAAACTAGTAAAATAAGCTTATAATTTAAAAAATTATAAACAACTACATGATAGTGGTCATACCTACACATACCTGAGCTTCCATATAAGTTTATGCTAATGAGAAAAATGGGACCAAAAAATCACATTCCATAAAAGGTCCTCTCAACAGCTCACCAGTTCTTGTAGAACACAAAAAATAGAGTAGTATCCATCCTCACAGAAAACCTGGAAAAAAATTCAGAGAATCCACAAATAATGTAACTCGTTGAAATTACTGAAATCAAGAAAAATAATATAAAGGGAAAGAAACATAGAGAGGATTCAAAAAACATTGGAATAGCCTCTATGGGAACCCATAAAAATAGAATAGGACTAAAGAACCTAACATATCCAGCTTTAATCTAAGACACACCACCTGAAAAATCAATAGGAATACTCTCAACACAAGGTGGTAGAATATCCTTATGAATATAGACTCATGATCTCCACCCAAGGAGATGAAGCCTAATAGAAAATCCAAATGGTGAGATTTAAAAAAAATGAAAACTATACGATTTCATGAAAGAAATACCAACATCCTTGGAAATCTTTAAAACATGATAACAAAGGTGGGAAATCATCTAGTGACTTAGGGGAAAATAATCCACTAAAAGGTAACACATCCTAGTCTATTTTAAATAACGAAACACGATTTCTACCACTATGAACTCAATAAAGAAAATATATTAAAAGGGTCAAATAGTAAATCTAAAAATAACTACACCCACAAACTTCCCAATCTCAGACATTGAACTCACTATAAGGACATACTTGGAGAAGGAGGCTCTAAAGGAAGACAAGCAACACACTGAAGCTAACATAATCTCAACTTATAGGAAAACAAAAAACACTAGAGACACAAGATCATGCCAACACCTTACTGCAAACCATCTCTTAGACATAGGACAACCTCACATAATACCTTTTCAAACCACAAAACCTAATAAATACATAGGTATCACCTACCATAGCTAGATAGAGGTTCATATTGGAAAGAAAACAAGGAAAGTGGAATGAAAAAAATCTACAATAGATTGAAATTACATACAAAGAGAGAAAAGAATTAAAGATGAATGAATAATTCATGGAATTATGTAGAGTTAAATCCACTAACATACCATTTTAATGTAAAAAACAAAAAAAAATTAATGAAAAAAATTAAACCCAATTACCCTTTGTTTCCACTTTTTTGTGTGGAGGAGTACTGTATGAGGTTATCCACATCCAACAAAGAGGAACTATTTGGGTGTTTGGGTTCCGAAAATCCTAAAGAGACAATAAAAATTATTTTTTTTTTATAACAGAGAATAATAAATAGAAAATAGAAGGTTTAAATTTAACTGTTTTATATCAGTAATAAATAAAATGAATTCAAATATAGTGAATAAAATAATGTATAGTGGCCATAGAAAAGCGCACACTAACATTGGAAATTACACCACCTCAAAGCTTGCATAAATTATCATTACAACAAAACAAATCTTGAAAAATAAGATTCTATAAAACAGAATAAAGATGATGAGAAATGAATTCCATATGTACATATATAAAATTATCGAACAACCAAATAAATATTCCAACACAAAATAAATCTCATGGAATCCAGAAAGAAAGAAAATAGAATAAAATGACAAATCCTACCCTAATAAGAATTAAATAGATTCTATTTAAGAAAATAAATATAGAAACAGAATAACATAGACAATAAGTTGATATATTTGAATTAAAATCAGGAATAATTAATTATGATTTGATTTATAGGAAAATTAAAAGCAGAAATGAAATAGAAAAGGGACATCAAGATTTATATTCTTTGTCAAATTGTCTTAAGTTCATGAGGTAGGATCATCATAGGATTTTCACTATAAAAAATACAGGAGTGTAATGACTAATGAGAATAATTTTACAAGAGTATGGACAAAAAATAAACAATTAATAAACAAATAGTATTCATAATTCCTTCCAAAAATTCAACAAAGAAAACTAAGAATATGACTAAAACCCCCTTATTGGGGATTAGTCAAACCTTTGTTGAAGAATGAGGGTCAAACCAACTGTTGTAATCATTAATGAAAAGTCCTCAATGAATAATGTTGATTATTAAGATGAAATTTAGTTTCCTCTATCTAAGTTCCTCGTTATCTAGTATTCTATTCCATAATCCACCTGGGGGGACGACAACTTCGAGATTTTTCAAAGAACTCCACCAAGTAGACATTCAGTTTCTCCTACTCCAACCTTCCAACAATAGAGGCCCTCAAAGCTCTCAGGTAAAGCTTTCCCCCTCTCTCTCTCTTGGTGAAACCGAGAGTTTATCCATGAGAGAGTTGATTACACTAAGTTCTCCATTGATTTTTGATCTACAATAAGAGGGATAGAAATGACCTCGAGAATTGATGGTGATTGAAATAGAAATCAATAGACTTAAATGAATGAATGCCTGTGAACGAATTTTCCCTATCATCCTAATAAAAGAATAAACAAAGAAACATGTAAACATAAATTAAACTGATGTGTGAGGACACCACGTAAGGGTACCATGCACTACATAAAGGTAGTTGGTACCCACTATATAAGGGTCATCTCCCACTCACATAAGGGTTGAAACCCTTTGTGTGAGGGTACTATATAAGTATTCCAAGACTCATGTAAGGGTAATTATCACTGTGTAAGGGTAGTCATTCTGCTACATAAGGGTCAGAATCTTAAAGAAAGGGTATCAAACCCCATGTGTAAGGGTATTTTTCCACTCATTTATAGGTAATACACCCAATGCACATTATACATAAGGGTATAAACTACTTACATAAGGGTTGATATTGAGCTACGTAAGGGTATAAAACACTCACATAAGGGTTAGACGACCTGACATAAGGCTAAACTCTTGACCCAAAACCTTTGTAAGGGTAATTCAGTCTCAAATAAGTGTATGTTAGGAGTTATGAAAGGGTAAAATAGATATACGCAAGGGTACATAGACTTTGTGTAATGATAAACCAAAGAGTTATAGGGCTATATAAGTGAACCCAAAACTTATATAAGGGTGTAAAAAACTTATGTAAGGGTAAATAAAGGGAAAAACCCACATAAGGGTAAAGGAGAAGCGAAGGAGACTCACATATGGGTAAAACCAAGACACGTGAGGATAAAGAATAATGAGATGGGGGAGATGAAATGATGAAACCATTCATTTTAAAACCCATATTTAATTATCAACATAAAAATGGGGGAACCTAAATCAATTACTTTCAATAGCTTTAATTATAACTCTAGTTTTATATGTATTTACCATTTTCATCTTACTTTCCATTTATACATAAAATTTTAGTATAGAATTTTTAAAATGTCAAAGCAGTATATGCACATAAGCTAATATTTCTCCTTGAATATAATAGCATTTATTTGTAAATATGAAAGATCTCATTATAAAAAATATTGAAGTGGTGCATGTATATTTAATAAATATTCAAAAATTATGCATCATATTTATTCTTTCAAATTTTCATTATTTTACTAGATTTTCCTCCATCATTTCTATATCTATAATATTTCCATTCTGCATAGGAATCACATTGAAATAGATCATTTCCTTAAATCCTCAAACACCATGCCATAATGTATTATTATTCATAAGTATTAATTAATATAATAAGGAATAAACTATATAATTCAATAGATATTAAAAAATAATATGTTTATACATTAAATGGAAGAAGAATTATATAATAACCCCTTCCCCCTGTCAAAACATAGATCTAAGAGAAGATAATCATAAGAGAAATAAAAATATATATTATAATAGAACCACCACCATCTAGAAAAAATTAACAAAACCATTTACATTGATCCCAATGAGAGATTATAACTTACTATAGCTAAAGATATATAACTATTGGATATATTTCCAATGATCAGAGAGGGATAAATAATTACATCTCATGGGATTTAATAGGGAGGTTTTAATCACAATAGTAATGATAATTCTGTTCATTTGGTATGAAGGGTCTAAAAATCAAAGGCAAATTACAATAAGTTCAATAATTTTATGGGAGACAGTTATCAGATAATGGTGAAAAAGAGATGACCCATATGATTGATAAAATTACAAGGGTTCCTTATTCCTAGTGATTAGTTTGAAAACTAGGAAGTGTTCTCAGTACGTGTCCATGAATGCATAAAATGATCCATGAATGTGGGGGGTACTTTCTTGAATAAGATATAAGGGCCTTTTACATTGATTTAGAAAATAAAAAATGGGGTCTTCATGACCATGTTTGGGCCCCCGGTTCATTTCATAAAAAATAGAGTCCATTTGGGCCATGAATTGGGGTCTAGAAAGATCAGGTATCAAAATAATCCACTAGGAATTCGGGTCACATAAAATTTAATAAAATAGACTCAATAGATGATTTCCAATCCTATAAGGTAGAGATGTGTCTTGACTCATTGGGTGGATATAGGTTTCATGCATGTTTTCTTTCTTGTAATCCTCCTACCCTATTATTTAGAAAAATAAATGAAAGATGATAATTGGTATCATCAAATTCAAAAGTATATCAATTAAAGTGTTAAGGTTCAATAAGGGTAGATATATTATTTCAAAAAATATCTAGTATAATTTTTTTCAAAATATAGAATAAAATTCTATTAACATCCTACCTCAATAAAAGTGCATTTGTAGTTGTCTTTGTTCACCAATCACTGCAAGCATTCTCTAAAATAATTTATTCATTTCACACCATTTATTAACTTATATAGATTAAATAAATTATTAAATAAATGTTAAAGTAGATTTATATTTTTTAGGTGTGAAGATATAAGATCATCTTTAATCTATTAAAACCAAAAATCTACCATGGTCATGAATTTCACTAAGTTTAAAAGTAATAATTTTATGATAATTAAATTCTTAAAAAATATGTATTAATTTTTTCATTATAACGTTCATATTATTTTTATAAAATTTCATTTATTTTATAATTCAATAGAATATATGTTTAAAAAAATTTATAATAATAATTATTATTATTTTAAAAACTTTTTGAAATTTGTTTCGAAAGAAATCTATAAAACATTGTGTAATTTTTTTTTAAAATTTTATCTTCCACATTTTTTTAACTTTATATATATATATATCAAAAAAGTGGTGATTCCCCATTTTCCTCTTTCCCCCTCTCTTTTCTCCCAAATGTTATACATTTTTTAATTTAGTTTTCACATTTCTATTTTAGAGGTTAACAAAAAATCCCATAAATTTTGAACTCATAAATTCCACAATTCAATTATAATTCTTAAAATTTTCACATTAATAAAATATAAAATAAATAAATAGTAATATAAAAATAATCTAATAGCCAAAAATAAAATTAATCTTATACATTTGACAATCTAATAAATTAAATAAATAAATTCTTCAAACAATAGTATTTCTAAAATTTAAATTAATATTAATCACCACAACAAATGATATTTGTAACAACAATTCCAATAAGAAACATAAAATATATAATTTCAAATCATTCTCAATAAAATACTTTTAACATAAATAAAAAAATACTTTAATAAAAAATACTTTAATAAATAATAAATAGATACTTAATTAAACAATAACTCTAAAAATATATGTGATACATAATATTATTTATTTTTTAGAAATACCAATACATAATATATTTTAATAAATACATAAGAAATCATAATAGTTACTTAATAAATTATTAATACATGATATTTTTTCAATTCATGCATTAGAAATTATTTCATATGTTGTATTTTATATCCACAAATAACATTTAGTACTTATCTAAAAATTTAAAAGCAAATTTAAATCCAAAAATCAGACACCCATAACACCCAATAAATGGTAATGGACTTGGGAAAATTCAAACCCTCAAACAATATAATATTAATTTTATAACCAAATTTATTATAAGGATTTCAAAAACAAGAATTTAAATTTAAAACCTAAAAATATTTGTTCTGATAACATAATCCTAAACATGTAAATTATACCTATTAAAGGAAAATACTATCAATTGAGACACAACCAAAGTGTCATATTTTCCATTCAAGAGTCCATTTAAGATATATTAAATATTATCATGAATATATCTAAAAATAATATTAAAAATGTATAGTAAAGTTATCAAAGACCTGTGCTGTAAATAAAAACAATCCATCTTCACAACTGTTTCTATAAATACTATTTAAAGTATAAAGTAACAAACTATAAAATTTAGTGTTGTCACATCCTCCCCACCTTCATGGATTTTTATTCGAAAAACCAGAAATCACGTAATGATGTGAGAGTATAGGGATTGAATCTAACTCTTGAGTTCTCATGATCTCTCTAGAAGAACCATGTTCTATAAAAACATATTCCCTAGGGGAATAAACCACTTAATAAAGATCTTCCCTATCAATCCTTAATAGTCACTAAGTACTCCCATAATGTAGCATCATCCCCAACATCCATTTCTCCCGCTACAATAATGTATGGAATATAATGTATATACCACCTCAACTCTGACATATGGAAATCATTTTTCATTGTTCCATCTATAGAGGAAATTATAATTGATAATAAACCTCTCTTACCCAACTCAAAATTTAAAAAACTAAATGAATCTTGGAGATAGCTTGCACCCCTGACCAAAACATCTAAAAAATAACTAAGTTGATTACTTTAAGAACACATGGTTACCACCCTCAAACTCCAAAGGCCGTTATCTTTTATCTACATAGGAATTATAATGGTTTTGGGTTTTCCTCATATAATCTCGAATCAGATGTACCTTATTTATCGCTAATTGCACCAACTCAAACTCCATCCGTGATGTCTCGCCAATCTCCATCCAATAAATTAGAAACCTATAAGGTATCCCATATAGATACTTAAAATGTTTCATTCCAAAAGCATAGTATTAGCTATTTTTGTATGAATACCCCACTAAAGGTAGGATATAAACATAGCTCCTACCAAAATCTTGTACACAAGACTGAAATATATCCTCGAGAGCCTGAATAGTCCACTTGATTTGACCATTTTTTAGTGGTATAATAATTCAATCAAATATAGTTGGGTCATAAAATCTTCTTAAAAACTCCTCCATAATTGTGGATTTAATCAAGCATCTAAGTGGGTGAAAATCAACGAGGGTATCCCATTAAACTATATGATATCATTTGCGTATTTTCATACCAAGATGTATAAAAAAAATAATCTCACATGGAAAGAAATTGAGATTAATTGGTTAACCAATCGATGATCACCTAGACAATGTCATGTTAATTTCCAAAACATGGAAGTTTATTCATGAAATCTCACTTCCTCTTGATAACCTTAATAGGCTAGCTCAAACTTGTGAGAACCTAATGCTCAGCCTTCACTAACTAAAAGGTGAGGAACTATGAAATTATCTCATCAACACTCTAGTTCATGGTTAGACACCATAACTTACACTTGAGTTTATGGTACATCTTCATCATGTATATATATACTGCCAAGGAAGATGTGTGAAAATACCTCAACACCTTCTCTTGTATGTCAGTGAAAACTATTACCTTACCTTAGAAGATTATTTCACACTTCCCACCTTCATAGAATAATTCTGGTGAATTGGCTAAGGATATATAGTCACACAAATCCTCTTAATCAACACCTACTAACTGGGCTTCCTTCACTCAATAAATTCGTATAGGTGCACCACTATTGATAAAAGGTAAGTAATGTCGCCTTCCGCTATAAAATCCAACCTCAATGAGGCTAACTACTTAAATTCCTCCTCCATAAACAGAGTGTGATATTTCCTGCTAATGAAATCATCCAAAAATTTCACTTCCCTGGAGTATATTCTATCTCTAATATATGATTCTATAAGAACTACTCCATGCGCTTTTTCTTTTGGTATATATACCCCTATGATAAGATATAACTTAGAGCCTTTTTATCTATAAAGACCACAAATCATTCACTGAGGAGAGAATGTTTCTACATCTTCAAGGAAAACACCCATGATACTAGATCCATGTCTCAGGCCCTATAATTCTGATCACATTGACTTGGATTCCTAGAACCATAAGTAATCATTAATCTCCCATGCATCATCAATTAACCAGCTAGGACTTAAAGACATCATATTACACCATATACTCAACTCCTTCCTCTAGTAACCACAAAACTAGAGTTCCATTCAACCTCCTCATAAACTCCTTGAAATATTTCTGAAAATACTCATACCAAATAAATACCACCCCTTTTGGGTAAGTTCCATCATAGGATATATAATATGGGAGAATTCCACCATAAATATCTATTAATATGCTACCATACCAAGGAAACTATATGCCTCAAACAACATCTTGGGTGGCTCCCAACCCACAACAGCATCAACCTTTAGAAGATTAACTATAACACCACACATTGAAAATATATATAATAGAAAATGAAATTACTAAATATATAATATTCACTTCATGAGATTATTATATAGAAAATGCTCGCTGATTTAGTCTAGGTAAATCCTTAAATTCTTGAAATTATCCCCCTATAATTAGGATTAAATGAGGATTTAATCAATGAAAACCACCATGAATAATTCCAATCATGGCTATAAAATATTTTTCATAAATCCCTTGAACACTAAAGGGGTGTTTTTTACACCAAATTGAATCACTAAGAACTCATAGTAACCATAATGACTCTTGAATTCCACCCTTGGAATATTTTATTCCAAAAAATAAAGATGGTGTTACCCTAACTTTTGATCAATCTTACAGTATCACATCTATCCTTTTAGATGATCATATATGTCATCAATTATTGAAATCATGAATTTTTGTGGATTTTCACCTAATTCAGGTGATGATAGTCAATAAAAATCCTCAAAATCCAAACCATTCTCTTAGAGAACAATAGAATAGATACCCAGGGGTCACATCGGAACAAATAAAACCTTTATCTAGAGAACCCTCCAACTATACCTTATTCTCTTTTGTTTTAGTTGAAGTGATCTGATATTACACTGAGGATATTGAGGTACTCCCAAGGTGTGATTTGATACCAAAAATAGCCTCTTAATGAGGGGTTCACTATAGTACATCCTCTGGAAATACATCTATGTAAACCTCAACTACTATAGGTAATTGCTCTTCTCTAACATGAGTGGAACACAAAGATAATCTCGAAAAATAATAGTTAATTTACTAAAATATTCTGATGGTTGGACCTTCTCATCCCACCTAAGAGTCCCACTAACTAGTTAAGGCTCATCTCAAACCATCTACATGACGTCATATCACCCTATATCAATAAAAATGTACTCATATGTGGATTGTAGGTAACTAGTACATGCCATAGATAACATCACAGGGTATCATCTCTTCCATAATGAGATCCAAAGAAACTTATTCTCATCTGAGAGTAAGCCAATATTGATGGTATATATAGGTGAGAGAATTATATCTACTAGTAAGAGTCTCTAACAAAAGGGGTCACGATTGGGGATCGACTGGTATCTCTAAATATTAAACAAAATATACATAATTAATAGAATATCTAGTGTTGTGGTTGATAATTAGGAGTAATAATGTAGGTAAGAAAACAAATCATACCACTAAACTTGTTGGGTAAGGCCTACGTGAAACCCAATATTACCTTCATTTGACCCATACTCTCACCTCCTACGCCTGGGGCCAGAAAAGGTTCTTCTAAAGTTAGTTGTGGTGGAAGTAGATCAAATCACCATCCATCCTTATCTACTCTAGGACCATGATGTCTTCTATCATAGTCACGTTTGGGAGGTCCAACTTTTCTTCCTCAATGGGACCCTTAATCTCGGTGTTGTATCTACCATGGAGGTTTATCCATAGTTCCACCATGGATATCCTATAATACCTTCTTATTTGGATAGACAAAATTCAGGTTTCCTTTCCGTCCACATGCATAAAATGCTTCATTTTCTAATTTGGTGGAACTAATTTGAGATCCATATACCACATGTATATGTGATAGGTATCTTGAAAATTTATATCTATGATGGTGAGATCCCATCTA
The DNA here is from genome assembly GCA_963277665.1 of Viscum album. NCBI lineage: Eukaryota > Viridiplantae > Streptophyta > Magnoliopsida > Santalales > Viscaceae > Viscum > Viscum album. The sequence continues at coordinate 824,934,106 of OY728126.1, read as the reverse complement.
TTATCACCAGATAGTTGAAACGAATAACTTTTCATTTAGAAATCCTTAACATGCTATAACACTAGACTGAGACTCCTCTAAAAATTCCCAATAACTAAAGTGCACATGAGGATTGTAGAATAAGAAGGAATGAAAAATGTATTATCCTAACTTGAATATCTAGAAAAATTCCCCATTAAAACATACAATCTCAAAAATTTATCATAGATCATATTATAAGATCCGGGATTTTTTATCTTGAATCCTTTATTTAATATTATAGTAGATTATTTCCTCATGGTTTAATGAGTTAGTTTCCATCATGATTGTTCCCCTAAAATATATTGTTTTGGGTGTTGTGTGTGGTTCCATAGATTTATTCTTATGTCATAGGTACAAGAAGTTCCATGACTCATTTTTTCTTACATATGGAGTTCTGCACAAAAATGATAGGATGTATACCTTGTTTATAGGATATTCAAGGACTATGCCATGACACCTTGTATTGTAATTCAAAAAGGATTGTCCATGTGAACTTTATAATAGTTGATTGAGTTTTCCAAGGAGGTATGAATGGTTTTTATGACACTATGGTTTTGGATATTTATCTGAACAAGGGATATTGTGGATTTATGGTACCTATTGTATTGTAGTTTTGGTATGATTTTGAATAATTACATTGAAACCATTTTCATTTCATCATGATTGGATTTTCCTAAGTTTTCATTTTAAATAGTGTTTAAGCCTTATACCCATCATCTTTTATTTTCTAATATCATCATACTATATTTTTATGGTGAATTCATGGAACCATAGTTATCTTTGATGATTCTTTGACCAATTTAGATAATGTGGGGATCCATTTGTACTCTTAGAGTAAGAATTTGTGAAGCATTAATGAACAAGATATGAGGCATGAATTCTTGATCATAACATTATCCATTATATCATGATTGAATTTTTAATCTATTTATTATTTTTTATCATTTAATTATGATATTATAGCTACAAACACTTATCAATTCTTTTTAGAATATCCTTTTTTAGGAACAAACCCTTATTAATTTTCTTAATTTATTCAAAATTTCATTGCTAAATATTTATCTTGAATACCCAATTTTTTCACATGAATTTATTGAGAAAAATACCCTTTTAAATAGAGCAATTTGAAAATTTTAATATCCCATGGGTATAAATGGCTCTTTAAATTCAATAGGTTTTTGAATTTTTGAATTAATGGAAGGTTTATTTTGAGAACCAAGGTTCAGATCTAGAATCTAAGAGTTTGGTAACCCCCAAATAATGTTTTGGGGTAGGTTTTGAGTCTCAAGATGGGATTCAAGTGATCAGGTTATTCTTAGTATATTCAAATTATGTTTTGGGAGTTTTTGGAGGTTTCATTCCAAGGCGCACAGTTTGGTGTGCACTATTTAGGAGGAACCATGAGGCACCATGAGCATGAGGAGGTTTTTAGTTCAATTTTAATATCATATGGTTGAGGATTTAACATGTGGAGTTTCATAAAACCATGAGATATAGTTGGGACCTAGGTATTGGATCAATTTTGTATATAAACCATCAAAAATGTTTCATACTAAGATAGTATCGTTCTCAAGGATCATACATAGTTTTGAAGAACCATGTGGCCAAACCGGGTGGCTCATTAAAAGTGGTTTTTATGGTTTTTACCATATTCTATTTTAAGCCCCATCCCACTATTTTCCTCCTTCCTCACATGTTCATGGGTTTTACTTCCTTCCTCCCTCTCCCTTACTCAATCCCACCTTTTTGGGTTATTATAGGCATGATTATTCAGTGATTAAAGGTAAATATTTGATTTCAGTGACCTCTATTAATCTCTTCCTACCTTCAGTATAATTCATTGATTATCCAGTTAGGATTTTTGAGAATAATCTCCTAGAGCATGGTAGAATCAACCATTTATCATGGGGATTTATAAAAGTTTGTAATAGGAGTACCTGAGATGATGTGTTCCCACTATACCATGTCATTTTGAAAAAGGTGCATCATAGTGTCAAATTTTTTATATTTATTCATTGAAAATTAAATCAAAGTTCTTATGTAATCAGTTATGCACATTTGGGTTTTTTCATAGATTGAGGTTGTGTAAATAATGTGCTTTGTTGGAAAGCATTTATTCATGGAAATAGTGTGATGGGCCAAATAGTTAGATATTCAGTTATTATGAATTATTTAAAATTAAATTTTAACTAGTTTTAAATATTTTAATTTATTATAAATTATTTAAATTATTTAAATTAAATTAATTGTGATGTAAATAGGGCCTCATGAGGATGGGATATGGCTTGGAATTTGAAAGATCTTAGACGATCTTTGGTGATCCTAGGAAAAGTTTTTTCATAGATAATTAAATGGAAATAGATTCAGAAAAAGATAGTTGTTTCTTGGTGTTGGATTTGGTGTTCAAGAAACAATTGTTTCTACTTGGGCTTACATATAAATTTTAATATTTTAATACTAATAAAAATATCTTATTACATATTGTTCATATTTCTTTTTAAATTTGATATAATAATGTCCTAGAGTATTTTTTGTATTGTAATAGGCATAGTGGTTCCCTGCTATAATGAGAATCTTGAAATGCCATGAAGATGTTCTTAAACCAAGTTATATAGTTGGATAACATTCTATGATGGGGAACATAGTATTTTTACTATTAGGTGTGAGTACTCATAAGAATATGATACTTCATCTAATGAAGTTTTCACTTGGTAATGTATAATATGGGAGATTATGAGTACAGACGCTCTAGTTGGAATCCTGCAAGTTTATGTGTCATCAGATATTCCAATCTATGAGAGTGTATGATGGTCCTTAGAATTTAAGATTATTTCAAATTCATGTTAGTACTCATGTACTTAGATTTATTTTTATTAACCTTGATGATAATAGTTTATGTAAAACATGGGTATGTTGGGTACTTCATGATTGACATGTTATTAATGGATAAGTTGAGGAAGGATTTTTACCTTCCATATTTAGAAAGGTAATATCTTGACACTTTAATTGAAATAGAACCATTGCATTAAATTCCATGTCTATGTTTTAATTATGTGTTTATTTCAGATAGTCAAAGAAATACGTATCAAGAATATAGGATGGTGACACAGATGTGTAACCCTATTGATGAGATATTGAGATAAAGAGACTATATTACATAGTAAGAATTCATATGTCGTTTTCAATGATATAACTTTAAGTTATTTATATTGGGTTCATTTTCCCATTTCTAGACATTAATCTAAAACTTTAGGAAATTTCGCCTAATGCTAATGAGAAATAATCCTAGAGGATCACACACTAAGTCCTTCCAATGATCTCGATTAAATTATATTTTAATTTAATTAATAGAATAAATGTTATTTCAAGACCAAAGAATAAATTTAATCATGTATTATCGATCAAAAAAATTTATTAAATATTTAATAAATATTAATTATATTTTTTTGTATAAAAGTTTTATTTATATAAAAATATTTAATTAAATATTTATTCAGATATTCAATAAATTATAAGGATTATGAGTAGACCAAGATCATTTCTGGTGATAAATATTAATTTGTAAATTGATAAATTAATATTTAGTGTTTCGCCAGTTAGCATACTCCATAAAATAATAATAATAATAATATTATTATTATTATATGGACTAAGGTTTGATATGTTTTATTATATTATTTTAGATCTATTGTGTAATTAAATAATATTTTACCCATAACATTAACTCTATAAATATATGGTTATATCTATTGTGTAAGGTTAATCGAGTATTGTGATTCATTATGCACAATATATTTCTCTCTAAAATTCCTCCTTCTCTATTCCTCACAAGAGAGAGAAAAAAAAGAGAGACTTTTTTTCATTCCTAAAGAAACTAGAAGTGATCAAGACAAACAACAAAAAATGATACATATGACGCGCTAACACCAGAAATTACATCATTTTTTCTCAAAGATCGAAGGATTATGTGTGGATCACCTCTAGTGGGATTATACACTTTCATCCTACTAGTGTAAGGACAATAATTTGAAAAGGGATTTTTAGATTTCAATTACACCTTTGAAAACAGATCTTATGTCAAGGTATCATTTCTTCATATCTAAATTAAATTAATTATAAATTTAACATGCATAAGATCCTCTATATTGGTTCCAATATTTTCTATATCAATATTAGGTAGAATAATCTCATTGGACATGATGTTTATGTCTTGAAATTTTTTTTGAATGATAAGTCAAATTTAAAGAAAATATGGTTATTCTCCCCCAATCACTTAAGTTGTATCTAGATCCTTCAAGTGGTATCAAAGAGATCATGTTTTAAATTCATAATTATTAATTTTTTATTGTTGATTAATTATGGGAAATATTGGTTAAATCTTTCATTTCCAAATTATTTTTTTTGTAATACTATTTTTAATTAACATGATTTTAACAAATTAATTATCATCATTCATGGTTACATTTTTCTAAAATAACTAAAAAATGTGAAGAAAAATTGAAGATTCTATGGGGAAGTGATAATGATAATGAATGGTGAGACTATATTACACAACGTGTAGCTAGAGTACACATTTTGTACCCAAGTTAACTATACCTGGACAAGCTATAGGATCATTTATTTTACACCACATGTAGACCAAACTGACCTATCACATGAATCATCAAATTACAAGGCATGTAGTTGGTGTACACATTGTGTAGTCTACAAAGTTTGGCAGCAAAATTAGAGCTAATCGTGTGGTCAAATACATGATTTTGACTGTGTAAGACTGAAAAACTATGTAATTGATGAAACATATAGCATGTATCTAGTGTACACTATGTGTAATTCAAAAAAATTATATCCAAAATACATTTGGAGTTCTTTGGCGTGTTAGGAAGACACATGACATATGGAACACACAACATGTAGCATGAGTACATGTCATGTGGTCCCTCATATGACGAACATGATGAGGATTTAAGTGGGTTTTTTAGACACACATAAAGCATGATAAACAACATGTAACTGGTTAGTACACATCTTATAGTCCAATAGAGATACAAACTGAAGTGCAAGGTGTTTATCTCAGATACACGATAAACAAGGAACCTGACATACAACTCGTAAATACATGTCATGCGGTGTCCCAATAAAATACAGAATAAAATTATAATAAAATATTTAATTAAGACATTAATACTTAATTACATTGATTGTAACCTAATGTGTTTGAAAATCTAATAAAGGATTAATGAATTGAAAGTTCTCAAATAATCTATTGTAATTATTTGTAAATATTAGTAATATTGTTTATTTTCCATGAGTGAATTAATTATGGGTATCTCCAAGAGAATTCAGATGGTTATTAAGATAAAATAGAATTAATTGATTGATTGATTAATTAATTAAATAATTAATGAAATCACATTTATCTTAATAATAAACAATGAATATAAAAGAATGTTATGTGATGTACTTTTTTGTATTCATTTCACGTGTATGACTGTTCGTGAGATTGATTAATACCTAAGTATGTGTTAGTTTCATTTAATTTAATTTATTACATAGTTTTAAAATGATTAATTATTAAATATGATGTCATATGAGTCATCCCTCCCTTCTTTATTATTTAAGACCTATGTGTCTAAGGTTTTTTCTGTAATTCCCCTTAAAAAAACCTTTATTCCCCCTCAACTGCATGTGATTTATTAATACATGTAATAAAAGGAGTATCCCAAGGCATGTGGATTCAGTTCAAGACTGAAGAAAAATGATTCCATCCTAGGTGATACACATGTGGACATGAGGAATGTTTCAACTCTTTCAAAGACCGACCCAATGAGTTTTCCCTTATATTATAGGTTGATTAATTATCTTCTCAATAAATAAAATATCAGATAATATTAGTATAGGTAATTTATTTATTTCTAATGAATTATTTATTTTATGGATGAATGACCTTAATCACATAAATAAATGGATTAACATAAAATTATGTAATTTAAGTAAATAGACAATGTGTAAATGTTTTATAAAAACATGGTTAATCAATTATCTAAAATCCACTTAATATTAAAAGGACATGTAAAGGATAAAATAATAAATAATTATGAATAATAAAACAAAATCCCTCATGTTAATATTAATTCATTAAGATTTCCATCATCTAAATTAAAATAAACCCATATTTAATGTGTCTATTCGGACTACGTTAAGGACACTTTTAATTATCAGGAAGTATTATGTGAGATAGTGGGATGAATTAACTGAATCTATATTGGGTTTAATGTCCTACATATATCCAATAAAAATTTGTATGAAAGTATTGAGGAAATACTAGATAGGATTTATGGATTAGGGATTCCACTCAATAGTATATAGAGCATCTAGTTTATAGTTTGTAAGACCACCTACCCAAATACTTTATTTTAATTTTCATGACCTACATCTGGAGTATAAGATAGAAAATATGGATCATTACCAATATAATTTCTTGATTGATGGGGCATTCCATGTTCTATGGTTAGGGATAATGAGACTTGATAAAATAGTGGGAGTATTAATAAAATAAAAAATATCATTATATCACACACAATTGGTAATCAAAAAAAGTAAAAATAATCATCTATTTTATAATTTTAGAAAAATGGAAAGGTTTTCAACCACATTATCCTGGTGATCCATCATGGAGAATGACCACATCCTTATTGGAAATAACTTCTAGGAATGGTTTAAATACCTATAAGTTTTATTACTCCCTAAACAAAAAGTGTACATGCTGTAATCCTCACTGCATGATCCTCCTTCAAAGGAGACAAGTGATGAAGAGTTCATTTTCTATAATAAAAAATTGAGAGATGTGAAAGACATTCAATATTTAATTATTTAATCTATGTAAAACAAACTCATGAATCCATATGAAAATATAGATACTTATATCATGCCCAGGATTATTCATGGTTTATATCAAAATAAATTTAGACATGAATGATTTGAGATATCCAAGGAACTCTTTCATAGAAATCTTGTAGAAGGTACGCCAAATGGGATACACGTATTCAAAATTATTATCTTCATTCAGAACCTATAGGTTCTAATAAACTACATGATGAATTGAACACCAATATCATTATTATATCACTTCCATATAGCTTGTCAATATTTTTCATTAATTACAATATGAAAAATATTAATGATTATTTCCTGGATCTTCTTACTCTACATCGCCAAGTTGACAAGGATATAAACCATGAAAATATTTCCATACTTATCATGAATAAAAGTAAAATACAAATTAAGATCTATAAGTCCATAACTTCTTAATTCCCTTAAAATAATAAAAAGATCAAGGGAAAATTGAGGGAAAAATATGTTATCTATTTATCATGTGGTAAGAAGGGACACTGGAAGAAAAAATACACCTAGAAAAAGAAGAAAGTGGAAGATTTAGTTGCACTTAATATCAAGTTCAATTTGTCTATTTCTATAAATATGGTATTATATACATCATGTGGTTTTGCCATATATATTTAAATATAATAACAAAGTAGAGTTAGGATGATTTTCTGAGGGGAGATAGAATTTTGAGTAACCAATGGAGCAAGACTTGTTGATGTGGCTATTGAGGACTGCCACCTCACGTTGCTGACAATAAGGATCTTAGTTTTAAAAGGATATTATTATGTTCAATATGTTACAAAAAACTTTATTTCAATATCAATACTTGATATTGATGGATTTATTTTCAAATTTTTGGAATAAATGTTACTTATTTTATAAACATATATTTTTTTATGATAACGAATATTAAAAAAATAGATTTTAGCTTTTGGATTACCCAAACTAAGTAATGTCAATCGATAATGAAACTAGTTCACATGACTCGCAAAACACCTAAATTTTGCATCACTGGCTAGGTTATGAATATAAATATAATTTGACTAAATTATACCATGATGGATATTTATATTCTTTTAAACTAAAACCACTTGGTGTATGGTATGCATGTTAATAATGTAAAATGAACAAATGTGCATTTATTGGAAAAGTTTAATGGTTCAAAGTGATTCTTTAATTACTTCATACATATGTGTGTGTACCATTTCCTATTGAATGAAGGGGTGGGTACTCAAACTTTATAAGTTTAATGTTGATTTTAGTAGATATGGATATGTATGCTCAATGAGGTATAATTCAAAATACTTTGAGATATTCGAGGAATAAAATGATAATATTGGGTACCATCTTGGTAAGAATATTAAGAAACCCCACTTAGAGAATGGTGTAGAATATCTTAATAAATACTTTATTTATTATTTATGGGAGTTTTTGGTTTTATCCAAACTCACCAACCCTTATACACCACAATGTAGTTGTGTAAGAAAAAATAAGAACCATATCTTATTATAAATAGTGAGATAAATGATGATTCATGAAATTATTACATTATTATTTTGGGGATATGAGTTACAAAAAATAACATATATACTAAAATAAGTACCAACTAAAGTGAAATATGATATTCCATACCTATTATGTTGTGTAAAGAAACCTATATTGTCGTACTTACATGTGTGGGGATGTGAAGTGTTTGTTAAGGCCTCTTTAGGCAAAAAAGTTTCACCCTAAGGAACAATGTGTATATTCATATGATAGCCTAAGGAAACAAAGGGATACTACTTACATAACCCTTAATATAATTTTTTTTTCTTGAAATACGTCCCACATACTTGAAAATGATCATATCTACAAAAGAGATAGCGGGAGAAATACAAACATGATGAAGTCTAGGATCAAGATACACAAGTGTTGGCATAAGAAATGATTTCACAAAGCCTTGTAAAAGAAGAAGTCATAGAGACACAAGTACTGTATGGGAGTATAAGATAAGTTATAGGACTATAATTTTATGGTTTTATAATCACTAGGTATGGTGACTCGTTATTAGTAGAAAATAATGATATTATAACCTACAAGGAAGTAGTAAGTGGCATAGATGTTTCCAATTTGTAAGAAGATATAAATTATGAAATAAATTCCATATACCAAAACCATGTATATATTTTGATAGATTCTCTAGTGGATTGAAATCCCATTGGCTATAAATGGGTATTCAAGAAGAAACTGGACATCGATGGACAAGGAAATACTTATCAAGAATGATTGGTTTCAAAAAGGTTTAAACATTGTCAAGGAATAGACTACAATAAAACATTTCCACCAGTTTTAGTAATGAAATCCATCAAAATTATAATTTTTATTATTGATTTCCATGATTATGAGATTTTTAAAATGGATATAAAAACATACTTCTTTAATGGGAACCTTTACAAAGATGTATATATGACACAACCTGGAGTATTTGTGTCTTTATTAGATTTCATCATGGTTTTCTAATTGAAAATACCCATTTATAGATTAAATAATGTATCTAGATCATGGAATATTCAATTTAATTAAGACATAATATAATTTGGTTTCATAAATAAATAATATAAACCTTGTTTCTATACGTTTTTTAGTGGAAGAAAAACATTTTCTTAATAGTATATATCAATGACATATTACTTATTTGAAAAAATATATTAGTCTTACAGTCTATAAAATCTTGATTGAACAAATTCTTCTCCATGAAGGCCGTAGGTGAAGCTACATATATTTTTGGGATCAAGATCTATCATGATAGATCCAAGCGGCTTCTTTTTATAATTAAAGGTACATATATTAACAAGATACTAAAGAGGTTCAGTATGGAACAATGTAATATGGGAATTTTTCCAAAGTCACATGGCATTCATCTTTCCAAGAAAACATGTACTCACAAACATGTGGAATGAAAAAGGATGATAAAGATTCTATATGTGTCGGTGATTGTGTCAGTCATGTATGATATGATATATACTAGGATATATGTATATTATTCCTTAAGTGGGGTAGGAAGATATCAAGATAACCCAGTTGACCTCTATTGGATTGCAGTCAATATTATCCTCAATTAGTTGAAGCGTACTAATGAAATGATCTTAGTCTATAGAGGATATGAGTAACTAGTCATTAGAGGATATAAAAATGATAGTTTCTCATAAGATAAAGATTATATGAAATAACAAAAAGGATACATATTCACTCTTAAAGGAGGTTTTATGAGATAGGTGATGTAAAAAAATTCTCATTGATTCTATAGTAGAGGCTAAGTATATTGCAGCTTGTAAGGTGGCTAAAGAACCAGTTTTGATGTGAAACATCATCCACGATCTTGATTTGGTACTTGCCAGTAAATATATTATCACACTCCATTATGATAATACTACAACTGTGACTCTCAAAAAGGATCAAAGGTCACATTAGTGAGAAAATAACATAATTTGGAAGTATCATCTCTTGAGTTATTTATCTAAAAGGTGTGAAATCATAGTAATTAGAATATGAATGGAAGAAAAATTGGAAAAACCTTTTAATAAAGTCTTGGATCATTAGAAACGTGATCTTCATGTAAGGTATAGTGAATTGAAATTCATATGAAGTTTCTCTTATCTAAGTGGGTGTCTATTAGAGTTAGTGTTTTAGAACCAAGTATTTATACTTTGAATTACATGTATATTCAAATATTTGAATATTAATAAAAAAATTATTATTACATATTGTTCATTATTCTTTATGAATTTAATGTCATAATGTCCTAGAGAATCTGTTTCATTAAGAATGGGATAATAGTACCCTACTATGATGAGAACCTTTAAATTCCATTATAATATTCTTAAACCTAGTTTTATAGTCATATAAAATTCAATGATGGGGCATATAGTATGCAGTTTGTTAGGTGTGATTAATCATAAGTGGATGAGACTACATTTCATGAAGTTATCACTTGGTAATCTCCAAGATGGGAGATTTTAAGATTAGACCCACCATTAGTAATTTTTCATGTTTATATGTCATTGGATATTCCTATTTATGAGTGTGTAGGATGATCCTTATACTTTAATATTATTATCAATTCATGGAATTACATGCATAATTAAATGTATTATCATAAACCATGATGATAAAATTTCATGGAAAATTTGGGTACATTGGGTGTTTCATGAGTGACATGTTATTAATGGATAAGTTGAAGAAGGATTTGTCCCTTATATCTCTATAAAATTTGATATATCATCCATTTTATTTAAATGGAACCATAAAATTAAATTCCATTCCCATGGTATAATGATTTGTTTATTTTAGATAATCAATGAAATATGTATCAAGCATATCGGATGATGAAATGAATGTGAAACCTTTTTAATAAGATATTGAGATAGAGAGAATATATTATACAACACCCATTCATATATGGTTTTCGGCATTGTGACATTAATTTCATCCTCATGGGTTGGTTGAAAAATTTCTAGATAGTAATATTGTACTTTAGGTAATCCCACCTAATTCCAACATGAAATAATCCTAAAGGTTTATACCCAATGTGTTTTCATTGATCTAAAATCTATTTAAATTTATAAATTGAATAAATACTATTATCAATACCAAAGAATAATTTTATTCATGTTTTATTAACCACAAATATTTATTGAATATTTAATAAATATTTATTCACTAGTTTTTGAATAAAATATTTATTTATGAATTAAATAATTATTTTAATATTTATTTGGGTATTAAATAAATATCTAGAAGGATGAGTAGACCAAGATCATGTCTAGTGATAAATATTAATTTTTAATTTTTAATTTCTTTAATATCTAGATCATAGAATGTTGGATAGTGGAAAGTTACTAGAACTATTAATCTTTTACTGACAGAAAGATGCATCTATGAAAAAATAATATCAAGAATATAGGATTAACATGAAATGTAGGGACATTCTAGTGCGTGATTTATGTCACTGATGATAAGTCCTAGATATATAAATGTCAAAAACTTTATATATAGGGTTTTACCTTTATAATCTATTGGTATAATTCTACAAACCTAGACCAACATGTGTATACTTATTTCTGATGTAATTTCATGTGGATCAACGGTGAGATGTGAAATGATGATGATGATGATGCAGTTTTTTGTGTATATGAGGTGAAGTAACCCTAGTGGGTTGGTACAAGAATGTGACTCCTTGGCCTTGAATACATTATGGTTTGATATTATTTGATTTATATTATTTAATGTGTTAGTGACAACCTATATGGTGTTTTCCCGTATATATTGGAATTTAATTTTACTTAACCAAACCAGTATTTGTGGTTTCCCCTTGTACATATAATCTAGGATGATGTTATTTGTTGTGATGGTGATGACTAATGAGGTTTTTATTCTTCATATAGTAGTCTTGTATGTATATTCATGGTGAGAATCAATACCTTTTGGGATGATGGTTTTATGTAGTTTTTTCAAGGTGTGTTATATGAGATATTAGAGTGGGTGTTGGCACATTGATATCATGTTTTGTATGAGATAGGAATAGGATATTTCCCATGAGTTATAAACTTGTGAGATTTGGTTTTTGGGATAGGTGAGAAGACCTAGATATCCATGGTTAAGACTCAAATTTCTAGTGATTTGGTGAATTTTACAATCAAGGGAGTCCCATGAGATGGGTTGGTCTAGTCTTAGTAGTTCCTTAAAGGTGGAATGATTTTAGTAGATACCTCTAGTTGAGATCGATGCATAGAAGGTTCTATTGAGTATAAGGAGTATAAACATTATATTAATTAGGTTTTTGGGAAAAAACACCTTGATTTCAATTTCTTTAGGATGTGAGTCACTTAGAGTATCTTGGTTTTGAGACTGGATTCAAAGGATAAGACCATTTTTTCCTAAAACTATTGAATTTTGATATGATTTTGTAGCACGATTAGAGAATGATTAAATGCTTTTTGGTTTTGGTACAGTGTTGTATTTTGACTAAGCATGTGGATAGCCTTATCTTATGAGTTATGGATGATTTTGAAGGGGCGTTTTGATGGTACTCCTAGTTAAATAAGAATGGATTTCATATGGGGGAATGCTTAGTGGTTGGGTTTCAGAGCATAGTTCTAGTGATTTAAAACTAATATAAGCCTAATTCATGTCTTAATATTTGGTGGTATGGGAGTGTAAACCCTCTATTTTTATGTGTTAATGATTCATTGTGTTTTAGAGAACATGATTCTAGTTGAATTTTAAATCAGTGATGACTATGGGTTATCCAAGGACTGATAGAGTTTTTTGAGTCACTTATGGGACTAGTGGGCCAGTGTTTTTAATGAGAAATTGAAATTTTATTTTATTATAGATAATAAATTATAAATGAATCTAGTACTATGGGATGATTGACCTAAGGGTGGTCCCCAATATGTATTTTCTAGGTGATTTGGTGTTAGGGGTTTGTGGAATATGCACATGGATCAGGAGGAGTGACACACATTTGAAAATGGAGCCTTTTGTGGTGGAACTCAATGAGTGGTATAAAATAGGACTACTAGAAATTTGAGGTTGTAACCCTCATTGTGATAGATCTTTTGAAATATGTCGCAAAATATATCTCGTTGGTATGGGGATGGGTAGTGAGTTAATGTTTTGCATTGATTATTAGGCATGAGTGAAATGAACATGTATAATATTTGTGTTTGGTGAATGATGGATCATTGTCCATGGAGATCAATAATTTGGTACAATAGTGTGATGAAAATGATGATCCTATGGTGGGGATTGGGATGTTATCCATTGTGGTATGATCCTCTTGTAGGAGGGATCATGGACACATGAGATCATTTATTGGATTACCATTATATCATTTTGATATTGATAGATAAATGAACTTAAATATATTTTGATTCCTTAGTGAATGTCAATTATAAATTTAGATATGATACCACATGGAGTTCTAGCATCGACCTCCGGCTCATGATGAAGTATGGTGATATGTGTGTGATCATGTCAAAGGTGCATCAGTTCTCATGGTAAGGCCAAGCATGATGACTTGTTTTGGTTGGGTGTGGATTCATCCATGGGGGGTTTCATAAAAAATCACATACAGACTTTGTTGGGTGTATTAAAATGATAATGGTATGCCTCTAGGGATAAATGCATCATGATCATGTAGTTTGGAACCACTTCAGTAGATGAAACCGAGCATCTTTGAGATAGGTTGTCCAAAGGAGGTTTGATTGGTGGTTTGTGTGTGATTGTATTCAATGTGTTGTAACCCATATTCGGTGAGTTTATTTGGATATTACCTGTATGTTTTGGGTTCTAGCTATGGATTTTTTGGGGAAACCTGGCGTGATTAGGTCTTCTTTTTGGGAAATTGAAACTTGTTCGGTTCATCTTGGGATCAGGGGAAATTGTGGTACTAGCATAGGACTAGTGGTTTAATGTGTGTTTGGGTGAAAGTATTTGAAACCACAGAGAGAACATAGTTATAATTCAAGAATCATATTTTGACAACAAATAAAGATGATGGAGGTAAAATGACTCAGAATTGACTGTTATAAGTTGATCCATATGGCGGGGAGCACCATAGGCTGGATGATCTATCATATGAGAATATGTTGGGTGTCTCAAGATGGTTGGGTGTGGTAAAGCCATATCTTGGTGTTTTAGTGATAAATTTTAGTAGTAGAACATGCTTCAGTGATTTTAGTTCCTTAGGTTGGAGTTGCGTTGTGATAAATGGTTTGGCATTTAGAGATAGAACCCGGCCATTTAAATGGTAATTGATGATGAAGATGGGTCAATATATATGAGTGGATAACTAATAGGATGTCATGATTAAGGGAAGTGTTATGGTGGTGATTTTTTAATATCCCATGTGTATATAAAAGGTCTCAAAATTCAATAGTAATTTGAATTTATTAATTGGGGTATGACTCATTTTGAGAACAAGGGTTCATATAGATAATCCGAGAGTTCAAGCATCATTAGATATATTTTTTTGATATGGTTTGAGGCCCAAGTAGTGATTCGGGATCCAATGTGAGTCTTGATAGATTCAAATTATGTTTCAAGAGTTTTTGGAGGCTTTTTTCTAGGGTGCACAATTTGGTGTTCATGGTTTAGAAGAAACCATGTGACACTCTAGGCATAAGGATTTTTTCAATTAAATTTTTATAGATAATGTTTGAGATGCATGATTAGTGAATGATATAGTATTAACCATGAAGATTATTTAACAACCGTGTGATATGGATGGTGCCTACGTATTGGTACATGATTGACGCATGATTGTAGAAAAATCTTGTGAAATTTTTTAGAATGAGATAGTTCCAATTCGCAGGGTTGGTGAACATTTTATAAAACTATGCAACTCAACCAAGAAAGAGGGGTGTGAATGAACATTTCCTACCACACGAGGGGTGCACATTTTGGAAAAATATGAAGCCCCTTAAAAATAGCACCTTATGGTTTTTCCCTGATCAATTTTAATCCCCAACCCCTCTTTTTCTTCCCCCTCGCATACACATGGGTTGAACTCTCTCCCTCCCTCTCCCTTATTTACCCCCCTTCAATTTTTGGTGGTTTTAGGTATGATTACTCAATGATTAAAAATATGTATTTGAATCAGGTTACCTATATTGATATCTTCATTACATCACTATAATTTCATGTTTCTCTTGTTAGGTTTATTGAGATGATTACACCAAAGAATTGTAGAATCAACCATCTCTTTTTTCAAGAAGGTGGTGCCTCAGTCAAAGACCAAGGAACAATTTATTGGATAGAGATAAAATTATTACATGAGTATGAAAGATGGAATATTATTACTATATTTTTCAAAAGGAGGAATCAAATAACCAGGAAAACCATCCTACCAAGTAATGACTTGGTTGACTCCCTTATTGGAAAGACCATCAGCAACCATATTCGCTTCACAGAAAGCATGCGTAATAATGTCATTGGTTTCCAAAAGCAAAATGAGACAATTCATCCAACGTGAAGTAAACAGCCAAGCAAGATGCACCACACATTTCAAAATAGCCTGGACAATAGGGGTTGAATCACTTTCAATCCAAATATTGTTCCATCCTTTTCGTTTAGCAAATTCAATAGCATGAATGAACCCCATCATTTCCTCTTTAAGAGATGAGGTCGTACCACATCCACCAAAAAGCATCCAAGACATTGGCCAAGATTGTCTCTAATTGGGATTCTATATAGTATAGAAATAGGGGGACTAGAGATGATGTTTTCTTGTTATCTCAAATCATTTTGACAAAGGTACTCCATAGATTCAATTTTTTATGATTTTGATTTAAATTTGTAAATAGTATTTCTTATGGAATCAGTGAAATGTGTTAGGGACTTTTCCCATACTGATGTTGGGGGTACATCATATGTCATTATAATATGTTTGGTCATGGTGTTAGTATGATGGGATGACTGGTGAGATATTTTATAGTTATTTATTATTTAAATTAAATATTTAATTAGATTTAAATTCTTTAATTAATTATAAATTTTTATAATTAATTAAATTAAATTCATTGTGATTCGAATTAGGGATTCACAAGGATAGGTGACGGATCAGGCTTTGATGAATATTAAATGTGGTTTGGAGATCTTAGGAAAATATTTTTTCTTGTATAATTAAATAGAAATGGATTTGGAAAAAGGTAATTGGTCCATAGTACATTCCATATGGATTAATGCTTATTATTTATGATACATGTGATGGATCATCACATCATAGATAAATTGACCCATTTAAATTAATTAATTGATTTTTTTGATAAAAATTAAAATGATAAGTTATAGTGGTAAGCCTTAATAATAAGAAATGAAATTCTAAGACCATGTGGTCCCTTGTACACTACCTTGATCTCCTCAACTATGAATGGTCGAGGCCATAAGTTATTTGGCATGCCCTGTGACATCCATTCCCCTTAAGTGGTGTTACTATAGTGAGATAGACATGACATATTGGTCTAATATAGGATACTTAACACCTATTGGTTGAGGTGATTTGACTTACATTGTAACACCCCAAGATTTTGTAGTACATCAGTTCTTCAAAGTAATTCAATAACTTACACTACACGCAACATCGAGTTCAAGCGCACCACGACTTACCAAACTAGCCGTTCAAAAGCAGTTATGAATAGTATTAAAAGAATTTTGAACTTTATATAACACTTATAATTTTATAATCCATATTATGAGTTTCTTAGACACAATGTAAGGACAAATTCATTTTTTTCAGATAAAAGAAGTATTTTTCAAAAAATGCAATTTTACCGCCTTTTAATGGAGAACCCTTTTTAAATCCAATATTTGAAACTTTTATATATTAAATTTGAAAAAATAAAATTCTTCTTTGGGATTGGGACATAATAATTTAGTTTTATTAAATTTTTGGTTTTTTTCTGATAACTTTCATATTTTGGTGAATAGTGAAAAATAACATATTTTAACTGAAAACAACTTTTTTAATCAAAAAAATTTATAGTGTTCAACTATACATATGAATGGTTTGGATGTATAATTATATTATATTTTTACCATTTAATCCAATGTTGGTCATTGGAAGTAATTTCACTTTGAAATTGGACATAAACAAATGTCAATCTTTTGGTAGTTATTATTTCATAAAAATACACTTTTTGGTTTTGACAATGGGAATTAATTTTAAACAAAAAAAATTCAATTCCTGTGTTTTGAATTTGGTAAAATAGACTTCATTTTTGAATTCATAATATCAAAATTATCTTAGAGTGAAGTTTTGGTATGTTTCTGAAAACTTTTAATTTTTGATGAATAGTGAAAAACACTAAGTTATAGTTTAAAACTGAGTTTTTATTTATTTAATTATTTATTTTATTTAAATTATTTTTAGGTAAAAATTGATATATAATATCTATATAAGTTCAATATAATTAATTGGAGTCATTTGATAATAATTATATATATATATATATATAAATTTTATTGAACTTTTCATCGTCTTTTACCCAACTCCTAGGAAAATTTGCAAATTCACATAAAACATAATTTTACCGCTTCTATGAATGGAATTTCGAAAATCCGAGAGACATGGTTAATATCAAGGAGTAAAATGTGGTTTAATAAGATAAAAATAATTTTTGGTGAATATTAACTTTTTACATTTATTTACCACAGTTAAAAGTAAAAATAGGGTAATTAAGGGTAGAAATGATATTATTATTACCCTAAAAAATGTCCTAATTCTATTGGCTAAGTATAATTCGACCAAAAACAACCTTATGAATAAAATATGAACCTTTTTTGTCCACTTGTATTAGATTAGGACATTTATTATTATTTAATTGAAAGAAGAGTTAAAAGAGTTAAAATCAAAGTTTAATAACTAAAATATTTTTAATATAAGTTTATAAATAAGATAAATTCGATTATAAATATTAATTAGAAATATAAAAGGATTTAATACATAGTGGTATTTTATTTATAATTTTTAGACATTAAATAATTTAATTTATTTATGACACAATGATTATGAAGTAATTACCTTATTAGTGAAATATTAAAATAATTGATACTATAAATACCCAAATAAATATACTTTGAGACTTTTAATGAATTATATGAATTTTTTTAGGTTAATATGACATGTTAGGGTTGATTAAATGAATTATATTCTAAGTAATAATTCTGTTATGAATTTAACAAAAACAAAATACCAAATAGTGTCAAAATTGACATAAAAGAGTTTTAAAAAAAATATTATATTATTAATTGAAATCAAATTCCTAAAAATCTAATTTTTGGACAAGAGACTTATATAATGATAGTTTTATCATTAATGAACCACTTGGGGTTCTCTTGGAAGTATATCGTACGTTTATTAACCATATAAACTAAATATACAAAGAGACATGGTAAATGTGAAACTAATTAACTAAGAGTTAGAACTAAAAGATAAGGTTAATATAGTGACCCAACCCTGTCTAAAACATATGTTTTGGGTGGTGTTAGACCCATCCTCACCTTAGCCTTTAAATAAGTCATTTTGGAGCCATTATAAACCGAATATGAATTTATTATAAAATAATATTTCTATCTTTTCCTAAGCTGCCACTCACCCTTCTCTCAATTTCACACCTTCAAAGCCTTTTGGATCGGCCAACCCATGCCCAAATATACTCTCATATTCCATCACATAAACCTTGATGCCTTGGTTTTATCAGAAATCCAACCTAATGATCCCTTTTGATCAAATCAAAAGGAAGAACCCGAAGAAGAGGTAATGTTTTCGCCACCCTCTTTCAAGTTCCTTTCTTCTTCCACTTCTTCTTTATTTGTTATTTCCATTATAAAATAATAACTCCAGTATCTTATATATACTGTGATGTTATTATAAATATGGTACAACCATATTCAGTATTCTATCCATCCCTTGGATGACATGTCACCATACGTACATACGTACGGCTTACCGTCTCCACGTCGTGGTGTAATTGTTATTCAATACATTATTATTTGGATGGATATAATAATGATGTGTAATTCATGTGAATAATTAATATAACATAATAATTATTCTGTATATATCATACACTATCCAATTATATATTTTTTTTAATATCAAAATAATGATATTGTCGCTTGTGCGTACGTACGGACTACCGCCTCCACGAACACGATGAGATTCAATCCCCATTGTATCCATTCAAGACTAATTTTCATTTGATAATTAAAAATAATGTTTAATGACTTGATATCATTATTAATATGAATAAGATACAACCTATGGATAAAAAAACCCGGCTTATATAACAAAACATATAAAATAAAATGAGTAAGTGAACACCCGAAACGATGATAATACTAAAATATTATTAACAAAGCAATACTAAAAGATCATATATGATATCATATTTATGTATATTATTATTTTATAATTTAATAACAATTATTTAACCATTATAATAGAGGTTAACCTACCCTCGACCAAGGAAAAAGTATAAAGTAAGGGGTTTCTTATCTCACTTTTAATTCCATGAGATTTCCATTGTTCACCACTTATTTATTGAATGTGGTGTGTGTGCTGCCCATGATTGTATTCATTGTGTAATATACATTAATTTATGTATATTTACATCATCATTTTATGATCCTTCTTTTATGGGTGTATGTTTCGTAAGTTACCAAATCGATAAGGGAATTTGAAATTTCAATTTCCACTCATTCGGCTTTACGCATACTTCATTGATTATCGTACTCCAAGATTATGTGTATAATAACTATTCATTTTATTATGTCATAATTTCCACTCCCCTTTATATGTATATACTTTTTATACACATAATAACTCCATTGATAGATTCTAAAGTCATCGATATGAACTTGATAAGAGTAATTTTAACTCAATCTCCATTTATTGAGTTAAATATCCAATTCATTGGTGTTGTTTTTACAAGAATATGTGTGAATGTCCTATGTTTAATTTACACTGAATATACAATCATATTGAGTGTATTTATATTTTTCACAGATAATTATGTCGTTGATTTGTCCTTAACCTAAAGATACGGCCTTTATAAGATATTTCATCTCAATTTACATTCCATTGAGACTTCATTGTTGTCATACACCAATTTGATTTTATACGGCGTATATAATTTACTTTGACATAGTATATCATGAATCCCTTTATTCTCATGATATTATAAAGTTTTGATTTCCTCAATTATTTTTCTTCAAGTGTCTCTATTTTGGTTAGGAACTCTAACTAAAATATCATTTTAAATTTTTTAAATATTTATTATTCTAAAATCTTTCTCATTAATTTCCATGATTTAAAAATGGTTTTAAGGATTTATTTATATGAAAATTAAATTTTTAAAATTAAAATTCCTTTTAAAAGTTTCAAAGTGGTATGGGACACTTTGATTCAAAAATCTATTTTTAAACGGCTTCTTGACAAATAGTGTGACTTTTAAATGTTTTCAAGAAAAAGGGGGATATTTATCTCAAAAAGTTTTGATGATTATTTTCATCTATGTCAATATCCTTCATTATTCTCGATTGAGGATAATCTGTTACAATACAATCTTCAATATTGTATTTAATGAGTTATTTTTGACTGTGGATGTGCTATTTTTATACCATTCTTGGTTTGTGGATAAAGTATAGACATTTCATATGATAGTTTTAATAAGAATGTTTATGTTATGTTTCAAACTTTTCATATGAGGAATGTGTTGGACTTAGTAAGTGACGGGTGGAGCCCACTATAGCTCCTCGATGCATTGGTAGGTCTAATGAGACAAACTAGTGTCTTGTCACAAGGCCTTGAAAAAATCTTATTTTTAGTCTTGGCACGAGGCCTTGACTATGTGGTTATGATGTCCGACATTATGCATTCCATAATTATGAGATTATCTATTGATATTTCTTGTGGTTATTCGACTAGTAGAATACCCATGACTATGTTTTATTATGGAAATATTTACTTAGCTCATATTCCTTCCATTAAGTGTTCATGTTAATTATTTGTAAAATCTTGTGTTTTCAATTATTCACCATGCCTAATGCTAATGTTATCTTCTGTTGTATTGCTTACTCTTACTGAGCATTTGAGCTCACCCCTTTCTTAAGTTTCATTTTCCCAAGATATGAAGAATTTAGTTATGACAGACTTGCAGGAAAAATCTAGGAAGCTTGGATGTTTCTAATGGAATAACTTAGTTTTGTTTTTCTTTTCAAATTGTAATGTTGACCTTATGAATGTATCTAATATTTCCAAGGATACTAAACTGATCGGTCTTTCGGGACATGGTTTCTTTGTATCATACCAATGTTATGTAATAATGCACCAACTCTAGGTAACTGGGTTCGTGGAATTACAGTTGGTATCAGAATAAGTTTAGTACAAAACATGGAAACTAGATTTAGATAAACTCTGATTAGAGCACATAGCCCTAAGATAGACTTTGAGAATTAGTATAGAGGAACTTCCTAAAATTTTGGTACTGTAGTGATTTTGTGAGTTTTCCAGGTAATACATCCCTGTCTGGATATGAGCAGGTAGAGGTGGATCTGGCACAGATGTACCTAGGGGTAAATCTTGAAAACACATCTTTGAGCTAGACTCGAATGGGAACTGGTGCACGACAACGGGCCTTGCTGCACTCATGGTTATGACACTCCTGGGGGATATTCTTAGGATAATTTACATTTTCTTTACAAACTAATTTGAAGTATTTTAATATAAAATGAGAATAAATTACCTTGGTTAATCATAAGGTGTTTCAAATTGAGAATATGGTGTCATGATATTCTCTAAATGATTTTATGACTATTGTTAATCACACAATGCTTTCTGGTTTTAGTCAATGGATGGATTCCATGGAAGTCATAGTAACTTTGATAATGATGTACAAGGTGGGAACGATGGTGGAAATGAGCAACGAAATGGAATGTGGATAGGCATAAAAGATATTCTCTTCATGTCGTATCATTTTTCCAAAAATATGATCAAAAACATATATATTAACCAACTCTCGGACTCAACAAAGAAGAGAAAGGCAGTGAATGATAAGAGCTCCCGCTATGGAGACCATGGAGAGAAGAAAGCTCAATTTCCATCATGCCATAAATGTGAAAGGAGACACCCAAGAAAGTTTCTCAATGGAACAAAGAAATGCTTTATGTGTGGGAAAGAAGGGCATAAAGTAAAGAATTACTGAGGAAAAATGATGAGTACTATGGAAGAAAATAAAAATGATCCTAAGATTCCAATTACTGTCATTTGTCGTAAATGTAAGGGACCTTGGCATCACCCAAGTCAATTCCCTATTCTATAAGATAACCTCTTGGTCACGGAAGAACCTATGTGGAAATAAATGGATGAAAAAATGTTTAAAGGTATTAGTGTTCTTTGCTGTTGAGATTACTTTGGGTGAATTTTCTCTTATTTGTGTAACCCTACAATTTATCATGTGAAAATGATATTTGAGGAAAAATTATCTTTTCTCTTGTGGATATAGTTATAAATAACCATTAGGTTTTATATGATACTTGAATTTGAGGCAATTACAAGTTATTATATTTTGGGATGAAAATGTAAGGTATGAGATAACATTTTTGGTTAAATTATGTTATGGTTATTTTGAGTAATTTTTCTCATTTTGTTAATGTTATAAAATACAGTTTTTGGAAAAGGATAACACACAGACCATGTGACAACCCATCGCGTCGAACAAAGCTATTGGAATCGAACCCACAACCAGAGTGCGATTGGGATTTATCGCCTACCACTGGACTATGTGAAGTCCCTTGTTAGTGTGACTAATTATTTTTAGTTAAATGATTTTATTGATCAATAATATGTTGATTTGGGATCTTATGTCTTATCAAATTAATACCCTTAGTATAGAAAAATTATATGGTGATTAAGTGATAAATGTTATTTTGGAAGACATTCGCTCTGTTGGGAACACAATATGCCCAAGGAAAATAGAATACTATGGGATTTCATTGGAGGAGTAATGGTGGATTTTTATCTATGTTTTTATTGTGGGTTTATAGTGATTTGGGTTATTTATGGAAATGATTAACCTATAATAGAGAATATGTGATTAGGTTAATTACTTTAAAGTATGTGACTTTAAGAGTATTTGATGTCATTTGGAGATACAATTTAACGTGGAAGACTACAAAACCAAATTATTCTATGTTTTGGGTTTCAATATTAGTTTGGATTATATTGAAGTATTTTAAGGACAATTTTTTATTTAATGGTATTTATTTAACTTTAGGGTATTGTTGGTTTAATTTTAGAAATTAAGATTAGTGTTTCTTTCTATAAACGAATATCCTTTTGGGGGATCATCAGATCTTATACTAACCATTTTGGTTTTGATTAATCTCTAAAGTCAAGGTAAATATATAGTTTATCCTTTTTGGATCATGTGATTCTCAAGAAATTTATTCTAGCTCTTCCGGTGTGACCAAGTCTTCTTGAATACTCATCATTTAAAAAATGAGTTAGTGGTAGAAATTTATTAAAGAATGAAACTATACTTAAAAAGTAAGTATATCTCTTTATGTTCATAGTCAATTTCATAAATAAATTCATCATCTTTATGTAATGTAACTTAAAACAAAAAATGTTGTCCGTTTACTTTTCCTACTAGGAAACTAATCACTCTTTGTTCTATCACAAGTTTGTGGTTTTCTTGTTGTTAACTTTCTCCTGATCAGGTTTTCTATCCCTCTCCATCAGAACTTGACACTTAGTTTATCTTCCATATCCATGTTTTCCTACATGGAATCCTAGTATGGGTTATCTTGGATGACCTTTCTACTTCTCTTTCTTTCTTTTAAAGTGATAGTTTTATTGACTCTTTTTCTTATGTGGGACTTTCCATTATATTCCAAAGCCCAATTTTAAAAATTGAGAGGACACAATTTATTGAAGTATGGAAGAATGTAACACCCCAAGATTTCATAGTACTTTAGTTATTCAAAGTAATTCAATAACTTAAACTACACGCAATATCGAGTTCAAGAGCACCACGACTTACCAAACTAGCCGTTCAAAAGCGGTTATGAATAGTATTAACAGAATTTTGAACATTATACAACCCTTATAATTTTAGAATCCATATTATGAGTTTCTTAGACATAATGTAAGGACAAATTCATTTTTTCAGATAAAAGAAGTATTTTTCATAAAATGCAATTTTACCGCCTTTTAATGGAGAACCCTTTTTAAATCCAATATTTGAAACTTTTATATATTCAATTTGACAAAATAAACTTCTTATTTGGTATCAGGACATAAGAATTTAGTTTCAATAAATTTTTGGTGTTTTTCTGATAACTTTCATATTTGGGTGAATAGTGAAAAATAACATATTTTAACTGAAAACAACTTTTTTAATCCAAATAATTTATAGTGTAAAACTATAAATATGAATGTTTTGGATGTGCAATTATATTATATTTTTACCATTTAATCCAATTTTGGTCATTGGAAGTAATCTCACTTTTAAATTGGATATAAACAAATGTCAATCTTTTGGTAGTTATTATTTCATAAAAATACACTTTTTGGTTTTGACAACGGGAAATAATTTTAAAATAATATATTCAATTTCTATGTTTTGAATTTGGTAAAATATACTTCATTTTTGAATTCATAATATCAAAATTATCTTAGGGTAAAGTTTTGGTATGTTTCTGAAAAACATTAATTTTTGATGAATAGTGAAAAACACTGAGTTATAGTTTAAAACCGAATTTTTATTTAATTAATTATTTATTTTATTTAAATTTTTTTAGGTAAAAATAGATATATAATACCTATATAAGTTCAATTTAATTCATTAGAGTCAGTTTATAATAATTTTATATATATATAAATTTTATTGAACTTGTCACCGTCTTTTACCCAACTCCTAGGAGAATTTGCAAATTCACATAAAACATAATTTTACCGATTCTATTAATTTAATTTCAAAAATTTGAGAGACATGGTTAATATCAATGAGTAAAATTTGGTTCAATAAGATAAAAATAATTTTTGGTGAATCGTAACTTTTTACTTTTATTTACCACAGTTAAAAGTAAATAGGGTAATTAAGGGTAAAAATGATATTATTATTACCCTAAAACATGTCTTAATTCTATTGGATAAGTATAATTCGACCAAAAACAACCTTAGGAATAAAATATGAACCTCTTTGGTCCACATGGATTATATTAAGACATTTATTATTATTTAATTCAAAGAAGAGTTAAAAGAGTTAAAATCAAAGTTTAATAACTAAAACATTTTTAATATAGGGTTATACATAAGATAAATTCAATTATAAATATTCATTATAAATATAAAAATATTTAATACATAATGGTATTATATTTATAATTTTTAGACATTAAATAATTTAATTTATTTATGACACAATGATTATGCAGTAATTACCTTATCAGTGAAATATTAAAATAATTGATATTATAAATACCCAAATAAATATAATTTGAGACTTTTAATGAATTAAACTAATTTTATAGGTTAATATGACATGTTAGGGTTGATTAAATTAATTAGGTTAGAAGTAATAATGCTGTTATAAATTTAACAAAAACCAAATACCAAATAGTGTCAAAATTGACATGAAAGAGTTTTTAAAACAAATATTATATTATTAATTAATATTCAATTCTTAAAAATATAAGTTTTGTCCAAGAGAATTATATAATTATATTTGTATCATTAATTAACCACTTGGGGTTCTCTTTAAAGTATATAGTAAGTTTATTAACCATATAATATAAAAATGCAAAGAGGCATGGTAAATGTGAAACTAATTAATTAAGAGTTAAAACTAAAATGTAAAGTTAATATAGTGACCCAAACCTATCTAAAACCTATTGGTTGGGTGGTTTTAGACCAATACCCACCTTATCCTCTAAATAAGTCACTTTTAAGCTATTAGAAACCGAATATGAATTTATTATAAAATAATATTTCTAGCTTTTCCTAAGGTGCCCCTCACCCCTCTTATAAAATGGCACTACCCCTTCTCTCAATTTCACACCTTCAAAGCCTTTTGTCTCGGCCAACACATTCCCAAATATCCTATAAGCTTCCCTAAATTTAACCTAGAGGCCTTATTTTGATCAGAAATCCAACCTAAGGATCCCTTTTGATCAAATCAAAAGGAAGAACCTGAAGAAGAGGTAATGTTTTCACCTGCCACTTTCAAGTTCCTTTCTTCTTCCACTTATTCTTTCTTTGTTATTTCCATTATAAAATAATAACTCCAATATATTCTATATAATTTGATGTTATTATAAATATGATACAACCATATTAAGTATTTTATTCATCCCTTGGATGACATGTCATCATACGTGCGTACGTACGGCTTACCATCTCCACGTCGTGGTGTAATTGTTATTCAATACATTATTATTTGGATGGGTATAATAATGATGTGTAATTCATGTAAATAATAAGTATAACATGATTATTATTCTTTATATATGATACAACATTCAATTATATATTATTTTAATATCAAAATAATGATATTGTCGCTCGTGCGTACGTACGAACTACCATCTCCACGAACGCGATGAGATTCATTCCCCATCGTATCCATTCAAGACTAATTTTCATTTGATGATTAAAAATAATTTTTAAGGACTTGATATAATTTTGGATATGAATAATATAAAACCTATGGATAACAAACACAGCTTATTTAACAAAACATATAAAAGAAAATGAGTAAGTGAACACCTGAAACAACGATAATACTAAAATATTATTAACAAAGCAATATTTAAAGATCATATATGATATCATATTTATGTATATTATTATTTTATAATTTAATAACAATGATTTAACCATTATAAAGGAGGTTAACCTACCCTCGACGAAGGAAAAAGTAAAAAGTAAGGGGTTTCTTATCTCACTTTTTATTTCATGAGATTTCCATTGTTCACCACTTATTTATTGCATGTGGTGTGTGTACTGCCAATGATTGTATTAATTGTGTAATATAATTTAATTTATGGATATTTACATCATCATTGTATGATCCTTATTTCATGGTTTTATGTTTCTTAAGTTACCAAATCGATAAGGGAATTTGAAATTTCAATTTCCACTCATTCAGCTTTACGCATACTTCATTGATTATTGTACTCCAAGATTATGTGTGGAATCACTATTCATTTTATTATGTCATAATTTCCAATCCCCTTTCTCTGGATATAATTTTGATACACATAATCACTCCATTGATAGATTCTCAAGTCATCAATATGTACTTTATTAGAGTAATTTTAACTCAATCTCCATTTATAGTGTTAAATATCCAATTCATTGGTGTTTTTTTACAAGAATATGTGTGAATGTACTCTGATTGATTTACACTGAATATCCAATCATATTGAGTGTCTTTATATTTGTCACACATAATTATGTCATTGATTTATCCTTAACCTAAGGATATGGACTTTATAATAGATTTTATCTAAATTTACATTCCATTGAGACTTCATTGTTGTCATACACCAATTCGCTTTTATATAGAGTATATAATTTACTTTGACATAGTATATCATGAATCCATTTATTCTCATGATATTATAAAGTTTTGATTTTATCAATTATTTGTATTCAAGTGTCTCTCTTTTGGTTAGGAACTCTAACTAAAATATCATTTTAAATGTTTTGAATATTTATTATTCTAAAATATTTATCATTAATGTCCATGTTTTAAAAATGGATTTAAGTATTTATTTATATGGAAATTAAATTTTTAAAATTAAAATTCCTCTTAAAAGTTTCAAATTGGTATGGGACACTTTGATTCAAAAATCTATTTTTAAACGTCTTCTTGACAAATATTGTGACCTTTAAATGTTTTCAAGAAAAAGGGGGATATTTCTCTCAAAAAGTTTTGATGCTTATTTTCATCTATGTCAATATCCTTCATTATTCTCGATTGAGGTTAATCTCTTACAATACAAACTTCCATATTGTATTGAATGATTTATGTTTGACTGTGGATGTGCTATTTTTATACCATTCATGGTTTGTGGATAAGGTATTGACATTTAGTATGCTAGTTTTAATATGAATGCTTATGTTATGATTCAAACTTTTCATATGAGGAATGCATTGGACTTAGTAAGTGATGGGTGGAGCCCGCTATAGCTCCTCATTGCATCAGTAGGTCTCATGAGAAAAACTAGTGTCTTGGCACAAGGCCTTAACAAAATCTTATTTTTAGTCTTGGCACGGGGCCTTGACTATGTGGTTATGATATCTGGCATTATACATTCCATCATTTTGAGATTAACTATTGATCTTTCATGTGGTTATTCGACTAGTAGAATACCCATGACTATGTTTTATTATGGCATTATTTACTGAGCTCATATTCCTTCCATAAAGTGTTCATGTTAATTATTTATAAAAGCATGTGTTTTCAATTATTCACCATGCCTAATGCTTATGTTATCTTCCATTGTATTTCTTACTCTTACTGAGCATTTGATCTCACCCCTTTTCTTATGTTTCATTTTCCTAGGATATGAAGAAGTTAGTTATGAGTGACTTTTAGGAAAAATCTAGGAAGCTTGGATGTTTCTAATGGAATAACTTGGTGTTGTTTTTCTTTTCAAATTTTAATGTTGACCTTATGAATGTATCTAGTATTTCCAAAGATACTAAACTGGTCGGTCTTTCGGGACATGATTTCCTTGTATCATGTGAATTTTATGTAATAATGCACCATCTCTAGGTAACTGAGGTCGGGGCGTCACATACAAAATGTGGACTTATGGGTCATGAGATGAACTTGTGATGCCTTATAGGTTTGGGCTAGATGAGACGACCCGAGACTTGAATGTGACTTAAATCCACATTTAGGGTGCCTTGATGTGTGGTGACATAGGAGACCCCATTAGGTTCCCCATTGTTAGATCAACCTTTAGCGAGTGTGATAGGATTTGGATAGTGATGGTAGGTTTATGTGTTTGACCAACCCATGATCTCATATATTATAGGATGTGCATATTCCCCCAAGGATGTTTGGTGATATAATGGAATGTTCCAATGGGGCGGTGTTAATAATATTTGAAATTTAATATGCCCATGGGATTTTATTTTATTATATATAGAAAACATCCAATGGGATGTGTTTTATAATATTTTACTACTAGATGATAAAAATCCTTCATGAGAGGTCTGTGTTACTTGTGGGATTATTCCATGACTGAGAACACTTATATAGAGGAGGTGTGTGTTACTTATGGTAGAGAAAACTCCCATGGGCGAGGTATCTGTTACTTATAGATGTATTCATTGGATGATAAAACTCTCTTAGTGGAAGACTATGATACATATTTTTATATATAAGAAATTTGAGTCATATTATAGTAGTCGGAACAATCATCATAGTGTGGTTAAATACACCTTAACACTAGAAAATTTATGTATGATCAATCAAGGTCATGGTAGTAAGGATCCATGATAATTATTGGAATTGGCCTGGGTTATATGTATATTCCCTTGGGGAAGTTAGGACCTTATGGCTGACACATTCACCATGATATTCTCATAGACATTTTTGAACTAGTATAAAAAGTTATTATTTGTGGTTTTATTTATTTTGATCAACAAATTATTTATTTTTTTCTAAGCATGTTCGAAGCACAAGTCACTGCATTGTTGGTATAGTATGAGACCACATTGGTGGTTCCATACTGATTTATCGGTTCACATCCTCCTTGTGACACCATTACAAATGGGTACTTAAGAAACCCTCATGGGTTTCATGTTTATGTTGGGTTGAGGCTGAGATTTCATGATTGAGTAGGACAACTGGATGGGATTTTATATTGGGATGTTGTATGACTCAATGATGTAGTAGGGACTATATTATATTTTTTTCATTTTTTATTCTATATATGTGATCGGATAATTGGTTGATAGTTATTTTGTTCTTTTATTTCAACATTTATTTATGTATTATTTCTTGTTTTTGTTACTTTACCTTATGTAAACTCTGACGTGTTAGATGTGTATGATGCTTGGTTATTATATTTATGATTTCACACTCTAATACTAGTGTATAGACTTTAAATTGTACTAACATAGACCACCACTTCTAGTCAGAATCCACTGGAATATGGGAAGGTGAGCCTATGTTACAATAGCAACCATCAGTTCGAGTATTGATTAGTGGTCTGGGGCGGTAGAATGTTACAACATTGTAGTATCGATAGTAGATGAGTGATATGTATGTGATGGTATGGGAGAGAAATGATGATAAAAACAATTTTGTGTAGTGCAGTGTCATGTAACACTGTGATAAGGTTTGTCACACCATGATACTAGATTTCATGAATTTCACAATATCATTCATGGGAGGATCATGTTGCAACACTCCATGGTGTAGTTTTGACTACCCCCTTTTCTAGTGGTATCTAATATTAAAAATGGGTTCACTAAACAAATTCATTTATCCATACTACTTGTTTATATATATCAAAAGTTAAAATATACACATACATAACTATATAATCGATAAGAAATTATTAATTTGATATCTTCTAGATAACAGATCCTTCATTGATACTAAAGACATATCCTGACTATGATTTCGCATTGTTATGATATTTTTGAAAACTGGAATCTGTATATCCCCAAATAACTAGTATCTCATCTAATCCATACACCAAAAACATTTTCAAGGTATAAATCATAACTTAAGGATAACCATGATAATAACTTAATGGTGTTCTCTTATATTTTCATGTTATATATCTACCATCCTCGAGGTATAGGTAGTATCAATTGTAGTACATAACATGACATAAATAATCGATCCTATCATAGAATAATATGTTATTTTCTTCATTCTCTCTCTCTCTCTCTCTTTCTTATTGTGTATATGGAAAAAATTTCTTGGAGAGAGATATACCATGTGATAATGGAACTGATCCCCTCTTAGATTATACCATATTGAATTCCTTATGAAAATGGTCAATATACATACCAAAACTTTGTCCACATAGGCTCTTATATCTATCAGGAATGATCATGATCCTAATGATATAATCTACTTCACCAAAATACATCATGGAGAAATAGTTGTTCCACACATATTTAACTGACTATAAGAATGGTTGTAGAGACCCGAAGCTTGACGTACATGGACATTACATTACATTTGCGGAATACTTAGTACATAACAAAAACACACACACAAGGATCGTAATAGTTTAGTGTCTTTGGAAACTCGGAATATAATCTTCTAATCGTGGTGAAAGATCTTCAAAATCTCCCATAAAGATCTTCCTTTTTTTTACCTAAAACCATTAATTATATCCTGGGGAAAAGAAAACATAAAAGGGTGAGCTCAAATGCTCAGTAAGGGTAAACAAAAGAAATATCAATCACATCATATACATAAGCACATAACTTTTGGAAATCTTAACCTGCAAAAGAGATCATAATTTCATAACATGGGGTAAATCATGGCAGTGAAATGTAATCACAATAATCATAACTTAAAACATGAAACTTTGTGGCATTCACACATAATCATAGAGAATCATTTCTTGTTAGTCAAGACTCATTGCCAAGACTATCTTAGTGGACAAAGTCCCTTTCTGAATCGAGTAACCCTCATTTCAGTCCTGTTTCACTGAACCGGTATAACCTACCGTTCCAGCCCTGTCTATCTCATGAGATATAAAATCTTTACCCAATGCATTGGAGGGAGATATAGGTCCCACCCATATCATAATGATACCATTCTTATGTGTGCCACAAAATCATAAATCATACATCATTTCATAACCCATGTAATAAAAATGAGATTCTTAAACAACATGAAATCATAAAACCATTCATATAAGATAAAGGAATTCATAAACATAATTCCATAACAACATAGTCAAATCAATGTAAAAATATGGATAGAAACAGAACCCATTATTATCTTAGATGGAAAATAATTTTGATAAAACACTTGAATTGAATTCTTGAGGAAAATATCCTTTCTTCTTCAAAAATTAATTTCTTTTCACAAAACATCATGCAATTTTAAAAGAAAGAGATTTTATTGAAAATAGTCATGAAATCTTTTGGAGTAAGCTTCATGAAAATAATGCTTTATAAAACCGTAAAAATCCATTCGTGCCGTTTAAGTTAAAAAAAACATTCTTCTCGTACTTTTGTCGGAAAATTCAAAAAGTACCTCGT
The DNA here is from genome assembly GCA_963277665.1 of Viscum album. Taxonomy (NCBI): domain Eukaryota; kingdom Viridiplantae; phylum Streptophyta; class Magnoliopsida; order Santalales; family Viscaceae; genus Viscum; species Viscum album. The sequence goes on along the minus strand of OY728126.1, from coordinate 824,901,405 downwards.
ACGAAAAACGGCAAAAGATTCCTTTCATATCTTTTACTAAAAACTCACGGAAGGGTAAAATTGGATTTAAACAATTGTAGGTGGATGGAAATAATATTATTTATGAAACATGGATGTGGATGATAAAATAAACCCCAGTAAATACCAAAGTATAAACAATCTCGGATAAAAATGAGATTGTGATATTTTCCCTTACCTTAGGTCTGATTTGCTTCGTAAGTGTCCGAACCTCCTCTTCTTTGGAACGCCTCTTTGAATCCTCCACTTAGGGAACTAAGATTGGTCTTTGAAGAAGACCAGGAACTATAGGATTATTCTAGGGAAGTGGAGAGGATAAAATGGAAGGGGTTGGCCGAGAATGAGTTCTCAAATTGGTGTGAGGAGGAGGGGGAGGAGGTGCCCTTTTATAAGGGAGGAGAGGGGCACCTTAGGAATTCTCAAAAATATTAATTTATAATAAATCTAACCCCACTTAAAAACCTCAAAAAATGACTCATATTATAAGACTAGATGATATAGGGTTGTAATCTCATCAACCAATCAAATTTAGACATGTTTGGATCTTATTTTAAACCTTATCATTTTGATTTATCCTTATTTAATCTATTTAAGTTTATTTGTGGTAATAAAATTCTAAATTTTAAATTATAAAAAATAATTACTTATTTGTTGTGAATATTCCATAATTGTTTACTTTATAACATTATAGACCATATAAATATAAATTTATAATTTTTAAATATTTTTGTGATTTTTAAACAATTTTATAATATGTTATTTTTGTAAAATAACAATAGTGTCAATTTTGACACTATTCATTTATTTGAATTTAAATAAAATATATACAGAAGATATGTTCGAACTAAAAGAATTAATATATTAATAAAAGGTCATATGTATCTATAAAATTAGTTTATCACATTAAATAGTTCATATAATATTTATTTTATTATTTTTAAAACCATTTATTTGGTTTATCTCTTAATAAAATAATTACTACATCATTTTTGTATAATTATTTAATATACTTATTTTTTGTATAAAAATTTAAAATAAAATCCTATGATGAAGATAAATGTATTACCTTTCACAATAATAATTTTACTCGAATTTATCATCTTAAAATCACAATATTTAAATTGTTATATTTATTAAATTATGAAGGTGACAACTTTGGCATCATTTAAAATAAAATAATATAAGTGTCATAATCGCTTTTATAAGGCTCCAAATGGTAAAATATTCGACCATTGTATGATTATGGTTTACATTTACATGGCCAATAAGTTTTGGTTAGGTATTTGTGCATTTTATGGTCACTATTAGTTTAAAAAAACAATATTCTTGATTTTTCACTAGATAAACAATTTCTGCATCACTATTGTGTCATAATTAATGATAATTATTTAATCCCTAAAAATTATAAATAAATTTATATGATGTAGATAATTTAATTATATTTCTGGAGACTATTCATGTTTGAAGTTTCATGAAGTTTATCACTAAATTAAAATTAATATACTTATAAAATTTAAGAGAGTGACATGTTGTCACTTTCTTTGGTTTTAATAATAATTAAGTTATTTTCATGGACAAATGTCCATTAAATGATTCTAATACGACCCTTAGGTGATATGGGTCGACTTTTAGGCATACAATAGGATTTTGAAATTTGTTAGGGTAATCTTAAAATATTATATTTACCCTTAATTACCCGATTTACCTTTAACTATGGTAAATAAAATTTACCGTAGTTACTATTCATAATTCCCAAAAATAAAAAGTAGCTTATTAACATAATTTTGACACACTGATTCCAAATATAGAATCAATTTTTCCAAATTCAATACACAAAAGATGCAGATATAAAATTAAAATTAATCCCGTTGTCGAAAGAAAACGGGTTTTTCTTTAAAACATTGCAAAAGATTGAATTGATTTAACCTACGAATTCAAGGTAAAATCAATGCTAATGACATACATTATATTAAATGGTAAAAATATATTCTATTTATACTTTAAAACCATTAAATATTATAATTTAACCACATAAGATATTATGATGAAAAAAGTTGTTTTTAATTAAAATATAGCGGGTTTTTACTATTCATTAAAATGTGAAAGTTACTAGAATAATATGAAAAATTTATCCAAAGTAAATTTTTATTTCTTGATTCCAAAGAAGAATTTTATTTTGTCAAATTGAACTTATAAACATTTCAAAAACCATATTTCAAGTGGGTACGCCATCAAAAGGCGGCAAAACTGCATTTTTTTGAAAAATACTTATTTTACCTGAAAAATTTATTTTGTTCTTATACCATGTTCTAGAAATGTGTAAGATGAATAATAATGTTATAAAATTCAAAATTTAGTTAATACTATTCATAACGACTAGTTCATGACAATATTATATTAATATAACATTGTTTATTAAAACCCGGTATTGCGTACAACACACGCTATCGAGGAAGGTCGCGATTGTGTGTAATGCAAGCCAAGTCAGGGTTGCGTGTTGTGAAAGAATCCTTCGTTGTTTCGTATAACATAATCCAACCATATTTCATTTATACATTTAATATATATATATATACTCAATGTTGCGTAGAATAACTATTATCAAAATTGTGTGTAACACGGTCCAAGAATAGTGTTGCGTATACTGCAAGCTAATACGGTGTTGCGTATAGCGCAAGGTAATATTGGTGTAGAATACAACACAAGACATTAATGAAATTAAAAGAATATTTTTCATAAAATCTCGGGGTGTTACATTCTACCCCCCTTAAAATGAATTTCGCCCTCGAAATTCGTCGGGGTTATAAATGGTTTACTATTTGAAAGTTTCTTTGATAGAAACCCACATCGTAAAAAGGAATACCAAAACTTATCTTTAAAAACTAAAGTATAAAATGTAATGGTTACCCAAGTTAACTAATCAATGGGTATCCACATAGGAGAACATAGGTGAAAATATGGACATGGAAGAGAAATCTAACCGTCATGTTCTGATGGAGAGTGGTAGAGGACATGGCTATGGAAAATCTAGCAATCACAAAGCCATAAATTTGTGATGATATAAGGTACCATCCGATTCATCAGATATAAGATCACTAGGAAAACATTTTGGGTTTTCAATATCATTTCCCTAAAGTTGAAAAAATTTGAATTAGAAGAAATACTTACTTGATTTTGGTACAATCTAACTGTTGTTCATGAATTGAACAATTTCCACTTCATCCCTTAAAGAAATGAAGTTGAATTAGTTATTCATGATGTGTTAGCAGATCAAATGATAGAATGATGGGTCATTCCATCTCTTTCAAACAAAAGGTTAGCAAAAGTTATAAGTCCATCTTGTGGTTAGATTAATCGTATATGGTTCCAAAAATGAACTTATACTTCATATATCATACCGCTTAATAAAATAAAACTAGTTTATACTAACCAGGGACTTCCTGTAGGCCAGTGGTAGGCGATAAAGGCCAGTCTCACTTCGGTTGTGGGTTCGATTCCCACAGCCTTGTCCGACGCGATGGGATGTCGCCCGTCGTGCAGGTTGTCCTTTTTCTAAAACTATATTACTATAACATCCCATAAATAATATCGAAAAACAAACAATACTAACTTATGTCCAACACAATCCATTCTAATCTTTAGGCTTATCCATAATACTGCAGTCCACTCTCATAACATAGTGAAAACGATTACCAGAGATTTAATACCATCGTTGATCCCCATATATCATAAGATATGTTTTGTTGGTCACATTCCAAACATTCAAAGTCCTTAATCATGTATTCTCTTCAATACCTTAGTGAAAACATGAATGCAGTTTAAAGTTAACACTTTCCACATACCAAAATCCTCAAAATTCTATATACTCAAACCATGATATCACTTAGTCCTTATATCAATCATGAGCTCATGAATACTATTAAACATTTCATTTTCTCGTTTTCCCTTCATTATGCGCATATCATCTTATTTCCAAAAATATCTGAATAACCTTTCATGGATACTGGTAACATTAATCAGACAATAGTGTAACAATCCTTACATGTCTCTTTATTCCATAGTACCATGAGATTACTTATACAACATTACACATGATAAACATGTAATCATTCCACTACATTCTTAAACCATTGACCGAGCTTCAACAATTCTTTCATCTCACATATCATTTGTAGTCTCTTCGTCATCATCCACATAAATACTTCCCATACGACCATACTGATTATCTTCATGAGACTTTCCCTTAGGGCATTGGTTTGCATAATGCCCGTACATTCCACATTTAAAACATTTAACCATTGTTGATGTCGTAGCAATACCATTATCCTCATCCATGTTGTTAACTAAACCTTTTCCTTTGCATTTACTTGCTTTGTGTCCTTCTTTTCCAAACCCAAAGCATCTTCCAATTCCTTTGAAACATTCTCCTTGATGCCTCTTCCCACATGATTTGCATAGGGGAAATTGAACTTTCTTTCCTCTATGATCATCATGAAACTCCATCTTTCTCTTATTAGCCGAGTCATGAAACATACCAAATTTTACTTTATTGATCATATTATGAGATTGCTGATTCGGCATAATAATGATGTTAGGACCTCCAAATCCCATTTCATTTGGTTTCTCATGAAGAATATCATTCCATTGTCCATCATATCCTCCATTATTGTGAATCATCTTGTTTCCAGCCATTTTCTAAAACCCAAAAAGAATAGTGTGAGAGGCAAAAATCATAATAAAGGGGGAGTAACTTAAATATCTAACATCTTTGGTTTAATCTAATATCGTTACCATAGTTCTAGGACTATATCCTATATGTATACTTATCCTTAGGGGCATCCCTAGACATACCTTTGAAATATCTCTAGGGATCTCACTAACGCTTTCGCATCCTAGTTTCCAAAGGTTGACTAAACCTTTCCTCTGATACCAACTGTAGCGGTCTAGAATTACTTCCAGTGGACTACAATTGATACCTATCAGGGCACTCCATGGGCGGCTACACCCCCTGGGCGGGACACACCACCATCCCCAGTGGAAGCCATTTCCTCATGAAGCCCTTGGGCGGAGAGCCATGCTTCGTCCAACGCTCACATGTGAGAGTTCCCAAGGATCGGATACATTCCTACCTCCTTTGCCTCTGATACCAACTGTAGAGACCCGAAGCTTGACGTACATGGACATTACATTACATTTTCGGAATACTTAGTACATAAAAAAAACACACACACAAGGATCGTAATAGTTTAGTGTCTTTGGAAACTCGGAATATAATCTTCTAATCGTGGTGAAAGATCTTCAAAATCTCCCATAAAGATCTTCCTTTTTTTTTACCTAAAACCATTCATTATATCCTGGGGAAAAGAAAACATAAAAGGGTGAGCTCAAATGCTCAGTAAGGGTAAACAAAAGAAATATCAATCACATCATATACATAAGCACATAACTTTTGGAAATCCTAACCTGCAAAAGAGATCATAATTTCATAACATGGGGTAAATCATGGCAGTGAAATGTAATCACAATAATCATAACATAAAACATGAAACTTTGTGGCATTCACACATAATCATATAGAATCATTTCTTGTTAGTCAAGAATCATTGCCAAGACTATCTTAGTGGACAAAGTCCCTTTCTGAATCGAGTAACCCTCGTTTCAGTCCTGTTTCACTGAACCGGTATAACCTACCGTTCCAGCCCTGTCTATCTCATGAGATATAAAATCTTTACCCAATGCATTGGAGGGAGATATAGGTCCCACCCATCTCATAATGATACCATTATTATGTGTGCCACAAAATCATAAATCATACATCATTTCATAACCCATGTAATAAAAATGAGATTCTTAAACAACATGACATCATAAAACCATTCATATAAGATAAAGGAATTCATAAACATAATTCCATAACAACATAGTCAAATCAATGTAGAAATATGGATAGAAACAGAACCCATTATTATCTTAGATGTAAAATAATTTTGATAAAACACTTGAATTGAATTCTTGAGGAAAATATCCTTTCTTCTTCAAAAATGAATTTCTTTTCACAAAACATCATGCAATTTTAAAAGAAAGAGATTTTATTGAAAATAGTCATGAAATCTTTTGGAGGAAGATTCATGAAAATAATGCTTTATAAAACCATAAAAATCCATTCGTGCCGTTTAAGTTAAAAAAACATTCTTCTCGTACTTTTGTCGGAAAATTCAAAAAGTACCTCGTACGAAAAACGGCAAAAGATTCCTTTCATATCTTTTACTAAAAACTCACGGAAGGGTAAAATTGGATTTAAACAATTGTAGGTGGATGGAAATAATATTATTTATGAAACATGGATGTGGATGATAAAATACACCCTAGTAAATACCAAAGTATAAACAATCTTGGATAAAAATGAGATTGTGATATTTTCCCTTACCTTAAGTCTGATTTGCTTCGTAAGTGTCCGAACCTCCTCTTCTTTGGAATGCCTCTTTGAATCCTCCACTTAGGGAACTAAGATTGGTCTTTTAAGAAGACCAGGAACTCTAGGATTATTCTAGGGAAGTGGAGAGGAGAAAATGGTAGGGTTTGGCCGAGAATGAGTGCTCAAATTGGTGTGAGGAGGAGGGGGGGGAGGTGCCCTTTTATAAGGGAGGAGAGGGGCACCTTAGGAATTCTCAAAAATATTAATTTATAATAAATATAACCCCACTTAAAAACCTCCAAAAATGACTCATATTCGAAGATTAGATGAGATAGGGTTGTAATATCATCAACCAATCAAATTTAGACATGTTTGGATCTTATTTTAAACCTTATCATTTTGATTTATCCTTATTTAATCTATTTAAGTTTATTTGTGGTAATAAAATTCTAAATTTTAAATTATAAAAAATAATTACTTATTTGTTGTGAATTTTCCATAATTGTTTACTTTATAACATTATAGACCATATAAATATAAATTTATAATTTTTAAATTTTTTTGTGATTTTTAAACAATTTTATAATATGTTATTTTTGTAAAATAACAATAGTGTCAATTTTGACACTATTCATTTATTTGAATTTAAATAAAATATATACAGAAGATATGTTCGAAATAAAAGCTTTAATATATTAATAAAAGGTCATATGTATCTATAAAATTAGTG